>QPKB01000012.1:15960712-17300871 GCA_003546025.1 Camphora micrantha | reverse complement strand
ATCCATTGATTTTTGTTATTAATTTAGTTTTATCTTAATCAATCATAATCAGTTTGAACAAAATTCCAACCCCCCATTCAGTGTTTTATTAAAATCAGTCTGAATAAATATATATAAAAAAGAAGAAGAAATAGTGAACACTCTCTATGGGATCGACCCTTACTCAACTAGCTACTGAGTTTGTTCTCTTTTTGTGTTGTATCTAGAAGTAAGGTTTTATATTTTGGAGTGTTGACGACACGCTACCAAATTTTGGCGTCGTTGCCGGGGAATGTTCGCTACATTTTTCTTTTTGCTACATTTGAAAAAAAATTTACTCTGGCTGTTTTGTTATTATTAATTCATTGTTTTTAGATCAATTTGTATTTTAATTTCTATTTGTCAAGTTCTGATTTTTTTTCCTTTCGGTGGTACTGTTCACTTGAATATTTTTCGGTGGAACTAGGTGACGGGCGAGTACTTGTTTTGAAGAAAACAACGAGCTGCATAAGGCTTGTGAATCCATTGGATTCACGAGCACCACCCTCTCGATGCCAAATTCCATTGTTTACTAGGGTTTCAGGCCACTTTTGTGTTTTTGGTTATTTATTTTTTATTTTTTCTGTTTTATTTTTGCTTGTTTTTATTTATTTTTTGTTTCTTTTTTGGTTCATGACTCGATCTTCTCAATCTGATGAATTGAGATTTGATCTAGAGATTGAGAAAACCGCACGAAGGTTGAGAAAAGAGACTCGGCAAGCTCAAAGTGACACTACAGATTTTGAAAACGCTGTTGTTGCATCACCTGGCCTAAACATAGCACTTGAATTACTTTCTAACAGTTCACACAGTGATTCAGAAGAGCAAAATATGGCTGCTGCTAATAACAATAGAACTTTGAGGGAGTTGGCTAATCCTGATCTTAATCAACAGCCATTGTGTATTGAATATCCTAATTTAGATGCCGCTTTTGAATTGAAATCGGGACTAATACATCGTTTGCCTACCTTTCGTGGCCTTACAGGTGAAGATCCATACAAGCATTTAAAGGAATTTCATGTGGTGTGTTCTACCATGAAGCCTCAAGGAATAACAGAGGAGCAGATCAAGCTTAGGGCTTTTCCATTCTCATTGGCAGACTTGGCGAAGGATTGGTTATATTACCTTCCTTCCGGATCGATCCAATCATGGAATGAGTTGAAGAGGCTGTTTTTGGAAAATATTTTCCTGCTTCAAGGGATGCTAATATAAGGAAAGAGATATGTAGCATAAAACAGTATAATGGAGAGTCTCTTTACGAGTATTGGGAGAGGTTCAAGAAGTTTTGTTCGAGCTGTCCACCACACCAAATTGATGACCAGCATTTAATTCAATATTTTTATGAGGGATTATTACCAATGGATAGAAGTATGATAGATGCTGCTAGTGGAGGGGCACTAATTGATAAGACCCCAGATGCTGCTAGGAATCTAATTTCAAACTTGGCAGCCAACTCACAGCAGTATGGAATCAGAATGGATCATACACCAAAAAAGGTGAATGAGGTAAGTACTTCTAATCTTGAACGTTAAATTTTTGATTTAACTACTATGGTTCGTCAAATGGCTGTAGGGAACATGCAAGCAGCAAAAGTTTGTGGAATTTGTTCGCTGTCAGGACATAATACAAATATGTGTCCAACATTGTAAGAAGATGAAACTGTGCAGCAAGCTAATGCAGTGGGAAATTTCCCAGGACAACCTCAGCGCCGATATGATCCCTACTCTAATACTTACAAGCTAGGATGGAGGGATCATCCCAACTTGAGCTATGGAGGAAATAGGCAACCAATGCAGAATGCATTTCCAAATAAGCAGCCCGGTTTTCAACAAGTTCAGCAGCAGTATCCATCCAAACAAGCATCTCCTTTCAGTCCTGGAACATCTCTTGAGGATATGTTTAAAGCTTTCATGACACAGACGCAGCAATTCCAACAAGAGACAAAGACTTCCATTCATAATCTAGAGAATCAGGTAAGTCAGCTTGCTACCACAGTTGGTCGACTAGATTCTCAAGGCTCAGGTAAGCTACCTTCTCAAACTATCATTAATCCAAGAGAGAATGCAAGTGAAATAACATTGAGGAGTGGCAAGCAATTGGAAGTACCTAAAGTCACTGTTGTAGTTGTTGAGGATGAGATGGAAAAGGAGGCAAAAATATCTAAGGTAATGCCTAATCCTTCTATTCAAATCAAGACTAACACCATATCTTTTCCAACCAGATGTGCACGGTCCAAGAGAGAGGAGCAAGAGAAAGAAATTTTAGAGACATTCCACAAGGAAGAGGTAAATATTCCTTTACTAGATGCAATTAAGCAAGTGCCAAGGTATGCGAAGTTTTTGAAAGAATTGTGCACTAACAAGCGGAATTTAAGGAATGATGAGAAGGTAAGTGTGGGGGAGAATATGTCAGCAGTTCTTCAAAGAAAGCTACCCCTAAGTGTAAAGATTCATGTATGTTCACCATTCTATGTAGAATAGGTAATACTAGATTTGAAAGAGCTATGTTAGATTTAGGAGCTTCTATTAATGTCATGCCAAGATCTATTTATGCTTTTTTAAATATAGGTTCTTTGAAAAATACTGGTCTTATCATACAGTTGGCTGATCGTACTAATGCTTACCCTGAAGGGGTGATTGAGGATGTGTTAGTGCAGGTGATTGTGTTAATATTTCCTGTAGATTTTTACGTTGTGGATATGGATGATGATACATCTCCTAATCCTACACATATTTTATTGGGGAGACCATTCTTGAAAACAGCTAGAACAATGATTGATGTGCATAATGGTACATTGACCATGGAATTTGATGGTGAAAAGATTCAATTCAACATTTATGAGGCCATGAGGTATCCTAGTGATCTTAATTCTATTTTTGGTGTTGATGTTATTAACCCTCTAGTGCAGGAAGTTTTTGAGCAAATAAGTAAGGAAAATTTGGAGGTTACAATTACCAATAGTTGGGAATTAGAGAAACGAGAAGAAATTGAGCAGAATCAAGATCTGAAAGAGACTATAGCTGCATTAAATTCTTTGCCAGTGATTTCAAATAAGTATGCAGTATCTTCCATTCTGTTACCTGTTACTCACTCGAAACTTTTACCTTCTGCTGTGCAGGCTCCTATTTTAGAACTAAAATCGTTACCAACTCACTTGAAGTATGCATATTTAGGGGAGAATGATACATTGCCAGTGATTATTGCTAGCCATTTGACTAAAGTACAGGAGGACAAACTGTTGAGAGTTCTAAGGGAGTATATCATGGTTTTCGGTTGGACAATTGTAAATATCAAAGGGATAAGCCCTGCTGTGTGTATGCACCGCATTCTATTGGAAGAAGGAGCTAAACTAACTAGGGAAGCTCAGTGCAGATTGAATTCATCAATGATGGAGGTAGTGAAAAAGGAGGTTTTGAAGTTACTTGATGCAGGTATCATTTACCCAATCTCAGATAGCCAATGGGTAAGTCTAGTGCAGGTTGTTCCACAGAAATCTGGTACTACAGTAATTCAGAATGATAATAATGAGTTGGTACGCACACGTGTGCAAATGGGTTGGAGAGTTTGTATTAATTACAGGAAGTTGAATTTTGTAACCCAAAAAGATCATTTTCCTTTGCCTTTTATTGATCAAATGTTAGAGAGATTAGCTAGCCATACTTATTACTGTTTTTTAGATAGCTTTTCAGGTTACAACCAGATTGTGATTGCACCAGAAGATTAGGAGAAGACGACATTCACCTATCCATTTGGTACATTTGCTTACCGAAGAATGCCATTTGGACTTTGCAATGCACCAGGGACTTTTCAGCGATGCATGGTAAGTATATTTTCTGATCTTTTAGAGAGTTGCATTGAGGTGTTTATTGATGATTTCACATTACATGGTGATTCATTAGATGCATACTTAGATAATTTGACTTGTGTCACTACAACAAAAATCATTTTTCACGGCAAATATTCCGCGACGTTTTGAAATTTTGTCACTAAATGTTGTTTTTCGCGACGAAAAAATCATTTCGTCGCCTCAAACGAAAACACAAATTATTTAGCGACGATAATTTTCAATTGTCGCTAAATATTGTCATGAAAAGTTTGGCGCAAAAAAAATGGGATTGGCGCCATGAAGAGGTAAATTTTTTCCGACGAAACTATATATTTTGCGACGAATTTTTCTCGTCGGTAAATCATTTGCACCATGTTCTATTAAAGGATTTTTGCGACAAAAATATGCCGTCTCAGAATCCCTTAAAAATAATCCACGACGAAAGTATTTCGTCGCGGAATGCATAAAATTTGGCGCGTGCGATCTGCAATGGCGGTTCTTCTTTTAGAACCATTGGGCGACGAAATGAAGTAAAATAAAACCCTCGCATGCAGACCATCACCTCACCTCCTCTACCTCTCGATCTCACTCCGGAACCAAGGCACAACACCATCACCTCCTCTCCCTCTCGATCTCCGCCCTCTCTCTCTCCCCATCTCGCAACCCCCTGCGTAGACCCATCTTAGAGGCAACCCCTTCTCCAGTCTCTCTGCTCTTCATCTCTCTCACGCCCGTAGACCGTCGCCCCTTCTTCCTCCACACGTAGACCGCACCATCACCAGCAGCAGTGCAGAGCCCATCTCCTCTCCCTCTTCTCCCTCCACGCGCAGAACTCATCCCATTTACAGGTAAGAGCCTCTCTCCCTCCTCTCTGCATCCCGATCGCGCGCAGGGGAGGATATCTGTTTTTTTTTTTTTTTTTTTCTGGGTTTTCCTTTTTGTTGTTTTTGTGGGGTTTTGGATCTGGGGTGGTATTTTTACTTTTCCGGATGAGAGATTGGATTTGGGGGGATGTTTGTGTGGGTAGGTTTGGAGGAAAAGGAGTTTTGAGTTTTTGTGTATTGGGAATTTGATTTTATTAGAAGATCTGAGTTGGGGTGGTGGTGTTGCTACTTTGTATGCAAGTTCTAAGAAAGTCTAACCATCAATCCTACGGTATTAGCATTGAGATGCTATAGCCCAAAGTGCAATAAGACACTACTTACAGTTTATGCAAAGGATGGTCTTATAGAGAGGATAAACAGGAACGCTCAACAGAGATTTGTTTGACGCCATTGTACAGCTCAAAAAACTCCATCGAATGGTTGAGTTTGTCAAATCATGATTTTGGGCTTTGGCACATCTGAAGTAAGGCCTTCAAGGTGAATGGAATGGATCTTGTTTGTGCTTTGCCATATGTACAAGGACCAGGCACCGATAGATGTTCGCATGTGTCTCAACAATGTAGTCAACCTCAATTTATTTCCTGAACTACCACTGAAAAACAATATGTTAATGACACATTTTAGTTCCTAAGAAACTTGGAAGACTGGCACTCAAATTTCTACTGTCATTCAAGCCAAGAATAAACCAACTCACACACCCTATGCTGAAGATGTAGATATGTGCATTGTGCTTAATGCAAAAGATGTCTGGGAATCCACAGCAACTCTTGCTCCCATAGCAAAAAAACCAAATGTCTGCGTGACAGGGAGGAAACTAATTGATAAGTTCTGCCTGGCATAGCACTTTGTATTATTGTTTCTTATCTCTTGAAACTCTTTACCCATGCCTAATTTGTTCAAATGAAAGGGTGTGTTTCCAGTGATGGTGAGCCGTTACCAATTAAGATAAATACTAGAGAGCGAGCTTGAGAGGGAAGAAACCAAAACAACCCTGAAGCATAAACCTTGGAGCATAACTTACATAGCAATCGGACAATAACCCTGTCTGTTTGTTTACATTAGAATACATATAGTGGTTAAAAATAAAAATTAAAGATGAATTTAAAAATGAAGATTAAAGGATAATTTCCAAAATCGAACATCGAAAGACATTTTCTTTGCCTGTTTGGTTGGATGACATGCGATTCCTTGTTGGTGAAATTTAAAAGAATTCCAAATGGTGTCCCCTTAGGGAAATCCAAGAATGCTAAGGGACTCATGAGCATTCTAACAGCATTATGAATACTGAATATCGAGGAATTTGGGGAATTCTGCATGTAGATGAAGTAAGAAATCCCCTTGGAATTCTGAAGAATCCAGCAATCAAACTAGGATACACAGACACTGAGGAACAACATGCTGACATAGTGTCATAAATGGGAAACAGCAAGAATTCCCATCAAGAATTCTTCCAAACAAATAGGCAAAAATGAAATGGAAAATGACAATTAATGCTCACTTTTTAAAATTCATCATTGATCTTCATTTTTTTTTTTACCATACCATGTATTCAATTCCTTACGTATTTTAATACAAACAAACAGGGCGTAAATCTCAAACTATTTGCTCGTGATTTTGTTCAACTAAATTATGCTTCAGATATTGAAACACTCTTTGCTCAGACTTGGGGTTATAATTATTGCACCCTACAGTAGCCCAAGCAAATTAATAATAGGGCTACAGCTTGTATTACTGCTATGGGAGCACCATCAAAGGGACGTTGGATGTTGAAGATGAGGCATGAACACTTTCTAAAATCATAAGATTAGATTCAGTAAACATTGATTTTATATTTTTATCCAAGTTTTATTCACTAAACTTGGCGAGTAAATATATTGCTTTGGACTGTGAATCTTGTGCTTCAATTTGCTCATCAGTAGATCTAGTTTTTAACCATTTGCAGGTCATGTTTGCATTACATGCCAGCGTGTTCTGTGGTTGGTTGCCAAACCATTTGAACTCACATTTGACATTCTAGGTTTATGAAAAAAAAGAAAATGTTCTCGAGCCTTCTCAAGTAGAGTTTTGAGTGGCTCACTCTTCTAAAAAAATGCTTGACAACAGTACTTGTGTTGTCCTGGATCTATCTTTTTTTCTTCTGAGAGGTTGAGTGCATTGGTTGAGGTGGTTAGAGTACATCGGTGCCTAAACTATAATCCTATCCTTCTATTGTGTGCACCTAGGACATGCATCATGCCTAACTTGTTGGATACAATCACCTTTCACCACACCATGTGCCATTATTTGACTTTGCTTATCATCATGGTTACTTGATGTTTCCCAGCGCTTACTTCTCTAGCTAAAAGGCTGACTGGTGGTCTGTTGAATTCAGTCAAATAGGTCACAACTAAATTCAGCATGTAAAACCCAAGTGGAATCCTATTCAAGTGAATAGGTGAACTCTCTTCAGGCTCAACATTTAGAAAGACGGTTTAGCTTTCCTATTGCATTGACACCCCTGATATAGAGAACAACTATGCTGGTTCTAGAGTCTTGGGTTTTGATTTGTTTACCTATTTGGATAGCACGAAATGGAAAATGACATTTAATGCTCACTTTTTAAAATTCATCATTGATCTTCATTTTTTTTTTTTTTTTACCATACCATGTATTCAATTCCTTACATATTTTAATACAAACAAACAGGGCGTAAATCTCAAACTATTTGCTCGTGATTTTGTTCAACTAAATCATGCTTCAGATATTGAAACACTCTTTGCTCAGACTTGGGGTTATAATTATTGCACCCTACAGTAGCCCAAGCAAATTAATGATAGGGCTACAACTTGTACTACTGCTATGGGAGCACCATCAAAGGGACGTTGGATAAGTGTTGAAGATGAGGCATGAACACTTTCAAAAAGCATAAGATTAGTTTCAGTAAACATTGATTTTATATTTTTATCCAAGTTTTAGTCACTAAACTTGGCGAGTAAATATATTGCTTTGGACTGTGAATCTTGTGCTTCAATTTGCTCATCAGTAGATCTAGTTTTTAACCATTTGCAGGTCATGTTTGCATTACATGCCAGCGTGTTCTGTGGTTTGTTGCCAAACCATTTGAACTCACATTTGACATTCTAGGTTTATGAAAAAAAAGAAAATGTTCTCGAGCCTTCTCAAGTAGAGTTTTGAGTGGCTCACTCTTCTAAAAAAATGCTTGACAACAGTACTTGTGTTGTCCTGGATCTATCTTTTTTTCTTCTGAGAGGTTGAGTGCATTGGTTGAGGTGGTTAGAGTACATCGGTGCCTAAACTATAATCATATCCTTCTGTTGTGTGCACCTAGTACTTGCCAAACCATTTCTCTATTTCTTTGTCACTAACTTACTATCCATCTCTGTTGTAGTTTATTTGGTTATGCTCATGTGGATTATGGTATGATTTAGTAATTGTATTCATCAGTGTCCTACGTCTGGGACTTCTTTCATAATGGATCAAGGCATTGTTTTCAATTGCATTAGAGGGTTGTTTTTATTGGTTTCTCAAAAGAGTCACATGCTATTCATTCTTCTTTTACCCCATTGTATGGACTAGAATGTTTACTATGCTTTTGTTCTCAATGCCATATTTGCTTATGAATATATTGTTGTCAGCTAATGCTTGAGTTTCTATAGACTTACTTGCAGGAGATTGTTTCAACATACCCTATTCGACTTCTTTCGCCTCCAACACTTGCTCCAACTACATAGAATTGATTTTATAATGCCCGTGCTCTTCTTAATGTTAATTATCTACTCTTTAATCTAAAAATCTTTTATCCTTTTTAAAGCTTTCTTGCTCATCTATATAAACATATATTGCAGTGCTAGCAGTGAAAAAATTGAAGTATGAATGTAGTGTTGTCTTTAGTACTTTAGTACTCAAGTCATTTTCCTGCACTTCAGCCATTTTCTTATCGATTGAAAAATTATGATTTTTGTTAGTGTTCACTGTCTACAATGTGATTTTTCAGGGGAAAAAAAATAAAAAACAATTGCCTGTCATACATTCTTCTTTTACTCCATGGACTGACTTGAAAGTTAACTATGCTTTTTTTTTTTTTTTTTCTCAATATTTATTGGAACATATTTGGCTATGAATGTATTGTTAACAACTAATGCTTGAATTTTTGAATCCTTGCAGGAGATTTTTCAATAAATCCTATACTTTCACTTCTTTCGCGTCCAACTCTTACTCTTAGTGCATCAGATAAAATTTGTAATGCCTTTTCTCTTCTTCATGTTGATTATCGACTATGCAATTTAATTTCTCTTTTTCCCTATATAATGACCGCCAGCAAGTAGTCATTCATCGACTAATTAGATTGGTGATTGGACCACTTCTGGACTGTTCAATTAGACAATCTAATAGTTATATTCCTTCCACTTCCTAAACAGGTGGTGTATATCAATGGCCGCCCTTTTGTTTTGCGTGATGTTGAAAGGCCCTTCTCCAATCTTGAATACACGGTTAGTTGTTAACATCTGTTTATAATTTTTCTTTTAATTCCTCGTTACTTTGTAAATCTGATTCATTCCAAATAAATCTATCATGCAATACATTTTTACTCGACTTTGCTGTGGCATTTGATTTTGCAGAGGATAATATCTACTTTGAGAAGAAGGATGAACTCCTTGTGACATTTGTAGACTGGATATAGCACTAAAATGATTACTTTCTACTTAGAGAACCTAGGGGCAACTTTAATAATTCAACATAGATTGTTCATTTTAAATTCTTTTATTATGGGTTGATGACCAAACTATCCAATAGAGAAGTGAGAAACTATCCGAGAATAATTTGATGGAACATGAAATGGTAGATTGTATCAATCAAGTCTCCAAAGAGGCATTTGAGAGTTCAACATGAAGAGTCATGAGGAATTTGTGGTGGAGTGCAGAAGTTTAAAGGGTTACCGATGAAAATAAAATAATACATAGAGAAGGATAGAAAACAACAAGTGTACAAGAATACATGGAAATTGTGAGATCCTCATTATATGAAAGGCATTCATACAATTTGTGCCCTTGATTAGGCTGCTAGTCCTAATTACAGTCTAATTAGATTGCTTTGCAACTAGTATTGCTAATTTTCTATTGTACAAAATAAGGTACATAGTATGAGTGTATGTCAAGAACATTTTCCTCTGTAATAGCAGTAAGCAGGGATTTTTTAACATTGAAATAGACTTTTACTTTTCTTTTCTCTCTCTGTTTTTTTTTTTTTAAATACTTGCTCATTTCAATTGAAAATTTTTTTCATATTGAACTAAGGCATCGACAGGGCAAGGGTAGAACAAATGGAAGCTCGCCTAAAAGAAGATATCTTGCTGGAAGCTGCTCAGTATGGTTATTGTGTCTTCTTTTTTAGTCTCTGTTACAAATTGTTAGATTCCTATACATAATTTATTTTGCGTGCTCTCAGTGATGCCTATTTTCTTGTCCATGTGACCTGCCAGGTATGGAAATAAGATCCTTGTAACCGATGAACTGTCAGATGGTCAGATGGTGGACCAATGGGAACTGGTTACACATGCTTCTGTGAAGACACCTCTGGAGGTGTAATTTTTTTATGCTCTATTTGGATTTATAGGATGGAAGGTCTTAATTATTTGCTTTCAAACTGTTCTTTTTTATTTATCTCATATTCGTAGTTGTGAATCTATGATTAGGCTTACGAAGAGCTGCAAGCGGAGGGATACCTTGTTGACTATGAACGTCTTCCTATTACTGATAAAAAATCACCAGAGGAGCAAGACTTTGACCTCCTGGTTAGCTGTTTCATCTGAGTGATTGGTTTGAATGTGTTGGCTAGGTGGACATTACAGTATGATAGCTATGTTATCCACTGTCTTACCATAAAAAAAAAAAAAATGTTATGCACTGTCTTTTATGAATGATTGTTGCATCAGATGCAATCTGGATTTAGTACAATAACATGAAATGCCTTTATCTTTGTTTATTGGGTATCATTTATGAATAACTGTATCTTGTGATTTAGTACATTGTTTCTTTATCCTATAAATTTGAGTATTACTGAGCATATGCTGTTGGCATCTTGTCTATATTCAAGGGGAATGTGATGTGTATACCTAATTGCCGGCCCGTTAATAGCTACATATGTAGCAGCAGGAAACATTAAACAACATAAGAGAGGTGGACGATGACATAAGAGAGGTGGACGATGAGTTCTAGAGGTTCATTCATAATCTTTGCCTGCGTGGCTACATATGTAGCAGCAGGAAACATTAAACAACACAAGAGAGGTGGACGATGGTTTTAGAAGTTCATTCATAATCTTTGCATGTGTGGTGTGTGGGGAGTTGTATGCTTAATTATTATTGATGAACCTACAGTGCTTAAATATCTACATCTAATACTTTGTCCTCAAAATTGTCAGGTCCATAGCATCTTCACATTGCATCAGTATAACTTCCGTTTCACCACGGACATCACATACTCATATTAACTGTTAGGATAGTGATTTAGGTTTGTGATCTTGAATCAACTTGTTTTGCTTCAAGTTCACTTTTATCTTTTAATTTTTTCCAGACTTTTATTTTGTCTCACTTACTTTGCTTTTGATTCCCATGTTTAATTTCTAACAATTTTTTTTTGCACCACAGGTTGGGACTGGAGATCGATGTAATAGAAGCCAATTGCTTGAACATCTTTTTGTTTTTCATAAGAATATTGTACTTACACTATTTTGGATGCTACATTTTTACTTGATTTAGTAATGACGACGTGGCTAAACTTGTGGGTTGGATTTAATAATTATATGTTTCCTAATATATTGAAGGAGCAAGTTTTGAACATTTTTTATTAGTTAAATGAGCAGACTTTATTGTACATTTCATTTGAGCTGAATGAGCAAGTTTTATTGTACATTTTGTTTGAGTTGAATGGGCATGTTTTATTGTACATTTTATTTTTGTTGAATAGGAAGGTTTTATTATACATTTTATTTTAATTGAATGAACATGTTTTATTATATTAAGCGTAAATGAGGTTTTTGAGGTGATAGGCAGTAATTTATAAAATAAATATATTATTTTTTAATAAGAGTAAATATATTTTTGCATATTATCCCCGACGTATATAATTTATCGCCTAAAAGAATTTGTGGCAAGGTTAAATATTAGGCGACGAATTAAGGTGGTCGCCTAATGTCTACAAACTATGCGCGACAAAACTAATTCGTCGCCTATTATAACTTATGGCAATTCATACACTATTTAGTGACAATATAATTTTGTCGTTAAAAGATATAATTCAGCAACGACTCCATTTTGTCGCCAAATTCCTTTTCACCATTTTTTATCCATTTTTTTTGCAATGAATTATAGATATTTGGTGACAAAAAATATTCTTTTTGCCGACATAATGTGTTGTCGCAGAAAAATGATATTTGGTGACGGGTGTTGTCGCAGAAATTTTGATTTGGCGACGATAACGTGTTGTCGCAGAAAATTGATATTTGGCGACGATTAGTTGTGATCGTCGGCAAAAATATTCACTGATGCCAAATAGGCGACGAACTGGCGACAAAAATGTTTTCGTCGCAGAATACATTAGGCGACGATTTTTCGATTTTCTGCGACAAATATTTGCGTCGCAAAAAATGATTTTTGTTGTAGTGTGTGCTTGACTCTTGTTCTTAACTGGGAAAAGTGTCATTTCATGGTAGAGCAAGGTATAGTTCTTGGGCATGTTGTTTCAGCTAAAGGAATAGAGGTAGATAAGTCAAAGATAGATATTATTTCTGCTCTACCTTACCCTGCATATATGCGGGAGATTCGTTCTTTTCTTGGTCATGTAGGTTTTTATAGTAGATTTATCAAGGATTTTTCAAAGATAGCATTGCCTTTATGTAAGTTGTTACAAAAGGATGTACAGTTTCAGTTTGATGAGGAGTGTAAGGAAACATTTGACAAATTGAAGAAGTTATTAACTTCAGCACCAGTGATACAGGTACCAAATTGGGAGTTGCCATTTGAGATTATATGTGATGCAAGCAATTATGCAGTAGGAGTTGTTTTAGGACAAAGAGTGGGCAAAGTTGTTCATGCCATTTATTATGCCTCCAGGACTTTAAATGCAACTCAGATTAATTATACTACGACAGAAAAAGAACTTTTATCTGTTGTTTTTGCTTTAGAAAAATTTCGGTCTTATTTGCTTGGTACTAAAGTTGTGGTTTATTCTGACCATGCTGCTCTTAGGTATTTGCTTTCAAAGAAGGAATCCAAGCCTCGAATTATTAGGTGGATTTTGCTGTTACAGGAATTTAACTTGGAGATTAAAGATAAGAAGGGAGTGGAAAACTTGGTAGCAGATCATTTGAGTAGGTTGATACATGATAAAGATGAGCTGCCATTGCAAGACTCTTTTCCAGATGAGCACTTATTTTTGATTGATAAGGCATTACGCTGGTATGCGCATATTGCAAATTATTTAGTAGGTAAAAACTTGCCTGATAATCTGTCTAAATCTAAAACAGAAAAGCTTAAGAGTGATGCCAAATATTATGTGTGGGATGACCCATACTTATGGAAATTTTGTGCTGATCAGGTAATAAGAAGGTGTGTGCTTGAAAATGAATTTTTATCTATTTTAACCTTTTGTCATTCTTATGCTTGTGGAGGCATTTTGGACCTAAAAGAACCGCTCGTAGGGTTTTGGAATGTGGTTTTTATTGGCCAACTCTATTTAAGGACTCTTATCTGTTTTGTAAATCATGTGAAAATTGTCAAAAGACAGGTAATATATCGCATAGAAATCAAATGCTACAAACTCCTATTTTAATTGTTGAGATTTTTATGTTTGGGGCATTGATTTTATCGGACCATTTCCTTCATCTTTTGGTTATATTTATATACTTTTGGCTGTTGATTATGTTTCTAAGTGGGTGGAAGCTGAAGCCACCAAGACTGACAGTTTTAAAGTTGTTGCAGATTTTTTGAAATCTAATATATTTGTCAGGTTTGGAACTCCAAGGGCCATTATTAGTGATAGAGGAACGCATTTTTGCAACAGGATGTTGGAGACAATGTTTAGGAAATACAATGTTGTGCATAAGATTTCAACATCTTACCATCCACAAAGCAATGGCCAAGCGGAGGTGTCCAATCCAGAGATCAAGTCCATTTTGGAGAAAGTCATCAAGCCGAATAGGAAGGATTGGAGTTTGAGGTTGGAGGATGCACTTTGGGCCTACAAGACGGCATATAAGACTCCTATTGGCATGTCTCCTTATAGGGTAGTATTTGGCAAACCATGTCATCTCCCTGTGGAATTAGAGCACAAGGCTTTTTGGGCAATCAAACAATGCAACATGGATATGGATAGGGCCGGAGAACATAGGAAGATGCAATTACAAGAGTTAGAGGAATTAAGAAATGAAGCATATAAGAGTTCTAAAATCTACAAGGAAAAAACAAAGGCCTTTCATGACAAGAAGATATCTCGGAAAAACTTTGTTATTGGACAAAAAGTTCTACTTTACCACTCAAGGCTTAAGTTATTCCCAGGTAAGTTGCGTTCCCGTTGGGTTGGTCCCTTTGTTATTACTAATGTTTTTCATCATGGTGCAGTGGAAATTCAAAGCCAACGAACGGGAAAAGTTTTCAAGGTGAATAGTCATAGACTTAAACCTTTTTATGAAGGTTTTCAAGTGGAGAATGTTGAGGTAGTGGAATTGGAGGACTCAGTTTACTTAGATTGAGAAGCATGCTGTCGGGCAAACGACGTGAAACAAATGCGCTGCTTGGGAAGCAACTCAAGAAACCAGATTTGGATTTCTTTCCTTTTTTATTTTTTCTTTTTGTCATTTCTTCTTTGCATAATTATCTTACATTAGGGACAAATATTGGGGATTACATAAAGATGGATATTGATTTATGCAATTTGGATGAGCATTAGAATTACGCAAGTGAGTCCCAGCTTATATGGAATTAAGGAGTGTGAGCAGCTAAAATTTATCATAGGGATGGTGAGGTATGCATTTTACATAGATAATTTTATGTTTTAAGACAACCTAGCTGTCCCTTCAAGTTTTAAATGATAAAATTTCAAAAAGATCCTAAACGCCAGTTTCTTTTAGTCATCTATCAAACAAATCCTCTTCGATTGTCAATCTCTATCGCAGTGAGTTGAGAGCTTCTAAATGCACACTACATTTTTCTTTCCAAATAACCATTTTATTAAAAAAATTATTACCAATACCCTTGTGAAAAATTTCCAAACTACCCATGTCTCCCTCTCTCCCTCTCCCTGCCCTCCGTCACTCACTACCTTCCTGTCTCTCTCTCCCTCTCCCTACCCTCCGTCGCATGCCGCCTCTCTCTCTCTCTCTCCCTTTGCCCACCTCTCTCCCACTTTCTCTTTCCCTCTCGCCCTTTCTCTCTCGCTCCCTCACTCCCTCTCCCTTGATCCCTCTCTCTCTCTCTCTCTCTCTCTCTCTCTCTCTCGCTCCCTCTCCCCTCCGACGGTGCTACTGGAGGGGGCGGTCATGGTGGCAGGGTGGGGTGGCGTACGTTAGTTTTGGTATTACTGGGGGTGTGCAAAGAAAATTTTCAAATCCTCACACTTCAATTGAGGGCGTAGAGAGAGAGAGAGGGAGAGAGAGAGAGAGAGAGAGAGAGAGAGAGAGAGAGAGCACTGCAAAGAAAAAAGTGCGCATTTTGAAGCTCTTCAACGAGTTTTTCCCAATATTTTCATAATGACTAAATTACTCTTTCTTTGAAGTTTCCCCACTCGTTTTTCCTCTTATATTTCCTCCCCCCTGCCACCATTACCCACCTCCTCCTTTTCTGGCCATCACCAGGCAGCCAGCTACAGCTATCAGCACCGTTGGTGGCTACATGAAGGGAAAAGTGGTGGGTGCCTATGTGTTTCAGGAGAAAGACACATGAGGATAAATGAGCTAGTAAACTTCAGAGTGAGGGAATTTTTGTCATATCAAAGAATTTGAGAACATTCTCATCAGTGACATGAATATTGACCACTAAAGAGGACATATTTCTAAACTTATCAACAATTCTTAAATAAGTGATTCATGAGCCATTCTTTGAAAATTGGTAAAAACTTAGGATCTTTTTAAAATCTTCCCTTTTTAAACACAAATATGACACTTAGGTTCCAAGACTAGAGACTGAACTTGCAAAGGTCGATATGGGTTTTCTTCAGTGTTTTGTCATTTAGACTTGGGCTTGGCCAAACCCTACTATTACTAAGTTCAAGCTCCAAGCACATAGTAGTCCTAAGACCAATACAAGTAGTTGGATTTTCTAGGTAAAACAACTTCTTTATGCGAGTTTTGGGCAATGACCCGAAATTTGCATGTGGACTTAATAGGCAAAACCAGGATTTTCATGCCAGCTTTGGAGGTGGACCCAAATTTGGAGGGCGAAAAAAGGCTTTCTTGAAGCCAAGAAAGCATAGATTATATATATATATATATATATGACCACAGCACTGCTCTGGAATAATAGGATAAAGCACACGCAAAATGAAAGCAAAAACTAATACCTTTTTATGTTACTGCTGCATACATGTAAGACTCATAAGCTCTATAAGAGAGTTTCTACCAGCCTGAATTTATTCTCTCACATAAACATCAAAAAAAAAAAAAAAAAAAAAAGCTCCTGCTCTAAGTTCTACAGCCAAAGCGCCCCGGCTTCTTTGAGCATGGGGACCAAAGAACGGCTGAGATGAAGAGACATGACCTCATGGGTGGACCCCACCAACCGGCCGCCTATAAACACCGCCGGAATGGGGGGATTACGCCCCAACAGCCTGACCAAAGCCCTCTCCATCTCCCTCCCTTTGGGATCCTCATCGAGCTCGTAAATGGCACTATTCACCCCAAGTTCACAAAACAGCCTCTTGATGCTATGGCACATGCAGCATGAGCTCACACTGAAGATCACCACTGCATTCTGCGAAGCCAATCTCATCACCCTATCCATCCTAATCAAATGACGACGACGACGATGGTGGTGGTGGTGGTGATAGTGGTATTTATGTTAATTTGTGTGATGGTGGTACAATGGGAAAATTTGAGAGGTTTGGATTTGGGATTTTTTTGAAGAAAGATATGATTTAGTGGCAAGAGAGCTTTGGATATGATTAAAGTTAGGCTTCTGTGGCTAGGTTTGGTGTGATGAAATGAGGTACAAGAATGGGGTATTTATACATGTCTGTAGGGATGGTGGATGGAATTTTAGATGGGAAAAATACAAGATATAGAGAATGTTCTCTAGATATTTTGGAGGATTCTTGAAATGGACCTTGTCATTTCTTGATTGTGACAGAATGGGAGGGTCCAAAGGGAAAAAGGCCATGTATGGGGAATAAATGAGCTTTCAAGACTTGTATATTATTCTCTACGGACGTAAAGTGTCCTTGATCGAAGCATGTGCATGTGCAATCGTGGGGCTGATGTAGACCATTCATCACGTGGGTCAAATGATATATAGTATTTGTAACTCAAACCATGGATTAGTAGATTGTAGATGAACAATATACAATTAATTTCCTTGGTTAGGGGTACTTACCCATTGGAGACATGATATGAAGATTTCTGGTATAATAGAACTTCAAAATCTCCTGCAGCATGTTCATTTGCATAGAATACATGTAAGATATATTTAATGATTGTTAAAGAGATAACGGGGTAAGGATGCAAATGGGTTAGATCTGAGATAGAACTATGGTCGATCCAGACCTAAGATACATATATAATCGGATTCCACATTAAACATATTTGTTGTACATGGGGTCCAACGTTAACTTAAAAAGGATCTGGTTTCATATCCAAACTTGAAATAAGATATGGAGTGCACAAGTATAATTGGATACAAGAGCTTCAAAACTTTATTTTTTCAAAAAATATACGAGTGAAGTGGGACTATTAAAATGGTATATGATTAAAGCTAAGTATACTCTTGAATACAAATATGAGTCAAGCTATGTAGGTCCTTAAAAACATATATATTTTTAAAATGTAAATGCAATCATCCTACATCCGGATCCTTAGGTCTGAAAATATAAGGATCCGATTTCAGGTTTGAATGTTCGGGATCTTATAGGCATGGATTTGAATCTGAACTCTTCTTGGATTCATAAATAGGTTCTTTACCTTCAACCCTTATGAAAGATGATCAAAAGATAAAAGATATAAGGTAGCAATGTGGAAGGGACACTGACATTCGTAGGATACCCCTTGATTGAATTTCCATCAAAGGAGAGGTCATTTTATGGTCATTTTTTGATGTTTCCCATTTGATTCTTCATTTTAACCACTTAAAAAAATATTAATAAGTAATCTTAGAATTATTAAGAATTTAATTACATGAAACAAACGGGCCCTTTGGGTCACATTTGTATAAAAGTGAAATGGTGAAAGTAAGAAACTTGCTTTTGTTGTTTAGAGTGCCAAAGAGAATATAAAACTTGGTGCCCAAAAACTGCTTGAATTTCCCCCTATTGTGAAAGAGCTGATGTAGCAGGTTCAAAATCCTTGTTCCATAAACGTGTCCGGATGAAGCCTTGAATACTGGTAAGGCGACACTTTACCAATGGATTTCTTCAAGCATTTAAAATTAATATTTATAGCATTTCCAGGGTTATCTCAATTATTTTTTTTACAAATTATGATAAAGCCTTTTCAAATTATCTGACTCAAAAGGGAGATTTTGGAGACCATGACTTGACAATAATTTGGAATTCTTAGAATGAATTTCTAGTGAAAGGTTTCTCTTATAAAAAAAGACTAAAAACTCCATTTTTCAAGTCTTCAAGTCTTCAAGTGTTGTGTCTAGGTTAGCAGCCCCGAGTGTCACCCGGCTGCCCAGGGATGAACCCTTGAGTATGCTACTCTTCCCATGGTGTGAGCTTCATCGTCCCACTTGTGTGGGCTGTCTTGGGTCTCAGCGTAGAAAAAGAAATGGTTTATATTATGTCCCAAGCGGCGTAAGAAAGGACTAAATATATATATATATATATATATATATATATAGAAAATCAGATTGGTTTTCTTTTCTAATACGGACTTCTCTAGTTACACAGCCACACCCTTTTAAGAAAAATGATACTTCCCATGAAATAAGAGATTTTCTGCAACCTTATTCAAATTTTATATTCCATGTGACAATTTTCTGCAAAAATGCAAACTTCCGAACCAAAGGTACTTACTTTAGTTTGTAATAAAAAATAAAAAAAAAATAAAAATCATGAATATACATATTTTCTCTATTCTCTCCGTCTTTACATCAAACAAAAATTACTCATTTCCGGACTTACAAATTAACACTTTGCAGTAGATAAAATCTTCATATGTTATTTGGAATCATCATCAGAATGATTTCACTTGTTAACATTTGAAACTGTGCTACCATACTGGGGCCACAAGGGATTTATCTGATTTTCCCCGGGCCCATTAGGGATTCATCCGGCCGAAAGGGCCAGGACACCCTAGCTCCATTATCCAAAAAAAAAAAAAAAAAAATGTCACCTTCCAGATTCTACTTTGAGACTTAGAGGCCACATAGTATGCATGTTATTCCCCAATCCGAAAAGGGCAGAAGAAATTAAAGTGAGTTGGGTCGTCAGCTTTATTGAGTCAGTGAAGGAATAACACAGCCTCATCTGTGATGCCAGGATCCGACCTCGCATTCGTCTCTATCTCTATCCAAATGCAAAAGAGGTTGTGGACGTTTTGACATTTCCCTCTCTCACTGTAGAATGTATAAGCTGAGTTTTCATATCTCTCTCACTCTCTCTTCCTTTCTCTCTCTCTCATGCTTATCCAAACATGTATAGAATATATGGAAAGTATATATGCATGGGACCTTGAACTTTTCTAGGATTTGGATTATTACCTTGAAGGTGGAGAGGTTATTTGAGGGTGAACATGACCTTTGATTCTTAATTCTTAACCACTTTATAGAAATAGCTAGGAAGTCTTAAAATCTCCTAGAAAATTAATTACATGAAATAAACAAGCTTTGAGTGTCTGTTTGTTTTCTATGAAATTGAACAATAAGAATTCATGTTCAAATGGGCTTGAAAAAAGAATTATTAAAGAGGTAAAATGTTGGAGGATACAAGGTAGAAGAAATGTAAATGGGGTCTTGGCTTTCCTAGGATTTGAACTAAAGGGGAGATGGCTGTGTTTTCATTTCTAATCTCCTCTTGATTCATTATTTCACATTTTTCATTATAGTTAAACGTTTATTAGTCAGATCTTTTGAAGTGTGTTTAATAGTGCGCACAAAAGATATTCTCATTAAAATAGAGTTTCAAGTTAATTAGACAGTCACATTTCATATTCACATTTAGATATTTTCTCATATTTGTATATAGAAAACCTATGTTGAGCCGTGATGGTGTATAATTTAAAGAATTGGAGGCGAGAGGTTATGAGTTCAAATCATATAGTTAGAATCTTGTAATTTGATTTTTTATTATAGTATTTTAAAATAATATGGGCTCTGTTAGAGTCTAAAATAAAATGAAGTGGTCAAAATTGATTGTAAAACCTTTGCTACATGGTGCATGGGTGTATATGAAGGATCTATTTATACTAAGAAGTAACCTTTGCTACTTTTATACCATTATATGTGAACCCCATGATCAATCTAACCCTCTTAAACTAATAAATCCCCGTGAATTGGGACTCACTCTAATTTTGCGCTAATCCAAATTATACTCATGGTTGATTAAATTTTTTAACATATGTAACTTAAAAAACATATAAAAACTTTATAACCCCTAAATCAATGGGTAAAATGATATGATTGATATCAAATTTTACCAAGCTAATATCACAATTAGACCGTCCTATTACACTATCCTCCTATGATTGACATCTATTTATATAAATCGTGTAGGAATACATAGGGGCTATTGAGAATATTGGCAACGTTTTGAAAATAGCACAATGTATACATAAAACGATACATTTTCAAAAATAATAAAAATATATATGTAACAAGAAAATCAAAATAAGAACGAGAAAACTCACGAAAAATCTAAATTAAAGATAATGTTTTAGCAATGTTTTATATATGTATATATAATTGTTTCTAAAAATTTTATAAATTAATTTCCTTTTTTTCAATATTCTTCGGTTATTAGAAAAACCTCAATTCTGAAAATAGCCCAACATTTTTCAAAGATCAGAAGAACCCCAGGGAACTATATTTCTGACAATGCATAGAGATATGTTAAAAATCACCTATAGATTGCCAAAGGTTATATTCTATGGCCCTTGTACTTCCCAAAGGTTATATTATCTGGTCCTACGTACGGCCACTTCTCATAGGTGATAAGTCATGGGGCTAATATCATACAATTGTAGAATTTATATCATTTTGAAGTTTTCAATGTTAAAATAAGGGACATTTACCGGAAAAATCCCCTTAAGTAGGGTAACCACAATGGAGGACCCTAAACTTTTAAAATGACAGCCAAAGACCTAAAGCCCAAATAATCCTTTTTTTTTTTTTTTTCTGTTTTGCCCTTTTTTTGTTGATGTCAACATAACCCTAGTCCCAACTTAAGGTTATTTTATGTTGATGTCGACAAATATTTTGTCGATATTAACAAATTCTATGTATAAATGGTTAATCTGTGCTGTGCACAAGGGTCACTTGATTGTCCTAACTGGACGTTTTTGTCGGTGTCGACAAAAATTTATGTTGATGTCTGCAAACATTCCGTTGACGTCAACAAATTCTATGTGTAAATGCTTAACCTTACAAGGGTCACTTGATTGTGCTAACTGGACGTTTTTGTTGACGTCAACAAAAGCTTATATTGATGCTGATAAATGTTTTGTTGATGTCAACAAATATTACTCATGACAGAATAAGGGACTTTAGTTTCTATCAATTTGGGTGAAGAGATCGATTGTTGGGAATATGGAACGTTGTTTATATATATAAATATATATATATATATATATAACATGAATAGGGAATATGGTTATGTTAACATCAATAAAAAAAAGGACAAAATGGAAAAAAATAGAGATGATTTGGGTTGAAGATCATTGGCCGTCATTATAAAAATTTATGATCCTTAACTGTGGCTACCCTATTTAAGAGGATTTTTCTAATAGATGTCTCTAAAAATAATGAGATAGAGAAAAAGAACAAAAAAGAAAAAAGCTAACACATGCCGTATGATTCCATCAAGGAAAGAAAGGAACAAAAGTGTACTAAAGTATCTTTTTTGTGCTTTCATGGAGGATTTATACCATATGGTCCATATCTCCATACTCTATTTTTTTGAAAGAGCTCTAATTTGTACACCCACCATATACCTAGAATTGATTCGCCTCAATCCTAACTCACTCACACCTTAGGATCTGCTTTTTTTTTTTTTTTATGCTGGTACTTTACCTGATAAATGACAATCATGAGACCAGAGAAGATGTAAATGTCCCATTATAAATTTTTATTGTTTTGATAAAAATCTCGTCGTAAATAAGGGCTTCAAAGTTTAATGGTTTTTTACTAATACATTGATATTGTAAGTGTAAAACTTGAAGATGAATTGAATACAGGTTGGATAAAAGCATGCGAATTCATGAGAATTTATCTCAGCCAGATCAAGTTGGCCAAAGATCCTAACCCTCAAAGAGGGTTGAGTCCTCACATAATAATTTGTGTTATTGTAGATAGTTCAAAGCTGAAAAACCACAAATCGATTGGAAGATCCAAACATTCCAATTTGCATTACTACTACTCACTACCATCCACTTGAATCCTCAATGGTGTGATTGGGGTCATTAGATCAGTGCAGTCTATCCACAACATGGTATGTTATACTGAGAGTTTGGATTGATGCAGTCAATGCTCATTGTGTAACCCAGTTGGAAGATGCTTCATGTCCCAACCTTATGGTTTTGGGTTGAGTCATCGTTTGAAAACTTCAAAAAAAAAAAAAAATAATAGAGAGGGAGAGAATATAACTATTCTCTTTTTATAAATCATCAAAAGAACCCATATGAAGAATGATCTAGAATTCTCAAGATAAAAGAAAATTTCATAAAATAGCACAAAGGGCATATCTTTTCTACTCAAAATGGGGTGAGTGAGATACCCTTATATTGTATTCTCTTTCATCCATAGATTAGTCAAGAAGCTCCTTGGCAACATGTAATCACATACAACATATATGCAGAACTCTTTAAACAATGTTTTACTTTTTATTTTCCTTTGTTTTTGGGGGTTGTGGGGTGTTTTGGAAATGACTTTGACTTGGAGGAAGGAATCATGAAATAGTTTTGTCAAAGGTTAATTCAAATATTCCCTGCCCCATTTTCTCTAGTAGGATTGTTTGGATGTCCTGCAAATTGCAGGTGATTTGCATACTTTTGGTAGTAAGAATACATTTGTAATGCCAAATTGATTAAAGGGATGTGAAGAACTGCAAATGGATTGGAAAGGATATATCTTTTCAGCTCCAAAGTAGAATTAGTTCTTATAGCCATTTGTTGCAAAGGCATCACACAAACTCTATTTTGGCTATACTGGCCCCACTCAATCTTTGGTGAATTGGTGGTGTTGTACTCTGTTTATTTGTAAAATTAATTATTGGGCAATCCTTTTACTAGTAATTGGTTATAGCAATGAACAAAACAATTGTCAATTTCATAATTCACATGTAGGATCTATTTGTGCGACTGGGTTTTCTGTAGCAAGGAATGCTGATATCCGGCGCCTTATCCCTATAGTTTTCTGTAGTGACGAAACCAAAGAAGAATGCTCCATTTTGTACACATTTTCATCACTGGCACAGATCCACGGTTCCTACCTCTCTATGTCGGAAACATAGAGCCGAGGAAGAGGAAACCTAAGGCTCTGCACAAACGCACCCTTCGAGAATGTTTGTTTGCATGGAATATATATAAATTGAATACATAAGAATTTATAGTAAACTCCACCGAAGGATTATTAAGGAGGAATGATAGATATAAGGTAATGACACAGATGGAACCTTGGCATTTCTCAGATTTGAATTATTAGGATAGTGAGGGGTAATGTTCTTCTTCGAATAGGCTATATACTTTTCATATGTTGTCCATCTCACCAAGCTATTTAAACGCCTACTAAAAAGTGTGGGTAAGGTACATGGAAAGGTCTTCTTATGGATAAAGGGCCAACAAGTAAAATCAGCCTTGTCAAATCATCCTAGCCCATTTAAATCAGCCTTGTCAAATCATCAAATCATCCTAACCCATTTAAATCAGCCTTGTCAAATCATCCTAGCCCATTTACTAGCAAAATATGTATGTGCCATGGCCACACATGATATTCAACAAAATGCAGATTAATTTTTGTTCTAAATTAAACAAGCACATGTTCAAAAGAACTCAAGAACAACGAAATTAAAACTATATAAGTACAATAAAACTCCAATACTTAAAACATTCAATATCCCCACCCAAGTGTAAAAAGAAAAACTGTGTGGCCACACATTAAACTCTTAAATATTCAAATTGAGTGCTTATGAACACAGATCTTGTTTTCATAAGATAAAAATAAGAAGATTTTAATCTAAAGTCTACAAATTGCCTACTAAGTGGGGCTAGGGTACATGGAAAGGTCTCCCAATAGGAAAAAAATCCTTGTCAGATCATCATAGCCCTTCTTGCCATAAAGTTTATTGGTCTTTTAACCATAGATTTCTTATTTATAGATTTAATCCAATAGTGAATAAAGGTTTGGTGAGAGTGAAATTGGGTGTACTGTAAAATCCTGAGTGGATGAGAGTGTAAAAGGACATGCACTAATCGAAAGTCCGCTCAAGTGGACCCACCAAGATGGACTATATATATATATATATATATATATATCTATATATATATGGAAATATTCATGTGCATCCATCCCTCACCATGTTATGGTGAGGGACAACATAATAAGGTTGACTTTATAACACATCCGAACCTAGCATGAGAGATAAGGTGGGGGCCCTCACATCCAACAACTTAAATGTGAGGGCCATGTGAGGGCCCCCACCTTATCTCTCATAGTAAGGTCGAAAAATTCCTCATAAAAGCATCTTCATATATATATATATATATATAGAGAGAGAGAGAGACTGGCAGGAGATCATTTCCGAATGATAGGGTACTTACACCTGTTTTATAGCGAGTTTGAATGGATTTGTTACAAGGTCTTGACTGAATCTTGTGGAGGCCCACTTGTAGATGGCGATGACTAAATTGTATGTGGGCAAAATTGTGTTGCATGTGAGATGGACACATTATTTGTGGGGATGATTGTCCTCTGCATATGATGCATTAGGTTATCTCAACAAAATGAATGGAATACCATGGGGCCATAGCCAAATTACTCCCATGTGGTACTCCATGTTGATCTATGTTTCGCAATAGTCGACTCTAATTAACTATGTCCTATGTTAAGCCATGTGTTCTCCATGATCCAATTGGTCTGATCCCAAAAAAACCATGTTCTTAATTTGACTGGTTGTGGTCCATGCCTAAGAACCCTATCAAGTCCATTAAGTCCATGTTAATTTTCATTTTGCATGCCATACATTACCTTTATCGATTTGTTGAACCTAAACTCATCAAAGCATGTTTTACAACCAACCAGGCCGAAGCCAATAAAGCATTGGCATAAACTTAACATCTTATAGCTCATGATTTGATTTAATGTTCAATGCCAATGCCAATGCCGTGATTTTTTCTTGTCCTCTTGATTATTTGATTTAAGCAACAATAATTTATGGATTAACCATGTTTACGCTTAAGCACAAACGATCGATTGCAACTCCATTTTACAATCATTTTGGTTTTGACCATTTGATTAATGTTGACCCTATTCAAATTTAAGCAATTAGGTTTCTAATTATCTCCGCTGCCCACCTGGGCGTTGGTGGAGTGGAACAAGATATGGGCTTGCTCCCCACGTTTTGTGTTTAAAATCCACCCTAAATTTGCTCGGCGTGTTTTGTGTGGGTTTAGTGGGAGCCACCGAGGGATTTAGTGTTGTTGAGTCAAAAATTTCAGGGACATCCACGTTATAAAGAATATATATAAATCCGGTCTCTCTTTATGTCTATTTAATGTGCTAATTGTTAATGTAGGTCCATTCGTATTCAGCTTTCCAACCTTATCTCAGCATAATCCTTGTCCCCTTTACAGAAATCCTCCTTAAAATCCCTCTCAATGTGAACTATTGCCTCACCCTCATGTTTTTGAATCTTCGCCGTTAAATCTCACACATGATTAATCTTTCTTGTCTCAAACCATCATTATCTTTCTATTTCTAAAATTTCTCTAAATCCCTCTTATCTCTCCCACTCTCTTCAACCATAAAACCTAAATCTCATTTCTCCCATGATCCTATACTCCCCCAATCTTCTATGATCTACACCGTCCACCACTACAATAAAGAATGAATACAGCAATGCTCCTTGGAGTATTCCACATTTCCACTGAGTGAACTAGGTAGGTTTGTAAGGGTATGTTTGTGCAGCTGAATTTCCATGGAAAAAGTGAGGATTGTGAAACTTAAATTGTATTAGTTTTTTTTTTTTTTTTTTTAGCTATCGGATGGTTCCCAACCCTTTGGGCTGGACTAATCCCTTTGGGCCTAAAGTGAAGTCGGGTAAATTCCCTTGTAGCCTCAGTGTGGTAGTGCAGTTTCGAGCATATAATCTCCGGATGCAGACCGTAGTCCTGGGCCAACTAAGATACCCCTTAGGGTTAAAGTGTATTAGTGATGTGAACTAAAACTAGCCAAGAACATCGCCCAATATAACAAGTGATATAGCAATTCAACATTTTGTCAAGAATACATCAAATTTTTCTTTAAAAGAAACACAATCAACTTAAATGCTTGACAATCAAGAGAGATGGACAATTCTGACCTTCGCGCAATGCATATAGGAGCATTCCACGAGTGGTCTTCAACAGACATGAGATAAGGAGGGATTGAAAAATCCAAGTGGGAGCAAATTCCCTATATTAAGTCTCAAATCAATTCGATATCCGTAATACCTTCAACCTGGCTGGCCTAAACTTTTAATGTCTTCATATTATAATAAAATAAAATAAAAAACCTTGATCCAAAGGTCCGGTCCAGCTGATTTGAATCGGTGCAAACCCATGGATATCAGTGACTATTAGAGGGATACGGTCCACTCAGATGGATCATAAGATGGGCCCCATTGGATGATTTGCCCTAACTGCAAATCAAGAGAGTTTTGTCTCACAAATCATTATCAAGTTCTTAGATTTTCAAGTACTCCATACTAATTACTCATAAACACTGAGCTATCAGTAGACAGGCTAATGGTAATACATTTTGAGGATTTAGGGTTACATCTCCAAAACTCATTGCAGGATCGGTGCAGATTGAAGAAGGGTCCTTTTTAAGGGACTGGATTTATCCAAAGTGGGACCCTCAGGCTGATGAAAGGTGGCCCCCACATAGTGGGTTAGCGGGAGGGCTGATGCTTCATATATATCATTCATACACCTTACATACATTAGCTGCCTCCTTCACAGTTGCAGCTTGCAATCTCTCTCTCTCTCTCTCTCTCTCTCTCTCTCTCTCTCTCTCTCTCTCTCTCTCGGATCGATCAAACCCTAATTTTCTACCTCTCCCCCATTGTCACTCATTCAAAGAAAACCCTAACCCTAATCCTCTCTTCTCCTCTCTGCATCTCTCTAACTCACCAATCGAAAGAAGAAGAAGAAGAAGAAGAGGCATCTCTGTCTCTGTGGTGACTGGTGAGTGTTTTTTTTTAGGGTTTTCTTTGAAGGTTTCAATCCAAAATGAGATAAAGATATCACCTTTATTGATGCATACCGTTGGATAGTCTCTATATAATATTGATAATTGATTCCCAAGCTTTGAAATTGAAATTTACTTTAATCTTACTTTTGATGATGATGGATGATTTTTGCGGATCGGATGGACGGTTCAGATCTAAAATAGAGATGTGAGATGATGATCTAGGCCGTCATTTGGACTGTTTGATCATGTTGATATACCAGCAATGTTGGAGTGGGTCCCCCCATGACCATGATATTGTGGGCCCCCCCAACCGGATTAGAGCTTTCCTAGTCTTCACAATTCACAAAATGCACATGTATTTTAATCCATACTGAGAATAAAAGCAATTGGATGGTCTTTTATTGAGGGTGGCTATAGAAAACCTGGATTTGCAATTTTTAAGCACCGCCCAGTTTGTGGGGGGACCATCTGATGCATGACAATTTTCAATCAAGGGTAAGCAGGGATGAGATGATTTGGTGGGTTAGTGCATTATCATCACCTTGATTTTAGGCTCAGGATTTAATGGTTCTGTTAGTGCATTATTTATCATGATTCAATCAATGGTTGTTGTAGTCGGTTCAGTGTTAGATTGGGGATAAGTGTCAATTCAGGACAGTGGGTTTTTGTTCTCTGAGGGATTGGGCGGATCATAGGCAGCCCCCATTGTTTGAAATGGAAATGGAGTTTTTTTTTTTTTTTCGAACGGTATATATATATATATATATATTTTTTTTTTATCATGGTTATCTACATGAGATTTAATCTATGATGCCAGGATATTTGTGCATGCCTACTGCAAGTGTCTTACATTTCCTACTTCTAGGATACAAGTTTAGCATATCCTACTTTTCAATTTTCAACTATATTATTTCATGTAGTTTAAGTTTTCTTTTATTATAGAAGATGTTAGAAAGAAATTTCAGCAACTATAATTCATTAATTCAAAAACAGTATATAGAAAAAACAGTAGAACAGTCTTATCCACAAATGTATCGTAGATTTTGTTAAGAGGAAAGTAGTATCCGTATCTCTGTATCTGTGTCTGTGTATGTATCTGTATCCGGGCATCATAAAAATTAGGATTATCAACTTTGTATGGATTTAGGATCATTATTGACTAAATTAAAAGAGTGAGAAATTAGAATCTTGAGCTGTTATAGGTAGATCATACAATGTGAATAGTTTGGAGTTGGATCACTGGAATAATGTGGCACATCACCATCTTATGGAGGAAGAAAACAACAATCAGTGAACCAAATAGAATGAGTCTTACAGATTTTGCTCAACAAGAAAGTTTTACCTAGAAATTGTGCATCCTCACTATGGACTTTTCTCTCAATCATGGCATTCAACATTACCCTCAGGCCTCGACACCTACTTTCGAAGGTATTTGGTTCCTCATGGATCGACTTGAATTGGAGTTCAACGGCAGTTGCGGTTGCAGCACAATGTGTTTTTTTTTTTTTTTTTTTTTTTTTTTTTTTTTTTTTGCGTTTTTGTCCAAGAAATGTAGAAGCTAATGTTGTAAATGTTGTGTAGAAAGCTTCATCAAAACCTTTTGCACAAAAGAAAATGAAAGATTAATACATGTTAGGTTGGGTGCCATAAACATATGCAATACACTTCAGAATCATAAATTCTTGGGCCCTTTGGATGGATAACGTTGGAAGCTATCTGATGGCAGCACTTCAATGACATCTGACCCTAAGTTAATGGATAATCCTAAGATGATGAGGATGAAGTGGCTCATACTCTACCACTCATGAATGACAATTGATGAAGCCTAGGAAATCTAAAAATGACCTCTCATTCCCATTTATCATCCCTAAGTCTCATTCAGCCACCCTTTCCCACTACAACAAATGTACCAACTCGTCAAATACTGCCCACTAGCTAGCATTGACTTAAACTCCCTGTTATTAACACCCCATTCATTCATCTGACCTCTTGAGTTTTGGTACTCTTCCCATTTCCCACCCTTGAACCCTTCCCATACTTTTCTGCTATTACCCTTCTCTAGAAAGCCTGAATTTCATTTCCTCTCTAAACCTGCACCAATATGTGCTCATCAAGGCCATTTTCTAGCCCCAAGCCACCTTCCTTGGACCCCTCATTCTAAATTTGTTTTCTTCTTTTCTTTTCCTTCACATAGGAAGGTCCCATTGTATCTTATTCAACGTGTTTTTTTATTGTCTCTGTAATTGTGAAGAGTGATCGATAACGCACTATAAGATTTGTCATTGAAGCCTTAATGAGAGTAATGTGACCTCCAAAGGAGAGGTGCTTTTTGTTCCAACTCATGAATATGCAAACACTAATCGATCCTCTCCATTTTACACTAAAGCCCATTCTATAAAAGTCCCAGTCCACATGATTGTAAGATTTTTTTTGCATAAACCATTCTTTCTGTTATTTATCCTTTGATTGTATTTCCTCATTTTCTATTAAAAACCCCATCACGGATTTGTTCTACGTATAGAGGAGGTGACTTATGCTTTTCCAATAATGTCAGGCATAATCTCCCTAATTTTGTCACTAGGCCCCAGATGAAGGTAAAATAAAGCCATCAGGGTTGAGTGCCTCGTCTCCCATCATACCCTTGATCGCATCCTAGATCACCTCTTTGATTTCTCTGATGACCTTAAAGTCGGTCCCATCTAAAGAAGGGCTAGAAGATCCTCTTCATAAAATGTTTTGAAGTCATCCCTTATTCCTTTTAATATTCTTGGGGTGTTCTGTAGTTCACAGTTCTTCTTCTTCTTGCCAAACTGTGTATAATTGCATGTTTCTGTCCTCTTCTTCAAACCATTTGCAATTTCTGCATCTTCTTTTTCTTCTTGCATTTGCCGAATTGTGTATAATTGCATTTTTCTATCCTTCTTGGAACCATTTGCTATTTTTGTCCTCTTCTTTGAACCATTTGTGATTCCTATCCCTTCTTCTCCTCCTTTCTGCATGCACTTGCCAAACTGTATATAATTGCTTGTTTTTGTCCTCTTCTCCAAACCATTTGCAATTTCTTCCTCTTCTTGGTCTCCTCCTTTCTGCATGCATTTGCTGAACTGTGTATAAATTGCATGTGTCTGTCCTATCCTTTGATCCATTTGCGATTTTTGCCTCTTCTTCTTCTTGTGTTTTCCGAGTGTATAATTGTATGTTTCTGCCCCTCTTCTTTGAATCATTTTCAATTTCTGCCTTCTTGCATTTATCGAACTGTGTATAATTGCATGTTTCTGTCTTCTTCTTTGAACCAGCTGCGATTTCTGCCTCGACACAAACTCCTTCCTTTCACGTCTCACAATTTTTCCTTTTTCAAAGATCCTATCTTTCCTATTTCCTGATTTGAGAGATCATTTTCCTCTTCTAGAATATTCCATTCATGAATTCTAGTTTTAATAATTTTTTCCCCATCCTTCCAAAAACCAATGTAGTCAAGGCACATGCTAGGTTTCAAGCCTTCTTGGAGCCTGTGGCACAAGGTCCACATGAGATATTAATAATGATAAAAAAAAGTTGGATCATAGGTCAGCCTCAGAAATTGCATTGTCAATCTGATATGTTCTCCTCTTGTATTTAGCAAAAAGAAGAAGACAGACCATAACTTCTTGTATGAAAAGCCATCTTGGATGGTTCATTCATAAAAAGTGTGTTTCTTTGCGTATATTGCATCTCATCAACACAATCTGAGTCTTCTATCCAATTCAAAAGGATTTTAAGTATCTACCAAAGCACCACCATACGGCTGAACATTAAAAGATGCGGCAAGAGAGTTGCATTGTTGATTAGCAACAGCTATTCCAAAAAAATGACCTGTCTTGGAGTACTTACAAGTTGCAACCATTCATGAGTGGGATGCCATGCCAACTTTCCCATAGTTCTCTTTTGGCCCCCTTCATGTCTAGATTTGACTGCCCAACCGTAAGAGGCTTGTACTTTTGATGAAAGTTCTGATAAGATGAATAATGGCTTTATCTTTTTACTCCAAACTTCTGCCTCTTTCAGGTTTGGAGATTACCTGCGTCTTTGATGCATCATTGTTTCAAAAGTTTCAGGTTTTTCTGCTTATATATTCCCTTTGAAAACTTTAGTACATTAGTATAACTACATTTACCCCTCCACTATTTTGTTCGGACATCATTCAACAACTTGTTATCCCCTCTCATTCCTGACCTCTTGCAACTCCTTGGTCTTTTTATTTTTCCCTGTATTTGGACCCTTTCTTGGTTCCTCTTGTATTCTCATCTGTAGTCCATCTCTTTCAATAATATCTTCAACCAATCAACATGACTTCTGTCCAGAACCTTACAAGCTCTATGCCCCTCCCATTCCTCTCCAAACCTCACAAAAGCCTGTCCCCTCATTCTTCTTCATCTTTCAGATGAAGATGTCAAGAATGTACCCAATAGCCATATCTTTCTTTGAAGATGTCGAGAATGCTTTTAGATATTTGAATCTAACTTCCATTCATCTCTAGTGTTGACTGCCAGCCTTTTCAACTTTGTTGGACGTGCAATTTCCAAGCCGTACACTTTTCGACAGACAACTTGTATTTGAACCATCTAACTTTGTGCTGTGGCATGAAATATCTCAAAAATCTCAATTAATTTAATAGACTATGTTTGGTGTTCATCAAATTTCTATGGTCAATACTAGAAAAGTATCCAATACAGAAAGTGAAGTAAAGTAACAGGACACGTAACAAGTTGAAGTATGATCATGTTTCAAAATAATGGTTTGTGATTGCTGCTGCTCCTTCAAAACTTATCTGATTTAGTAAGATTTTTCTTCTTCTTTTGTTTGTTTCCAAAAACACTTGTCCAACTCACTAGAAGAGGAAAAAACCCCAAGTTTGAGTGTCTGTCTAGTTCTTCTAGAAGAAATTTTTTTGATTTTATGGAAAAGAGGTATCATACCCTTTGTGCCTCAAAATTCAAATAAAAATAACAAGTCTCCATAAAAATGGTTAGTAGTCAATTGAATTTGGAGAGACGGCGTGGGGTATTACTGTCTTTATGTAATTTGGTTTAGAAACATTAGATTACAACAGAGTATAGACCACATTATATATTTATATCTAATGTGTGGACATTCATGGAAAAATTAAGAAAGCTTCTTTATCACGACACTGCATTTGCAAATGCTGGGTACCTTTCTCACATGTGAATGAATTCACATATACTCTTCTTATTTTTTTCAAAAAAAATAGAGAGAATTCACATATATTCTTCAACAGTACTAATAGTTTTGTTATAATATAACATTGACCATTCTCACAGGCGAAATAACTCATGTACAACCATTTCGTTTCTTGTGAGGACAGCTTCAAACACTACTTGATAAATTTGAAAGCAGGCATCTAAATGGGGGACAAATCGTCGAGTGCGAAAGTTGGTCCTTCTAAGAAGGTTTGCTTTCATTCATTTTCATCACTCATCCGCAATGGACTGAAGATATTTATTTTTTCTTATGCTTCCTACCTTTTCTTCGCTTCTTGTAGTTGAAATTTGCTCCTAAAATTCCCCCTCGCAAAATTCCGAATCCCATTGAACCTAAAAGGTAATATTATGGTTTAGTATAGTTGTTCTAACACATTGATTTTCTGGCTATTTCTTGAACGTCTAATAACCCTTTGCACACTTATAGTGAAAAACGTGAAGAAGATGCTCTGAACCAAGAGTTGTTGAAGCGTTTCAAGGTACACGTACTTCATTGCTTTCTGTTGTTTGATGCAGATAGAGTACCAGAGTCTAAAAATTTTCCTTTTGGGTCTTGTATTCTTGGTTTTGACTATTTTCTCCAATCTAGGAAGGTGTTGCGAGGAGCGCACCAAAAGTTGAGAAGAAATGTAAGTTTTCTCTTGTCCACTTCTGTTTTTCACCTTTTTTTCTTTTGGTAAACTGTACTTTGCTAATGTCTTATCACATATATTCGTTATCAAAAATAAATAAAAAAATGTCTATCACATATATTGGATATTATTAGGATGCATTTGAGTGCTTAGCAGTATGCATGTTATTCAAATGAATTAAAGTGGTCCTGATGTAGATGGTGATAATCTGATGGCTAAAAGGTGGCGAGGAGGTGGATGGCAGCTACCGCCTTCTTATTTATGAGGGATCTCTCTCTCTCTCTCTCCCCCCGAACCCCCCCCCCACCCCCCCCCCCCCCCCCCCCCGCCCCTTTTCTTAGGGGATGTTTTTATACGATGTTGGAGTTACTTTGGTCTTTTGTTTTTTTTCCTTTTGCCCTTTTGGGAAGGCATATTGTTCTGTTGGTCCTATGGTCTACAGTTTTTTTTGTTTCTTTTGTCCTCTCTTTTTCTTATTTTAAATTTTTTATTGGATTTTCTTATTTAAGCTGCAAAATGTATATGGTTTTATTTTTTATTTTTTTTTATTTTTATTTTTATTTTTATCAAGCAGCAGCACCTGTGCAAGTTGCGTTTGGTCAAGGAGCTACAACTGCTTTTGCTAGATCATCTGCCTTTGCTAGAGGCCCCAGTGGCAGTGGAGCCATACATAGACCCATTCCTGGTGGTAAGGCTCCTTTACATAAGTGAATAAATTGAACAGCTATCGAGTCTCATTACCTGACATTCACCATGGGGATTTGGAATCTTGTTTCTATAGATGGTGATGATGGATCAGCCTCCAAAATGCAAAAGGAATATGTTGAACCTTGGGTAAATCTCTCTCTCTCTCTCTCTCTCTCTCTCTCTCTCTCTCTCTCTCTCTCTCTCTCTCTCTCTCTCATTTTTTTGGTTTCTCTTGGTTCTATTTTTTGCAGGATTACTATTCATATTATCCCATCACCCTTCCTCTAAGGAGACCATACTCGGGGAATCCAGGCAAGAGTTTAATACAGTTAAACATAGTTTGAGAACTTCTCTAGTCGACTTAGAACTGAACTAAGCAACTTCAAATTTATCAAAATTTCAAGTTGAGTTGAGGTAGAAGTTATTTGTAAAAGAAGTTTTTCGTCAAAGCTATAAAAAAAAAAAAAAAAAAAACCCATATAACCGATTCAGGTGTTCATAGATTTGTTCTTTTCTTTTCTTTCTTTCATTTTTTCCTTATATGTTCTTTAGAAAGGAGGTTTTTATCCTTTTTTTTCAAATGAATAGAATAGTTTATCCTTAAAACTCTACTAAGTAGGTTTGAGATTTGTGTATAGTTAATATTCTTTATTTTTTTTTATTCTCAATGATGTAATATTAGACGGTCGACTAAAACTGGTAGGTTTCCAGGTTACTCTGTGTTATCAACTGCCACTGGAATATAACTTGTTTGCCTTGTATACAGAACTTCTTGATGAGGAGGAGTTTGGGGAGGCTTCAGCAGACTTTAATGAGGCTCAAATAAATCCTGCTGCAGAGCTTGGTCTGACAGTGGGTATTCTAAACAGTGCAAGAGATTAGCAATACTAGATGCAAAAGGTAGACAACCCTTTCTAACTATTTGTGGGTCATGACAGGAGAGGAAAGCAGGTCAAATGTTCCTTTTTCAATTGCCATCTCTGCCTTTGGCTAAACATTCAGCTTCTACAAAGGGTAATGAGAAAGCTGATGGCTCCGCAACACCACCAAGAAAAAATGGCGCTTCAGAGAAAGGCTGCAGTTTGGAAGACTTGCCAGCTGGTTTTATGGGAAAGATGCTGGTGTACAAGAGTGGCGCCGTTAGGATGAAGCTTGGAGATACTCTTTTTGATGTGAGTATATCTTAACTGGATAAGTATAGGGTTTGGTACTTATTTATGAATCATTTAGTTTGTCACTTTGATGTTGACTTTAACAGGTTAGTAGTTTTGAGACAACTCCCCGGTAACCTGTCTTGCTAAATTGGTTTAACAATTTATTTTTTTCTTTTTTATTGGTAACAGTAAATTTCATTAATTAAAAGGATCCGGTTAGGAATTGAGAAAAAAAGGCTTTCTACACAGCTTGAAGCTCTCAGCATCTTCATGTTTGTATTATTTGTCATGTTACTCATATATGCTCCAAATATTCTCCCCAAATACCACGAAAAAAGAATTCTAAAATCACAAGAATATTTTCTCCAAATCGTCCTGGAACCAGCAACATGCTTGAGTATGCCAGCTTGCAAGTGACCTCAAAAAAAAAAAAAAAAAAAAAGAAGAGCAGGTGTCATATGCTTCCCTTTCTGCTTTTCAGAGGCGTCTCTGTCTGGCACATCCCAAATTGCGTCAATTAGTCTTGACTATGTGGATCTGTTGACCAAACCCAGGTTTGTGAATTCATCTGTCACACGTGTATGGTGAATGCGAACATTGCCACCAGCTGCTTCAAAACCTTTTTCCCCTCTTTGTACATGTGGCCCTCCCAATGGCCTGATTTGTATAGGTCAAGGAGGCAGTTCTACAGGCTGTACTCATGGAAGGCCAACTAGGAGACACAGGCTATGATGCCAAGATATGGATATGGATACAGACACTGATACGGGGATCGGAGAAATGACTCCTCACTTTTGAAAATCTAGGACACGATATGGATATGGGTGTCCTGATTTTCTCTTTAGATAACTTTTGAATCTATGAAATTATCATTGTTTTCGTCTCTTTCTAACATTTTTTATGGTGAAAAGTAAAGGTATTAAAAGAACTATATGAAATAAAGGACTTTATAAGTAGGATATGTTAAACTTGTTCCCTAGAAGTGTCGGTGTAGTATCAGGTACCAATACAAATGTCATATCGGTCTGATATGGATACGTTGGGCTTGTACAATTATCCGGGTATCATAGGACACAGGATGTTTGGTTTTGACTAGTGCGAGGAAACAGCAAAGCCTCATTATGCCGGATTGGTTGTTCCTCCATTGGAACTGAACATGATGGAAATAATCTTAAACAAAAGTTTACCATGTCCAAGTGTTTGTTTCCTAACTTGCTGAGGACATGGTTTTGAAAACCGGCTGTCAGCTTGGACTTGGTGGTGCCGGTTCTAGTGAGCTCTGAGCCTCCAACTTGGCAATGGTTTTTTTGGGGCCTAAATTCTCTTATTTCCTACTTTTTTCTATTAGAAAAAGTTGCGGGAGGCTCTCATGGACATTTACCCTGATTCTAGAAAATAAAAATAAAAAAAAATCATTTTTAAAAAAGTTTCAAGCATTTGAAGATTGGTGGTATCATTCATCCTCCTGAATAACATGCAAATTTGGGTGGGTTACCTATAACAACTTAAATTCATTATTAATAAATGAAACACAGCAAATCTTAAAATTTCAAATTCATAAAACTATTTTTTTTTTTTTTTTTTAGGTTATTTTTATGCTAATTTCACATTTTTCAAATGTCATTGGACCTAGGGTGCAAGTCTGTCCGACTTGGTCTGGTCAACTTGAATCAAGGTTGCCAACCCGTCCCACGATTCCAACTTTTAACACCTTTGCTGAGCAACAGCCAGGAACAGATCATTCAAGTGGTGTTCTGTTATTGATTTCATATGATTGTGCAACAACAGAAACTACATTCACTTTCAAGTGTGGTGTTCTGTTATTGATTTCATATGATTGTGCAACAACAGAAACTACATTCACTTCCAAGTGTGTTGTTCTGTTATTGATTTCATATGATTGTGCAACAACAGAAACTATATTCGCTTTCAAGTCGCACCTATATGTTGTGTTCTTTTGTGCTGTCCATTGGACCTTAAGGTACACCCCTGCTAAAAACATATTTTAGCTTTGCATATTTAATTGGTTTCTGTTCTAGTTTAGGCTTATTCATATCTCAGCACTTGCATGTAATAGTACAAATTGTTTTTCAATTTTTTACTTCCTCAATCTTGGAAGAATTTAGATTCAATCTCTCTTTGCCAACTGTTCACTTGTTACTGACTACAGTGCAAGAATGAGACATTGGTACAGGTTACACCTGGCTTGAACCATATTATAGCCAGCTCACTGCTGTAGATTGAGAACTGTTGTCATGTTTGCAGGTTCAACCAGGCATGAACTTCAGTTTTACCCAAGATGCTGCAGCTATCGACACTGAAGGAAAGCACTGCTGCATGCTAGGGGAAATCAACAAGCGAGCCATTTTAACACCCGAGCTCGACTCTCTTGTGGATGCCATTGCCAAATTAGATTAATCTTATTTATTATTGTGAAGAATTCAATGCAATTGATTTCATTTGGAGTTGAAATAAAGGTTAAGAACACATTCAACGAAATTTAGCCAGGAAGAACGAAAAACCAAGCGAACAATTTTGTTATCATCTCAGCACCAACACTTTGTTATTCATTGCTGTTCCAATGAATTAACTTATTGTTCCCATTTAATATACACGTTGATGTTCTGGGAAGATCTGCCTATTCTTTTGGTTAATCAGTGTGTACTTATATTATCTTTTGTACCCTTCTCTCTCTGTGTATCCACAGAGCATGGAAGGCGTGAACGCTGTTGCATTTATCCAATGTAGAATGCCTGCTATGGGTGCATCAGATGATTAACATTCAAGAGGTAGGTGCAATTGCTGACAGGCCCATTGCAGAATACCTTTTAGTCACAAACAAGTTGATACACTGGGTTAATGAGTCGTATGGGGCTGTTCATAGCTTGGGCCTGAGCCTGAAAACTTGCTTCTCCACTCTGTCTGAACTGAAAGTGCAGCACAGACAGTTTCAAATCTTGGCATGATTCCGTAGAGGCCCAAGGGGGAGGGAGGGTACAATCTGGTGCTGTTAGCATTTCTAAAATTAGAGGTGAGATAAAAGATGGCCAATCTATTAGAGGTCGAGTTTGGATGAAGAGAAAATGATTCACGCTGAAGTACATTTACATCTACAATAAAGAGTAAATACATAGACAATTACATAACCAATGTAGATGGTGACTCAGACCTAGGGCCAGTTTCTACATTATTTTGATGAACCCGACCCGCCGTGGACCTCGCCTTCATCGACCGCTTCAACAACCCTATAACCCAATCACACAAATTGAGGGCTATGCAAATCACAATACCTGCTAAAATCCCATCAATTATGGAATAAGTGAGTGGCATCAGCAACATGGTCATGAATGCTGGCACACCTTCCTTAACATTGCTCCATTCAGTATCTTTAACCACCCTGTTCATTATCATACCCACCATAACTAAAGAAGGCCCTGTTGCCCATGGTGGGAAACTAGCCCAAAGAGGGGTGAAAAAACAAGGATAAGATAGACTAAAACCCAACCATTAAAGCAGTTAATCCTGTCCGTCCACCTTCTTGAATCCCCACCATTGATTCCACATACATTGTTACAGTTGAGGCCAGAGCATTGAACCTATGATCGCAGTTCTTGCATCAACTATAAATGCCAGATATCCATTCACCTTTAAACCTGCCATTTTCATTGATGAACCCTGCAAATTCAGCCATGGGATGCAATGTCCAGATGTACCTAGCACAGCTGCATAAAACAGGGTCAACAGAGCCACTTACACTTCACTCCTATTGAAGTTGCTGAAGCTGAGTGCCCCAGCTGTAGTTTTAATATCCTGAAAAACTAAAACCTTCTTGAGATACTTGTAGTTAGTGCCACCAAGTGGGGTGTTTGGGAAAAATGTTACACTGGTCACTCTAATCCAAGAAATTAGTGTCACAAACATAATTCCATATATCATGCTACCCTTAATCTTCTTCATTAAGCTATAAGACGTGATTAGGAATCTGACTATGCCTAGCCTAAACATGGGGCTCAGCTTCTTTCCACACTTGCACTCCAATGTAAAGGGATGTTCAAGGGCTTTGTATAGGGATGTAAATGGGTCCCCGATTCTCCGCTTACCCAGAGGTTCTAACCCGTTAAAAATCGGGTCTGGGTCCTTATTTAGGCCCCGATAAGTAAATGGGTTCGGTTCCACCTTGGTTCGGAACCATGAACCCGAGACCCGACATATTACCTAAACTTTTGAAAATATTTCTTAAAAATCAATTTTTTTTAATATCATTCTCTACCTAAATCCGGACCTGGATCTAGACCTGTCCCATATATGGTTATGGTTCCGGTTCTGGAGCCAAGAAACCAATTCCGAAATGGTTCCAGCTTTGGGTCCGGTTCCACTTTTTTCTTAGTGGTTCCGGTTTTGGGTCCACCATGGACCTAGACCGGAACTGACCCGTTTACAACCCTAACTCTGTATGATAACATGCCGTGAGGGTCACCAACGTAGAATCACTTGGGCCCACTAGGACCAGGTCCGGGTTTCTCTACAGGCCCACAAAGGATAGGCAGATGAACATCCCAAAACAACATGGGCTTGGACCACTGAAGGCCCACCAAGTTGTATGCAAGTTAAGCATTAGCACCCATTGCTAGGGGTGAGGCTAGTGGCAGATTAGATAAAAGTCCCATTGCAAAGGACCCAATTAGGGCGTGGCTATGATCAAGTCAGTTTTGGCCAATGAGAAGCACTGATGGTAGGTCATGTTGGGTTGGAACCAGTAGCCATGCACAGACTTTGATGAGTGGGAATGGACATGTTAGCAACAGCGCAATCAGAGAGTGTGCATGTGCCACCAGAGTCTATATTGTGGCATTGATGGAGATAACCACAGGCCATGGTGAGGAAGGTGGCTGTTCCTGTCTGGACTTCCTTTGTGAAAGCAGCTACTTCTAGCTTACAGTTTGGAGTATTTTCCCACCTTTCTCTTTTAGGTCATATTTCATAACCAAAATTTTAGGAAAAAAGATTTTTTTTTTCTTTTTATAAAATCGTGAAAAACTCATATTTGGCAAATGTAAATCCCTAAATTTAGATCAAAGGAAATCCTTTTTTTTAGGATTTTTAGGTCTGACCTCCCCCAGTAGGATTTTGAAATATGCTTACTTTTACTGATTTTACGCACTGAAACCAATTTTTCTCAGCTGTATGATATGCAATCAATGCAAAATTTTTAGGTACAAAAATTATTAGCTAGGAATCCCTATTTAAGGGCAAGGGACGCCTCCATGACTCCACTAGCCTTACCTCTCTCTCTCTCTCTCTCTCATATATGTCATTGATTGATTTGTAGTTGTACTTTTGACAAACACGGCAGACACTGGAAGGAGCCTCATTCTTTTTAAAGATCAGTCAATAGCTATTAGAATTATAGTCCAGCTCCCAGAGAGAAAATTTAGAGAGAAAATAATGGCACGTTGAATCGTTGAGAGATTTGTAGGTTTTCAATTGAATGAGATAAGCTCTAAATGGATAATCTTTTATCTCCCTTGGATCTTATTACTTGGTAACATTCTCTAAATTGAATCTCACCAAAAGGGTGGTCCAAAAATCAAATTGATTTGTTTCAAATGATCAAGATATCAAGGCTACAAGATCAAAGACGGGAAAGTGCCAAGGAGGCTTCTGTGCAGTGCCACGGTAGAGGAAACCCTGCATTTCCTCACCTCTTGTGCATAAAATCTGGCTACGAAGTTGGATTCCTCCGCCCCTTCATTGCTACACCAAATGTAGAGTGGGAAGGTGTCAGAAAATCTGGTGCATGATGCTACACAAATGCCTCCTAAAAGTGGTTTAACATCAAAATCTGATGGTCATGGTGTCTAAGTCAAATTGGCACTTCTATTGGTGACCTTTCTTACTAAAGCCTGCACATATACAAACGGGCCCTTGATCTTTACAAGAAACTCGCAGACCCTGGCACACTTAATGATGTCCTTAACTAGTTAAACTACAGTTTTTAACCTCACTCTCCTATATTCATTTCATCAGGGCTAAAAGCAGGCAAAACACACATAAAAATGCTCGCTAAATTTATTTTTCCTATTGCAAAAAGTTTGACATGCGAAATTATTGAGTTTAGCTAGCCCTGTATTTAGTTGTTAATGGCAGGTGTCTACTGCCTACATAAGCTCACCTATGATAAACCCAACCTTTCACTCTTAGTACTACTCATAAATTGAAACTCACCCTAATTTGACATTCATCCTAGCTATATTAATTATTTAATTAAGAATGCAAAAAACAAAAAAAACATGTAATTCAATGAAGAGCTAAAACTTGAGAACCATGTATTTCAATGTATTTCATGGGTTGTTCAGTGGGTTAGCAACCCACCCAGCTGTCTAGAGTTCAATCCATGGGTATTCCGCCCTTTCTCTTTTGTGTGGGCACCCTTCATGTGTGTGTGGGCACCCTTCATGTGTGTGCGGGCTTCCTTCCCAGTTGTGTGGGCTCTCTCCCCACTTGACCCCTTTGTTCGGGGCACCCAAAAAATGAAGGGCTAAAACTTGAAATCTAGAGCCCCAAATTGATGGTTATGGTAATCAGATGGTCTCCTTTGACATACACTACTTGGCATGCTACCTTGATTGGCATATATCCAAGTACAAGACCACTAATTGCTTTAAGGCTTTCTTCCAAAAAAAGGCTAATGGCTACCAAAAAATTACTCACTTTTGACATAGGATTTAAATGTCATTTAAGGGTACTAGCTGCAGGTTGAAATCAGCCCAACTCCAGGACAGGTTAGGGCCCAAGCTGTACAGCTTTGAGAGGATCTTAATCATGTTAATGGTTAAACAAAGCATTCTACCAACCAAAACAGATCTAGGATATTTCCGCAACTTCAAAATGAAGAGAGAGGGGAAGGCACAGGTTTGAGCCTGGGTGAATACAATCACTATTCTGTTGGGTTTAGACTTAAGCTTACAAACTCATTGTGACTCCCCTAAAACTTTCCCATGATCAGCTTTTCTAGCAAAAAAAAAGTCACTAACTCAGGTGAGTCTAATGAATCTGGTTGAGTCTGACCAAGTAGTCAGGCAGATTCGCCCCACTTACTTGGCCAGGGAACCTTCTACACTGAGCTGTGCTTTGAAGTTTTTGTACTATGGTCTAGACCTAAACCAACCCAAAACTAGCCTGTTTACAGTTCTACTTTCAATTAGGCTCTGCCAAAATTCAAGCCGTTTTATTAATCAGATTGAAAATGTCAAACCCAATCCTAAATTTTCAGGTCAGGTTAATGGGTTGAAGTTCATAAGTCGAGTTGGGTATGTTTGAAGAATTGAGTAAAGCATTTAGATTCATGCCAGGTTGGTGGTTGGGTCCGGAATTCCATAACAGCGTTTTTTTATTTTTTTGGGTACTTCAGCCAAGGGGCTGGGATCCAATAGAGAGCATACACATGGGAAGGTATCCCACACAAGTAAGAAGGAGGCCGCACAAGCACGAAGAAAGCCCATACAAGCGGAAAGAGGTGACGTACCCAGAATTCAAACCCGGGCAATCAAGTAAGAACTGACGCTCTTTACCACTCGGGTAACAAGCCGTTGTTGCATAAAAGAGTTATATTTCTAATCTGCTGACCTTAATTCTTATCTTGATTATTCTTCTCTCTCTCTCTCTCTCTCTTTGTGATACATTCCCTCCTCCGTACTCTATTTGTTTTTGCTTCTCTTCTTTATTCTGCTAAAGGCACTGCATTTTGTTGAAATTGAGTCACCAAATTATTGGCCACAAGTATGTTGGTCCACTTATTCAGAAATTGTGCCTCAGACAAGAGCATCTATAGATCTCAAAAGTTGATTGCAAATTAAGCATTGGCGCCCATTGCTGGGGCGCAGGCGCGAATCCAGGACTTCTAATTTGGGGGTGCTGCACTTAAGTTACACTAAAAAAATAGCAACAATGTCTCACCAAAAACTATAAAAAATAGCAATAATGTCCCACCAAAAACTATTTATGTACTATCTTTAAAGAGTGATCATTTTTATTATACTACTCAAAATAAAAAAAAAAATGTCTTCACAATAGATCTTGACAAGTATGACAAAAGACAAACAAAAGTTAAAACATGACACTAGTGAAATCTTGACTTGTGTGGCTTCTTATCAAATTCATCTATTACCAACTCTAAGTCGACTTCATTAGCAAACTCTCTTTCGATGTAAATAACCATGCAATCCGCGAGAAACTCGTCATCCATCTTGTTACGGAGTCGTGTTTTGACAAGTTTCATAGCTGAGAAGGCTCGTTCGGCAGTCGCTGTGGAAACAGGAAGAGTCAAGACAAGACGAATCAATCTATCAATCAAATGATAAATAGTTGACTTTTCTGTTTCAATTAAAGCTTGACATAACTCAAAAATGGTAGACAATTTCTGAAAACGGGGATGACGATGCACATCAAGCTTATAATATTGCAATTGACTTCTCAAAATATGTATCTCTTGCTCCGTGAAGTCTTCACAATAAAACTTCTCAGCGAGCTTGCAAATATCATCAATATGAAAGTACTTAAAAGCATCTTTCGGGTCCAAAGCTGAACTAAGAGAAAGAAGCTCAATTGCCTCCTCAGAGAATCTACTCTTCAACTCCAGCAATTAGAAATCTATTACAGCATTGAAAATATCAACGCGATAATGATGCTCAACTGTAATACAATCATTCTGTTGGCAAGAACGGCGTGTACCAATCATATGACGGGAACTCATATCAGGAATATCAATGTCATGTTTTATGCAAAAAGAAATCACATCCTCAAGGAAGCTACCCCAACATGTTTCTCTCAACTCTTGAAGAAGTTCATTCATACTTGAGACTAAACCCATGGCATTTAGAATGTCTTGTGACTATACTTGCAAAGCTTTACATAGTATATTTGTGATTCCCATAGTCTTATGCAATAAATGAAACATAAAGACAAATTCAAAATTTCTCATAGCAACATGAGAACCCGTAGCTTCTCCACGCATAGTGTTACTAGACCCATTCTTCATGATGCTTTCAAGAACCGTGCAAGTCGCATCATACATCTCTATCAAGCTACAAACAGATTCATAGTGAGGGCTCCATCGAGTATCTCCAGCTCGCTGCAATGTGCGAACTTGATTAGCACTCCGTCCACTCTCAAGCACACCACTTGCCAACAAATTATCGATTTCTATTTTTCGAGCTTTCTCCAACTCTTTCTTCCGCTTAGGCATAACATGGAGATTAACAATGGATGCCAACTTCGAAAAGAATAACCAAACGTCTAGCACATCTTTAGAAGCCGCAACTAATGCAAGTTGTAGTCGATGCGCAAAACAATGCACATAATATGCATAAGGACACTCCTTAAGAAATAGTGCTTGTAATCCATTCCATTGACCACGCATATTACTAGCACCATCATAACCCTGGCCTCTCATATTTCCAATAAGCAAATTCTTGTGAGCAAGAACATTGGAAATCTTTTCTTTCAAGGTTAACGCAAAAGTGTCTTCAACACCAACAATAGCAAAAAACCTTTCTCTAACAAAACCACCACGATCAACATATCGTAGAATAATGGCCATTTGTTCTCTATGTGAATTATCTTGTGCTTCATCTACAAGGATACAAAACTTTGCATATCACCAACATCTTCGCGTATTTTCTTTCTCACATTTTCGGCAAATATATGCAAAAGTGTTTTCTGAATACCATGTGAGGTATACTTGGCATTTCCTGGACAATCACCTACTATTTTGGCAACTTTCTTGTTCAACATTTTCGAAAACTCGAACATTGCAATGAAGTTTCCACAATTCTTTGATTTCTTCGATTCATCATGTCCTCTAAAAGGAAACCCTTGTAGTGCAAGCATCCGAATACATTGAATAACATTTCGGAGAAGCAACCGATTATTTGCAATTGCTTCTTTAGAAAGTGTATTGAAAACACTATCTATATGTCGAGAAGGATTCATTAGATTCTCACAATACATTGTCGCCGACCTATGTGGAGAACAAAGACCACCTTCATGTTTCAAAAAAGGACACTTCTTCCCATTGTTAACCTTCTTCCAATTCTGAAACCCATCAATGGTAAATACCGGATGCTTCGGAGGATTTGTTTCAAAGAGAAAGCAATAAAAACAATATGCTCTATCCTTGTGGAGTGAATATTCTAGCAAGGGAATAGTTTGTACCAATTAGCGTTGAACCGTCGGCCTTGCTTTCCAAATATGGTCACCGGATAATCTTTTTCTTTCTCATGAGTAGGTCGACAAGGTCTCATTCTAAGATAAGATACCCGAACTTCATCATGCTTGTTAAGCGGGTATTCATATATAGCAATGCGTTTGCCCGGATTACATTCAAATGAAGAAGTGACATCAACTTCCATAGGTGCAACTTCTTGAGCTTTGGAAGAATGTTCAACTACGACTCTTTGGACTCGAGAAGAAGGTTTAACTCCTTCAATTTCAGCAACTTGAACTTTGGTAGGACGTTGCTCATCCTCATCAAGTTTTGAAATATCAAGAATAGATGTGGAAGTTTTGCCACTTTCAGATTTATCATCTTTTCTCTTATAGAACGATTGAAGAGTTATTGGGTTTTTGGGCGCTTGATGATGCGACATTATAACCTAAGATTAAGATAGTAAATAATCATTAATATACAATACAAAAGACCGGTTATTTTAATAAATCTTAGATCTAGAAACACCTTATAAACCCATTTTCTAAAATAAACTTCATATGTAGATTCAAAGAAAATCTGATTTAGCTATATGAAGATTTAACTGCAACATCATTGTTGTATATTTGATTGTGTCTTCTATAAATGATAGCCATGTTCAGAATGGGGTCGGTGTCCCCTACTATATTAAGTAGTAACTATGTGTACTCTCATTCCATTTTATAATGGAATTCTCTCCATCGGGCACCTAGTGGGGCCCACCTAGTTGTATCTTCTCATTCATACATCATGTTCTATGCCCTAGAAATGCTGAGTGAAAAATCATGGATGTAAAAATTTTAGCATCCATTGAGAGGGCTCTTGTTAGATGCCAACTTATTGAGCATACAAATGGACTACTAAATAAAGAGTTTAATTCAAACAAAGGAAGAGTCGAGGAGTATTAGGAAATAATAAACCCAACAGATTCATGTCACTTGGAGAGAATCAACAAGTTAAAGAACAGCACGAGGTCACTATTAAAACCAAATGGCAGTTGCTAGTAGTCCAACTACAACAACAACAACAACAACAACAACTGCAGCAGCAGCAGTTGCTAGTACATTACATGCAAGCAAAAACCAACTACCTTAAAAACACTAATATGAAATAGAATAACCAAAATAATGATACTCAGATCCTTCAAAGAAATGGAAGACATCAATGGTGGTCCTTGAGGGTTTCATTTTCTCCTTTTGGATATTGAGCTCTATCCTCCCAAGTTCTTGTTAAATTTAAGCATATGGGAAGGTCGGCCAACGGTGGATGATGCCCTAGTAAAATCAAAGGGTGAATAGGGTAGTTCTTTTGATTGCACATTTTGTAATGGGTTGTTTTTGGTGTACGATATAAGGCTTATACCTGTTTTTTATTTTCCTTTGTACCGTGTTCTTGTAATGTTTCCTTCTTAATATAAAGTGTTGTTAGCATCATCATTATTCATTAAAGCGAAGTGTGCTCTGTTACTGTTGAGAAAGAGAGGGAGGGAGGGAGGGGAATGTGCCAAATATCTAAATAAAGTTAAGCCTATGGGACAGGTCTGAGAGTTATTCCCCAGCTTATGATTTATGAGAAGATCAGTTCCCTCTCCTATCTCAAATCTCTAACACCATTCAAATACATGACCTTCCAAACCCCCAGTTTGTTCTGATTCCCTCTTTAACTCCTCTCTTAAAAGAGAGTTCATAGTCTGATTCATTTCATAGGATGTTAAGCACATCCCATACAATTTCTAAGCAACAAAAACTGATTCATCAATAGGGCCGAGATCCAGATGTGGGGTCGATCATCCTTTTTTTTTATCAAATTAAAAATAACCAAAACCTTGATGATTCTGACATTGCTGGGTGAATCAATCTCTCATATGGTTAACCAATACCTGAATCCTAATAAAGGGTTAGACCCATGCCTAACATGATATTTTTATCATTGAAAAATAAAAATAGAAAACGAAACGAATTAATGGAACTCTGAGACCCAGTTAAACGGTAGGAAAAGCGAAGTCTAAATAGCCAAGACTCCATCCAACCCAAAATGGGTCATTTAGAAAGAGGGGTTAACAATGTTGGTGGGGGGCTTCGCATTGAGATAGTTTCTTGGACGGACTCTGTTTTTTTCCCCTAGTTTTTCATCTGACTCTTTGCAAAAACACCCCAAATTCGTACCTGAGATTTGGAGGCAGAGAGAGAGTCGCCAGAGAGCATTGTTCTCGCCGGAGAGAGTCGCCAGCAATCGAGCAATGAATTTGCAAACAACTGAAACCAGCTACTTGGAGACGAAGGCAGCCTCAATGTTACTGTGTTACAATGGGTGATATGGGTGGGACTAAGAGAGGAGAGACAAAGACGGTGAATAAAAAAAGGGTTTTGACTTTTGAGTTTTCAGTTTTGAGATTTGAGTTGACAGAGTTGTGACTTATGAGAGATTGAGACCGAAACCCAAAAATTTTAAAAACTAGTTTTTTTTTTTTTTTTTTTTTTTTTTTGGCTGAAAGCTTGGGTGGGCTGCAGCCACCCCCGCGCCGCCCCCCCCCCCCCCCCCCCCCCCTTGATCCGCCCCTGCTGGGGCGGACTTGGGTACAACGACGCTTTAGTATGCAGCGTCTTTCTCCATCTAATGAAAGCCTGCCACATCAATCTGAAGGGGTTAAATTCAAGACGGGCATGTTTCTATTGCTCCTCAAAACATGCATGCATAAATAAGCTTATTTTTTCCCAATAATACCCTTACCAATTCCTTAACCAAACACTTTGAAAAGACTACCATTTACAACTCTCAACTTATGATATGAAAGGTGGGACCCATTTATTATAATTCCTAAAATATAAAGCCACATTTTAATTTCATTATATTATAATTTTTATTTTATTTTTTTCTAAAGATGTTATAATTTTTTTATTGGTGGGAGCTATATCCACATTAAAAAAGCGGCATGCCTTTTAAATTTTTATAAGACGTGAGCCATATGTAATATCTAAAAGATGAATTTCATGTTCTAACTTCTAAATGCGCATCCCATATATAATTTTAAAGAATGGACCATAATGAGAAATGAACATAATTCCTAAATGTGCCCCCTTTGATCTATTTCATAAAGGTCGGTCCAATTGACTAATAATGGGCCTACATCGTAAAATCTAAACCGCTCAAAATCATAATTCTATTACATGATAAGAAAAAATAATTAATCTATTGAATAAAAACTATACAACACATTTTAAATGAATAATGAAGATATTAAAAAAAAAAAAACATGTTACCCCTTTTAAATGAATATTAAGCAATTAAATGATAAAAAATTACACAATGAAATGGAATGTTCAAGCAATTAAATAATAAAAATATGGAATGGGCTCAACCTTTATTCGGAGTTGAGATATTTAATAGGAAAACTTACTTAAATGAATGAAATATCAACCATGAGCATATTTTTTAAACAAAATATTAAAATACAAAAAATAGAAGTAATCTATTTTTATTTTAACACATGATTACAATGTACAACGATTTTTTTCATGATGTGTGAGGTAAAACATCTCCATTGTATGTGTGGCATAAGTTATTTGATGATTAAGCTCTAAAGAAAAGAAAATTTAAGAAAATAAATAATAGCATTCATTCAATTCAAGGGTTAAAAAATGGCGGATTATAAATTTTTTTGATAAAATAACTTGTCCTAATAAAAAAACCCCAACTAGAACATCTCCAAGTGACATGGTTGCAACTATCAAAGAAGAAAACTTTTAACCATAAGAAATTCATATGATGAACTCATCTAATCATTGATCACGCGTGAATGCAACTAAAGTGGCCCTCATAATGTGGTTTAAAATCACTATAAAAATGTTGTGGTTTATCATTTCTTCCCATACTATGTGTTTATTTAAGATTTTCACTATTTCATGAGTAAGTTTAATTATTTGATGTAGCATGAAATACTGAAATATTTTAGCTTTGACTGTTGATTTTTTTACTTTCGAAAGAACGTAAGTACTCCTACTCACATTTTAAAAGAAGAACTAAGCAATGAAATGATTAATAAATATGTTGCACATATTGTTTTTTCCATTTTAATCATGTTTTAAAAACATGATCAATCTGTTGGTATTGTGGATATATACTCTAGTTGGAGTTTCCATTGAGACAAGTTTTATTTTTTTATCAACGTATTAAAATTTGTGCGTTTTTTAACCTTTTGATTGGATGACTGCCATTATGCAGTCACTTAGATTTCTACATTTTTCTATAGCTCATCAAACGAAATCCTTTAAATCAATAGTTGAATGACTAATGCAACATATAAAATGGAATTTCCTTAGATCACACATCATGCAAGAAATCAATGGACAGTGTATTCACGTGTTAAAAATGAAAATCGACTCTTCTTATTTTTCTCTTTTTAGTGTTATGTTTGAAAACACATGCTCAATGTCATGGTCGAGGTACTCCAATTAACATTTTCATTCATATAAGTCAATTTTATTCAAGTCTATGTTTGAATTCAACACAAGCTATATATCCTAAATTTAAACTTCTTGGATGAAAAATATGGAGGCCTAAGCTTCCACCTATTGAATATATACCTAAACCTAAATAAAACTTGACCCCATGCCATATTTCTTATTGTTTAATTGTTTGATCTCTTTTACAATGTGTGATTTTTTTATCATTTAACCGCTTAATTGTTTCTTTTCAAATGAGTAAGATATATTTTATTATTTAAGTGCTTCATTATTCTTTTAAGATGTGTAGAATATTATTTTATTATTTAACAACTTAATTATTTTTTTTCTTATCACGTGAATTTGAGTGATTTAGATGTTAAGATGTGCTTATTATTGGTATTTACAAATTACATGGGACCTACCTTTAGGAAATAGAATGAGGCCCACCATGAATACAAAAATTAAAAGGGCATGACACCTTTTTTAATATAAATCTGGGTCCCACCATAAGGAATTATATCATGAATCCACCTTTGGAAATTATAATGTGGTATTATATTTTAGGAATCAAAATAAATGGGACCCACCTTTTATATCATGAGTTGAGAGTTTGTGAAGGGTAGTATTAGAAATGGTTTTAAAAAGAAATTAGTAAGGGCATTTTTGGAAAGAAAAAGTATGCATGCGTTGAGTTGAGTAAAAATAGAAAAATGTTGTTCTTGAAATTCATCTCTTCACATTGACATGGCATACTTTAATTGGTAGAGGAAGGAGCTGCATAGTAGTAGCAATCAGCATTGCTGCATCCAAGCCCAACCCCCCATTGCTAGGGGTAAGGCTAGTGGCAGATTAGATAAAAGTCCCACTGCAAAGGACCCAATTAGGGCGTGGCTATGATCAGGTGGCCATTGAGAGGCACTGTTGGTAGGTCATGTTGGGTTGGAACCTGTAGCCATGCATAGGCTTTGATGAGTGGGAATGGACATGTTAGCAACAGTGTAATCAGAGAGTGTGCATGTGCTACTGCTACCAGAATATGTATTGTGGCATTGATGGCAATAACCACAGGCCATGTTGTGGAAGGTGGCTATTCCTGTCCCGACTTACTTTGTGAAAGCAGCTACTTCTAGCTTACAGTTTGGAGTATTTTTCCCGCCTTGCCCTTAGGTTACGTTTGGTAACCAAAATTTTGAAAATTTTTTTTTTTTTTCTTTTTATAAAGTCGTGAAAAACTCATGTTTGGCAAATGTAAATCCATAATTTAGATCAAAGGAAATCCTATTTTTTAGGATTTTGAAATATGCTTACTTCTAGTGATTTTACGCGCTGAAATCAATTTTTCTCAGCTATATGATATGCAATCAATGCGAAATTTTTAGGTAAAAAAATCATTAGCTAGGAATCCCCATTTAAGGGCAAGGGATGCCTCCATGACTCCACTAGCCTTACCTCTCTCTCTCTCTCTCTCTCTCTCTCTCTCTCTCTCTCATATATGCCATCGATTGATTTGTAGTTGCACTTTTGACAAACACGGCAGACACTGGAAGTGGCCTCATTCTTTTTAAAGATCAGTCAATAGCTATTAGAATTATAGTCCAGCTCCCAGAGAGAATTTAGAGAGAAAATAATGGCACGTTGAACGGTTGAGAGATTTGTAGGTTTTCAATTAAATTAGATAAGCTCTAAATGGATAATCTTTTATCTCCCTTGGATCTTATTACTCGGTAACATTCTCTAAATTTAATCTCACCAAAAGGGTGGTCCAGAAATCAAATTGATTTGTTTCAAATGATCAAGATATCAAGGCTACAAGATCAAAGACGGGAAAGTACTAAGGAGGCGTATGTGCAGTGCCACGGTAGAGGAAACCCCGCATTTCCTCACCTCTTGTGCATAAAATTAGGCTACGAAGTTGGATTCCTCCGCCCTTTCATTGCTACACCAAATGTAAAGTGGGAAGGTGCCGGAGAATTTGGTGCGTTGTCTCCCACCATTTTCACCAAAAACGATGCTACACAAGTGCCTCCTAAAAGTGGTTTATCATCAAACTCTGATGGTCATGGTGTCTACGTCAAATTGGCACTTCTATTGGTGACCTTTCTTACTAAAACCTGCACATATATAAATGGGCCCTTGATCTTTACAAGAAACTCGCAGACCCTAACACACTTAATGATGTCCTTAACTAGCTAAACTAGAGTTTTAAACCTCACTCTCCTATAATGATTTCATCAGGGCCAAAAGCAGGCAAAACAAACGAAAAAATGCTCGCTAAATTTATTTTTCCTATTGCAAAAAGTTTGACGTGCGAAATTATTGACTTCAGGTAGCCCTGTATTTAGTTATTACCAACAAGTGTCTACTACCTACATAAGCTCACCTATGATAAACCTAACTTCTCACTCTTGGTACTACTCATAAATTGAAACTCACCCTAATTTGACACTTGTAAGAGCTTGATTTGTTTGATCCGAAGACAAACAGGTCTGCTTTGCCTGTCAAAGGAGGATTGCACTTTTGTTGCTTCTTTATAGAATTTCCTTCCTTGAACCACAGTAAACCACCGTGAGAACTCTATCAGATTATCCGACCGAGGTTTCTCCGATGCCTAAGTTAGCCAAATCAACCTTGTTTCTTCTTTTATCACTCTGCAATTTCAAAGTCTTTTTCATACCTTTTTTGTCTGATCCATTTTCCTACATGTATCTGCCATTTTCCTGGATTTTCTTCACCTACCTGCGCAGTTCTTCTTTCCCTGAAAATCAGGTAACTGTCAGCTCTCAAGTCATGGCGTCTTGAATCCAAGAATCAATTCCCCAATAACTGCATGCTGGTGGTTTTGAATTCCTTAATGCACTTAATGACTCGGGCTGGATAGTGGATCGGGTTGGGTTGATCTCGGCCCAAACCTGATCCGCATATGGATTTGAATTTACCTCCCACAATTGCCCCCCGATCCCCATTGTAGAAGGCGGGGTTAGGTTTCCCCTCGATCCCCTCTTAGTTCTCTTCCTTTCTTTAACCAACGTATTTCCTACTCAGTACTCTCCCAACCTGTATTGCATTGTTATGGGAGTCTCTGCACTGAATAGGCAGCTTGGCACAAGCCTAGGGGTTTTTGATATCCTGTCTTGTTATATGCTAATTCCTTTAGATAGTAGCAAATTGATTTTCTATTTGAAATCTAGGGATTCCAATAAGCTTCTTGTCCATTATCTCCCAGATTCTAATAACTCTAGCAAAGGAGATTTCATCGTTGTGAGTGGAAACTAGGAATCGCCTACTGTCTGAGACGGGATCTCCCGTACAGTTCCTCACTCCCTAGGCTCTCCAGGTCGGAGTTTCTCCCCTTTTGGTGCTTCCCCTCTTGTTATTCTTTTTTCTATATATATATATATTACTAACTGTTCTTCAGCTCTCTTTTTAGATGCTACAATCAACCGTGTCCCCCAATCTCTTATTCGAACTGAGGACCTGAATCGTGTACTCGAATTTCGAGGTCCTGCCGAGCTAAAAGGTTAGGGCTTAGCTGCACACATTTTGCTCGAATATACACGTTCATTCGGCGTCAAGCGAAGTCCAATGTTGACATACTTTCCAAAAATGTTAAGATCGTCGAAACCCAGGCAGCTGCTGTCAAGAGCCACCTTGATGCAACCGAAATGAAGCTTGAAGATCTTTGCTCCAATCAAGCTAAGGTAGAAGAAGAGATCAGGGAGGCTATTGAGAAGTCCAAGGATGCTCAGTTTGAGGAAACCGAAGCGATGTACTTGCAGCAAGTCGAGCAAGTCAAATCTCTTATTTTCAAGCGAGGATATGACGTAGCTCTGGGAGATGCCAAAATTCCCAAAGATTCTCCTCTTTGGGCTAGATATGCTGATTTGTCTGAGCAAGCTCCTCTCCCGCCGCCGCTTGTCGAATCCCATTCTAATATTTAGGCTGACGATGCTATTCTGTCTCCTGGCGTGGGCGGGAATAAGAGTCACTCTCTAGCTGCCAAGCTTGTTTCCTCTGTTACTAATGTCCCTAAGTGATATGTCTCTTTGATTGGGAAAAACTTTGCCTTGTTAAAAGAATTTTTTGCCTTTTGTTGTATGGCCGTGTTGATAGCCAGCTTGCCCGACCTGTGGGCATGATATCTTTTTGTTTTGTGCATAGGACAGATGTTCGCTCAAACTATGGACTGTTGCTAATTCATTTTGAATGAAGTGCTATGTTTTTTTTTTTCTTTACCATATGTTCACACTGCCACTGTCGGTCCTTTCCGAACTCTCTTTTTGGCCTAATGCTTACATTGTCATGCCAAACTATTAGTTAAAAAAGAGATCAGTGCAGCGCACCTAGTTTGGGCTCTTCCTAGTTAGGTTTTTATCTTTCGGTACGAAGTAGTGGGCCTTATGTCGCCCTTCAATTACTAGGCCTTGGCCTTACTTCTGTGAGGTTGTCCCTGATAAGGAATGCCCTACCACGGATCCTTAGACAAATATAGATTTAATGGAGTTCTATCCTTGGCATAAGAAAATTAGCGAAATAATCAAGCAAGGCACAAAATTTCATAATTCTTTGGCACAAAGAAGATTAAAATTTCGATTCCACCCTTGGCATAAGAACATAAACCATAAAAAATCTTTCAAGTGATAAAAAGTTGATGAATTTTTCGGTACAAAGATCAGAATCAGAATTTTTTTTAAATTTGCTATGTTCCACGGCCTTGCTAGCGCCTTTCCTTCAAAGCTTTCTAGTCGATAAGCTCATGTTCCTCAAGACGAGGTGACCTTGTATGGTCCTTCCCAGGTCGGCCCAAGCTTGTCATGGTTGGGATCTTTTGTATTTGGGAGAATTTTTCTCAAGACCAGATCTCCAACCTTGAATTATTGTCCTCGTACCTTCTTCTGGTAGCTCTGAGCTAATTGCTGCTGATAGGCAGCCAACCTGATTAAGGCTCTCTCTCTTCGCTCTTCAATTATGTCCAAACGTGCAACAATTCTTTCTTCGTTCTGTTCATGATCATAGGCCTTTGTCCTCATCGTCGGCAGGCCAATCTCCAAGGGAATTACAGCTTCCATTCCGTATGCAAAAGAAAAATGAGTCTCCCTAGTTGATCTCCGCAGGGTAGTTTGGTAGGACCACAAGACATTAGGAAGCTCATTCACCCATTCTCCTTTTGCTTTGCCCAACCTTTTCTTTATACCATCAAGCAAGGTCTTATTGAAGCTTTCTACTTGACCGTTACTCTGTGGGTAAACAAGGGTTGAGAAGTGATGCCGTATATCATATAGTTCGCACAAGCGTCTGAATGCTTTGCCTTCAAATTGTTTTCCATTGTCAATCACTATCGCCCCAATGTATTTCCAATCTTGTAATGATGTTTTTCCATACAAACTTCCGAACATCGCTTTCTCGAATGTGAACCAAGGGTTTCGCTTCCACCCACTTGGTAAAGTAATCAGTAGCTACAATGAGGAATCAGTAATTTCCTGCTGATCTTGGCATGGGCCCGACAATGTCAATTTCCCACTTGTCGAATGGCCAAGGGCTTATTATTGATTTAAGTTGCTCCGCTGGTTGATGAATTTCTTTACCAAAGCGTTAGCACTTCTCACATTTCTGCATGAATTGTTAAGCATCTTTCTACATGTAAGGCCACCAATATCCTTAGGACATAGCTCTGTGGGCCAAGCTTCTTCCTTCAATGTGCCCCCCGTAGGAGCCTTCATGAATTTCCCATAGCAAGTTTTCCACCTTGTATGGACTCACACATCACAAGTAAGGACCAGAGTATGATCGTCAATACAATTTGTCCTCTAACAACAACCAGAATCTGGCCACTTTCTTCCTAATCATCCATCCTTCCTTCCCTTTTTCTGGCATCGATCCATCCTTCAGATACTCGATGATCGGCGTCATCCAACTCTGATCTTCCGAAACTTGCTCAGTACATACGATTCTTTGGTCTCCTATAGTTGGGAATGGTCGGAAATCAACAATGATTTCTCTTCTGAGCTCGGATTTAATGGCTATAGCCAAACTGGCCAAGCTATCAACATGCGTACTCTCCTCTTATCCCACCTATTTGACCTTTCCAATCTCTTGGATTAATCGCTGTGCTTCTCCGACATACGCAACCATCCGATCATCGCGAGTTGCATATTCGCCAGTCAGCTAGTTGGCGACTAATTGCAAGTCACAAGGACTATCAATCGCTTGATTCTGAGTTCCTTGGTGGTTCGGAGCCCTGACAGTAAAGCCTCATATTCTTCCTCATTATTTGATGCAACGAAGTCTAATGTTACAGCTCTTTTGATCACTGCTCCGTCTGGCATAATGAGCACCAAGCCAGCGCCCAATCCTCGCAAGTTAGATGCGCCATCTACAAACAGCTACCACTCTTCGTTACTATCCGAATCCACCTCTTCTTGTTCTTCATTATCCTTTCTCAATTCTTCTCGGACTTTAAATTTAGCTATGAAATCAGCTATCACCTGTCCCTTGATTGCATTTCGGGGAACCATCTTTATATCATGCTCACCAAGCTCAACTGCCCATTTCACCATCCTCCCTGATAGGTCGGCCTTTTGAAATATAGCTCGGAGCAGATGCTCAGTTAAGACCTTGATAGTGTGTGCTTGAAAATAATGCCTACATTTTCGAGCTGCGCTGACCAACGCTAAGGCTAGCTTTTCCAATGGCAAGTATCTCGTCTCAGCATCCAACAAAGTTTTGCTAACAAAATAGATGGGTATGTGTTGTTTTCCTTGCTCTCTCATCAAGGCTATACTTACTGCATGCTCCGAAACCACCAGATATAGTATTAGCTCCTCCTCGGGACTAAGAATGGAAAGCATAGGAAGGGAGCTCAGATATTGTTTGATCTGAACAAGGGCCTCGTCGCATTGTTCGTCCCATATTTTTTCTTCTTTCTTTTTCAGGGCAAGGAACATAGGTCGGCACTTATCCGAGCTTCTTGATAAGAAACAATTTAATGCTGCGAGCATTCCTGTCAACTTCTGCACTTCCTTCCTTGAGTTAGGTCGTTCTGTTTCCTGCATCGCCCTAATTTGATCAGGGTTTGCTTTAATTCCCCTTTGAGTAACTATGTACCCTAGGAATTTTCCCGAGCTTACACCAAACGAATATTTCGATGCGTTCAACCTTAGCTTGTATCTTCACAAGATGGCGAATACTGGTCGTAGGTCCTGCTCATGTGTTACCCTTTCCTTGCTTTTGACCAACATATCATCAATATAAGCTTCTACTCTATTCCCAACCAAATCCTAGAATATCTTCGTTACAAATCTCGGGTATGTTACCCCTGCATTCTTAAGCCCAAAAGGCATTCGTTTGCAACAATAAGTGCCTTTAGGGGTTATGAATGATGTATTCTCTTGGTCGCCTTCTTCCATTGCAATCTGATGATATCCTCGGTATGCATCCAGAAAGCTCATTCGTTCGTATCCCGCTGTAGAGTCTACGAGCTGATCCATTTTTAGAAGTAGGAAACTATCATTAGGACATGCTTTGTTTAGATTAGTGAAATCCACGCATACCCTCCACTTTTTATCATTTTTCAGCATAGCCACCGTATTGGACAACCATTCTGGGTAATGAACTTCTCATATGGCATCGGCTTCTAGAAACTTGTTAACCTCTTCGCATATTGTTGTTCGACGTTCCGGAGCGAGTTTTCTTTGTTTTTGTATTACCAGCTTTGCCTTTGGGTCCACGCCTAACTTGTGATTGATTACTTCGGGATCTACCTTGGGCATTTCGTATGGGTTCCAAGCAAATGCATCAGAGCTTTGATTGAGAAGTCTAACCAAACTTTTCTACTCTTCTTCTGTCATCGTCGTCTCAATTAGCCAAAATCGCTCTGAGTCTCCCCCATCCATTGTGACCTTCTTTAGCTTTTCCATCGTTGAGTCAGCCGGATCCGTGATTTGCTCTTCTCTTCCTGGCCGACCTAACTGTAATTGTTATTTTTGGTCGGCCATTTTGTCTAAACATAAACTGCCTTGATTTGCCTTTCTTGCTTTTCCTTTTTGTTGCTGCAATCAGACAGCTTCTAGTTGCTGCTTGGTCTCCTCTAATCTCCATTATCCCTCTTGGTGTCGGAAAATGGATCCTTTGGTGATAAGTGGAAGGTACTGCCTTCATACGATGAATCTATGTCCGTCCCATAATTGCATTGTAAAGAGATGGCACATCTACCACAAGAAACTCCGTATCAAATCAAATGGGTCCTGCTCCGACTTGCGCAATTATCACACCTAATGGGTGGACTACCTGTCCACTGAATCCAAATAGGGGAATCGAGGTCAACTTGAGATCGAAGTATCTCAGGTCGAGCTTGGCGAATAATCCAACGTGCATAATCTCCGACAAGCTTTCCGGATCCATCAATATCCTCCAAACATCATACTCCTGTACCCATAGGGTCAACACTAAGGCATCATTATGAGGTTGGACCACATATCGAAAATCTTCATCTGAGAATGATATCTCTGCCTTTCCTCGCTCAGATTTACTTACAATACTTGGCTCGAAACTCATTTGGTACACTTCCTTCAAGTGGGTTGCCATTCTCCTTTGGCTTCTAACAGATTGGGTTGTCACTTCTGATGGATTTTCGGTTCCATGAACTACTTCAATTATTCCTATAGGTCCCTCTCCTTCGGCGACTTTTTTAGTCTCCTTCCTATGATAGCTCCCCTGGTTCCTCTTTGTACGTATGTCTTCAACATATTCTTTCAGGTGTCCCTCGTTGACCAGGTCTTCCAAATGTTGCTTGAGCATTCGACAGTTCTCTTCGGAGGTCTTTTAAAGTAGGGTCTGTCTTTGATTTGTGTTAAGATCTTGTATATTGGGTCTTTAAAGACCGTATATACCCCTTCATAAGCTGCTCTTGAGGGTTCGGCACGACCCATTCTTCTGTCATTCTCTTCCCCAAATTATCTTCGTCTTTTCCTTCTGGGTCCTTCATTCGTGTGGCAAGTCCCTTTTGGCTTAGGTGCTCCCTTGTCCTTTTCCAATTTGATGAACTCTTCAATTATTTCCATTAGTTTTCCCTGCATGGACAGGGACCGTTTGGTCAGCAATTGGCGAAGCTAACTTTCCTTTGGCAACCCAGTTTGAAGGTCGCCACTGCTACTTGCTCATTACTTCCCTCCACCTCATTGCAGTGGCACCAATATCTTGCACTGAACTCCTCTATGCTTTCCGAACTTTTCTTTTTAAGATATAACAATGCTCCAACATCCTTAAGCTGCTTGGAGTTTATCACAAAACGAGTAACAAATGACCCTGCAAGCTCGCGAAAATTATGGATCGACCTGGGTTTTAAACAGGAAAACCATTTTAAGGCTAGATCCCCTGAGCTTGAAGGAAAAACTTTGCACATCAGTGATTTGTCGCCAATCCAGAGCGCCATGGAATGTTGGTAGTGCTGAACATGGTCGGCCAGATCAGAAGTGCCATCATAGATTATAAGCTTGGGCGTTGTGAATCACCGAGGTGGATTTGCTCTTTCTATCTCCTTTGAGAATGGGGATTCAAAGTTTTGTGTGCCTCCTTGGTACCTTGTTCGGACCACAGGCTCTTGAAGTAGCCTTTGATTTGCCAATGCCTTTTCTATGAGTGCTTGCACATCCTCTTCGGCAAGTGCCTGGGGGGATGTCTTCCTCCTTAGAGATCCTCGGTTATCAGCGCATCGTGCTTGGACTTCTGTCTCCTCCTTTCGCCGAGGTTGTGAGCTTGAAGTCCTACTTCCTTAATCTTTGGCTCCGGCCCTAGTCTGGGCCCGCCATATTTTTTATTTAGATTGGCGACTTCTAAGTCCTCGCAAAATTGTGCAACTTCGGCACTCCATTCTGCGAGCTCCTCAAGCAATTCCTGAGAACTTTCGAGCATCCTCCGGGCTATGATTTCGTTCATGTGCTTCTTTGGCTGCCTCCAATTCTAGCAACAAACAATTAATCTTCTCCCTCTGCCGCTTTACTCCCTTTGTCAAGTCTCGAACAGCTTCTCTGCAAGACTACTCCAAGTGAACATATGTATTTCGTAACAGAGCTCGTTTTGAGTGGAGCTGGCCTTGTTCTTGACGGGGTTCTCTCTGTAATTTATCCACAGATGGTGAATTTATGGCATGACTTGGATTGGTGCGATAAACCTCCAATTGGATTCGTCCTTTCTCTTTTGGAGTGGGGACGATCCAATCGCTTTCAGTATATGGCACATATTTAACGTCTAAGCCTCCAGAGTGGTGGGTTATAGGATCTTTCCCTGAACGTTTTCATCATTCTCTTTCTTGGGCTCCTTCCATCTGCGACAGGGGTTGTCCAATTTGATGTTGTCATCCTAGATCGTGCTCTCTTTATGTCATGTCTCTGAGCAATAAGAAGCTTCATTGGGTGATTTCCCTCCTTCATTTCCCATAGACGACGCCAATTGTAAGAGCTTGATTTATTTGATCCGAAGACAAGCAGGATAGCTCTGCTTGTCAAAGGAGGATTTCTCTTTTGCTGCTTCTTTATAGAATTTCCTTCCTTGAATCACAACAATTTAACCACCATGAGAACTCGATCGGATTATCCGACCGACGTATCTCCGATGCCTAAGTTAGCCAAATCAACCTTGTTTCTTCTTTTATCACTCTGCAATTTCAAAGTCTTTTTCATACAATTTTTGTATGATCTCTTTTCCTATATATATCTACCATTTTCCTAGATTTTCTCCCACTACCTGCGGAGTTCTCCTTCTTTCCCTAATTATCTGGTAACTGCCAGCTCTCAAGTCATGGCGTTCTGAATCCAAGAATCAATTCCTCATTAACTGCATGCTGGCGGTTTTGAATTCCTTAATACGCTTAATGACCCGAGCTGGATAGTAGATCGGGTTGGGTTGATCTCGGCCCAAACCTGATCCGCATATGGATTTGAGTTTTCCCCCCACAACACTCATCCTATCTATATTAATTGTTTAATTAAGAATGCAAAAAACACAAAAACATGTACTTCAATGAAGAGCTAAAGCTTGAGAACCATGGGTTGTTTAGGGGGTTAGCAACCCACCCAGCTGTTTAGGGTTCAATCCGTGGGTATTCGCCCTTTCCCTTTTGTGTGGGCTCCCTTCATATGTGTACGGGCTTCCTTCCCAATTGTGTGGGCTCTCTTCCTGCTTGACCCCCTTGGTCGGGCACCCAAAAAAAATGAAGGGCTAAACTTGAATTCTGGAGCCCCAAATTGATGGTTATGGTAATCAGATGGTCTCCTTTGACATACACTGCTTGCCATACATAGACCTTGTACCATGATTGACATATATCTAAGTACAAGACCACTAATTCCTTTAAGGCTTTCTACCAAAAAAAGAACAAAAAAGGCTAATGGCTACCAAAAAATTACTCACTTTTGACATAAGATTTAAATGTCATTAAGGGTACTAGTTAAGGTTGTAAACAGGTTGGTTCTGGTCCAGGTCCATGGTGGACCCAGAACCGGAACCGTTAAGGAGAAGGTGAAACCAGATCTGAACTTGGAACCATTTCGGAACCAGTTTCTTGGCTCTAGAACCAAAACCAGAACCATATATGGGATAGGTCTGAATCTGGTTTCGGGTCTAGGTAGAGGATGATATTAAATATATATGATTTTTAGGAGAGATTCTAAAAAATTGATGTAATATATCGGGTCTTGGGTCCACGGGTCCGAACTAAGGTGGAACCAGATCCGAACCCATTTACTTATCAGGGCCTAAATAAGGACCCAAACTCGATTTTTAAAGGGTCGGAACCTCCGGGTAATCAGAGAATCGAAGACCCGTTTATATCCCTAGTACCAATTGCAGGCTGAAATCAGCCCAACTCCAGGATAGGTTAGGACCTAAGCTGTACAGCTTTGGGAGGATCTTAATCATGTTGATGGTTAAACAAAGCATTCTACCAACCAAAACAGATCTAGGATATTTTCGCAACTTCAAAATCAAGAGAGAGGGGCAGGCACAGGTTTGAGCCTAGGTGAATACAATCACTATTCTGCTGCGTTTAGACTTAAGCTTACAAACTCATTGTGACTCTCCTAAAACTTTCCCATGTTCAGCTTTTCTAGCCCAAAAAAAAAAAGTCACTGACTCAGGTGAGTCAAATGAATTTGGTTGAGTCTGACCAAGTAGTCAGGTAGACTTGCCCCCACTTACTTGGCTAGGGACCCTTCTACACTGAACTGTGCTTTCAAGTTTTTGTACTATGGTCTAGACCGAAACCAGCCCAAAACTATCATGTTTACAGTTCTACTTTCAATTAGGCTCTGCCAAAATTCAACCCTTTTAATTAATCAAATTGAAAATGTCAAACCCAATCCTAAATTTTCAGGTCAGGTTAATGGGTTGAAGTTCATAAGTCGAGTTGGGTATGTTTGAAGAATTGAGTAAAGCATTTAGGTTCATTCCAGGTTGGTGGTTGGGTCCGGAATTGCATAACAGCGTGTTTTATTTTTTTTGGTACTCCAGCCAAGGGGGCTGGGATCCAAGAGAGAGCATACACATGGGAAGGTAGCCCACTCAAGTGGGAAGGAGGCCCGCACAAGCAGGAAGAAAGCCCATACAAGAGGAAAGAGGTGATGTACCGGCAGGAATTCGAACCCCGGGCAATCAAGTAAGAACTAACGCTCTTTACTACTCGGGTAAGAAGCCGTTGTTGCATAATCAAGTTATATTTCTAGTATGCTCACCTTAATTCTTATCTTGATTCTTCTCTCTCTCTCTCTCTCTCTCTCTCTCTCTCTTTGAAACATTCCCTACTCCATACTCTATTTGTTTTTGCTTCTCTTCTTTATTCTACTAAAGGCACTGCATTTTGCTAAAACTTAGACACCAAATTATGGGCCACAAGTATGTTGGTCCACTTATTCAGAAATTGTGCCTCCTCAGACAAGAGCAACTATAGATTTCAGAAGATGCTTAAGTAAATTTACAAATGGCCCCCTAAAAGACATTTTTTTTTAACTATGTTTTCTAGCAACATCACAATAAAAGCACAAGATTGAAAATACCCCAATTTTATCTCCTGCCAGTATTATCTAAAAACGACATTATTGAATACTACAAAGTAGAAGTTGAATTGATTTAACTAGATTTTCTTAAACAACTTTTATGTTGGGATTGTTAATTTTAAAGAAGTCTATAGACTATAAGTAATAGTGAAAAGGAACGATAGTACCGATTTGAAGTCTTATAGAAAAATTGTATCCTTTTGGAATCGACAGAAATCAGAGGCAGATGCTCGTGACCGAGGCACGTCAGGCGACGCTTTCTTTAGGACGAGTTCCACCCTTCCAAGATAAACCCTGATGCGGAGAGGATCTCTGCTAGAACTGCCTCCAGGATACAACGGCCTTCACAGATCAGGCTTGTTCGCACTTCAAGTTGAAATCAATCTCCAGGAACCACAGAATGCTCACGAAAAAGAAAAGGGGAGAAAGAACAAAGAAGTATATTTCTATAACCCAGACCATGTTATTTTATACGAGAAAAATAATGACGTTGAGCCACAATTAATCATGATTAAACCAGTGATTAATCACAACATTAAACAACACTAATAATAAGCCACAACAATTTGCAAACAATTAAAACTGTATTTTTTGAATCAACATTAAAAAACTGTAAACTATTTTAATGAAGCAATTAATAAAAAAAAATGTTTTTTGAAGTAAAAATATGAATTTGAAATTTCTACAAAAGCAAGCCATATTTATTTCAAAGTATGGGACCACGCACCTCCCTTGCGTAGGATATTCACGCAGGATGCACGTCGCAGACGCACGCCGGGTTAAACGTTTTCCGGACTGGAGCCCTGGGTCGAACTGGACTCGCGTGCGTGCATACGGCCCATGGTAAAATATTCCAATTGTTCTAATGTGTATAAGAAATGGAAAAACATATAAAGCCACCTTAAGAAGTGAACTTTAGCAATGTGGGATGCCAAGTTCTCAAGTAGCCTTCACTTCCCACATAAAGCAAAAAAGCAAAAAGACAAAACACTTTTTTCAAGTCAAACCTTTGAATTTTTAAAACAACTTAAAAAAACAACAGGGATTAACACATGTTAACAGCTGTGTTAAAAAACAAAAGAGGGATAATAAAATGAAAAACAATTAAAGATATTGTAGTGTCATTCACCAATGCTCAATACAATATTACTGTAGCCAGGGCAGTTGAGAAGGGGTCAATATATAAAGAGTTTACCCAAAGAAGGAGACATGGTCTAAATCCCTATCATTCCAAAGCTATCCTAAATTCCCAACCACCCTGTCAACACCCAGTAATCAATTAAAAGATGGTCCAATGTGGGGGAATTTTGAATTCAACTTTTTAACTAGGTCCCAGTAGGAGAAGTGTGTAGAGAAGAATACTTTATCTTTGACCATGACCAAGGGTTCTACCTCTAGGACCATTCAATAAAAGGTGTGATTAAGGACTAGGTAGCCCAAACCTAATTTGGATGGGCTGTGTTTTTAGGCCCACTAGTTAGGTTGAGGGCTATGGCTGTAACTCAGAGGGTCAGATCTGATATTATCTAAACCCAAGTCCACCCAAATTGTACATAGGCAAACTTCAAACCCAAACACTACTCCAACTAAACCTGAACACACTTTACTGAATCTGACCTGGATCCAACTTTTCCACCCAAATGCAACTTGGGTTGAGCCAGGTTGATCAGGGCTGAAACACAAATTTTTAGGTTTGGTTCTCTTATGCATCCTATGTACATATGGTTATAAACAATTTGAGTACTCAGGCGAAAAAAATCAGGCACCCAAAGTCCAAACTCAACCCAACCTGAATTCCATGTGGGTTTCAAAATCCAAGCCCAAGACTAACTCAAACCCAATCAAACTTTTGGTTGGGTTTGGTCAAGCAGGTTCGAGTTTGAGTGACTTTTGTTATAACCCAAGATAAACAGGCTAGTCTAACACTTAGGTGTCCATAAAGACCAGCCTATGGGCCCAGCCCAACCCAACACATTTAACACCAAAAAGACATATTTCACAAACCAGCTGAAATTGGGCTTAACTTTCAGACCCATGAGCTGGTTCTGAGCCTCAAATTAGGCCCTAAAAAAAATGGCCTAACCTTGGACATGCATTTCATGTCACTTGTAAATGAAATCTGCCATGGGCCATCCAGAATCTCTTAGATGAATGGTCAAGATCTGATAAGCATGTGCCACGTGCATGAGAATGGAGGCAATGTAGACCATCTAACCAAATAGAAAAAAGTGTCAATGTGACTGAGATACTGCAATATTTCCAATACAAGGAAGGAAATGTGGAAACAGAAGGCATCCCTTGCTTTTCTTGAAGTGGGGCTGATGTTTTCATTCCAAGCAAACGGTTCTCCTACAAAATTCTTTAAAAACCATCTGTTCAACCCTTTCAACTAAAGAATCTCAAAGAACCCCACAAAAAGCCTGTTGTCCCAAACCTTACCATTTCCCTTCTTTTCTTCTCTCTGTTGAAAAGAAGACAAAGGAAAAGAGATGTGGCAGAGACAGCAAAACAGACCATGTTACAATGACTCTATCAAAGACCTTGAAGCTGATATACAGCATGCCAATACTCTGTGATTTCTCATCCTTTGTTCTTTTTTTCTGCTGTCTGGGTTTTTATTTGTCTGGTTGTTTTTGCAAGTCCTGTGGTCTAAAATTCAATAATATTGACTACCCATTTGGTTTTTACTTCCAAAGTTGTGATTACCTTGAATTCTGCTTTCTGGGTTTTTATTTGTCTGTTTGTTCTTGCAAGTCCTGTGGTCTAAAATTCAATAATATGGAATACCCATTTGGTTTTTACTTCCAAATTTGTGATTACCTTGAATTCTGCTTTCTGGGTTTTCATTTTTCTATTTGTTCTTGCAAGTCCTGTGGCCTAAAATTTATTAGTATGGAATTCCCATTTGGATTTTACTGTCATAGCTGTGATTGTCTCTTTTGTTTCTCCTTTTTTGTGGCTGGTTCTGCATAGTTGGGATTGTTTGTGGGTTTTGGAATCGAGCTGGGTTCTTTTTTATAATGTAAATGTGAGTTTGATTTTATGGGTGAATCTCAATCTTTTCTTATTGCCACTGCTGTCCTGTAAAATGCAAAAACATAACAAACCATCCATTTGGATGTTGCCTTCTTGTGTTCTGATTCATGATAAAACTGCAATTTTGATTTTTTGTCCCTTTTTTATTTTAATGCAGGGGAACTTTTTGTTGAATTATGATGGTTTGATGGGCTGTGAGGTTCTTAACTGAGTCTGATCTGAGCTTGCATTTGTATATGAATTTAATAGATTTTATCTGCCAGAATTCTATCCTTGAATAGAATAATGTCCTCTAAATTTGAGAACATTTAATTCTCTTTTGGATATCAACTTCCTTCTGTACTGTTAAAGTCATAGGAGTTGCATTATGGGGTTTTTTTTTTTTTTTTTTTTTTTTTTTTCACTTTTTATGTTTCATTTTATGTGTGTTTATATTGAAAAGTGATTGCTGGATGGATTGTGGGCTTTACAACTGAACTAGGTCTGGTTTGAATCTGAATTTGGACGTAAGTTTGAGTTACTGGGGAGTTGGTTTGCAGGGCAGCTGCCATTCCAAGCGCTTATGGTGGGGCATGCCTTCAGATGAGACTATCCTACAGCCCTTTGGCATCAATGTTCCTCTTTTTGATCCAGTGGATGGACTGTAGCTGTTCATATTCCCTTCCAAGTTATTTAGGCCTTCTCCATATATTAATATACAAGGTGGGTCCGATTTAATTTTCAGTTTCTTTTCATTGACATTATAATATATGAATTCCAATCCAACAGACTACGTGTTTATATATTTCTAAGGACATTGAGTGTGTCATACTATGATGCCCGGATACTTCAAAATAGGCAAGGTGTCTTGTCGTTTCATATCTGATACTTCACCTTTCGTGTGTAAAACCCATGTCCCTACCGTATCCATGGCATGTCCCTGCCATATTAGAGCATCATAGATTTCAGACAAAGTTCTTAAAATTATATTGTTATTTAAGATGACAATTTGATGGTTGCTTCCTTGAATTGAGCAGGTGTACATCGATGGGAAAACAACAATCTCTTCCCATGAAAGGAGAGCCAGCCTTAAGGAATTCTATGGTCTATACTCTTTTTACTCTGTATATCCACCTATGTATCTGCCCCTTATATATCTTTGTTTTTTAATCTCCTAGTCCTGCAGCTATTATATATCCTTCCCTTCAACAACTCGAAGGCGACTTAACGCTGGTGGAAGATGCTAAACAAAAAGGTCGCTGTACAGAAATATTAAGTAGGAAAAGTGTGGAAGAGAGAAGGAAGCTCTTCGACAAGGAATCAGAGAGAGAAGACGAATGTGGAATTTGTATGGAAGCTTGCAGCAAGATAGTCTTGCCTAACTGTGGCCATGCCATGTGCATAAGCTGCTATCATGACTGGTGATCACAGCCATTCTGCTCTTTTGGTGTCTTATTTTCCGAGGAAGACACAAATCCAGAATTCTCACAATGTTTACTTGTTTTCACACTATAGGAATAGACGATCTCAATCCTGCCCCTTCTGCAGGGGTAACCTTAAGCGAGTCAGTTCCAAAGATCTATGGGTTCTCACCAGCAGTGGCGATGTGATTGACACAGTGACTTTGTTCAAGGAGAACCTGAGGCGTTTTTATGCCTATATTGACAAGTTGCCTGTTATAATCCCAGACAGTCTTTTCTTTGTATATGATTACATAATCTGATGTGCATTGACTGGAAGAATGTTGTAGAGAACTATAAAAATCTGACCACCCCTTCATGGTGGTGTCTGGTTTGGAGAGGTGAGGGGCCCAATGCATCCTTGTTCACGTAAGTGATAACAGGGTTGGGGAAATGCTGCAGTGTGGAGTTTCTATGAGGTTGTATATAATTAACTGGTACTGAAATTCACATTTCCTGTATGTGTACCCCATGTTCTATAATATGGAAATCTAAGTGCATTTGAATGAAGTTTCATGGCTTCAGTACATGATCCACTTTGCCAAAAGTACTCTATAGTCTTAATCCAAGTTTAAGGTTGCTCCAAACCAGGTATGCTTAACTTTCCACTGTGTCAATACCTTCAAAATCTTTATTTATCGGTTATGAGAAATTCATCCTTTTACAGCATTGGTACAGTCGCACACCTATTTGTTCGAGACGAATGTGGAAAGCTTTATATGGCCCCAAATTTCTTCAACACCTTAATAGTGTAAGACATGATATGCCACTTGTTTTTGGGTGATTGTGTGAAAGAGGCAGTTATATTAATTATAATTGAGAATTATGTCTTAATGTTTGCAGCCATTTACACCTTGTGTTGATGCCCTATTAACAAGGTTGACCTCAAACATAGCGAAGAAGGCATAGAGAAAAATGTACATGTGTATCCATGTTTTGCAGACCTGATCCTATGTTTTGGCAGAATAGATTGTCACCAGTAATTCTATGCATTTAGGGCATCCATGGAATATTGATAAGGGGTGATGCACAAGAGTGTTTCCTACGTAATGCAGGTTCCAACATGCGCAGCCACACATTGGAGCAGGTTACTTTTCCTAATATTCAAACAACTTGTGATTTCGGGTAGACTACCTGAAACTGCAATTAGTTTGATTTCCAGTAGAATGGATGGTTGTCCATCCATTGTGCATTTCGGATAAAAGATAATTGGGAATCTTATTGGACCTGATGGCTGTTTTTCTGTGGTTTCCACTTTAAGCATTATCTTGCAACATAACAGGTAACCTGCCATTATATTCCAATCCTTACAATTTGTGGTAAGATCACACCCTAAATGTTCTTTTGTTTTCCTATCTTTCTTTTTTTTTTTTTTTTTCTCTTCCATTTCTTTTTGGAGTGATCATGCTTGCACATCTGAATACTTTGATGCGAATAAAAATGTATAAAACAATTTCTATGAAGTCTTTACAAATTCAAGCTGATTACAGCTTCATCATTAAACTGTTGCTGGTCATCACCAAGAAGAGCTGCTACTAAAAATTCTAGATAGAGATTCTTTCTACATGCATTTGTGAAAAATGCTGAACTCTTATCATTCAGTGACTTTACCTTCTAAAGAACCCAGTTCAAAGTTGTGCATCTTTACATGTTGATGCAGGCCACACCCATAGTCTACCAACTAATTGGGACTAGTCCACATGCCCAATAGGACATTCATTTAGTTAGAGTCTTAATTAGTTAAGAGCCTTATTTAGAGAGTTGTTATTTATTTAGAACTCATTAAAATTAGGAGTTTTATTTTATTTAGATTGTTAAGCAAGTTATTTCATTTATTGTTTAGGAAAGCAAAGTCCTATTAGGAAAGGGGATGTCTAACCCTTCCTGTAAATATGTAATCCTTCAATTAGGAGAGTAGTTCATCATTATTCAATAATAAAGATTGGTTGGTTTGTTTGTTTTTTTCTTTACCTTCAATGGAATATTGTTATTGGCTAATTCCCATATACGGAGTTGGTCTTCACTGAATCCGTCCAGGATTCTGCAAACTCTCTTGCAAGGCTTGTCTACACTCGTTTCATCACCACTTACAGATCCAGGCTACTTCACATGTCTAGGCCCCTTTTAGCTGCATCAAGGTGTTATTACTTTCCTGGGTCCTTGATTCATTGGTTCTTACCTTACTGTCACATCTAAATACATTGAACCAATGCCATCTTCAAATAGGAGGTTGAATATATCATTGTATCAATTATTCATACTTTTCACAAATTGCTTTTATGATTGGTATTGAATGAAAACAAACTGACAAATCATACAAGCTTTTGATTGCAAGATTATAAAGTTAATTGCCATCTTGGTCTTGGTTTGGGCCCTCATGAAAAGGAAGTAGTGTATAAAAAAGCAAATCATTGCCATTCCATGTCTACAACCAATTTTTTTTTTTATTAAAGTTCTCACAGCTTATGTATTTCATTGATACTGGAAAGAGACATTTAGATGTCAGAATACTCATTTGCTCCTCAGAATTATCTTTTCTTGTTTCTGGGATAGTTTTCACCTGTTTGGTTAAGCCCACCTGATCTAATTTTTCTGGTAATTCGGGCTTGAAGACGATGAGGCCAACCCCTAACCTGCATGACCTGACCCGACCCAAAGTAAAATTTAGATTTGGCTTGTTTGGATTTGGATCGGGCTCAGTCGTGGATCCTGGAACCAACATGAAATACAAGTAGGTCTTGCGTTTGGGCCTTGGAACTCAGGCACTCAACCTAGGTTGAGTCTGGGTGGCTCAACCCAAGTTGCACTTGGAAGGAAAATTTACAATTTAAGTAAGGCTTGGGTTGAATAAGGTTTTGATACATTTAGGTCAGATTTTGATTTGCCTGCGTGCAACTCGGTTTCAGGTTGGGTTGGGCCAAAATCCAAAGAGTGGTTCTTCATCAGATGGACTATCCATGCTACAACCTAGGAAAGGATCTTTGCTCTTTTTCTTTTATGTATTGCCTTTTGGGGTGCAGTTCTGTTTGGATCCTCATACTCAGTTGTCCTGCACTTAGTTTACCTTTAAATCTAATTACCCGATGTTAATAAACAGTAACACTAACAACTCGAGCGGTTAGTGAACGACATAACAATGTATATCAACAGAATTTCATTTACCTTATTGGAATACAAACATGTATCCATGCATGAGCGTCGATGAGAATGGTATAGATCAGTCTTAAACCCTTGTCTGGTCATCAAGGAACTATGAGTAAACTTGACCCATTCAAATAATGAGCAACTATAAACTAGCCTAGGCTTTCATTTTGTGAACCCAGTTATGGTTTTCCTAGTAATACCTGGTTTTTAATGACATGAGGCCTAAATTCTCCTATGTGACATGGTTCACTCTGCTCAAGCCTAAATAGAGAAGAAAAGAAAACATTTTGGGGTTATACATCTTTACCATAATAAAGAAGAAGATGAAGAGTAATCATTTTTACTCATTCTCTGTTGCTAAATATAATTATGTACTACTTTTGACTTACAAACACTTGCTCCTCTACCAAAACCCTCTGCATTATAATGGTTGTTTGGATGAGAAGAAAGAAACACCACTTTATCATGATGGCAGCCAAATAGCTAAGATATGATTTTTCATGAAGGGATTCATCTTTGCTTGATTTAATCTGCTCCTGACATATTTCCACATATACACCCAAGTTACTCTTGAATCTGACCAGTGCACTGTTGGAGTCGCGATATTATGGGATTCCCACTTTGAAAAAATGAGACTAATAACCAATTCTCTCTCCTCTCTTCTTATTTCCTTCCATCTACATTCTAGTCTTCTTATCCTCCAATCTTGAAATGGGTACGTTTGGCATTGATTCTACCACATTCTATCCTCTTGGTCCCTCTTTATCCTCTTGACTCTAGCTTTTGACATAGATTAGAGTAATATCTTTTTCACTCTTGCCTTTTGATATGGATTACCTTTTTCTTTTTTACTTTTTGTCTACAAATCTATCTCCCTTGCATATATTTAGAAGGAATATTTTGAGATAGACCCTTTTTTGTTCTGTCCTTTTTAACACATACTACCCTTTTTTATGATGATATTTTAATTGGAGTAATATTTTCTTGATTTTCTAATAATGATGTGTGGTGGATTTAAGAATCAAGGTGTTTTTTTTTTTTTTTTTTTTAACTGTTTTACTGTGAGAGAATCATATTTGCTTTAGGGGGTCATGATATATTGGGTTTTTTTATAATGAAGCCATGCAAATTATCATTGGTCTACCCATGATATTTATTTATATGGTCATGTTCTTTCAGACAACAACTTCAATATTTTCTCAGTCTGAATGAGAATTTCGGAAATATGATCTTTTTTCTTTTTAAATTATCAATTGCAATGCAATATAAAATTAATCTCGATTTTGAAGCTTTTAAGTGCATTTATTTTTGTGACTGATTCCAATAATTAATGATTTGTAAGTGGCGATTTTCTTAACTATAACTGTGACATTTTGTTTATGTTTTTGAAGAAAGTTGTTGTCAAAGAATCAAATGAGGTGGAAGTGCAGATATCTTAGAAGCTTTGAGGATTTTCTGGTCTCACTTCAAAGCGGGTTTAATAGTGGAAAGTTATTTATCTAATACGATTCGATTGTCTGTGATGGAGAAAAATTCTCAGAGATTTACTTTTATCTTAATGAGATTAATTAAGGCATTATCTTCTTTGATTCAGGTTTCATATTCTCATGCTTGTCAATCATCAAATGGCATGGATAATATTTTGCCAAAGCAAGGGGTTGATAGATTAGTTTCATTAGTACCATTTATGAGGCACTTTATACTAGAGTTGCAAACGGATATCCGGTTTTCCGATTACCCGGAAGTTCCAACCCGTAAAAAATCGGGATTGGAACATATTTTAGGTTCCGATTTATAAACAAGTCCGGGTCCGGAACCTAATTTAAGTTCCGATTGATAAACGGGTCTTGATCCATATAGGTTCCGACTTGTGGACCCGGGACCCGGCATATAAGGCTTTGATATTGCAAATTGTATCTCAAAATCAACTTTTTTTTTTTACATGTTTATGTATAATATTAGAAGTAGTAGACTTGATACACTGTTATAAGCTGAATGATATGCTTATTTTAAGAAAAATAAAAAATAAAGATAAACCGATTTTGGAACTAGATTACAATCCTCTTAGTGGACCCGGTCCCTAAAGTTTTCATATCAGAACCGGGTCTAGAACCAACAAAACAGGTTCCGAGTCAAAACCGGAAACATTATTTAGAAACAGGTCCGGGTTCGGTTCCACTATGGTTCCGATTCGAAACCGTTCCATTTGTAACCCTATTTTATACTAGTCTTTTAGCCTTGGTTTAAGGGTTTTATATCAAAGCTTCTTGAATTCTATTTTCTTTTCTTTTGGTTTTTTAGTTGTAGTCTTGATGGAGGAAAATTGGCTTGGATTCTCACAGGTGGGCTTTAAATAAAGAGAAGCTTAAATTCATGTGGACCAATTTGAAGAAAAACAAAGCATACTTGCAAGTGATGTAGCTCAATCGCAGGGTGGAACCTGACCCCAAAATTTTGGAAAACTTTTGTATTCTTTTACATATGACACCAATAGATTTTTCTTTTTAACATTGTAGCCCCCTCATGGAAATCAGCCACTAGATTAACCTTGTTTTGAGCAAGAGCCCTGTGAAGCTACTTCAGTGCATGTCAATCAACGACGGATCCAAAATTTTCATTTGAGGGGTGCGGACCTTAATAAAAATGCCCCTCATTTAGGCATGCCCCCTTCCTCTCTTGGTAACATTCCTACTTCACTAAAAAGGAATATCTCCTCTTTTAAATTCTCCTCAACAGTACTCTCCTCAGTGGCTTCTATGAGAAGGGAAGGAAGAGGGAAAGAATCACCTTCTTCTACCTTCCTCTATCATTATGTGGGTCGATTGTTACAAGGCAAAAATAAATAAAAAAAGGGAAAGTGAAGTGATCCATTCATCCATCCTCTCTCATCAGGCAGTCATCTCATTGAAGATTGGTGATGGCAATGGTGATTTCTAGTAGATCTTCTCAGAGCCTTTTGAGAATACAGTCTTATCCAGTGCCTACATTAATCTTAATCATCGTAGCACACATGTGGCATTCAATGAAGGGGCAATGTTCTCCCACGAGCAAACCGCATATAAGTTATACACATTCCAGCTCAGGGCCCCCACTTATATGTAAATTTATCAAGCGGAGTAGGGCGTATGAAAAGGTATTTTCATGGACAAGTGGGATCCAAAAAATCAAACATACCAAATTAAGCTAGTCTTTGATTTAACAGCATTAAATTTTAATAACATTGTAACCATAGATTTTCTTGAGATTCAATCAACTGTGACTGAAGGTATAATGAGTGTGACATTGGACATGATGCACATCATGCGATGAAAAGAGTATCAAAGGGGCCATATTGATGAATGGTTAGCCCAAATGGGCCCCATAGTGCTGGAATGCACTTGCAAGTGCCCGTATGAGAATATCTTCCTTTAATTAAGAGCCTCCTCAAAGCATCTACATCAAGAGAGGGGAAGGGAGATGGAAAGCTCTATACTTAATAAACGGTGGAGTAAATATCAACTTGATTGGATAAAGGTCAAGGATAGAAAATAGATAAAATTGTAGGGCACGCTGAAAGATCATTGAAGGGAGACATGGGGGAGGGGGAAGGGGATTCAATGGATAAGAAATGGACAAAATCCCTCAGTTTGCTTGGATTTAAATGATCTTAGATATATGTGGAAAAAAAAAAAGAAGAAAAAAGAATGATCTTAGCTAGATATCAATGCTTTAATATTCAAGTGTAAGAAAACAATAAAAACTCTTCATATAAAATCCAATGCTTGAAACAACTCAAATGAGTGTCAAATTAGGATCAATGCCAATTCATTAGAGGGTACGGGATGATAAAGAGACAATTGATCCATAGGCGGCCGCATAAGTCATTTCTCATTTCAGAATACCGTGAGCCACAATCTCCCATGAGACCAAATCTTCTATATGATTTTTCAATCATCACTAAATTCTCCCTCTGGCATATTCTTTGATAGCCTTTTCACCAGTGATCAATTCTACCACATTTTATCCACCATTCTTTGGCCATATTTTAGTTCCAATCATCTTTACATGAAGTGTCAATAGAGCAAAGGAGGATAACACATTCTAACTTTAAATCAAAGCAACTCACTTTTCAAATATGTTCATAAAATAAAATTTCCTTGTGGGTTTCATTGTCTCAGTGATACTACTCCTTCCTTTCACCAAATTTTTTTAATAAAAAGAAAGCCATAGTGGGAATTACTTTTAGAACAATTGAATGGCTTGTTTCTCACCTAAGCCTAGATACTTGAAATCTAAACAAAAGAAAAGCTTAGTATAAATTTCTCTAATAATTGAAGAATCATGAATAAGAACATAATAAAACCTGAAACCAGTCATGTTTTGAGAGAATCCCAACATGTGTATTACATTGAAAATAATGGGAAGATAAATGGGAACAACAAAATTCCCCATAGAGGATAGATACAGCAGATGGAATAAATTTGGATACCATCAAGGCATCGACTATGGCCCACCACCAATCTGGTGGACCCCCTTACTATTCTCTGATTGTACTAAAAAAAAAAAAAAACTGAATTGCATATACAGTAAATATCTAGTATATATATGCATGGATGCCATCTTAGCCTTATCAAATCTAATTAAGATAATTAACTTTCTGATGTATATAGAATGAACTCGAAATTACTTATTCACACACACACACACACACACACACACATATATATATATATATAGGCTCAATTGTTTGTTTGGATTGCAAGAACTGTGATGAATATATTTTGCTAATCTGAAGCCTAAGGAGGTTGATTATCATAAGTATACAACTATGGATTGCAATAAATTATATCTTGAAAAAAGGTGTTGGTATATTCAAATTTGAGGGCTTATCATGAAATCACAAAAAAAAGTAAAAAAGTAAATTAAGCTAACATTTAAAAATAAGATCTTAGGAATAAATATAAGTTTTTTTTATATAAATTTTGTTGTTTTATCAGTTTATGTCAACCATATCACACAATTATTGGGATGATAATATCGCAATACCTTTGTAATGAGGAATGTGTATGTGCGTTCATCCCTCACCATAAGGTGAGGAACACATAGTGGGGCTAACTTTATGGTCCATCCGAACACATGGGATCCCTCGAATTACACTTGATCCATTGAGTCTTCACTGATTTAAAAGGATTGGACCATTGGATTGGGGGTCAAAATCTTCTTCTTAATATAAAGTCGTGAAACTTGTGGGCTACGAATGAAGGTGTTAAAGGCATGTGATTGACCCGAAACTTGATATCTTAGCCCATTTAAAATGTCTCTTTCCATCTCCCAAGTCCCTTGAACAGTAAGGCTCCAGATGGGACCCATCAAGTTGTCCCTCATCATAAAATGGTATGAAAAATTCCCCTTTGTGATATGGCAAATATTTGTGACAGTAATTGCCATTTCATGGGAAGACCAGATTTGCCAATAGGACGACTTAAAGGCAACAATGGTCATTCTTGTTTGTTCGACAGGTTTGCAATGCATAGATTCTGCCATATGGTCTGGGAACCTTTTTCTTCTTTGTTAAAATACTATAAGTTCTTCTAGATGGGACTTGGTCATGGAGATGACATTAAGGAAGCTTGGAAATATCAAGTACATGATAGTTAACCAAAGAAAGAAAGATAAGAAGATTAAACTTCATTTGGTTGCAAAAAATAAAAAAATAAAAGCTTTGTAAGGAGTCTTTGGACTACTTTTTGAATCATTACATAACACACAAATGAGGCAAATCCTCTAGATATGGCCCTTCCATAGTCTGTATATTATATAGCCATTAAATCTTGAGGATCTAAAACCCGAGGACTTGGATTCTTTGATTGCGAAAATATTATACTCATCACTAATCTACATCCAAATCTATTAATAGGCTTGCCTCCCTTGATTGGCATGAATTCATTGGGGCTCATTCACAAGAGATGGGCATTGGTATAAATAATAACAAGTTGGTGCTTAGCAAAATTCCAAAAAGATTTCTTCTTAAAGTACATAAATATGCTTTAATTAGTAGGGAATCCTATCATTTCATCACTTTTGAAGTGGCAAATTAGAAAATGAACATTCCAATGCCCACTTTTAATATTTTAAGGTATCTAGAGAAAAAAGCATTTCCCCATTGAACAAGCTACAAGGAGCTATTCTACATTCCCCATCTTCACAGCCCTTAAATTCCAAATGTTTTCATTTGTCATGATCTATTAATGCGGTATATGGGTCCTGTCACCAACCCCCATCAAATAAATGAGGGCTTGTAGTTTGACATTTCTTGATTATCAGCCCCATGTGTGTCTAAATTATAAGGTGATAGAAAGGACAACAAGAATAAAGAGGCAACAAAAAACAATAAATATTCTTATTCAAAACCTTGATTAGAAGGTTATCAATTCTCAATTGGATTAGACTTTTATAAAATCCAAATTCACAAACACCTCCAACTATTGTTAGATCTTAATAGAAATCAAAATAACAAACACCCCCAAACCTCTTCATCATAATGTGGGTGTTTTTTTTTTTTTTTTATTCTTAAACTCAAATAAAGTGTCACTTCTCTAATCATCACATGTGAATGCCAGTGTTGTAACATTTTTAAGCTTGAAGCAAGAAATTTTAAAAAAACTAATTAAGGTTAATAGAAATTGGAATCTAAAACACGCATATGCATAGGCTTTGGAATTACATTTCTATCGATAAATAATGTAGAATGTTTCCTCACTAAAAAAATAAAAAGGGGCTGTCCACTTGGTTGGGAACCTCGCTTTTCATCTTAGCATCCACGGTTTGAACCCTAAATACCTCGTGGGAGCGGCTGTCAATATCTAGAGGAATGGGGTTTCCTATATTACCCGGAAAAAAAAAAAAGGCCCATTCGTGGATATAATAAGATTTTTATGTAATTATGATAATTCATGTTTTATTATCCCCACCCTAGATTCCCATTTCCACTGTCAAGCAGACAATTAGAAAAATCTTACATAATGGATGTGAGACCCCAAGCCACTAACGTGCGCCTGGTGGGCGCAATATTCGCGATTCCACTTCTCCGGCACTGCCTCCACAGAGGATCACTTCGGTGGTCTGCGATACCACCGTTCGTTCCATTCATGCTCCATTTCTCTCTCTCTCTCTCTCTCTCTCTCTCTCTCTCTTTTTGTTGGTTAAGACATGCTCCATTTCTTTGAATTTGGATATTTTAGAGGGGGTCTCAACTGTTCATGAGGTACCCTGTGAAGTGGACAGGGTTGGAGATTTCCCATGCCCACCAATCCGACAAAAAACTAACAGGGTGATTTACGATTTGAACCCTTAATCAAAACTCGTACTGGGGGATGCAAATGGGTATTCAATTCTATGAGTATCCAAATGTTCGGCTCCGAACCATAAAGAATCGGGTTTATAATCTATTTTAGGTCTTGATTCATGAATAGGTCTAGGTTCGAAACCCAATTTAGGTTTCGATTCATAAATGGGTCCGGTTCCAAATCCATACAGGTTCAAATCCGTTATCCGAGATGTGAATCTCTAATGTTGTAAACCGTAGCGTAAAATGAGCATCAGTTTGATATTTTTTATATATTATCTTAGAGGTGTTGGAGTTGATGCATTATTATAAGTTGAATGATATCCTTATTTTAAATAAGAAATTTAACAAAAAAAAAAGTAAAAAATAAGTTCGAACCAATTTTGAAATTGAATCTCATTCCTCTAGTCAAAACTGGTTCCAGAATTTAACTCAAGTCTTCTTATCGAAACTGGGTCTGGAACTAATAAAACAAGTTCTAATTCAGAACCGGATCCAGAATTAGAACCATCATTTAGTAATAGTTCCAATTACAGGTCCAGTACACTTTCGACCTGAACCGACACGTTTGTATCTCTAACTCAGACCCAAACAAGCTTCACTCATTGCACATCTGACCCGTCAACTAGGCCTTAGTTTTGGTTCGCTTAGGGTTGGGGCTAGGTTGACATTTCTAACTTGTTAAAAACCTCCATGGGTTTGGGTCGACCCATGCTTAGTAGTCAATGGGCCAAGGACAACCAAATCGGCCCATTGATATTCCTTGGCCCAACCAAGGAACCGGAGCAGGGCCATTTACATCCCCTAATCAAATCTCAACAGATGGGCTTTCATGTTAAACCGTAACAAACATCAAGTCCACTTTGCTTGAATGGTTAGGATCATCTTTCACTAAAAAAAAAAATTTGAGAAAGTTATCCATGATGGGCTTTGAAGCCATTGGCCCACTAAATTGTGGTCCCGCAGGCTACCAGCATGTTCTCCCGTTTTTTCTGTTTAGAATTCAAAAAATCCTTGTTATGTCTTTATACTCTTGGCCATCTCATATATGAGACTGCACCATCTAAAGGAAAGTCCCCCCCCTTTCCCTCATTTTTCTTCCTCTCTTCCTTTCCCTTCCTCCCATTTCATAGATTGAGATGGATGGTTTTCCGGCCGGTCTTCGTGTTCTTGTAGTCGACGACGATCCAACATGGCTTAAAATCCTCGAAAAGATGCTCAAAAGGTGCTCTTATGAAGGTTGTTTTTAGCTCTCTCTCTCAATTCCTTTTCACTACTTGAATTTCAATCACTTCAACTGCTAATTACTTTTAATTCTATGAGTTCATGAACTTTAGTGTGGTCAACACTATTGTGTGAATTATGCATTTGACTATGCGCGATTGTAGCATTGAATTATGTTCTGCTTTCTTCAATTATGTCCAAGTTTGGATATGGATTTCAAAAGAAATAATCTTTTCTCTTTTCTTTTTTTTTTTTTTGGGTCTCTCAGTGAGCAATTGCATTGAAATTATGACAGTGAAAAGCATTCCTGTTTTTCGCTTTGAAGTTTTTGAAACTCCCATTTCTAGAATCTTCAATTATGGTTTACTGCTGATAAATATGAGGTAATTATGCCGTCTTATATTTATTGGGTGTGTTTGGATGTACATTGATGCGAATTAGATTGTTGCGGGTAGCAGCTACCAGTGCATTACAATCAAAAGAGTAAAGAACTATTTGCCAAAAGAGAAGTGAATGTGATTATTTCATTGTATTTACCAAAAGAGAAGTGGATGTAATTCTTTTATTGTACTTGACATTATTAAATATGGTGACTCTCCTTTAGCCTATGGTTAAAGCAAAGGATACATATAAACAAAAACAAATAAATAAGCTTTCACTGCATAAGAATTTGTAATGGAAAACTATTCATGTAGTTTAGGGAATGTAACCCCAAAGCATGAGCAATTTGAATGGTATGCAGAACTGATTTGTGTCAGTTGTGCACTTGGGCAGCACAAAACTGAGGTAATGGGATACTTTCTAGGATTTTGTTACTTCAATCAGTATTTGCACTATCAGAAAATGGCTTGGGTAAACTGAGGCAGTAGACACTATTCTGACAAGGTTTTTTTCTGGTGTCACCTGAAACTCTCTAAGGAATGAATAGAATATTCTTGGGTAAACCATTCTGCAGAATATTTAAACCATTTCTTAGGGACATTTTGAACTTATCCTGAGTTAATTAATCATAATTTTCTTGTCATCGTCGTCGTCGTTGTCATCAATGCCTTGCCAGTCTCTACTCCAAAATTAGATAAACAAGAAAACAGAAGACTAGATATCACAACTCACAATAGACCCCTAGATCAAAAGGGTGCTCAGGCAACTTTTGTCAGGCTCAGAAAGAATTTTAGGCCCATAAGCCAGGGCCAGGCCTTTAATATTTTTTTTTATTTCTTTTTCTTTTTCTTTTTCTTTTTCTTTTTCATTACTAGAGCCTTCTTCTTAAAATAGGCAAAGAATATACCACTGAGAAGGAAAAGAAGAACACAGTATGTTGAATGTACTAACTCTGCTCACATGAAAAAGAAAAAGAAATATGCTTACCCTGCTATTAATAGTATGACTCATTTTAATCATTTATCAATTACAATGAAAGAAGAAGAACAAGTCATAATTATGAGAAAGTAATGCACTTATTTAAAATGTTAAAGAAAACTATTTTTTTTTCCTTCTATTTTCTTAATCCTTTTAAAAATTATTGAAAGCCCTTGAATGGTTAATTTTCATGAATGATCTCTCATTACTAAGAGTGGTCTAGGATGGCATACTTTTTGTTGGACTCTTTTGGAGACACCAAATCAGAAACCATTTATTTTCATGGTCAAACATCAATGAAGTTTCATTTTATAACAAAGTGATGATACTGTAACATAAGTTCATTCAAATTGAGTTTTTTTTCTAGAATATCAAAAGTTAGCACCAGAAAATCTAAGGCTGATTCCAACCTACAATATGGTCCATTGAGGTTGTTTGTGTATTTATAAGTTTTTTTTTTTTTTTTTCCTTCTCTTTTACCTATTTTTTGAGTCAGAATACATGACTTCTGGTTCATAGATTGAAACTAATTGGACTACTGGGCAGGAGTGATACTTATAACTTGAGGACCCAAAGTTCGATCACTGGGCATGTGTGTAAAACTAAGGTGCTAACACCACTCAATTACGACTGTGCTGGCTAGTCTACTGAAAATTGAAGGGAAACCACTGAACTGTTTTGTTGACAAGTATGTGTTGATTATCAATCAAGAAGATATGGTGGGATAAGCAATTAAACTCAAGTTCCCTAGAAGACAGAATATCAACTACCTTTAAAAAGTTGGAACATCATATATTTTTCAATTTCTATAACATTTTTTGTCCTCGCTCTTTCTAATCATTGGCAGTCTCATCACTCACAGTATCAATTATCTCCTCTTCTTTTTTTCTTCATATTTTATTCGACTTTTTGTATTTTAAATTCCTGATTCTTTAATGACTAGGAAACCCAATCCAGTAAAGTTGGTTTTGATAACCATTTTGGAGGGAAAAAAAAAAACTCCCTGATTTTTTTTATCTCATACTGTTAAGTTAATTAACTAGTTCACTTTCCATTTACTTCTTGACAGTTCTATATTGAGTTGCAACTGTTTTGATAATTTACAAATCTCTTTTGTTTCTTCTCCATATTGCAGTGACCACATGCGGAAGAGCAAGAGCTGCCCTGGACATGCTTCGTGAAAGAAAAGATAGATTTGACATTGTAATCAGTGATGTTAACATGCCTGATATGGATGGTTTTAAGCTCCTTGAACATGTCGGACTTGAGATGGATCTACCTGTAATCAGTTAGTTCTATCATTATTTCATCACAGTTTTGGCATTCATATGGAGCTTTTCCATTACTAGTTATTTCTATATGAATAAGTTCCTAGTATTGACTAGATATTTTCTTTAAATATATGCAGTGATGTCTGTAGATGGGGAGACAAGTAGGGTAATGAAAGGTGTTCAGCATGGTGCTTGTGACTATCTTCTCAAGCCTATAAGAATGAAGGAACTTCGTATTATATGGCAACATGTTTATAGAAAGAAAATAAATGAGGGGAAAGAGAATGGAAGTCATGATCATGAAGGCAATGAAGGTTCTCAGATGATGAAAAATGGATTAGATGATTTTGAAGATGAGTTCTTCTTAAGCGACAGTGATCCTAACTGCACAAAGAAAAGAAAAGAAATGGAAAATGAGGCCAGTGATGGCCAAGAATTCAATTCTAATCCTGGTGCTGTAAAGAAAGTTAGAGTGGTGTGGTCTGTGGAACTCCACAAGAAATTTGTCAGTGCCGTAAATCACATAGGCTTTGACAGTGAGTACTAACTTCAAGATTTATCACTTCTCTTTCTGTGCCTTTTTTTTCTTCTTCTTTTTTTTTTTTTTTTTTTTTTTGAGAATGGTATCTGGTAATGATATTCAAGATGAGATAAGAGTACACTAAAAAAAAATGCAAGAGAGAGAGAGAGAGAGAAAACCAAGCCAACGAAAAGGTAAAAGGTATTACAGCACCATAATACCCCGCCAAAACAAGCGACAGAGAGAGAACTAGATAGAAGAAAGAAAAGGCATCTCCTTATCTATCCCTTGCCTGGCTAAAGCATCCGCCATCCCATCAGCACCCTTTTTAACATGTTTAAAAGACATCTGGAGAGACAATGCAAAAATTGATTTCAACAAGATAAACGTAAAGGCCCAACACTTTAGAGATTTGGTCTAGTATGCTCACAAAAATGAAAGACTTACACCTGCTCCTTTCTATTTTCTCCATAATCACTTTAGCTATTAACAGATTTTAGTAGGTACAGATCACCAATTAGATTTGTTTTTTTCTTCTCTATTTTTTTAATCATTTCAATAACAGTTCTTGTTAGGTCTGTGATGAGTAAGTTTGTTTTGGCAGAGGTTGGTCCTAAGAAAATACTCGATTTGATGAATGTTCCCGGGCTGACAAGAGAGAATGTTGCTAGTCACCTGCAGGTAGATGTATATATTCAAATTCTCTTCCAAACCTTAATTTGGCATTCTCACATCCTCAGTATATGCAAGATAACTTAAAGAAATTATTGACATATCGATGAAGCAGTACTGACCTTCCAGAAAACTTTAGTTGTTGAGATTTTTATAAAATTAAGGGAGATCTTCATTTCTTTCATGGGGTTGTATATGATGCCCTCTTAAGGATATTACTTTTGTATCTCTTTAGGTTTTAAACATGGATTTCTTTTATGATTTTATCTAATATGGAGATGTTAACCACTCATCCTAGATTAAATGCATTTTAGATCATGAAAAAAAAAAAAAAAATACTACAGCATTTCAAGCATTATGACAATTGTAATGTTATATATTTGCTCATCCACTACTACTTCACTCCTAACCATGTTAAAAGCCATGGCCCCTACACAACATACCTCCACTTTCACCTAGTAATTGATTTGTTTATTTTATTTATTGATCGGTAACAGGTACCATCAATATAATCTAAAATTAAAGTTGCGAGATTATTGCAGTGATCAGTCCTAGAGGCAGACTGAGAATATGCTGCTTATATGCTAGACTGACAATTTAGTAGAGTTATTAAAATGAATAGACCACATTTCTTTCCCTAGAATGTAGCAAATGCAATAAATGCGGATCTTACTGGAGAGAGAGAGGAGGGAGTGGCCTGTTAATCAATAATTTTTCATGTTATAATAATTTTAGCTTTTATTGGTATTATTCATTTTCCAATCGGTCCAAAAACTATTGCTGAAATCAAATCAAGTTCAGGCTGATCCAACAGGATTGATTACTGTACTGACCAGTTTTCCAATTGATTGCTGGCTCATGTTTGTATAATTATTGATTTTAATCGATTGACTCATCATGCATCAGGAACATCACCAAGAAGGTTTTATTTCAACTTTCATAATTATTTGCTTGATTAGAACCATCAAACTGTTGGAATTGAAGTTTGTATCACTTGAAGTACTAGTTCAGCTGCTGGTCTGACTTTTAGAACACTGATGTCAAAATCATTCTGTAGATTGATTTTTAATGCTTTGTAGAGTTTTTAGGAAGTATTCCTTGGTACGTACATAAATTCATTCATGCTTAATGGAAACCAACAAGACTTAGAATGTGATGTATATGTAATTTGAAATGCCAATGAAGCAAATTTCTGTAATATTGTTTTCCAGTCTTTCTGCTCTTCTTTTTCCATGCACAAGTCTTAGAAAGGAATTCCTTTCCCTGAGTAAAATAACTTATACTTGATTGAGTATAGTCAGCTCAGTATTTGAAATTTGATTTGCTTGAAACTTCTTCCTAGTTTAAGCTAAAAAGTTTGTATTTTATGATTTTCTTGTAGCTTTGGTATTTATTTAATTCATTTGAGGATGATTAAGACCCTAGACTCTGATATGTTATGAGGACATTGCAAAAATATGTCATACACTCATACCTATCTGCATTCTGCACCCTATTCTGTATTAATATAATAGACCGAGTCAAGAATTTTCATATGCGCCATTCATTCTGGAAACCCAGTAGACTCGACATGATGGGATCTGCTCAAGATGTAACCAGGCATAATAAATTAAAGTATATCATACATTTAAGAATGAATATAAAATGTGGATTAAGTTAGTGTTTTCAAGTGTGTATCTATGATGCACAGATACTTCAAAATAGGCAATGTATCGTGTTATACCATATATGATACTCAACTTTTTTTTAACCCATGTTCTTGCAATATTCATGGTGTGTCCCTGCCATGTCCCTGCCGTATCTGGGCATCTTAGGCATGTATACTGCATACTCATGGACCATATATATTCTATGGAAACAAGTTATGCCGACTGTCAACCAGACCGAATGAACAAAAAAATTTCTTTATCTCAAGAAGCAGTCTTTAGAATCAACTTGACACAGAAGAGATTGGAATAGACTCATGTGTGATTAGCGTGGGTGTGTTGGATTGATGATAAATGGGTCTACCTCTCATAGCAGCCGTGAAAGGTACCTACCAATCAGGTGAAAATTAACTGTTTGTATGTATGTATGTATCTCAGAAGTAACCCACAAGATCCAGTTTTCCACACTTAATGTTCTTAATGTAGCAAGGCTTTGATGATGACAACGATAGCTTAATGCTCTCAATGTATCCATAGCTTGGAAATTTTCTAAAATTCATATCCATTGTGCAGAAATATCGCCTCTACTTGAGTAGGTTACAAAGGCGAAATGAACCAAACACTTCTTTTTGTGGGATCAATCCAGATTTCAGTTCCAAGGACCATCCTGGAAAATTTGGGCTCCAGAGCTCAATGACAACTCAACATAATTCACCTTACAGCTATGGCTACTCTGGTAATAATGGCATTGTCCAAGATGTGATCCCAGAGATCAGCGAGGAAAAGGTGAAGAGCATAGGATCTTTCTTCCCAGTAACAGAAGCCAAAAGCTCTTTGAGGGGTGATGTGCCAGCTTCTCAGAAGTCAAACTCTGTCCCTCAACTAGGCATAGTTTGTCCATTCGGAGGCACGGTACCAGATGCTGATTCCACATCATTTGGATCCTCCATATCACAGCAGCAGCCTTGGAGTGGAAAAGGTTCAGTGGTGCAACTCAAGCAGCAGGCAAAAGAAGACCACAAACCAGATCTTGAGTACCCTCATGTCAAGTTGCATAGTCAAGAACATCACTTTCAAGTTGATCATAAGAAAAGGACCATATCTGCTAATGGAAGAACATACATTACTGACACAGATGCGACAGGTCCATCTGAAATAGAACCTCTCTGTACTGACTACAAAAGAGGCCATGTTAGAAGTGGATGCTTAACTGACTCATTTTCTGCATCACTTGAGCATAAAATTGCAAAACCGCAAGAATTTGGAACTAGGCCTTTAACTAGTTCTTCCTCAAGCACCAAGAATCATAATCCCAGTCAACACAGCATCAATGGTTGGGGATCTCCTCAAAGCTCAACTCTAAAGAATGGTTCATTTTCAACCACTTCGCATGAAGACTTGCAACTCCATTCACTTCAAAGTTATGGTTGTTTTGAGAATGTCTGGCTTGATGAAATGGAGTTTCTTGAGTTAAGTGCTTCATCCATTTCTGAGCTCCAGGGCTACGTGTATGACGGATTGAGGTTTAATTGTGATTATCAGGGTGACCTGATAGAGTACCCAGTAATAGATGAAGGTGTATTCATAGCGTAAACCGTGCACGCCTATTTCCAGAAACATTACTGAAGGAGAAGGATCTTGCTCTCTTGGTTCTTTAATGTATTGCTTCTAGTGCAGTTTTGTCTTAACCAAATCCATTTCCTTAGTGAAAATAGGTTGGGATATGTGATTTTTCTACATGTTGACATGGCCTTCCTCTGTAAAATAGACAAACAATATAATATATTATAGGTATTCTGAAAAAATTATATAAACATAACTACCATGGAGTATCTACTTAATAGCCTTAAAGATGAGAACTATATGACATGGAGGAATAAATTCTGCTTTTATACACAACTCATGAACATAAACCTCAGCCTATTTATATGAAGTACACATCTCTGTATTTACATGAAGTAACAATGCTTCATTATTAGGAATCTTTGTAGAGGTGAAATATATGAATTTTTCATAGTTGGGACAAGGCTTCAATGATGATGACGACTTTCTAGAAGTGAAATATATGAGTTTGCATACTTCTGCAATTTAATATATGAAGTCATTTTTTCAGGGTCTAATTGGTTAATAAGGGCTATGACATAATCAAGTATTGAAATTCAATACACCTGAATCCATACATCTCTTTTGTGTTGTATATGCATTTTCCACAGTAGTGCTGAAAACTTTTTAACAGTAAACCCTTACATTGTGTGGATGAGAAAAAGAGAACTGAAAAAACATGCTTAAATGAAACAGGGACAGTTTAATAGGTAATCTGTATGTGGTCACCAATATGTGGTCCATTTATTACTTCCATTGCAACATTCAGATTTTCTATTTCAGGGTTTGTAGGAGGATAAGAGAAAACCCTGTTGTCACAGGGAGGAGTACTATAGTAAAAAACTTTGGCTCACTGCATTAAGGTTTGCCCACTAGACAACAGTAGTAAAATCATCTGTAATGTGCATCAGAGCACAGACTACCTCAAATTTCACAGAGACATACAGAGAATTTTATAGTTTAATTATGGTTGTGATAGTTGTAACCAATATTCTTAACTTCATTTACTTTTCCTTATTTCTTAGATTTCAAGTTTATCAAAACAAAAGAGGAAATGCAACAGCAACAGAAGGGGAAAAAAAATTCAGAAGGCACCTCACCTCATACCACTATCTTAAAACACTGGACAGACCATGTCATGAATTAGTGAATTTTGGCCCCATTAAAGGTGGATGATTTGATAAGATTTTCCATTTGCAAACTACTACCTTGGAATTTAGGGTCTGTCATCAGAGAGGGGAGGTAAGTGGCTTAGATTTCTGAAAGGTGGGTCCTACCTATAATGTTGCTGATTGAGCAAAAACATATTCACAAAATTTAAGCATCATATAGTGTCTCAAACATGAACAAAGTTTAAATTTTAAAGGGATGATGGAACCATTGCACAGGAAGAAAGTTATTAACTTTTTGTATAATATATTAGTTTCCCTGTAAGTCTTCACATACATGGTTTATCTAAGGACCATTTTCCAGATATGCACTATCGTTCCAACAGACTAACAAAATATGGTCAGGTTTTCCATTTTTTTTACCTTCTCTAAGCCAGGCTACTCTCATGCAACCCTCCTTTTTAAAACCCCCCACATGCCAAAGGAAGCATTTGAGGGAATTGGGGTAATCAATTTACACAACAATGTAATGATAAGATTTCTAGAAATCAACAATCTCAGATTTCATTAACATTAATACAAAATTAGGAAACAGGTGTCCTCTTATTCCCTCCTGTTGTAGTCTTTTTTGTTTTCTTCTCTATTTGAAATACAACGGAAATTTTACCAAAAAAGCAAACCAGCATGCATATACAAAACAGCAAAAGATAAAATAAATGACTTTTTACGGATTAGTCTCTTTTAGATTTGATTTCCATGGACTAATGATGAACGACATTTAATGTCACCAAAATTCCTTGAATGATGAAAAGTATTTCCGCCGACTATACTAATGCCTCAAGGTTTTGGTAGGATAGGTTAGCGAAGGAAATCTAAAATAGTATTGGAGTCAACCGGTTGCAAGTTCAAATCGCATGAGGAACGACTTGGCACAGAATTAATTAACCTCTACAAATGCCTGGAGATTTTGGCAGGATTAATTAGCAAAGGAAATTCAATAATGACAACACTTTTTTCCTTTTGATGGCCTTACCCCTGGTGACCCATGATATGTCCTAAGGTCCGTGTCAGGTGGTAGATTCTTCAGTTCTACTTCAGTTGACACGAGCATTGTCTGTTGTTCTACCCATGAATCTACCACATGATTCTTCAGTTCTACTTTGAAACAGGTTGATAAAAGTGAACTTAGGACATCCATGGATCAAAAATAAAGGCAAATGGCCATTGACCGATTTTGAACACTTCGCGCCCATGAACGAAGACCGACATAGTGAAGCTTGCTTGCAAGATTGTCTCTGTGCAGTCGCCATTTTCAGAGAGAGACTGTTGGAAGAAGAAAATCCTGCTTTCAAATGGGAGGATGGACGTCAATGTTGAAGAAAAGGCTCAAACCAAAGTAAGAAAATTCAGTTTCAAGTCACTTCTCACACTACCATGGTCAAGCAGGAGGAAGAAAGAACTCACTCTGGTCCTAACCACATCTGTGCTTTTAGGCAGCTCTGGGTTTATAGATCTTTCTCATCAGCAGTTCTACTGAGTCTTTACTTCTCTAACCACAGAAAGAGTCAGGAAAGAAGTTTGCACATATTCGAGTTTGATTGGAACAAACCTGCAATCTTTTACTTACAATGAACTAGTAGAAATCACAAATGGGTTCAAGGAAGAACCAGGTGTTCATGCAGCACGGTTTATGACAGAAGCATACCCTCAGATCATAACCCACTTGGGATATCACAGGCAAGGGGTAAGACCGTCAAAAAATGCAGTCAAGGCAACTCTGGTGACATGTTAATGCCTTGATCTTGGACTCTGAAAATCAAGTTAAGAAGTACTAATCTTTAAAAATCCCTAAAATAATAAAACCAGACAAGGAGCACCCAAAAGCACGCAAATCAAGATGCAGCTAAGAAACATGATTAACAACCAAAGACAACCACGTAACACCTCTCTTTTCTGGTAGTCATTACAAGACAGAAACCGATTGTGGTACATTACAGATTAAAAAGCCTTGAAGATGCTTAATTCAACCACACAACTTGAGAGGTTTTTCCTTTATTATTATCTTTTTTTTTAATTTTCCGTTCGATATAAACATATGCAGAGCACATTGGCCACTTATACACCACAATCCAACTATATATCAAGACTTCCTTTTTTTTTTAAGTTAATAAAAACTTCTTAGAAAAAAAAAAAAGGGACTAGTATAGCACATGATACAACAAAAAGGCTCATTTAAATCGACAGTGTAACGAAAGGAGAGGTGTTTGATTCCATCTCAAGCTGACTGGTTCTACTTTTTCACACACTTCAGAGAGTGAACATTTCCAAATGTGGTTATCTTTGTGAAGATTGATGCTTGCTCTTCTTATTGCCTCTTTTTCTTGAACTAGTCTCTGCTGCTTCTGCCTCTTCAGCTTTCTGCTCTGCTTCTAGTACAGCCAACTGCAATGCATGATGAAAACATGTATAATATACCAGTTTTCTTATGTGAAATGTCAATACAAGGTTTTTAGAACCATGATACTATTCAAGTTGAAATGCAGAATCACCTCATCAAGAATTGGCTTGAGCTCCCTAAATCGAGCCTCGGCAAGATCAAAACCATCTTTACGTAGCTCCTGCAGTCGTGTGCAATCAATTTTAATAATTGTACAGAGAATTAGAGAAACATAAAATTTGTATGTGAAGTATTTTTCTTTCTCTTTTTTTCTTCGTAAGGAAAAGCAACAGCTTAATGGCTCGCAAAACAGAGCAATAGATAAATGAAAATGCAAGGAAAAACTCTAATAGAAAACCCAAGCAACTAAGACTGTTGCAGAGATTAAATAACATTCAAGCATAGTTCAAGGCTGCCACTGTGTTCTAAAGAAATGGGGCCAGAGATGAATCTGCTTAAAGCCTTAAACAATAAATGCCAGCTTCCAGTGGCACTTGTGCAGGGTTCTTTAGATATGGAAAAGAGAATCAAGGGTGCCTGACAGTAGAAGAAAGTGGAGATTACAAGAAATAAAAACTGTTGTATCTGTGGGAGCTCTTTTGCCAGTATTTAATTTGAAAGAGTATTGGAATTACTGAGGTTGACATCTCTAGAGAGTAAAGAAAATACAAATTAATACAGGAGTGCTTGTCGCTAAAGTAACACAAAAGATTAACTTGGGTTTATTCTTTTTATAAATTAAAAAAGAAGAAGAAGAGATTTAAAGACTGGTCGAAAGGAGATGGAATGATATTGTTTTGCGAGATTTTTCTCTCTTCAGATATAAAAATTCTTGCACAGATTTGCAAGAAGCTAAAAATCTTGCTTTGACGATTTCTAGAAAGCACCTATTAAATAGTGAAATTAATAGACCCACCAAATCTCCAAATCTAGTAATAGTAGAAACGGAAGGAAATGAGACGCATCAAGATTAGGTTGGTGCACGGCCTCTTGCATAATAGAAGCCATGAATCTCCAATGAAACGACAATCAACTTCTATGATGTGTTCATTAATAGAACCCACTGAATCTCCAATGAAAAAACAATCTACTTCTATGATATGTTCATTCATGAAAAGTACAATTGGTAGCTACACGGTTTACTGCTTATGCCACAGGGTTTGCTGCTTGAGTATCACAAACCGCTTGAGTATCACAAACCACATCCATTGTAATGGAAACAGAAACTTCCAACTTAGAACTGCACATGTTTAATCCTCGACAACACGCACAGGTCATACAAGTCATGTTCCTATGCCTCGGTACTAGACCTTGCAACAACTAGGTTACCACCGAGGCACCGACAAAAGTACAAAACCTCAATGTCAAGTGACTATCATCAAGGAGTCCTGACCAATCTGCATCAAAACGAGTAACAAATGAGATAACAAAAGATCTCGACCAGAAGATCAATTAATATAACAAATACTGAGATGAAGATGAGATGTCTTTGAAGCATGCAAGCTGACTACTGTTGGACTTGCAATATTCAAATGACTGACCATTAGGTGAATCAGCTTACAAATAAGCTTCTGATGTGACTTTTTTTCTCCAACAAATCCCCATGATACAAGAAAAGGTTCACACTCAAAAAGAAGCATTCCCACATTCACATGCAGTCAAGTTACAGGTTCTGAGTCATGTTACCTATCTATCTAGCATTTCTAGCTCGCTCTTCACCTGAAGATATTTATAGGAGAATCTTCATCGGGTAGTAACATACACGATTTTTGTGAGGTAAGCCCACTTAGATGCATGCCAATAATGGGGTAATAGGTTGAACGAAAGATCTTGTTGTGGATTCAATTTTAGCAAAAATCATTCCAACCCCCAATTTTAGAACCTCAAATTTTAATGGGTGACTAAGTCGCATTTTTTTTTTTCTTAAGTTCAATCCAACAGTTAGTGAATGTCTGATGAGTGTAAAATTGCGGTGTGAGACGCTTGCTTTTTGGGCCGCAGGGCGTTTTTCTGTGGGTGGGCGGGTGGGTGGGGTGGATTAATGATAGGAAAAAAAGAGGCTGAACCCCTCACGGAATTTTATATATAGTGTATATCATTAATGTGCCCATGAGAGCAATGCATACAATGCACACAACACAAACAATTGTATCTGAGATCAAGGGGTTTCTAACCATCGATTTCACATGGCTTAAACCTCGATCATGATGGGTCTGTTGGATCTGAAAACGCAACCCCCTACTTCCAATTTACACCTCTAACAATTCGTTTGGTACTGGTTGGTGGGACCCACAGGACTCTCGCCTTAAAAAAATTGGGCAACCACATCTAGGGGATCACCCCTCCATCCAATTTACAATAAACCCCCCACATGAAAAATTACAAATAGTTTCCACTGAAAAAATTATTGACTAACCTGTATCCTTGAACACCCCATAAAACTGCTCAGAAAGATCAAACAGATGGGAATACTCGCTGAAGCGCAAAAACATATCCACGGTGGTAATGACGATCAGTGGTTATTGAGAATTACTCGGCAGTTCAAGACCTTTGATTCTGTATAACTGGGTTAGAGAATGTGACAGTACTTTTTTCAGATCAAATGAACCTAGCTGATTCATTAGTTCAGTTGAAAAGCACCTTGTCATGAACATATATCCGCTTTATATCATCTGCATTTCCAGGAATCTTTTGGAAATATTTCCAGAATCTTTGATTTTAAACCCTCCAAACACCAAAAATACACCAAAGATCCCCTAAAATCTTCTTCTACAGAGTGAAGTTTAACTAAGCCGAAAGCCTGTACCAGAACGTATGTCTGCTGCCTGGGTTGTACGTTCAAATGCAGTTGAGCAGAGGTAAGAGAAAAATTAGAGGAAGTGGAGGGAAACAGGGGAGAGAAGATTTTATCAAAAGAAATCCTAGATTGAAGGCTCTGATACCATGTGAAAGAAAAACAGAAAGAAATATTTATTAATTGACTAATTAGGGTAAAATACAACTACATTCTCTTAATAAACTTACGAAAAATACCACAAATATCTTATAATTATTGCATTATCACCAATCTTCCCTGAAAAACTACCAATGCTATTTTACTAGCATTCTAATGTTCTCTAACAAAGCAGCCATTCACTTACTGAAATAACAAAAAGTTAACCTAGAACTAACAATAGATGTTTAGGATCAAACCAATGCCATTCCCATTTAGGGTTCAGCTACCTGAAATTCCATGCCATTCAAGTTTCCTGACATAAATAATTTACAAAATGAGTTTGTAATGCAAAAACATGAATGGCTGATGATTTCATGTCATTCATCTTTACTTAAAAAAAAAAAAAAAAAAAATTAACGGGATAAATCATATTTCTTAACAAACACCGGTCATAAGAAAACTCTCCCCTCACAACTGACTACAACAAATAAACAATAGAATATTTATAGTAATCACCACAAAGTATAAACAGTGATTAATTTTTAAAGGGAAGTTTCACCTTTCCAGTATGTTGAGTGTGTTCATGTGCAGCCATTTGCCAGTACATATTTGTCCGTTTGTAAAAATCCTTCAGAGATTCTCCAGGCTTCACCAAAAGACACAAAGGATATAAGAGAAGAAATGGATCAGTATAATATTAATGTAGAACTAAACAACTGAAAACCTGAATTCACAAGTAAATTGAGAGAAATGATAACAGGAGTTGAAGAACAAAAGCAAAAAAAGTTCAAGAACACAAGGCCAATGCAACTTCTCCACTTCATTTACCAATGTTGTGCTTGCACATCAGTTACTGCACACAACTCCAGTCTCTTCAAACCAATACATACTTTTTTCTTCTTTTTTTATTTTGGAAATGGCAACACTAATTTATTTCACAAAAGAGCAAAAGAAGAGGTTAAAAATGAAAAAACGTTCTGAAGACCGCAGACACTAGGCCCATAACTTCCCAAACCAAGGAAAAACAAAAACAAGTTAAGGCTTACATCAGACAACTACTAAAGCTCTCTTCTCCTCTAACTCAAATAACCCATTACAATTAATCAAGAGAAGTAATGAAATGAGAATTAATATTTAATAACAGAATGCAAATAAAGACTAAACAAACCAGCTTTCAAGAAATTACCATTGGGGTCCTCTGTGAATCTGAAAGGCCCAGGTTTGCTCTGATCTGCTCTATCCTGACCCGCTTCTCCTTCCTTCGGAGATTCTTTCCCTCACCTCTGATTATAGCAACAGCATCCCCCATTTCAAGAGCTCTTTCACCATCATCCCTTGTCTTCTCATGCAATCAGTCATAAACTATAAGATATGTGAATGAAACAGGCATAGCTTCAGCAGAACTAAGAACAAAAGGAAGCAGTTATTTCACAAATTTCAGCAGCTTTCAGTAACACGATATTGTTCAAGTAAAAGATTACCAAATTTAATACCCCTACCATATTTCTTTGCTTGCTTGCACGTGCCTGAAACCAAGATGCAACTTGGGCCAGGGGTCCCATGACTGACGTGGCTCATGGGAATAAAGTAGGTGAAGGCATATGCATGCATGCACATACTCAAGCATACCATACACACATATTCCCATGAGTGATGCAGCAAAGTGACTAAAGTGGGAGAAAGCAACACAAAGGCCCACATGTCTCCACAGGTACACCAACGTATTCCCATGAATGATGTCGCTCGTGGGACTAGAATGAGGGCCCATGTGGGGCCTACATGTAATTCCAATCCCTCCTGCATGAATTGGCACCAGACTACATTTGAAACTCATCTTGACTATATCCACCATCAGATTTTATGTTGTAAATATTTTAGTGCTTTCTCACCCTTGATCTTGGGCCCCTTGATACCTACACCATACAATATACAATCACTCTTAACTTTGAAACTAGCATTCACCCATGTGTAGACCTTTCCATTCCCCTCTCCCTACTAAAATTATCTCCCAGGTGGGCCACTGAGTATGCGCAATGTCTCCCACAATGACTCATTCTAGACTACTAGTTTATGTTTTTTTAATACTATATATTAATATGTCAATGGTGTTCTTCATGTCAAATGGAGGCCCATTTCTCTCATTCCAGGCCCAGCACAGTGTGTGACTGGGTCAAACATAAAGCTGTAAATAGATTTACGGTAAAAGTGATTAGCTTAGATTTTGGATCTAGATTTCATTTTAGATTTACTGTACAAGTGATTAGCTTAGATTTTGGATCTAGATTTCATTGTACCAATTATATGCCTGATTAAAGGCTTGCATGTATCTGTTGATTGGGTGTCTAGCCCTTATATATATCATCTGTCAATTCCCGAAGGAGGACAGAAAATTCTCCCAACATTTTCCTCTCTATTCTCATAACATCTCATTGAGATGACACTTCATCTGATTGTATCATATTCTGATCTATCACTATATATTGATGTCTGTGGATGTAAAATAGAGGAACTATGAATAACTACTTTTTTCTGTTTCTTTTGAAATAGGAATTTTAACTGGAAAATCCGTGTTAAATACATAATCAACTGCAGAATGAATAAATTTTAAAAAATTTCCAGTGTTTAATAACAAAAGTACTTTTTCTAGGGATAAAAATGCCCTTATGGCGCAATATCACAACAACTTGAGCTGCGATATTGCAATGAATCTGTCCCTTTTAGGGAACCATGCAACTTCCTTTTTTCTATATCTGAGGCTTGAATTTTCCATGTCAGCTACCAAGTAGATGGTTTCTTTACATATTACCATCCATTCATATATCCCATCCACTCAATGAGGAATCTATTCATAACCTGCACTAAAAGAAAGCCTTCACACATTCATTCCATTATATTACATTACACTCATCCATTCATTCCATTCACTCACAAGTCACAACCAGCAAAGAACTCGATAACATTTCTCTTCCATTACATTTATATCCACCTCATTCATTCATTCAGGTCATTCCATTTCATTACACTCGTTCATACATCCCATTCCAAATCATTATAATACTAATATGTTTTGTAAAAAATAAAGTACTTTTGGGCATGCTGAATGAAGACCACCAGTAAGGAAGAAGACGACATAGGAGCGGCCAGGGTAAGTGTGCGCATAAATGTAATTTCCCACCCCCCCACCCACCCACCCCTCCGACTGTAGGAATTACTAGCAGGTCATTTTCAAATATTTCAATATTAACTCGTTACTAAGTATTTAAGATGTTTTTTTTTTTTTTTTTTTTTTTTTTTTTTTTTTTTTTTTTTTTTTTTTTTTTTTTTGCAAGGTTAACACCCTAAGCCCAAATATTGCTAACGAGGGAACTCCACCACCTTGAAAGCACTTTGTGGGACCGACATGGCTTCCAAACCCCCGACCAACCTAACTAGTCAAACGGACAGCGTTATGGATCTCTCCTGCTGCTAGGGACCATTTGGGCCGCACAAGCCAAATGGTGTTACGGAATTCTCCTGCCAGGTCAACAAAACCTGAGCCCTCCACGAAGCCACAAGGCAGCAATCCTGGAGCCTCTACTGGGAGTCGAAGCAACGACCCTTTACCAACCAAACTAAATAAGAGTTGGTTATTTAAGATGTATTTAACAGTAAAAATCCCTTTTTTATTTTTTTAAGAAAAATAAAAATGATACGGTTCGCGATACAATCCACGATACAATTCAATTCATCCCCTTGAACAATTTGCGATACGATTTCAATTTTCAGAACAATGCTCTAGAGATCATCACTATTGGTACCCTAGGGTTTTAGGCTTACTAAGAGTCTAAGAAGGAATAATGGAATATAAGAATCAAGAGAAAGGGAATCGAACAACAAGGTTGTGCATACCTACGTTGACATGCACAACCTCTTTTCTGATATGAGAATTACAGTATGGTCCCTTCATGTTAACATAATTTTAAGTAAAGACAGAAGAAATAAAAATTAAAGAAAAGCACCTTTATCTTATAACATCTCTTCAATCATAACCTCATTAGAGTTGACGCGCGCGGGGTGGGGGGGAAATGTTGTTGGCTGTTGTACTTAGTATATGTATACATAATTATTCAAGACTTGTGTATAGTGAGAGAGTCAAATGTTGCAAGAAATCACTTCACAAAGTTCCTTCTCCGTCTGCCTCTCAACTACCTCTTTTTGTTGATTGAAATCTCAAAAGTAGGCCCTCATTCTTCTAATATTTTCATTTTCCACCACCCTCTTCTATTCAAACGCTGGGAGAGAGGATTGCAAAGTGCTTTCTCAATTCCCTCTCAAACATGTCTGGATATAAGACAATCAGTTCTCATCCTACTACATTATCGTTTGTTTCCATAGGAATTACATCACTTGGGATAGGGATGTTCCATGAAGATTAATGGAAGAAACTCATCAAGAACATGCATATATAAGTTCAGAGACATGGACCGAGTTTTCAGTTGCTTAAGAGCTAAATTACATATTTAAAAAACTACTTGTTTCCAAGTAAGATTAGAGTTTTCTTCTCTCTCTATTTTTTTTTTCTTTCCTTTTTTTGGAAAAATAGTATTCCTATTTTTCCTTTTCTTTAACAGAATACACTAAAAATATAACAAGGAATAAACTAAAGAAAATGATGGTGTTCACAGTAACTCCCAGTAAAGGAATACAACAACCTAACAAAACCATAGTTAAATATCACCCCACAGATATATACTAAATCAATAGAAACAAAAATGCAGATAAGCGTAACTGTGTAATAGCTAAAATACACACTGTTTCCCACTATGTTTAAGTGATTACGAAATGGCATTTTAAAAGAGAAGGTGTCCATTCAGATTCCACATTCTCAGAGATGGAAAGTAAACCTGCCATGCAGATATGCATATGAGATTTGAAATAAGTTACCTCTCCATCATCTTCCTCATCAGTCTCATCTCCATCACTTCCAGTATCACTTCGCTCATCTTCAGTATCATCCTCGTCATCATCCTCAGAAATATCTAACCATTCAGATTCAGATGCCTGATAGTATGAAGTTGGGAAAAAATTAGAAAAAATAAAATAAAAAGAAATGAATTGAAGAATAAAAAAAAGGACACCTCTGGCATTTCTAAGAGAAAAGAGAAATGTTTTTTTATTAGAACTTCCAAAGAGAAGTTCAAACAAATATAAAAGAGAAAAAAGGTGGAAAAGCAAGAGGTGATGTAAATTTGGCCTACTTGGAACAATGTTTAAAACATTGAGGATGAAGCAAGACTTGCCTAAAGCATGGGGCATAAGCCTCAGTTTGACTGTTTTAAGCCTTATTACGAGTTAACCAGGGTTGAGTTTCACATTTCATCTATGGTGTACATCTAGGATAACTGAAATGAGCGCTTCATCTAGGGAGTAGATCCAAAATATGCCACATATGTTCAGACGAAAGCCCTGAATACAAGCACGCTGCAGACTTAAGGTGCAAGGCATGAGGTATGAAGTGATTTTGGGAGCCCTGCCCCGAGGACAGGCTCAAGCATACACCAAAAACACTTTCTAAAAACTCTGAATGGGATGGATTTCCTATTGGAGAAGAGGCTGTCTATTTTTTATACCACATTTCTATGCTTCAATTACCAACAACCAGAGACAAGCACAACCAGGAATAAGGAAACACACTACAAACATGAGAAATCACACGCCCAACTGCCCACGCATTAAGTCCAGAAAAAGAACTATTGCAGTGAAGAAATTGAAGAAAAGCCAACTGAACGATGTGTAGGCTGCTCTCATTGTTATTTGTATGATTCTAACAAGAAGCCCTAAAAATCATACTTAACATGCATAAGCAACAGCTACTGCTGCCCATTCAAGCAATTATCAATTAAAACCAAAATAAGAAAATAACAATCTGTTAAAATTGGGAGGACTCGGTGCCTGGAAGGAACCGTGAAAGTTGCACAAGCAATAGGGTTCTCAAGCAACCCAGCCGATAGCCTGTTGGGGCCTGGCTGTGGGCCCGGCAGCAAGCAACAGTGGCTGTTGGGCCTGCTGGTGGGCTTCGTAGTTGGCTGAACCTGCTGCTGCCCCTTCTGCATGCTGTTTGATTATTTTAGGGGCCTTTAGCCCTTGGCCGGATCCAAATGGGCCATGTAGTTCAAGCTGCTTCATCACAGAGACCAAGCCAAAGGACAAACAAGATGTATCCCCACTGGACTGGAAATAAAGGGAAAAGTACAATAACAGTAATAGCATTTGTTTTGAATTGTGTACAGCACCAGACTGATCGTAATAGTGACATTGGTAGCAAGAACATGAACACAAGCACACACATGCACACATGCTCACCCCAATATAAGGATGAAGACATCACAGTAATTACAAATGGCTGAAGGGTTTCCTTGGCAAAGAAATGGCTGAGATGGTGGGTTCCATGCATGCTCAGAAAATAAATGAAAAAAGGCAATTTCAAGTACAATTGAAAAGCTGTTTGAATGAAATGAGGTTGACTTCCTAAAAAAAGATGATCTGTGCGTGCAGGGGCGGACCTAAGTGTAACGACATGGATGTGGTCGAAAAACTCCTTAAATGAAACCTTTAAAAATCTATTTTATTATTTGACTTCTTAACTTGACCATTGCCCGCACCACCCAAATGAAAATCCTGGGTCCGCCATTGAGTGTGTGTCTGGAGAGGAAGGAGGGCGGGGGGGTAGGTGAGAAGAGAGAGAGAGAGAGAGAGAGAGGAGCTCCCAATACTGACATATTTTCCATCTATACTGTTGCAGGGAATGGATGGAATTTCAGTGATTCCTTTAGCACCCAGGACATTGCTCAAGGTTCATTTCTGAGATATGGGGCAAGATCCAACAATTGAGCAACAGAAACAAAAACAAAAACAAAAAAAAAAAACAGTGCTTGGGCATGCTAAACATGTGAAGTCAGCATATTCCTCAAAATTCGACCTACTTGCAGCCACTCCTTTTCATTGCCTCAAAGTTCAACAAGCCCAAAAGGTGCTTATTTCAAAATGCAATGAATCAAACAATGAAAACAACTAAGCAGTAAAGGTACTGGGAGAAAGTGACTTATTACTACTGACCGAACTTGAACCCTCCCCTACCCACTGAATGGTTACATTTCTAGGACCCTAATGGTATAAAACACTTTCCATATGTCAGAGATTAGAACATGCAAAGCCCACCAGATAGCTGGGATAAGACATGATATTGTCACCTGTTAACATCATAAAAGAAACAAGCAAGAACTTTATGGCTAAACATGAAATGAAATGTAACAAACCGGAATGATGCACTTCCACTCGTCAAGTTTGCTGAGGTTAAGCATGTAAAGATCATCAAGTGTAATTTCTCGATCTCTGACTTCCATCATGCCTCCATATATGTACAGAGTATCTCTTGACACAACCATGCATGAATTGATACGTCCACAAGGCTTCACAGCCTAAAATTGCAACAACTTCACAAATTAATTATTGGAAGGGAGAAACAAATGACACAAAATAAGCATCAACAAGAGTACCGAACCTCAGATGAAATGCTTGTTTGCAAATCAGAACTAACAGCCTTTTCTTGAGTTCCATTGGACACACTGGCACATTCACCATCATCTATGGTAAGATTTCTGGTCACATGATGAGATACATCTTCAACAAACTCCAAAGAAGGTTCTGCTTCATAACACTTTATATTCTCGTCGTCTTCATTTTCTTCAGCCTTTAGAATATCATTCTGCCTACTCCTAATATCTAGATTGCATCCATTAGATGGTTGGTCCAACCTCTTGGTCCCTTTTGACTGCAATGATGATTCAAGGAAGATCAAAGTAATAGTGTTAATAAGCATTGTTTTAAATAAATACTAGCCTACCAAAGTGATTTACTTTCAGAAGCTAATGGAATTACATTGATTCCTTCAGACTTAAAGTTCCAAAAACAGGGGAAAAAAAAGGAGGAAAATAAAACTCTGCCTTCAAATTTTGTTTACCACCTACCTACCATGACTAATCATCTCAATCCATTCAGGAAAAATATAGTGTAAGTTGCAAAGCCTTAAACATGCACAAGCAGAAAAAAGCAGGTGTTGATGGTATTGTATTCATATCCCATCACTAAAGGTCCCCCTTGCCAAGCATTTAACAATGTTAAAGCATAAAATGAGCAGGGCTATGACTTTGATTTCCTAAAATCATAACACGTACTGACAGTGGTATCCTATCCATAAATGCTATTCATTTTCAATGTTATGATATTTATTTGGAATTTTAAACTAGTCTGGTATTATCAATACTACTGTTTACAAGATTCTTGCAGAAACTCTCCAGCTTTCCTCTCAAAAAAATCTGTAATGAAGGAGTGTGCACTTTGGGAAACAACAAACCTAGTAAGACATGGCAAACTGCTTCTTCAATTTTATGTAAGCATCTTATGTATTATTGGTGTAATATCATGTGAATACCCGTATGTTGGCAACTTGGCATATAGAAGTACCAAAATGTCTTAGATTTGCAGGAGATTCAAGATAAGTAAGAGAATTTTTTTGTTATCATTATGAAGAACCAGTGAAAACTACCAAGCATATACTAACCTAAGTCATATGGGTAGTACAGATGAAACTTTATGAGAGAGGGAGAGAGTCAGAGAGCAAAACAAAGACAAGAATCTATTAATTCAAGAACCAGTTGGGTTCATGATAGGTAAATCCACAGAAGAATCAATTTTACCATTGAGACAGAACAAGAAGTTAAGAAAAATGAGGGATACTTGCATAAGGGTTCTCTAAAAAAAGTGAAGTATGACAGTATTTCATAGAACAATGCAGATAATATGACAGACATTGAGCAAGATATGCATCCCATATGCATGTATTGAGATAATACTGAGTGGTAACAAGTGCAAGAATTGTGTGCGCAGATATGACTAAGTTCCCAGTTGGAGTTGAGGTACAGGAAAATTCTTCTTCAGGCCTGTTCGACAGAAAATTCTAGGATGAGGCTGGTGCATGTTCTTAGTAGCAATGAAGTACTAGCTAGCCAAACAAGAAATCAAGTAAACGATAAGCAAGAATTTGGAGAAAGGCTTTAAAGTCAAAATTAGTATAAGAACAGCAAAACATGTTCAAAACAGAGAGAACTTTAAACCACTTAGTGCCACAGTGATAGATTCTGACATCTAGGAGCTCCTTAAAAGAAAGAAGGATCTGAGGAAGAGTAGTGGAGGATCAGAGGGCTAGAACATCACAGAGTCTTCCCGACCTTCCAGCATTGGGTGTCATCACTATCAGCAGCCCATAGAGTCATCATACATAAAGGGAGCATGCTCAAAGAAGCACATCGTAGCTAAGAGAGAGACACAATTTCATTGGTTTTTTCAAATTGGAGTACATGTATAAAGACTTTCTGGTCAATGATTTGGAAAGCAAAGAATGTTAATCCTCTGTAATTGCAATCTCTAATTGCTATTACTTTCTTAATAAAGAGAAATCAATATCTACCTTTCTCTAAGAAATTAGCGTCTACGATAGGTTGCTAAGAATCTCTAAACATATCAATCGCTAAGTCAACTTGCTAAGAATGAAAGATATGGACTTGTATGTGTGACAGCCCCTTGGACAGATTGCCCCTATTGATGGTGTGGTGCACCTGGGATTTAGTTCACTCTGAAGAACCGTAGGGCCCTCATGCTGGACATATGACCATGGGCATCTTTTGTGGACCTTATGCCCATGACACACTTGGATTGCATCGAAGAGTTCACAAAAGGATCAGTGCACAGTGTGCAAGTGGGCTTGTGAAAGTGTTGTGCGTACTTGATCAGGACAATTTGCAAGAAGGTAATTAGAACCCATAGAATTATATATGGAGCTAAATCTAAGGCTAAAAATAAGTGACGAGATAAGAAAGCACAACAGTATACATGGCCGAGCTGAGTATCCAAGATGAGTGTCTGAAGCAAAAGAAAACAACAGAAGTAGGAATGAAATATAGGAGAAGATCTATTGCTCAATGCAACAGGATAGGAAATCAATGAATGTTGTTAGGATCATTTGTAAATAGAAGAATGGAAATAGCCCGTGTGAAGAACTACTGTGTTACAATAAATTAAAAGGGGGAAACCAATGAACACTTGAAATGAAGTAGTAAATAGTGACATGTAAGACTGGTGAATGGGATGGCAGATTGTCTTGCTAAACATGGGGTTTATCTTGTGTGCAACTTAAATACTAATGTCATGTAGTTAGAGTTGGTGTTCGATATACATCTCTTATACCGATACATCAGTCTAAGATGTATTATGTTTATATTTTGGACTAGGCCTGGTTGTAATTTTCCTTCATATTAATATAGTTCTTTGTTACCAATAAATAAAATAGTGACATGCTAGACTGACTGAGAGCAACAAGAAAAGACATAATTCCATCTACCCATAGCGTGCATTTGGTGACGGCCGCGGAAGAGGAAATCAGGCATTTCCTCTTCTGCGGATCGGGCTTTCCTACCACCTAGAAAGAACTTCCAGATCCTCTCTCGTGCGGAAATGAAGCAAAAAAGGGATGGTTCCCGGGCAAGCGCCGGATTTTCCGGTGCCTTGTCGCGGGCGCTTTTCCGCTGAAAGCACCACACAAACACCCCCTTAAATTTCTAGAGGGGTGATTCTCCAAAATGACATATTTCACAATCGCTAATAACACCCCATTACCAAGCTCCCCCTTTTCCAGTACAAATGTACTTTGGACATTCCAACAGAAAATATAACAAAAATCTGGAAGTGCCATTAATAGCATAAAATATAATTGCTTTCATATTCTAATTTCTAAATATAGTTAAAAAAACAATTATGTAAAGAGGCAATAGGATTGTCCTCTTATCACTTAACAGAAACAACTCACTCAAAGGTTCCCAATGTCACTGGTGACATCATCATGAAGAAGGCTTCGAGACTCAAATCTCAAATCTTAATATGAAAGGCCAATATAGCCATGGCCAACATTTCTGAAACAATGAAATGCCAGAAAAAGGAATAATTAAGATACTAGGTACTTTATATTTCATACAATACCTTATCTTTAGATGGTTTACCCTTTCGAAGTTCCAACGGATACCTTAGAAGAACAAAGTAAGAATAAGAATTTGCATTAAGAGAAACAGGTGCAATCCAACTTCCTGGTGAGAAAAACATACAGAAACATCCTAGCAATACATATGCTAGTTGCTGATTTCAAACTTTAAAATTACCAAAAAAAAAAAAAGGGCTGTTACATACCAACGACGGCTGTCAAATTGAAAGCCATAAAGCTCATTCAAGAACAAACTCATTAGCACATCACCTGAATATGCAAGATACAAAACTGCATAAGGACAACAACAGTGACCATGTATATAGAAGGCCGGAATGAAAGTATAATTACAAGCAACTGTGAGTGAATAGCAAAATAAACATAGGATTAAGATAGAGAATTGAGTTCATTTTTTATGTTCCTTAAGAAAAAATGCTTAATTTTATATAAACAAAATCTATGTTAGCTTTTGCATTGACACATTATTCATGACCCCATAAATTTTGAATACTTAAAGCTCCCCACACAACCATGAAGATATTTTGTGAGCTAAGATGAAATGAGCTGATCAGATTATAGACTAAAATAATAATAATATCCAAAGATTTGAAGATAACGATAGTGAAATTGCTTTGATACTTCATCTTTGTAAGCGGTCAAACCACAATAAACAATATTAGTTTATTTTTCCTTTTCTTACTAGAGCCACCTGTACACTTCTTATGTGCACATGCCAAATTCTATCATTTATTGTCACTCCGGACATCCATCTTAGGACACGTGTCGCAGCAACATATAGTTTACCTTCCTGCCAATTCTTCATTTAAAAATATTCGACTTACAAAACAATGCAAGTCTAATTATCATCTTATAAATAATGACAAATCTCTATTTATAGACAACCCCACAAAACTCTGCTAGCTTGTCTCAACTCTCCACTTTACCCAACCTGCAGCAACGTATTAAAATTTGGACTTGGGCCAACTCTTTCACTTTTAAGTCATTACAACTCAGCAAACTTCGAACAAGTCACACCTAGAGCCTCAAAAACCTAATATAAAAAAAGTGATAAAAAAAATCTTTAAAAATTGAAAATGGTGTCCTATGAGTTTCAGCCACGTGTTTTAAATTATTTAAAATGAATTAAGTAATAAAAGGAGTCGCATTTGATTTTCAACCAATCGGATAAACATCACATCCAATCTTTATATGCCTCAATCTTCCATAAATGTGGTCTTGATGTTCTAAAATTAGTACAAATGGAGTCTAGAGTCTAAAAGCCTCCATTATCGTTTCACAAAAAAAAAAAAAAACCAAGTGCAGGTCCCACCGAAGCAAGGTCCTGGGAGGGTCCAAACTGGAGACAAACCTAACCTTTGGCAATTTTGCACAAAGTGACTGCTTGTGGTCTCGAATATGCGTTATCAAGCATGGCACCCAAGACTTTTTACAACTAGAAAATTGAGAAAAATTAATTAATTTTGACCTTTCCCCATGAGACTCGGCCAGGTGGTAGTGGTGGTGTAAAAGTAAAATGATAATACAGTCAAAATCTTTGATCCTACAAATTGTTAAAAGTCAACAGGAAAAGATATAGCCCATTTGGATAATTTATTACATTTTCTCTATAAAAAAAAGGGTAACTAACCTCCAACTTCCATATCAACAACACCTCCAAATAGCAAAGCCCGCTTCTTGTGAACACATACAGAAAATCCAGCACGAGGTCCAGGAGGCATCCCACTTTTCTTAATCTATTAAAATGGGGACATGTTATTCTTTCAGAGAATGTAATTGTCAAAAACATCCAGCAAACTACAACTTTGCTTAAAATGGCAATGGAAATAAACTTGAACAGCTAGTTTTGTGGAGGTAAAGTCTAGGTGTAATGTAGAGGATTAGGATCGCATATTGTTAAGATTTTATGGTTAGCTATCCACAAATGTGGCATTCACGTTCAAATATCATGCAAACAAAGAAATGTCATTTTCATAGCCAATAACATAAGTGGAAAGAACAGAAATATATATACATTCGGTTACCTAGTCCTAGATCTTCAAGGTATTGAATTAAATAAACTCCCAAAACCAGCACCAATGAAAAGAAAATCATTTTTTAGTGAAATCAAACTACAGCCTTAGATCAAAGAAGTGCAACTTATCTACGGATTTAGTTTAAGATAGATCGGAATAGAGAAACCGAATTCATGTAGCCGACCCCAACATAGTTGGGACAAGGCTTTCAAATCGAACTACACAAATTGGCAACACTGCAATTTAACAATTCGTATAAAGAATCTCCATCTATTTCCTATGATCGCAAAAATTAAGAAATGAAATTAACCTCACTATATTGTCTTAATATTGAGCACATATTACATGTAAGGTAACAACCAACAACAACAACAAAAAGGAAAGAAATATTTTCCAAGTAACCAATAAAAATATTTTCCAAGTAGTTTTTTTCTTATATTCTGGAAATGGCCATGTATTCTGGTTTTGAAGAATAAAACACAGCTCATCAATCTAATGTAGTAGTAAACATTTGTCAACTCCGATAGACTGACAGATTATAATAACAGCATGGCAACAGAATGTTCTGAGCCTCTTGCAGCTTAAAAACAAAGGTACAGTCACACATTATTCATCATTCTTGTCAATTATGCACATATGGAGAGTATAAGGATATTGGAGGAAAACGTGTACCCCTTAGGGTTGTATCCTTCTCATTATATAAGGGTTGACTACCCTATTATTAGTATCCTAATACAATTCAAGTTCCTAAGTTATAGCTAACTTAATGATACAAGTTCCTAAATTATAGATAACTTAATGATAAAAGTTCCTAAATTATAGCTAACTTAATAATACAAGTTCCAAGCCTACCCAGATGAGCTGGATTGACACCCCCCCTCAAATTGATGCGGGGGAGTCATAAAGCAGCAATTTGGAGACCAGAAACTGTTGTTGAGGCCGAGGAAGTCTTTTAGTGAAGATATCAGCAAACTAAAGGTCAATAGGGACGTGAGGTACAGAAATGACATCACGCTTCAATTCATCCCGAATAAAGTAGCAATCCACTTCAATATGTTTGGTGCGTTCCTGAAAGACAAGATATTCAGTGATCCTGATAGCCCCAGTATTACCCACATGCAAGGATATAGGAGATGTTTGTGCAAATCCGAGTTCCGAAAGAAGTCCCCGTAGCCATAAGATTTCTGAACATGCGGAATACATTGCCCTATATTCAGCCTCTGTAGAAGATCGAGAAACACGTTCTTGTTTCTTGCATTTCCAAGAAATTAGAGAATTGCCAAGATACATGCACTAACCAGTAGTAGACCAACGAGTATCCTGACAGCCTGCCCAGTCAGCGTCTGCATAAGCGGTCAACTGAAGCGGATTATCCTTGAAATAAAATAAACCACGAGTGATAGTTCCTAACAAATACCGGATAATGCGCTTGACAGCAGTTAGATGAAGGTGTCTAGGAGATTTCATGAATTGGCTCACAAGATTGACTACATAAGATATGTCTGGTCGAGTGATGGTGAGATAGATCAGGCTTCCCACCAGGCGCCTGTAGGTATGTAGATTAGGAAGAGGATCGCCATCATCTTTACTCAATTTTAGATTGACCTCTACAAGTGTATCAACTGGCAAAAATTCATGTAGATCAGCAAGCTCAATAAGATCAGATGTATATTTGTGTTGATTAAGAAACTGGCCTTTTGGAGATTGATGCACTTCTACGCCCAAAAAATAATGTAAAGGGCCCATATCCTTTATATGGAAATAAACTCGGAGAGAAGCTTGGATAGACTTGATCATACTATCATTAGTGCCGGTGATAATAATATCGTCAGCATACACAAGTAGAACAATAACACCAGTATATGTTGTGTGCATGAACAGAGATGGATCGTAAGGGCTTTGAGTACAGTCACTCAAGCATAAGCGCCCCCTAAAAGTTTCAAACCATGCCCGAAGAGCTTGCTTTAGACCATAAAGAGATTTTCAGAGGCGACGGACAGAATTTTTAGATGGAGAGCTGACACCCTGCGGTATCCTCATATAGACCTCTCCTTTCAAATCCCCATGGAGAAAGGCATTGTTAACATCCATTTGGTATAAAGGCCAAGATTTTGAGGCAGCAGTGGCGAGAAGTAACCGAACAGATGTCATTTTTGCCACAGGTGCAAACGTTTCCTCGTAGTCAATGCCATATTATTGCCTGTTTCCGAGTGCCACAAGTCTTAACTTTGTATCTATCAAAGGAGCCATCAGATTTAAGTTTAATGGAGAAGATCCATTTGCAACTGATCAGTTTAACTGCTGAAGGACAATCCACAATGTCCCATGTGTGATTCTGATCTATGGCATCTAATTCTGCCCTCATAGCGCAATTCTAACTATCATGTTGTACTGCTTGCAAATAAGAAATGGGTATAGATACAGAGGAAAGGGTTGACACCAAGGAAGTGTGGGTAAATCCATACCGCTCAGGTGGTCTAGAAGTTCAAGAGGAGCGACGCAAGATATGAGTAGCTATGGAACCAATTGCCGATGGAGAATCATGAGGAAGGGTATCCACAGTCGTAGGTTTTTCCCGACGATGATAAACAAAGTCAGGATGAAACCTAGTAACACTTGTTTTATCTGAAAAACCCGGTAAGAGAGCGGGAAAAGAAGGATGAGGACAATCCAAGTTAGTTTAAAAAAATACTGGTTTTCAAAGAAAATAACATTCCGAAAAACCCTGATGCGACGACCAATGGGGTCGTAGCAAACAAAACCTTTTTGATTGGTGGCATAACCCAAAAAAGCACACCTACGAGATTGTGTGGTTAATTTTGTTCATTCTGTGGGAGGTAAATGAACAAAGCAAACACATCCAAAGGTATGTAGATGATCAAACACAGGATGATGACCAAATAGTTTAAAATGCGGTGTTAATTGAGCAATGGTAGGGGATGGAAGACGGTTTATTAAATGTACTGCAGTGGTGAGAGCTTCCGCCCAAAAACGAGGAACTGATGATTCAATCAGTAGTGTTCGAGTAACATCAAGGAGATGCATGTTTTTCGTTCCGCGACTCCATTTTGTTGAGGAGTATACAGACATTTATGTTGAGAAATGATTCCTTTATTCTTTAGAAAAGATTGAAAATCATTGGAAACATACTCCCCCCCTGAATCTGAGCGCAAAGTTTTAATGCATTTTGAAAATTGGGTTTCAACATAGTTTAGGAAAAATTGAAAAGCATTAAGAACATCAGACTTAGAATCCAATAAATAAACCCAAGTAAACCAGCTGCAGTCATCAATGAACGTAACAAAGTACTTGAAATGACAGTGGGAAAGGTGAGGGGAAATGCCCCAAACATCGCTGTGAATTAAGTCAAAACATTTAGTGCTCTGTGTTGTGGAGTGAGGAAAATGCAAAGTTTTACTTTTTCCTAATATACAAGCATCACATTCAAAAGAAGCAGAATCAAACGGTTTATTTAATAATCCAAATTTAAATAAAGTAGACATCGTAGATGCATTCGGATGACCATGTCTATTATGACACAACCGAGAACTATTCTGAAAAAAAAAAAAAAAAAAAAAAAAAAAAAAAAAAAAAAAAAAAAAGCTGGAGTAAAAATTTATTCTGAGTAAATGTAGAAACTAGAAGGGAGAACAGTCTGCCACACTTAGGCCCCCTCGTGATCACTTCCCCCGACCCCTGGTCTTGCACAACACAACTAGAAGAAAAAAAGGAAACATTGTAATTATTCTCAACAAGTTGACCCACAGAAACCAAATTTGTAGCAAGAGAAGGAGACACTAAAACATTGGTTAATGGTAAGGGGCCAGGGATATCACCAACAGAGGTGATGGAAAGATGGTCTCCATTGGCAGTTTGAACAGTAAGAGTACCAGTGTAAGGAACAACATTTTGCAGTTTTATGGGTGAAGAGGTCATATGGTTACTTGCTCCAGAATCTAAGTACCATGTATGAGACAGAGACGAATCAGTACCTGAAATGTTCATAGATGCCAAGGCATTGATAATCATTTGATTACCATATCAGAAGTGAGAGGAGCTGGGGATACAAATTGTGATGAGGAATCAAGCTGTGAAGGAGAATCATACTGGAGGGAACCACTGAAGTCAGAGGGCGCATATTGTTGAGAGGTCGATGTGTAAGCACTAGGAGCGGACTGTACTGTGTAAGTACCAGGAGCTGACGATGTATAGTTGCGGGAAGTAGAATTGCGACCCTTCTTCCGACATTCTTCAATAACATGACCAATTGTTATACAATACCAACAGATCTTTGCTTTGCATAGTAGTTTTTGTAACCAAGCGTTCTTCTTCCCACTGAAGTTCCTGAAGACAGTCATCTAAGCTAAGAAGAGAAGCTCGGCTCATTAGGTTTGATCTCACTGTCTCAAACTCCAGACGAAGTTTCATGAGAAATTGGTCCCGATGGCTATTTTGTTGTAATGGAAGAAGTTCGGGTAGAAGTGCTTCAGACACTATGGCAAACTTGATCTCATCATATTCCGACCACATTCTTCAATATCCATTATAATATTCCTGTATAGACAAGGTGCCTTGAGTAAACTGAGAGATGTCAAGTTCCAATTGAAATTGGCAAGCAGCATTGCCTTGGTGATAAATCTTTTGAAGATAGTCCCACATCTCACAGGTAGTTTTGCAAGGTTTCAGGTTGAGGATAAAATGTGGTTCGATAGAGCCCAGTAACCAAGTTTTGATTTTGGCATCCTTAGTTTTTCAGGCGGAAATCTTTTTGTCATCATCCTCCGGTTTACTTTGAGACCCATCAATATATGTATCCCTACAGTTCTTTTCCTTCTAAGTAAATTTGAAACTGAAAAGCCCATGAGGTATAATTTTTTTCATCAAAGCAGATGAGGGCAATTTCAGATTTCTCCATTATGTGACTGATCACTCAAAAGTGTAAAAGAAGATGATAGGAGAGTCAACTATGTGCCAGAACAATAACCAGAACTGTTGCTGATCCAGCAACTGTGCACAATAACCGAGCCCTAAATAGTGTCTGACGACCCAAAAAAATTATTGGGTTGTGTATGTGGGCCCTACCAGAAGATCAGAGATCAAATCAGTTGACGTGGATGAAAGCACAGAAGATTGAAGCAACTTATGGAAGAAGATTCAGCCAAAAACAGTCCAGATCCAGCTTTTTGGACGGCAGAGATGAAATTAGATGTATAAAATTGATTATTCACAGAAAGCTGTAGAAGGCCTACCTCGGATGAGGAAAAAATTGCTGAAAAATCAACACAATTAGTAAGAATTCCAGTCAACCATAATGGGCTGGTTCCGCAGAGGTGTTGAAGACGATCTCAGGTGGGCCACACCTGATCTGAGATGATCGGAGATGATCGATGACACACCAAGGGCTTCTAGACGTGGAAGATCTCGGGGAGGATCTCCAGATCCTTGTAACTTGAGAAAACTAGGCTTCCAAACCTTGAAAGATGTCAAGGATGATCTTATAGATCATTGGTTGTGGAAGAAACTAAAGCCCTAGGCTCTAATTCCATGTCAGTTATAAACGCATGGAGAGAATAAGGATATTGGAGGAAAACGTGTACCCCTTAGGGGCTGTATCCTTCTCATTATATAATGGTTGATTACCCTATTATTAGTATCCTAATACAATTCAAGTTCCCAAGTTAATAGCTAACTTAATGATACAAGTTCCTAAATTATAGCTAACTTAATAATACAAGTTCTAAGCCTGCGCAAATGAGCTGGATTGACAATTCTTTTTATGTGAATGGTAATACTCATCGTTCTTAAGATGATTCAATTGAATATTTAAACTTTATCATGAAAATCTGTTACCAACTTGCTAGTGCCTTATATGACACCTAGCATTCCTGATGCAGGACAGACACATGATCCAATGATCGACCAGCCCTTTGGGCCCAGCCCATCTATTTTGTTGTTTTATTTTTATTTAAAGTTGTTTTTTTTATGGTTTATATCTTTAAGTTATGGATGTTTTAATCTTGACTATTGAACATGATTAGATGCTAAGGATTAGTTTTAGGATAAAGTTTTGCTTATAAAAGGACATGTAATGCATCTTTGAGAATTAATGATCAATGAAAAAGAATATTTGGGTGCTTCTGCTCTCTATCCTACAATGGAACTGGTGTGATGCCACTGTGTGAAGCCTAGCAACATTGGACGTGAAGCCTCCCGACTCTTCCCCTACCCGCTCCGCATCAATTCCCATTACCAATCAAGGATCTTCGTCATTTAGATAAAAAGAGATAGGACCTCAAGAGAAAAAATAATAAAAAATTAAAATCAGAGAGAGAACAGCCCATACAAATACTGCTGCTTCAAAGTCCAAGCTACATAACGGTCCAACTAAAAAGCAACAAGAATAAGAAGCTTTTTTTCCTTATTTATGATGGAAGGGGTGAAAAATAATTATCGAAGATTATCTATGGTTGCAAACCTGAAAGTTAACATGAATTATGCAAGAACAAACAAAATTAAAGTGCACGTATTTAGAGGTTGCCATGGTGACTCGACAAGTATCATCTTAAATCCAAGTTGCAGATTTGGCTGGCCGTGTCAAATAATTTATTTAAATGCAAAATAACTTCCATTGCTTAATGATATAATCCACATGTAGTGGATATTTCCATAATCAAATGGTACGACGATAACAATAATAACAATAATAATGAGTGTGTGCATATAAAATATATATTCATTGTGCATTCTTCTTAAATGAGTTTTACTTTACATGGTATGTATATTTTACAGAGGTTATTTGGGAGCAAGTTTGGAGCTGTAGAAGAGAAGCCACCCCTAGATCAGACAGGGCCCTGCTCATGATGATGATGATGGTTATTATATAATACCAGTTTAATCAGTGGAGCAACATCATGCAAAGAGAGCCATCTCTGTGAGGTTCGCATTTGGGCCCCTTTGTCATCCCTTCCCCCCTCCCCCTAAAATGAAAGATCCTTGTGAACAGCCACCAAACCTGATTAGACCAACATTGGACCCTGTGATCAATAGGTTTTTATTGACTTTTAAGGGGGTCATATCTCTTGACACCCCCCCCCCCCCCCCCCCCCAAAAAACCCACACACACGCGCACAATAATAATAAACCACTTTCTCCTTCTCTCCCATCCCTTTCTTTAAACCTGGACCAATCTGGTAACACTGGGTCCTAGACTTCAGGTGGACCTATGCTGACAATAGTAAGAAAAGCCTTAGGCCTCAAATCCAACAGTAAGATTGATCTGTAAAGGCGTTAAATTGATCTTGGTAAAAATCTAGGGGGTGGTGCATGTGAGGTGGTGCAATGATCACAAGGGCACCTAGAAGCAGGCCCCATAGAAGTATAACCATTCTGGCAAAACCAATTAGGAGATCAAAAATGCAATCGGGCGACGCCAATTAGGGGATCAAAACTACATGTGTATGCATGCATGCATGCATAGATGCACACTCCAAATTCATGAAATAGAATGATGGTATGATAAATTCGACATGCCAACCTTGTGGAAATAGTGCCAATTGGAGAGGGTGGTATGCGTACGCAGTACGCACTCAACCCAATTCACATGCACGAGAATGTGAACGTCCACGGGCACACACGAGATCAATAACAAGGATTTTATTAAAATGATACAGGCAGTCTTAAAATTCAAGGAAGGTAAACATAAGGAGTAAAAACAAGCACTGCTAATGCTCATGAAATGCCCAAGATCCCAAAGCATATTAGGATTATGAGAGAGAATGTTACAGGAGTTAAAAACATTACAACCTTGTTCCATTCCCAGGTCTTTGGATCAAGGGACCACATATCTGAATGAACAATTCCTTTCTCTGTACTATTTTTATCAGATGTAACTTCTTTGGAATATCCACCATACAAAAATATCTGCGCATGGCCAAAGACAACAATAAAGGGGGGGAATAAAAGAAAACCATAAAGAAGAATGAATGATGCAAATAAAAACAGTTTAAATCATCAAATGAAAATACAGTTAAAAGTAATCCTCACTTCTAAAAGAGGATTAGCAAAGTGACAACATCAAATGAATACTCTCATGGTCATTCATAATATTAATCATCATTATGTCAGACAATCCTAAGCATTGCATTAGTGCCTTGGAAATAAACAGCTATAGAAAAAGAAGATAAATGTACGGTGTATTGATTCAACAATAAGCATTGTTACTTAAAGATCTTTGTAGCCTCATACATAGGGATGGTCACTTTTGTATATGGAATGGGATTTGGTAATAAAGTATCTATGGAGTTGCGTCCAGCAATCTCATTAACCTGCCTCTCATTTAGGGTTGAGAGGGATTGTTAAAACGTGAAGAAATCTCATTCTGCCTCTAAACAAAAGGATTGCATCCCCAACCTTTACAATCATTAGGGTTTTCCATGAAGAATTTCTTCAAGAGTTCTCTTCTTACATCAAATCTTAAAAAATTGCCCAGTATATTTGCCCATGTTACAGAACACAGAGAAGGCTCTCTTTCACCCAATGTGCGATTAGAAAAGACCTCTATGTAATGGAAGATAATACAATTAGGTCAACATACATCAACTGTAAAGTAAACTAAATCCAAACGATAGATAATAATTTTGTTCCCGAGAATATATATATATATATATAGATGTAAGATTGCCCAGTTATGCCGCATAAGATAAATAAGCTTTCCATACGCTAAAGGAATCCTGAAAACTGATTTGTGGGTGTGCATTATAGGTGCGATGTGACACATCTAAATGAAAACTCACTACATAGTTTATCAACTCAACTGAGGCCAAAAAAATATGAGGTATGTAACAGTTGCAACTGTGAAACACAAACCAAAAGACATAATAGTGCAAACAAGACAGCAGCGAAACAGGGAAGATAAGAATGTTCCCCAAGGACTCACCTCATCTTGAAAAACAAAAAACTGAAAACCACTCCTAGCACTTGGCCACATGCATCCAGGCGTGGGCTTTATTTCTTGCCACTGATAGGGGACATCAGATAAGCATGATAAGCTACCTGGTGAAGAAAATTCTTGATACAAAAAGGTGAACTACCATCAGAGAAAAGATAAATGCTTACTTTGAACTGATCCAGATCAAAGATGTGCAAATCATTATAGTATCTGCATCATAAATTAAAAGGTCTCATGAGTTTCAGAAGGCAAACAGAAACCACAGTAGAATAAAAATAATTTTGTATCTAAAGTGATTATGATTCTCATAAGATTAATACTAATAAAAATTAAAGGTAACAAACACAGGATATCCAACCATGTTAAATGATACGTTTTTCAGTTTTTCTCAAAAAATATAAATGAATCTACCACTAATAAACATCAAACAATCACACATAAAACACAATTTTCCTGCAAGATGCACCCTCTCATGCCAGCCAATCACAGAGAGGAACAGAGTGACAGGAAAAACCAAAAAAGATATTTTGATTGATGAAATTCACTATTTGTCTCAGCATGGGAGGCTCACTATTTACAATACGTATTCTGATATTCATACTAACCTAATTAGATTTCAACCAATCTACTATGATAAGGTACAGTGCATCAGTATTGGTAAAAAAAACATGTTCCCTTTTTTTTGAATGGTGAATTGTACTAATCAAAGCAGAGCAATACAAAAGATATATACATAAGAGCAGAGAGAGATACAAGGGGAACAAAGAAACCATCCAAAGAAGCAAAAGAGGATAAACAGAGACTCCTAAACAGGCCTAAGGCCCCAAAAAGTGAAGCCAAAAGATTAAGATGATACTACTTCCCTCCATTTAAACAGCATAAGCTCCATAGGCACTCCCCAAAATTCTAGTAACACCGAAACCCTGAAGGAGAAGAACAATCTTCAAAGCAACGCTATTTCTCTCCTTCCAAACTGTCCAAATGTTAGCAACAAAAGATGAACGCCAAAGAAGCCTTCCTCTCTTGGACCGAAATCCAAACTTCCAAGCATCAAAGAGCTCCAAAATGGATCGAGGGAGGACCCAGCTACAACCAAAACAATCTAGGGTAGAAGTCCAAATAGGTTGCACGAACCTGCAATTAAGCAAAAGATGATCCACAGTCTCCTCCGCCGATAGGCATAGTGGACAAGTGTTGATTAGAACCACCCCGTGGCGACGGAGATTATCCATAGTGAGGATGCTGCCTCGAAGAGCTAACCAACCGAACGCCAGGACTCTAGGGGGAGCCTTGGTCTTCCAAAGGTAATCAAACCAATTATGAGAATTGTGAGTGTCTGACAGCACCACAAAGAAAGAAGATACAGAAAACACACCATCCTTTGAGGCAGCCCACACTCTATTATCATCCCCTTCTACAGGTATAAAAATCCGCCCAATCTTATCGAGAAGATTCATAAAGTTCTCTTCTTCTGACTCAGTCAAATCTCTTCTGAAAATTGGACCCCAAAGGACCCTGTCTGCAACCCTATCCATATAATCAATCACCTTTGCTTGTCTAGGGACAGGTCCGGAAATTGCACCGCTAAAGGAGTTTCCCCCACCCAAACATCATGCCAAAAGAAGATGTCTTCACCTGTCCCAACATGGTAACTGATTTGTGAATTGAATGAGTCCTTAATGCCCACAATATCTTTCCACCAACTTGAGCACCTGTGGGATGGTCCAGCAACGTCTCAACCATTCCGTCTCACCCCATATTTGGACAAAATGATTTGTCTCCACAAACTATCTAAATGTTCTCCAATTCTCCACAACCATTTCCCTGTAAGGGCTTGGTTCATAATCTTTAAAGATTAGACCGCCTTCCCTTTTAGAGCTACAAACTTTGTTCCACAAAACCAGATGATACTTTTTCTTAGTGCCTTTTCCTTGCCATAGAAAATCCCGCTGCAACTTCTCAATTTGATTGATGATCAATGCCGGGCATTTGAACATCGACATGAAGTACGTTGGAAGGTTAGAGAGTGCCAATTGAATCAAGGTAATTCTTCCCCCGAGAGATAAGTATTTTGCCTTCCATGTAGCCAGCCTATGTTCTACTCTCTCCACCACCGGATTCCTAACTTCTTTGGAAGGCCTCCCAAGGCAAAGGGGCAACCCAACGTAGGTGGTCGGAAAAGACCCAAATTTGCATCCCATTATGATCGCTAGGACCTCCACCAAATGAGCCATTATGATCGCTAGGACCTCCACCAGATGAGCCTCCACCCAATACCTATAAGAGCACTTTTAGAGAAATTAACTTTGAGGCCCGAAACCGCTTCAAAACACATGAGGACTGCTACGACATTTTGACTTGCTCTTCCTCTGCTGCACAAAAAATTAGAGTATCATCAGCATATTGCAAATGAGTGACTGTTGGGCCACTAATCGCCGGTTTAAATCCAAAAATCATACATGCCTCTCCCGCAGCTGATATCGTACAACTCAATGCCTCCCTAACCATGACAAAAAGGAGAGGAAAAAGAGGATCACCCTGACGTAGGCCTCTCTAAGCAACAAAGTAACCATTTGGAGACCCATTGGTCATAATAGAGAATCTGGCAGAGGAAACACACTTCAAGATCCAACCCTTCCACTTGAGCCCAAATCCCATTCTACCCATCAAGTATGATAGGAAATCCCAATCAACTCTATCATACGCCTTTTCCAAGTCTAGCTTACATAACACCCCTAGCAATTTGTCCTTCTGCCTAAAGTGCAAACACTCGTTAGCAATAAGAACCCCATCAAGGATTTGTCTCCCATGCACAAAAGCTTCTTGTGATTGAGAAATGATGGTTGGCATAATTTTTATCAATCTCGTTGCCAGAACCTTAGCCAAGATCTTATATATACTGCCAATAAGATTTATTGGCTAAAATCTTTCAAACAATCAGCGCCCTGTTTCTCGGGGATAAGAGTAATGAAAGAAGCGCCAATACTATTTGGAAGCTTGCCTCTCAAGTGGAAGTCAGTCAAGAACACCATGATATCCTCTTTTAAAGTATGCCAGAACCGATGAAAGAAGGATATCGGGAACCCATCCGGACCCGGAGCTTTATCCCCTCTTAAAGCGAACACAGCCTCTCTGACTTCTTCCTCCTCAAACTCGCTTTCCAGATAAGCAGCATTCACTTCCCCAATAGTGTCAAACTGTAAATTATCCAGTGCCGGTATGTCCCATTCTTCCTTAGCATATAGGGTAGCAAAGAAATCTCTAATTGGAAATCTCACAAGTTATCTTTTCAACCTCACCCTCCAATTGATGTTGGAAGACCGAACAGCATTAGCTTTCAAACTAGAGAATGAGAGTGATCATGTGTAATGACCATGGTAAAGATCTCGTCAAGTTGTAATTTCAAAGGGGCAAAATAAGAATATTTATGTCCACTTGTCCCACATGAAATGGCAACCAAATTTAAGGGAGAATTTGTGTAGCATCCGCTGACTTCCGCTTTTCTATGGAACACTGTGTTTTCCCTACCCCCATCCCCAATCAAAAATGCTTTTCAATGGGTTCGTGAAAAATCAAGGCTAAAATGACACTTTTTCTCGCAGATAACTGTCCGCACCAAATAAAGGAAGCATTAGTCTGCAGGGAAGCAAACCACTTTTCCTTTCCTCATCCACGGAAAACACGTTACACAAACGTGCCCTAATTGTTTAATGTTTAGTCTATTAGTAGAAAACCAGATTGGAAGTGATTTGACTAGCATCAGTATTGTACGCATGAAAGAGAGCAGGTTCTTGTGGCAGAAATTGAAGACAAAAAAGACGACATTACAGCCACAAATCTCAAAACAGGAAGAGGACATAGCAAGATATTCTGCCTGTATAGGAAAATTTGGACAACTAATTTTGTTCTTATTAATTTTACAAAAGAACTATACAAAAATGGGCCCATAGATATTCTGCCTGTACAGGCATTAAGACATCCACTATAAAAGAAAATTTTACTTTCTAGAAATCCTAGAAGATATAGAATTATCTGAAGGACGAGTTATACGAAGATGCTTGGAATAGTTCATAAAACCATATAAGACATGGTGAGATAAATGAGGTTGCTGACGTTGAGATCTATGGCTGTATATGAGACTTGCTCCCCTTCATCCATCTGCTATGTTGCTATTAGACATTCAATTCAAAGGTTCAAACTTCAAAGATATTACCAGTAAATTTTAGGATTCATGTGATAACCATGCAAACACTGATCTATAGAATGAATCCCATTTGCAAGCAAACCTTAGGATTCAGGTATTTAATCATGTTGAGATTCATACAGGGACTATTCTGTGATTTCTGTTTAAAACGAGGACTTACCGATCAATAAAACTGATTCAGGGACAGTTTTGTAACTTTATAATATTTCATGGACTTACAAGAATAGCAACAGCAGAATGCCCATTTTTTAGTGTTTCTTTTACTTCAGTTTTTTTTAAGTGTCTTTCTTTTACTTCATTTTCTTTCGATTTTTGGTGTCTCTATTTTAAGAGGTAATCTATTGATTAAGAAAAAAAAAACCCTCAGGATAAAATTTTGTAAGATTTTGGAGAGGTTTTACAGAGAAACAAGAAATAACCATGCAACTAGAGTGTTACTATAGGTCTAGGCTTCTCCCTAGATTTCTTTTTCTTTAGTTTTTTCTCTTTTTATCATGAATTACTTCTTCAACTTCAGGTGGCATATACTGAAGATATAATGTTGACTACAACTATTTTATTTTTCCTAGCAACGTTGACACCTCAAACATATATCATATATTACAGATTGAAATATGTAATGATGTTCTTCATAAGATTGCATCATAGTGTTATTTGTCACTTTATTAATGGTGCTATGGATGGATTATGAACGTCCATTATTTTTCTTATTTTTAAAAAAATTTAGCATTTTTTCTATAAGATAAGAAATAAAAAATTGCACAATTCACAATTCACAATTCCATTCAATGTGTGTGACCCCTTGAAATATTTAAGGTATGCTTGCGATATCCAAAACAATGGATGTACCTACAAGCCATGTATAGAATAAAATGAGCAAGAGTAATATGATCTTCTAATCCCAGCTGTCTAATGACATCATGAGCATGAGATTCTTCAAATCTCAGCCATTACAACCATATAAGACTAATGATGACAAGATGTACCCCTATGACTGGATGAAACAAGCAACTGAAATATACTAAAAAGAAAAAAAGTATTTTACTCTATTAGAAACTGTGCCATGACTTCCCCAATAATTTTCATAACTACAAAAACATGGGCTCATTGGAAAGCTAATTGAATAAACTATCAAAAGCTCCCAATTTTATGTGGTTTGGACATCATTTCACACATGAAAAAAAAATGGCCTCAAAATGGGGGAAAAATAGGGTTGCAACTTTGATGCAGAGTAAGGTACCAGGTGTGGGGCGGATAGGGATGGAGGGTGGAAGGATAGGTTAGGCTTTCGCCTGAAAATTGGCCTCATGCCAAACTCCCCATTGCAGGCGAGGAAGAAGAGATAACTCTGGAATACACTCAAGAAAATTTCATTAATCATTAACTGAATAGCCTAGGAGGCTTTACAATGCTTAAATATGAGAAAACACAAACATAGAAAAACAAGCATAGATTTAATCTCAACCATCTAATAATCCTACGGTTGAGATTAAAACATCTCACTTAACTAAATAAAGAGCATAAATAAATGAAAATAACTCTAAATAAGATAAGGATAACTGGTCTGGGCCCAAAGGTGTTTTGACCCATGGGGGACCATCAACATGAATCTGTCCTGCATCAAACTTGGGCAAGGGCAAACCTGAAGCTGAATGATCCCACCCAACCAGAAGTGGAAATTAGGTTGCACTTGTTTAGGTTCAGTTCAGGTTTGGGCATGGATCTTAAAAACCTCAAGGAGTTTGTGTCAGGTTCAGGTTTGGGCTTCAGGTACTCAAATTTGACATGGGCACCCATGTTATCTCTAAGAATATGTACTGTAGAACACATGTATATTATATAGTTCATAAAAAACTTTAATACATAGCCGTATATAAATTTCCTAAATTTTATAGTTTATACTTTATACCCTTTGAAAAGAAAACACCACCAAGAATTTTGGCACCAACCTAACCCATGTCCATCTAAATTGCATCGGAATTTGCAATTTGCTTCACACTGAGGTTAGGTATTTTACTGTTTCATCCAGATCAGATTCAGGTTTGGGTTTACCAACACACGATTCAGTTTGGGCTTGGGTTGAGGCAATACCGGATCTGACTCATTTGAGTTGCACCCCTAAAACAACTACTACAATGGTGCTACTTTGCTGCACTATCCATGTGACAAAAGCTACTTGACAACCTAGCTTACATTACTTTTACAGTCCCCATTTTGGTTTATGTATAGACAATTGGCCACAAGTGCTCCATCCTGCTATTGTGTAATAAAAAGCACTCTTAAATGGAAATAATTTTGATGTATCTAGGTTGGTGCCATGATACATCTCATTACCATGAAAAGAAAAATGAAGTCACCATTCTAAAAAAAAAAAAACAAAGAAAAGAAAAATGAAGTTGGAGTTTACCACCTTACTACCATAACAAGAAAAAAATGTGAAGTCAGTAAACAATCATAAAAGGCATCTTTAAACCCTTGAAAAGGTAAACAATTTCCATACAATAGAATGGTCAAGCACTCTTCTCATAATCAACTGTTATTTATTAATGGGAAAACTACAAGATGTATATATCATACTACAAAATAGGAAGTAACTCAAAGTAGATATATTGAAGTGCAGTAGTTTGTGTCTTCCTTCTGACCAAGCTAATGACTTACGAGAGTCACCTTTTAACATTAAATGGAATCATCCAGCAAATTAAAAAGAAATACTATGATGCCCGGTTACAGCAGGAGACAGATTTTTTTCACAGAATAAAGTATTGAAATATCCGGATGTCTAGCAGCAAATGGATCCAAATATGGAAACAATTAAGCACACTACCATTTATTTCAATACATCAAACAAACTCCGAGATAAAAAAACAGACAACAATGCACCCATAATATTTTAGGGAGCATAATTACAAAACCAGTAGTCCTTAAATATGTGGCCTAAAGCCTACAAAGGTCAATAATAAATTAACAAAACCATTAAAAATATTAGAAGGTATATAAGGGGCTAAAAAGCAACCTCACTTCTCTGAGAGTGTCATAAAAGCCACCAAAAACAATAATCTTGTGTTTGTATAATATCTGTCACATACGAAGATTAAATAAGTAAATAAGAAAGAAAAAATTGAGAGTCACAGAAGCATATGGTGGCCAGGTAGTCTAAGTCTAGCATTCAAGAGTGGAATGTTAAACATTATGCACAAGAAACATAGGTGTCTAATGTGTACACTGAAAATCTTGATGTAAATACATAGTTGACTTTTTTTTAAGATAGGCAACAAAGATTTAATGCCTCAAGGAAAAAAAAGTAGATGACATATTCAATAAGGGGAAAAACTGAGAGCAAACCGCTGGGGTGTGTGTGTGTGTGTGTGTGTGAGAGAGAGAGAGTGAGAGAGAGAGAGAGAGAGAGAGAGAAGGAGGGGGGACGCAGGAACTTGGGCCTGAAAACCTAAAAAAAAAAAAAACAACTACCTATGAGCAAGGAATCAGTTTCAGGGCTCAACTTCATCACCACTGAAACTGAGTAGACTCAACAGTCAAGTCAACTGATTCAATTCGCATCTTGCTTGAGTCACTTATCCTTTTAGGTAATCAACTCACATTTCTGACATGAATGTTTGTCACTGAAATCAGTCAGGTTGCAAAGTAACCTGTTATGCAGCTTTGGAAGATGAAAGAGTTTCATCAAAAAATAACATCGAGTTGTTGATACTTGATATGAGCTCACTCTATCACAAACATACCATGCGATGACCTGAGCGTGCACTTGGACACCCCTTCAAAAGCAGTTGCTCCCATTGATTTGATTTCAAATCTAACATCCAAAAGTCCTGTAATAATGGAAAAGAACAAAGAAAACATAAGGTCTTTTTCTGCAACATGATGCTCTCTAAAAAGTTTACCGAAGATCCTCCTATTTCTTATGATCATAACCTCCCATCCTCTGACGCCATTCAGTTCTATGTAATCCATCAAGAATTCATACAAGAATAAACCAATCTCATGCAGACAACGAACAAAGTGACAGAATCAGATGTCAAATTGAGATTTAGGATCTTTGTCCCCACCCCCAACAGCATAATTGAATCAGGCAACAAACTAGAGGGCATGCGCAATATAGAGAGAGAGGGAGAGGGAAAGGGAAAGGGAAAGGGAAAGGGAGGGCAATTACCTTGTAGTGATGGAACCGCTCTTGATTTGGGGAAGTAAACTCACCACCTACATGGAAAAAAACAAAGTAAAAAAAAAAAAGAATTACTGACCACATTCAAAGAGAGAACTAAGAATCGATAGACGAGTCAAAATGCTAGTTTACCAAAAATGTAAAGATGATTCTTCCAAGCAACAGCCTGATGTGCACTACGAGGCGGTGGGCTATTTGGGCTCGAGACCACTTTCCATTCACTTTTTTCTATATCATACCGATAAAGATCGCCATAAACAAATGTCTTCAACAACAATTTTGTCAATCAGTAACATATTATCTCCAACCATTTCAAACAGAAGATAAATAATAGCATGACATGCAAATCCATCACATCAAGTACATCATACTCAGAAACTTATATAAACACTCACCTTATTACCATTGTAGAATTCACCCCCGTACAGAATCAACTCCGTCTCTTTCGTAGGGTTGATGTTCAGCTAGATGAATTAAACAGCAGTCGTCAGAGCTAGATGTCATAATGCTTTCAGTTGAAAATTACAATGTTTAGGCTGCCATTCAGCTTTTCCTCGAATTGAGTAAAAAAGAAGTACCAAGTTCTGTATTTCTCAATAAAACAAGACAAGTAGTTGTTGAGAAAGAACCCTTTTTTTTAATACCCCACAAAAAAAAAAAAAAAGGAAAACTCAAAGATTTGGAAATTTAAGAACACTAGAATTCTAAAACATTATTTCAACTAATACAAGTTTTAGCCTTTAGCATACATATATTTTAAGAAAGCAGTGAGGATTTATTAAGAGATCTTTACCTAAAAGGTACCAACATAAGATCTATAACATTGCTTACGATATCAATTTGTATGCTAATGTATCCAAATTTATCCTAATGTATTCACTTGGGGATAAATACAAAGTATCAAATAATTGAATGTATAGGAATGCCATGGTTTCTCTTTCTATCTCCCGTTTCATCTCTATTTTATCACATTTTCATATCGATAGAATAATTTCATTAAGTACATGAGTATACTAAAAAGGGGACTAAATAAGCAACTGAGAAAACAGACTACATCAGAAATTACAGAAAAGCTCACTACTAAGAACAATCTAATATTCTTTTCTCGCCATCCTTTATTGAAATCAAAAACCTGTTCCACAGACTTCTCCTTAATACTTTACCATTTTTTTTTCTTCCCCTCCAAACTAAATGCAAGATTGGGTGGGAAAAATCAAAAATCTTACAAAACATCTGATCTTTTAGAAGAATCCATACCCCTAGTTCCGACTATTTATCCCACCATATGTCGATCATTTGTTTGTAGTCATTTACACATATAAATGATTGCCATGTGTAATGATTATGCATCATCACATTTGTGCTGCGTAAATGAGGTGTGAAAATGGTGCGTAAATAAGGCCATTTACACACAAAAATTTTCACACGAAGAGGTGTGAGAATTCACTGTCACGCCTCTTGCAAAAGGCGCTAGTACACTCTTGCTATTCATTCCCGTCGGCCTCATATTTGTAATCCAAACTGTTTAGTTTGTTTATAGGACTGACCAACCAAAGACCTTCAAGCTGATTATCTTAGAACTTCATAGATTTTGAGTGATTTGTGAATAAGGCCTGACCTATAGATCTAATTTACTGCACTTCTGTGGACCCAAAACCTCACAATCCAAACTGTTCAATATTCTTCTATTGATGGTAAACATCAAAGCATATAGTTTCATATGTTAATTCTTCTTGGATTTTGAGAAATCTATAAATTAAAAAAAATCCAAATACATCCACAACCATTGGATGTACTCATTTACTCATGTGAAAATGATGATTTTGACAAACATGGTAATGTGTTTCACATGTGTAACATTTACATATATAGCATATACATATGTAAAACCATTTTCAAAAAAAATATGTAAAACCCATTTTTCCTACACCATGCATGAAAAGCAAACAACCCCTAAGCCACCAAAAATTTACGCCAAACCCAAAGAGGAACAGTGAACAATTCTTTGCATAAGGGGCATAAAGGTAATGCATTAGACAGAACAATGCATCTACATGACACTGTATCCATGTTGCAAAAATTTCTTGGTATTGCAAACCAACAAAAGGCTTCAACTTCTAGACAAGCTAATCCATCGCAAATCAAAGAGCAAGCCAATAAAAAATGTCCGAAGAAATAGGGACTAAAAGCCTTCAGAAAGAATTTGGCCTGCAATTCACAGGAAGTAGAATTCTGAATCCTCTTATTAAATGCATTTTTGTAAAGGAAAGGATCATTAATAAAACAAAACAGATTCTCAGAATCCATGAACCTGGAACCCAAGCCCATGGAGACAACTTTAGACCACCCACTCTCCAGCAACACCCTCATAGACACCACCCATTACAACCTATGAAATTTGAACTAAAATGTTAAAAGAAGCACCCTTACCCAAATATCCTCTCTCACCCACCATAAAATTAAACCATTTAAAAAAGGCCAACCAAACAGAACTAGGGGACTTGAACTGCACTTATATCTTTCTTTCCAAACCCTGGACAATCGATGTAAAATTTAAGACATTATCCATTCCTCAATTCCCAAAATCATTCCATGAAACCACTTTTTCTCCAAAGAGCATCATTTTGTTCGCCATAAACCACCATTTATTAAGCCCAATTACTTTCTTTAGCGCTGCCAAATCCAAAATCTCAATTCCTCTTAAAGATTTTCATATCCTCCCAATGTATCAAATGCACTTCACTTGTAACCTCAATGCCTCCAAATCCCAAACCTCCATTCCTCTTAAACGTTATCACGTCCTACCAATTCACCGAATGCACTTTACTATTATCCTCATACACACGCACTTTCTCGTGACAAACATGTCAGACACTAGATGATTGCAAAAAATATTCGCCAATGATGATTTAATTGAAGTTGTTTGGCCAGTAAAAACAAGCATTAGAAATCCCAGGTAGTGAGCTTCTATTTTGTCATCTTAAAATCATGTAATGCAGCAAGTATGATGCTCCATACTCTTATCCAATAAAATGATAGAATATGTGCTAAAATATTTCCAACTTCTACATTTTCCTAAAAGAAAAAACTCAGTATATACGCCTTATGCAAACAATCATGCACAAAGCATATCTTGCAACATGTATAATTTAGACATCCTCAGTAAATCAGAGGCTTTAAAGATTGCCATTGAGACTAAATGTGTTATACAGAGAGGGTAGATGTGATAAAAGGCTACATTGCATTCAACATCAAACTATTCATTCGCAAACAATCACTAATTACAATTATGTCTCAACTAGTAACAAAAGTCAGATAGGAACTATCATACAATGCAACGCTAGCCAAAGCCAGTAACAAGAAAACGCAATGCAATCTTTTTATAAGAAACCCAATCATCTCACAGAAAAAACACCCCCCATTTCTTTTAATCAAGTGAATGTAATACAAAACGTGAATTGGTAAAAGCCCAAGTACCGAACAGTTTGATCGAGGGGAAGGCGCGGGGACATTTTCTTCGACATGGACTTCTTTCTTTTTAGCTTCTTCTTTCTGTATGCTCATCTGCAAAGCAAGCAGACCATCCAATTTCAAAGAGGAACAACACTATGATCCAAAAACAGAGCAGATAAGAGAAAAGATTGGATCTTTAGGCGATTTCTGCCGAGAAACAAGTGACCCAGTTCGATTTAAGTTGAGATTGTACCAAGATGGCATCGATGTCATCTTCCTCGTCCAGCTTCTTGCTCTCTCTGCGGGCTCTCTTCTCCTCGGCTTTTGCCGTCTTCTTCTCTGTCTTCTCTTTTCCCTTTCCGGGCTTCTTCGTTTTCTTCCCCATTGCTTCTTCTTCTTCTTCTTCTTCTTTTTCTTCTTCTTCGAGTTCCAAACGCCGCTTGCAGAAGAGTGAAGAGGAGAAAACAGAGTTTTGTTCTTCGAGTAGGAATTTTGAAGGAGAGGAGGGTTTTAGGGCCTCCTGTTTGGGAGGGGAGTCGTTTTTGAGTTTTGACCCAATCACTCAGTTTTTGACCTGCTTTTGAGGAGTTCGAGTGAGAGCGGATTTACGGAGGCCCACCAATTGATAATCTGAATCATTTAAAATTTATGTTATTTTTTTGAATAATATTAGTATGTTTGATAACGGGCAAGGAATCCATAAATTTGATGACTCTTCACTACCATTGGAATAAGGATTTTTTTGCTAGGGATTTGTATAGTTGAAGATTTCATATTAATATTGGTGTGTATCCGAGAAAAATAGAGTTTAGTATGCAAATCCAATTAAATGAGGATCGTCAGATCTTACGAGGGGTGGTCGGATCTGAAAATCCTAACAAATGAAGATTTTCATTCGTTCAATCCTCACAAATTTACAATTATCAAACATGGATTTACCACAATTTTAGGAAAACAAAAAATCTTTTCGCTAAAGATATGGTTGCCAAACGTGAATATGTTTGAATTGGCCCCATGATAGGATTGAATAGCTGACTGTGAGCATGATTAAATCAATGTATCATATGATTATTAATAATATAAAAGATCACAGCGATAATTTTCTCCTACGCACGTATGCACTACGTAGTTCCTAACTTAGATGATTTTTTGGATGAGAGCATGAGCTCCCACCGTATGATTGAGGGCATTATTTTTAACGTTATTAATGTATGGGATTGATAATGCATATGATTGTGCGGACAATTTTCTCCTGTACACTTGTACGCAGCATACTACACATTTATGGGCAGAACTATATATATATAAATATATATATATATATGAGAAATATTCAAGTGCATCTATCCCTCACCATATGTGGTGAGGGACACCTCTTTTTGGGAAGTTTCAAGAACAAAAGGGCTTTTGTACTTTTTGATAATATCCCTTTTTGTACTTGAAACTTCCTAAAAAGGGTGTCCCTCAGCACACGTGATGAGGAATAGATGCACTTGAATACCCTAGATATGCTCAAACTGCTGGTACACTTTCAAAATTCATATGACAATTTCAAGCCAACTTTCAAAATTCAAATGAAAATCTTGGATCCACCCTCAAAACCTATATGAGAAATCTTTGGTTTGCCCCGATACCCAAGTACCTGTCAAATGGTCCACCACCGTGCACAATGGCACTACGCTAATCATGTTATCAATGATGTGCTACTCTTCATTGATAAAATTTTGACGATATGATAATGAAAGACTGACATTAATTTTGAATGGTTCGGATTTTGAATATATTGGCTAAGTTCGGGCGTTCCACATGTCCCACTCGTGGGAATGGAGTGGGAGGGACTTATTTCTCAAGCCCTTGCTCGCTATGCTATTAGTTTTTTTAGGCTCTAGTTTGGCCATTTGGGTTGTGCTAACCACGGGCCCTAGTGGAAAAATATAATATAAATTTTAACTTCAAATATGTTACAGGTGGTTTGTAATGAGTTTTTTTTCAATTGCAAATTCACTTTCAAAATCCTTTTCCAAGCATAAGAATCATTAAGTGGCACATCACATTTTCATATGTTTTCTATATTTTTATTTGTTCAGTTTAAAAGATTTTATATTGTCAAAATTGAAAAGTAGTAGTCAAAATTGAATTGTAAACCTTATGCTATGATATGTATCTAGCCTGATCACCCGTGCTTAAAGCACGGACATGTAAATGCATAAAAAAAGTTGTAATAGTAGTATTGATTTGGGAGGCTATTCAATTTTAGACATATTAATTAATTATATGAATTAATTATCATTAAATTTTTGTTAGCAATAATGTTCAAAATTTAGAAAATAGAAGGTAATAAAACTATTAAGGTTTATAAGAAGTAAGAAATTAATACAAATTTTATGTCATATTAAATATTATTTACTGAACATCAAGTATTTTAAATTTTCTTTTAATTTATATCAAGTATTTTAAAAATGATTGATCTTATAGATGTGTCTAATGTGAACTGGAGTGATATAATTGGATTTATTGGGTATGAATCTAATAGTAGACCCCATTTACGTACAAAAAGAAATGTAAAAGTTCATAATTCTTTTGATTATTTTGGCCAAAATAATAAAATTATATAATCATAGAGAGTATACTAATCATAATTGTTAAGTGATATAGATATGGGATTTCTTATCAAGAAGGTAGAGTTGTTTGTTTAGATCTATTTTGATCAACGGGAGTCCGAAAAGAAATAAGACAATTGTCTTAACCATATATTTATAAATAAAAATGACTAGAATTAGCCTCCTTAAATAACTAAAGTTAATCTCAAATAACTAAACAACTAGCCCAATAACCCGTGCTCAACACGGTATCTCCCTCCATTGGAAAATGAATAATCACATATTAAACAAAAATTACCTCCTTCCAAAGGACAAATTGGATAAAATAGAAATAAAGAAATTGGAGCAAACAGGGTATGGTTATATAGGAACAACTGAAATATGAGTGGTTTGATGGAAAAATGAGTGAGTAGTTGCATGAGTAGTTAATAATCGTCGGTCAAAATTATAATCGACGGTCAAAATTAAAGCCAAAACCTCCTAGCTTAATATATTATAATTAGAGAAAAAATAGAGTAATAATATAAATTTACAATTTAGAAGTTGAGATTGAAATTGGTTCAACCGAAATCAACAACTTTAATATTAATATAATAGTGGTTGAGAACGAAATGCTCAAGATCACTTAGATTTATAAATAAATCATAAGAAATCTGTTAATTTGAAGGTCAGAATTATGCAATTTCGGATATTGTTTGTGTGGTCAATGCAGTAGTAAGTAGGGATGCAAATGGGATGATTCCGGATCGGAACCATAGTGGACCAAGACCTGGACCCATTTCTAAATAACGGTTTTGGTTCCAGATCCGGTTTTGAATTGAAACCTATTTTGTTGGTTTCAGACCCGGTTCCGGAACCGGGTCCACCGAGAGTACTTGAATCTAGTTCCAAAATCGATCTTAATTTCTCTTTATTCTTCGTTTTTCTGAAAATAAACATATCATTCAACTTATAACAGTGCATCAAGTCTACTACCTCCAATGTTATACATAAAAAATGTCCAAAAAAGTTAATTTCGAGTTATAATTTGCAATATCAAAGGCTCATATGTCGAGTCCACGGGTCGGAACCTATATGGACCTGGACCCATTTATTAATCGGAACCTAAATTGGATTCCGAACCTGGACCCATTTATAAATCGAAACCTAAAATGGGTTCCAAAACCAGTTTTTTGTGGGTCAGAACTTTCGGATAATCGGAGAATCGAATACCCAATTGCAACCCTAGTACTAAGAAATGCATTAAACAAAAAATAAAATCTAAACACAGTTGGGTCAATTGCAATGAATTAAAGAAAAAGGTGACTTTTACCAGCAGAAAAAAAAAAAAAAAAAAAAACCGCTAAAAGATTCATATATTTGGTTTTTAGCGATGAAATTTTTTCGCCACTAAAATAGGGAAAAACCCTTAAACGGTAAGAGGGGCAGAAAACAACAATTTGAGAGGCGGAAAAAAAATGCCCGCCGCTAAAGGTCACATTTGGTGTAATATTATGCGATTCGGAATACTGTTTATGTGTGGCCAATCCAGAAGTGATAAATGGATTAAACAAAAACTAAAGTTTAAACACAATTGGGCCAATTACAATGGATTGGGTCTGAGCTGATTGCATTTGGACCTGATAAACAATTATTATAAGATCACTACAAACTTATAAATATAAAAAGTAAATGGGTTAATGACAACAGGTTAAGTTTGGGTCAAGTATACATCAACTTCCAATTAAACTAAAGTTAGAGAATATTATAAATTCTTTTCTATTATAATAATTAATAAGAACTTTGCAAAAGGTCATTGATAAAATAATTGTAATCCCTTAATTAGAGAAAGTCTTAAAATATATTAATAGTAATAGCAATTTTGACCCAACCAACCACCTAACTTGAACCCTATTTAGTTATTCAGAGTTAGAGTTGATTTTTCTTGTTTTCTTGTGTATTTAAATTAAAAATTTTAACATAATTAATTAATAGATTAGATTAGAGTTAAGTCAATACATGATCTTTAACCTTCCAACCTAATTTAACTTGCCTTATTTTTTTTATCCTACAATAACTTAATTTGAATGTAACCTATTAACACTTTGTTATCATTCTTTTGGAGTAACAGTTTAGATGGGTGACATTTGTCAATCATTTATGGATTTCTATCTTTAAACGGTCATTTTGTGTCATGACACATTTAATCATTCTTTTTGTGTAATTAGATAAGCGACATTTGTCGATCATCTATAACTTTTTTTTAAATATAAATAAGGCATTTTCTTCCATTTCAATCCAAAACTCCCATTCATTTTTCAAGTATTGGTCCACCCTCACCTGCATTTGATTTAATTTTCTTAGAAACTTATTATTATTGTATTGCCACAACGGATTGAGCTGGTTGATGTCAGTGGTGCCTAAGTCTATGTCGAAACCTACATAAAATATGACAATTTTCATTTCAAAGGTTCTATTTTTACTTATACTTTTTAAGCATGCATTAAATTGTGTACAAACACTTACTAAATAGCAAATCGATTAATAAATATATATATATATATATATAACATAAGAGATATTATTTTATTTTCTTGTCCTTTTTAATCAATTTAGCTAGTACCATAAATTAGATTTGAATCGAAATATATTAATGTTCTTAAACAAGAGACTTGGGCTTCTCCATTTTCAAAATAAGTAAACTAAAAGTTGAATAAATACACAAATTTGGCCTGAATTTGGCTCATTGATGGAATTTATTTTCGGAAGATAATGAAATATGTTGAAATGACTTTAGATATGAAAAATTAATTGATTATATTTTTATTTATTTTTATTTTTTATTTACACTGAAACTATTTTGAGTTCTTACCTTGTACTGAAAATTCTCAATAAGTATGATGAGTTCGTTTTCAAAATATATTATAAAATTATTTATGAGTTTATTTTTATCAATTGCATTTATAATATCTTTATAAAAAAAAAGGAGTGACATAAGAAAAGGTATGTTAATTTCTTGTAATTGAGAATTATATATTAACTTAATCTAACCTAATCTTTTTTATTTTTAATTACTTATCTAGTAAATATATATTTTATGTCACTGATTTTAATCCTTCTAAGGTCTAATACCAAGACCCCGTATCAAAAACATTACCTTACTAGTTTGTCTGGTGTCTACTCTTGTTCTAGGCTTATAGCATAATAGGGCCATTATTCAGCCCTTTCTGGGCCATAAAAAGGGTACTAAAGGTGTATTGTCTGTAATCTAGAAGTGAATAGCCTATTTTTCCTTGGCATTTTACCATTGCGATCCTCGCACTTTGCTTAATTTTTAGAGGAATTTATGGGACAAATCCCCGTAGGACCCCATATGTCCTACCAAGAGCCCGTATTACATTGGACACGGGAGGGGTGCTCATGTGGCATTTTTTTTTGTCATTTTGCGTTATGGTCGATATCGACCATTATGTCAGTCATATTTTTTTCAATATATAACTATCTTATTTGCTGAATACAGTAGAATGGTCGATATCGACCATATCACAAAATAACAAGAAAAAAGACGAATCTGAGTTTTCTCCCTTGGAGGAGGAGGAGGGAGGATCGCCTCAACATGCCCATCTTCTTCTCTCTCCCCATTCACCGTTCAATGGAGAAAAAATCTCTGTCAGGCATTTCATCAAACACCTTCAGTACGCACCCCAGTCCTTCACAAAGTCCGAGTACAATTGGTATACAGTTGTAATGCTTGACAAAACAGCGACAAGAGACAGCCATCCTACACTATTTTCCTTCTCATATGCTACTTTGGCACCGGCGGCTAACATGGCAGAGACATACTTCCCTAAGTAAACAAGGTGGCTCGTCTGTCCTTCATCAAACCACCTCCTCGCACACACTGCACACCATAAGAAGGGAAGCTTAAGCATATTTTGTTATTGGAATGGGGCTAGCATGCACTACCCTATTATTCTATTGGAATTTAAAAAAAAGAACAAAAAGAAACAAAAGATCATCTCTTTCAACAGGAACATTTTCCTACCATAATTTCAAACAAAAAATGTTTTACATTTGTAGTCAATTTTTGAATGAAAGAAAATGAAACAGTAAAAAACTTGGTCCTATTGCAATAGGGAATTTTAGTGGGTTAAGAACTTATGGTAGAGTTATCTGAAAGATATGTCATGTGTATATTCTTTTATAATTTATGAACAACAATTGTCATCTAAAACAAAAGTTGCTATGATAAATGGTTATTGTTGATAAGTATCTAGATGCTTCAATTAAAGTGAAAAGGACTAGGGTTGCTTGGTGGTGCGTAACGAAGGGGTTTGATGAAATGCCTGAGAGAGATTTTTCTTCCATTGAATGGTTTGAGAGAGAGAGATTGTGCTTGTTTTGTGTGTGGGATGAGATCTTGAATGAGGAGAGAGAAGAAGATGGGCATGTTGAGGCAATCCTCCTTCCTCCTCCTTCGAGGGAGAAAACCCAGATTCGTCTTTTTTCTTGTTATTTCACGATATAGTCGAAGAAAATATGACAGATACATGTTGAAGAAAATATGATTGATATAATGGTCGATATTGACCATATCGAAAAACGACAAAAAAAAGAAAAAAGAAAAATGCCACATGAGTACCCCTCCCGTGTCCAATGTGATACGGGGTCCTGATAGGACGTATGGGGTCCTATGGGGATTTATCCTGTAAATTTCTCTAATTTTTCGGTTCTCTTCTTTTTAGTAACTGTGATGATAACAAAGGAACTATGGCACTCACTGTTTCGGTGAGTCCAGCGTAGTGGCATTGTTAAAGTGAGAAGATGGTTTAAGTATCTTAAAGTTGGCCTGCCTAGGTCCAGCTGGCCTTATGGGCTTGATTAAATTTGAAAGGGGAATATGTCCCGATGGTAACCCAGGCTCTACTAATGTTGTCTGATATGTCAAAGGTTGCTTTATTGATCCCGGTACCAGAAAACCATCTTTGTTTTGTTTGAGAATGTAATCATGAATATATATATATATATATATATATATATATATATATATATATATGTATGGCCAATTTTCGGCCTGTCACTCCATGTGAGTTGCATGTGGGGACCCCCTGGACTTGGGCACTGATCTGAATGGACCATCAAAACCTACGCCCTCTTTTACACCAGATCCATTAGAATTGCACATAGCTAAATTGACTAGACCATTGGATCAAAGGTCGATTTACTTTAATTTTATTTTTTGATATAAACCATTAGACTTGTAGGCCCCATATCTAGTGGTTAGAGGCATGGGATTGACCCCAAATTTCATTTATGGGCCCTACCAATTAGGATATTTAGCAAATGTAGTAGAAGAGAACCTTATATATATAAATAAAAAATAAATGTAGACGAGCCTCGACTTCTCCAATAAAAAAGATTAAAAAAAGAGCCATGCCTTAGTTGGAAGGTTCTCATTGTTGCAATCATGAGGTTGCAAGTTTCAATGTGTGCGTGTGTCTCTCTCTCTCTCTCTTTATATATATATATATATATATATATATATATACGGCAATTCTCAAAAACTCCCTTATCTCAAAAGGTGAGTTTCTGCTCTAATCTAATACCAATGATTTGTTAGTATTTTAAGATATCCACCTTCGTAAGAGAATATTTAAGAGAGAGAATTGGATATGTGTATCCTTGATGACACATGTCACATTTTCATTGGCTAAAAGAGGGGCGTTTAAAAACCGCCAAGGGAGTTTTGTAGCGTAACTCATATATATATTTATATATATGGGAAATATTCAAGTGAGAACTAGTTCTCACCATGCTTCCATGAGAACTATTGGTGAGGCCCACCTAAAAACCAATCCAAATCGTTCATAAACAGTGACCTCCCTTGATAGCCACTAATACCGAGGTTTGATAACCTCCAAATGGACTAGGACGTTGGATGGAGGATTGAATTTTTTTTTTAATATGAAGCCATTAAACTTGTGGGCCATGGATGAATGGGTTAGAGGTATGGGATTAAGGTCAAACTTGATACTTGGGGTGCTCTCAAGTAGATCTTTCCATCCCATCTGGTCCCATCCCTAAATGGGACCCACAAATGGGCCACATAAAAAGTTCTCACATTGACTATGTGAGAACAGTTCTCACTAGAACATTAGAAAAAGAATTAGGCCAAAAATGAGGATACATTCTGGGAAAATGAAACTTCCATGGAAGAGAAGCAAATGAAACACTTTTAAAAAAAATCTCGTAGAATCAAGAATGAAGTTTTCTCTAGAGTTGTCAAGCATACACAACGTGTTTCATGTTTCGATGTTAAAGAAGTACGTTGAGGATCCGACACACATCTTGTACCATTAGCCCCTGAGTAATAGCCGGATGCTTTGGACGTAAACCATTCCATGGATGAAGGTCTAGTGGGAGCATCACACCCCATAAGAGGTGACTTGGGAACATCGCGAGCAGGTGTCAGATGTGAAATTTTGATCTCCTAGGGAGTAACAAAAACATTTATTCATTAAATAATGAGATTACAGTGAGGGAAGAAAAGGTACAAGAGTATTGTACCCTCTCCCACCAAACACATGCAAAAGTCACCATCCAAAACTTACAAAATCATACCCTCCCAAGGAGAAGACCTCTTGACCCTCTACTTAGCTAAAGCATCAGTCATAGAGTTAACCGATCTAGCGACATGATGAAAGATAGCATAAAAACATGTAGATAAAGACCGGATTTCATTTAAATTTGTATATAAAAAATGAGGATTCCTACTACCCTCAAAATCGATGGATCACGATCGCCAACTATGGTAAAGGCCGTAACATCGCTCTTCGACAAAAATCGAAGAAATATGGGGGGAAATAATGGAGTCGGTTCCCACTCGTCTAATGTGCTGCCAACAATGCACGATGGTTATCCTGTCACTTAATATGGGCCTCTTCAATATGGGTCAATTACGGGTCTTAATTAAGGCCCAAATTGGGGCTAATGCTCACATAGCTTAATTATAGTAGATCTAAGTAAATAAAAGAATAACTAAAATAAATAAAAGGGGGGAAGTGCTAAATATTCAAGAAGATGTTCGGCCCAGTTCCTGGGTACCCCCTTCAAATCCCTTGGCAAAATAGGGTTTAAAGGCTGATTTTTCAAATCAAAATGATGATGCAAATGAGATTTCAATTTGTGATTTTGTGTGCGATACACAAGTCACAAAAGTGAAAGGCCGATGAGTCAGAATTGATTAATAAAGAGTGGTCGCTGGGCCGAAGCTGTTTGAAGGTGGCCGATAGGCCGAAATAAAAAGTGTGCGAAATCACTCATCTCATCTCATCATTCTCATTAAGTCAATTTTATAATCAGTCTTCATTCCCTTTTATCATTAAGCTCGTTTAAAATATTTGGCACGGAAGGTGGAAGAAAAAAGAAGAAAATCTTTTTGGGTTTTTTTTGTTGGTTTTATAGTTTTTATGGATTTTTAATACCGGGGCTAAAAGGGCCTAACTAGGGGATTTTACTTGGATTTATGTAATTAAAGAATGATTATTGATCATCGGATTAATTCTAACCTAAGGTCCTAGACCCGTCGACATCAACTTTCCTGGTCCCCTAACGGAACAAGAAAAGTAATGGGACGAAGCCAAATGCTCTATCTTATCTAATGGGAGAATCTGGTTTGCTCCTAAGGATCCAAGCAACCTAAGTATGGCGATTTCGGCGCCTAAGTGGCTTGTTTGGTGTGATTTAGATTGGTTCGGTTTATTTTAATTTATGAGTCTGGTTAGGAGTGATTTGGGGATGTTTTAGGGTTCTGTTAAGGATGTTTAAGGTTTTGGCTTTTAATTTTTTAGTCTGAATCTCATAATAACGTCAAAATTCACGATTTAGGCTCAAAAGAGGGGTTGGGCACAGCGGTGCCCAAGTCATTGTTTCTTTGATTTTCAGCAACTTCTTAAGATTTCGACTTTTATTCAAAATTTTGGGGTTTTGCTTGATGAGGGTTTGGGTATTAAGTTTTTTTTTTTTTTTTTTTTTTTGTATTCTGGATTGTTTTAATTCTGATGGATTACTCCAGGAATTTGGGGCGAGGTCGAGATTTCGCGATTCAAGGACAAAATGGGAGTTGGGCACACACGCAATGGCGCCCAAGTCTCTGTTTAGTGCTTTTTCAGGTTTCCGAATTGGATTCAAAGTTCCGAAGGGGTGTTCGACTGGTATTTGGGTCCGGGGGTTTGTTTTAGGTTCTAGTATGGCTCAACATTAGGTTTAGGGTATTTAGATTAATTAGTCATTTAATTAATTGAATAGGGAAAATAGGTGGTTGGGCGAAAACTGTCACTGTTTTCGAGGTTTTTAAGTTTTTATGGTTTTTCTTGTTATTATTAGCTCTAATTCCACTTAGTCTTGATATCTTTTAATTAGGGGTGTTTAACTGGGTTTGATGTGATTTAGTTGGGTGTCTTAATTAGTTGGCTTAAATTGGGTTTAATCCTGACTAAAGAATTTTAGGTTTAGTTTTGAATTAAGTGTTTTATGGGTTTAGTTTTATTTAATGATTCTTTAATCTAATTTTGATCCAAGTTAATTTAATTTTTCTGATTTAGGGTTTTTTTAATGATTTCGTGATTTTTCAAGTGGATTAATTATCATGTTTGGATTATTTTAGTATAATTTTAGTGTTTAGTCCACTTAGGCGTGAATGTCAAGAACCAGATTATCTACCTAATATTTTTGGGGTTTTGGTGATCTCTTTTAATTTGTTTTTGGTTCTCTTTTATGATTTATTAAAGAGCAAGATGAGAGAAGAAGTGGTTTTTTTATGTTTTATGATTTTTATGATGCCTAATATAATGTGTGTGACAACGTGAGAATTCAGAGTGCAGAGACTCAACAAACAACCAAGTTTATCACAGCAAACATAGTAGCTAACTATATGCGGTGGGGAGGGTCGAAGAACAAATACCGCGATGCAAAAGGGGACCTGGGCGCACCAACAGTGGCACCTAAGTCACTTGTTGTAGGGTTCGATGTAATGCGATATTTTTTCAATGATTCCTAACGTTGTTTTTAACCTTCGGCGACCAATGCGAATACCTAATATAAACTATGAATAACTAGGTCTTCAGATCTAAAAATAATAATGTGTGAATCGAGTCCCGAGAGTCGGATCCCTGCTTTAGGGGACTTGTGTGTGTGCCCAAGTGCCTATTTGGTACTTTTGGAGCTTCTCTTTTGATGCACTGCAATTCATTTGAGTATTTTTAGCGTTGTTATGATACACAATGATAGATTCGAAGGTCCTTATATCACTACAAATGATAGGGGGTTTCAGATCTGAAAGCAAACAATATGGAAGTCGAGATCCGAAGCCAGATCTTTAGTGATGGCACTAAAGTGCTTCTTTTCTATTTTTTTAATTTTCAGATCCGAATCTCTAAAAACAACAGTTATCCTAATGATGGCTGCAAGATCTAATGCAAACTACAAATTAACATATGCAAATCGACATGATGGAAAGATCCTAAGCATGTTTCTATATGCAATATGCGATGAACAATAATTAGAAAGAACAAGATCTAGGGTTACGAATGTGTAGATTTGTCCCTTAGTGTTCTAAGTCGGAGCTTTCGCGAGATCCATAGCCCTGGCATCGTCTTCTCCTTTGGATCTCGATGACCAAGAGCTTCTCTTTCTTTTTCTCCCTCTCTTTGGATTTAGGGGTTTGGTTCTTCTAAGAAAAAGACGTTGTTCTTGCTGCTATCTAGTGGTTCCCTTGGGAAAGGAGGCTAAGAGATGCTTATATAGAGGTTTGGGACGTGTAATAGGGGTTAGGTCTTTGTTTTCACGAGTTTTTAGAAGGTTTCACACATCCCAAGGCGGCTAAAGTCAGTAATGTGCGAATTAGGGTTTCTAGGAGACTTGGCGCCTGAGTCCATTGTCGTTAAGGTCTGAGGGTCCCGCGTGCTAAACAAGGCTTGGGCATGCATTTTTCAGGGCAAACTTTGAACTGTCATATTTGTTGATTCGTCCATCAAATTTTGGCGTTCTATGTACTGTTGGAAAGTGATGGCGAATTTCCCGCAAGTATACGGTTGTCTCAAGTAATATAGGCTATGGAAGTCCGAATATCGTTCCCACGAGGATCATTACAAGGAAAATAATAATTATCAATGAAAAGGAGTATCAACTCAAATATAGCTAACAAATGCAAATGAAAATAACAAAAACAATGAAAACAAGAAACAAAATAACAACAAGGGAAATAAAAAATGCAAACTAAAAGAAAACAAGAAACTAGATAACAAAGAGATGTTAGTAGAAATAGAACTAAAGTGAAAACAAGGTTAGTTTTAAGTTATTAACAAAGTTAATGACAAAAGAAAAATAACAAGAACAAATGAACAATGTTAGATATATCAAATGAGTAAATGTGTGAAAATAAGTGAAAGATCAAGATAGAAAGAAACTAAAAATATACATGAAAACTAACTAATAAAGAGAACAATATTGAAAATAAGAAATGTGCTAAAAGTGTGAAATCAAAGGTGCATGGTGGAAGATTGTGTGAATAGAGAAATGGAGTGTGAGAATTAAAACAAGTGAATAAGTGTGTGAGAATGTGAATAGAATCAAACTAAAGTAAGTAAAATAAACAACAATCAATACTAATAGATAGATTGAATCATCTAGAATCCACTAAGTAACACTAATCAAACACTAATGCTCTTCTCTTTTCCCAAACAAACACTCAAATCTAGTGACAAATCAATGTATAGATTTGGAAAATATAACTTTAAAGCTCTAAAAATTAACAACCTAATAGCTAAGACTTTCTTCCCTTCATAAAAAAAAAAGATTCCTAATGACTTTCTATCAAAAGTACGCATAAACCATCAAAAGATATTAACTCCTAAGCATGATTTATCAAACCTAAGCATAGATAGTAAAAAGAATGCTAAGATAGAAAATAAGCATGGAAGATAGCATATTGCAATGAAGAAAAATCTATTCTAGCATGTTAAGCACATAAACAAAGATAATTAAGAGCATAAGCAAAAGGAATAGTATTAACTTAGCTTCATCTAGAAGATCCAATCAAAGTAATTAGCCACCCATTGGAGAAGACAAAGCTTTCATTATAAATCTTCAATTTTTACAAAGCTTTCCTCACTTTCTCTCTACAATTGCTCTCAATTACATGAATAGCTTAAGTAAAGAGGAGGAGGCTCTCCTTGCTTGTGTGTTTAATGCTTAGAGCTCCGTTCCTTATATAGAAACATTTCCTTGCTCTCTTTTGGTTTCTTTCCAATGTGGGAGTTCACAAGAATGAAAATATAAACATATGAATGTAATTCCCGTGTTAGAAAATAGTCCCCAGACTGATGTGTGATTTTGACCCTCAAAACGTCCGAATTGAGAGAAATGTTATGAAATACGATTTGTAGGTCTTAGAACAAGCTTTCCAATATTTCTATAATCACCTCAATCGGACACTCGAGTAAAAAGATATGGTCAAAATACAAACCTAGATCTTTCATTTTTCTTCTTATTGTTGGTCTATCTTTGTCATTTTTTCATCCAATTGTCTTCCAAACCAATCATTACTCTCTTTAACTCTTGAATCTCAACTTTAATCTTCAAATTAATCTTCAATTAACACCTACAAAGAGAAATTAACATAATTGAGAGTATTTTTTTTAAACATATTTTGTAAGAAAGCCATTGGAACTCATATAAATGCATGCAAATGGTCATCTATAATGGAAAGATATGAGCAAAGCATGATGGGGAGGAAATTTATGATTTTTATGCTAAAAATAATGTTTTGAGTTCTTTTATCTTTGAAAACTCATAAAATAATGTTATGAAAGTATATCTTTTGTGAACTCATCACAAAGCTCTCAAAGCACATAATCCAATGGTCCTTACATCCTAATGATCAAAGGTAAGAAAGGAAAAGGGATATTTGGATCGGTGAATCTACCCCCTGACTCATGCTAATTACGTTGTGCTTAGGCAAACTAAGTGTAATTTTTCTAGGATCAACCTGAGTGTGTCCTACGTAGTCCAAAAAATGTCTGAATAGTGTCATGGTCCATTCCTTGTATGAGTAGTGGGTTGGAGTCTAAACCTCGACGCGATTCGGCTTTTCTCTCCTGGATTTTTATGAATCGTCGAACTAATTCTAAAATCATCAACAAGCATCTACATTGTCATTAATTAATTAGAATTATGCCATTATTTATTTAATTATGGGTGAAATGGGGGCACCACTATATATGACGGGGTGAAATGAGGTGTCTACAGGTGCTGAAGAAGCATCCACAACTTCTATATGAGGTACGCTTCTATGTTTGTTTTTACATTTGGGGGCCAAATGTCTTAAAGGGGAGATGAATGTGAGGCCCCGCCCTTTACTAGCCTAATTATATGCTAACTACATCTAATTATATCTATTTATGCTGATTAATAGGGGTTAGCAGGGGTAGATTAGTCTTTTCCTAGGAATTATGCCTATTTTATAGGAATTCGGTCTTTTTGAGATTCTATAGTTTACTAGGGTGTTAGATGGACTTTTTTAGAGTTAGTTAGTTGGTTAGTTAGAAGCCCCTATAAGTAATTTATAACAATAGGAGGGGTTTCTCTTGGAGAATTTGTAATTAAAACCTATAATACCCTAAGCCTTATCTATAATCACAACTAACCAAGAAGGGCAGTTTGGTTAAATCACCACAAACCCAAGCCTATACATCTAAACCTGTCCCTCCTAAACGATCTCTACCTCGTTCTTGCAATTTCCCTTGCATTTCTCTCTTATTCCTTTTCTTCTTCTTCCATTTCCTTCCAAAAATTCTCTTCCCTCTATCAAAGAACTCCTAGATCTAGGGAATTCTATATCAAAAGAAGCTAGAATCCCTGAAACTACAGCCATTCCCAAGCTAGAAGACTATCTCCATCAGTTGAATCTCCTTCCTTTCTTCCAAAAAAGGGGAATTTCCTTATAGATCTACCTATTTCTCCTGGAATTCTCTCTTCTCATGTATTTTCCCCATGGAAATTGGGTGTAGGAGTCTTAGATCTTTGTAGATCTGAGAATCAGTGGGCTGTTGTGAGAGTTAAAGAACTTAAGAGCTTGGATTTTAGGAATTAGAGCTTGGATTTAGATGATCAAGAAAAGGAGACCCTCAATTGGACCAAAGGCAAGTACAATATACTCATTTAGCATATAATGTATGTTCTTCTTCCTTAAATTCTGTAATTTCTATTTTGTGGATATCTTGATGCTTAAATCTCTCTCTTTTAAGCCTTGTTTTATGGATTTTTACCATTGATGGATGGGATCTACCATGTGGAAGATCAATGGCCCATGGATGATCAGATTGTGATAGATGGAGGTGTTTTTATGTTTAGACATGGATTTGATGGAATTGCCAAACAATCTGCCGAGAAGACAATGATGACAACGATGAGAATAGACAGAGCCAAAGATGGAATCGCTATTGTGAATCGGCAGAGACAAATTCATTTCTCTCAAATGAGACAAAAATGGCAGTTGTACAAAATTCTCCTTTGAGAGAAGGCAATGATGATGATGATGCAAATGCGTCAACACACCAGTTGGGATCATGACAGATGCACAACGACATTAACGAGTTCTCTAATCCACAATCTAATAAGAAGAGAATTAGAATGAAATGAAGGAGATCGAGTCTCCTCTTGATAAGGAATCAATTCTCGCGAACAAACACACCCCATACACACCTAGGAGCACCCTTTCCTGCATATCCATACAAGACTTGAGTAGGCAGGTCGAGGTCCTACGAGGTACCCACTACTCGGAGTACCATCCAAAAAAGAAGACGTGTCTGTCAGGTTTGGTTCTTCTTAGTTGGGTTGGGCAGGTTTGACTAGAAATGCAATGCTTATGCACACGACTACCCCTCTTCCCCAAAGCTTCTCGGGGACTACTTTACAACATGGTTGAAGTCACGAGAAGAGAAAGTATGAAAAACCCTAAACCCCGTGCTCTTATATTATCTTAGATTTTAGAAATAAGATGCAATAAGAAGAAGGAATATAATTGAGTTTATAGGATTATAGTTGTCTGCTTGCTAAAAGTAGATTTATAGGATTCCTAATAAGGCAATAGAGTTAAGTATAGAGAATACAAAATGTTTGGAGTGTGGAATGGCTTGCTCAAACCGTATGAGTCCCATCCTCGTAGTGGTCACTTGGTTTCTATCTCTCTTTCCTCCTCCATCTTTCATGACATAGACCTTTTTTTCTTTTATCTTCTTCTTCTTTTCCTTTTTCTTCTCTCCACCTCTCCAATCTCATCTCTCGATCATCACACCTTTCCTCATGTTCTTTCCCAAGCACACACCTCTCCCTCTCATGTTCATCTATAAATCATATAAACATAAGGATCTTCATTCTCCTTCAATAATTATTTAAGGCTCCTAACAATGGCTGGGTCCCCTTCGGTCTCTTGGCCACTGATGAAAAAGGCATGGCATGTGCCTTTAGGCATTCTTGAAGGATGCAACAAAAGGTCGGCTTCTGACAGCAACTCTTTGAATTTTGCATGGTCATTTGAACCTTGACTCATATGACACCTAGGAAAAGGCTCGAGCCCTTACAATGATAGGGTTCGAATGGGTGGATCAGATGCTTCCTCCCAACATAGCAAATCCCCATCTTTTTCTACATTTATTTTCCATCCACGTCAACCAAACTCATCTCTCTTTCAACACTCTCCTTTTCTTCTCTCACCACAAACTCCACCAAAACAAGTACAAACACGTTTCTCTCTCATAACCCTTTCGCATCTGATCAACCATCCCTCTTTTCTATCATCTCTTCGAGGCAACCCACTATATCTACTCTTTCCCACCATGATCTATTTTCCATCTTCATCTCATTGCCACTTCACCAACTCATGATCCCATCTCTTTCTTTATTTTCTCATCATCGTCATTTCATATCCAACACCCTCTTCTCCCACATAACCATATATCTTTTCCTCCCATGCATAGACAATTCCTCACCTAACCACTATCTTTTAGTCTCCATTCTCTTTCCTTCTTTTCTATTTTTCTTTCTTCTCTTCCTTTCTCCTCCTTCTCTGAAACTCTAAGTGTGTAATTAGCCTAGTTAATTGCATTATTAGTCAATCAAGTTCGTTTAAGAGCCAAATAAGTTTGAATTAACATTAGAAACGTGTGAGCAAAGTTTTGTTGAGATTTGAGTTCGTTAGATTAATTATAGTAGGGGGATAGTGTGCAATTTAATATAGTTTGAGGGATTTTTTTTTTTATTTTGTAATTTTAGATTTTTGAGATTTTGGTATTCTTGGGTAGATGTTTTAATTTCATTCATAATTGTCTTCTATATCATTTCGATACGGACTTTAGATCATCATCAAAATGGAACCTAGACCTTATTTCACTCAAATTAAGATTTTCATTTCAAAGAGGATTTTTATGCAAATTTTCCAAAAGAGTCATATATATCCATCAAGACTCACTTTCCTTATTTCATTTTCCAAAACTTCATCTCTTTTCTTTCTTTCTTCATTTCCTTTACCCACCTCTTGCTGCACATGAGATTGGAAGCCATCTATTTCACAAATCATCATCGCCATTATCTTCTTTGGATTCCAAGTTCTCCATTGATTCAGTTTTCTTGAGATTTCATCAAGTTTTATGCTCTTTTCTTCATTATAGTTGGGTTTCTTTGGGTTTTTCTAATTCTTAGGTTATAGATGAGTTGTTTAGCTTCCTTTTAGTGGATTTGCGTTGTTATTTGGATGGGTTCACTTCAATTTCGGAGTTTTTTGAAATTTGGAGTTGGGGTTGTGATTTTGGGTTTTCCCTAAAGCTAAGGCAAGTTGATATACATCTTATGTGTTGATATGTTGTTTTTAATATGAATTTAAGAGTTGTTTCAATTGTTCTTTTACATTTCCTAAATTAAAAGTTATGATTTCAATTACTTTGTATTATGGAAAAATGGAATTTAGGAATGGATTATGAATTTGAGGAGGAAGGGAATGATTGTAGAGGGTTTGGCCTTGAGTTTCTATGTAGGTGCAGCAGAAATAAGGCAGAGAAAACTTGTAACTGAAGCTCTGTCGAGCTTCAGATTTCAACTTTTGTAGGGAATCCAATTAACCGAATTGGGTTGTCGGTTAACCGTACTGCAATTCGGTGACTTGTCAGCCACAAATTCAAAGAGTATGAAATTTGATGACTTATGTGAAGTCGGTCACCTAGTCGGTTAACTGAGAATCAGTTATATTTCGTGCTTTTCCTTGAAAACTGGATCTTTTTCCATTGGTTTTCATGACCTTTATGCTACCTTTGAAACCATATTAGAGGCCTTATCACATATTTAAATGGAAATTGTATCTCTCTTTTTATATGTTTTAAAGTATGCATTTTTGTATATATAAATGAACACCACTAAGCTAAATCCATATTTGAATTATGAAGACCGCGCATCTCGATATGAATATAGTCAGATTCTCATGAAAGTCTGAGAACCATCAATCACAGTGAAAATAAATAATGAATAGGGTTACAAATTGCTGGAAAAATCTGAAAAGAACTCATGAATAGGGTCAGATACCCGAAATATCTGGTGGACAAAAGAAATTATGGACATAGTAAAAACCCAAAATACCATGGCATATTGTCATGGTAAATGCCTAAGTGGTGTATTTTCTGTGATGAAATTTTAATTTCCTTGAAACTTATGAAATTTGATTTGATCTGAAATTTAGGATTTATGATCTTAAGTGCTTTCAAATACATATCTATTACAAATTATGTATGTCTACCTGTCAGCTCTTTTGGCTGATGGTGGTACTATGCTTGATAAATAGATACCGATTCCACTATTACCATGGAGACGGAGGGGAGACATTTCAGACAGATCAGTCTAATTAGCACGAGTGGTGCGCAGATGACGTTTACTGAGTCATCATGACTGCGCAAGAGTCCCTCACTCCTAGTTTTGAACTTTATTTGTTTGTTGGAATGTATATATAGACTTTTGTAATTAAACTTTTGTAGTAATATTGAACTTTAATCTTAAGTTTGTATAGATTTACTCTGACGATGTACGATTACTTCGATTAATGTTATAAATGAATAATTATTACAGCCTCACCACGGACTTCGATCTTGTGGACTATGATTGAGGGTAAAATTAAACTTCTAATCAGGTTTATATGTTTCTAATTTGACTCTTAATCTCACTTTAACACTATAGTTAATATGGGGACGTGACATTCTCCTCCCTCCTCCATATCTCTTTGTTCTCTTCACTTTGTCCCAACTATCTCACTTGGCCAGCAATCAAGCCCATCTCATCTCATCTCTCTCTATCATTCTAAGTCCCTCAAACCAAGCACTACCCATCTCACCTCTCTTCTCCTTCATAACCCTATACATCAATCAATGTGATGAGGTTAAATCTTGTATATTTTACCCCTCATTAGTCCGAATTTTATTGGCATCTTATATGCATATCATTTGCTTTACATGGAGATTTTATCCTTCTATCACATTAACGAATTATCAGATTATCATGCATAAATTCGATTATTTATAGCGTATTTTTATGTAATTTCTCTTGTGTAGGTGGACCCCGCAACTGCCCCAACCTTTCGGCTAGTGTCCCGAGGCATCAGGAAGAGATTTCAATAAAAAAGTTACATGAAGAAATCTTGGTGAAGTGTTCCAAAATAAGAGGAGAAGACTTTAATGATAAAAGAAGTCATTTTTTTAACACAAAGGAGTGGTTGGTGTATTGGTTAGAGCTTGCGTTGCTATGAAATAAGTTATGAGTTCAAATTACAACAATTGCATATTATTTTTTATCACATAAAGCAAAAGGCATCAAATGTCTCTTTTGGCAAGTTAGTCATTTTGCAATTTTATTTTTATTTTTAGATTGTAATTAGGAGCTTCTTTGTAATTAGTCTAGAGAGAGTGTATGTAATTGAAGATCATTAATGAAATTTGAAGCTCTTTCTTAATGTTTAGTGGCTAAAGCTCTTGGATTAGGCTCTCCTTTTGAAGCTAAGTAATGTGATTAGTTCAATTCTATGCATATTTTAGTTTAAATTCCCTACTTGTGCCTTAATTGATTAGTAGATTTTATATCTAATTGTGTTAATCTCTCTCATTTTTAATGTTCTATCTCTACACTTGATGTTTGGATAATCTCACTTGATGCTTTATAGTTGGATTAAGTTCTCTCACATAGCATGCGCTAGAGCCCTTATCTTTGATCTTTTGTATCTTGATTTTAATGATTAATTGTTATGGTAGTTAGGTTATGCTCTAGGATCTTGGCTTTTGATTTTCTTTACTTTGATCTTCATTGTTATATCATCCAATCCAATTAGGCAAGAGATTGCTAATTGGATTGTAGATTTGGGAGTTGAATTAGAACATGCATTAATTGGATTAGTTACATACTTAGTGGATTTTGGATTGCCTAATCTCTTATTTTGATTGTTGTTAATTTTAATCTTTGCTTAATTTGTTATTTTCACTTCTAAATTGTTATATCTACATTTCACACACTTGTTTTAAAACCCTACACATTTCATACCACATGTTCACACTAAATCTTCCATTTCCACCACCATTCATCCACTAGTTTAGTGTAGTTTGTTAGATTTTATTAATTTCATATTTTAGATTTTTAATTAGAGTAGTTTAATTTTTTTATTTTAGTTTTGTTTCACATTTCAATTGGTTTAATTTCATTTTTCACACATAGTTTAGTAGTTTTAATTGTTCACTTCAAGTATCTATATTAGTTATATCTTAGTTCAATTCTACTTTAATTAGATCCATTGCTTGTTCCATCATCTCTCCATGGGATCGATAATCCAGACTCTTTAGTCCTATACTACTTGACGACACCGTAGTCTTACGATTAAGCGTTACACATCTAAGTGTCGATCACCCTTCATTAACCCAGCTCTACAACCTTCTCTGCCATATCTCACCTAGCACCTGTACACCTTAATAGCCCACTTTTTCTCACCATCCCTCTCAAACCCTCTTTCTCCCTCAGACCACGCTGTTTATTATTTTCAGAAACCCTCTCATCCTCTCAATAGCCTCTATCTCTCTCAACTTCTACCGAAACATATACACACTCACCTATCCATGTGTTTTGTTAATCTAAAGAGATAAAGAAAAATAAGAGATCAAGAAAAAAATAAATAGAGAAGAAAAAAGAGGTCGAATTGGCTATTATTGGCTTGCAAGTGGCCGATATAGTGAAGGAAGTAGGAGGGAGGACAAGGAGAAGGAAGTGAAAGGGGAAGGAACCAGAGGGCATTCTCATCATTTTTTGAAAATAAGAGAAACCTTTTGTTGGAAAAAACCAATTTTGGTCTATTGTTGGAAAACTTGAGCCCTTATTTGAAAAGTTTTCTTTCTCATATCCTTTTATAAAATAAGACAAAAATCTAGGGCCCTTTTTTTAAAATTCTCCCAATATAATAGGGAGCTGCTATATGCACAACCAGAGTTGCTCCTTGCACATACGTCCGTAGGACCCTTGATTGACCCCTCTAAAAAAAGACGAAAACTTCCATCCCTTTCTTCTCTTCCCTCTACGTCTCCCTGCTCGGCAGCCTACCCCCTCCCACCTCCCTCCTCCCTCTCCCTCTCCCTCCCTGTCTCCCTCCCTCTCCTTCTCTTTCCTTTGTCACCACCCAACTCCACCCCCTCTCCATCTCTCCCTCCCTCTCCCAACGTCCACCTCTGCCCTCTCTTTCTTTCTCCCTCTTCTTCTCCTTGATCGCCGTCCGTCCTCTCCCTCCCTCCCTCTTCCACTCTGCTACTTAGGGCCGAACAATTGAGTATATTGTTCGGCCCCTGGTGGCTGAAGTGCCGAACAAATGAGTTTATTGTTCAGATACCCAAGGTCTAACAATATACTCATTTGTTCGGCCCTGAGTGGCCGAACGAGAGAGGGAGGGAGAGAGACAGATGATGATCGGGGAGAAGGAGAGGGAGAGAGAAAGAGAAAGAGGGAGAGACAAGGAGAAGGAGAGGGAGAGGGAGAGAGAAAGAGAGAGAGGGCAAAGGTGGGCATTGAGAGAGGGAGGGATAGAGAGAGGGAGAGGGAGAGGGAAAGGGAGAGATGGAGAAGGAGAGGGAGAATGGGTGGGAGGGAGGGAGGGAGAAGGAAAGGGAGAGAGACAGGGAGGGAGAAGGAGAAGTAGAGAGAAGGAGGCAGAGGAAGAGGGAAGAGAAGAAAGGGAGGAGTGTTTTCGTCTTTTTTCAGAGCGGTCCATCAAGGGTCCCATGGATGGATGTGCAGGGACCAACTCCGGATGTGCATATAGCAGCTCCCATATAATAGTGTGCATGAAGCCTAAAAAGAAAAAGAAAAAAAGGAAAAAAAAAACATCATAGGTCAGTCGTCAGCCAAAGGAAGGGGAAAAAGAAGCATAGCCGCTAGCCAAAAATTTTCAAAAAAGTATAAAAATTGCTCATTTAAAAAAAAAGTACATGGGGATTTGAATATTTTAAAAAAGTATTAAAGCTTTCCATATTTATTTCAATCAAATTCTTTCCATAAAAAGTTTTAGAAATGACAAAATATTGTTATGTCATTTTTTAGAAATTTGAGGATTTTGTTAGGAAAAACCTCTTACATGGCCAATGCACGAAAAAGGACCATATAGTTTGATGCACGGAGAAAAGGCCCTCCCGCCAAATTTCTTCTTCTTATTATTTTTCTTATTTGATTGGATGATTATATTGTCTCCCAAATACAAATGGGCGACAATACCGCTGCCTGGAAACTTGTATCTTCCTAATTCGCCTAAATGACGACCATTAAGAAATCGCTGCTAGCATACTACTGGCTGACATCTCTAAACCATAGCAAGCCCTCCCTTTTGAGTCGACATTCCCATCAAAGGACTTCCAACAACTAGAAATGAGTTTCATCAAAGCTCCAACAACCCCACTTCTCTCGGATGAACTTGCTCAAACCTAACATTAGAACTCTAGAAGTCCAAGGAAGGAGAGGAACATCATAAATAAGAAACCATAAGTTTGAAAGAGATGAAGAGGAGAAGGGGTCTTTGGGGCTTGGGGAAAAGGGAGTGGGTAGGTTTGAGGGGAGGGGGGAGAGAGAAAAAAGAGATGAGCGACGACATGAGATTTTAACGAAATCGTCGCTCCCCTCCAATGTAAAAAAAAAAAAACACAATTGGCCCTAAGGACCACATCTATGCAATAATATTTATGAGGTCCTTCATGCAGGAGCCATCTAAGAAAAACTTCCTGTAAAATCCTCTAAAAACTTAATTTCTTTTAATAAATCAGTTAAGAGAATGATCAAATCCAACTCAAACAATCTTGTGAGCCCCACTTCAATTACCTTTATGCATGGATGGTTAAATAAAGAAGGGTGAAGGGTTTGTGGATTCCAAATTACTAATTGTTTTCATATGGATATTTTTTTTTATGGAGAGGACTTGATTGAAGGAAGTATGAAACTTTTATATATATTTTTTGAAATATGAAAATCTTCATATACTTTTTTGAAAATGAGCCAAAAGTTTTATACTCGTTTTGAAATTCGGAAAATTTTCAAAATAAGGCTCAACTTTTGCATAGTTTTCAAATCAGGACAATAAAAAAATTATATTTCAAAACAGGGCTTAGGTTTTTTAGTTTCATTTCAATTCAGGACATCCGGCAAGATTTGAGGTGCTCTAGCGGGTTTTGAAGTTTTAGGTCAAGATTTGGGTTTTCTCCCTTCCTCTTTCTTCTTCTTCCTCCCTAAAATCAAGTTTCATCTTCATCTCCACATTCCTCCCATGGATCTCTCAAATGCCTCAAACCATCCCCATTTACCAACACTCCATTCTTCTCTCACAACCCAGATCCCATGGACTCATCTACATAATTATAAAAAAAAATTGATGATACTTTTGAAAAAATGGCATTATTAGTGAGCGCCCAAGTTTTATTTCACAAGAAACAGATGCTTCTTCATTGATCTCTAGCATTGGGGCCATTGAAGATGATCTTCCTGATAAAAACCCAGATCCCATTTTGATGGATCTGACGACTCATTTGAAAAAGATGGTATTTTTGGTGAAGAAAGAAGAAATAGGAGGAATTACAAAAAAAAAAAAAAAAGAGGAAGGGAGGAATGAAGAAAGAGAAAAGAGGAAGCTCAAATCTCGCTGGAAAACCTCAAAGCTCATCGAAAAATCTAAAATCTCGTCGGATGTCTTTATTCGAAATAAAACTGAAAAACTTAAGGCTTGTTTTGAAATCTAAAACTTTTTTGGTCCTGACATGAAAACTCTACAAAACTTGAGCCCTATTTTGAAATTTCCCATTTGAGATTCTTTCTAATGAATGAAAAAAGAGAGTTGTTATTGCCACATCCCTAGTTGATCATTCCACATCCAATTTTTTTAAGACCAGCATACCTATTCGTGAAATAACCAAATTGGACATCAATAATTATTTCACTAGTCCTGCAATTTCTCTACGCACGAAAATTTGGTTTTCCCTCCCTTTCCTTCTTCCTCAACTCCTCTATTTTTCTCTTCCAATACATCCCCTACTTCTCCTTTCTCTTCTATTATCTCTACATTCATCTCCCAAAGGATGATTTATGTGATTTTCTTTCCCTTTTTTTTTTTTTTTTTTGGGGGGGGGGGGGGGGGGGGCTCACAAAGCGATGCAATAGTTTTTTTTTTTTTTTTTTTTTTTTTTTGAGTGAGTTGCTGCAACTATTCGGCCGTTTAGGGCCGAACAAATTGATTATGTTCGGCCCTGATTGGCTGAACAAATTAGCTTTGTTTGGATGTGAGTGGCCGAACAAATTTATCTACTAGATCCTCTTAGGGCTACTGGGTCACATTTTATTGTTCATTTGGGTTGTAGTGTTTGTTACAGTTGTTCATGTATCCATTGACGGAGTGTTGGTCGCTGTTTTTTGAGACATCACTGTCACTTTTGATAAGGCAACTCTCTCTAAACTATTATTATTTGCTTGAACCATTTCATGTTTTATGCGATACACACTTATCCAACCAATAAAAATCCATCTAAGAAACATGTATCCAACAAATAGAAATGCATTAAACAAGGTTTATATTAAATTAAATAGAAATACATCCAATAAATCCATCCAACATAGCCAACCAATACAGATCCTTCAAAAAAGTGGCCAAAAAAGTCCATGAAAAATACATCAATGGTATCAAACCAACGCAACTGCACCCTACATTTTAATTAAAATCAAACGTCAACACATCATGTTGCCCTATTGCGGTTGAGGGTGTCCATCCTCGTCAGGGTACAATGCATGGGCTACTGGACATCATCTAGAAGCTCCAAGCAACACTCTATAGACCTGCTCAATAGCCTCATATAGTTCACTCGGGTGTTGTGTGCTTAGTTTATATCCCCTTCAAAGGATCAGTTGGAGTATGCTTTGAGCATTCATGATGCGCTGCATTTGTAAAGAAACAAAATATCTGGATCAGTTGGTTCATTATGGACATCTGTAGCTTCATCAACATCCTCAGCTTGCTGAATGTCCGTTAGATTGATCTGGAGATCTCTAGTTCATCATATTCTATTCAAAGATGTAATCCTAACTCTTGAATTACCGGCCATGCCCATAGTTGAGTCAGGGAAATTTGAAAGGAATTAGCCGCACAAATAAATACACGGGATTTGCTTAGACCTGACATGCTGAACGAAAATGATCTGTTTGGCTATATCCAGTCGAACAAATATGGATATGTTCGGTTGGATATAGCCAAACGGATCATTTTTGTTCGGAAATAAAGGTTCGAATGGATACGAAACGAGTTACGCTGGTGAACGGGTGAGAGAGGAATGGCGAGAATCGGCCTCTATCTGGCATTTGCAGCTCTCCTTCACATATTTCCAGGCCAGCATTCATCTCTCATATGGCCGATACATGTAGAATGATTAAAAAGAAGATAAATGGTGAGATGTATATGGAGAGAGAAGATACCTTCACAATGAGTCCATGAAGAGAGCGACAGAGCGAGGGAATAGAGAGGAAAATGGTTGAGGTTGGGTGATAGAGGGAGACAATGGTGAAGATGGGCACTGAGGAGACGATGGTGATGAGGTCGGGTGATGGAGAGGGAACTAGGTGTGTACACTGAGAAATCGAGGATATAGTATTTGGGTAGTTTGGGAATACAGAGTTGTGTACTAAGAAAATTTAAAACAAAGGTAGATGTGTACATAACGAAGGGATGTGAGAGGAGCAAAGTCCGGATCACCTATCACATTTGCTATACTTTTACCGTGAGTGGATCAATAATATTCTGCCACGTCATTCAAAAATTTAGGTAATTTTTAATCCACTCACGATAAATATATAACAAATGCGACAGGTGATCTGAACTCACAAGGAGCAATGAGAAATGTTGCAATAGCATCTCTAAAAAAAACACCCTCTATGCCACAACAACTATTATACACAATCAATAATAATACATCATATACTGGTGGAGTGCCGAATGTTGAATTCGGTTCTACTCCGGAGATGAGAAGAAGAGAAGTTTATTCAGCTTCCTACGCGACATGGATCCCTTTTCGTCTTCTTCTGCTTCTACTCTTCCCATTTCTATCCATTCAAGCTGCTTCTTCTCCTCCTCCTCTCAACCAACACACCAATCAGGTATGCTGTTTGTTTTTCCTTCCTTCCCCATCTAGGGTTTTGTTGTTTTTTCATTTCGCCCTCTCATCATGTATTTCATCTGCAAGCAAATGAACTTTAAAATCAATCGCATGTTGCATGTGATGGCATCAAATACCACTCATCTGGCATACCCTAGGCATCATCACTCTAATCACAATCACCCCATCATAGGATAGCTGATGAAACTGATGCTCAATTGCTCGATTCCATCGATAAATGGTGCAACCCATTAATTAGATTTGCATGATGAACCCTTTTCAGTGCGTCCCATTTTGATTGCGCATTTAACCCATTCATTTGATTTGACCTTTTTTTTTCTCTTCTATTCACTGTTTGATCGAGTTCTCATCGATTGCTGCTTACCTTTGTCATGTGCTGTGCCTCACAATAGGACCGTTGTTTTATGATGGGAAGTTGAATGTAGCGTTCAACCTATCCTGCATCAGTAGGATGGAGGTGAAAACTGATATTTTAGAGGCCCACTAGATGATGAATGGGTTTTGGATTGCATTGTGGGGGCTGGAGCAGGAATAAATTTGACATATGTTATAATTTGGGTACTTTCTATGTGCCATGTGTTGTGATTATGGGTTTGGAATAAATTGACATATGTTAATTTGGGTGCTTTCAGTGCCATCTGTTATGGGGTTTGCTTCACAACAAGAAGATCGTAGCGAAGCAATGATTTGTATTGTACTTGTTGGCGGTCATTGTGAGAAGGTCAAAATGAGTGATGGTTTTAATTGTCTAAACTCATTGTACAATTGATGTGATCTTTGAAGCTATGGACAAACCCTCTACTTCAATGTAAAAGTTTAATCTGGAAGGGAATATGGCCTCACTTTCACTTAGCTGAAACTATAGATCAAAGACAGAGTGAGAGAAAGAAGTTAAAGACAAGAAAATTTGAAATCTCAATGCAACCCTGAAAATACAGAAGGAACTATAAAGTTGACTCAAACCTTGTTAAGAAGTAATAGGTATTGCTGCAAGAGTTCTTCTATTACAAGAAAAGGAAGGACATTCATTTTTATTAAAAACAGAGGTATATAAAAGTATTTCAAGATCCTAAGCTATTCTTTAAGATAGCATACAGTTTAGTGTCCTGCATGTGCATATTGTGGTTATTACATTATATAGTCTGCACTCTGCAGGAATATGCTTTCACAGCCACTAGTTGACCTTTTGGATCATGTTTTGTCCACCTTCTTTGTTTTACTTTGATACAACACCAGGTCAGCCTTTTCAGTTGGGAACACTGTGGCTAGTTCTATGATTCTCTCATTCATCACTTTTGTTTTTGTACACTTGGTTTTATGTTAGTTTGGATTTACTGAGACCATTGCTTTGAATAGGATTGATAGGAGAAGGGGAAATCACAACACGGTTCCCAAATGCATGGGATAAGGCTTCAATGGTGACGATGATGAGCTAATCTTCATCAATTTGAAATGTTCCATATAATTATTTTTTTTAATGCATTCCTTCACTAATTCTTGTTTACCACATTCTTCAATTCTATGATATCCTTTTACCTCTTTTTTTTTTTTTTTTTTGGTGTGAATTATTCCTCATCTTGCTGTCAAGTGTAAATACTCTCTATTCCCTAATAGTAGCCTTCTATGCTTGTGTTCCAGGAGTACAAAGAAGCTGCTGCTGCTGCAAGGTAATTTGCTTGCCTGTACTAGAGTGGACTCCTGATTTTTTCCTATGTAAAACAGTATTCCTGCTAATAAGTTACCGGATTTCTCTCTCCTTTTCTTTCTCTTAATGATAATTTACCATATTTTTCTTGTTCATATTACTAATTACCTAAAATTTTTAGTTAAGATAGCTTTAGGGATATGCGAAAAAAGTGGAACTTAGAGAATCAACCCCATATAGATGGGGGCTTTATTGACGAGTTGATGATGACCTAGGAATTTCAGAATCTGCACCAAAAAACTTATTTATCAAGTTTAAAAGTGAAAAATCTTTGTACCGTGCCATGGTTTACTGGTTGATATGTGATGCAGGATAGACCTCACCCTACGTGTAGGGCCCAAGTCAATTTAGGACTTTTTATTTCACTAATTATCTGTCATTAGTTTCTAGTTTTATTTAAAGAGTTGTAATTAGGATTAGGTTTCCAGTTTCATTAGTTTCCTAGTTTAATTAGTTTTCTTAGGACAAAGATTTTCTTTCTTATTCATATGGCATTGTAGACATGGATTTTCATAGTTGATTAATAATATTGTTTGGGTTTTATCCCTTGAGGTGCGTCCTTGCGCGATAGTCTCTGCGGAGGCTTTTGATTGTGTCTGTGGACATGTGCTTCGGCACTTCCACGCGCACCAATTGGTATCAGAGATGAACAATCCTCTTCAATTGATCAGTTTGATCACCTCACCCCCATTCCATTCCATCGATCTTCATCCCCGCGCCCACTCGTCACCGGCCCATCTCATTTGAATACTAAACGCCCTGCTGAACTCTCTAACCGAAATCCAATCCATCAAAACCCAAACCCTATTCAAGAAAAGAAAAATCCCCAAATCCCATTCTCCAATCCTAGAATTCCCGTGGCCCTAACTCCAACACCCCCTTCATTGCTTCACCAACTGCTCCCTGCCATAACCCTTACTCCAACCCCACCCTTGCTTTCTGATTGAAGGAATAGAGAGGATTGAGCCCCTTTTCTCATGCATCTCTCGGCACCAACACCGAGACTATGACACGTCGGCGGTGAGCCTATCTGTGGGCCCAAGTGGATCTGGTTCAGGTCTAGTTCCACAGTGGGTCAGGTCTGACCCAATTAAGGATTACCTGCTATTAAGCATTGTGAAGGATTAGAGCACATGTGACGTCATCACAGAAAGCACAGTCAACAGGATTTGACCAGATCAACAACCAATATTTGATTTCACGATCAAATAGTCATTCGGAGTCCGATTTCAGATCTGTTTTCGCCCACACATTTGTGGAGAGCAGATCTACACATTAGGCAAGTCTAAATTTTAATATTGCATAAAAGAAAAAAAAGCATGGCTCATAAGAATAAGATAGAAGTGGAGCCTTCATCCACGTCCATGGAGACATTTTCCGCAACCATTGTGAAACTGATTGGAGCCGTTGCTTAGTTATCCACTGCGGTCAATCAATTCCAAGCAACTCTTGCAATGATGACAGTTAGACCTATTAATAAAGAAAATGATCACTATGGGGATAATTATCGAGGTGAAGGTCAAGAAATAGAAGAGTTCAAGGCAGAATTCGATGCAATCGTCTTTACACAAGAGGACAATGTTGGTCAAAATATGGAAGATGCAAAGGAAGAGGAAGGGATATTGCAAACATGGATGTAACATAGCACAAGCCTCTTCATTCGTTGGATCTACCAATTTTTCCAAAAGTGACATGCCGATCATCAAAAGACAATGATATCATTCCGACGGAAGACGAACAAATCATTGATGTACCCACATTGATTTTGTTCTCGGGGATCAATGATGAAAACGTGGGGGTTGTGATTTGATGGTGCAAATTTTACAAATGAAGTATCCAACGGTTTGATCACACATCCACACAACATCCACCTGTCAAAAGAAGCTATGCGTCGAGACTGCTTCAAATGGGAGGAAACAATCAAATGCACTTTTCAAGGCATGCACGAAAGCTACAGATAAGCCAACAGATTGGAAGTTTTCGACTAGGGCGGACATTTACTAAACTCGAAGCCGAGTTCTCTCCAAGCAGGGGAGAATGATGCAGGATAGACCTCAGGCCACATGTACAGGGCCCAGGTCAGTTTAGGACTTTTTTATTTCACTAATTATCTGTCATTAGTTTCTAATTTTATTTAAAGAGTTTTAATTAGGATTAGGTTTTCAGTTTCATTAGTTTCCTAGTTTAATTAGTTTTCTTTGGGCACAAATTTTCCTTCTTATTTCTATGGCATTGTCGACCTGGATTTTCAGAGTTACTTAATAATATTGTTTGGTTTTTATCCCTTGTGGTGCTATCTTCCATGCGGAGTCTTATGATTGTGTCTGTGGACAGTGGACACATATGCTTCGGCACCGGTATTGTGCTACGGCACTTCCATGCAAGGCCTAACCCTAGGGCCTGCATTAGTATGGCATTCAACAAATTGACCTATAAACTTCTTGGTAAAGCTATTGAAGTTTATTTTGCTATCTTGCTATATAAGGCTTTATTGCATTGACCGTTCATAAATTGTTTGCCACTAAATAGATATTATGTTATCTTCATGCCTAATATTGTTCTGTCTTTGCCAAATCAGGCTAACACTGAATTGTCCTGAATTATCTAGGGGAGCTTCATTTGAGTTTATGATTGAATAACTTCCTTTCCAACCTGCTCTTACCATACATCTATTGAAAAATTGAAGTTTAAGTGGATTATTTTTCAGAAACCTCGCACAAGAAATACCAGAGAGTCCTGAAGTGCATTGTTCTAGGGAAAGAAGCCGGGCAGCCTGGAAAATTATTGAGGAGGTATGCACAGAGCTATGTGAAAATGTTGCTAGGTCCTACCTTTTTATGGTTCATGATGTTATTCTTCTGCCACATTTAATGCAGTATCTGATGCCCTTTGTTGAGCAAGAGCAGTATCAAATTTCAAAATCATGTAGGCTTCATCCTGATAATGACATGTTCAGAGAACAGGAACAGCACAAGATTCACCACGACATAAATGAGTGGCGATGTGGGTTCTGCAGGAAAAGCTTTCGTGCAGAGAAGTTTCTTGATCAACATTTTCATAACAGACACAACAATCTACTTAATGATGTATGCAGATTCAAGTTTTCTTAGCAGATTCAAGTTTTCTTATCTAAGAATTTTTTATGCAATTGGACTTGGGCCCAGTTTTTAGACCAAAATGATAAACTAGAGATGGGATTGCCTAGGTCTGGCTCATACAAATTGGGGTAGATATTTTAGGTCTAGTTTACAAATATGTATGGGTTTCATTGTTGTTCCAATGACTATTCACCTTGGATAAACTAGTTTGCCGTAATTGTTATGTTGCTATACATACATACATATATATATATATATATATATATGGGAGATGCTTCTATGAGAGCATCTCTCACCTTACTAGTTTATGAGAGGTAAGGTGGGGCCCCTCACATTTAAGTTGTTGGCATTGGATATGGATGTGAGGGCCCCCACCTTATCTCTCATAGTAAGGTGAGAGATGCTCTCATAGGACTATATATATTTATATATATATATATACATATATATATCATGTCTACTGTGTACTTAATATTTGTGTCCAACTCCTTGATGGGTACTAGTAACATTTGTGTTTAACTCAGAAAAAAGGGGATAGGTAGCTTGCCTTTTGAGTATTGGATGGAAACATCAATGACCATTCTTGATTGCTGTGACCTGTTGTTTGTTTTATTTAATATTTTTTTTTTTATCTCTGAGGCTTATGCTCTTTTTGTTTGAACTGTCAGTATAGATATTTGACATGTGTTAAATGTTGTCAAATCCAGACTCAAGGTCGCTGCTTGGCAGATTTATGTGGTGCATTGCATTGTGATGTGACAATGGAATCCAAGTTGCCTAAAAGAAAATGCAATCCTGCAGCCGCTGCGAGGAATCACCATCTTTGTGAAGTTGCCTCTTATAACTGCTCACTATTTGCATTAATTTTGTATTTCTGGAGGAACCATATGATTCCATTGTGCCTTGCAACTGAAAAATGAGGCACACATTTGTTGATTCAGTTGATCTGCTATGACCACAGTGGATACTAGACACACTAAGCCCAAAAAATATCCCACTGGGGCAACCCTGACCCTTCTGTCAACATCATGCAAATAGGCTGTTAAAGAATGTCATCCATGCTTAATGAGAAAATGAAGGCCAATAATAAGGAAATATCTAGGATCTTCAAATCTGGGTTTGGTTTTGGGGCATGGTCTGTCCATGGAAGGGCCGATCAGATTAGCTTGAATCGAATTACCAAACAAGGGACATGTGTTAATTCAAGACCTGATAATATCTCATGTACTTAGATATCATTCTGTTTATTTTATTGCAGAGCCTAGCTGATAATTGTTTCCCCATCAATGAGGGTCATTCAGCAAGTCGTCTTCACGGTACCCTTTGTCTTTTTTGGTGTGCGTTTGGTTGGGTAGGGTGGGGTGAGTGGGGCTGATTAGGTTATTTTCTTCAAAACGTTATTGATTCTATCTTTCACTGTTTGGTGCCCTATGTTGCAGAGTTTTTCTTGCGCCAATTCTGTGATGCCCACACTTGCACTGGAAAGCAAAAACCATTCCCAAGAGGGGCCAAAGTAAAGTCAAATTCATTGTCTTCCATGATATCTTAGTTGTTCTAGATGAGCTCCTTGTATAGAAATGTATTCCGTAAAATGAAATAGCCTCTGAGCTCTGTTCAGGTCTCCACTGCACTGGCTGAGAGAATACATACATTAAATGACCAGGAAGATTACTGTGTTTCTTTTTTTTGTACAAGCACTAAATAGGTTTTCCGTTGTATGATTTATATGTTGAATGGTGATACATTTTATACTGGCTTGCTTCATCTGTGCAGAAGGAGACGAGTGTGTTCTTCCTTGCCATCTCCATACTTATTTTGATGCTGCTTCCTATTTTCTATGTACTTGTTTATTTATATCAAAGGTACCAAATCTTCTTTCTCTCTTCTTTATGACATTGCGAATCATGTATTGATTTTGTTTATATGCGGCACAGAGAAATGAAAACAGGCGTCCAAGATCTGAAGCGCATTTCACAAACTGGCCGGAAGTCGAAGCCCTCTTAATTGGTACTCGTTCTTTTACCAAGCACTAGTTCAGGCTTCCATGTGTGTGAAAAAACTCAGACCCAAAGCTGACTGTGATAACATGTCATTCTTGATGATGCAACATGAATAATCTGTATTGCTAATGTTAATTCTTTATACCCTCATTCACAAAGAGGTGTTTATCTGCTTCTAAGGTTTAATGCTCTGGGTGCTGAGATCATTGTTGAGAAAGGATAAGGGATGATGAGCAAGAGAAATGTCTGATCTGCTCAAAGTGTGCTGACATTGTTTTCAGTATGAGGGCTGTTGCTGGAGCGAAGCTCTTTAATCACGCAATGATCCTTCCGAATACTTTTATTGAAAATCACAAGGGCTTTCCTCAGTTTTCTTCCTCGGTACCAGCTCTCTCCAAGAACTGGAGGCAGAGATCAGCAATGTATCATTTCTAAGCCTTTCCAACATCTTGTTAGTTGTATCTTTTGCCATGATGTATGCTGTTTATGCAATGGTCATACGAAGTTCAATACACTTGCTCATCACTTTCTTTTGGAAGGTGTTTGTGTTCATTCATCACTTTTATATTTTTCTGGTTCGTTAAGTCTTTTAATATAGCAGGGTCATGATTCTTGTTCCTCTAGCATGGTTCTAACTATTCATTCACACCTGCATTTGCATGATTGGTTTTTCCTCCAGATGCTCAAGTATCAGGCCCAATAGGAGCTTGAATACAAATTTTGTTGTGGTTGTATGTCCCAGTTTTACTGTATGCTGTGGATTTCCATATTTGAAGAAACTGTCTGGATTTCGAAACTTATTTAGTGCTACCATGTTAATCCATCTTGCAACCGTCGACTATAAACCTGCTGAATTCATTTGCTGCCAGCAACATTCTCCTCTCATCCATGTCTCCATTCCACACAAGGCTTAAAAACCTTGCACAAAGAGAATGCCAAATACTTGCCAAAGGTTCTCTCAAATTCTGACAGTCTCCCCTCCTGCAATGTAGAAATAGCATCACAACGTCTATGCAGTGTCCGGGTATTGACATGATCTTATGATCATTTTGATCATCTACTGATCCGTCCTGAAGTTATGCAAATGCTGACTTGGCTTTATTAAACTGACAATTGATACAACAGGGGCTACTGGATGAAATGCCAGCAAGCGCCAATTTGCAGCACAGCGAGATAGAAAAGTTAACCCATCAATAGGAGAACATCGGGCGACATTCATGATTTTGTAATTGGGTTTTGGGCTTAATTACTTGATAGTTACATGCATCTCTGTAGAACTTTGCAGACTTGCAGATGGAGCATAAACTCAGTGTTCTAAAAACTGAACCAACGGTTTGGGATTGTTATAATTGTTTATGATATTTTTCTAGTTTCTAGTTTTTTACCATTAAAAATGTTATTTGTCAGAACTATCTGAACCTGGTCAACTGATTTGGGCTGCACTGTCGAGTCAGGTGCTTAAGCCTCCACTTCAGTAACCAAAACATCTGCACAATGGCCACACTGAAGCCAAAAACGGCCAGGTCCTCAACCTGCTTAGTTCCTTTTGCATCCATCCCAACAACTTGGGTCTTGAGGATCATGCAATGCTTTGAAGGCAAGACCTATCAACCATGATAGAAATAGATCCACCCAACAAACCAAACGAGTCGCTTGGAATGGGTCTGGACCCAATTTTAGAATCTGGGTCTTATCCCCTCTTTTTTAGAGAGTAAATGGGATACGGACAAGGTTGTGATGATGATGATATCCATCTATAAAATGAATCCACTAATGCGCGCAATCAGATAATTCTTTTGGCAGGGCTCATGAATTCATCAGTTGGGGCCATAATTTGTGACACTCAAACCGCTTAAAAAGTTCATCACCCCTTGCATTGGCTATATATAGGCTAAATTTTACAAGTTACTACTACATGTGGTCGATTTAGCAGTAAGTTTTTACTCATATTAAATTGAACTTTGCAAACCCACCCCCTCCCACCCAAAAAAGTCACATTGATCAAATGTAAAACACTTAAAATTTGGCTGTGAGTATAACACTTTAAACACAAAGGGTGATTTCTATTTTTTAATTTTTCCTGGTATGGCCTCCCACTTTAAGCCTGGCTGTAGCATCTGTTGGATTCTTAGCATCAGAGAATCTGGACTAACTAATTGAATCCCCAGTCAGTCCAAAATCATGGCGGGTAAGCTACCGGATTGAAGACGAGAAGAGCAAGCGATTAACTTTCGGGATTTAATCCCCGGGTACGTCACCTCTTCTCGCTTGTGTGAGCTCCTTTTCCATTTGTGTGGACTTTCTTTCTGCTCGTGCGGGCCTCCTTCCCACTTGAGTAAGCTACCTTTCCGTGTGTATGCGGGCCCCTTTTGGGTTCCAGCGGTAATTAAAAAAAAAAATTCCTCTAAGAGGCAAGTTTATTTAATCATATGTTTGATTGATGCAATGGTGAGCTTGTTGGATTGAAGTGCAGGCCAATTCAAACACAGTGGGCCTTGTAGCTTGCACCAAATTTTGCAACCTGAGAGATCATGTGAGCCTCAAAGCAGCCGTGACAAACATATAGAGCTATGGGGTCGTTTGACTGTTAACATATTATATGTGGAACCAACTCATGTGAGAAATTTATACATGAATATTTGTTTCATGAAATTTACATAGGTAAAAATGATTCACGACATGGTATGTAAATGGGTTCATTTATGCCAAAAAGTTTCACACCTCTCACTATGCAGAAATCATTTACATACGTAAATGACATGAAATATTTACACAACAACAGAGCGTAGGTTGCATGTTCAGCTTCACCGTATTTTCTTTTTTTTCTTAACTTCTAAGAACCTACTTGATGATCAGAGCCGTTAGAAGTCTTAAGAAGACCAAACACGGCCACTTGTCCAAATTTAAACTGTTGATCTGCCTTGAATCTCGAAATATTTGCAAAAAACACAGAACCATGGGACTACATTTTTGAACTTTTGTGGGCCTCACAATCATGATCCAAACCATTGATACTCTTTTGGAATAGTTGAAATGGCTACTGGTCCAAATTTCAGCCACTGATTAGGTGCACGTCTCGAGGAAATTGTAAGAAACTAACAGCCGTTGGATTTGCACATGTCAAAAAAAGTAGTTGCATTCCACTTGATTTTTTTCATCAGTCTGTTTTTTCACTTTTTTAGAAATTATGGACCCTAAATGATGATCAAAACTATAGAAACTCTTCACATGCTTAGACATGGTTAAATGTTGAGATTTGAGCCGTTGATCACTCTCAAATCTTGTGATTTTTACAAAAAAATGTAGAACCATATATTTGCATTTTCTGAAATTCTGTGGGTCTCCCAATTATGATCTGAACCGTTGATCCTCTTTAGGATATTTAAGAGTGGCATGGGTCCAAATTTCAAGTTCTAAATCAATATAGATCTCAAAAAATTAACCAAAAACCCTAAACCATTGGATTTTAAATATCTATTTCGAACGATTTTTATTCCTTCCAAACAGTCAATTTTTAAAACATCTATTTTAAACCGCCCATTAAAAAAAGATCTATAGCATACAGATCTTTATCATGCTGATGAGATTTGCCAAATAGGGCCTTAGCTCCCTGGTTATGATATGTATAACAGCTTTTGATGATAATAAATGTTTAGGGGTAGCTCAGTTGGCTTAGGACCATGGTTTGTATTCGGAGGTTGTATGTTCGAAATTGCACTACCATACTAGGGCTATACGGAAGTTTATCAGGTTTTCCTCTGAACTCGGAGGAATTAGTCTAGTCTGAAGGTCGAGAACCTCCGGTGATAAAAAAAAAAAAATGATGATGATAAATGGTTATTATTTTACACAAGCGTGCCATCTGGCACGTGCCACTTTAAATGAAACGTGTGGCTAAAAGTGAGACACTTCTTCCCATGAATTATCTCCAAGTCCTCTTGCAAGGCCTATCATATATTACAGAAAACAAGAGAAAGCTCTGTGGAAGAAAGATATCATCTTTTTTGCTGCAACAACCTGAAATTGAAGGAGGAGAATTCAGAAATGGAAGTGGTTATGTCTCTAAACCCTCTGATTCGTCTTCCTTTATCCTCCAATTCCACAAGAACCCTCCAAGATGCCTTTTTGAAGCTCAACAGTAGCTGCAAAACGCAGCAGAAACAGAAGCTTATGGTGGTGGAAGCCAAGGGAAAGAAAGGGATGCAGGCCAGGCAGTTCCAAAGAACAGGCCCTCCTCCCCTTCCAAAAATTGAAGATGATGGCAACCCAAGATTTGTCATCTTCATTCGTACTGCTAATGTCAGCACTTTTCTCTATCTTTATCAATTTCATTCTGTCTCTTTCTTGCTTTCTTTATATTCGCTTGAAATTTGGATTTCTCATTTGAGTATGTTCTCATTTTTTTTTTTTTGTGATTGAATTCTGTTGTGTTCTGTAACTGATGTATTGATAGCTCTGACTTCCTTTTGGCGTGGTGGGTTTTTGTAATCAGTTATGTACTTGTGACTGGAGGGTCTTTCTGAGGGTTTTCTGTGATTGTGAATAGATTTTTGAAAATTGGGTTCTCTTAGTTTCTTTAGTTTTTTATCGGTTTTTTAGTTTCTGTGTCTGATGTGTTATGTATCATTTTTCGCGTTGAATCTTGATTGCTGCCTAATTAAGTTATTTAGACATGTCTTGGTTGAGTACAATTTTCATTATTATTCCATTTTGTTGATTTTTTTTGCTCGAGTAAATACTAAACTTGAATGCATACTCACTGCACATAGTCCCTAACCAACAAGGCAACAGCCGGAGATTCGATTCCTGGTCATCCATGTGGAAAGGGGGATGCCTTACCACTGAACCATTTGTGGGTTGGCTGTTGCTGGATTCATTGTTGCTCTTGATTGTCTTGCAATTATGTAATTTTAATTAGCTTCTTTAGAATAATGTTGAAATCTTGGTGCCTTTGTTATAACTCGGCTGATGGTTTTGAAATTAGTGTGAGCTCCGGGTAACGGATGCAACTGACTAGTTTTTTTCTTTTTCTGCTGTTTATATCGATAATTATGTTATTTGGATTATGGTTTTGTTGTAATTTCCTTTGCACTTACAATTGTGTTATGTTTGTTGATATATATATATATATATATGGGAGGCGGTCCTGTAAGGACCGTCCTTACGGTTTACGGTGCGGACCGCCTATTGGGTTTTCTTTTGTAATTACATTCTAATCTTTGGTTCCAATCTTTGGTGATTGGGTTTTCTTAACTAGATGTGGATTTTTACTGTTTTCAGTTTACATATAATGATTCCATTTGGATTGCAAGGGTCTTTGGTGATGGGTACTTGTGACTGCAGGGTCCTTTTGACTTATGTTACTTGTCAATGCAGGTTCCTTTTGAATTATGTTATGTTGTGTAAGTGATGATTGTTGGAGCTTCTTATGAAAAATGTATGTATGGTTTTTGAAAATTTTCAACGACAGTGTTTGGTTCTGTTTTCTGTATTAATGCACCCTTTTTTCTGTCAATTTTGTATATACTTGTATTGAATTTCTGGAGTTGAGTTTTTCGCATTTTTTATGGAACTTTATAGAAATTTGTGAGCATCACACTTTGGCTTTGGACTTGTCAACATAAGTAGCAATTACAATAATGAGTAATGACTATGCCTTATTGGTGTTTGATTTTGGTAATTACTTTTGATTTGGTTCTGTATAGGTTTATCTTTGGTACCCACTTAGTGTTATAACAGGTGGCACCACTGCAAAGATTATGGTTGCTGCTAAAGATAATTTTCTCGGAAAATATATCTACAAAGATACAATTGCTAGAAATCTTGCGGCTGTAATTTACAGGGTATGTGTTTTTTTTTTTTTTTTTTCCTTGGGTCTTTTGCTTCATACAAAAATATCCCGATTTCTTAGCTGCAACTAGATTTTGGCTGTAGTGGGGCTAATATGATTTAATTTCTATTCAGGAAGTTCTCTTTTTTTATTTACTTTTTTTTTTAATCATATTTTGTCTGACACTGTGAAACCTTTGTTAATATCAAGTGGAGGATTCTCTTTGTTTCTTCTGCAACCCTAAAGTAACACAAATCAGCAATGCTGAAGAACGATATTGTTATTATTTATTAAATAGAAGTAGTTACTATTTTCTTCCTCGTCTTTGTGAAATATTTAGGAAAATAAATGTTTGAATTACTTGAACTGTTTGAAAGACACTCCAGCCTTACTATAAAGAAAAAGTGATTTTATGTTGTATGTGAAAAAAAAACTAGCTTCTGTTTACCCTATTGATTTCTCTGGAATAAAAGACCAATCCTATTGAGTAGTTGGGCTCTCAGTCAACACCTGATGGTTACCAAAGTAACCTACAACACCTCTCCCTTTCTGAAATGAAACAGAATCTTGATGAATTGTTGCTATCCGTTAAAAGAAAAACGTACTTTGGGACATCGATCATTTGATCCCATCTCATATTGGGCATTCTCAGTGTTGTAATCATTGAGCCCTCAATTGGAAAGATGCAATTTATATGGATATTTTCTTATTTCTTCCTGCAATGAAACCCTCTCTCTCTCTCGGTACCTTCTCTATATTCCTACAGAAATATAACTGTGTATTCATATAACTTCTTGCACACAAGAGGTTAGACTGCACCAGAGTCCACAAACTCATATATTTTCCCACTAGATTTGGAAATGGATTAGCATATCAAAGAGAAAATGTAGGAGGATAAGAGCCTCTGGCATAGTGGAAGGTGCTCATTCTTGCAACCTTGAGGCCGAGTCACGTTACCGATCGACATATATGGAGTGCAAGTTTAGTGGATCTAAACAAACAGGGAATTGTTTTGATCTTAAAATTAAATGGTTGTGGATGGGATGACATGAAGATTCAAGTCATAGCTTGTTGCAAAGATAAACATTCAAGTGCATGGAGTTGTAAGCTTGTTGCAAATTTATATTTGGAGGATCACATAATGAGCACCTTGAGGCTGTGGTTTCAAGTCACGTTACTGATCAACATATATGGAGTGCAAGTTTAGTGGATCTAAACAAGCAGGGAATTGTTTTGATCTTAAAATTAAATAGTTGTGGATGGGATGACATGAAGATTCAGGGCATAGCTTATTGCAAAGATAAACATTCAAGAGTATGGAGTTGTATGCTTGTTGCAAATTTATATTTGATGGATTACATTCTTTGGCTGCTACACAATGGTTGGAATTTGTTACGGTGGATCTCAAGAATGTCTTCCTTGCTGAGGATCTTGTAGAGGGAACTATACATTGACATCTCTTCTAGATGGGCTATGCCAAAGAAGTACATGGTGTAAAATACTATCTATGAATGACTTGGAACCTGTTCACCAATCTCTACATGTTGCTATATTTCCTTATGCATTCACCACTCCAGTGTCTACATGCTGCAATTTTCCCTTATAAATTCTTTGCTGAAACTGGATAGATGGATGAAGCTTTGATGATGATGCTTTTCTTTTCATTAGCATTAAAATGTTGATTTTTTTTTTTTGCTAAAAGAGTTAACATAACATTAATACAAGAACATAAAAAACAACACCAGCACACCAAACAGAAAACAAAAAAAAAAAAAAAACAAGACAAAACAAGATAAGGGGACTACAGAAACAGTGGCAAGCTCCTAGTTCGTTGCTGGTCCCTCTCTGAGAATTACTAATCAAGACATTCCTAAGATTCTCAGAACATTCCTCCACTTGAACTCTTAGATCAATGGCTCTTCCAGCTGAAGGAAAGATGTCTTCTGAAGTCCAGAGAGAAATGATCTGGCCAGTGGCTGCATGCAATTCTTGGATATAGTCGTCTTTACATGAGGAAGGTAGGAACAAAAGGTACTTACGAGTGGATAAAATAATTTGGGTAGACTGTTATCTCCTCGGTTTGCATCACGGTGACAAAAACTTACAGTCCATATGTTCTAGACGCTCTATTAGGTTCCTTCAAGTTAACATAAAATCCCAAGATAAACGTCCAGCCTTCTTGAGGGATTCTATCTGCAGCAATCAATCTCCCTCAATAACCAGCTCCCTAATGCCCAAATTTTGGTTGAGTTCCACACTTTGTAGTAATGCAGCAAGTTTTCCAAAGCAGTCTCAGCTTTCATCCTACCTGTAACTGCTACCACTATAAAACCTGGTGAATCCCGATAATACCATCATTGCCAGCAATATGATGAATGGTTTAAGAATTAACTTGTACTGGTTGCTCACAGGGAAGGTGTTGGCATCCATCCTGTGTCAGGAGATCCTGAGGTAGTGACTACAAAAGGAAATAAGTTAGTTATGTTCCATTCTTAGATAGCTACAAGCCTACAGCAGTCTTTTGTTTAGTAGTAAAGGGATGAATGGGACAATGGTTAGAGGTGATCATGCTGCATTTTCCAGATATACCAGCAAACTGTAATCCCAAGACATCTGTGACTAGGATAAGCCGTGAACCAAAACCATTGGTTGGAGAAATGGAGAGGTGAAAGGTATGTAGTTTGACTTTGTTAGGGAGCCAATCCAGAAGAACCCTCCAAGCAAAAACCATAAGCTTAGGGGGCTGGCCAGGAATTTGAACAACGCTATGGTGGAACACATACCTGCTGATTCAGAATGTTGGAATGGATATCCTCCTCTCCCAGAGGGATTTGGCAAATTTGGTCAACAATGTGATCATCCAATAATGATTGAAGAACAGTACTTTTCCAAATGGGCTATCCCCACTTTTATCCATGACATTCACAACCATCCACAGATCATTAAGTAGTAGGGAGGTGTCAATCTTAAGTGGGTAATCACATAGCCTACCTAGACCTGAAACTCATTGGTCAGTGAAAATATTGTTTTTGGTACTCTTGCCAACCACCCATTTTTTTATGTTCTAAAATGACCTCTTTATAATCATGGCTTTCCAAAGAGGGGAATCAGTAGTTATGAGACAGCAGCTGTCGAAGTCTGTATTCTTAAGATACTTTTGTGTGAGGAGCCGAACCCAAAGAGCTCTAGGTTCTCCAAAAATCTCCAAACTGTTTGAGCTGGAAAAGCTTGGTTCATTTCTTCCATTTTCTTACTCCCCCGGCCCCCTTCGTGAATGGGTCCGGTCAATTTACCCCAAGCTATTGGGACCCAGGTTCTATGCTGAGGGTTATCTTTCCAGGGAAATTTAGCTTGTAATGGCTGAATGTATCCTTGTGTTTGCCATAGTAGATGTTGGTGGCCTAACCAGTAAAATGGAATTGTCAAGGTAATCAATTGTATCAGAACTCTTCTGCCTCTGGGGGAGATCATAGATCCCTTCCAACCTGATAATTTCTTCTAAGTTCTTTGCAATAGTCCTTCGACCTCTGAATGGCCTCTAGACTTAAATTCTAAAAATGAACCCAGATATGCTGCCTCGGAGTTGTTCCTGTGGATGCCAAAAATGTCACAAACACTTTGGGACAAAGCCATGGGTATTCCTTTGGAAAAGAGAAGATCCGATTTCAGTCTATTTATTTATTGATCCAATTGAGATGCAAATATGTTGAAGCAAGAGTTTATTTTAGATGCCTATTTATTGTTCACCAAGAAGAAAATGATCATGTCATCAGCATATTTAGGAAGACCCACCCTGTCTCTTCTAGGACATTGTTTAGGAAAATGGATGGGTGACGGGTCCCTAATTTTCTCATGTATGGATCAAATGCCTCATTTTGAATTTTCTAAAATAAGAAGCTTCACTTGCTAATGTTACACTGATGAAAGAAACTTGTTTTGATGTTTTATTTCTTTCGAGTTGTATATCATCATCTTCAAGCTTTATATAACAATTAACTTTTTCATTCATCAAATTTACTTTTTCATTCATCATCATCTTGGCATTTTCTATTACTTTCAAGTTGCACATTATAATAAAATGTTCAATTTCATTTTTACATATGTTGTGCCTTTGAATGCTCTGGTCCCAACCCTGGAAAAAGGATGGTTAGTGTTAAAACAGGCAGTTGGCCATTGACACTCACCAAACCAAATTTGAGTCTACTTTGAATGAAAGTAGCTTCTTGATCTACCAGAGATTGCATGGGAAGGGTTATAGCTGATAAAATAGCATACTTGAAATTCCTCACCCTCATTTATCATATTGACCAACTGTTTCTTTCGTTGGATATTACCCATTTCCAAGTTTGCCACAGCGTATGGTATTTAGTCACCTTCAATCAATGTTGTCTAATTCTCATGCATTACTGACTTTGTCAGGTGGTCTAATTTAAACAGGATGAGAAGGAGATACAGAAGACAGCATTTAAGCAATTTCGCGTGTTGCGGTCTGCTACCGCATTTAGATATGGCTACAAACTTGTTGTAATGTTTCTCTCTGACCCTATGCTTGATGACATTAGTGCATCCTGTTATCCTAATCCACCCGTGAGAAAAACAATTCTGTTAGCCTGAGCTATTGACTGAACAATATGCAGGAAAATAACAACTTGAGGGCTGCAATTTCTCCTTCAGATGTCATTGAGGTCAGCTTTTGTTTCCTTTTCCCCCACTTTCTAAGCTAAAGCATTTATTTCTTTAATCTTTCTCCCAGATTAACATTAGTTTCTTCGCTGTAATGTGTTTGGATTTGCCAATGAAACTAATTTTTTTAGTCATTTCAATATATATATATATATATATATATATTATATCCGTCCATTCATGTCTTTAATGAATTTTTTATCAGGCCATCCCAGTAGATCGGATGATACATTTCTATAAGCAGGAGATTAAAGTTTTGATAAAGATACTTTCACTTGTATCCAGTAATTGTAACTTTTTTTTTTCCCAATTGATAAGAAAGAATGATTGTATTTTGAGGTTTTCACTTCCGCTTTAAGCTGAGTACACCTTGATGTACTTGACATTAAACTTTCTGGATTTTTTTTTAAAGAGCGCTTGAGCAAAAAGTAAGGGTATTGCATGGTTTTCACATACGCTAAATTTAACAATATTAAAATACTTTGCTCTTCTAAGTTACTGAAACTTAATCTTCAGTCCTTTCCTCTGCAATTAATGGTCTTCAATATGAAAATTTATGCATAGTCATATTGAAAGATAGGAAATATTGTGATACTGGGCTTGTCACCACTATCTGTAAGAACCCTGTAAATATCAAAATAACGGCTGAAAATAAGATAACAAAAGCCACCAACTCTGCAAGTTAACGATAAATTAGAAAGCCTATCCTGCAAACGATTAAAAAAAGGTCATTACCCAGTACTGGCCCTGCCGGCGCCAAAGTAGGGTCCAGACTGGAGATAGACCTAACCTTTGGCAATTTTGCACAAAGTGGTTGGTCACAGGTTTCGAACTTGTGTTATCACGCATGGCACCCGAGACTTTTACCATTGCACCGAACAAACAGTTAACTGAATCAAAATTGCATGATGAATTGGGCCATCATGATTGAGAAGATGAGTTTGTGTAAGCGGTTGCTCACACTGCAGTTTAAGACTTAGTGGAGCCATTTTGGTTAGAGTGTCTTTCTACTTTATAGTATTTTTCCATCATCAATAAATTCAGTCTATTTTGAACATAGAAACCAAGCTGCTTTATTTTAATGGTTTTGTAGTTCAATTTCAGCTTCCAACACAAGAAGAAATGAAAACTGTACTTGATAAAGTGAAAGACTTCTTCGGCGATGCCAAAGAATCATTCGGGAAGATGACAGCCCTAAATTCAACCTCAAACGAGGAGTCTGGAGAAAAATCTGAGTGAGTTTCATTGACTCAATAGACTCATATATTTTTCAGTTTGATCTTTGGCTTTCTAGCAGCATTGCTCCATGTGAAGTGTGCTGGGTGCCTTGAAAAGCTCTTGCAAGCAGCTTCTCTTCCTACTGGAACTAGGGGTGGCGGTAGGTCAGGTTGGGCACTATTGTTAGCATATATGGACTCGACCAACCCGACCCATTTGTTAATTGGGTTGAAAATGTCAACCTGAGAGCAATCTGGAAGTTAAAAGATTCAAACTGAACCCTTAATTGACGGTTTGGGTTTGGGTTGGTTCGTGGGTCATATTTCAATTACTTGAGGAGAGTGGAGATCAAGTATTGAGAGTATACTACACTCGAACACAACCCATTAATGAATCGTCAGATATGTCAAGCCAACACAATCTGGAAACCCTGAATTACTGCATCATGTTTGCATCATGTTCTGATCAGGTTGATTGGTAAGGTAAGGAGTTACTCTCCTACCGGAAACTGATTTCACATGTTCAAGATGTTTAGTAGAAACCAAGACACTTATCTCTTTTTTGCAGTAGAGACAAAAAATTCTAAAACCTACCTTATGGATTCTTTTTTATGGACTTCATCAAACGTTGCACCAAGAGTATAGAGTGCAGTCCCAACTTATCTACCCAAATCTGATCTCAGAGATGTATGCAAAGGCAGTCTCTAATAATATGTTGGACACTCGCGTTTTACTTTGACATGGAAGATTTGCTATTCTATGAATCATTTGTGTCCTATGTTACTCATGTAAACTAGAATTTATAACTAGAGTATATAGTATAATTAGTTAAATTGAAACTTCTCATGTTTAATCTGATTCCTAAACTTTATCCTGGTGTAGGGTGAAAGGTTGACATGGAAGGGTGGTGGTCATTTGTGTGAGCTTGGAGAGCTTTTGCACTTGGTTTGGCAGTCACAAACAGCAGTTTCAAAATGAGGTTCTAACCCTGTATACAGCAACATTTCAATTCTAGAGCTTAAGTTTTTGCTTACAGTTATTCTGTTTTTCATATGAAATTGATGGGTCTGTTTGGCACATGGTCAAAATGCAGGCAGGAATATTGGGCCATCTTTATCCTTCCAATTTTATTCTGATTTGATGATGTATGTAGGGTGTTTTTTTTTGTTTTCCCAATTTGATTCCCTGAGGAACTCATTTGACCTTTATCAAAGGTTTCAGCTGAATTCTCTCAGGTTTATCTAAATTTTCTGAAATGCCACAAAACGCCCAGGCACTTTGGAAGAAAACCTCCCCTCAACTGCCTCTTTTCTTGGCCAGTAAAAGCATCTTGTCATTTAATGCAAAGGATTTCAATAAATTTGGATTAAAAAAAAAAAAAAAAGGGGGCAGTTCAAAAATACATGGTAAATCGTGGTAAATTAGGAATTGAATACATGGTAAATCGTGGTGAAATGAGCTTCAATGAAGGATTATTAAAGTGGCGAGGGGTAAAGGGTATAAGGTGGAGACGTAGATAGGACTTTGACTTTCCTATATTAAATTACTAGGGTAATGGCTGAGTATTGACTTACCGGCTTCTCCTTAATTCAATTTTCATTAAAGGAGAGGTTATTTGATAGTCATTTTCTGATACTCACGTTCGGCACATCATTTTGAACCACTTACAGAAATACAATTCAAGGTGTTCAATTCAATTACATGAAACAAAGATGCCCTTAGGCCTTAGATTCAAATTTTCATGCTCACATATGAACACATGGTGTTCAATAGGGATTTCTATCATTAAATTATGTTTGGAAAGGGGTTTTTTTTTGCAGAGCTGTTTGTTGAAAGATGGTGTGTGTCAATCAATCCTAGACCTATTACCAGTTCCATATGGGTCGGGTTTGGAGGAGGCCCACGGCACACCATAAATTTACATGTTAACAAAAAATTGTACTCAATCAAGTCCATCATCCAAGGTTGCCCACAGCTTGGACTTGACCTGAACCGATGTAGACCCTGTTGATCTGCACTTGATCCAGCCCGCGCTTGGGCCTGGCAAGGTTTTTGAGCCATGGATTAGCCAGTCGACTATGCTGATAATATCTGGCGGGGCTTTGGCTGGGTCAATTATGTGTGAGCTTTTTTCAGTAGAAGAATGGTGTATACAATTCAAGTTAATTCTAGGGATTTTTAACGTAGGGGATATAAAAGATCATGAATTCCTCAAAATGGTACAGACCAAAATTATATACCAAATGTAGGTACTATACATGGGACTCCAATTTTTCTTTTCAATTTTACCCATTTTGTGCGATATTGCGTAATCTATGTGATATCGCACAATATTTTCATCCGTTTCCATCTCCTAAGGGCGTGTTTGGAAATTAACTAGTTAAGAAAAAGTGAAGTGAATCTAGATAAGAAATGACAATGTGTCATATTAAAAGCATACAATTTTAAAATTCCCTCGCCGAATTTTTCAAAAAGTAAAAAAAGTCAATTATGTGTGAGCTTTTCAGTAGAAGAATTGTGTATACAATTCAAGTTAAATCTATGTGCCTGGGGTGGTCCATGGTCACATATTTGTCCACAGGGCCCAAGTTAATAATTGGGTTCCCAGGCACATTGACACCATTACCACTATCATAGTTTTCAAATCAGACCCATTATACTGGCCCTGAACTTGGATATGGACTATACTACCTAACTCCTCTATCTTGTGCTTGGAACTTGGCAGAAAGTCTACACAGCCCGGGATTTTTGTCCCGGGCTGTGGCACGGCTCCCATGGGAGCATGGGATCCAACGGCTTCCATGGAGAGCCGTGCCACCGCCCGGGACAAAATCCGGAACGAGTAGCACGGCTCGGAACTTGGAAGTGCATGTTGTTACGTCTAGTGATGTTAAATTGTTAATGGAATTCAATTGCCGGAACATTAAGAGTCTCCAATTATAGATAAAGCGGGTTTGTAATCTATTTTATATTAACTAGCAACAAAGGCCCGGACTTAAATGGTATATATTCAAATTTAGTATTTTCTTTAATATATTATTGATAATAAATAAATTAGTAACAAAGGCTCGGGCTTAAAAGTAAATATATTCATATTTGGTGCTTTCGGAGGAATATTATTAATAAAAACAAATTAAATTATGTCAATGAATAGATGCATAGAACCCTTGCAATTCTTTCAGTACATAGATAAAAAGGAAAGAAATTTTTTTTTCAGTACATAGATAAAAAGGAAAGAAAAAAAAAAGCAGATATGAATTAGTTATCTTTTTTTCTTATGGAAATTTGGGAGGAGAGAGAAATATGGATGTGAGAAAAAAAAAAAAAAAAAAGCATGGGTAAAAAAGCTTGAATTGGCAAGCAAACTCCTGTAACAAAAAAAATTCACAAAATGCAAAATAATAAATTGAGAACACTACTATAATTACAGAGGGTAGAGAAGTGACCTCAATTCCATGTATAATGCACCTTCTTCTAGGCACATAAGTGTTATAATACAATAATCCACAATTTTTTTCTCAAAGCAACATTTGTCTTTTACACATGGGATATGAAAATGAGATTTATATTGATTTTTTACATGTGAATTTACTTATGTGAAATACATTACAATGTTTATTTGGAAGCACTGTTTTCACATTACTAAATAATATGGAAGGGTGGAATGAAAGAGCAAGAAAGGATTTATATATATATATATGAGTTTCTATGGGCTTTATAACTCCAAAACCTTTTTTTTTTTTTTTATATATATATAGAGAGAAAATGGTGGGTCTCAAACACAAATTAAGTTAGTATTTTTTTTTTATCCATTTCAGAATCCATGAATAGCTAAAATATGAAACTTCATGCATTGAAATTTGTTATATTTATGACAATATTGAACAATTTGGATCATGAATTGTGAGCGGAGAAATGCTATATATATTTACAAGAGATATATCCTTATTAATAGTGTATAAATTAGTTGTAAATTGGATCAAGTGGGTCATCCAAAACCTAAACCCAGCCCAAACAGTGCACCTGAATGCTTGCAGATCACAGAAAGAACTGCTTATGGACCCCCACAAATACAACCTAATAATCGTAATCATTCCATCAAGGTCCTTAACCTTGACACTTTCATTCGCACAAAATCTTTGCAGGCCCCCACGCTGGTGGCTATGACATGCTTCCAACAGCCACTACATGTCACCAATCATTGTAAGAATGTTGGTTTTCGTTGATCACAAGAGGATATCGATGAAGAAAAGGAAAAGAAGATGGAGAAAGGATAGAAGTTTTTATTTCAATGTAGGGGTGTCAAAGGGCCGGGCCGGGACGGGCCTAGGATTGTCCTTACCCTACCCTCAATATATGTAGGGTCGGGCCCTATAAGCCCTCGGAGGGCTTGCACTACTTAGGCCCTTACCCTACTCTTAAGGGTTAGGGCTGGGCCAAGGCAGAGCTCTGGGCCTCAAAAGGGGGGAAAAAAAACTATTTTTTTTTTTACATCGTTACCAACTATCAAGCATCAACCAAGTGCTATCTTGTCTAATCTATACTTCGAAGGGATCACTAAGAAAATGTTTAGAGAATAGAAGCACTCTTCTAAAACTTTCTTTTATCGGAGAAAAGCATATATGATTTGGCGACATGGGTTCTAGGCGTACTTTTTTTTTTTTTTCAGTCAAGGAAAGAAGATGGTTAAAGAGTTTGTTCTATCTCACACGTTTCACAAAATTTCCATGTACCAAATCATTCTAATAGAGTATTATTTTTAAGAAATTTAAACCGTTTACATTCAACTACCTTTTATAAATTGACGTTACTTTCAATTCAATGCTAATATGACTGTTAAATCTCCTTGGTGGTCACAAAAATAAATGCACTTAAGAAATTACTATTATTTTAGACTTTAAAAATTGAGAATTATGAATATCTAATTAAAAGGATATTTGGATCACCCCATATCCTTGAAGTTTCATGCATATATATATATATATATATATATATACAAACTACCTTTATAAACTGGTTGACATCCCAAGTCACTATATTAAGAAAAGAGTTTATCCTTATTAAGAGGAGTATACCCTTATTTTGCACCAGCAAGAACATATAAAAATGATATGGAAAAACCTAAATAATAAAAAATAAAACTAGAAGAAAGTGAAAAAAAGCAACCATGCAACACTTATTGCTGATACGCAAAGTATAATACAAAACTTTAATAATTAAATAGAGAAGAAATGAACCAAAACTTTAATAATCAAATAGAGAAGAAATGAACCAAGTATGCATGTATTGGTTTTTTTGGACATCTGGTAATGGGTATGAGGATATGAAATAATTGCATTTATATCCCTAATTCTATTATTGCTAAGTGACTGTTATAAGCGCATTTTAGTATATATTTACATATATAAAATATATATTATATAAAATAAAGAAAAGTAGGAGAGTCATGGCCATGGCCGGGCCATGCTTGTACTATCAAAGCCCGGCCCTTAAATTTCAGAGCCGACAAATAATTTATCCAAGCCTAGCCTTAGGGCTTTTCTTTAGAAACAGAATCCCTCGCTTTAAGGGCTTTTTGAGGGCCGCCCCCCCTTGTCTCATGGCTAAATTGACAGGCCTATTTCAATGAAGAGTAATTTGGTTGTTTAAGAAAATGGAGGAAAAAAGGTCTCTCGAAAATACCTTTAAATGACTAGTTGTCCTTAGTTGAGGATTCACTAGAAAAACTAGGCTCAAATTTGAGAAGTTTTGAAATTTGCGTCCTTTTTTCAAATACGTCAAAAACTTAAGTCCTCATTTGGAATCTTCCATTGAAATTATTATCTCATTTTCGACTTCAGTTCTGCTGCAACTGCAAGCTCTAAAACCCTACTTGGCTACTTCCTTTAAACCCCACAAGCGCAAGCGCCTCAAGCTCTAAAACCCTATCTGAGAAACCCATGTCGCTGCTCGAAATCATCACCAAATCCGCGGCAGATGCCGAATCCACCGTCAAAACCCCATCTCCCTACCCGATCATCCTCAATCCTGACCGCATATTCCCTCTTCTTAAACCCCAGATCGCCGAAGAGGAACCCCTCCCCATCCAACGCGTCCAAGGATGGAAGATCTCCGATCTCGATTCCCAAATCATCTCTCTCTCCCACAAATTCTTCAAAAAGCTGAAGCGGAAGCTCAAAAACCCTAATTCCCTCTCTCGGACCGAGTTTCTCGATCTCCTCAACTCGTTCCTCGATCAGAACAGTGAAAAAACCGGTCTTTCAATCGGAATCAGCCCCTCTGATCACGAGTTCACTCGCCGCGCGATTGAGAAGGTAGGGTTTTTGATCAATCGTGATGTCGCGGGGTTGATTTTGGATGCCTGCGTTGAAATCGATCTCTGGGAGGTGGTAGAAACCTTAATTCTCAATGGGGTTGTTGCGGGAGAAGCTGCATTGGGTCTGGTGGAGAAGATGGTGGAGAGGAGGAGGTCGGATATGCTGTGTCTTTTTGTCAAACACGTGGTGGACATTAGGTCCTCCGATCTTCTTCTGATTCTGAAGTACTTCCTCTCTCCGGCAACCGACGCTGGACTACCCGGTGTGCGGAAGGAGTGGGAAAGGCAAGCCCTTTCAGCAATTGAGAAGGCGGCCGGTGAGAAGAAGAAGTCGCCGCTGGGGACGCAGGCAGCTGTTCTCCTTGCAGCTGCTTATGATGGGTTTTCGACGCAGGAATTGTGCTTGCATTATCTCTTTGGATCGGAGAATGTTGATGGGCTGGCGCTGTCGGGTGCGGTGGCAGGGCTTGGTGGGGTGGAGATGTTGAGGTTGGTTAGGTATTTGGGGAAGTGGTTGAAGAAGTATGAGAGGTTTCCGGATGCTGCACCTTGCAAATCGGCAGAGTCTTTGCTGGGGTTGGAGGCTTGCAGGTGGGTTCCGACGCTGGAAGCAGTGGTGAGGTGTCTTGGGGTGGTTTTGGATGAGCATTTCTCTTACTTGGTGCTCAACCCCAACTTTCAAGAAGAGCTGGTGCAGATAGAGGGAGTGGTGAGGTCCTTGCAATTGGAGGCTGGCCTTTGCTCTTCTGTTGGATATTTGATTGAGAATTTGAGATTGGATGCGGAGATTCAATGAGGTGAGATTTTGTAGGATTGGTTGTTTTCAATTTCGAGCTAGATTTGATGTGATCTGATCACCCTTTTTGATGAAGGAAGCAATGCATCTTGATCTGGTTTTGTTGTGTTTAACTTCTGTTTTGATTTGTTATTACCCTTTTGGATGAGAGAAAGTAGAGTAGGTTTTGAGCAGAAAAGGTGTAATTTAGTTTCAGCAAGAAATTTGCTTTTGATATAATTTTCTTGAAGTTGTGAAAAATTGTTCTTAATTTGTGCTTGTAAGCCTGCTCATGATTGGTATCCTTATTGTAGATAGGAAAAATGCTAGCATCATGATGGTACTTTATTGTTATTGTGGTGATGCAAGTGGTGTGGAGATATGACCCAGTGGCCCCAACCATACAAAAGAGGTTCTAGGGATTAGCAATGTACAGAAAATAAGCCTCATTGGATGCTTCTGGCCCATCAATAAAAAACAATGATTTTAAACCAATTACTGCTTCTACATTTACTGCTTGCTTTCTTCTCTTTGATTTGGTAACGTTTAATTAGATTGATTTCTTATGGTTAGCTAATCTAAGAAACCAATTCACTGGTTGCTCGGTCGTGAGGTACCACTCCTCCACAGAAACAACCTGGGATTAATCCCTGGTTCAAGTGCTGATGTTGAGTGACTTGGATAGGGAGTGTTTGTGGGGGTGTGATTATTTACCAAAGGTTAAAAAAAGGCTAATATGAGAAATACTCTTTTTTATGGTTGGAACATTTGGCCACACAGCCGTGCTGTGCAACATGTCCTACATTCCACTTGATAACAGAAACGACTAGTGCCAGCATTATGCTACCAGGAATTACTCTAGATATATTCCATAGGAAGCAATTACCATTTCCACAAAAAAAGAAAAAAAAAAAAAAAGAAAAAGAAGGAAAAAAAGAAGAAGATGAAGAAGAAGAAGAAGAAGAAGCTACAAAATGAAAAGGGGTAGACCAGGTTGGTTTTATGCTTGCTGATGGCTTAGTCTCTTAGCCATGTTCTTTTTATTGTTTTTACTGTTTTCATCGACCATTGTCCATCATCTTGGTAGATCGTGTTTTTGTGTATATTACTTCACCTTATAAATTTTTGGTTACCTCTCAAAAGAATCTGTGTATGCCATTGCAAACAAACTTACACAATGTTATATCAAAAAAAAAAAAAATGGAAGGTAACAGTGAATTTATTAAAAAAAAGAAAATAGCGAGCACACAATCTTATATTGCATTGGTGGATGCAAGTGAGACAATTAGAAAAAGACGGGCAACAGTCCACCATCAATATATAAATGACATTGATGGGGATGCTTAGAGTTATCCGCAATAATATATAATTTTGTGGCCACTGTGCATATCGTATGAATATTTTGGTCTTTACCTGACTAGGAAGAGAAATTAGATGTTGTTTTGAGTTTATGTGACTTTCCAGCCTGATGATTCTTTCTCAAAGTGGCAAGTCTGCAATAGGGGAAGCATCTTACTTGGCATACTGTTGGGATGGCAGGTGGGATATACAAGCTCAGAAGAGGGTGTTTCTCTCCAATTTCTGAATTATTCTGGAATTGGGAAAGAAAACACATAAAAATTGAAACAAGATCGACTTTGTAACTTGTCCATTTTAAAGTAGGAGTTTCCATGTTCTTAACAATTTTATTTTTATGAAGTCCACTTAAAATCAAAGCTTGTGAAATTGTTTCATGTAACATAGAGAGGCAATCGACTACAGTTCACATGAATCACAGAATCAGATGTAACTGCTTATGAATTTTTGTATAGTGTAATTTGCTTTTAACAGTAACTGAATGATTATGAATTTGCTATAGGAGTATGATTGTATCTCTAATCACACAATATACAAGCTACTCTCAAATGCATTGGAGGCACCAACACAGAAAGGAGCTTCTTGGTTAAAAGTTGTGAGATGATACCATTAAAAAAAAAATGATGTGAGGTGATGGAAGGCCATGATTTACCACAGGTGGATTCCTGAGGCCATTTTCTTTTGACTTTTGTAAAGATGGCAAGTGTTGAAAGGACCAATAGATGATGTGGTGGACGGGTGGCTTAAATAGTCATAACAGTAGTCCCTAGATTGGATCCATTTTGAATCAACACTATAGTTGTTCATGTCAATTTCATTAAAGTTATCTTAGCTGTATACCACACCACTTGCGTATATTTCTGTACGATTGCAGTTCCTTAATTATTGAAAAAGAATACATCAGAAAGCCCTAGTAGTCCCTTAATGGATTCATTTTGAGTTTACACTCTAATTTATTGTATCAATTTCATAACAGTTGTCTTTGCCGTATGCCATTACTGATGTATATTCCGGGTATACCATTACTGACATATATTTCTGAATTATATCAGTTCATAAATGAAATTAAAGAATGCATAAAAAAGCATCACGCATCATACAAAAAACCACATTGATCAGAATGAAGTAGGATTATTCTTATCTCCTTCAGCATGGTCTAGGAAGCTAGCTTTTAATGTTTTATCATAACATTTTAATTGAATTTGTCAAACTAATGAAGGCGGGTTTCTTTCAGAGAAAATATGGTAGTTCCATTTTATGATCCATGGAAATGCTTCTTAACCATTATTTTCAAGAGCTCATGATGACAATAATAATTCACTCCATAATTAATATTATTATAGAATAGATTGTGGAGTCAATTAGGGAGAATTAAGGACAAAACCTATGCTAATCAAGCAAGAAACTGGATTGGGACAAACATCCCTAAGCTAACCAAACAAGAAACTGGTTTGGGATTTGGTTGGTGAAAGGCTGGAAGCTATCTGAAAATACAAATAATTGCCACTGTTTTTTATTTTTTATTTTTTATTAACAAGATATAGGTCCTACATCTTGTGATAGTCAGTAAATATGTATCCAATTTGAGTTTTAGTCTTTCTGGTGTCATTTGATTTGGAGATGAACAGTTTTTTATAGTGGAGTTGGAGATGAGCATTAGTATCGTATTTTATATAACACCTTTAGTTTTTTTTAATAAATAAATTAAGTGCAGTGAGTAGCTTAGTTTCACAATCAAGATGAGTCTCTTCTCCATTGAGGATGAGTTTATTGTGATTAGTCATCCAAATGGATGTTTGCTCTTGGGGTAACGCCTACAGGTGGATTATGTTGACTCTTTATCCATTTTAAGAGACCAGAAGTAAAAAAGAGTTAATAATCTTGGATATGTCCTCAGTATGGAAGAAATAGATTTTGTATTAATGATATATTTTCATCCTTTCGCGATTTAAATTGTCTTTAAAAGTTCTGTTTATTTTAAAGTGTTTTATTTATTTATTTTAATGTCATTCTTCTAAACAATGTCCCCTGGACCTGACATTGTGGATTTAAAAGATTTTCTGAACAAAAGCAGATGGTTGTTTGGATCATGTATAGGTTGTCTTTGTTATATGTGCATCATTGCTAAGATACATCATATCATATCTTCGCATCTATTTTAAGTTTCTATCATTTTATTTTTGGATTTCTGCCTTATCAAACCTTCCCTTTTGTTCAATAGTTGCCCACACCTATAAAAAGTAGCGCCAAGTTATTTTCAAATCAACTTTCCTACCTCGGATCCATTGAATCTGTGCCCATGAGTATTTTGAATATACAACTTTCCTACTTTTAAGTCTAACCAAAGCAGTTTGGGAGCTTCCCATGTGGGCCACATGGAATGGTGAATAAGATTGCCAGATATGGATGTGGAAGACAGGTGAACTTGAGGCATCCTTGTTTTAGGAGAAGCTACTACTGTGAACTGGACATGGGTGAAGTTTGTGTAAGGGCCATCATATTTTGAAAACAGAGTAGATCTTCATTTTAATTTCTTTTAGGGTGTTTTGACTTTGGGTGGTACAGAAAATCCTAGTGATATTTGGGGCATTGCCTTATTTTGGTTTGTCTTGAATTTTATGGGTTACTAATGTTTGTACTACATTTAGGGTTACCTTGATATCTAGGGCTGTGCCTTGTTTTGGTTAGGTTTGGATTTTATGGTCAATGTGTGGACTTCCTGATGCTTTGGTTGCTTTAAGTCTGTGTTACAGTCCAGCCCGATTTGGCAATCTCCTTGCTCTTATTATCTTCAATTTCTTCTTATTTACTATGAGTTGTAACCTTTTGACTGCAGGCATGATTGGAGAAGAATAATTACATTCAATTAGTGGGTCAACCTCACCAAGATTGAAGGAGATGTAGGATCTTTGATGTATTTGTTTTCTTCTCTGAGAATGAATACGGCAGTCTATTCCTGCCTCTATTACCTGTGTATGCCACAGGACACCCTTTCCTTTGGTGGGTTTTAGCCATCTAGTAGACCACTCTACCAGTCTGCCATTCATTTTTGTTGCTGATGATGACCTTGTGCCTTTTCATGAAATCCTTACCCACCCAAAATAAATAAAAAAAAGTGATGCCTTGGTATGTTCATATGAATACCAGTCCAGTCCAGTGTGATCTGTTGTGAGGTAGACATTATGACTTTATATCTTTCTATTTTGTAACTTTTTTTCCACAAAAAGATGAGTCCGAATCCTTAACCAACCCAACCCACCCACCCACCCAGTGACCGTGAGTGGACCTTTCACCGTCTGCTATGTCACCACGGGGCTGCTGCCCTATGCCTAACAGGGGCTGCCATGGTGACATGGTGGACCGCACCGTGATTGATTCACTTACTATCACTGTGGGGAAAAGCCGTAGATGATCCCAATTCTAAAAAGATGGACATTAATGTTGAGGCATGCTCTTGCCAGACAGTAGCACACTATGTCTTTCTTTCTTTCTTTTTATTTTTATTTTGCATTCTGAAAGGAGGAAGAAATCTAGTTGTTTTTTTTTTTTTTGACAATTTTAGTTCCCAAACAAAAATTCAAGGTGGAATGTATGTCTACAACCTGTGTGAGTATTAGAAATGGTTCTTTGCCTCTTGGATACAAATCTGTGTATTGTAAAAAATTGTGGAATCCGACCCATTTTAATCCTAATTAATGGTAGGCTCCGATGAAAATTTGTAAGCTACACATGAACTCAAAATTAATTGGGTGGTCAAAATTGGAATTTGAAGAGTCATAGTCAAAATAGAGCCTATCAAAATCAACAGCTTTAATATATACATATAGACAATAATCACATAATTGTATGATCATAGCCATCAAATTAAATGGCCACAATGATTAGACCTAAATGGATGGTTGTAACCACGCTAAGGCTACTCTCATTATTTGACGCCCCTTCCTATCCAACTGAATATTACATCAATGGAATTACATAACATACATGCATTGAACAAAAGGCATGGTTTTAAAAAAATGGCTCGTTTAGACCATTTTATTTATCAAGGACTTTAATCCCAAATGTTGTTTTCCACCTGGTTTGACAAATGTGCAGTGCCGGACTGTTCCTTCCACGGGCCAGGCTGGGTTGGGGAGTGCCTGGGTTGGGGAGTGCTGGCCTGCAGGCCAAAGATATTAATGGGGGCCAAAAAATTGCTTAAAATATGAACATGATATGGTGTAAATTGGCAGGGAAATACAGCTAAGAACGTAGGGATGTAAATGGGTCCTCGATTCTCATATTATCCGGAGGTTCTGACCTGTTAAAAACCAGGTCTGGGTCCTTATTTAGGCTCCAATAAGTAAATGAGTCCGGGTCCGATTCCGCCTTGGTTCGAACCCATGGACTCGACACCCGACATATTACCTTAATTTTCGAAAATCTCTTCTAAAAATCATATATATTTTTTAATATCATTCTCTACCTAGACCCGGTCCCAGATCTAGACCCGATATATGATTCTAGTTCCAATTCCGGAGCCGAGAAATAAGTTCCAAAACGGTTCCAGGTCTGGATCCAGTTCCACATTCTCCTTAACGGTTTCGGTTCCAGGTCCATGATGGACTTGGACTTGAAACCCTATAAGAAAGTCATGAAAGGTCCATTGACGGAAATAAAAATTTGCCGCGGATTTCTTCCCTAACAGAACAATTTCTGCATGGAGATGTTCAAGTGGAGGGGCTCATGCACTTTTAATACAAAGTCACACGAAGAAATCTGCAAGTTGGGCCATCTAGCACCTCCCTTTTCCCCCCATAGCACCCCAAGTCCATCACACCAGATCATTTTCCCACCCACATATGTACATATTTACTACTCGTTTCAATGAATAGCAAGAGTATTCCTAGCTCAAGAGGCCCAGGTGATGAGGTCTCTCCTGCAATGTCCAATGTGATTCCATCCAAACCCATCAAAATTGCAATTAACATAAATCCATTGGAGCCAAAAAAACAAAGAGGGTACAGTTAGCCCCTACTTTTCCACATGAAAATCTAGATTATATTAGACAAGTTTCCAACAGAAAAATGAACCCTTCTGAGTTATGGACCATAACTTCTGTTAAGTATCTTAATCCAGAATAGTTGTTATGGACCATAACTTCTGTTAAGTATCTTAATCCAGAATAGTTGTTTTACATGGATAGAAGAATCCAGAATAGTTGTTTTACATGGATAGAAGAGACATGTAACACCAGACGATCAGATCAGCTTCAATCTCCACTAGCACAACCCCCACAGCCACAATGAACACACTCTACAACCTTCTCTTCTCTCAGGTGTTTGGGGACTCTGCAGACGCAGGTAGTGGCAAAGTTGTGATCCCGGGGCTGCATGCACCTTAGGCAGCAGAGTCTTTCATACCCAGGCTGCAAATCAATCATAATACACAAGATTAAGAATGACATTCGAATAAGTAAGTCGTCCGACAACATATAAAAACAGTCACATGCCAATGTAGTACGTGTGCACGATCTGAGCAGTCAACCAGATAAGTCCCACTGTATTAGATGTTGATGCCAAAACTAAGACTAAACTACACATTGAAATAGCCACAGTTAAAAAAGTACAGAATCCATTTGTCAATAGAGGGACAGGGTAGAGTCAGGTATAAATAATAAGCATCATAAGGGTTTAAGGGGGAAATTTGTTCTCTTGCTAATCTTTTCTCCTTTTTTGGTACAAGTAATGATGGTGATATTAAAAATAAAAAAGCAAACAACTAATATAGCACCTACAAGAAAACAAACGAAGAGATATGAAAGACAATTACAAGCTGTGGACTACTCAGACACTGTGGGGAAGAGATTTTTTTTCCTTTCTTTTTTCCTTTCTTGATAAGTAATAATACTTTAAATAATGTTAAGAAAATAAGCTAGAAAAAGTTAACATCCGCTGTGTAAGTTTATTAAGATAATAGCCAACTACCTAAGCAAGGGTACTAGAACAAGATTACAACTGTAAGAAATTCCACAAAAAGGGGCTCACTAGCTCAGATACATGTACCAAAAGGCTTTGCCAAAACAACAGCTTCTTCAAATGAGACCACCATCAAAGCTTAAAAGGAGACCGGTAGTTTAGTTTGAGAAAGTTAATCAGATTGGCCTCCTAAATCCATCAAGTTATATTACAGTGAGAAGAAACCACGTCCCAAATTGATAATGATTAGCAGTATGCAGCAGAATGGATGATTATCATGTTCGCCAGTAGTTGCAGCTACAGGTGATGTTGCTATCTTACATTGGTAGCATTATAAACCTCAAAAAATATGACATGCTGGTCCAGAAATTTAGTGAAATTAATCTAAAACTAGAAATGTATATCTAGAAATTGCATTTAGTTTAAACAGGCACTTTTATTAGGTCTGAGATTTTGTTGATAAGGTTTCCATCCCGATTCCATGATTGAAGAATCCCACACTAGACTGATTGGTAGGGAGATTGGAGGAAAATCACAATTAACATTGAAATCTTAACCAGCGCTACAAAAATTATGCTCAACATAAAAAGAACCACCTGGCTTGTAAAAATCCTACAGAATAGCAAGTATCAATTGATGCAAGATAGCCATCGGTGTATTTGGATGGTCCATATTAGCTTTAGGGTTATGTTTTCACATATTTAAGCATTGTAAAGCCTCCTAGACTATTCAGTTATGATTAATGAGAATTTTCTTGAGTGCTTTTGGGTTTCCCGGAGTTCTCTCATCCTCGCCCGCGATGGAGAGTTTGGCGTGAGGCCAAGATTTTCAGGTGCAAAGCCTGACCTATCCCCCTCCATCTTCCATCTCTACCCGTCCCGTGTCTGGTACCCCGCTCTGCATCATCAATCCTGGATACTTATATGGGATGACATGTAATATGTTGTATGGAGTAGGACAGATGGAGGGAAACTACATCTGCTAGGGTACTGTTGTATTAGAGAATGACATCTCCAGGTTACTGTTTTTCTGATTATTCCACACCAAATCAAATGCCTGGCAACTAGGTCCGATAATGTCCAGGCACGGGAAAGCAGATAAAAGTTGAACCTAATGAGATTTCTGGTTTCTACCCGCCCCAAATGAACAATTGAACAGTTACCATACATTTGAACAAATATATCCAAATGGCATGCAATTTGAGGAAATATTACAAAACACCCTCATGTAATAGCAAATAAGCAAAGGCTATGACCAAAAAAGAATAAAGCTATCAGCAGATGACAAGCAGTAGTAGTAATCTAGTATATCCATATAGCAGTAGTCAGGACTCCAAAATATGGGGAAATATAAGCAAGGAGCCCACCAAAGAAAAAAGAGGAAAAGAACCAAGCAGTAAAACCATATGTAACAGATGTCTGAACCTTTTTCCATTTTGCAATTAGGTTCCGGTCTGCATAGCCTTGATCCAAGCAGAACTCATATAGCTCTTTTGATATCTCCTTTCTTCGGTAGTAGAGATCATAAATGTAGCGGCTCTTCTGATGTGCAATTCGAAAGATAGGCCACAATGCTTCACATTTTCTCTTACCATCATGTGTATCATTTTCAGCTGTTTGCGAATACAAATTGTGTAAGAACCAAAGCTTACTTCAGTGTAACTCAAAAACCAAGACCAAGTCAAACACCAAGACTTGGCTATTCACAAAATTGAGTCAACCAGGAAACCTAGAAGGTTGACCAGGTCTGGTCTGGGCAGTGTCAACAGTCAACACGGGTGAGTTCCAGTTCAGTGCATCTAGTTCTAACTGTTGTTATAAATTAGAGCTTCAATTATTGCACAGCTTGATGAGGCACTTATTTTGTACTACTAGGTCTCATGGATGGGGAATGCCCTAAAAATCAGCCAATTGGAAGATCATAAATGAAATCATTCAATTTTAAAGTTTATCTTTCTCTCTTTTAGATTTGCTCTCGTAAATACCCATGCAACACATGATTCAAATAATAATAATAATAATAATAATAAAACACACCCTTTACAAGTCCCTCACCATCAGCTGTACAGGCCAGGGATGGATTCATTGTTGTTTCTGTGAAGAGGTACCTCACCACCGAGCTACCAGTGGTTGTTTCTGTGGATTGATATCTTTCTTCGTTTTTTTTTTTTTTTTTTTTTTTTTGAATCGTATAGTAAAATTCATTAAAAAAAAAAGCCAGCAGTACAAGAGAACTATATTGACAAGCTAAACCAACACCCGAGACCAAACAACCCAGACCAGCAGAAAGAAGCAAACGAACTAGTAGGACACTGCAACATCCTTGCAATTTAGCATAATTTGGTTTAGCAAGATCCCATGAAAAAGAGGATTTGTAGACAGCCAAAAAGCCACTTATCTTATCAGACACCCTTCAAAGCACCTGGCATTCCTCTCCTTCCAAACAGTCCATATGACAGCAACAAATGACAGTTTCCACATTTCTCTACCTCTAGGCGCCAAAGAAGGTTTAATCCACAATTCAAGCAGGGTCGGAAGTGAATTTGGGAGAACCCAGCTACACCCAAATCAATCCAGCACCGCAGTCGAAATCCTCTGGGTGAAAGCTGCATTTAAGAAGAAGAAGCTCCACATACTCCTCATCATGTAAACATAAAGGGCAGGCGTTCACCACGACCATACCTTTCCTTCTTAAGTTATCCATTGTTAGGATTCTGTTTCTGAGGTCAGCCACCCAAACACCAAAATTCTAGGAGAAGCTTTTAATTTCAAATCCTTCCAAAGGGGCATCTTGGATTAGTCCACCCTGCCAAAGCCTTAAGGGGCCCGTTTGAGACCTTTACATGTAGAATGAAGTGAAGTAAAGCCTCAAATCAAGAAAGAATAAAATATAAGTGGGTTATGATGGTATTTTGTGTTTAGTTGTTTGGTAGGGAATCTTTTTGTATAAAAAGTAGATGCTTTTTTTGTTTTTTTTGTCTTTTAGTGGAGAAAGGAGGTTGTTTTTTACCCTTTTTTTTTTAAAGGAGGGAATTTTGAAGATGTTTGATGTGACCCCTTGTCTGAAAAATGGAGGCGTTACATTACTTTTACTTTATTAGTAAATTCCCGAACGGGCCCAATAGAGACTGAGAATCTGCTGTCTTTAGAACGTGTCCAAATTCTCTCGTCTTGCCCCCCTAGGATTGAAACTGAAGACAGAAGATCGAGGAGAGAGAGATAACTTGATTTCCTTCATTCTCCTTTAGATTTCTTCTAAAGATGGGGCTCCAGAGTCCAGATCAAATGACCTCTTGACCCATGCCTCTCTAGGTAGCTACTAACAGTAGCTTTCTTGTTTATAGTACAGGTCACTTAATCTGGAAATTGGGCAGCCACTGGGTAGTCCCCAACCCAATTATCAAGCCAAAACAGAACCTCCTCCCCTGACCCTACTCGATACTTTATCTACCTTGTTAAACTCTCCTGAACCGATGTAATCCGTTTCCATGTGGCCGAACTTTAATAGGAGATGGACTTGAAATCCCATCTGTTCCTCGAGTCCCCATATTTAGCTAACATCAAATGTCTCCACAAACTTCAGACACATCCCCAATCCTCCAAAACCACTTGCCTAGCAAAGCTCGATTCATCTCCCTTAAGGGTCTAATGACTAGGCCACCTTCTAACTTTGGTTTACAGAATGAAGCCCAATCCACCAAGTGAAAACTTTCCACTGTTTCTCCCACGCCAAAGGAAATCTCTTTTAAGTTTTTCTATGCGATTGACAACTGAAACCGGACATTTGAAGATGGACATGAAGTACAAAGGCAGGTTAGATAGAATTGATTTTATAAGAGTTACTCTTCCTCCAATGGAAAGATAATTAGCTTTCCACAAAGCTAACTTACTTCCCACTCTCTCCACAACTGGATCCCACAATGACTTCTTCGGTGAGCCTAGATACAAGGGGAGGCCCAGATAAGAAGTGGGAAGATGACCCATCTTACAAACCAAGATATTAGCGTAGTGACGCATTATATCCTCCTCTACTCCTAACCCAACCGGCTCACTCTTGTTGAAATTAATATTTAAGCCCAACACCACTTCGAAGCATATTATGGTTGCTTTCACATTCTTAATTTGATCTTCACCAGCTTCGCAGAAGATTATTGTATCGTCAACAAATTGTAAAATAGAGATCGAAGGAGTGCTTTTACACACCTTGAAGCCTCTTATCAAGTTTGCAGAAGTCACTGCCTTAACCGTCCTGTTCAGAGCCTCAGCCACAATAACAAAAGGAAAAGGGGAAAAAGAATCCCCTTGTCTAAGACCCCTTTGTGCTGCAAAGTACCCTTTAGGTGACCCATTAATTAATATTGAAAAGCAAGCTGACAAAACACATCCCTTAATCCATGCCCTCCATCTTGTTCCAAACCCCATTCTCAACAAAAGATAGTCCAAAAAATCCCAATACACTCGATCATAAGCCTTTTCTAAATCCAACTTGCATATCAACCCTGGAAGCCTCTCTCTACTTCTAGAATGCAGCCTTTTCTAAATCCAACTTGCATATCAACCCCGGAAGCCTCTCTCTACGTCTAGAATGCAGGCATTCATTGGCTATGATCACGGCATCCAAAATCTGCCTCCCCTTGACGAAAGCTCCTTGCTCTTGGGAAACAATACTAGGAAGCACCTTCTGAGTTCTTCCAGCCAAAACTTTTGCCAATATCTTGTATATGCTCCCAATGAGACTAATAGGTCTGTAATCTTTGATACCAATTTCTCCCTTTCTTTTGGGAATAAGTGAAATGAATGATGCCCCTAAACTTTTAAGTAGCTTCCCTCTAGAATAAAACTCTGCCATGAAATCCATAACATCCCCTTCACTTCTGCCCAGAAATGCCGGAAGAAGGCCATAGGAAAGCCATCCGGACCCGGGGCTTTATCTCCAGCAAAAGCAAAGACAGCAGCCCAAACCTCCTCCCCCTCAAACTTCCTTTGTAGCCATTGGCCTTGCACTGAATCTAATGTGGCAAAATCCAGATTATCTAGGGACGGTCTATTCCTCTGGTCCTCAGAGTACAAAGAAAGAAAATAATTTTGAATGTGTTGTATTATATCATCTTTGCTTTCCAATCTGACGTCTCCTGCCATGAGAGAAGAAATTCTATTTAGTCTCCTCCTAGAGGAAGCCATCCCATGAAAGAACATGGTATTTTTATCTCCTTCAGTTAGCCACCTGCATCTTGACCTTTGTTTCCATTTAATTACCTCCTGTATAGTTATCCTTTGGAAGTTATCTTTTATAGAGCTATTCTTCTATTCCACTGATCTACAGAAAGTTGACCCACTTCCTCCTTATTGTCAAGGAGCTGAATTTCCCCTAGTATGCAGCCTTTTGAACTTCAATGTCTTCAAAATTTGTCTTGACCCACTCTTTCAATTTAATCTTCAGACTTTTCAGCTTTACACCCAATCTGTATACAGCTTGAGGTGAGGGGGGGGGGGGGGGGTGGATGGGGCGGCGCGGACATAACAATAAATGTAGGCCTATTGGACCATGGCCCATTACTCATGTAAACTACCCAAACCAGGTCATGTGCATGACCTATTCTTCAGACTATCTGTTGTAACAAATGACCTATTCTTCAGGCTATCTGCTGTAACAAACATAACAATCCATTTTCGGCATTATATTAAGAGATCGAAAGACTATCTCATCGACACTCAGAGATTACATCATTTTCTATCTGTCTTCGTCTCAAATAATACATCCAAGGTGGATCTCACTTATTAGACATGTGCATCAAAACCATGGCTACTGTGCAGATACGTAATTCAACAAGTTGTACAGTTGCACAGAATCTACCTTGTAAGCCCTCTATTCTTAAAATGGTAATGCATACGTTAACTAATAGACCAACCTTCTCTCATCTTCGCCTCCAACTCACGGAGAGTAGGCTCAATCAGCTCCCATCCATTTGGATATTTGATGCGATTTGTCTTTATCTTTGGCATTCTCTTAAGTGCAGTACAATTTCAGCTGGTGAAAGAAACACATGATAGTGAGGTCCGATACCAACATAAAAGTAGTAACAATGAATGGAAATAGTAAGAAAAAAATAATTCTCACATGGATTAAATCCAATCCAAATAAAAGAATTATAGCTAGACTAATCCAACCATGACCAATGCGAAAAATGTATTACAAAAGGGAATTGTATTCAATCCAAGGTCCATTTAAAAGTAGTTTTTCAAGTTTTAGCCCAAATTATGAAATTCAGAAATTAATGACAAAATCCAGCAATTAGTCTTGTTAAACAGTTCTTATTCTGCTCTTGATCAACACAATTCATGCAACAGGATCTAGAAATGATTTGACAACAAATTGTACTTCTACACACTAGCACTACCCATCAACCAGAATGCATGGTAAACAAAAAACAATAAATGGAATAACCAATGCCTCATGTCAGAATTCCAGCAAATGGTTTCACTATTCAGGTCCAAACTTCAAGTGAATGGTTGATTGGAATAGATATGATATAATTTGCATCTGATAGCCGGTAGCAGGTGCTTGTCAAGCAGTCCAGTGGAGGAAGTCATTGTCGTGTTGCCAGTCCTCACATCCCCATCCCCAGTTCAGTTGACATGCCAAATGGAACAAAACTCAACACTTGTATTTTTAATTTTAATTTACCAATCGGATGACTGACATCCCACCTGTATGATTGCAGCTGTAGGAAGGTTGGTGACTGATGGCTGTTGTTTGCACATACACTCCCTTGTCATTCTATAAATGATAAATATGAAAAAGGATTCAAATGTAATATTTGAATGGAACATGCATATGTTCAAAAGCCCAGCTGAAATATAGACACAGTTCTCTGATGTTTCAACCAAGGCACATTAGATGGCAGCAGAAACAGCACAATCAGATATCGGAAAGGATTTCCAACACAGGCTATTGTTGAATTCACTACCACAAAGGAGAAGCTCTAATTAATGTCGTAAGCAGAAAGAGAGAGGAAAAGTGAGGATGTAGATCAGTTGCTGAAATTGTGCATCCGCAGAGGATAGCGAGTTAAAAGGTTTGACTGCATAAATCTAAAGTTTTATTATTGGAAACACTTGTATTTTAATTTTATTTTATTTTACCAATCGGATGACTGACATCCCACCTGTATGATCGCAGCTGTAGGAAGGTTGGTGACTGATGGCTGTTGTTTGCACATACACTCCGTTGTCATTCTATAAATTATAAATATGAACAAGAATTCAAATGTAATATTTGAATGGAACATGCATATGTTCAAAATCCTGGCTGAAATATAAATACAGTTCTCTGATGTTTCAACTAAGTCGCATTAGATAGCAGCAGAAACAGCACAATCGCACGTCAGAAAGGATTTCCAACACACACGTTTTTGTTGAATTCACTGCTACAAAGGAGAACCTCTAACTACAGTTCTAAGCAGAAAGAGAGGGAAAGCAAGGATGAAGATCAGTTGCTGAAATTGTACATCCACGAAGGATAACAAGTTAGAAGGTTTGACTGCATAAATCTAGGGTTTTATCATTGGAGGTATGAAAAACTCTAAGGTGAGAAAAGGGAGAAGATAGAGAAGAAGAGAAAGAAGTGGCAAGAAAGAGGGATATAGTTGTGATAGCTAGGGTTGGGCAACCACAACAGCGCGCGTGTATTTTCATATTAAAAAAAAAAAACTCAGTAGTTTTTTAAATTACAGGTATGTCCCTTCACTTATTTATAAATAAGTTCCACTTTGTTTCATAACACTGTGAGCACTTTCAGGTCTCACACTTGATCCAAGGTATCATACCACAGGAAGAAGCAGCCTAATGCCCAGATTTCCACATAAAAGCACATGTTTTTTTTTTCTCTCATGTACAAAGCAGTCGGATGATTTGTTATTAACAAAAAAAAAATCTCAAAACTAAGATAGTATGCAGCTCAACAATGGTTAAATAAACACTTGACATAATTTTAGCATTAATGGCCAATCTAAAGCTAAAACACTGTACCTAGGAAAAGACAAAGAAATTTCAACCAAAAGGAAATTAACTTTCATACAACAACATAAAGTTATTACCCAAACACTTAATATAATCTGGGCATTAATGGCCAACACTTAACCAAGGAAAAAACAAAGAAGAACCAAAGGAAATAAAGAATTATACATTGAGACAACATAAACTTATAACCTAGTGAAATAGCATCATTTTCTTGATTTAGTGAATGGTAGGGCATCTACTTCATCTTCTTGACATGCTCTAGATTTTAAAACGATAAATATATATATATATATATATATATATGATGCACATAATTGATATGGGAACGTAAAAATTTTCATGTGATGGCTAGAGAGAGAGAGAGAGAGAGAGAGAGGGAGGGATAGATTAGAATGTATGAAATTCAATAGATAATTTTAAGTTCAAAAGAATATGAAGCATGGTAAAATGCCAAAAATCAGTTGATATTTTATGAATTTGGTGCTCTTTAGATGGAAATGATTTTATTCTTTTTTGAATGGTAACATGACTTGAACCCACAACCAATTGTTAACACCTTCCAGGCTTCCTCTGTGCTATGGGCTCTTTTCAAGATGAAAAAGAATTTAATAGGTAAATGATACAAGCTGTTCAAACTTACTCTGTACAAGAGACTGACCTGTTTTCATTCCCACACTCCATAAGTAGGCTGGATCTTTATGATAATTGAATCATAAGCAGAAGTCAGCAAGACTAACTGCACATGGGTTTTTCTTTTTGGTCCTCCCAATACTCTAATTTATACCTCTTGAATTATGATTATGGTAAGATTCATTTGCTACATTCTGGTATTGTGATAAAAAAGGACTCCTGTAGCCATAGCCATAAAAACGGACTCCTATAGCTATCAACCCCAACCTAGTGGTTTACTCTTTAAACACTTTGGATACATAAAATAAATCCAAAATGTCAATATTTCAACCTTGTCGGTGTGACTCTTGAGACAAATCAATTATACTAGACACACCAGATTTGAATTAACTTAATCTACTACACGAGTAATGATAGAAGAATTGAGAAGAATCACCAACTTGTATTCATGGTTGGCTGTTGACCAATAAAATTCTACTATTATTTCAAAACAAGAACACAATCCAAGCATTCTTACTTGTTGGCAGAACCCTTTCGTTCTGATACTTTCTTTTTAGATGATGGAAGCATAAAGATCTACGGAAGAAGATTGCTAGTTACGTAGTAAGAAATTCTTGGTTTGTTACAAATTTACATTTAATGCACTCACCCTATAACAAAACATTTTATGTGTGTTAAATTTACAGAAAAAGAAATTCTACCTTAATTACATTCTAAGCTATCAACATTTTATGTAGAAAAACTAATTTCTCCATAGAGCTGTTAGATAGAAAGAAAGGAGGGAATGAGACAGGGAAATAGAGGAAGAGGAAAATACATATATAGCTAGAGAGAGAGAGAGAGAGAGAGAGAGAGAGAGAGAGAGAGAGAGAGAGAGAGAGAGAGAGAGAGAGAGAGAGAGATTGAAACTTGAAAGAAACTAGGAAAGAGAGCAAGAGAGGAAACAAGAAAATGGGATGGGAGAGAGGAGTACGAACTAGAAAGCAAGCAAGAGATGGAGAGAGAACGAGGAAGTGTGTTTTTTTCAATCTAATCCATTGATAATTACTTCAGATAATTCATTTACAATACTGTGATATTTCTTTAAGACACACAAGTCCAAAAATCACCAATCCAAACAGTCCTATCTATTAACTTGAACTTGAATCTACGAAAACCCCAAAATATCGCGATTTTTTTTAACATACACTTGAGTACAAAAAGGCACATAACCAAACAGTCATATCCATTAACTTAAACTTGAATCCATCAAAAACCCAAAATATAACTAAAGGAGCTGAGCTATGGGAAACAGAAAATTTTGATTATTTCTCTGGTTGCAAGATAAAGAAATGGAATTGTAGTTAATCATCTCAATTCAATGTAGATAGACACTTAATCAGTAATATATAAAGAAACATTCTTTTACTCAGTAATCAGTTTCCCAAATGGAACATCTGTCAATGCTGGATCAGGAAGATAATCAATCACATCAGTACAAATCTCACCTACATAAAACTTTCAGTTAAGAACCACAGTTTTAAGTAACCCCAACCCAAAAAAAAAAAAAAATCTACTCTTTCTATGGAAATCGAGTATTCTGCATATCAGGAGTGCAGAAAGCAATTTGATTTAGGATCATTGAAGATTTCAATCAGACTCACATTCATAGCCCTAACCCATTGTTTGTTTTTATCAGATTAATCAGCTAAGCTAATACCTACATTAGAATCAGCTGCTCTAATAAAAACAGTAAAATCAAGCATAAAGTCTTATTCTAGGGATTAGGGAAACAGGGATTACGGATAATAAGGTTGAGGGAGATGGAGAAATTAGAGATTAGAGTTCTGGGTGAGAGAGGTGGAGAGATTAGGATATGGGGATTAGGGTTCGGTTGAGAGAGAGAAGTAAAGTACCTGCTGCGTTTCTGCGAGAAGAGGGAGGGAGAGTTATAGGTAGAGACAGTTTATTTTCTTATTCATGCGCACTCATTATTTTCCCTTTTATCCTCTCAGTTCCATGGAAAATCAGTTCCAAGGAAAAGTTTTCTCTTTTGCTGAGAATTTCTTTTTCACCCCCATACTAATTTCTTTGTTGAGGAATTTTAGAAAATTATTCCCATTTTTATGTTTTAAATTTCTTTTTGACCCCCATACAAATTTTTTGAGAAATTGTGGAAAACTAATTCCATTTTTATGTTTTTCATACGGAAAAGCGGCCGCACAAAACTAAAATTCTACTTAAGCGCATGATTTAATTTCCCTAATCCTCACATTATGGCAATGGGTTGCTTTTCTAATTTTTTTTTCAATTTAAAAATGTATAAATTTTTGGATAATTTCAAAATAGTATATGAGGATTTGAATATTTTAAAAAAGTATAAAACTTTTCCATATTTCTTTCTATCAAGTCCTTGCCATAATTTTTTTTTTAAATGATAAAAACACCATTATGATATGTTTTTTGTATTTTCTTAACCTTCTTTTGTCCCTAAAACCAATCCAAAGATCGCTTTATGGGCCTCAATGACCAAAGATTAAAGATCACTTGTTGACCATTGATTAAGGGGTTATATATGTAATAAATGTTACATATGTAAATTTTACATGTGTAAGCTTTATGCATGCATTTCAGTTTACCATTTATACTTGTTGAAGACTGACACTTTGAAATATTTTTTTAGGAAAGCCTTTGCTCCTTTATGGCAGAAAATATTTAAAGTTACTGCTAGAAATGATGCAATAAAATGTTTTTTTGAAAGAAAATGAGTTTAAAATAGGTTATTCAAAACATACTAGCTAGGAAAAGTGGCTTAACTTCAGATTTATGGACCTCTAAACAAAATGTGGGTTACATTGCAATCACATCACATTATATTGATAGTGATTGGGTGATGTAGAAAAGAATGATTTCGTTTTCTTTACTAAAGTTCTCACACATTGGTGCTAAGATACAGATTACCATCCTTGAAAAACTTGGAGAATATAATATTGAAAATGAAATAATTGCTATAACTGTAGATAATGCAAGCACTAATAATGTCGCAGTAAATTTACTAAAACCTATGCTTCAACTCGATTTAAATGGAGCTATCTTTCACAATAGATGTGCATGCCACGTCATAAATCTTATCGTACAATGGATTGTAGTTTTGGAGATGATTTGGTAAAATCTATTAAAGTTGATTTGGAGATCATTAAATGGTTTGTAGGTTTCATTTTTTGTTCTCTTTCATGAAAACAATGGTGGAGGGATATATGTGTAAATTTGGGTATAAAACCTAAGAAAATATCACAAGATGTAAAGCATAGATGAAATTTTACCTATAAAATGTTAAAACAAGCATGTGCCTATAAAATGGCACTGAATCAAAATTTTGACTTTATTTAACACATGAAAATATTTATATAAGTGATAATAGATGGACCCTTCTTGAGATAATAAGAGATTTTTTGGAAGTTTTTCATGATGCAACCTTATTTTTTTTTAGGGTATATTATCCCACATCAACTCAACCTTTAACCCATTTTTTTATGAAATAAGTCTTACTTTTAAAACGTATAGAGATTTTTATCTTTTTCAACTTATGTGTGTACAAATGGAGGCAAAGTTTTCACAATATTGGAGAATAGCTCCTTTAATATTTTGTATAGTTACTGCATTAGACCTTATATTGAAATTAAGAGGTGTAGAAACCCTTTTTGAAGAAATAAACTCAAGCATGAATACAACTAATATAAATGATATGCATGCAATTAGAACACAATTAGAAACACTTTATTTGGATTATGTTATCCGATTGGGTAGATCCGTAACACCCACGATCCCAACTGGCCCTCCCCATGTACATAAAGGGAAAAAGAAGGTCATTTGAGCTATAATGAGGAAATCCCACGGAAGTGACTCCTCTTCTTCTAGAGGATCCTCTTACAACCTTTATGAATTAAAAATGTACCTGGGGAGCGATCCTGTTTCAATCTCGGATGATGATGAAGATGCTTTTGATCTTTTAGCCTAGTGGAAATCATTTGAAACTAAGGGCACGTTTGGTAATGGGGGAGGAATCAGCATAATTTAGGTAAAATTCTTGCAAAGGATTTGCATAGCTAATGATTCCTTGCATTCCACGTTTGGTTGTAAGTGTGGAGACACTGAGGATTTGATCAATCCATGTTTGGTGTTGAACACAAAAATCCGTGTATAATAAGTAACCCACCTATTCATTTCAACCTTATAGTCAATATTTTCTAAAGTTATTTTAATAGTAACGGCAATATGTCTTTTTTCAGGGTGTCTATACTCATAGGTCTTCTCCTTTCTGGATTTTTTTCAACTTGTGAAATTTTAAGTGCTATAAAATATGTTATTTATCACTTACGTAGTTTAAAATCATTTCAAATCGGAATCCTGATATTAAAATTTAATGAATCTTGAGAATTTTCATCTTATCTCTTCATTTTTACTTTGATCCCTTTATTTCTTCAAACATCCAATCTACTATAGCAATATGTGATTTTACGGGAGCGGTCGAGACAGTAGGAAGTGGGGGGTGGGATTTTGGCTTTTATACCTACCCTTTTTGCACACAGAATTTGCATATCTGATGGGGGGAGATTGGATTCCAAAATTATATCAATCGCAGATTTTAGGCGTAAAAAACCAACGATGATTTGCAGCTGCCAAACTTGGATATAGCATACAATAGTGGAAAGAGAAAAAAAATTTCCCGTAGATTTGTTACCAAACGTGCCCCAAGTTTCTTGTACTTTCCGCCATGGCCCGTGATATACTAACAATTCCAACGTCTACAGTTGCATTAAAGCAAGCATTTAGTGTAAGTGGGCGCCTTATTGACCCTAGGAGGACTATGCTATTAGAAGAAACCATGGAGACCTGCATGTTCTTACGTGATTGGTATAAAGCGGAGGATAAAACACAAAAGCTCTTGGATGATTTTGAGATAGAAGACGAGCTATTAGCATTACATATATAATATCATAGTGTAATTTATTTTTTAAAATGTATAATAGGTTTTCAAAGTTATAATTTATTTTTTAGAATGTATCATAGGTTTTCAAAGTTGTAAGTTATTTTTTAGAATGTATCATAGTTTTTTTAATTTGTAGTTTTTTGTTTTTTCATTTATCATAAGGTTTGAATTTCATTATAAATTGATCCAATTTCAAACTTGAAATATTTTTTAACTTTTGTAACTTAAATTTCAAGGAAATATAATCTATTTGATGTATTTTTTTCAAAACATCATTAATGTTAATCTATTTATTTATTTCTCTTAATTTGTTTATTTTAATGAAATTGGTCAAAGAGTCTAAGTTCAAGTTCATGTCCGTCCAAGTCCAACTTAAAAAACATTAAAAAAAAGGGGAGGAGGAGTCGTGGGCCGCCTACGGGCCACACGGGCCATGCTCGACTGGGGCACGGCACGACCAGGATCGCATTGGGCTGACCCCCAAAGGAGTGGGCACGACACGGCCTGTATACTTTTCATGGGTCGTGCCAGCCCAGCCCGGGCACGACTGGGCCCGATCATGAGTGCCGGCAAGACCCAGATTTACATGCCTAGGACCAAAGTTCTTTTGCTGGAGGAAGAAAGAAGGGAAAAGAAAAAAATCGGGGGAGTGGGGTTTCGACCCCAACACTCTTTATGACAAAATTAGACAGGACTCACTCAGGCATGTCAATTTAGCCTGTTGAAATGGGTACCGGGCAGGTTTCAAGCCTGAAAATACAGAGCTTTTAAAACAATTTGAGCACAGCGGGCTGGGTTTGCACAAAGATTTTAAAGCTCGACCAAATTGGGACCACGAATGGGAGAACAATCCCAGCCCGTCCAGGCCCAGCCTGCCAACTCACAAGGAATTTTTAATTAATGTTTCATAAATTTACTGAAACTGTGCCCCCACTAACAACAAAGAAATGGCTAATTAGGAGGGGGTGGTTTTGTAACTTTGCCCCTCATAATCGTTTTCTCTTTAAAAACACAAATCATTTCTAAAAGCGCTCTTGCCTATGCCTACTCTCTCTCGCCTTGCCCTCGCACGACGCACGCTCTATGCTCCTTTCCCTCTCTCACCCTCGCCCTATCTCTCTCTCTCTCTCTCCCTTCTTCGCCTAGTCACTCTCTCTCTCTATCTCTCTCACCTTCTTCCTCTATATCTCTTTATTTCTAATCTATTTATTCCTCTCCCTGTTCCCTTCTCTATCTCTCAGTCTCTACAAAGAGCTCTTAGCTCCCACTGCTCACGGCTTGTCACAACTTTTGCTAAGTTCTATTTATTTATTTATTTATTTTTTTGAAAGGTTTATTAGATGGTTTTTTTTTTTTTTTTGTTTGTAATGTTCCCCTTGTTTCCTTTAATGATCTGTTATTTCTTTTCTCAAGTTCTGTTGTTGGTTAATAATGCATCTTGAAATTTGGAGGGTATTTGCCTATTTGGGTCTCTATAATGGTTTTATTTCTTTTGCACTATTTGGTGTTTTTGGGTAACCTAGCACACAAGTAATGGGTCCTTCATGGTTGTGATTGATTTCTTTTAATTCTTTGATGATGTTACTCCTTTTTGTGATCCATTATTAGAGACAGCATGTGTTTGTAAATCTGAATTTCCGCTTGTCTTGGTCTAAAGTACAGATGGTGTAAATCTAGAGTATAACTTTCTAATGAACCTTAGATGTTTGATGAAATTCCCGAATGGTAGATTTGGACTGGATGACTGTTATTTGGGGGCTAGGCACTAGCTGAACGACTGCACACTTTCCTTCATTATTTAATAGTATTTGATAACTACCTCTACAATACGTTTAGGCGTTTGGATGTTTATAGAATAAAATATTTATAGATTTAAATATTATAAGAATAAAATAGTATAGAATAGAATAATGTAATATTAAAATATTGCAATGTTTTTGTTGTTTGGCATTTTTTTAAAGAATATTACAGATTTTAAATTGAGTTGTTTGGAAGGTGCTACGATTAAAGTAAATTACATTATTAGAATAACTCTTTATTAAACACTTTAATTTATATGTAATTCAACACGTCTAAATAAAAAAGTAGTGTGGTAAAGTAAAGTTCAACTACCATATTTTGTTTTATAATAAGTTACTTTTCTTTATCACATAAAACCACAGTAAAGTATAGTAAAGGAAAGTCAATACAAAAAATATCTACTTTACAACTCTCTTTCTCCCACTTTACTTCACCACATACTTCATCTCACCTTACTTTACCTAACCTTTTACCATGATGTGACATCAATTATTTTACTTTACCACACATGTAAAAAAGTCACTTTTTATTACAATATAAAAGTACGATAAAATGTGATAAAGTAAAGTAAAACGAAAAGAAACTACTTTACCATTCCCTCCCGCTTTACTTCACCATATACTTGAAACCACATTTACCCTATTGTGGCATTTACTTTTACTTTACTTTACCATATATGTAAACAAATACATCATGATGGATTTGGTGAACCCCATTTCTTTATTAGAATTCCAAGAATGAAGTCTGGGAGAATTTCAAATTCTCCAAAAGTTGTCCCCTTAGGTAGAATTCCAAATCCCTCTTTTTGATGGAGGATTTGAAATTCCAACAAATGGTATAGAAAGTGGAATTGCAAGAAATCCAAAAGTCTTTTGGGTGGTTGGAATTTGAAACTCTAATGAAAGAAATACAGCATTTCAAATACCAGGGGACAAGATGTCACATCACGTCAAAAAAACCCCAACCTCCCAAATTCTAGTCATAAATTCTGGTAAAGGAACAAGCCCAAAGTCTTTACTTTATTTTACCACTTTGTAGTCATCATTTTGAAAGATTCTTATATTGTAGAAAGCTTTCTAAAGGGGGGAACTGTAAGAAAAAAAATATTGAGCTTTTGGAAGTAAAAGAATCTTTTCTTCAAAGTTTTCTTGGGTTACCAAGCATATATGATTTTCTTCTTTAGAAAATGAAACATTATCTTCTCTAAAATATTACTTTCTTGTATTTTCTTGTGCATCCAAATAGGCCCTAGCCTTGCTGTAAGTTGGTAAATTAGTAGATATGTTCACACATGTTAGAGACTAAGGTGTTGCAGAAATTTAGTTTATCATTAATGAATATGAGGCTAAACTTGTGAGATTATGGTTGATCTACACTTGTTGATATTATATTTATTATTAATTTAGTTGGAGATGATTAATTATATGACAATTAAGGTTGTCCATCGCAAGAATTTATAAATTCCTTTAGACCCTTCATTCAACTAGTCAAATATATGCCTAAATATGAATTTCAGCTAGTGTAAATTTGAAGTACAAGGGAGGAGGTACACAATAGATGTTTGATGAAATTACCACATAAGAGAATTGGAGGACTAAACCTAGCACGTGCTGGTGTTTCTTGAGTGTTTGATTGTGCACCTGTCTGTTGAAGCCAGGAATAGTAACAGACGTCGCAGATTGTAGTTATTAGCTGAATTGGTGAGCCAAGGTTTGGTGACGATGTAATGGAACAAAAAACTGTAATAGTTATTTGTTGTTTGTTGAATGGTATAAAGTCACTGGATTGTAGTTAGAGTTTTTTCCCTATAGCTTACCTTCAGAGATGGGTTTCCCTCCTCCTTCTCAAAAACTCTAATTTTCCCTACACCTCTCAATGCTACGGAAAATGTCAAAACTACCCAAACATTTTCTTGATGCATCCTCATTCTTTTATTTTTACTTTTTCCCCACCTTGATGTGTACAATCCACCTTTATCTATTAAAGTGAAATATGATACAATGAACATATGGGAGTGGTTGTTCATATGATCAAAACTTTAAACAATGAAAGGTGGGACTCAAATAGGATAAATTAATTATATCTCCATTTCTTGTTTTTATACATTGGTCTTTTTTCCATGATCCATACATTTTTTGGGTCATAACACCAAAAATTACATTGATTGATTGATAGTGAGGATGAAAGGCTCATGAAACTTTAGTTGGCTGTCTTAAATAAGGCCGATTTTATTGTATGAAAGTAATTCTTAGAAATTATAAGGAACCACTCTACCACTAATATCTTAGCCCGAACATATAACAAGGCTTACTTATTTGTATGAAATCGAATTATCAAGGATTTAAAGAAATTAATTCATTATTGTTAAAATATGATCTATTAGTATGGATCTGAATTTCTAAGAATTCAAAAGAACTCATTATGCCATGAAATATAAGACCTATTAGTTCACATGAAATTGAATTCCTACAAATTCAAATGAACTTGTTTTACCATAAAATCCCTTCTCTTGAGATTTTATAACATTTTGTTTGCATGAATATAATTTCGAGAAAATCAAAGAAACCCATTTTACCATAGATTCTTTATCTTGAAAATATAACTCGAGATTTTTTATTTTCATTGAATTGAATTCCTAGAAAATAGTGTCGTCTTCTTGTCATTTAAAAAAATATTGTAACGAAATTATAAAATTATTAACCATTTCTTTCATTTGAAAATCAAGATCAATCTTGAATTTAGCGTGTGTTATAATATGGGATAATTGTCAAATTGCTTAGTTCAAAATCTATTGAATATTTTGGAAATTTCCAAAGAACTACAATATTGAAATATTTTAATATTAGAATACTTTATTATGTAATATTTTATTTTTTCTAGTAGTTAAAAAATAGAAATATTTTATTCTCTACATATCCATCCAAACATTCCGTAAGATCTAAAAAAATATAAGAAAATGCTAATGATCACCAATTTTCAATTATTGTTATATATTTTCATCCAAACTCATTTACGCCATTGCATGTTCAACCCACAAATGCAATAATACAAGTTTGAGTGTTTTTACTGACCAAATCCCAACCTATTTACAAGAATGCATTTTTCTATTGTTATAGCCCACACTAAGGGTATTTTAGTCCTAAATGGTGTAATTGTAGATAAGGGGAATATTTAAACTTTGAGAAGGTTGAGGGAAAAGTTATCTCTAGAGGTATGTTATAAGGAAAAACCTCTTGTAGTTATTAATTGGATTGATATAAAGTCCGATTCACACCCGGTGTCCGGTGGCAGTATAGGAATAATCAGAGAATGTTTAGCTTAAATTCAAGATTGTGCTAAGTCCTGGCCCGGCCCTGGCTCGCACGGGACGGGATTTGACATATGCCCGTTCAATTTAGGATTGGGACTGGACAACTCCCAGCAGTTTCACCCAATATTCGAGATGGAATTGGACAACCTAAGCCCAGGCTCGGCTCGGCCCATTGACAGGCCTAGACTCACTGTTTGCCTTTCTTGATGTAAGTCCATTTCATATGAAATTTAGGCATGTCATGTTTTACCATCATGTGAGGTGCGAAATTTTTTGTGCGAAAATGAGCTCAATTACATACCATTTTCATAGGCAATTTATATATGTGATGCATAAATGAATGCAAGCAAACATGATGGTGCGTAACTATTAAGCATGTCAAACATTTACATATGTAAATGATTGTAAACAAACGCCCCCTTACAGATTTTGTTGTCATTTATTTTATGCTTCTCAACTATTTAACTTGAGAGCAAAAGGCAAAACAATATATATATATATATATATATAACTAATAGAAAATTAAAGGCTAATGAAATAGTTAGTAAATAAAATGATGTTGTGGTTGTTTACTTTCGATTTTGCTAATGTTAGGATCTTGATGGGAAAGCATGCATACCTTTCTAGTCAATGGGAAATAAAAAAAACACAATCACAATCTACAAGTGATAAAATAAAACAAAGAGAGAGCAAGAGCACACCGATTTTTATGTGGAATATATTTAACATGAAGGGAAAAACCATGGGACCAACGTCCACAACTCCCACTATTAAAAATGGGAGTACAAAAGTCTTCTCTAAACACAAGTAGAGAATCCCATAACATCAATAATCATAACCAAATTCCACGGTGGATTACAACTAGAAAGGAAGACAGAGAATTCCTCATAACGGGAAAACAAAACTCCTTCAAACCAAATAATGGAATGGGAAAACCTATTGCTCCTTTGAGTTGAGTGGATTAGATCTTCACTCCCTTCTAATCTTAGATCTTCTTCAAACTCGAGCTTGAGAGAAATGACAAAAATCCTTTTTTTTTTCTTATTCCCAGTTTTATCACAAAATTCATTAAAAAAGTTCATTTTTTTTACTCCCTTACATAGATAACTTGCTTTCCAAGCAAGCTCGCCCATTAGTATAACTAATGGGCCATATCTTTTGAGGATACAAAGCTCAATAAAGTACCTTTTGGGTTCAAAACTCATGAGGAGTAGAAAAACCCAACATGGCCCGGCCCTTGCCTTGCACGGGTTTGCTTGGGCCTTGGGTGCCTAGTGATGAGTGTTGAATATTTCATATTTTACCCCCCATTAGTCCGAGTTTTATTAGCATATCATGTACATGTCATTTGCTTTACATGGAGATTTTATCCTTCTATCAAATTAATGGATTATCACCACTTCTAATTTCATTTTAACTCATAAAATGACGTCATTTCTTTGCATCATTGCATTGGACGTGGGATTCTGAGCAAAATCGGCTACTCATTTGCATTCATACGAGTTCGGACGAGGAAGATACGAAGCGGCAAAGTTTTCATGCATAAATCTGATAATTTTTTATAGTGCATTTTTTATGTAATTTCTCTTGTGTAGGTGGACCCCGCGATTACCCCAACCTTCCAGCTAGTGTCCCAAGGCATCAAGATGAGATTTCAATAAAAGAGGTTACATGAAAAAATCTTATGAAGAGTTGAAGAATTCTAAAATAAGAGGATAAGACTTTAAGAATAAAATAAGTCTTTTTCTAACACAAATGAGTGGTTGGTGCATTGGTTAGAGCATGGGTGGGTATAAAACAAGTTATGGATTCAAACCCCAACAATTGCGTGCCTCTAAGTTGCAATCATGAGAATGTACATTGATTATCGACAGTGTATTGATGAATTAGTGAGGGAGGAGGTCCATCAACTCGGACTTGGTATGGTCATTACGAGCTTTTAGTCATACCCTTCGGTTTGACCAATGCCATGAGCCAGTCAATTGTCCTCAATGTTTCTATAAATTGGAATGTATTTGTAGAGAGAAGGGAATCTTTTGGCAAGTTAATCTCTTAACAATTTTATTTTACCTTCTCTATACTTTTAGATTGTAATCTAGAAAGAGTATGTAATTGAAGATTATTAATGAAGATTTTGAACTCTTTATTGATGTTTTAGTGGCTAAAGCTCTTGGATTAGACTCTCCTATTGAAGTTAAGTAATGTGATTAGTTCAATTACATGCATGTTTTAGTTTAAATTTCATACTTGTGCCTTGATTTATTAGTAGATTTTAGATCTAATTATGCTAATCTCTCTCATTTTTCATGCTTAATCTCTACACTTGATGCTTGGATAATCTCAATTGATGCTTTGTAGTTTGATTAAGTTCTCTCACATAGCATGCTTTAAAGCCATTATCTTTGATCTTTTGTAGCTTGATTTTATGAACTATTGTTAGAGTAGCTAATGATGATCTAGGATCTTGGCTTTTGATTTTCTTTACTTTAATCTTCATTATTATATCATCAAATCCAATTAGACAAGAGATTGCTAATTGGATTGTAGATTTGGGAGTTAAATTGGAATATGCATTGGTTAGATTAATTACATACTTAGTGGATTTCGGATTGCCTAATCTCTTATTTTGATTGTTGTTAATTTTAATCTTTATTTGATTTGTTATTTTCATTTCTAGATTGTTAGATCTACATTTTACATCACTTTTTTTTTTTTAAATCCTACACATTTCACACTACATCTTCACCTTAAATCTTCCATTTCCACCACTATTCATCCACTAGTTTAGTGTAGCTTGTTAGATTAGATTAGATCTTGTTGATTTCATATTTTAGATTGTTAATTAATTGTTTACATTGCATAGTTTAATAGTTTTAATTGTTCACTTCAAGTGTCTATATTAGATATATCTTTGCTCAATTCTACTTTAATTGGATTCATTGTTTGTTCCATCATCTCTTCGTGGGATTGATAATCCGGACTCTTTAATTGTTTACTACTTGACGACATCGTAGTCTTACGGTTAAATGTTGCACATATAAGTATCGATTACCTAGGCACGAGGCATGGTCAGGCCCAGGCACGACCTTACCCGGCCCACCTTGGCCCCCAAAGGTAAAAAAGGGTCATATAGGCCTTTTTGACCTCTTGGACATATCTTGGCCTGGGTGCCTATGACGATATCGTCACCCATTCGTCATTTTTTTCAAAAACCTATAACCCTCCCCTCAATCTCTCCTCATCTAGGTAGTTTGGTGAAGGTGTGGATCATGAGAGAAAGTTGAAAAACTGGTAGAGTGAGTGAGTAGGGTGTCGGAGGGTGATGATATGTTGTGACAATAAAGATGGGGTTGGTGTTGTGCAACAGCTGTTATGCGGGTTGGTTGATAAAGGGTGATACTGTGCTTGAATAGGTTGTTTGGATTTGGTGGGTTTGAATTGGTTGGCGAGTGTAATTTTTGGGTTGGATCCATTTTATACTTTCTTTTTTCACTTTCTAGTTATTCTTCTATAGTTGCTTATTCTACATTTGAAGTTTTAGGTCTTGTTTGGCATCATTCCAATGTTTAATTTCTTCAACCAAATATCTACAATTCACCACATTTAGTCTCTTCTTTCAGCCACCATCACTGTCTCACTCTCTTCTTCTTCTTCCTTAATCCGATCCACCAAACCAATCTCATCACCCTCATCACAACCATCCATCTCTCCGCACCCTCACCAAACAACCTAGATTAGGAGAGTACGAGAATAGAGTTGCAAGTCTGGACAAAATGGTGAAATGGTTGACGATATCGTTAGAGGGATAACATTATGCTAGATGGATAATTATGTCAAAAAAATGTACAACACCCTATTCCATCATTTTTATGTTTTACTACCAATATTTGTTTATCAGAGTTTAAGCATAATTTTTTCATAAAAATCCCTAAATCTTATATTACAAGATAGTTTATCATTTATTATGAATACAATTGAGACTATTTTAAGTATTTCAAATTACATCACTTCATCTCCTTTTAGGATATAAATTTGGAAAAGATTATGTACTACTTATAATAAAAGAGCTAAGAAACCACCACAAGATAATGCATAGGTGGAATTCCACCTATACTGCATTAAATATGGCTTTAGGATATAAAGATATAGTTAATCAATATTGTGCTATACATTTAAAGGATATTTTGTAAATGATAATGTGTGGAAAGCTATTGAAGCAATATAAGATTTTTTGGAGGTTTTTTTATGTAGCAACTAGATTTTTTTCCAGGATATATTTCCCCACTTCTCATAGAGTTTTAAATCATGTTTACCTAATTAGTTTTAATTTTGAAACATACAGAAACAAAGATTCTTTCGAAGATATATGCAAACAATAGAAAAAACTTTCAAATTATTGGAGAAATGCTGCATTAACGTTTTGTTTTACCTCTATTTTAGATCCTAGGGTAAACTTAGTAATGTTGAAACTATACTTAAATAAATAAATAAAATAACTTTTTTATAAAGAGGCCACTATATTTTCAGAAAACCTAAAAAACGCCCTGCATTTGTAGTTTTACTAAAACCTCCTTCATTTGACGGTAGACCAAAAAAAACTGCTAATTTTTATGAGAAAATGACAAAATTACCACTAGAGAAAAACAACTCTCCAACAACGGCCTTCCCTCTCACATCTTGCAGCTAAGAACTAGAAAAAAAAATGGAGAAAGAGATTTCTTATTGGTCACAAATAAAGCATCGGATTGCTTTTGATCAAGTTGAAGTCTTTATTGCTGCATGATTCTTCTCATCCATTCCATATTAATATCTCAAGTAAAGAGAATGGAAGGATATTTAAAGTGAAAATTTGTATCGTGGGCAGTCAATATGTCATATATGATCTCCTTAAGATTAGAAATGAAAGGTCCACCTCTTGTCAAGCTAGATCATTAAAATCATAAAAGTGAGAAATCTCTTCCTCCTTCTCTATCCCTGGATGCTACATATAGAGAGAGTAAGAGAGTGACAAATAATTGGTTTATGGCGCTCAAGTGAGAAATCTCTTCCTAGTCTATCCCAGATGCTACACACACAAATATATATATATATATAGAGAGAGAGAGAGAGAGATGCCTAGCTGAGGGCAATCATAGGGAGAGGGGATTTGATGGCGCTGGTCAGCAAAGAGAGGAAGGGGGCATGTTTCTTATCTATATTACTAAGGAAATGTATCTTCCTTTCGTTTAACTACAGGGCTCCAGGTGTCAGTATCTCCTTTCCCTCTCCACTCTCCTCTATCTCCACTCTCACTAACTAACCGACTCACGTAACTTCCTTAGAAAGAAAACCACTACGTAAAAGATTGATAGACATACTGATTTTCCTGCGTTGAGGCCGGGACCCAGGTGGGCCACCCGATGACCCATCTAATCCGCTGATTAGAAGGAGGACCCACGGGCGACCCAATAGGTGGTGGACCTGTGCGAGGTGGGCCCAACAGCGTCTGATCAGAGAGGGGAGAGGACGTGTTTTAGATGACTTAAAAATCCAAACAATATAGTGTTTCCCAAAAATTCATTTTCTTGCGTTGAGGTCGGGACCCAGGTGGGTCACCCGATGACTCATCTGATTCGTGGATCCGAAGGAGGACCCACCGGCGACCCAGTAGGTGGTGGACCCGTGCGAGGTGACCCATCTGATTCGTGGATCCGAAGGAGGACCCACGGGCGACCACAGTTGATGGTGGACCCGTGCGTGGTGGGCACTGTTTGACCCACCATCCAATGTCTGATCATAGAGAGAGAGAGAGGACGCGTTTTTAGAAAGATGAAGTGTTTTTAGTAAGATACAATATACTAATAGAAAAACATTGCTTTCCCAAGTAAGATTAATTACATCTAAGGCAAGTTATAATATATTAAATTGAGGGCTTTAGATTCAATTTTGTACTGATTTATTTTAATTTTTGACTTTTTTAAATTGTGCTTTGATAAAAATCTAAAAATATATAGGTAATGAGATTCAAACTCACGACATTTTGCCTTAACTAACCTCTACCACACCACACAATATCAATATGTGATTGTTTAACAAAAAATATGTCAAAAGTAGTAAGATGGAGTGGAGACCCTAGCCATGTGGGCCATGCCCGTGCTTAGCACGGGTTATTATGCTAGTTGGGGGCTAGAAGAAAGTAGTGTTCTTTTTTTTTTTTTGTGGCTAGAAGAGAGAAGAACGTTGTTGCTGAGGCGAGCTGTTTTTTCCCTTGAGAGGGTGCAATTTTGTCATTTTCTTCATAAAAACTAACAGCGTTTTGTTTTACCCTCAGATTAGGGAGGTATTGGTAAAAATACAAAATATCAAAATATAAGGGCTTTTATGATATTTTCTAAAAATGTAGGGCTCTTTTTTGTAAAAAAATCTAAATAAAAACATTAAAATTGAATACTAATGATTCAAATGTAGATAATATTTATCTTATAAAGTAATATTTGGAATCACTTTATGCAATGTATTCTACGCAAATGGGTGGAACTGGAAGTGGAATGGGGAAAATTTAAATAGGTAATAACTCTTCCCAAAAACAACCCGAGAAAAACAATGCTCTTTGGAATCTTCTTTCCAGCAATCGAGGCGGCAAACCTTCAGGTGAAGGTTTTTATGATTTAAGTATGTTTTTATCAATTGCTCTAATCGACTATGAAAATGAAGACACCGATCTCGATTTTAATATTCTAGCTTGGTTAAAAGCAAGTAAACATTGATATCACATGCCTTTTTCCATGGCTAGTGATTTACTAACAATTTTACTGTCTATAGTTACATTGGAATAGACTTTTAGTGCAAATGGTTGGCTATCGACCACAAGAGGATGAGTTTAGCAAAAGATAAAGTGGAAACATTCACGTAGTGATCATGCCCCAAGTGTAGGTTCGTCACGATTGTAGTAATAACAGGTGAAACCGGGCCAATCCACATGAAGCCAATGATTGGAATGTACCTGCCCTATTGGAAAACTAGTGTTAGCCTATCAAAAATCTATAAAAATAAAAAAATCTTACTCTAATTAAAAATTAATTACAAATCTGAATAAAATTAATTACAATCCGAATTAAAGAAAAATCCTAAACTAGAGACTTAATCTAATAGATTTATGCTAAAAACTGCATTCACTATAAAAATAATAAGAAAACCAATTTGAGAGATTAACAATTCAAAAATAATTAAATTGAAATTCAAGATTGAATGAGAGCCTTGCAATCTAAGGGTCAGGGTTCAGTTGTTTTCTAAATACTGAAAATATGGGCGATTACATTAAGGACTCAAAATCTGAAAAATCAGATTTATTAATATTTGAGAAATTTCAAAAAGACTCTAGTCCCCTTCGAAAATTTTCAGTATTTAGCGGCCTTTAAGCAAGCAACATATCATTAAAAAATAAGGCATCAAAAAGACATAAATAAAGAAAATATATTAATAAATTGAAAATCAAATTTTGAATTAAAATTGCTCACCCATAAAATCAATTAAAATAAATCAACTTACACAATTTCTCCTTAGATTACAAGTAGCAAATCTACCCCTCTATCCTTTTTCTTCCTCCACAAATCAATTTTTTTCTTTGGCCCGTATAATAGGTGAGTGAGAGATGTAGGAGATGGAGGGAAGGAATGGAAAGAGATGAATGGAAGAGAGAAGAATGAACGTGAGAGAGAGAGTGGAGATGGGAGAGACAGAAAGAGGGCGAAAAAAAAGGAAAAAAAAATCAATGACGTGAGGGAGAGATGGGGGCGTTCTGCGCATGAGCCTCCTGGGATAGAGGTGGGGTTGTGTGAGAGAGAGAAACGATAGAGACGAGGGAGTTAGAGATTGAGAGGGAGAGAGAGATATCAGGGGGAGGGGAGAGTCCAGATCCCGTGGACTCTCATCTCCCATGTAGCTAATGGGCCAAGTCGGGTCTTGGTTGGTTTATGTTAGGTTGGGCTTGGGTGATACTTGAGTGGTTTCGGACAGGCTAGGCCTAGTAGGGGTTATATGGGTCAGGTTAGGTTAGGTGGGATTTGGACTTGGTTTAATGGGTTGGAGTTCATTGGGCCAAAGTCAGAGGGTCTGGATCAGAGGTTTGGGTTTGGCTCGGTTTGGACTAAAGGAATTGGTTCGAGCCCAGAAGGTGGGCCGCAGTGGGGTTTGGTCCACGCCATCATTGCTGGGACCCAGGTTTTGCATATTTCGATCCGCTCGTCAGATTTCGGAGTTCTACACATCGGCAGAAAGCTCTTAGCGAGTAGGTCACGATGAGCTAACTTTCGAGGCAATCAGAGGTCTATAAATAATAGGTGATTTTTTCAAGTGGGCACCTCTGGGGCGTGGGACCTTCTGTTATGATTTTTGACCTCTTCGTAATTCTTCTTTCTTATGGGTCTTGGTTTCTGGATTTCTACAGAATAATTAAAACTAATTCAAGAACAATAATTTTTATTAAAAGGATTGATGTTATGCATGGGGCCCAAAAATGTAGAATTTGATAATTTCATAAGGACATGCATTTTTATGAGATTTTTACTTAAATTCAACCAAAAGAGTCTAATTGTATGATTTTGTGAAAATCTATGAATTCAATGCATTTTGTTTAATTAAGTCCACAAATTTGTGTAAAATAATGAATTAAATATGTGATATTGTGGACTTATCACGTACCTCCAAGACTAGTTTTTGGCAGAAAGGAGGAGGGAGGTGAACAAAGTGGAAATAGAAGAATTTGACGATGATTTTGCTACAATAGATATATCATAGCTGTAATCTTTATTCAAAGTTGTATTCTTTTTTTCCCAAGTTCCATAATTTAAAAAACCATTAAACTTTAAGGCCTCAAAATCAAAGATTATTACAAACTGACGAAGATGATTTTTTCCTAAAATCATATCTATAATGAGATTTTCCATTGCATTATCCTCCTATGATTAGTGTGTATCGAGTGCATCCCATAAAAGGCTTAGAATTTTCTCTCTCACACAAGACCATCTTGAGAGAGGGTGGCGTGTATATATGAGATTGAAGTTGCATTGGGAGAGTTGGTATGAGTGATGACATTGCAATAAATATAATCTTTCTTGTGCTGCTTTCTCAAGTTTCACATAAATAGTTGGTGGAAGGGAAAGGTGGTGTTACATTGTCACTTGCTTAAATAGTGACAAAACTAATCTTTCAGTTTTGCCTGACGGGCACGCATTGCTTTGGGTGCATCAGGCAGGAGGTAGACATGGCCCCATGTAAGAAACCCTTTGTTAGTAATTTTTATCTGAGTGGGTTTTGTTGAGCTGATTTGATTTATATTACTGAGTTAGGTTATTGGATTACATTATAATTACTGCAAAGACAACAGTTTCAAACCTCGGTGTAACTTCTTTCTTCAATGAAATTTTCTCCCGTGGACGTCCACATTCAATCACATGTGTGAATATAGATATCTACCGTTAATGCAGTGATGGCCCCCGCATCAAAAGGCCAGCATAAAATTGTACCTATGGGTTCTCTTGCGGAGACCCTCTGGAGAAAATCACCTCACTCTAGTAGTCCTGTTGGCAACACTCAGCCCAAGTTATTTGTCCTTTTCAGGCAATTCTTTCAAGACTCTTCTTTTTTATTAGTGAGGACTGCTTGCACGGATAGAGGAGAGGATAAAAGGGTTGAACTCTGGACAATTAGGTGAGAATGAAATATACCGTACTTCATTTTTATGACTATCTAATCCAAGGAGAGCAATTAATCAAAACTTAAACTTTAAAGATCTCTAAAGGCTTATTTTCCTTTTTTTTTTTCCTTCCTTTTCCATAGAGTTGAATTTTTAAGAATTTAAAAAAATGTATTTCTAAAAGTGGCAAAAATTAAAAGAACAAAGGTGAATACTTTAAACGACCATCAAAATGAAAAATGAGACAAGGGGAGATGGGAAATTAATAGCAGCCACTTGGGACCTACATATACAGATTTGGAGGTGGTTTCCCCCTACGGACTTAGGGCCCATTTTCAAAACACACATAAAGATCTTTGATCTGCTTCTAAAACTCACATTAAAATCATAGATCCACCCCCAAAACCCATGTAGAAATCTTGTGTTTGCGCCCAAAACCCAAGTACCTGTTTGGGCCTGCCACTAGCCAACCATCCCCAAGAAACCAAATTCTAACAAAGTGGTTAGCCAGAAATTCAATTCATCAAACAAACAAAAGGACCCTAAAAGTGCTGTTTTTCAAATGGACCATCCAAAGTGGGTTTCATCATAGCAAAAACTTGGACCACTCCATTCTGTGCCCTATATTTTCCAAAAAAAAAAAAAACCTATGTGCTCTTAGCCAATAAAATAAAACAAATGAAAATATAAATAAAAGATAAAGGGGCTAGCTCTCCTAAGCTCAAGCTTAAGACAAGGTAAGCTCAAGTGTGTGGTGGGGCCCACTTGGGGACCCAATGTGGATGGGGATCTCAAGGACTTCCTAGGATCCTCCTCTCTGCAAAAAATCAGCACCAACCGTGATCTATATCATCTCCGTATAGGCCCAAAAGTTTACTGATCAATAGTCCATTCGGATCGATACATAGTCGATCCAACGGTCTAGTAAATTCGGATATGACCGAAAGTTGGTGGACATGTGCAATTTAGGGGGATCATGTATTTGGTCCATTTGGATGAACCAAAGGTGAGCCCCACAAATCTAAGTTTATATAATTTTTTCCTAAACTCACGCTTAGAATATCCTCAGTAAAAGATAAATAAATAAAGAATAATCTTTACTTTACATGTGTGATAAGTGAGAAGTGCCATCTCATTATTTCCACACGAAACATCTCATTTAAACGAGGCGTGTAGGAAGATCTAAGAAACAGAAAATCAGATTGCATGGGTAATGCAAAAAGCAGGGTCGACATCCATTCATTCCCTTCTATGCCATATTTTGATTCACGTCCACAAAACCCAATAAAGTGAGAGACCCATTAATCATCCTCCTCTGTTGCTTCTTTCTTTTGGGGTTCATCTCCTTCTTCTTCTTCCTTTTCTTCTCCTACTGATACATATATTCACAAGAGATTGAAAAAAAATCTCAATCTCGATATAGTAGTAGATTTTTAGGATTTTTTCTTCATCAGTGCATGTGGGTTAGCAACAAAATGCCTCTCCTTCAACTCCATGACTTGAATGAGAAAATCTCCACCACTTTCAGACCTTGGCAACGCTCTTTCCAGTTCTGGGCTCGAGCTGCAGATATCTATACAGGATATAAGGTTCTCTCTGTGTGTGGTTTTTTTTTTTTTAAATCTATCTGTCTATGATGTATCAATCTTTGAATCTTTTGTGGGGGTGTGACCGTGTGAGTTATAGGTTTGTCAGGTTCGAGTTAAATTCGTGAAAGGGGTGGAGAAGCAGGAGGAAATGTGGGAGAAACAGCACGAGATTGCGGCTGATAAGTTATACTCCATGTGTTATGAACTTGGTGGGTTCTTTCTCAAGGTATTGAATCTTTCTATTTTGGATATGGGTTCTTGTTTTTATGATTTGTTTTGAAGTGGGGGCGGAAATTACAAAGTATGGGTGATGTTTTTTTTTTTTTTTTTTTTTTTTTTTTTTTTTTTTTTTTTTTTTACTGTGGGACTGTCTGGTTTGAGATCATGATAAATAGCAATTACAATTTTTTTTAACCTGTTGTGAGAATCCATGTGGAATCTTGTGGCGTTTCTGCCTTTGCGCTTAGACTATGACCCACTAACAATCTTGAAGTATTTTGATACTATAATGTTGCAAAATTTTTGCAAGATCGAACTTGTCGAAGTCCAAAGACAATGGTATAAAAAAAGTTTTCATTTTTTCCTCTTTAAGGTATTGCAATTTTTCCTTGAAATGGCGTATGCTCTGTTTTAAAATTGTTATAAACAAATATATAATATATTTTTTTGTAATAATTGTATTAAGGAAACAAGATTAGATTCAGCAGCATAGGACAATGGAAGCATCACACTCCCAAGGGCTACCACATTGAACTAAAAAGGAGTTAGATGGACAAGAACAGAGATTGGTGTGAAACGCCTTGCTTTAGTAGGGTATCAGCCTCTCCATTAGCAGTTTAAGTTCTTTCGTCAAAAGACGTTGGCTCATCTCTGAAAAGATCTTCCAATCCATCCCCCCACAATATACCTGAGAAATCTCCATCATCTGCAAGCGGGAAGAGATTCTTTCTAACTGCCTCATGAGTCACGGCACGAAGCATGCAATCATTGGCTCTGAACCATTGAACATCAAAAGCAAATAGGTCCCCAAAAGTTTCTCACCAGAAGTGCATAAGAGTCCCTATTGAACTCCTCTTTTCCAGATATGGCTGTATTCATTGGCATCAGAGTTCAGTTTAAACCCATCTGACAGCGGATGGAACATGATGGGAAAATGGTGTTAGGATGTTGATTGTTTCTAAAGAAGTAACCATGACACCATGAAACATTTTTGAGGCGACTGCCCATGAGATAAACTGGCAAGTATTTGATGAGGCTGTGTGGGAGAATATTTGTTCTCATGGCATCTTCCATCTCTTCTTCCACATTGACCAAAAGTTACAAATACAATATACCACGCCTTTTCTTTAGGTCCTAAAACCATATCTTGATGCTTCATAGTGACCCTTGAATTTCTTGGTAATGCTCATCTCAATATAAACTTAGAGAATAGTGTTTGAAACACAGGTTAGCAACCTGACATTAAATAACAGATGTGACCCATCTCACCTGATGCTATTATGCAATTTTGAGTTAATCTTCACCTTATGGTATATATAGTGTACAAAATGGAGTTTTTATATAGACATGGATGCTTTTATTCTCAGTATTTTTCACTTTTATCTTTGTTCTTGTGGTTGGATTTCTTAGCGAAGTGATTTTAGATCATGTGTTCATGTTTTCACAATAGACTGATAATTTAGAATGAAGAGATCTGCCTTCAACCTTTTTGGTCTGACATTTTGATGTAACCAAAATGTGGTTTCGGATCATTGATTCTTCTTATAGTAGAATATTATGAGTTAATAGCAGTAGGTTTCACTGTTTTCTTCCCGGAGAAAGAATGCTATTAGGTTTTCTGAGTGATTTATTTTACTTCATTCCTTTGTGGAAGTCCTTAATGATGGAATTTGAATTAGGCTGCTCAAATTCTGGGGAAGCCTGATTTGGCTCCAGCTGCATGGGTGAGAAGGCTTGTTACATTGTGTGATAGAGCCCCGGCTACCCCTTTTGAAGTGGTCCAGCTTGTACTCGAGAAGGAGTTAGGTAGAAGCACTGCTGAAATTTTTGAAAGATTCGATGTGAATCCTGTAGGTTCTGCTTCAATTGCACAGGTACATCTCACAGAATTTATTTGTTTGCAACTTCACACTGTTTTTCATGGCTTAAGATTTAGACTCAGGGACCGTATCATAGTGATATAATCTGACGCAAGGAAACTTAGCTGTTGGGCAGCCTATACCTGAATTTGATATGGTGCTCTGTGTCAAAGGATAGGTTTCTGCATTGAAAATGGATCTAGTCAATGTGTGGTTAGTGCTTTTTTTTTTTTTTTTTTTTTTATTCTTTAATTTTAATTTCCTTTTTCTCAGATTTTTTTACTTACTCCAACCCTGCCTCTGCACCTTGGTGTCGTTCTTTTCCTTGAATAATGTTAGTGCCAATCATTTCTTGTTGGTTTTTTAATTGGAAAGCATTTTAAAATATTGCAAGCTTTTTTGTGTGTTATACATGGAGACAATACTGCACTCCAAACAAAATAAATTATTTTGACAACTTGGTTTCACTTCCTCTGCAATTTTGATGGTGTTGATGACGATTGGCTCTACATAGATCTCAACACATGAATCTGACAAGAATTCTTCAAAATTTCATGTAATGTGGCTGTTGGCAACTGCACCTTTTCTTTTGGCCATATAGCCTGCCGTCCTAGCCCGTGATATTTCATGTGCTAGTTTAGGGACACTTGGACTTAGGACATGCAAATGATGGTGGATTGTGGTGGTCTTTGTCTGAATTTTTATTCATGATGCAATATTATGTCATTCCTCATTTGCGGCAGCAGGGGCATAAAAAACAGCAAGTTCTTTCTTTTATATCGAATGGTTTCTTCTTCTTATATCACTATAATTTTTGCTTTAGAGTCAATTTTGAGCACTGTTACAATTTAAATGTTGTGCTTAATGTTTCTGTTACCTTTAATTCAGTCGACGAAACCTCAAAGCTAGATTGCATTACTCTCGGCAATCAGCTGCTATGTAAATATGGGGAATTATGACTACATATGCTGACATGATAATGGTTAAGATCCCCATGGAACAGCCCAAACTTATATGAGGGGTACAAGGTCTTCCAAATTAATCAGTTGATGATCAGAAGTGAATATTTTTTGTTGACTCAGCTTAATGGATGACGAGGATGGGGAAAACAACCAAAAACATTTATTTGGCAATCTTCTTGGATAATACGACTGTCATATTAGTGTTAGTTTTGATAGTGGATGTATTCTCATTTATTAATGTCAAAAGAACGATTTTGGTTTTTCATCATGTATGGGCTGTTATCTAAACAAAAACATCTACTTGGCTACTGTAACATCATTGCCAAACACAATAGAATGATAGAATCACCCTCAACACCATATAAATCAGCATTCCTGTTGGCTGCACAATTTTGTTGTTCGAATTGCTGAAACTGATTTTGACTTTCAAGGAGAATGTACTTTAATGGTGTACTAATAAATAATGCATGGTGCTGGTTCTTATGCTTGAAACCAGGTACATCGGGCAAGAGTGAGAGGTTCAAAGAGTGATGTTGCTGTGAAGGTTAGGAAAACAGAAAAACATTTGCTTTTCATCATCGTTATCATCTTTGAAAAAGGCTGTCATGGCTATTTCAAATCTGCATTCTTTTCTAGGTACAACATCCAGGAGTTCAAGAACTGATGATGACGGATATCCGTAACTTGCAAGCCTTTGCTTTGTATTTGGAAAAAACAGATATCAAATTTGATCTTTTTTCCATCACTAAAGAGATAGAGAAACAGGTATACAATTTCAATTTCTTTTGCTGCCCCATTTCGAAGGAATTTTTTGTGACCGTTACTGTCATTATCATATTAGTTGATCAAGCCCGTTTAACAATTTAAATTTGTATATTTCAAAACTCTTTCAACCACCAACACCACCACCACCACCACCACTGCCGCCGCCACCGTCACCTCCACCATTAGCAGTGTCATCATCATCGTCATTGTTATTGTTATTATTTTTATACTTTTCTATTGTTATTACCTTTTTAGGTTGGATATGAATTTGACTTCTTGAGAGAAGCTGAGGCTATGGAAAGGATTCGACATTTCCTACATGCCAATAACAAGAAGGTACCTGTCTTGGTACCGAATGTGGTTCGTGACATGGTGACTAGGTATTTTTGCTCTACCTATGATTTGTGTAGTTGTAATGAAAGTTTGTTCCAACATGCCATATTGGTCATTCCAATATTTCTTAGACTAATTCCATTTTTCTTTTTATTGTAATATGCTCTGCATGGCCTAATGGCCAACTTCATGTTAATTTTTTTTTTTTGAAAGGTAAGAATAGGTTTGATTAAAAGAGGAAAATCCCTTTAATGTACAACAAATATAGAAAGGAAATCCTATGCAGAAAACTAGGCCCACAAACCGGCCAAAAGAATAAGGCCCACATCCCGGGCATTAGAAAAATCAAAGAAATAATTGCTCTAGCTTAACGCCAGTATACTGAGAAGGACCAATGCTAACTTCTTTCGTCTTCTTACTCAACTGAATGATACTCAACTGAATGAAGCACTTGGAAGGCAAGGTGAGGGAAGCTGAAGAGTAGCGACTAATAGCAAGATACATCTTTCGAATTGTGATTCTGTGAATCTCTCTCTCTACATGGGGACTAAAATGGATTCTTTACTGACTCTTGAATATGTCCATCCAATTCAAACATAGAAATAGAACCATGCATCGAAATCATCTGCGAAAGAGATAGAGCTGCATGATAGAAGTCTTGACTGTAACGCGTAGCACTCAAAGCAGGATCTCCATTTTCTGACCATCCTACACCAACCGGGAAAGGATAGATATGAACAATATTCATTTGCCATCCCTCCTTAGGAAGCACCTCTGCAACAAGAGAAGAACGCCCAGGACCAATAAATGAAGGTAAATTCCATGTACTCTCAATATTACTTGGAACTTGAAAGCCTAGGAACATGCACCTGCTATACACCATCGAAATGATATCTCTAATCACATGATCAGTTCCTCGACGAACATTTCGGAAAATACGAGCATTTCTTTCTCGCCAAATATGCTAGATGAATCAGTAAAGATGAGCTTACAAAGGGTACTCATCCCTTTTGAACTTTGGTCCACCCCAAGCAAGGTAGACTGAATGAGTTCCATAAGAGAATAACAAGGAATAGGCTGAAGGTAAATCATATGAAGCAAACCCTTCCAAACCTGCATAGAAAAAGGACATTGGAGAAACAAATGGTCCTGAGATTCCCAAGTAGAAGGGCAAAAAACTCAATTAGAGTTACAATTAACATTCCCTGAGATAAGAAAGCTTTTCGTCTTATGGCCTCTCAGGAACCCCATCCAAGTGCAAATAGAAAGCTTCTTAATGCATCCTTTAAACCACACATAGTTCCCCCAAGGAATTGCATCCCGGGAACTGAGATTTAGAATCATAGCATATGCAGACTTCAAAGTAAAATTTCCATGCTCCTCCAGGGTCCACACAACCTCATCAGAAAATGAAGGCTCAGGATGAATATCATTTTGGATCTTACCCCATAAAGTGATCAGATCACCTGAAGTAGGGGGTGGGAGAAGCCACCCCTAAGGAGAATTAAATTGGCTAACGGAAACCGACTCCCCCATGTGAAGATCATAAATAATACGAGAAGGGTAAAGATCTCTAATGTGACCATCTTTCAGCCAAGGATCCGACCAGAAGTTAGTAGCTCTACCATCTCCAATTAAATGCTGAATATGAGGGAGAGCCAATAAAATACCTCTCCATCCCCAAGATGCTGAATTAGAAACTTTTAACATCCCAAAAAGATTTTCGCCTCAAATATTTAGCATGAATCCACAAGTTCTAGCAAGTTGGATAATTGCGGATAACATGCCACACTTGTCTAAGCAAAGCAGCTCGATTCAGACCATGAATAGAAAAAATACCAAGCCCTCCAAGATGACATGGAAGACATATTGAATCCCAAGCAATATCATGCAAATAGGGCCTGTCATCCCAATGATTCCAAAAAAAATCCCTGACAAGATAATCAATAGCACTAATAATAGACTGGGGAAGTAAATAAACAGATGCCCAAAAAATATGGATCATAGACAAGGTAGATCCAATCAACTCCACTCGGCCTGCAAAAGACAATATCTTTGATTTCCACCCTGATAATCTCTTATTTACTTTCTCCACTAATGGATAGCAATCTTGGAAAGAAAGCTTCCTTTATGAAAGAGGGACCCCCAAATATCTCACTGGTAGCTTACGTTCAACCACATTCAAGATTGAAAAAATAGCACACTTTTCTTCCTCTGGACAGTTGGAGAAAAATACAGAACTCTTAGCACAATTTACTCCCAGCCCAGAGAACCATGAAAAATGATTAAGTAATGCATGAAGATTAGCAGCCGCTAAAGGAGTACCCTTGCTGAAAACAATTAAATCATCTGCAAACGTGATATGGGATATCATTTGACTGGCTGTCTTTGGCGGAACTAGAGAGATATGGTTTCTAAAGCGGTCAATAGGCTGAATTGGTAACCCAATGGAACTCTTATGTGAAGGCAATCAATATTGAAGTGACCACACGCAAACACCCTTAGAAGTTTCATTAAAGGAATCTTTAAAAACTGAGACTACACCTAACTGACTGGCCTCCAGATAGGAGGAATCCATTTGACTCTATTTCAGTCTATAGACTGAATGGCTCTCTAATCACTAGGACAACTTCCTATCTGCAGTCAACTTTCAAAATCCAATAAAACTTGTTCTAAAGGATTCAAAACTTTTCATCAAAGTGCTTGGAGGACACACTTGGGGCTGTGGACCCCGTGTGATTACGTAAGGGATCCCTATGGGCTCCATGGCCATTGAGTGGGCCCACACCTTTTTCTGCGCCCAGGCCTGATAAGACACTGCTGGGTTTGTCGGATAAGATCATCTTGGCCTGGCTGATAGTATGGGCTTCAGCTGCATATGACTGCCCTACATGGGTTTCAGCTGGGCTTTGCTTTGGTCCTGCCAGTGCTGGCAGATTTTAGGCCCTTGCATCTTCTGTGGTAGGCACTGTTGTCTGGTTAATTTATAATTCCCCCTAATCTTGATCCTTACTATTATGATGATACTTAGACAATGATTTATAATACCTGAGTAACTTTATGTCCCTTTTCTTGTGAGATTGGTAACATGACCTGAATCCACAACCTCAAGGTTGCAATAGCGATCACCTTCCACTATGCCGCGGGGTTTTGTTAATAGAGATGCAGATAATGAATACCTAATGCATCTTGAAGTGTCCTGCATATCTTGTTGGTATGATGTTATAACAATTTGCCGTGGTTGTGTAGTATATGTTATGATACCTTCAAAGTATTTCCTTGATTTGAGGCAGTGTCAAGATCCTCATTCCTTATATCTGTTTACGTGTTCATTTCCACTTCCTGGTTTCTGTAGACTGGTATGTGTTGTGTTGATAAATCGTATGTTGCCGTTTTACATTATTACTTGTTAAACAACAAATGTGCTGCATGCCTTATAATTCTGCACATGCACATTAAGCTTCACTTGGTCTTTTATATTAGCCTACTCAGCAATAATGTGCATTGTATTTAAACTTTTAACTTACTGCCATCAGTAGACAATCATCCTGTGTTTCTATTCTTGATCAGGAAGGTCTTAGTAATGGAATTCATAGATGGAACACCAATTCTGAATCTTGGGAATGAGATGGCTAAAAGAGGCATAAATCCAGGTGGTAAGATGGCAGCGGTGGCAAAGCAGTAAGATCCTTGATTATTCTAGAGTATGAAAGTCTTCTTGCTCTTTTAATTTTGTCTGCACACTGTATATTCTTTCCTACTAATTTCTGTTCTTGATTGTTGTTGATATTTCTTGTGCTGGTGGTGGTTGTTTTAATCTTGGAATTACGTCATATCTAACATTATGAACTCGTGTTAAGCTTTCATGTTTTAAGTGGATAAATCTTGGAATTACATATTTCTGTCGATAATGGGAAAGTCTCCTTGCCTTATTCTTTATCTTGTAATTTTTGTTGAAATTACAGTAATTGTCTTTCGATTAATGTTGAAATTACAGTAATTGTCTTTCGATTATTTTTAATTGTAATTCTGGACTACTGCATTAGGAGTTATAGTGTTTATGTGAAGTAGAAGTTAGTTGTGTAAAGTATTTTAGTTGTATTATTCAAATTTTGGAAGTCATTTTCATTTTGAATGTGAGAAGGTACTAGTGGTCAAGTAGTTATTTTCTACAGTTACATTCATGTGTATTGAGAATGATGTGGTTCTTGATAAATTAAGTTAATGCATTTCATTTGGAACTCCATGAAAGAATTGCTTGATCTTCTTCTTTTACTGTTGGTGGCAAGTCTAGTGCTTGTAAATTTAGGTTGCACTATATGAGAATTGAAATTTTCTGCTGCTTAGAATTTGCTGTTCTCTTTAACTCATATTGGTTCGACTGACTAGTGACAAGACTATGATAGCAGAACTTGAAAGATTGAAAATACTCAAAATTGTATTATTGTGTGTCCCTCCTTTGGAGATCGTATGTCAATATATAGTTATTACAATGCCTTAATCAAGGCTCCAATTTAAGAAACTAACTAATTACAATCAATTTCTATTCTAAGTTAGGAAACTAAAACCTTAATAGAATATGTACAGCTGAATGATATATTGACCAAATCAACCCACGTGTGATATGTGTTGGACTGGATCCTGTTATGGACCTTGGGCCTGTTTAACACCCCCCCTCAAATTGATGCGGGAGAATCAACAAGCATCAATTTGCCAACTAAGAACTGATGGCGAGGTCATGGAAGACCTTTGGTGAGAATATCAGCAATTTGAAGTTCAGTGGGGACACGTGGAAGGCTGATGACATCGCGTTTAAGCTCATCACGTATGAAATGACAATCAACTTTGATGTGTTTAGTGCGTTCATGAAAAATCGGATTTTCAGTAATCCGAATTGCACTGGTATAATCTGCATAGAAGGGGGTAGCTCTTTCTGCTGGAAAACCAATGTCAGAGAGCAGACCTCGGAGCCAAAGAATTTCGGAGCAGGCAGCAGACATGGCTCGATATTCAGCCTCGGTAGAGGATTTGGAAACTTTTCCATGTTTCTTGCATTTCCAGGAAATCATACTATCACCCAAAAACATGCACCATTCTGTCGTCGATCTACGAGTATCTGGACAACCAGCCCAATCAGCACCTGAATAAGCTTTGAGAGATAAAGGATTGTTGGATGGAAAAAACAACCTCGAGTCGGTGTGCGAATAAGGTACCGAATGATGCGGCGAACAGCAGTCATATGAAGATGACGAGGAGCAGTCATGAACTGACTCATTAGGTTGACCGCAAATGAGATATCAGGACGGGTGATCGTGAGGTAGATCAAGCTACCCACTAGTTGGCGATATGCGGTGGGATATGGAAGAAGGGCACCCTCCTCTTCACTGAGTTTGACATTGAGTTCGATTGGCGTATCGACTGGAGCGGAAGAGGTAAGGCCAGCCAAATCAATAAGATCAACCGTGTATTTGTACTGATTTAGAACTATACCCTTAGGCGATTGATGAACTTCAAGACCAAGGAAATAATGTAAGGGGCCTAGATCCTTCATTTGAAATGTCTGATGAAGAGAAGCTTGGAGTGCCTGAATCATTTGTGCATTGGGACCAGTAATGACAATGTCATCCACGTAGACTAGGAGCACAGTAATCCCGGACGGAGCATGATGTAGGAACATGGAAGGATCATACTGGCTAGGATGAAAATCCAAACGGAGAAGGGCAGCTTGAAATTTCTCAAACCATGCTCGAGGAGCTTGCTTCAGACCATAGAGAGAGCGACGAAGCTTAGCAACCATACCCTTCCCAGAGGAGGACCCTGGAGGTAGACGCATATAAACATCGTTTTTGAGATCACCATGAAGAAACGCATTTTTTACATCCATTTGATAGAGAGGCCAGGATTAAGATGCAGCAACAGCAAGGATGATGCGTAGGTGGTCATCTTGGCGACGGGAGCAAAGGTCTCATCATAATCAATGCCATATTCCTGCCGATTTCTTAGAGCAACAAGGCGCGCCTTATACCGATCGAGAGTGCCATTTGATTTTAACTTGAGAGAAAAGATCCACTTACAGCAAATAGGTTTGACACCCACAGGAGAGGGGACAATATCCCACGTATGATTTTTCTCTAAAGCAGCCAATTCATCTTGCATAGCCTTGTTCCAACATGTATCCTGCACAGCCTGAGAATAGGATTGGGGAATGGAAGAAGAAGACAAAGTGGCCATTAAGGAAGTATGGGAAAACTCATAGCGGTTGGGTGGGACCGAAATGCCAGTGGAGCGATGCAATGAAGGAGGGCCAGATGGACCAAGTGCCAGAGGTGGACCGGATACTGGAGGAAGATCAGGAGGGGGATCCCTAGGAGGCGCTTCTCTGTTCCGTCTGTGATACACAAAGTCTGTATTAAAACGAACAACGGAGGTGTTGTCAGAAAAACTAGGTAAAGACACCAAGGAGGAGGAGGCAGGAGGATCAAGGTGTTTTTGAAAAAAATACTCTGTTTCAAAGAAAACGACATTTCTAGAGGTCCTGAAGCGACGAATGTGAGGATCATAGCAAAGGAACCCTTTCTGGAAGGGCGCATAACCTAAAAACATACATTTAGCTGATTGTGCGGTAAGTTTGGTTCTCTCAGAAGAAGGCAAGTGCACAAAGCAAGTGGAGCCAAAAACATGAAGATCATCATATGATGGAGATGTCTGGTACAAGCGGTAATATGGGCTCTGATTTTCAATAGAGGGTGATGCATACGATTTATAAGATGAGCTGCTGTAGCCAGTGCCTCAACCCAAAAAGGGGAAGGAACTGATGATTCAAGAAGGAGGGAACGAGTGACATCAAGGAGATTTCTGTTTTTTCTTTTAGCAACTCCATTCTGCTATGGAGTATAAGGACAAGTTTTCTGAGAAATAATGCCTTTGCTTTGTAAAAACTTTTGAAAATCAGAGGACACATATTCCCCACCCGAATCAGATCGCAAGATTTTGATGTAGGTGGAAAATTGATTCTCAACATAAGCTAAAATTTTTTTAAAAACATTGAAGACATCAGATTTGGAATGCAGAAAGTAAACCCATGTGAACCGACTGAAATCATCGATAAAAGTCACAAAGTATTTATAGTGAGCATGAGAAAGAGCGGGAGCAATTCCCCATACATCGCTATGAACCAAATCAAAACACCGAGTGCTGTGTGAAGTGGAAACAGGAAAAGGAAGAATTTTGCTCTTGCCCATTTTACAAGTAGCACAATCAAAAGGCACACAAGAAGATAAGCCAATAGATTTATTTAATAAACCAGAATTTAACATAAGGGACAAAGCCTTGGAATTAGGGTGTCCGAGTATTTTATGCCACAATTGGCAGTTATCTCTAATGGAAAAATAGAACACATCATTGTCAATTGTATTCCTAGAAGTCGTAGAAAAATCCAGCGGAAACAAGCGTCCACACTTAGGCCCCCTCGCGATCTCCTTCCCGGACATCTGGTCCTGCACAACACAACCAGAAGAAGAAAAAGAGATGTTACAATTATTTTCAACGAGCTGCCCGACTGACAAAAGGTTGGAAGTTAAATTTGGACACAGACAAACATTTTTCAATGGAATGGGACCAGGGATGTCACCGATAGCAGTAATGGGAACACGGTCCCCGTTAGCAGTTTGTATTTGAAGATGGCCAGTGTATCTTTGCACATTAGAGAGTGGGGCACGGGAAGACGTCATATGATTAGACGCCCCGGAATCAAGGAACCAAGTAGAAGATGGAGGGGATGTACCTGAGAGGTCAAAAGCAGAGAGGGCATTGACAATCATCTGTTGGACCAATTCAGGAGTGAGAGAGGATGAGGGCTCAGGCTGTGAGGGTGACGATGGAGGAACAGGCATAACCGAAGAAGCAACATACGCATGCAGAGTCTGATACTGCGGAGTCTGAGACTGTGGTGATGGACGTTGTGGGCGGCGGCGACATTCAGAGATGATATGTCCTGACTTCTTACAGTAACTGCAGACCTTCTGTTTGCATTGAGTTGCAATATGTCCAAATTTTTGACAACTGTAACATTGCGTTTTGCTCAAGTCTCGAGGTGGAGGCTGAGAAGTCCTATTGGCAGAGAACGAGACGAAATAAGTCTCGGTCTTTGATTTAGCTATATTAGCCGAAGTCGCAATGCGCTGTTCTTCGCGTAGAAGTTCATTCAGGCAGACATCCAACGAAGGTAAGGGCGTCCGATTCATTAGGGCAGATCGGACAGTCTCGTATTCATTTCGCAATTTCATCAAAAACTGATCCCTTTGATTAGAGGCCTGAAGATCTTGAATTACTGTCAACACATTGTCAGCCACATCCGCATACTTAATACTATCGTATTCCGACCACAGTGTACGGAAACCTGAATAGTAGTCTTGTACCGACAAGGTCCCTTGTGCATATTCAGCAATCGCACATTCAAGATGAAATTGACGCGCAGAGTTATCTTGATGGTATACTTTCTTCAAATACCCCCACATGGCTTTAGAGGTTGAATAAGGCTTGAGATTCATTATCAGATGAGGCTCGACAGATCCCAGAATCCAGGATTTGATTTTGGCATCTTTAGTATGCCAAGAAGAGATCTTCTCATCCTCAGTGGGTTTAGGATCAGTGCCAGACACAAATCCCCACAATTCCTTAGCTTCTAGGTATATTTGAAATTGAAAGGACCAAGCAGGGTAATTCTTTCCAGTGAAACGGATCAAGGTAACTTCAGATTTTTCCATCTCAACTAGATATTGGCAAAAAAATATGGATCAAGACAGCAGCAAAGCGAACAGCAGCAACCAGGAAAGTGTACGTGGGCCCCACCAATTGATCTTCTCACAGATCTGAGGATGGAGATGAACTCTAATAGAAATATAGAAACAGCAGCAGCAAAGCAAGTGACTCCCGTGGCCACAGCACACAACAGCCCCCAATAGAGAAAAAAACACTCCAGACGACCCTGTCGTCAGTGGAAGAATGTCCACGTGGTCCCCAGATGGTGATCAATGGTCAGATCAAAGACTGGGGATGGAAGGTTAGGCTATTTTCGCAACTATTGGAAGAAGTCTCACTCAAAACGGACCAAAATCCACACTTCTGAACGGTTGAGATGAAATCCGATAGACAAAACTGAAATACCAAAAAATATGGTAGATGGCCTACCTCTGATGATCTAAAATTGCTGAAAAAATGTCCAAGAATTCTAGGATGAGTGGTCGACCAAGATGGGAGGCTCTGTTGATGTTCCACTGCTGATCAGAGGTGGGCCCCTGATGAGTTGCTCCAAGATGCTGACGTGAATGGTTCCCAGACCTAAATCTGTTCTCTGATTTCTCTGCTGAGTCAAACAACCGTCCACAAGGCTCTGAATCAACTGTCGATCAAGATAGAATGATGTTTGTGATGAACTTGGGCTGATCTGTGGTGGGCCACAGTGATCAGACTTCAAGATGTTGATGAAAAACTATGTTTAACATGCACGAACAGTCAAGGACAGGATGCCAATGACTGTTATCACCAAGATTCGACAAACAAGTCGAAGAAGAAGACTAGAAGAGGAAAGATTTATCAGAATGCTCTGATACCATGACAAGACTATGATAGCAGAACTTGAAAGATTGAAAATACTCAAAATTGTATTATTGTGTGTCCCTCCTTTGGAGATCGTATGTCAATATATAGTTATTACAATGCCTTAATCAAGGCTCCAATTTAAGAAACTAACTAATTACAATCAATTTCTATTCTAAGTTAGGAAACTAAAACCTTAATAGAATATGTACAGCTGAATGATATATTGACCAAATCAACCCACGTGTGATATGTGTTGGACTGGATCCTGTTATGGGCCTTGGGCCCGTTTAACAACTAGCACATAGATTGTGCCTTTCCTTTCCATATTATATGTTATTGATAATTGCAAAGGAATCCCCAGAAGTTACTCTAATTAACTTTTTCCTAGCAAGGAATATACCTTGATATTTCTTTTCTAAAGATATGCACAAGGGAAGTATGGATAATCAAGCAAGAATTCCTCCATCCACTTGGTTATCTAAGTAGGATAACGCTATAAGGACAAAGCCTTCAAAATTCAAGCAATCAAGAGAGCAATGCTGTTGTCTTTTTCAACTACATTCTGTTGCTGGTAGCATTGGATGACTCCCTAACTCCAGAATATACTGCAAATCTCAACTTTATTGAAGCTTCTGATCACCAATCAGGCCAAAAAAAGGTTCTATGTGCATCACTGACATGGTCATGAATGATTCTCCTAAATCCTAATGCCCTCTCGCCTTGGTTTTTTCCTTGAACTTCCATTCTTATAATTTAGCTTGTAGGGCTCCAAGGGGAAGGATTCCTAGAATTATGCCTTGAAGATTAGGAAGAGAGATGACTTTCAAGACTCAACTCTGCAGACTCATTGCTTTCTTTTGGAAGCGAAGCAACTGATCCCTATATCTCCCTAGTTGTGCACTTCATGAAGGTCCTGCTGTACTCTTATGGTCATGGAATTGATCGTGAAAGAACAATCCTGCATATCTCTGTGAGGCTAAAGCAGCTTGAATAATTTCAGGACTAAGAATAAACCAACTTTTTGTGGTATAGGTGGAAAAATGATGGAAATTCACCTATGAATGGAAGGTTCTACTTGTAACAAAACCAGGTGCTTCTACTTCTTATCCTTACTTCGCAGTCGCTTCTTTTGGCATTAGGTGATTTCTTTTGGAACTTTTATTGAAAAATCTACTTGTAGATGTAGTTTATTCCTCTTAGGGTCTCTGGATCAAATTTTTTCGAGTATAAAATGGTTGGACGGGCGTCGTGTCCACAACTATAATCCTATAAAAGCCCAAATGGGGATAAGAATAGGTAAATGGCCTCCTTATTTATGCTTTTCATGGTATTTTTGGCTTTTGGGCAGTATTTGAATTCCCTACTGAAGTCTATTGATGCCCTTCCTTTCAGCTTCTCTCTGAAACTTCTAAGTATATGTGAAAATTTTTGCTCACTTTTCTCTTTATTTTTGGCCAAGGACATCTCCCTCTAGAGGAATTTAGAAGGTGATAGTTGGGGGAATCTAGCTGTAGGAGGAAGAAAACCACTTTTTGAAGGCATATATATGATTATTTTAGACAACTTTAACTTTTTAGCCATGTGCCTATAACAATCAACCAGGTCAATATGCACATAGATCTGGCTGGTGGACTTGCTCACTAAGAATATGAAGCTTCTGTCACGAATAAGCAAGAAGGGTCTTAATACATAACGAGACTGAATGGAATGGGATTTGATGACCTCTTTGAGGATTCACCATGTATTTTATAGATTAGAAATTCCCAATTTGGGCTACAGTTACAATCTATCAAATCTACTATTATAGTATGTATTGCTGTACAAGTCTGACTAGTATCAATCCACAAATATCCTATTATAGTATGTATTGCTGTACAAGTCTTGAATACAATGGGCTTTTGCATATGGGTCATGGATGGGCGAACTTATATTATAATGGGCCTGTGTTAACACCCCCCCTCAAATTGATGCGATGGAATCAGTAAGCATCAATTTGCTGGATAAGAATTGATGACGTGGGCGAGGAAGTCCCTTCGTGAAGATGTCCTCAATCTGGAGGCCAGAGGAAATGAATGGTAGGGAAATGACTACCTGTAGATATTCGTCACGAATGAAATGATAGTGAACTTCTATGTGCTTGGTCCGTTCATGAAAAACTGGATTTTCTAGTAATACGAATGGCACTAGTGTTGTCAACATGGAGAGGTATAGGTGAGCTTTGTGGAAAATTGAGATCAGAGAGGAGCCCACGAAGGCAAAGTATTTCAGAATAGGCAGCAGACATGGCGCGATATTCGGCTTCTGTAGAAGATCTTGAAACCTTATTTTGTTTCTTACATTTCCAGCAAATCAACGCATCACCAATATACATACACCACCTAGTTGTGGACTGACGGGTGTTAGTACAACCCGCCCAATCAACATCGGAGAAAGCAATGAGATTTAGTGGGGAGCCTGCAGGAAAAAATAGACCATGAGTAGTCGTACCAAGAAGGTAACGAGTAATTCGTCGGACCGCCGCCAAATGAAGATGCCTTGGTTGAGTCATATACTGGTTGACTAGGTTAACAGCAAAGGAAATGTCGGGGCGGGTATGAGTTAAATAGATCAAGCTACTAACCAATTGCAGATATAACGTGGCATCAAGAAAAAGATCCTCACTATCCTTTGAGAGCTTCAAATTCACTTCAAGAAGAGTATCAACTGGAGTTGATTGCTGGAGTTCTGCTAGTTCAGTGAGGTCTAGAGCATATTTGTGTTGGTGCAAGATGATTCCTTTTGCTGTTTGATGAACTTCCAGACCTAAGAAGTAGGTTAAGGGACTCTAGTCTTTCATATGGAATGATTGATGCAACGAGGATTGAAGCTTAGATATCATTGCGGAGTCAGTTCCAGTAATAATGATATCATCAACATAAACAAGAAGAATAGTGATACCGCTTGGAGACTTATGTAAAAACAACGATGGATCATACGGACTTTGCTGGAAGTCTAACATAAGCAAGGCGTCCTGAAATCTTTCAAACCAAGCGCGAGGAGCCTGTTTAAGGCCATAGAGGGAACGCTTGAGTTTAACCACATCTGAACTACTGGAAGAGAAATACCCATTAGGAAGGCGCATATAAACCTCTTTTTTAAGATCGCCATGGAGAAAGGCATTCTTTACATCTAATTGAAGAATGACCCAAGCTTGAGATGTTGTAATGTCAATGATCATCCGAACAGTAGTCATCTTTGCAACTGGAGCAAATGTTTTATCATAGTCGATGCCATATTCTTGGCGATTACCAAGAGCGACCAAGCGAGCCTTGTATCGGTCTAGCGAGCCATCAGATTTCAGTTTGACCGAATAAATCTATTTACACCCAATGGGTCAAACTGTAGGTGGGCAGGTAACCACATCCCATGTATGATTAGTCTGTAGAGCTTCTAATTCATCGGACATAGCTTTCCGCCAACATTCATGTTTCACAGCTTGAGAATACGAAGTGGGAATGTTAACAGACGCTAGAGTAGCAAGAAAAGATGAATGAGAATACCCATATCTATTAGGAGGCCGAGAGACATGCATGGTGCATAGAAGAGTGGGCATCATAGTGAGTTCTGATGTAGTAGCTAGGGGAGTTGGATTAGTTGCCGGATCAGGTGTCTCTTGAAGGGGTTGTATCGTAGCAGGGAGTGGTTCCGTTCGTCCCTGATATGCAATTCCAGGTTTGAACCGTTCAACAGAAGAAGTATCGGATGAAAAAGGTGGTAATATAGTCATGGTGATGGAAGTAGAGGAATCAGTGGTTTAAGAAAAAAAATATAAATTTTCGAAAAACACAACATTTTGAGAAACACGAATTCTTTTGGCAGATGGGTCATAGCAAACAAATCCTTTTTGATGAGTTGCGTAACCAAGAAAAACACATCTGGTGGCTTGCGCAGACAATTTTGTCCTTTCAGAAGGAGGAAGATGAACAAAACAAACACATCCGAAAGGACGAAGATGTGCATATGTAGGATGAGAGTTAAAGAGACGGAAATATGGGGACCGATTTTAAAGTTTGGAAAGCGGAAGGCGATTAATCAGATGAGCAGAAGTAGAGAGAGCTTCCGGTCAAAATCTAGGGGGACAGAGGATTCAAGTAGTAGGCAACAAACCATGTCAAGTAAATGGCGGTTCTTCCGTTCAGCAATGCCATTTTGCTGTGGAGTTTGAGGATAGGTTCGTTGTGAGATAATCCCCTTATGTAGGAGAAATTTCTGAAATCTGTTTGACACATATTCACCACCAGAATTAGATCGGAGAATCTTTATGGAGGTTTGTGTTTCAACATAGGCAAGGAATGTTTTAAAAACCTCAAACACCTCCGATTTAGCCCTTAAAAAATAAACCCAAGTGAATCTGTTATGATCATCGATGAATGTGACAAAGTATTTATAGTGAGAATGAGAAATAACTGGTGTTGTGCCCCAAACGTCACTATGAATCAATTCAAAACATTTTTCTGATATAGAGGTATGCATAGAAAATGGGAGAGATTTACTTTTTCCTAATTTGCAAACAGAACAATCAATATTGACATCAGAAGTAGAAAACTGCATTTTATTAATCAAACCATAATTTTTCAAAGATAACAATATGTTCGAATTGGGATGTCCTAATTTTTTGTGCCACAGATGCACATTATTTTGAAGAACACGTGAAAAAGCTGAAGTAGATTCATCCCTAGGTTGTATAGGCAGACTAAGCGGAAACAACCAGCCTCACTTAGGCCCCTTCGCGGTCACCTGTCCCGCCCCCTGAACCTGTACAACACAACTAGAAGAAGAAAATGACACATTACAATGATTATCTACGAGTTGTCCAACAGATAACAAATTGGTAGATAGGCCAGGTGAAAGAAAAACATGATTCAAAGGCAATTTGTGTGGAATATCTCCTATGGCAGTGATACGTAAATGACCCCCATTGGCAGTTTAAACTTGAAGTTTCCCATCATATGATTGAATATGAGACATGAGTCTGGAAGAGGAAGTCATATGATTTGATTCTCTAGAATCAAAATACCACTTGGAAGGAGATGAAAAGGTTTTACTTGAGATGCCCAAGGTGGAGAAAGCTTGGAGAATCATTTGTTGAATCATTTCAGGGTTGATAGGAGGGCTGAGTGCAAATTGCTGTGAAGACATGGATGAAGACGGAGAAGCCGATGCCATAGAGTGAGAATCTGAAGAAGCAATGGCAAAATAAGCACACGAATTTCGATTTTCTGGTCGTTTCTTGCATTCAGAAATGATATGCCCACTAGCTTTGCTGTAGTTACAAACTTTTCTCTTGCACTGAGAAGAATAATGTCCATACTCCTTACAAGTGAAGCATTGGATTTTGCTCAAATCCTAGGTCGAAGTGTCGCGTCTAGGAGGTTTCCCTGTTGCCACATAAGCAACTTCTGTGGGACCAGTGGATGATTGTTGGGATAGTTGATGTTAAGTGAATATCCGTTGTTCTTCACGGAGCACTTCATTGAGACATGTCTCCAAAGAGGGAGATGGGTGTTGGCTCATAAGATTGGAGCGGACATTTTCAAATTCAGGCCGAAGTTTCATTAAGAATTGATCTCGCTAAGAAATTTTATGAACTTCTTGAACACCAGATAGAGTTTCTCCAGTGAGAGTAGCATAGGCAATATTTGTGTAGTCAGTCCAAAGAACAAAGAAGCCGGAGTAATACTCCTGGACAGCCATATGTCCTTGAGAATATTGAGCAATTTCATATTCTAATTGGAACCGACGAGCTGAATTCTCTTGGTGATATATGCCTTTTAGATATCCCCACATATCTTGAGCAGTTTTATAGGGCTTAAAATGTAAGAAAAATTGAGGTTCCACTGCGCCCAACATCCATTTCATAATTTGTACTTCTTTGGTTTCCCAATCATCCAATTTTTCTTTTTCCATTGGCTTTTTCATAGAACCAGAAATGTGTCCCCATAATTTTTTGCCTTTCAGATATAACTCAAACTGATAGGCCCAAGCAGAATAGTTTTTCCCATTGAATTTGATCAATTGCATTTCATTCTTGTCCATTTTCAACCCACAGACGTCAATATTAATATACAGACGGCAGTAAAAAAACCACCAACCAAGTGAGCAATAACTGTTACTGGACAGCAACAAAAACAGCCCAGATTAATTTTAGATCATGCAAAAAGTGAAGATGAAAAGAGGTAGCAAAACCAGAGACCCAAGAAACAGCCCAGAAACTGTTTTGAAGCAACAGATCACAACAGATCTCATATCACAAAAATAGGTCCAAATGACCAGGAATTCCTGCAGAAAACAGTAGATGGGGCCCACTGATGATTCAATCTACCAGATCAGGGTGATCAGATAGATACTTCACAAAAATATCGAATCAATACAGCAGAGATTGCAGCAATCGGATACTTGTGCTCAAAGATGGATGGATTTGATGAAATTATATTGCAGAAACTGTAAAAACCCAACATGTGATCAAAAACCTACCTCTGATTCTTCAAAAATTCTGAAAAAAATAGCCAAAAACTCCTAGAAAGTCAGGCAACCAGGACTGTAGTGTCCTTTTGATCAGATCTGATCTGCAGATGATGGCCCTTTGTTGATCTCCAGACCGTCGTCGTGTAACTCTTGTTCAAAACAGTCGACAGAGGAAGATGGCTCTTAATCTCTCTATTACACCAAGGTTGGCTCTGATACCATGTCACGAATAAGCAAGAAGGGTCTTAATACATAACGAGACTGAATGGAATTGGATTCGATGACCTCTTTGGGGATTCACCATGTATTTTATAGATTAGAAATGCCCAATTTGGGCTACAATTACAATCTATCAAATCTACTATTATAGTATGTATTGCTGTACAAGTCTGACTGGTATCAATCCACAAATCTCCTATTATAGTATGTATTGCTGTACAAGTCTTCAATACAATGGGCTTTTGCAGATGGGTCATGGATGGGCCAACTTATATTATAATGGGCCTGTGTTAACAGTTTCCTCATGCCGTGAGTTTGTACTTGTGAGGTCCATTAGTAATTATAACTTTTGCCATGGTGGGACCAAATGCAGTTAGACCATGACCCAAAAGCATCCTACATGAGAAGATAGTAATGTCCTAATCATCTAATAGTCGTCTTTCTCCCATTGAATGCGTAACCTCAACTATTCTTTTTCATAGCTTTATACCTTTTTGCCATTGGCCAAAGGCATTGTTATGAAATCTTATAATTTTAGATTTTAGTCTTATGTTTATTCAACCCCAGATGGATGGGATAAGGCTTTGACGATGATGAGTTTTGTGATTCTACTTTAATTATATAGAAATATGTATCTTATGCTTCCGTCCATTTCCTGAAGAAGATTGTGATGTTTTAGCAAATTTTATGATTTTGGCAAATCAACCGTTTTTATTGTTGAGAATATTAAGAAAGAGTTTATTATTAATTTGGGTCATTGGGTTTATTTGTAATTTTGGAGTAAGTTTCATTGATTAGGGATTCCAAGTTGTACTCTTATAAATAGCCAATGGCTGTTGTTAATGAAATCACCTAAAAGATTACAGTCAAATTATTTCGTCAAGATGTAGTCCTTAATTTCAACTTTTATCACGTAATTATGTGCCTGCTTGCTAGCACATGATCCAGGCCCAGATGCAATATACTTGGTTTAAGAAGCATATCTCTTATGCATGCACTTGTGAGGAGGCATTGACTCCGTATCTTATATTCTGATTCATTGTATTTTTTATTTGAAATCTGAATGACGTTTTTTGGCTGATTGTATTGAATGAAATGTGTCTATGCCTTTAGTTTGTAATACATTGTTTCCTTTTAGGACTATTTTTCTGTTGATGCCACATTTTTTGTATATTGATAATGATACTTGGCAGAAGAGTTTGTTCTTCCAAGTGTTTGCTACTATTTTCAAATTTTCAGTATGGAGCTCCTTCAAGATAACAGAGCACTTTTGGAAAACTTGTGTTTTTGTAGGAGTATTTTAAAAAATCTGACACTCGCCTATGGGCAAATGATCTTGAAGAGTGGGTTTTTCCATGCAGACCCTCATCCTGGAAATATACTGATTTGTAAGGATTCGGAGGCAAGTGCCCTATTAACATTTTAGAGCAGATATTGTCTTCTTTATTCTTATAATATGTCATGATCAAATGCATTTATAGTGCAATTAGTTGTTTGGAATTGGTTTTATATTTTGTGAAATTGACTGAGTGACTGATCCTTTTGAGTAGTAACTCTTTTTCCTTCTCCTCCTTAGTTCTAGTATCTTAATAACAAGAAGTTGTCGTGCTTTTCATTTTCTTCAAGTTCAAAATATGCATCACTGATGCTCCTATCCATTTTAATTTTGAAATTCTACCATTTGTATTTCATCTTTTATTAATTGTTATTCTCTTCCAGGTTGCGCTGCTAGACTATGGGCAAGTCAAGAATCTCCCAGACAGCTTAAGGCTTGGATATGCTAATCTTATTCTTGCACTTGTCGAAAATGATCCTATAAAGGCGTCAGAGAGCTACAAGTATGTTATTTTGTCTCATTTGTGTGATTTGCTTTCTACGATCTCTTGTGATTGATAACAAGAGGGAATTTTGTTTGCCTTAATTTTGTAAACCTTAGAACACAGCCATATGACTGGCTAGCTTCTGAATCAGTTGTAGCTTATGATTTTGTTTCTACTGTCTGAATTTGAAAAAAATTTAGGCTTGATACTCAACTTCGTTATGTAGGGAGCTCGGTATACAAACGTTGAACACTTGTGCTGATGAACAGAAAGAAATGCTGAAACTGGCCCAAACAATGTTTGATACAAAGCTTCCTCCTGGGGTAACAATGATGACACCATTTTCAGAAGAATCCTCGATAAAGAAAATTGCTGTTCAGGTATCAAGTGACTAACTCATATCCTTTCCATACCTGGTTAATTTATGCTGAGTTTCCGACAAGCCTTCAATGTCCTGCAAGTTTCAAATGTCACAACATTTTATTACTATTACAGTGCTTGTCTTGACTCTGGCACAATTATTGCAGGATTGTCTTCTTATCCTCTCAGTGGGTCTGGTACACTCTAGAATTGCCACACGTGCGCTCTGCTGCACACACACAACCTCTACTGCATGCATGCATGCTTTGCCATGCACGCTCACCCGTGCCCATGCTCTGCTGCACGTGCTCTACTGCATGAGGCAACGACCGCTTGCAGCATGCAGCTGGTTGGCCTCCACTGACCACCAAGCACCACAGCCACCTGCTGGCTGCACCACGCGCCCCACAACACTGCACATGCTCCCTTGACTGCACTGGTTCATCAAGTGACGATGGTCGACCAAGCAGCACCAAATGATTTATAAACCACACCAACCGACTTAGGGGCTGCACCAACTCTTCCCAGTGACCTATTAGATAGCACCAGTGAATCAATTGATTGTCCAAGTCATCCAACTCACAGTCCGCTTGCCACCAGACTGTGCGTGCATCAGTTTGGCTTATGTGCACTAGACTGACCACACCATCTGCACACCAACCCGGCTCCAACTGTTTAGGGTGTAGGTAACACCTGTCTACTGCTGGATCCCTTAGAGACTTGGATGCATTTCCCACAAGATTTCATAGTGATGATGCAAAACTTAAAAACCAAAATATGTAGGATACTTTCTTTTTGGCATTTTAAACCCAAATTATTGTTGGAGGTGAGTTGGTAATTGCCAATTCTGTTTTGAATTGGAGTTAAAATTAGCAGTAGTGCATCGGTCTCAGTTCAGGTATTCGTCATGTTTGCTGTCTAATGAACTGAAGAAACATACAGTATAGATATCACTATAAAGATGTCCAAAATAAAACAGTGATCAAGTCAATGACTTCATCCATGCTTGGGAGAATTTATACTGCAATCTTTTATTTACATATTCTCTTGTGGACCATAAAGTTAGATGCTGCCAACTGCCAAGAATGTGTCAAAAGAGATCTTCATGTCATTATGTGAAATAATGTTATGCAATGCGATTTAACTTTTGAAGTGATGGTTAGCCTAAGTGCATGTATGTACAGTGATATATGCTTCCAGGTTCCAGCACAAGTAGCTGCTAAATGAGTATATATTTGTTGTGGACTTGTGGGTTCATGTTTTAAGTTCTTAAAATTACTTTGTCGGTTCCTGTGTTGTTAATACATTGTTTAGTTTATGTAAAACATATTTCATGGCATTCCAATGTGGTTTCCATCTTCTGTTGTAGACGTTTCCTGAGGAGCTCTTCTCTGTACTCCGGACAGTGCATCTGTTGAGAGGACTGAGTGTTGGCCTGGGCATCAATTACTCATGTGCAGAGCAATGGAGACCCTTAGCAGAAGAAGCTTTATATGCAGCTGGGAGACTAAAAGGTAATTCTTTATATAAATGTTGATTTGGATTAGTAGCTTCATGAGATATATATATATATATATATAAAGCTACGAGGCTAACCAAAGCCCCATAAAACTGAATAGCCAAAGAACCTGAAAGCCAGGAAAGAAGTATCTCTTTTAAGAGAGATGCTCTCACAAGCTATAATCAACCTCTGGCAGTCGACGCTCTCAGTTAAATAGTCTGCTGATGCATTTCACAACATGTCTAGCTAACCCCATTGCCACTTCCTCCACGTTGAAAGACTCCATAAGCATAAGCCTTTGTTAGACCTGAACATAACTAGGTGCCTTCCACCATTATCTGCCGGAGATTAAGATGATGTGCTTTGTGGAGACCAGTCCTGAAGGTCAACATTTCTGCCTCATTGACAGAACAACACCCAACCAGGCCTGAGAAGGATAAGATGGATTTAGCTGCACTGTGGCAAATAATCTCCCCCACACCTGCAACATGCGGATTACCTACTGCACTTCCTTCAAAATTTAGCTTAAGGAAACCTAATGGAGGGGGGAGACCATCTTGGTAAGGCTTGTTTGGCATCATTCTGGGAATATTTCATTCTGAGAATGAATGGAGAAAAATATTCTTTGGCAAGCATTTTGTGTGAGAGAGAATCTAGAGGGGGAGATTTGATAGATGTGCAGAAATGGGGAGAAAATGTCTGCGGAACAAATTCTTCTCCATTCATTCTCAGAATGAAACATTCCTAGAATGATGACAAACAGGCCGTTAGTTGCCTAGATGGAGAAGAGAGCCACCTCATTTCAGTTCCTATTGCTTATGGCTATGAAAATGTCTTGCAACAGTGGAAGGATAGAGACCCACTCTGTGGTATAAAATTTCCCCTTATCTGCCAAAAATCCCACATTACTAATCTTTTTATATACATACACTTGAAATGGTCAGAATATCGATAAGCCTCATCGCTTTTTATACATTATAACCTATATGCCTCATATATGTAATAATGTTTTCACTCTCATAATATTACAGATAAGGATCAGAGAGTCCAAAAGCGTGGCTTCTTAAGAAGAGTATTTTGGAGAAATTGAATAGTACACAGTGACTGGTTCACTAATCAGTTGAGACATGTTTTCATTTTTATTTTATTTTATAAATGACTGGTTGCATTTAAATGGTGATCTTATTGTGTAGCGTGATCAGATGCTAAAACAGTTGTATATTATTTAGAATAATGAAATTCATGTGTTTCTCTCACATAATTGCTAGAACTAAAAAAAGAAAAAATGAAAAAATGAAGCGAAAAGAGAATCAAATGCAAGGAAAACCTCTATGTGAAACTTTGTTATAGTAGGAAAAAAAAAAAAAAAAAAATTCACTTGCAGGATGTCTTGCAAGTGGATGGTGAGGGATCGGTCCACAAAGCAGAATCCTCTAAATTAAAGACGCTCACTGAAAACCCCGCATGGCAACCATGCAGGATTCTCATAGGAGAAAATCTTCCTGTTATAGAATTCAATTTATGTTGTTATAGAATTTATATAGAAGCATGAAACAGGTGATGGATTTGTAAATCTGGTTGTATGTAGGGACAAAATGTGTGGGTTTACCCTTTCTTTTACTGACATTCTTGTTAAAAGTAAGAAACAAGCAATAATCTTGTGCTTTGGCCTAAAATTTGGGAGACAAGGCCTTGTAGCCCCAAACAGAATAATATTGATGGGCCATCCCTCTGGTTGAGCTGGGCTGTATTGTGGCTGGTCATAAAGAGCCAAGTGCGGCCTAGTTTTGTATGATCAAGAGAACAGATGGTTTATAAGGTTACACCAAGGAAATTCAAAATCTATCTAGACGATTTCATCTTTCAAAATTGGTGTGGTTTTCAGGCTATGTCACCACAAAAAAGGTGGCCCATGGCTTAATGCAATGGGATATTCATATTGATTGAACTGTATCATGCACCACTATCCATGTTCAAATGTCATCCTTGTGAAGCCTGTGCTGAGATTGATCAGATGATCATGCCCTTCGACATGGGTTCCGCGATCAATGGGTGATCAGCGGTCGAGAATTGACTGGTTGATTTACAATGAAAATCACACCCACCTGGTTATCCTTGGCACTGATTGGTGGATTCTCCCCATTGGATGTGGGCAGCTGATTCTGGCCCTAAGTTTATATTGGTAGTTGATGGGTTAGGGGGAATCCATTGGTGACACAAAAAAATCTCATGCAAATTAGTGAAATAGATGTCTCACCTGTGTAGCCACCCAGGATCGATCCCTGGTTATCTACGTCTCATTGTAGTCTTCACACTAGTATTCCACAGTGATACAGAAACAAGGAAAAAGAATCTCAAGAAGAGTACTGAAATTCATAGCCAAGACGACATGCAGACCTTAACAAAGCAGAGAATGGGGCAAATAATAGGTAGTACAAAGGCTTCATCATCATCATCAAGGCCTTATCTAGATGTCCCAACAAATAAATTCTATTTCTACCAGTTGAATGTATCAGGATTCACACTGTAGTTGTGACAAAAGTTTTAGAGATTTGCACATATTAAGGATTTTGTTGCCATTTATTCTATGCTTCTCAATTATTTAACTTGAGAACAAAAGGCAAAATAGTATATATAATATCGTAAGAATTTCGTAACTTAGGATAGAATTTCATAAGCTCATGTTTGTGGGGCACACATTTGGTCCATGCAAATAGACCAAACACATGACCCCCCTAAATTACACATGTCCACAAACTTTTGGTCAGATCTGAAATTACTGGATCGTTGGATCGACTGTGTATCGATCCGAATGGACCTTTGACCATTAAATTTTTGGCCCATATAGAGATGATAGAAATTACGGTTGTGACTGATTTTTTGCAAAGAGGAGGATCCCAGGGAATCCTTAAAATCCCCTCCATCCCCATGTAGATCCCTACGTGGGCCCCACCACACACTTGAACTTACCTTATCCTAAGCTTGAGCTTAGGAGAGCTGACCCCCTATATATATATATATATATTGAAAATATTCATGCAGATCCATCCCTCACTGTACACTGAATTATATCGGATCCATTGATTTTTCACATATCAAAATGGATTGGACCGTTGGATTGAGGGTCAAATATTTTTCTTTAATATAAAGTTATTAAGTTTGTGGACCATGGATGATGGGATTAGAGGCATGAGATTGACTCCAAACTTGATATATGGGTCCATTCAAGATGCTTACACACACACACACACTCTCCTTTGAGAGTAATTCTCACGTTCTTATATGTACTCCTCGCTGTGGTTTCCACCTAGGGCCCCATTTGGGCGATGCAACTTGGGGTGTTTGTCTCATCATCCTAGCCTAACCTCTTGATCAAAGACCAACAAGTTTCACCCCTTGAAAAGTGAACCGTCGATCCAACAATACAGCCTATTTGGATGGATGTAAAACAATAGGGGGCTGGTCTAGTTCAAAGGTGCCTTTGGTGTGGTCCATTCAGATGGGCCATCAGGTTGGCCCCACTAAATAAGGTGTGTATAGTTGTGAAAAAAAGGGGTGTTCACAGAGTTTGGATCAATTTACAAGAGTAACATGGTGCCTAGGGTTGTAAACGGGTCGATTCTGGTCCGAGTCCATGGTGGACCCGGAACCGGAATCATTAACGAAAAGGTAGAATCGGCTCCTTACCCGGAACCGATTTCTTAGCTCTTGAATCAGAATTAGAACGACTCGTCCGGGTCCAGATCTAGGTAGAAAATAATATTAAAAAAAATATAGTTTTTAAGAGAGATTTTCAAAAATTTAGGTAATATGTCGGGTCCACTGGTCTGAATCAAGGTGGAACCGAATCCGGACCCATTTACTTATCAAGCCTAAATAAGGACCAAAAACCCAATTTTTAACGGGTCGGAACCTTCGAATAATCGAAAAATTGGGTGCCATTTAGGTCCCTAAGGCTGCCGCACTGTATTGAATCCTGCCCGCATTAGGATCCGATGACAAAAAAACTGCCTTCTTTCCCACGAAAAGCAGTAGAAGAAACGCAACAGAAACAAAACTACAAAAACACTCTCTTCTTCCTCCCACAGACACATCTCTCTCCATTACATCCTTACACACAGAAATATATACATAGAGAGAGAGAGAGAGAAAGTGTGGCAGACAAGTAAAAAGAAGGAGAATGGAAGGGCAAGAAGGTCAAAAGCAGGAGCCTCATCTCCTACTCGCTCACAATCTCTTCCTTCTCACTCATCCCGACGTTCCAGACATCGAAAAAGTCCGTCTCAAACATGAAGTCTTCGCTTCCATCAAAGAACATGGTAATATTACTCACTTATCTTCCCATTCTACCCTTCCCTCTCACCCTCTTATTACCAAAATGCCATCGCTCTTCATCCTCTCTGTCTTTGCACAGACATGGCTCCACTCTACGAAACGCTAGCTGCAGATTCGGTGCTGCAGATGGACCGTGCTGTTCTGGACTCCATGCGAGCGAAGATCGACGAAGAGCTCAAAAAGCTCGATGAAAGGTAATCGATCTTTTTAAGACTTGCTCTTGATTTTGTGTAATTTGGATTGGATATGTAGTAGTATTTAGTGGAATAGAATGTGATTGAATGTTTTGAGATGGTGATGTGATATGATGGATTCAATCAATAGATTGTACATTGTTGTATTGTTTTTGGCTTTGTATGGGGTTGTATAGAACACAAATTATTAGTTAATGGATGTTACTAGTGCCTTGGGAGTTGGTGGTTAGATTTAGAAGAAACCCTAATGGAGATGGAGGGAAGGAACTAGGGAGTATGTATCCTTATTATTTCTTCTAACACATGCTTTCATGAGCAAGATGAGGATCATTGTTGGGGTTTGGAAACCATTCCCTTCTAGGAAGTTTTATTCTTTTTCTTTCCATAAGGCGACTGTCACTAATAAGTAGATCATCTTCTCTATTTGCTTCTTTTTTTTTTTTTTTTTTTGATCGGTAACAGTAACTTATATTAAAAGAGAATAGAATACAAACAAAGAGTACAAGAAAAAAAGAAAAAAAGGGGGAAAGAAACATAGAGGTACAAGAGTAATATACCCCCTCACAACACAACTGCATAATAAAACCCTCCCAAGGGGAAACTCTCTCAACACCTTGCTTGGCTAAAGCATCCGCCATCATGTTTAATGACATACTCTTATGCTGAAAGCTAACATTAATGGTTGTGGATAATATCCAGATTTCATGCGAAGAGGAACTGAAACTTCCATGGATAAGCCTTCCGGTTCGAAACCCAACTCACTGCATTAGAAGAATCATTCTTTACAATAAAATTTCCATGGTAGAATCTCGAAAAATACCGAAGAGATTCCAGAATAGCTAAAACCTCAGCTTCATTAGAGTCACGAACCCCCACATATTTGGAGAACATAAATAAAACGTCCCCATTGCAATTTCGAAGCACCCCTCCAATACTAGCTGGTCCAGGCTTCTGTCTTGCGGCCCTATCAACATTGAACTTAAACAAACCAATAGGAGGAGGAGACCAAATAATAGATTTTCTTACTTTGACTGGGCCACACCCCATACATGATTCCCAATTAATATGTCATGAAGACAAAAATTAGAGAATTCCTTTCTACCCAAAGCCCACTTCACGATCGTTAAAGTGATCTCAGAAATCAACTCCGCAGAAGTTGAGGAGGACCACCTAAAAATTCTATCATTTCTTTCCTTCCAAATGGACCACAAAATAGCAAATGAAGTTATCCTCCAAAGAGTATGACCACATCCAACAAAACAACCTCCTAACCAAGACTCTGCCGCATCTGCAATCTTCTTAGGACAGCACCAATCAACACCACACCTACCAATAAAATGGCCCCAAACACTGGATGTAAACTCACAATGGAGAAGAAGATGGTTCACCGACCCCGACTCCTTATGAAACATCACACAAGTGTCAGTGATGGTGGATGATGTCAATTTTCTTCTCCTCAACTTATCAGCTGATGAAATCTTAGCTGCCACTGCTAACCAACAAAAAGCCTCCACTCGGGAAGGAACCAAACCCGTCCAAACAAGGGAAGAAGGAGCTCTAGGGAGATGGTTCCCCTCCAAACCCGAGTAGAAGGCTTTCACCTAGAATTCTCCAGATATGGATGGCTTCCGAATCCTATTTGCTTGTCTATTTGCTTGTCTGGCAAGTTTTATCTCTTCAAGGAGTTGAGGAATTTTGCTGGTTGGCTTTAGCAGGCGCAGTCTCTGCAATTGATAGCTTAGCTTGCCATGAACTCTTTGAATTGATCCAGTATAAAGCTGATTGCAAACTATATGCCTCTGAATTCACTTGGCACCCCATGAATGTAACACCGAATGGAGCCCAATTGAACCAAACTAATTTATAGTTCCATTTCTTTGATCATACATATTCAACACTTGGTATTGCACCTCTTCATTTCTAGAGCAAATAATCTTGCACCTTTGTCATTTTTAAAGAAAATTGTGTTGTGCTAGGCTTTTGCTCAGTGAAAGGTACCTGTCATGAAAGGGTTGTGTCTATCAATGGAAACACAGTAACATAAATGAAATGCTGCTCATTTAGAAATTGTTCATTATAAAATGAATGGTGTAAAAGGAGGAGGAGGAGGAGGAGTGGGAGAAAGGGGTAAGCAAGACCTTTAAAGGGGGTAAACATGTCATGCACTTGTCTTTTTATGCACCCTACTCATATTTCTGAATGTTAGATCAATCAACACTTATGAGCTGAATCCTTCTCTTGCCCTCTTTGGTTTATTGAGTTGCAAATGGAAATAATAGATTTCCATAGGCTTTAGTTGCCTTTGATCTTGTTAACTGGTCTTAATATTTAGCATTCGTTGAGGAGACAACCAAGGATGTCACTATTCTTAAAAAGAGTGAGCTTTCAATAATTTCATCTTTTTTCTTTTTTACCTTCACAGGATTGCTGATGCTGAAGAAAACTTAGGTGAAAGCGAAGTGCGAGAAGCTCATTTAGCAAAAACCCTTTTTTACATCCGAATAAGTGATAGGGTATATTCATTAAGTTGGTAATTCATTCAGACTACCTTTCTATGTTTCTATTTACATATATTGAAATCATTGGGGTTCCACAGGAGAAGGCATTGGAACAGCTGAAAGTAACAGAAGGCAAAACAGTTGCTGTGGGTCAAAGGATAGATTTAGTGTTTTACATGCTGCAACTTGGATTTTTCTATATGGATTTTGATCTAGTCTCCAATAGCATTGATAAAGCTAAGAAGTGAGTTAGGACCTTGAAAGTCCCTTTTTATCATCAAAACTGTTGTTTTCTTTTTAAATCAACCCCAAATAGATGGGATATGGCTACAATGATAACGATGTTGCTTCCTGTCTTATTTGGATGACATGATATTATTTCGACTCGCGATTATCTGGATATTGATGGCAGCTTATTTGAGGAGGGTGGTGATTGGGAGAAGAAGAACCGCCTCAAGGTCTATGAAGGTCTATACTGCATGTCCACAAGAAACTTCAAGAAAGCTGCGAATCTATTTCTGGATTCCATATCAACATTTACAACTTATGAACTTTTCCCTTATGATACCTTCATCTTCTACACGGTCCTTACCAGCATCATCTCATTGGACAGAGTTTCGCTAAACCATAAGGCATCTCTCTCTCTCTCTCTCTCTCTCTCTCTCTCGCACTGCATATGATATGCACTCTTTCTATTGTCTATTTCCTGATGGAAAACTTGGCAGGTGGTGGACGCCCCAGAAATCTTGACAGCGATTGAAAAAGTTCCGTATCTTTCAGAATTTCTAAATTCTCTTCACGAATGTCAGTATAAATCATTCTTTTTGGCATTTGGTAAGCATATCTTCGATAATTCTGCCTTCCTTGTCTATTCTTATTTGTGATATTTCTAAGTTATAGCCTTATGGGCTGGCAAAACTAGTTGGTGTTTCAACTTGTGCATTTAGATTAGAGTTTGATTTGCTTGTTCGTTTACTTTGATCATATCTTTATTTACCTCTTTCTCTCTCAATAGTACTATCAGGTTCTCGCTATAGTGTAGGTTTTTTTTGTATGCGTGCGTGCATGTCTTGTGGCAGCTGCGACTACCTATAGGGAGAACAAGCATGACCTGCCACAGTTTTGAACTTGTAATCCTCCCTTCCCTCCGTAAAGGAGAGTGCTCATACCACTGGACAAAGCACCTTAAGATGTCACTATCATTTTATTTTTGTTGCAACTTCAACCTGCCCTCTTTGGGTTTAATCTCTTCCTATTTGTAGCTGGCTTGATGGAGCAAGTAAAATTGGATCGCTATCTTTATCCCCATTTTCGGTATTACATGAGAGAGGTCCGCTCTCTAGTCTATTCTCAATTTCTGGAATCCTATAAGAGTGTGACCATGGAAGCAATGGCAACAGCATTCGGTGTAACTGTGGACTTCATTGATTTGTAAGTATTACATCTCATTTTGATGTTTGATGTTTTTAGTTTCTTCTTGTTTCATCATCAATTGAGGTGTGGTGAAACATTTGGTAATCTAAGCTGTTCACCTTATGGCCCATATTGAGATGCACTACACAGTTCCCTCAGATAGTTTTATGGGAAACCTATTCTATAGTCCCTGCATTTGGCCTCATTAGCCAGAAGTCATGTAGAATTGAGAATTAGTTTTTAGTTCCTTGAGCTTCTAAAACTAGTTTACAGTTCAATAGTTTTAGTCAAAATCAATTTAACCACATCGTAATCTTACAAAACTAACCGTACTGGTGAAAAATAACACTACTGTCCTTCCATAGTGAAAGACAGCCATATATAAATCCTCTCTCCAGTCCTGTTCTCTCTCCAGAACCCAGCCTACTCTCTTGCCTCTCCCTATCCCATTCTCTCCTCCCTGGCAGCATTTTCCGAGTATCTTTCTGGTGTCCGGGCACAAAGGTTTCGTTCTTTCTCTTGCCATCATCCTCTTTTTGTTGTTGTTGATGTTGTTGTGTGTGTGTGTGTTGCCAAGGGAGATAGACGAAATCTGCCCACCCAGGGATCGATCTCTGGGTGGGGCTCTGGGCGCAGGTGTCCTATCCTCGACAACAACCCTGTGATTCCCTTCTTCTTCTTTTTTCACTCAACCAATACTAGTTCAGTTAGTTTTCTACAGATTTATGACCATGGTTAAATTAATCTTTGACTGAAAAGACTTAAAACTTTAACATTATGGAAGCCTGGGGATTGGAAAATAATTCTCAATACTAAAAGGACTTCTAGATAAGTAGACCCATATGCTGGGAGTATAAAATAAATTTCACTAGTTTTATCTGAAACGTAGTTTTCAAATGAAGAAATGTGGTTTACATTTTAATGAATCCAAACCAGACAGTTAGAATCATTTGATATAAAAAAAAATGAAAAAGTTGGGCCCACTTTGCAATTGAGTTTGAGGAGTTTCATAGTTTTTATTCTGGAGCAGCATTTGATTTGAGGTTCATTGGATGAAAAGTTTTTGGTGGTGTGGCACTATGTAGCAGCCATTTTATCGGCCATAGCAATTGAGTCCACTACGCTATTTTGAAAATAGCGGCACTACTGTTTAAAACCTAGTATAGCCAAGAAATTTTGATTTAAAACATTGTTTTTCATATTTCTTTTCATTAATAGCATTTCCTAAAGTTGTCTCCACCCTTCGTGGTTCCAAATCACTAAAAAATACGTGAGATTGGCTGCTACACATGATTTGAATTTTTTTTACCATACTGCTACGCCGTTACGTATTGCTCGCTATGTAGCGTTTTGGCCACTAGCCGCTACGCTCGCCACAACCGCTATTTTGATCCTTGGTGTGGCATACTTCCCCTCATGACTTGCAATGTACTTTGCACATTTCATTTTAAATCATCTAACAAGTTCTTCTTTGTTCAATCCTTCAAACTTTTAGGGAACTGTCGTGTTTTATAGCAGCTGGGAAGCTCCATTGCAAGATCGACAAAGTTGCAGGTGTACTAGAAACTAACAGGCCAGATGCAAAAAATGCTCTTTACCAGACGACTATCAAACAAGGGGACTTCTTATTAAATAGGATTCAGAAGCTGTCCCGTGTTATCGACTTGTAAGACCGTGATGGGGGCCATTCCAAACATGGAGAAGGGATTCTTTGCAAGTTGCACTCCATTTGAGTATTATCTCTCAATCGGATGAGATGTTGGTTAACCTTCTGGAGATCGAGCCATTAGAGCATTTGCATATACATTTCAATCTCTGCCGCTAGGCTTTTCAGTATGTTTTTTTTTTTTTACTTAATTACAACATGAGCATTACATTCAATAACATTTTAGATTGAGGAAACGTCAGAAAAGGAAGAATTTGGCTCACTGTTAGCCGACTAATTTGCAAATTATGATAGCCTGAATGCGACACTGATTATAGTTGGATCTTGCTGATTGTAAGGACGTTTTCCCTTTTGTTTCTAAGTTCTTGGAAAATTAGTACTTGTACCAGACAAAGTACTTGTACTTCTTAGGAAAATTATTAGTCCATGGTCAACCTCTACTAATATAAGAAAGAGATAATTAGCGAAAGGTCCCTCATATAGAACTTGTAAGGCCTCCAGTCCACCAACTTTTCTCCTAAGGCCTGTAGTTCATGCGGCTTGGACATATTTGGATGAGAGGTCCCTAGACACGTCACTTCATGGAGAGAGGTCCCTGGACACGCCACCTCATACATTTTAATGACTGATTTGCCCTTTTAACTGATTAGGCATAAAATTTCAAAATTTTAAATTTTAAATCTTCCATTCTCCCTCTTCTTCTTCTTGTATCCAGACTTCTGCACGTGAATCTTGTTGCAGGAACAAGAGACTCATATCAGAGGGTTGTTCGGAGAAGAAGAAGAGAGGTGAAGATCGATAGATCTGTTGGAGGGCCACGGTTCTCTCATTATGAGAAAGAAGATCCTCGTGTTGCAGAGAAATGGTGAAGAAGAAGAGGAAGCAATTTCGCTGCTGCCGTCGATCGAAGAAGAAGAAGCAACTCCGCTGTCATGACTGAGGAAGAAGAAGACCGGAGGGGATCTTAGAGGGCGTGACAGATCGCAGATCTGGAAAGGAAGAAGCAGGAAACCGGAGTTTGAGAGAGACGATCACCAGGTGGTCCACACGAGTTACTGATCGCTGCTGCGTATCGCCGGAGTTGATCGGAAGATCTAGTGTCGCCTGTTGCCACCAGAACCACGCGTCGCTGTCGCTGACCAGAGGAAGAAGCGCTTGGAGAGGAGAAATCGCAGCCAAGCTTTGATTTGGGTTTTGTTTTCGGCTAGGCCCCACCTCGCCGTGAACAGATACCAGAAATTCTCTTCGCTGGAGTCGCCCTTGCGTGTGACCAGAGAAGAGCCGCAGCCCCTGCCGTGGCCGAAGCGAGGAAGGAAGAAGAAGTCAGTTCTGGTTTCTGAACCAGAACAGAAGAACGAAGAAGAAGGGAGTTTTGGGTTGGGTCCAGTCTAGATCGGCCCAACCCATTTGCAGAAGAAGCCCAATAGCCAGCTAGTCAATTTGGATAGAGAGCAAGGAAAGGTGAGGGAGAGGAGAGAGAAGAGCTTAGATGCAGGCTTTACAGAGAAGGAAATTTATCTGATTTTTTGTCAAATTGAACTGAGTTTCTGTTAAATTTATCTGAGTTTCTGTCAAATTTATCTGAGTTTTTATCAAATTTATCTGAGTTTCTGTAAAATTTATCTGAGTTTCTGTCAAATTTATCTGAGTTTTTATCAAATTTATCTGAGTTTCTGTCAAATTTATCTAAGTTCTGAACAAATCTATCTGAGTTTTTGACTATTTATTTGAGTTTTGGAACAAATTTATCTTAGTTCTAAACAAATCCATCTGAGTTTTTGGAAATTTTATTTGATTTTTTTTAAAATATAGCCGACTTTCTGACAAATTTATCTCCATTTTGAAAATTTTAACTGAGTTTTTAAATGAATATTTCTTTGTTTTTTGGCAAATTTATTTGTATTTTCTTATATCTATTTGTGTTTTTGAATTTTATTTGTGTCTTTTAAAATTTATTTGTACTTTTTGAAAAAATTGTAACTGAGTTTTGACAAAAATACTTGAGTTTTTGAAATTTTTTTTTGAAATTTCGAAAATTGGTTTATCTTAGTTTTGGAAAATGTATTTTCATTTTTTTAAATTTATTTGCATTTTTTAATTTTATTTACGTATTTTGGATTTTATTTGCGTCCTTTGAAATTCATTTGCGTTTTTTGAAATTTATTTACATTTTTTAATTTTATTTACGTATTTTGGATTTTATTTGCGTCCTTTGAAATTCATTTGCGTCTTTTGAAATTTATTTGCATTTTCTGAATTTTCTTTGGATCTTTTGAGATTTATTTGAGTCTTTTGAAATTTATTTATAGTTTCTGAAATTTATTTTGATCTTTTTAAACTTATTTTCATTTTTTTTAAATTTATTGCCTATTTTTATAATTTATTGCGATTTTTGAAATTATTGCATTTTTTTAAATTTATTTGAGTTATTTTGAAAATTATTTGTGTGTTTTTAGAATTTATTTGAAAATCTCATGATTCCATTAATCGTGGCCCATTGAATGATAGTTGACTATTATTAAGGGATATCCCATTAATTATGGGATATGATTTAAAGAAAGGGTAAATTAGACATATCAGGTATGGGAATCTGTTAGAGGACTTTTGGCTGCATGACTTTTTTTTGTGGATTGTTTGCAACAAAGTCATACTTTGAGGGACCTCTCGCCGAATCCCCCTATAAGAAAAGTCCCAAGACAAAATATCTATATCTATAGGCTTGACTTTTATGAAACAGAACCTTCTTGTAATAAAGGAAATGGGACCTATGAATGGACAACATTTTTCATTTTTCATGACTTTTAGGAGCAGACAAAGGTCATTTTGGGTTATCTTTTGTTTATAAAAACTGGTCATTTGCTTGGAATTATTAATAGCAGGACCAAGAAAAATCAAGACTATCATTAGTTGGGTACTGATTGGATGGGCAGTATATTTGAATCAGATGAACAGTCTTGATCAATGTTTTGGACCATCCAAGTGCTCTAATCTGATTGGGCGAATTCGTTCACCCAGATGTGGAACCTATAGATAAGAAAACAGACATGCATCCGATGGGGGCCTCAATTTGGAAACTGGTGTAATGTAACCCCAACACCCCCAAACAAATAAGAATTAGGCAGACTTGAAATGCCACTAAGGTGGATTAGATTCTTAACCCTCTTTTCTCTTGTAGCATTTATTTACTCCCAACGCCCCACCAAACAAACATGGTCAGCTCCCAAATGCTGCTTCCATTGAATTTTCAATGATCTGATTAAAGACTGCTCCCATTGAATTTTCAATGATATGATTTTTCTTATTGCCCTTGATACACGCTCACTGCAAGTGGAACAATCACAGTCATGTCAACGTAGAACCCGCGTGATTTCGAGAATGAATCAGATGAGGAGCAGCTATAGTTGGGCTGTGTTGACGTGGCTCACTGTGAATGGTCCACACATGATGATCGTGTATCTAGTGCGATAGATGATCTGGACTCTAGAAGAATTTCGACGTGTCTAAGGATTCAGCTCAGACCTACCACAGAATTATCATTGATGGTCGACTCAGAATCTGCTAAAATTAAAAGGGGACAATGTGGCATGAAGGTACAGCCCTCGGATCCATCAAGCCAAAGTGCAAGTTGTAGATAAAGGTATCTACTAAAAATCAACTCCGTTTCTTAGTTCTTTCCGATTGAATCATTGAATCAAATTAGGGCTAAATTCATTTTAACCGTCCATTTAATGTCTAAGATTTTATGGCTAGAAATGACTAATAAAACCGAATTTGAGTCATTTCACCTAGTGGGGCCAACGGAGCCAACTCCATGCCTCATGGCCTCATGTTTACTTGACTCTGGAGAAGTTCCTACCAACTGCAGAGGATGGAGACTCTTCTACTGTTCTACATAGTCAAACATCACACCTCTATATAACCACTTGCATTGTATCCTCTCCTATTGTAACGTTTATTTTGATTCTCTTATTGTTTCTTCTACTACTTCATCTTCTTCTTCAAATGGCAATGAGAATGGATTCTTTTGCTGTCTTTATTGCAATGGTGATATTGGTTTTGATGGGTACTTCTGCTATGGGGCATGCTGGCCACAACCATGAAGGCCCAGCTTCCTCTCCCCACCCTGACGCCGGAGGCAGCTCGGCGGCATCAATGTCTCCTTCAGTCCCAGCCGCCGTCTTCGTCTCTCTCGCTTTCTTCCTTCCTTTCTTCCTACTAGGGAAGTAATCAAATAGATGAATGATTATCATTCTTGTTATTATTATTTTACATCCTCTATAATTGAATAATTTGTATTTGTTTGTTGTGGCTGTGATTGCCTTCTCTCTCTTGCATGAGAGTTGAGAAGGTGATGGGTTGATTGGAGTGAGTTCTTGTTGGCATTGTTGGGTATGGGATTTGGATTATGTCTTGTGTTATTGTTGCTTTGCTAGAAAATGGTATATCTTTATATTGAACTAGTGTTTTATGGTTTGATTTTGATGACTTGTGGGTCTTAACCTTTGAAATTAGATCCCTTGGATGTATGTGGATGGCCTATCTTGGATTGGATTATCGCCTTGATCTAACGAGCCTAATTGTCCATCAATTTATATCCCTGCGGGTGAAGTAGGTAGTGAATCTCCAGAAACGGCAGTGAAATTATCTCCCCTCCAATTGGAAAATGAATCAAGGGGATGTCGGAAATGAACACCCAGCCATTGTCTTAGTAATTGAAATCCTAGGTAAATGAGGGTTGCATCTACCTTGCTACTTTATATCCTTCACCCTCACTCGGTATTCTTTTGATCAAGTATGTCGATACGTGTCCATTGAAACATATTTTAACTAATATATTCTCCCAAGATTAAAAATACATTACAAAAACATGTGACTTTTAGCAAATGACCAAAAAAAAAAAAAAAAAAAAAACCTTCAGTGGTGGCTTTTTCTTTCCGCACAGCTAAAACCACTACTAATGCTTAGACAGTGCCTTAATAGGAAATAGCGGCAGTTTAGCAGTGGGGGTTAAAAAAAATCTGACGCTAAAAATGACTTTTAGCGGCAAAAAAAAATCGACACTAAAGGTGTTTTTATCTGCTGCTAAAAGCCACTTTTTTCTTTTATAGTGAATATCCCAATTGGAAGGGCTCAACTCTCAGCATAGCTGGGCGATCCATATGAACAAAAATAGTTTATTTATCTTAGGGCTATTGAAGGGCAAGACCCTTGCAGGCTAGGGTAACCCCTTATCCTATCCTCATATATGCAGGTTGGGCCTAAGTCGAGAAAAGGACCTTAGCGTATTAGGCGGGCCTACAATTCTTAAACCCTGATCCTACCCGAGGGCCAGGGCCGAAAGAAAATAAATTTTCCTTTTCATATTTTTAATACATATATAATTCTTTCCACCACCACCACAACCACCACATCCACTATTGAATGATCCATATCATATATGCATATCCAACCAAAAGAATACAATATGACAACCATGCAATAATGCTGCTGAGAAAATGATACAAAACCAACTAGCTAGGACCACCATTGCCCAATTCATTTTCGTTTCTTGTTTTTGCTAAGAAACAGTACTTCTTAATATTTTCCACTGATAGTTTTAAGATAATCTAAATTTACGGTAAAAAGAATTAAGGGCAACCTAATTCCAAGGATCCAAACAATAACTGAATTGGGTTTCATAATTGGGCCCAACAGATATATATATATATATATATATATATATAAAAGGATATATAATTATATATATTAATAGAAAACGGACGGGGCCAGGCCGGGCTGAGCCGAGGCTAGCTAGGTCAAGCCCTAGCTAGCCCTCAAGGTTGTGGGCTTTTTAAAATTGGGCCTTACCTTAATCTCGGGCTTTAGGATAAGAATAAAAACCCTCACTTTGCGGCCCTTTGTGGACCAAGCTGGGCCAGACCCACTCGTCAAAGGGCCGGACTGACAGCCCTAGTTCACCTATTCCAAATAATTGGTTGCCCCAGCCAAAAGCTAAGAGGTAAGTTAAAGATCAAATCCAGGCAAAGTTTACAACATATCTTTGGACATGTTTGAATTATGAAGCTAGCAAAGCATCATTTTTTTTTTTTTTTTGAAAGATAAGTAATTCTTTCAACTTTCAAAAAACATAAAATACAAAAACAGGAATTCCAATTCCCATTGGGGCATACCCCAATTTACAATCAAGAAGAAACAGTCCAACTAATCCAAAACCAAAATCCCAAGAACTGGGATCAGGTTAAACAATAGAGTGAACTTGTATAATTTCTATTGAAGAAAGATGATGTGGAACTAAGCAATGTTACTTAATTTTTCCTACTGAGCCTCATAGCCTGATGTAAGACCTCTGCAATAATATACGGGTGGAATTGATGCATCATCATTTCTAGTTTTCTGAACTGAAATCGATGTTTCCTGTTTGAAGAAACAGGAATTTTCAACCCAGGAAGAAGAATACCATCCAATTCAAAGCACAGGTGGAATGAGTAAAATCAGATTCTGAACCTCCTGAAAAAAGAGATTGAATCAATTAGATCAAAAGGAGTTGCCCAATCAATCTCCTGAAGCCAAAATTTAATACGTAATGGATTAAATTAACTCTTCCTCGGCAACTAGGAGGGCTAGGGATGAGAAATCTAGATATGCTAGGTCGAGGTCGAGTGGTCAGGACCACGGTTTCTCCTTCTTTCGGAGTTAGAGGTCTTGGTATCGACCCCCGGTTCTCCATCTTCAGGACTCGAAGGTTGAGTCCACTTGTGCTACCACCTAGGGGCCACAAGGGGTTTTACCTGACTTCACTTTGGATCCGGAGGGAATAATCCAGCCCAAAGGGTTGGGAACCCTTTGCTAGAAAAAAAAAAAAAAAAAAAAACACTAATTTGGCAATTAATTTTTCATAACAATTTATGGTGGGCGAAAATACTATCCCAAAAATATCTAAAATAATAGTACATTATCATGTTGTACCTACAACAACAAATAAATAAGTTCATGGACTAGAAAGTATAAAAAAGAAGAAAACAAGGAAAACTGTTCCAATTACACTTCTTTTATATATATATATATATATATATATATATCCAGTCTCTTGTTGATTTGCTTGGTCTTTGTCCAAAATGATAATTAACCTAAATTAATAAATTTAAGTATAAAAAGTAAAAAAAAATTGAAAAGCAAGAATAAAAGAAAACGAGGGGGCTTTAAAAAAAAAAACACCTTAAATTAAGAAACATTGTGAAGGGTTTAAACACTAATGACGGTAGAAGACCTTTATCCCATGATATTATGGAATAATCTATATGACCTGCATGCAAATTTCATGAATAAAGGGTTATTCCAACATATCATGGAGTCTGGGTATTTGTATGTTGATATCATGGAATGTTAGGTTACTTCATAATATTATCATGGAATAAAAGTTCTTTGCGGTTATTATAAACTGTTTGTGCCTTCTATCATATTTTTTTTAACTATAAGGGTTTTTCTTCTTAAAAAGCCTAGAAAAAAGTTAGTGTCCACCAACTAACTGCCAGGTAACCGACCTTATCCAGAATTTTGGAGAATGAAGAAAAAGAAACCACATTACGAAGATTCATTGAAGTTTTTGAAACTACCAAGATATATAAGGAGCCCAAAATATTCCCAATCTCTAGGAGTAAGATAATTAGGCCGAGTCAACAAGGCTTCCAACCATGTCTCAAAAGTCAATAGCATCAACTCTTCTCGTCTAATGAAAATCCCCTATCTTGAAACTTCTCACATAAATGAGTCAAATGACAGTCATTGTCATCCTAAATTCTGAATTTCCTTTCCAACGACAAAACTTAATAAAATAGACTCGGTAAGATGTCACTTCTGGTGTGAATTGATACAAAGAATCCCATTACTCTTGTAGTTCATTTTCCATCCTTTTTTTTAATTCTAGTTTTCTAAAAAAAAAAAAAAAGGTTCATTAAATGTTCATTTTAAAAATCACATTTGATCAGCATTTTAAACCACTTACTTACGGCATGAATTATATGTATTCAATTGCTAAATATTATAATGCAGATAAACAGCCTATATATTTGTAAATCTAGGCTAGGAGTTTTAGTTACAACCAAAATAATGTTAGGTATTACTTAGTTAAATTTATAATACTTAATTAATTATATATCCTTTACTTTTGCTGAAAGTGACTATTTTCAAGAATTTATGAATTTATCTTTTACGCACAATTCAAAAAGAAAATTTGAATAACTGCCGTAAATGATGCAGTCAAAATACTTAACAAAGGGAAATTAACAGGATTTAAAGATTCTTTTTAAATATATATCTGCTATAAAATAGCTTTGACTTCTAATTTATGGACTTCAAAATAAAATCTTAGGTACATGGCATTAACTGCCTATTTTATTTATGAACAATTGCAATTGCAGGAAAAAAATATTTCATTTTCTTTACTTGAGTACTTACATACTGGCGCTAGCTAGGATAAGGCGCGGTATCATTGAAAACACTAGAGAATATAATATTAAATATAAAAAAATTCCTATGACCTTAGATAATGCTTGCTTAAATAACAATGCTATAAAAATAATAAAACTTGTGATCCCACTTTTCCATGTTAGATGTCTATGTCACATCTTAACTCTTATATTACAAGATGGTATATCATTTATTATGAATATAATTGAGACTATTCAAAGTATTTCAAATTGCATTATTTCATCTCCTTTTAGCTAGGATATAAATTTGGGGAAAGATTATGTGTTACTTATAGTAGAAGACCTAGGAAACCACGTCCACAAGTAAGGCATAAGTGGAATTCCACCTAAACCGTCATGTTAAACTTGGCTTTAGAATATAAAGATGTAGTTAATCAATATTATGCTATTTACATTTAATTTAGCAGATGTAGGATATTTTGTAAGTAATATAGTGTGTAAAGCTATTCAAGTGAAGGTTTCCTGAATTAAGTCTGTTTTTATCAAATGTTCCAATTAATTGCGAAAAAATGAAGGCACCGGTCTCAGTTTTAATATTCTAGCTTGGTAGAATGCAAGTAAACATCTATATTTCATGCTTTTTTCCATGGCTCGTGATTTACAAACAATTCTAGTATCGACAGCTAAGTCAGAATATGCTTTTAGAGCAAGTGGCTGACTATCGGCAACAAGATGACAAGTTTAGCGGAAGATACAATAAATATATATATATATATATATATATATATATATATGAACGTGCCTGTAGGATTGGTTTTTGGTAGAAAGGAGGGAGCAAAACAAAGTGGAGGTTGAACAATCAAAAGATGATTTTGTAGCCATAGATATATCATTGTAGCTGAATTAAGTTGGAATCTTTATTCAAAGTTGTAGTATTTTTTCAAAGTTGTATTCTTTTTTCTTTTGAAGTTTCAGTTTTTTTTTTTTTTTTTTTCAAATTTAGCTTTTTTTTCCCAAGGTTATGATTTTGTTCCATGATTTAATTTTCTTCAAATATATAATTTTATTCAAAGTTGGAATACAAAGTCATAATTTTCATTTCAAATTTGTAGTTGACGTTCCTAGTTACTAAATTTAAAGTTGTATTCTAAGTTGTAATTTTAATGGTGTTCATTTAAAAGTTGTAAGTTTTTCAATGGTATTCAATTTTTAATTTTTTTATTTCTTTAATGGTATTCAATTTCTGAGTATCTTAACCAAAACAAACAAGCCCTAAATATTCTTTGAATTTTTTTTTAAAAAATTGAACAAAAGGGGTTAGCCCAGGTCTAGCATGGTCCGACACGGCATGATAGGGACTAGAGATATCAAATGGGCCGGGCCAACCCGTTTCTTCACGGCCTGGCATCTAGTCAATGGACCACGACACGGCGCACCAGCCTCGGCCCACTAGGCCCGCCCAACGGCTAAAAATGGCTAGTTTTTTTGTAAATTGTCCATTTTACCCCCTTAACAGCCATAAAATGGTCATATAAGGAGTATTTTGTCTCCTTTTTAATTTTACAAAGTCTATAAATGTTCTAACCCTCCCATTCTCATTTCTCACCAATTTATACAATTCTCTCACTCTCTATACACTCTCTCGCTCTCTCTCAAAGCATTCGACTCTTTCACTCTTTAAGAAGCTTTAGAAGGGCCAAAGATCAAGTCATAAAGAGACAAGATTAAAGGGGCCTTAAAAAACTCTGAGGTATTTATATTATTTAAATTTGAGGTTCTATATTTATAAGTTTATAATATATTATATTAACTCTCATTGTCTCCCTTTCTTATATTAATTATCACAAAAGAAGGTTATTAGTTTACTATTATTATTTTTAAATTTTATTTTTTGAAATATGGCTGGATTATCTTCTAGAAGAGTTCCCACAGAATCGTCTTCCGCTAATTTAGGGGGAGAAAAGAGTTTATTGAATTAGAAAATGAAGTAGATGATTTACCACCTCCTGTAAAGCATCTAAAAAGAATAGAACTTCAAAAGCTTGGGATATATACGAAACGTTTGAAGTTGTTAAAGATGGACAAAAAGTCCAAAAGGCAAAATGCAAATTTTGTAGTAAGATTTATGATGCTAAATCAAAAGTAGACACCGGCCATTTGTTAAGACATAGGCAAAAATATTTAGTCTTACATAAGCCGAAGGATACAGGGGCAGGAGGGCCTGGTTCACAGACCCAAATTTCTACTACTAGTGGTAGTAGTAGTAGTTTGAGTCTTTTTTTCTTTTAATGCACGAAGTGCTAGACAAAATCTTGTTAAAATGATTGTGTTATCTGAATTACCATTTTCTTTTGTTGAAAATGAGTTTTTTTAAGAATTGGTCCAAAAATACTGTCAACCACAATTTCACAGTATTTTAAGAAATATAGCTAAAAATGATGCTATTAGACTCTGGTAGGAAGAGAAGATAAAGATTAAAAATTACCTTTTAGAAATTCCTGGTAGAATAGTCATGACTACAGATATATGGACTTTTAAAGGGGATGATAGTTATCTTTATATTACTGCACATAATATAGATGTAAAATAGATTAGTAATAAACGAATAATTAGTTTTAGCTGTCTTGAATGGCCACACAACGGCACTAGAATAAGTGCCTTTATTTTGAAAAAACTAGATGAATACAATACTAAGGAAAAAGTTATATCTGTAACTTTAGATAATGCTAACAATAATACAGTGGCTATAGAACTAATGAGATTGGAGATGCCACTTGCAACTTTGATAAATAGCTCTATCTTTCAAAACAGATGTGTACGTCACATCTTAAATCTCATTGCAAATGTTAGTTTAAAGCATATCGTAAGTCACACAGATGCTATTAAAGGCATTGCTAAATTTATTTTCTACTCCGCACAAAGAAAACAATTGTATGCCCAAATATGTGCGAGGCAAGGGGTATCAGTTATAAAAATACCCAAAGAGGTAGAACATAAATGGAATTCCATGTATGATTTGTTAAACAAGGCAATTGACCGGAAAATAGTTTTGAATGAATTTTGTGCTTTTCATGTACAACATTTGTTACTGAGTGATGAACATTGGGAGTTGTGTGCCCATATAAGAGATTTATTAGATGCTTTTTATACTTCAACATTATTTTTTTCTAGGATATATTATCCCACATTTAATGAAGTTTTAATGAAGCTTTTTCAAATTACTTTACAACTCAATAGATTTTGAGATAATTTTTTTTTATTGAATAACACTATTAGAACCATGGAAGAAAATTTTAATAAATATTGGAAAGAGGCTCCAATGACATTTTAATTTATTTAGCTACTGTATTTGATCCTAGGTTAAAATTAAGTGGTGTAGATTTTTTTTTATTGATGGAATAAATAAAAATATGAATTATCAAGATTTAAATATTTTTTAAAATATAAGGATAAAATTACAAGCACTTTTTCAATTTTATTGTGAGCAAATGGGTACAACTGGGGTGAAGGTGTGTGGGATGTGTAGTATTTTTTCTTGTCTACGGGCATAGCATCCAGCTCAAACTCAAGTAATACAGTGACGGAGTTATCCTTGTATCTTGATGTCGGTGTAATACGAGTGCATGATGTATTTAGTTTTAACATTTTAGTTTGGTGAAAGCAAAAAAGAAAACATTTATCCGGTGTTGGCCGCCATGTCTCAGGATCTATCGACTATTCCAATGTCTTCTGTAGCATCAGAACAGGCTTTTTAGTGCAGGACATGTGGTGGATGACAAAATAATAAATCTAATTGAAGAAATGGCGAAATGTTGTGTTTGCCCACGAGACTGGTATTTGGTAAATAAGAGGAAGCAAGAGTAGACAACAATGAAAGATTATGAACTATCAGAATACATTAGTGGACTACACATCTGATTTTTTACTTTTCCTTTATGGTAATTTGTAAATATACAAGTTTTTTATTCTTTTTTATTTTTATTTTCTAAAAAGATTGTAAGGTTTTGAAGATAATTCTATTTACAAACTTTCAACAAGTTAAGATCTAAATGGTTCTCTTCTCAATGAAGTTCGAGTTTGACCGAACCACTTAAATATCTTTATCATTCTCCGTACTTGTATTCTAATTTTTAATTTTAATACAAAAAAGGAGAAGAAAAACTAATCTGAAAAAAAAAAAAATTTAAAGAGGCACGCCGAGCACGCCCAACATGCAGGCATGGCAAGGCCCAGCCCACTCCAGGCACGGCCCGCCAAGAAAATCTCCCATGGCTCGTGCGGGCCGTGATCTGGGTGGGCCATGATGCCTAACTGGGATTGTACTTGGCCAAGCACCCGTGCCCAAGCATGACACGGCCCAGCCTGACCCAGGCACAACTGGGCCCGTGAGAAATGGGCCTTGCCGTACCTTCATCTCTAATGGGAGACAGATTTTACAGAATTCATAAAACCCCGGCCATCCTCACATCTCTAGTGAGTAGTGAGTAGTGAGTAGTGAGCAGAGAGAAACAAACTCCAAGAAGAATTGCATTCCATTGAAACAGAAAGTATTTTCCTCCCTTTCTCTCATGAATGATCTTCTTGTAAGGGGTGATCCCTATTTTCTTCATTCTGGCTTCATAAATTTATGGTGCAACATGCAATCAGTACATTAGCTGGTTTGGGTTTCTGAAAAGCTTGGTCATGAATTGTGTAAAGTTAGATTCCTAGTGATTTTTTTTTTTTAAATTTGATTTGGAACTTGGTTTTCTGTTTATGGGAGTTGGGATATCAGAAATTTCAGTATTTCAACTTGTTTTTCTTAAAATTTCATGAAATGGGGTGGTTTTCTTTAGAGCCTTATTTGCATGGAATCAAATTTCTAGGAATTTAGAGGAAAATGTGGTGAAACAAAGGATTATTAGAGATGTGATAGCTGAAGGATATAAGGTGGAGATGTAGATGAGACCCCTGTTTTCCTAGGATTTGATTTAATAGCTAGTGTGGTGGCAGGATATTTGTTTGCCATCACTGCTTAATGCAAGTGTATGGTGGATGATTTGCCATTGAGTGTTCAACTGTGTAAGGTGCACACCATAGATAGGACTTGCATTTCTAGTGAAGTGTTGGCAGAGTGTATGAGATTTTCCTTTGGATGTATAGCCGAGAATGTTGGTGGCCATACAACTGGGAGGAGCATTAAGTTTACAGGGGAGCAGATTAGAGCTCAAACTCTGCACCTCTATAAAGAATAGTATACCAAACCAATTCAACAAGGCATCATTGGCAAAAGATTCCCCTTCTATTATTAGATTGGACCCAAAAAAATAGTCATGATACTGCCAAGCTTGCCAACTGATTATAAAATTTATGAGGTTCTGCTCACCATTGATGGGCCACAGCCCTTAATTGCTACAATGAGAAGATGATTTTAACAGTATGATCCATGGATACAGATTGAATACGGATCGTTCCCCGTTAACCTTTTCGACTGCATTTGCAGGCTAGTGATTATATGATTAAGAACATCAGAGAATCTATGGGACATGGCTCATCTAGGATCCTGTACAGATGGAGATACAATGGAAGAGATGACCTCTGCCGGCATAAGTGTGTCACAGATAAGCACAAAGTACATAGTTTTCCTTCTAAATCTATCCCATTGTTTCCTTCCAATCTTTTTCATGAACATATTATTCTAGACCTGTTTTTAAATGTAAGGTTTCGTTTTACATGCAAAAACCATTTTATAAGCATTGAACTTGTTGCATTGTAAATAAAATATGAAAACAAATGCATGGTTGTTGATGGAAAATAATGATAGATTATTAAGAACTAAGTATGAGATTTGAAATCAGAGGTTGGCCGCATGCAGTCTGGGGTCGGCACTTGGGCAGGTTGGAAGAAAGGAACAAAATAATAGAATGAAGAATCTGAATAACATAAGTGGCCTATCTATGTGGAATCTTTACATTGAACTTGCCATAGAATACACATATTCAAGGTTCCAATTAGTTCAATGAGTCACCTGGCTCTTGGATGAATCAAACCCTATGAACAATTTTAGACAATGAGGCTAATCCATCAATCATTGGAACCTTTCGTAGACAAATGATGCTAACAAAACTGTCCAAAAGTTGTTAACGTTCATTTGAGGGAAACACGCAATCCATGAGACCCTTCCAAGAGGTGGGTCCTTATCAATGAGCATTTGTCTATGATACCTGGATACTAGTATATGCTCAGGGTATCCATATTTAAAGTACGTAACTAGCACTGGAGCTTGTAGCATACAAATTAATGTACATCCTTCTGTAACTAGTTCATTGTTTCATATGGTACAGTTAGTTTTTGTACTTTTCGACATAAAAGTTACTAAGGCTTGTGAGTAATGATTATTGATTTAGAAATGCTCTAAAGAGGTATAAAATACCTTGTATAAATTTCTTGAGATGAAATATGAAATTTGGTGTTATGTATATAAGCATAACCGTATTTGTCGTGGATTTCTGAACATGTAGAGTTGTATGATTGTATTCTCAATTTTTGTACTAATGCCCATGTTGACATCTGTATCTGGCATCAAAGGCATGTGCACCATTTGATGGTGAAGATGGCCTTATGCCTATACACTTAAAGTTGCTAACTGCATGGATCAATGTTAAACATTTTCTGCATCAAATTAGAATTTACAAACTTTGTGGTTGTACTTTGGGAAACTTGGCTTCTTCTCAAGTATCTCAGTTTGTGACTGAAATCATAAACCACAGTAGCAATCATATCAAAGAAGGCATTTGGGGATCCTGCATTGATTCTCAAACTTTGACTTCGAGCTGAAAATTAGGAGTTACAAGTTTTGATATGTGTCGATTTTACTTGTTTGATGAAAAGTCCAGTTGCTTAATCACAGTGAACAAAGAAATTAGAATCGTTGGTCATTTAATGAATGAAAGAATGATTTTACAAGGATGGGTGCACACTTGGACCAATATACTTTATTTCATCTGTTCAGCGAACAGTCACACAGTCACACTTTTATTTCTCTCCCTTTAGTGCCCATTCTCACTAAAGGTCTTTTACTGCAAGTAAGCAGTAGTAAGCTAGATTTATTTTACTGATACTGGAAATACACATTCATATTTCATGCTGGAATGCCCATGAAATGCAGTTTGAAGTAAATTCATTGGTTGCATAGCGAAACTGCAAATTGGGTAGCTATGATCTAGCATTTCCAGCATGAAGCAGCCACAATGGGCTTGGATTTCCACCCAAGAACCAAGCATCCCTTCTCTTCAGCAATAGTATAACCTTCACAGACCTTATTCTTCCCCAGCCATTGCTTGGCCTGGGCAATCATCTTGATGGGTGAAGGTTGAAATCCAGCCCTGCTCATCCTCCGACGCCACTGGTCGACTCTCTCATGGCGTTCAACCCTCGCAGGTCCCTCGCAACTGACTATATTCTTAATCTCCTCTGCGAAGTAGAACTGCTCCATCTTAGCGCGTCTAGTGTCATACTTAGGTAGCATTGCATCGAGTGAGTCAAAGATAGCAGAGTAGTAATGCAAAGCCTCCATGAACCTCCCAAGAAAGAATGGTCCATTGTGGCTGGAGTCCTGCTCAACAAGCACTAGAACCTTGGGGGAAAGCTCATGAATTATCTGCAGGACAGCATTCAGAGCACCCCGGCTCTCTTTCACCACACAATGCAACTGCAGGATGCTGTTGACCACAAGAACCTCACCATCGAGTTGCTTGAAGCTTTTAGCTCTCAAGTTCTCCAAATTGCTTTCCACCACAGAGAACTCAAGTTGTATTCCTAGGCCTTTAGCATAGAGCTCAAGATCATCACCGATGGATTGGAGGCGGTCGCCGCAGGGGCCGACACCTGTTATGCGAACACAGCGAGGTGGGCCGCCAGCGCGGTTGGCTAGGCTGTGGATCAGCCTGCGCCACTGGTGGCCATGTGGGAGGCCAAGGGTCATGCCCAAGTCCACCACATGAACCAAATTCTCTCCCTCAAAGGCTTCCAATATCGAAGCGTTGGCCACAAAGTGGCCAAATTGAATATGTGGGCATACCTCATAGACGAGGTGTAAGGCCTCTTCCTTCTTCTCTGAAGTCCTGGCCATGGGGGCGACGACCCCAACTGCCCCTAATGGCTGAACCAGTGCAAGCCGGTCTGTAAGGCCCTGAACAAAGCACGAAGCAACACGCTGGAAGGAAGTTCCAAACACCAATGCATTTGCGCGAAGCTCGGACAGAAGCATTGAAGCCTGTGACCTATCCCGACAGGCAACTGCCTCAGCGCAGGCAATGAGTAGTTGCACCAGCCTCATTCCATCACCAATCCCCGCTTCCTCACCACCATCTTCTGTGTCTTCCGCCGTCTCAGATGCTTCTTCCACGGCCTCAGCTGCCAAGACCCTCTGAGTATATGACCATATGTGATCCCGAAACTGAAGCCGTGGCAGGCTATTGAGCTGTTTATAAAGACTATCACCATTGCCACCACCACTATAAAGATTGATATTGCTTCCTATGGACTCATCCCCGCTTAGTGTTGTCTTGATCCTCTTATTCTGCCCGTGGCTATCAGGGGAGGTGGGAACCCAGGTGGAGGAGCTGTTCTCCCAGAAGGGTAGATAAGGGGGTGGTTGATAGCAAGATACAGCTGAAAGAGTAAGATCAAGAACATACCCCATCCCATGGGTCAGGCTACTTTTCTCCTCTGATTCACTGTAGAGACTAGAAGCCATCCTGTGCAACAACTGTATTTGTTTTCTTCAAAAAAGATTTGCAACAAAGCACTGAAGACCCCCATCCCATCCATGGAGGGAAGATTTATATGGAAGCCACGGATTGTCATTGTCTTAGGCGGGAAAACCAAAGACAAAGCCTCGTTTTATAACAGAAGAAGAAATATGCTGATTGGACTGTCTGCCTTAAGGTTAGCATTGAAGGAATGGGTGAAATGGAAGGCCAGGATTGGCTTTCAGAGTGAGCAACTCCAAGAGTTTTGGAGGTCCTTGTTTGTCTCCATTCTCTTGGCGGTCACCGCGGGAACTACATAGGAGAGGCGGTGCCATTATATTTGTTTCCCTTTCTATGCTTGTGTTAATATTGTATACTCTTCTTTCCTATGCTCCTATGTTCTTCATTGTCTACACCTATGTTCCTAATTTATATACATGTACTAGGATGATCATATTGGTTGATTAATTTCACATGTTACATACAGTTTGTTATTCAGAGACATTCAAACTAATGGCCTATCTTTGCTGCATTTTCAGGAACCATATCCCATCTAGTTGTTCAAAGAAAGACTCAAATATTAGTGTAGATTATTTTTAATGGCCTACTGCATGTCTGATGCTAACCCTCTTCCTTTTTCTGTGCTTGGAATGGAACATACATGGTGGAGGAATATACTGAAGCTGGATATTACAAAATGTGGGTGAGAAGGGTCCATTGATGATACCCGATACTTCAAAAGAGGCAATGTAAGTAAAATCTGTATCCTTGCCATATCCAGGGCCTCCCTACCATGTCCATGCCGTATCTGGACGTCATAGGGGTCCACAAAAATGCTCAACGAATGCTGCTTGGAGAAGGGATCTTTCTCCTTGCTTGTCGTCCTATGACCCTTGTTTGGCAACCAGAAACAATCTGTCAAACATTGGGGCCCTCCAGGAAGGTTGATAAGCACTTTCACCAATTGGAAGAAAGAGAATTCAGACACAATATTGGTTTACAAATTTTTATTTCACAGAGAATCATTCTTGTTAAACTCCTTCTTCATTTTGGTCTTTTAAGTCTTCGGCCAGCAGCCAGCTCTCTTGTATGTATGAATGTATAGTGGGTTTTTAATTGCTTTTTCTCAGCTTACATTGTAGTATATATTGTATTATAAGGAATCTTCCTAGGTTCCCATCTTGCTTTGAACTTGTATCATTGGATTCTTGAATATTTTTAAAACATCCCCTATGTTTACAGGTGCAACAAGCCACCACTAGATTCTTGTGGGGCCGTTCCATGAGAATGAAACAAGATACATAGTTATTTTATCAGTTCAAGAACAAGGCTTCTTTGTGCAAGTATCCTTGGAAGAGTCTGATGAGGGGATTTTCTCAGCTCATAGGGCCCACCTAGATGCATCCCTATCAGTGTGGGTGATTGGGGGTTAGTGTTGTTTGAAGGGGATAGAGTAATCAAAGGTGGGTCAAGTCAGCCAATAGATCTGGAATGCATATGAATGGGTTAGGTGAATAGAAAGTAGCAGCAGAATTGGAAGGTAGGACTTGTGATGATGAATGTAGATAATTGAATTGGAGAAATGATCCTATCCTGCCTTCATCATGGTGGTGGAAACATATTTTTCACTTTTCAGTGTGGAGCCTGCCACTGTTATACTGTATTATGCATGAATACTTCAAAATGAGCAACGTATCACATCGTATCGTATCGAATACTTCACTTTTTACATGTAAAATTCATATCATTTCCATGTTCATGACATGTCCTCGCCGTATCCTTGCCGTAGCTGGGAATCTTAGGTTATACGTGAGAATTATTGCGAATATATCGCTATATGTACCTGAGAATGTTTGCAATAATTATGCATTTCCAAAAATGAGAAAAAGTAAAAAAAAAAAAAAAAAGTGATAAATTAGAGTAAGCATTGATCACGTGGAAAATGATTATTTCCTGAAAAAGATTATCTGTGACAGAGTGTCCCATTTTACTTGATCATGTGTTTTCCACATGATCCATTCAATGGCGTATGTGGCTCTGATTCACTTTACATTAGAGGCAGTGACTTCCACAGGGCCAGGGCCCAGGATGATGCTCTGTTATGATCAGATTGGATAAAAAAAGATTGGCCCACATCTATGAATCAAATTACCAACCCATTTGAACAATGCTTGTATCTATCTATCCCTTTTCTGTATTGTTACTTAGTTTGATGGAAAAGCCAAATAGCCCATGTAGATTTAGGTCTGTAACTGTGTTTTCAGCCATTAACCCTGCTCTGGTTGGCACAAACACAGGTCCATTGATTTTCAAGATGGCCCCATGGAGAGTTTTAATCTTTTTTGAATAGTTTCTGCTACAATATTTCTTGAATTAGGCGGGCCCACCCAACTATAAAATTTATAAGGCTGCTCAACCAATTATATATATATATATATATATAAACCTAAACTACACAAAATAAATATAAACCCCGCCCCCGCCCCCACCCCCGCACGTAAATTGGATCTAAACAAGTAGGCCTCATTAAGGAGCATCACAATTTTCTCTAGAGTTTGAGCATCAGAGGATCCAAAAACATGGATTAGTGCTCTGCTAAACATCAGCTTCATTGATTCATTGATCTTTATTTGCCATATAATTTAATGAAAACCCATGCATTAATACTGTAAAAATCAAACAGCTGCAAAGTACAATAGCTCGGATTTTTGGCATGGCTCATTCACAGCTGGAACTTAATATTTTCACCACTTATGAGTAATCATCTGTTGAGAGAAATTGAATGATATCCACATTCAGAGTGTAGAGACAGGGACACCCAATGAAACACCTTGGAAGCTGTTGTCAAATTATTATACTTCGATGGGCCCCATGTGAGAAAAAATCACCACATGAACATCTGTATTAGTGCTTTTTACAATAAGAGGGGCTATTAATCTTTTCATAGGTGTTAAAGTGCATGTGAAAATGATGGTGGCCTAAATAGCCTCATTTACACACCTCATTTATGTTCTTTACGTGCAAATGTGCGAAAAACAAGGGACAAGTGCATAATTGTTATGCTTGTGAATCATTTACATTTGTAAATTGCCTAAACCATGAAACTAGAGAAGAAAGGGCGGAAAAGGGGTTGGCAAAAGCTTAACCAGAGCCATGAAACTAGAGAAGAAAGGGCGGAAAAGGGGTTGGCAAAAGCTTAACCAGAGCCACTAAACTCCACTTGTATTTGATCCACATATTGCCTAAACCATGAAACTAGAGAAGAAAGGGCGGAAAAGGGGTTGGCAAAAGCTTAACCAGAGCCACTAAACTCCACTTGTATTTGATCCACATAACCCAATCTGCATCTTATATATACAGGTTAGTCACAGTTTAGATAAATCTAACCTGCAAGAAAAACAAATGGGTTATGGGTTGATACCTAATTTCCATAACCCATTTTAATGGCTTGGTTAGGGTTGACCAAGATATCTAAACTGATTAAATGGTTTGGTGATTTAAAATGTTTGTACTTAGGACTTACCTTTGTCTGCAATAACCTTAATAATTGAAATAGATTGTGCTTTGGTGGATGGTTAAAAAGGTTCATCCACATTGAATGCATGTTCTCTGAATAGGGTTGCCTTGTATTGATGCAGGTTGGAGTGGGTTTTTTCCTTTTCTTTTTTTTTTTTTTTTTTTTTTTTTTTTTTTTTTTTTTTTTTTTTTTTTTTTTTTGTGCCATAGCCAAGGGGCCTGTGAGTTGGGACTAGGATGTAAGATGGGTCAAGCCGCCCAGGCCCAGCGCGGCCTCTACACTTGTCAACATGCCGTAGCCTGGCTTGGCACTGGCCCATATAATGCCTCTTTTTTTTTTTTTTTTTAATATTCCCCCCTTGCATTGAAGATATAAATTCTCTTTCTATTTCTTTATTTATTTATTTTTTTCATTTTTGATGTCTCTATTTCCATTTTGAAGCTGAATCTCAAACTTTTCTCTTGTTATCAAGTAATTCATCAATATCTCCTCTTTCATCATTATGTTTCATGCCAAGCACCCAGCATCCCAATAAATTTCCTCCTGTTCTCGTGATTTTCAACACCTATGTAGAGGTACACATTCCAAAATACCTCTCCTTCCCAACTTTTCTCTCAAGTTAAACATTTTTACAAAAAAAAAAAAAAAAAGGTCAAAAATTTTAATAAAGGGGCTCGTGGGCCGCCCCGTGGATGGCATGGCCCTTGCCGTGCCTATAGGCCATGCTAGGCCGAGGCCCTACTAGCCTGGGCATGGCATGGCCCGTAAGACGACAGGGTTGCAAATGGGTCAGTTCCAATTCTGATCCATGGTGGACCCAGAACCAGAACTATTAAGGAAAAGGTGGAACCGGATCCGGACCCGGAACCATTTCAGAACTTGTTTCTTGGCTCTGGAACCAGAACCAAAACTATATATGGGACGGATCTAGATCAAAGTCCGGGTCTAGGTAGAGAATGATATTAAAAAAACATGGTTTTTAGGAGAGATTTTCGAAAATCGAGGTAATATGTCGGGTCTCGGGTCGACGGGTCCGAACTAAGGTGGAACCCTACCCGAATCCATTTACTTATCGGGGCCTAAATAAGGACACAGACCCGGTTTTTAACGGGTCGGAACCTTTGGGTAATAAGACAATTTGGGACCCATTTACATTCCTAAGCATGGTTGGGCCTCGGTCAGAGCGGCACATCATGGCCCGTTTTACATCTCTATTTAGGACCCAAAAGAGCACCCACACATATAGAGAGAGACAACCCACATAGATGGGAAGAACAACATACTCATAATTAATTCTTGAGCAGCTGGATGAGAGGTGGAATTGCCAACCAATTGAACAACCCAATGAAAGCAGGAATTATCTAAACCAGTTTTAAAAATGAATTGTATAAATGTTTCACTTTAAAGTTTAACCTATAGCAACCTAGGTCAATTTGTCCATTCACGGATTCAAAAAGTTTAAAATTTGAAAAAATAGATGCATTTTGACTTTAACGAGAACAGACAGTGGTTTTGGGGCAAGTTTGTATTGGCTTTTCCAAGGCTGGTGCCCCTAAGAATTAAGGTTGTAAGCAGGTCGGTTCGAGTCCAGGTCCATCAGAATCGGTTTTTTGGCTTAAAAACCAGTACCAAAACCATATATGGGATGGGTCTGGATCCGGATCCGGGTCTAGGTAGAGAATGATATTAAAAAAATATAGTTTTTAGGATAAATTTTCGAAAATTGAGATAATATGTCGGGTCTCGGGCCAACGGGTCCGAACCAAGCTGGAATCGGACCCGGACCCATTTACTTATCGGGGCTTAAATGAGGACCCAGACCCGGTTTTGACGGGTAGGAACCTCCGGGTAATCAGAGAAACGGGGACCCATTTACATCCCTACTAAGAATGGAGCCTTTTCTTGAGATGGCAATGGGATGGGTATAAATGGGGATATGCCCCAACCCACTTCTATTGGGTGCGGGGTTTGGTGGTGGTTTTCTTAGCGTGGGGTGGGTTTGGGTTTTCTTGTCCAAACCCGCCTCGCCCGAATATATAATATATGTATACCTATTATTAAAGTAATAGACCTAACTCATGTGATGTAGGTGGTGTTGGGCCTTAACTTCAGGCATTAGTAAGGCATGTGGGAAGAGAGGGTGGCCGACTCAATCTCCACTACACCCATTATATATTTTAGAAGTTTTTCGGTCTAACCCAACTAAATGGGGCGGGTTTCATATCACATTAAAGTTACCCTTCACGGGGTGGATCGGATTTGGATAAGATAAATTTGAGATGGGGCAGGTTTGGTAGGGATTGGGGTGCCATCCCTCGTTCCCATTACCTAAGCGGATGGCAGTTCCTGTTCCTTTTCCCCATCCAAAGAATTGACTATAAAACAGATGACTGAGAACTAAAATGAAGATGACACTAAAATGATTAATGATGTTTATATGAAACATGAGAATGAATGATGAAAATGTCGTTAGAATTTAAAATGGAAATGAATGAAATGAAGTCAAAATTAAACTTAAAATGGAATTAAAATGATAACAGATATGAGAACAAAATTAAACTGGTGTTGGAGGGGGTGCCTCGAAATTGCAATGGAGACGTTTTATTTATGTTCTCTAAATATGTGGGGGTTTGTGACTCTAATGAAGCTGAAGTTTTAGCTATTTTGGAATGTCTTCGATGTTTTTCGAGGTACTACCATGGCGATCTTATTGTGGAGAGTGATTCTTCTAATGCAGTGAGTTGGGTTTCGAACCGGAAGGCTTATCCATGGAAGTTTCAATTCCTCTTCAATGAAATCCGGATTTTATCCACCGCCATAAATGTTAGCTTTCAGCATAAGAGCAGGTCATCAAACATGATGGCGGACGCTTTAACCAAGCAAGGTGTTGAGAGAGTTTCCCCTTGGGAGGGTTTTATTATGTAGTTGTGGTGTGAGAGGGTACATTACTCTTGTACTTCTGTGTTTCTTTCTCCTTTTTTTCTTGTACTCTTTATTTGTATTATTTTTTCTTTTAATATAAGTTACTGTTACCGATCAAAATAAAATAAAATGAAATGAACAATATGCACTCGAACTAAAATGCAATGCAAACAAAGGTGAAAATTAAAATGTAACTAAAATAGTACTATACATGTACTAAGAATATGGACCATAAAACAAGATCCCCTTGATAGTTACAGATCCCATGTTTGGCACCCAAATGATCAATTTGAATCGACCGAACCGTTGGATCCATCATATACTCGTTTTAGATGGGGAAAACTTGTCAGCCAGACACAATACTTGGGAAAAACCGTATGTTGTTCTCTATTGCAAAAAATATTCCTCCTACTTAAAATGTTGTAAAAGGCGATTTTTCTTTGGGAGGAACTAAAATGATTATTGAGGTAAAGTTTAAGCCCTTTGTAGGACCCTTTGGAAGCATGGGGTAAGTGTGATGGACAGGTCTCATTGTGGATTAAATTTAGAGAGAAAATGTCGTCTTAATGTGACACTGTAACTATCATATCCAACGGTAAATATAATTTAGATAAGTGTCAAATAAGAGTGACTGCTAATTAATGGTGAGTTTGTTAGTTTGAGGGGGGCTCAATTGAGTGTGAAATATTTAATCCTTTATTTGGGCCCCGGTCTCGACCCTTTTTATATGGTATATATTAGCATCCACGCATCCCGGTCCTTTATAGGGGTCTAAATTCGCAATCAGGCATTTAGGACATGTTTCATTTACATAGAATAGATATGTATTGAATACAAAAGATTTCATGGTAAAATGAGCTCTGTCAAAGGAGAGTGATGAAGGATGAGACAGCAATATAGATGTAACCGCGACTTTCTTAGGATTTGAACTGCTATCGTAATAACCAATTATTCAATTCCTATCTTCTCTTAAATTCAATTCCACTAAGAGGAAGGTTATTTGATGGTCATTTACAAATATTCACTTTCGACTTCTTCGTCTTTGTCCACTTTATATTTCTATAAAGTCTTAGAACTCTTTGGAATTCAATTACATGGAACAAACAAGATAAACTCGATACTGTTACAGGGTACAGATATGGGTCCAATATCTAATTTTAAAGCATAGTTTCCTATTACTAGTTCGTGTCTAGACCTGACCCATTTTCAGGGAAAAGCTTGACTTTGAATGGCCGTTGGACTTAACTGTCAACCAATTCAAGCGCGAACCAACTAGTCGGTTGGTTGGTTCTGCAAGCCAGCCTTTGCAAGTTGCGACTGCTCACCATTATTGTTATCATGATATGAGAGAGAGAGAGAGAGAGAGGCTCAAAACTCCCTTTCAATCCTCTTATCCTCTCTTGAAGAAGCCGTAAACACCATGCTTTTCTTGCAAAAGCTCTTTATACAAGCAAACCCATATTCCATATTCCTTCTCCAGACTACTTTCTTATATAAACAATAGCAAGCAACCACAACCCCACCAACCCCACCTTCCCATTCACATACATTGACATACACAACCATGGCTGTTCTGGGGTTCATCTCCTTTGTCATCCTATGCCGCCTTCTTCCTGCCTCTTATGCATCCCATGACATGGTTGTTGGGGTGACCGACGAAGACGTGAGCTCCGATGTGCATCTCTTTGCGCTTTATAGCAGATGGCTTGCCGCCCATCGCCCCAATGTGATCGACTCAGGAAATGGGAATTGGGATCGGGGCAACGACAATGAGTTGTTGAAGCGGTTCCATATTTTTAAGAACAATGCCAGGTACATTCATGAGAGCAACAAAAGGACTAATGTCACATACACACTTGGTCTCAACAAGTTTGCTGATTTGAGCAATGAAGAGTTCCGGGCGAAGTACACACAGCTGCCGCAGAGAGTGCTCCAGCAACGAGGGGGAGGAAGAAGTGCTGGATTCATTTATGGGAACGTTAGTGAGCCTCTGCCGGCATCGGTTGACTGGAGGAAGAAGGGAGCTGTCACCAGCATCAAAGACCAAGGCGCTTGTGGTATGTGGCTGACATTTAACATTCCTTTTCTGAAACAAAGATTTACCAACTTTAGTTTAGAACGATCTATAATGGAATTTACTGTAGAAAATCAGGGACTGCACTTGCCAAATTGTCTATGGTAATTCATAGAGAATAGCTAATGCTATTTATAAGATTACATCCAAAGATACCGTCTCAAAATAGGAAACCTAATCACCCCTATAACAGAAAACCTAATCACACAATACATAGGAAACCAATTAGATAATAACATTAGTTTAAGATAATCCAAATCTAATCTAATCAATAATCTAAGATGAACTCAGCTTTTCCATATCTAACATTGTTTAGAATATTCTCTATTATTTACTTGATTTTTTAGATGCAACCGGTGCTTGATTGTTTGATTTGGGAAGTGTAGGCAGCTGCTGGGCTTTCTCCACCATTGCGGCAGTTGAAGGAATAAACCAGATAAAGACAGGAGAGCTGGTTCCCTTGTCAGAGCAGGAACTGGTTGACTGTGATAGGAAGATGAATGAAGGGTGCAATGGGGGCCTCATGGACTATGCGTTCCAATTTATTGTTGAAAATGGTGGCATCAACAGGGAAGGCGAGTATCCTTATACTGCAAGTGAGAATCAATGTGATCTCACAAAGGTAATGAAACAAGTCCTAGCTAATGAATAGATCCAGTGATGCATATGCTGTTTGTAACTCTCTTCTTGTTTAATCTTATTGTTGAGCAACATTGCAGAAGCTCTCACATGTGGTAACAATTGATGGTTACGAAGATGTTCCGGCCAACGAAGACAATGCCCTGATGAAAGCTGCTGCACATCAACCTGTTTCAGTTGGAATAGAAGCTGGGGGTCTAGAATTTCAATTTTATTTGAAAGTAGGCATTCTACTATTTTACAGTAAATGATTACCATGTACTTGAACACTGCCCCAGATCGAACCCTGAGAATGGATGGTTATGAACCTTTAGTGCATTTGAATGGAGCAGAAAATGGAAGTAACACTTTGATTGAAATGCTTCCATTCCCACTTTTCAGTCCAAAGTAATAGCATCAATTGATAGCAAGAACTTTGGGGTATAAAAGACTGAAACAAACAAAAAGTAGCACATCTAATGCGGTTTCCAATTTCAGTGGCACAGAACAGAAAACAACCATTCCAACAAAACATTTAAACCAGTGGCAACTTGAGCTGCAGCTCATTGACCGACTAACAGAAAGGACAAGAAAAAGGCTAGAGGCCAAGTATGTGTAAGTTCTGAAAATCTGATGGGTTTTCTTTCCCTGTGCAGGGAGTGTTCACCGGCACCTGTGGAACAGATCTTGACCATGGAGTTGCAGTTGTTGGGTATGGTGAGACAAGTGAAGGAATCAAGTACTGGATTGTGAAGAACTCATGGGGATCGGAATGGGGAGATGGCGGATACATCAAAATCCAAAGAATCGAGAAGAAAACAGAGGGGCTATGTGGAATCAATAAGATGGCATCTTATCCTCTCAAGTCAAACCACAACTCCTCTCCTAAAACAAATGATCTTCTCATCCGCCAACCCCTTGGAAGGAAGTCGGGACAGTCTCATGCATCTTGATGAAGAAAGCAACCCCTCTCCTAAAATAAATGATCTCATCCACCATCCTAATGTCATCCAACAACCCAATGGAAGGAAGTTGCCAAAGTCTCACGGTAAGGGAGAGTGACATTTATACTCTTGTTAGCTGTAAGATTAGTCATGCAACCAGCTATTGTACTATTGAACGTGTATCAATAAGCATTTTTCTCAAGCAGAAATTCATGACCCACATCGAAGCAAAGGTTCCAACTCTTGAAAGATACAAAGATTTAGTAAATGAATGCATAATAAATGAAGAACGAGTTAATAACAATCTTCAGGGACTGGTTCAAACCACATTCAAATGGGATGAATGGATGGATACCTAAGACATCAGGATCTTTATGTCACCCTTTGGAATATCAACTAAAAAACCACAAGTGGCTTTGCTCTATAAATTGCAGCACCTCAGCAAAATCTAAACCCAATTTTTCCTTCTCAACAAGGCCTTAACTGCATGTCTCGAAAATAACATATATACAGTCAATAGTGTACGTGACCAGAAAATATGCTAGTTCATTCCCTGTATGGTGCTCTTGGTAAACTGACAAGTAATAGATGAGGAGCACTGAGTAATTCAAAAGCATTCCACCCCTCCATTTTACCCATTCCATGATTCTGTGCCCATTGAAGGACTGAGCGTGCAGAACTAGAAATATGTGTTACTCAACCTGATGTGTGATGGAATGTAATGTGGAGAACAAGTGCAGCTTCATTACTCGCAGCATTTGATGCGGCATTCTCCTCTAAATACTTCTATTTGGCCTCACGTTCTGATTGTCTCCCTCTCTTTCACTTCATCTTCTTGGAACTTGAACAAGCACTTGTCAAATAGATAGTGATCAATATCAGAGAAAATTTAGCAAATATTTAGGGTTAGGCTCTGGACAGCCTGGTTCCATTGGTTCCTTGTATTTCTCAAAAGAGCAGGAAAGATATTGGGATATATCACCTTCTGCTTTTGTTTAATCAGATTCTTAATATGATCATTATTCCATAGGAACAAAGTCCTCTCTGCAACCCGCATCCCATGGGGGTATAGATTTCCAACAAGAAAACTAACAGAACAGGTGGATAGAATGGTAGATAGTTGTTTTGAAATTAGTTACATCAGAAGCTGCCCAAGATTTAAAACAAACTTAATTTCAATCCAAATTCCTTCAAGTATATAACATTTTTATGAGTAGATAAATAATCTCATCATCAAGTTTTGTTGATAGTGAGGAATTTTATTCATTTTATGAAGTGTACAAGGTGATGCAAAAGCGCAACAAATTACACAAGTAATCACATTACAACCACATGAAGGTTCATGAGATTGGGTATCCAAACCATGGCTAGAATCTAGCAAGGAACTGTTAAGCTAGTCAATCCAACATTACATCAACCTCTCTTCCCACATGAATGAACAATCTGTCTAAATTTATGGTGATGTCCAGAACAGATAAAAAAAGGCCTTGCCAGAACAGAGAACTTCATAAAAAAATAAAGCCCATGCCTTGGTTCTGAAATGCAGAATAATCTGGAACGAACATCTGGAAAGAAGGTTGTCTGTAGAGAAAAAACGCATATACCTAAGCATCAACACATAGCATGATGAGGAAAAATATATATAATCTTATTAGGGTTTCATCAAAAGCAATCATGCAGACCATGATCCCTACAGAAGAAGCTTCGGTAATTAGCATTTCTTTTCAAGATTAAAAACACCATCAGATTCAAGGGTGAAAAAAAAAAAGTGCTTTGAACAAGTTTCCAGATCCAAAATTTATTTTTCACAAAGAGAGTTCTACAAGGAAGGATAATACAGCAAGTGGTAAAACCACAAAATGTTTTTGTGTTAGCAAGCCATGACAAAATAAATTAGTTAGTGTCATGAAACTTTGAAAAGCTTCTGATCATAACCATTCAATTCCTTTCTTTTAAAAGCTCACTGATCATAAAATAAGGAAAGTTCTCCACCTGAAAATGTTAACTGTTCAAGCAACGAGCGCTTCCAAAATTACTTTCAGCTCTCCTAATAAATGACTTCCTTTGAATTGTTAGTAATTTGCCAGTACTTTAACAACCCCTTGTAACAGTATCAGCAAGCTTGCAATCTTTCTCCACAACTTGAGTGATGCAGTATGATAACTGTTGATGGTATGTAGGTAAGCACTTTGGTCAGTGACATGGAATCGACACCCAAACAAGAAACAATTTGTACTCGTCTTTAAGGTAACGCAAAACCGTTAATTCTACTGACAAGAATCTCTACAGCGCAGCAATGCCTTTGTGCTTTTCCATTTTATAATTAAATTGGTAGAAGATAATATTTAGTAGCATTTCCGATGAATGGCGGTGTAGCATAAATTTATCATATCCAATGAAAAATCATTTCCAAGTGCTCCCTTTCTCTAGAATCTTCACAGTCAAAGAGGTCAAGCAGCCTAAGAATAAAAGAACAATCGATATATCTCTTAGCCAACATCGCATTTGCCTCGAGTGATGCACTAAAACCAAAGAAGGAAATCATATTCACTTTGTAAGTCTTGCCATGCAGGGTTCATTTACGTCTCCTCTTCTTCCATATCAAATGCTTCTAAATACTTTGTTTTCAGTACCCTGAACAAATTCAGGGCCCCAATCTTTACAGTTTCTTGCATGACATAGTGAGCTTCCCATTTGCTAAAGTGACATGATCCTCAACTTCTAACAGTGACTGACGCTTGATGTCCTTCTCCAAGCTCTTTGTTGGGTCAGTGAAGTTAAACACAACACAAGTTCATCTTCCTCAAGAACAAATTCTGCTTCTATGAGCTAGAAACGTCCCTAAAACCAGGGACTAAAACCAGGGAGTGACTCATAGGAAGAAGAAATTGAATTCCCATTGAGCTTTGAATTAGGGACTAGAGGCTGTTTGTTCCCATGAATCAACTCAGAATTGCCACCAGCAATATAGCCTTGAAAAATTAGATTATATGGATACCCGGATTGATTGCTCATATAGTGTCTGTACTTCCACTACTTCAATTGGTAGTGGACATGAATCTCGATTCTCTGCCGATTTAAACAGCTTACAAGGGAGTTTTTCAAGTATCTGCTTGATCATGACCGAGAGAGGAAGTAACCACTTCCACCAAAGTCTTAACAGATTTCTTAGTGTTGGAACTAAGATCTAGTTTAAAGTAGACATCACCCATCAAGGAAGAAAAACCCCACATTCTACTTAGAATATTACAACCTGAATGTAGAAACTCATTTCATTCAAGGGATTTTTAAAGAACAAATGACCCCATCTATCTCATTAGCATCTTTCTTATCTTCTCCTCGACTCTCTCTTACTTTTTTTTTTTTTTTTTTTTTACCAATTCATGCCAAGAAATCAACCAATTCCCAGAATGAAATAAAACCCAGATGGAGAAACATATCTCAGATACAGGAATAAACAGAAAAACTCAACTCTCTGTTCTTTTACATGATGAAAATGGGGTTTCTTTCTTCACCCCCTGTCAAAAATCAAGTCATGAGAATCTACCTTTCATCTAAAACTCGAAGAATCAGAAGTAAAAGTTCATATCGCAAGACAGGTCAAAGAAACAATTTCAGCTTTCAATCCGCTCCAAAACCTTCTCTCTTCTTCAAAACTTTTTCTTCCTACCTCTCCAAAATCAAAGGAGAAGCACCCCACGCTCCATCTAGCAAGAAATAGAAAAAACAAAAAAAATAAAACTGATTTTTAACCCGTTGCAACACAGGCCCTCCTATCATTATCATTATTATTATTAGAGACATTTAATTCAAAAATCTCATTAAATAGGGTAATTATAACTGAGGGTCCTAAATTTTTATAATGACGGTCAAGAACCTCCAGCTTAAAATCCAATATTTCATTCCATTTTTTCCCTTGTTTATTTGATGTCAACATAACCCTTTAAAAAAAAAAAAAAAAAAAAAACGTTCTTCACCCCCAAATCGACAACAACAGTAGATTAGAAGAAAGAGAAAAAGGAGAAGAAGGAAATCAATGCCTTACCCCTTTTTTTCTCAATCACAGTGAGAGAGAGAAAGTGCTCGATGTCAACAAAATCCTAAACAACGGAAAACTCAACTTTTGTTGACGCTAACAGGGTGTTTTTGTTGACGTCAACACAATTTTATGTTGATGTCGACGAATCTTCTATCGACGTCAACAAATTCACAGTATCACTCATGCTGTTAACTAGGCATTTTTGTTGACGTCAACACAATTTTATGTTGATGTCAATGAATCTTCTGTCGACGCCAACGAATTCACAGGGTCACTAATTGTAATAACTGGGCATTTTTTGTTAATGTCAACACAATTTTATATTTATGTCGACGAATGTTTTGTTGATGTCAACAAATATTACTCATGACAGAATAGGGAACTAGTTATGTTGACATCAACAAAAAAAAAGGGCAAAACGGGAAAAAAAGGAGATGATTTGGGCTTGAGGTCCTTGGCCGTCATTATAAAAGTTTAGGATCATCAACTGTGGTTACCCTATTTAAGGGGATTTTTGTGGTAAATGTCTCTTATTATTATTATCATTATTATTATTATTATTATTATTATTATTATTTTTAGCTATGGCTGGCTCAGCTCCACTTGCTCATTCCACTTTTCGTTTTTCCAAAAGGGAATCTCTACTTGCACGCAGATTTTTACTTTTCTCATACAACTTCTCTCTACACACATTCTTATAATTTAAGAATTACATTAGTCTTTTCACACATACCAAAATTTCCTAAACTACCCATCCCTCCATTTCCCCCTTTTTTCCCACACACAAATCACTTGCACTCTCCACATCACCGGCGACTCGGTCTCTCCGGCGTTCCTCCGGCGTTCTCAGTCCTCTCCACCATCTCCTCTTCCAAAGGTAAATGGATCCCTCCAACATTACCATTTATTCTTCTCTCCTATCTCTTCTTTACCATTTTTTCCATCTTATATTACCTTTTTTTCCATAAAAACTTGTTATATGGATAGATTCTCATTCAATGTAAAAGTTTTTACAAACAATGTTAGTGTTTTTTTCAAGCATTTGGGTTGCATTTTATCCATCATCGCAAGGGTTTTTAACCTAGAAATCGCGACTCTGTTCAGTCTCTGAATAACCGAACATATTGCAGGTGTTCGGACCTGAGTGTCCGAAAAAAAGAATAGTATTCGGACACTCAGGTCAATTATCATTGTTTGGTCTTAAAGGTCCGAACAAATAGCATATGTTCGGAACTATATATCCGAATAGATAGCATATGTTCAGAACTATACATCCGAACGTATCCCATCTGTTTGGCTTTGAAAGACTGTACATTTCGGGAACCTGCAACTCGTTCCTGGCGAGAAAAAACTTAAAAAAAGAAGGCATGTGAATGAAGATGAGTTGCCGAGGAGAAGAAAATGGAGGAATGTGAGTGAAGATGAGTTGCCCAAGGAAGATGGAGGAAGTGGAAAGTGAGATGGGTGAGAGAAGAAGAAGATGAGCCTGTGTGTGAAAAGAGAATGGGCTTTGAGTTTTTGTGGGATAATGGATATTTTGGTCATTTCATGACGGGGTAAGAATGTAATAAAAAAAAAAGATAAATTCCTTGTGTTTGAAAAGTAAAATCTTGTGTGCCAATAGTAGCACTCTTCCAAAACCTGGACACCCGAGTGGAAAATTCCCAAAGTACCCCTCTCCCTCTCCTTCCCACTCTCTCCCCTTCCCTACTCGCCGCTCGTGCCCTCCTCCTCTCCTTCTCCCCGTCTCTCTCCTTCTCCTTCGACAGGGAGAAGGAGAGGGGTTGGGCCGCCTGCGAAGGTGTCTCTCTCCTTCTCCTTCGATAGGGAGAAGGAAAGGGGTATGGCTACCTACAAAGGTGGGCGGCGAGCAGGGAGAGGGAGAGCCTGTGCCCTCTTCCTATCCCTATTCCTCTCTCCTCCTTCTCCCCTTCTCTCTCCTTCTCCTTTGACAGGGAGAAGGAGAGGGGTTAGGCCACCTGCGGAGGTGGGCAGCGAGCAAGGAGAAGAAGAGAGAGAGAGAGAGAGAGAGGGGGAGATGGAGAGAAAAGGAGAGAGATAGAGAGAGAGGGAGAAAGAGGGAATATTTTGAAAACTTAGGGCCTAATTTGAAAACTTATTGAAAAACTTAGGGCCTAATTTGAAAACTTTTGAAACTTGTGTACTTTTTTGAAATATGGTAAACACTTAAGGCTTTATTTGAAATATTTCCTTTTTTTCCGTTTAGGTTGAGCAGCCATGTCGATGTTCAAATATACATTCACTGTAGTATTATTCTCGAAGCTTTTGACAATAATATTCTTAATATCGACAGTCAACACGGGTTAGGGACTCAGTTGAGCGTCAATATCGACGCTCATTACAGTATTATTCTAAGTTGTGTGTTACCTTCTTCCTATTCTTCATTCATCTTCTCCCTTATCTTTCTCCATCCTCCACTCTATTGCTCGCCCAATCGACCATCCTAAACACCGTCAAACACCAATCTCCATCTCTCTCGTTTCATCAAATATCTTTTTTGCACTCAATCCAGCACCTACATTTTCTTTCTCTAACACCATAATCCATCTTCACCATCACTGTCGTCATTCTACAGTATCTTTATTGTCATCCCATCTTTCTCATTTTGATCAAAGTGAAAAAAAAAAAAAAAAGGAGCGTCGATATAGACGCATATGGGTAATTCTCCGGAACGGACTTTAAAAACACCCCTTTTTTTCCACCCCTCTGTGTGTATATATATCTATGTATATATATATATATATATAGGTGCGACGAAAACAAACTATACAATTGAAGATTTTAAACTAGTTACATGTTCGGCCGAGCGGATCCCAAATTTCCAATAGCTCTAGGTTGTAGTCGGACATACTAAAATGTAACTATTCCTAATATACATGCAAATGACATCTTTGAGGGATCCATGGCTATGGGCTTCATTAGCATTCCAAAAGACCACACAGTGGATGCAAATCGACAATTCAATTGTTTCAGTTGTCGGTCTCTAACATAACAAGTATTTGACTCCTAACATGTTTCCGCAAAACAAATAGTCTCTCATTGTTAGTTGATCACTTAGACATCACCACAGAAAGCTTTTGATCTTTGAAGGGATGGGAAGGGATCAAATTTTATTCCAATGGGGATGTGGTCCAATTGGTATTGGCGGAAGGGATTTATAAATATCCTTAAGTGTGTATTTCTTTATAGAAATTCATGGAATTCATGTCTACTTAAATTTACAGAATTTGAGATGCTGGAATTCTGAAATGCCGCTGAATTCTGACATTTTTGAATTCCATGTTTCTTTCGTACCGGAATTTATGTCCGTATTTTAGACTACCCCCCCGTACTTTGCCCGTATTTCAGACTATCCCCTTGTAGTTCGGTATTTTGTACTAAACCTACCTGAACTTTAAATCACAATGCAACTACAGACGGCCGTAACGAAAAAGATGGAATGACGATTTTACCCCTCCATATACAAATCGTGTGTAGCCCTTTTCGATCATTTTGCATCTTTTCACCTGCGGTTAGGGTTCGTTGTTGGAGAAGCGATTTTGGGGGAAACTGCTTGGGGTTCTTCATTTGGGCGAGGCTATTTTGGGAGAAACCATTCCTACTTCACAAGGCGATCTAGATTGCGGAGAATCCATCAAGAGGCATCAACTAACGATTTCAAAGGTATGAATAATCTCAATCTCTTAATAATGTTTGATGCCGAGGGTTTTGGGGTTAGGGTTTTGATAAAAAAGATCTTCTCTACGTGCATGGACTGTAAAGTTGTTAATGAGGTTTGTGCTATCTCTATGTGAAATTTGCATTAGAAAATTGTCTCTTTCTGTGTCTCATTTTCGTGAATGGGGATGATTTTTTCGACTACTTTTAGTGGATGTAGGACCTTTCGTTGTATGATATAGTGATGTTGTATGAAAATGGTCCCATCTTGTGCTATCTATTTCATTCCCTTTTGTTTTTTTATGAATGTTGGTGGAAAAAAATCCTCACCTGTCTGCACTGAGTCGGCTGCTTCTCAGCCAGATAGCACCCAATTTCACAAGAGGGGACCACAGTGACACAAAAAAAAAAAAATCATTTCTGTCTCTTTCTGTATGCACAGTGAAAATGGAGGGGACCACAATGACACAAAATTTTTTTCTTACATTCATGGTTTTGTCAAACACCCAATTTTCTATGTAATTGTACATGAATTTGCCTCAAAGAAATGTCATTTACATTCAGATGTCGTTTGATGAAGTGATAGTACGATTCCACCATGGTTGTTATTTTACAGAGCCACCAAATAGTGTATATATTGGGGGTGTGGTGGATGAAATTACTGATTTTGATGTTGATAAAGCATCATTTTTTGAGTTTAGGGATTATGTGATGGAATTAGGGTACCCAGCGAACAGTATAATGTATTTTAAGGTTCCAGACTTGGGTTTTGATGATGGTCTGAGGCGGATTGAATCAGACAAGGATGTAGTTGTTCTATTAGAACATTATAAGGGAAGTGAGGTTTTGACTATTTATGGAGAGAGGGGACATGAACCTTTGATGGTTGTGTCACCTAAGGGGAAGGTCTTGATGCAAAATATTCACATCAAAGGTCCCTTGAAGCAGTTACCTGCAGCAGAAGTTGCGTCAAGTAGTAGGAATGTTAACAGTGAGGAGGACTATGCTGCTGATGTTGAAGAGGAAGGCAGTGATGAAGGCAGTGATGATGACCAAGATCAGCAACAAGGTCATCATGATGACTCTAATGATGATAACAGTGAGGTTGAGAGTGATCACATCAGATTAGATCCTGATGAGCCTCTGGAGTTATATGAGGATGTTGAGAAGGCTGATGATGAGGATATCTCCAAAGGATCTCGTGAGAATGAATCACAACCTCATGAAGCTGAGAGTGTGGAAGGAGAACAGACTCAAAACCAACAAGTACTAGTTGATGAGAACTGGATTACAGATGCTGAGGATGAGGATGATCTTCAATCTTTGTGCAGCTCATCTGATGAGAACAACAGGCCGAAATTCCCTAGTTTTAATGAGCTGACTGATATGGGGAATCCTCAACTCAAGTTGGGTATGATATTTGCAAGTCCTTAAGTATTCAGACAAGCACTTGTTGAATGATGTGTAAGGCAGGGTTATGACATTAAATATCTGAAAAATGAGAACAAGAGAATCACAGTTGTTTGTAAATATGATTGTGGATTTAGGATTCATGCAACACCCATGCAGGGTGAGAAGACATTTCAAATTAAGACATTCAAGCCCAATCATGCATGTGGTATAAAATTTAAAAGTCATTTGGTCACTTCCAGCTATATAGCCAATAAATACCAGCAGAGAATGAGTGACGATCCGAAATGGTCAATCCCTGCAATGCAGAAAGAGCTGAGAAGAGATCTGAAGGTTGATTTGTCAAAGGATAAGTTGTATAGAGCGAAGAGGAAGGCAACAGATAACATCTCTGGAGATATTAGAGTGCAATACACTAGATTGAGGGACTATTGTGTCACTGTCCAAAAGTACAATCCAATTACAAGTATATTTGTGGTGACACAAAGACCTTATATGGATAGAATTCCATATTTTCAGAGATTGTATGCTGTTACGAGACACAGAAGATCGGTTTCGTTAGTGGATGTAGACCCATAATTGGTCTAGATGGGTGCTTCCTCAAAGGTATTTATGGTGGACAAGTACTGGCTGCAATAGATAGAGATGGGAATGAAAATTTGTTTCCAATTGCAATGGTTGTTGTAGAGACTGAAAATATAGACTCATGGACTTGGTTTTTGAAATCATTGATTGGTGACATAGGCTGGATTTTTATGTCTGATAGATAGAAAGGGCTTGATACAGCATTTGAGAAAGTTGTTCCTACTGCTGAAATTAGACACTGCTTGAAGTATATGTATGATAACTTCAAAAAACTTTTCAGAGGAAAATTATTGAAAGATGCTATGTGGGCTGCAGCATCATATGGATCACCAAGGGAATTTGATAGTAATATGCAGAGGATTAAAGAGATGGACCAGGCTGCATATAATTTGCTGATAGTTGCTAATCCAAACAGGTAGGCCAGGTCTCATTTTTCCACAAGGGCCAAATGTGATGCATTAACAAACAACATATGTAAGTCTTTCAACAGTTACATACTTGAAGCAAGGGAGAAACCAATAGTTGGTTTGCTTGAGTGTGTGAGGAGAAAGCTGATGAACAGAATTCAAGTGAAGTTGAGAGGAATGACCAAATATGATGGCACAGTCTGTCCGGAGTTATTGGAGAAGTTGGAAAAGAACAAGAATGACAGCAAACACTCTTTTGCAAACTAGTTAGGCAGAGGTGAGTTTGAGGTTGATTGTTTTGCCAAAACTTTTGTTGTTAACATTGATAATAAAACATGTTTATGCAGAATGTGGGATTTGACTAGGATACCTTGCAAGCATGCCATAGCATGTATATACATGAATCAAGAAAGGCCTGAAGATTACATTCATGCATGCTACAACAAAGAGATGTATTTGAGGGCATATAATGGCATGATACCCCCAGCACTTGGAATGCATGATTGGGTAGAAAGTGGAATGGAAGCAGTTGATCCTCCTTTGTATAGAAGACCTGTTTGTAGGCCAAAGAAGTTGAGGAGGAGGGAAGCAGATGAGTTACCCAATTCCAGTAGAGCTTTTAGAATGAATAGAACAATTACTTGTGCTAGATGCTTGAAAACAGGCCATAATGTCAGGTCTTGCAAGGGACCAGTACATCCCAATTCAAGACTCTTTAGTTTTGCATCAGGTTCTCAACCAGCTTCTCAGCCTCAACCAAGTTCTCAGCCAGCTTCTCAGCCTCAGCCAGCTTCTCAGCCCATGCCAGCTTCTCATACCATGCCACCACACAAGGTAATGTTATTTCACTCTTTTGACTTTTTACTTCTAATTATAGTATATGCATGTACTCACTATGGTCTTCAAATTTTGATTGGTCAGGGGAGAGTTAGACAATCTTCTTCCCAGCCAAATCCATCAGCAAGAACTGCCAGTGGTAGAGGGAAATTACAAGCAGGTAGAGGGCGGACCGGAGCAGGAAAACGGAGCTCAACTTGTTGATGATAGCTGCCACCATGTTAAAATGGACTTTTTTCTAGATGATGTTGTGTCACTGATGATGACTGTTTTAAACAACTTTTTTTAGGATGACTGTTTGGGTTTGGATTGTCTTTTTTACTGTTTGGATTTGGGCCATAATGCCAGGTTTTTCAAGGGCTAAATGTGTTTCTAGTTTTTTGTTTACTGTTTGGATGATGATGTTTCTAGTTTTTTAGTTACTGTTTGGATGATGTTTTCATTCTTTTTTTTTTTTTTTTGTTACTGTTTGGATGATGACAGTTTTTTTGTTACTGTTTGGATGATGGTGTTTCCAGAATATTTGTTATTGAAAGGATGATGATGTTCCCATTTTCATTGTATTTCCTGTCTTTTTTTTTTTTCTTTTTTGTTAGTGCTTTCTGATTACAGGTTAATTAAAGTTCATCAAAAAAATAGAGTCATTGACAAACAAACAACACAAACCCATTTTCTATTATATTCCAATTGATACATATGATCCTGGTAATTCCAACTCATTTATAGGACTCCAAGATATCAGTAGGTAACAAATGAACAACACAAACACAATTCCAGCCATGTCTCCAGCAACACACGTAGGTAACATCTTTTCCTTCGACAAGCTGACTTCAGTTCCCTCTCCAAAACATTAATTTTATCCAATAGCTTCAGCACAAGCTCTATTTCTCCATCAACCCATTCAAAAAATCCACACGCTGGCTGGATATGAGAACAAAAATGAAAAAAATACATTAATACTACCATGGTTGATTAGACATGGAGAAGATCAAACAAATGAGTCAAAGCATAACCCCATATAGTGCACAGTCAACCTCCTCCCCATGTTCCGCTGTGTTAGGGAAGTTCTCAGAGCAGCCCTATGCCCGCAGTGACAGTAATGAATTTCACCATCAAATTGAGAGCTTTGACCACGAGAAAACTGAGTTTGAAGAGGAAGGCATTTGATAGCTAAAAAAGATGACTGACAGCTGCTCACGCCTGAAGAAGAAGACCGAGAGCAAGAAGACCGAGAGCTGCTCCCAAGCTCATGGCTGAAGCAACCAGACTTACATCCTTTCTATCCTTTTTTTATAGGCTATGTTCAGGGGCAAAAACGTCTCGTTTTAAAGCCATTTTGGAATAGTAAGTTGCTACAAGTATGTCCTATAGGTCATTTATACATGTACGCCGTTAATACTAACAGAATCCGTCACTTTTGCATGGTGATTTAAACTTCATGTAGGTTTAGTACAAAATACCAAACTACATAGGGGTAGTCTAAAATATAGGCAAAGTTCAGGTAGGTAATCTGCTATTATCCCAACAATTTCATCCAACTTGAATTCCACAAATTCCCTGTTTCATAACTACTTGAATTTTTAAGTGAATCTTTACATATTTATCAATTATCTATATATATATATATATATATATATAAGGCTAAAATGTTCATGAATATAATATTTTGTAAATATATGGGTCCCCTCAATGACAAATTGCATCAATCAAACTTGTGGTCAACTTTAGAAGTGATGAAAATGGGACTTTTACTTAACAAAATGTAAGAAATCATGAGAAAAATCAATACATGATATTTGCGACCTGCCAACCTAGCTTAGCTTGCCTTATTCTTTGACCCTCCAGCAATTTAACTTTAACGTAACATATTAATACTTTGTTATCTTAATTACTTTTTGAGTGATACTTTAGATGAGTAGCATTTGTCAATCATCTATGATATTTTATCTTTAAACTATCATTTTGTCATGCCACTTGTTATCATTCTTTTTGTGTGATTAGATGAGTGACATTTATCAATCATCTGTGACTTTTTTAATATATAAATAAGGCATGCTCTTCTATTTCGATCCATCATCCACATTTTATTTTATTTTCTTAGAAAGTTTTTTTCATCGTATTGCCACGTCAAGTTGAGCTGGTTGATGCTAGTGGTGCGTAAGTCCATGTCAAAGCCTACATGAATTATGATAATTTTCAATAGCTATGATGGGTTCATTTTTCAAATAAATCATAAAGTTATTTATGAATTTATTTTCCTCAATTGCAGTGATAATATCTTTATCGGGAATGGGTGGTATAAGAAAAAAAAGGTATGTCATTAATTTTTTTATTTAAGAATTACTTCTAACTTAACCTAACATAATCTTTTATATTTTTTATTACTTATTTAGTAAATAAAAATTTTATTTTATCAGTTTTAAAAGACCTTAAAAGTTTAACGAATCAAAGAAGATTTATTTCACATCCCTTCAATTTATTTTCCATTAAAAAAGTAGATTATTTGAGGGCCATATATGGATATTCACTTTAGGAATTCATTTCATGAAACGAAATGGGCCCTAAACATTTATTTTCTTTAATGGCATTCGACCGTTGGGGAGAGCTGATCTCTCATAATGAATGACTGGATCTGTAAATCCTAGCATTTGGGAATTCCACCTTTTTAGAATTTAAATTTTCTACTTACCTCAAATGCTAGGAATTCCTACAAGTGAACATGGAATTCCAATTCCTGTCAGAACATGTTCCAGCTGCACAATTATTCCAACATGGCGGATCATGTATACCGATCGATATGGTTATGTGCGATTTACCATCGAAGAACTTTAATGTGTTGGGTCAGCACTGCAGCCAGTGAAGTCCCTGCCCCATTGACACAAGTTTTTAAGAACCTTTTTCTATCTCTGCTGGGCTAGGGCCAATATTCACCCTCTCTTGAAATTGTGTCCAGTAAAACAGCAACATATTTATACCCCTTTTTAGCTTCAAAAAGTCTATATGGACAAACTTTTTGTCCATAATTGTGGACAAACTCATAAGTATCCCTTGAATATTAATATAATATTCAAGGGATACTTATGAGTTTGTCCACAATTCTGAACAAAAAGTTTGTCCACAATTCTGAACAAAAAGTTTGTCGTACAATAACTCTTTTAGCTTTGTTGTCATGAGGACCTATTCGAATTTGTAGCCTTTTAACCGTCATACATGAGTACCCACTTAGATTTTGCAGTTGGCTTATATTCCATGCACTGTAGCAAGACAATGCCTTACCCAAACTGTCAAACTCACCCTGAGTTGGCCCTTTTTTGGCCTGGGTTAGGTTGTTTCCATTCCATATTTCCAAAACTCCCTAGGCCTCAGTGATACTTTGCCAAGTATCTTGCCTCGGTATAAAAACCAAGAAATTAATGAGAAATTGTTCTAAACAAGTTTTTATGTCCAAAGAGATAACTTGAGAAGAAGAGGGCTACCGTCGTCTAGTATCTCATATCTCTGCATGATGTGTCGAGAGGAGGAATCAGTTAACCACCTTTTTCTTCACTGTGGCAGGTGTAGCGGATGCGTGGATGGGAGGACATTTTCTTGGTAGTGGTCGTACTCTTTGGAGGATGCTTCCATTTGTTATTTTATGGTCCATTTGAAGGAAAATGAATGATAGGATTTTTAAGGGTGACTTTCCTTCCCTTCCAGTGTTATCGATAGAATAACTATGAGGATCGCTAAGTGGACTTTTATCAGAAAAGAGTGCTCCAATTTTAGTCTTAATGATATCCTTCTAAATTGGGAAGCGTGAATGGGTTGCAGATTGAGTAGAGTGAGGAGTCCATGTGGATCGTGCTGCAAGAGGTAAACCGGGTTGGCAGGAATTGGAGGTGTTCTTCGGAATAACAATTGTTTATGTTTTCAAAGGCATGTGGGTGTTTGCGTTTGTAATAAAGTGGAGGTTTTGGCTATTTTGGAAACCCTTCAATGCTTTTCAAGACTCTTTCAAATGTGATCTTATGGTGGAGAGTGATTAATCTAATGTGATTGCTTGGGTGTCTAATAGGAAGTCTTTTCCTTGGAAATTTCAATACCTATTTAACGAAATTCGATCGGTCACTACTACCGTTAATGTTGTCATGAGCTTAGACCAGCCAACAGTATGGCTAATGCTTTAGCAAGCAAGGGGAGAGTTTTATTATGTAATTGGGGTTGGGTTGGGTATTTCTCTTTCTTTTCTTGTGTTTTGTCTTTTTGTATTTTCTCCTTTTTCTTAATGAAAGTGTCAGTTACCGATCAAAAAAAAGTTTTGGCTAGACTTAGGTTACCTCAGTAAGACCAAGTTGACTCTGTCAAAATTAGAGTTCTCTTAATGGAAGTTTCAGTTACCGATTCAAAAAAGAAAAAGTGTTGGCTAGACTCAGGTTAACTCAGTAAGACCGAGTTGACTCAGCCAAAATTAGAGAGACTTGGTTAATTCAGTGAACTGTGTAGTAATTTGAGAAAGAAATGTTTATTTAATTTGTCATAGAAATCCAAACTAGTTTTACTTTCTGACTCAGTCAAGAGTGGCTCTGTATAGGAATCAAACTGTGAGAACCTGGTGATACGGTGATCTGTATGATGTATGACTAGACGACCGGCAGACTCCCGCAAGTATATGTTTTATTCCCTTTGGGATCCAACGGCTCCCATGGGGAGCCGTGCCACTGCCCAGGCCAAAATCCGGGACAAGTAGCACGGCTCCAGAGGAGAAAGTCTACTTGTCCCGGGACAAAAATCCCGGGACAAGTAGGACGGCTCTTCGCGGATAGTACCTTTTTGAGCCAAGCTGAGTTTCCAAGTTTCTGAATTATGTACTTAAACAGAGACCGAACTCTACCTGATATAAGCAGATTTCAAAGGAAACAGGTAGGTTTCCAGCTATCATAATTGTTTTTTTTTTTTTTTTTATAATTACTTATGTCCAGATTTCTGTGACTAATCATTGCTAAGATGGAATAACATGCAAAGGTTAACGTCTGGACAATCTTTTTTTCTTAATCAAAAGCAGTACCCACTAGCTGGTTTAGAATTTCACAAACCTACTGCAAGTAGCTGGATTTGAATTTAACAGAATTTAACGATCGTTATTGCATTTCAATAACCTGAATCACACTTAAGTTACATTGGGTTTTCTTATTTCCCTGCACCATTTGGAGGTGATTAAAGTTATCACTAACTTTGATTATGGGGAGACTGAGTTCCAAGGATCCAAATGAGGCCAAGTATAGGTTAATTTCACAATAGAAGTTATATCACTTACATCGGCAACTCTCACGAACAAGTAGAAAAAAAGTGACTGACTGCAAACAAAATAAAAGCCTATTGCAATGAATACAAGCAAACAATACACATTACAAACTGAGTTGACCGTTGTCCAAAAGGTGATTTGAATTGCTCTTACAGAAAAAGATGTTAAAAGATAACCGCCTACTTTACAACATATAAGATCAAAATCCATTTGTTCAACGCTTCAGCTTCATAGCTCCCAGTCCCAACACATCAGCTTCATAGCTCCCCAGTCAGATTGCTTGTCACAAACAAAAACAGTGGCATAAATGTTATCCTTACATTTAGACTCAGCACTCTCTAGATAGATGCAATAACGCTTCAATGGTGATGATACTGATTCAAATTCAGCGCTCCATCATAGCAGCATCAATTTCGGATAATGGTGCTGCAAAATACAGTACAAGATTATTATTATTATTATTATTATTATTATTAGCAGTAGCAGTAATATTAGCAGCAAGCAGTGGCAACAGTAGGAGTAACAGAAACAGTAGCATAAGAAGTCAACGACAAAGTAAAGCACATGCCATAAACCCAAATTGACCTCTAACGCACACAAGTTAAGGAGCATGCACTTGCTTGAAGCCCTAACAATAATGATATAGAAACTCATATGGCTACTATTAAGAAAATGATCTACTCATTAAGTGTTTCTGAATATAGGAGTGATTTCAAGTGTTTCGAACCCATGGCATGAAAACAGCATTGGGATGCAATTAGTAGCTAATATGGAAGAATCTGGGATGAAGAGGAACTTTCTTTGATAACTAGAACTCAAAAGGACAACCTCAAATAGATGGGATAAGTCTTTGATGATGATAGAATGATGATGATCACGGAAGACTTGGTAATGGATTGATATTTGATAACCCTTAACAGAAAGGTGAGTCTCCAACATCACCTTTCACAAAGCAAACCATGTAGCATTTCCCATCCACCTTAACCAGGCCTCTGAAGTATGAACTCACCAACCTAGAATGAAAAAACCAAGGACCGCCAAATGGATGACTAAAAGACAATGGCCACTCTAAGGCACAAATTAAATCAGATGAAAAAAGGACAGATTAATGCGATCAAAGTACTTTCTAGGTTATCCTCTATCCACATAGAGACCCGTGATTAAATATGATTTGCTTTAAAATATGTAACTTAAAAAAAGTAGAGAATTTAGGTAAATCTCACTAAAATGTCCCACAAAGGTAAGTGAGCAACAATACCAGATCTGATGATATATGAAAAATCTAGTGATAAAATCAGGATTTTTTCTTGGTTCACCAGTTACTCATGGAAATGTCGCAATATTCTCAAATATCACCATTTTCAATAAAAATTAGTAGCAAATTTGTGGCACTGATTTTTTTTATTTTTCCTTTGTTGAGAAGCAACAAAAGTATTTTGTTGAAAGGAAAAGAAAACAGTAAAATAAGCAAGAAATGATTACATTAAACATAGATCCTATCAACAAGTAATATTTGAAGTAACCAAGCTAGCAGTAAGAGTAGAATTGATTATATAACCACGAAAAAGGAAATGATGTTAGCAAAACAAAAAGATGATATGATTACATGCAGCATTATCCCATCTGAGGCATATAAAAAGTTGCAAAGCCAATATTGATGAACAAAAGTATGAAGTATCAGGCATCTACTGTTATGCAGAAAAAGGTATGGTTGCTGGTCTAGATGTAGGCATCAGATTCAATTGATTTCCAGCCTGACTACAGAGACATGGATATATATCTAGTACATGGCAATGTTATGATGTTTTCAGAAAAAAAAATATATCAGTTATCATACTTGTTTTTGTCATATTTAACAATCAGTAATAAAAGAAATATTCAGATGCGGCTGACCCGTATCTAATAAACTATTCAATATCATCAGTGACAAACACTTCCAACTTCTATGCAGAAAAACAAGAAGATTGAGAATAATAACAACATATAACTTTCAGTATTCAAGATGGAAAGGAACATACCAAGCAAGTCCTCATATGAATCTGCAAAAAATGTTGTGTCCATTAGCAAAGGAGGCGAGAAGACTTGATCATGAGAATCCTCAATGTCGTAAAATGTACTGTGTGTATCAGAAGTTGCATGATCTGAACCAGCTACAAGGGAGAAGCCATTTTTTTGTTTATCATACTCTTCTAGTAAATCTAAGTGCTGCAACACATCTGGCATTGCATCAAAAGTACTATCAATGGGTCCAACTGCAATATGATCAGAAGTACCATCCTTGAGTGCGAAGGTGTCTGGTTTAGATGCAAATAGTCGTTTGCTTTTCTTCGGAATTAATTTGGTTTCCTCTCTCACAAGGGGATTGCTGTTTCCTGAAAGGGGTACAAAGAAGTGCTCTGACACCCCATCTCTACAATCTTGTGATGTTTCTAAGTTTGTGGGTTGTAATGAGAGGGCAGCTTCACGAACAGATCGCCTTATATTTTGAACATAAGAACCACCAGCATCTGTAAGAATAGAAAGAAAATTACAAGTCCTCACATTAAAAATTAAATGGGCCAGGATATTTAGAGATAGCTTCGCTACATGTTGTGCTACTTTCCAATGGTTCAAGGAGAGTCTTGAGTGCCGTTATGTCATCACCCACTATGATCCAATGATACAAACCCGAAATATACGATGAATTCAATATTTTTAACAAGATATGCTCTTTTTAATTAAAGAAGTCCAAAATTAATAGAATGAGTAATTTTGAGATAATTTAATGCATCTTAAAATTGTTTTTATCAATAAAAATAAGATACATAGGTCATGGATGAAAAAACAAATATGTCCATAATTGTTGCTTAGCCAGTTACGGACATTGTATGGTGTGGGTGGGTGTGTGAGTTTGAGCTTCTTGTTAAAGAAAAGGAAATAATGATGAAAAAGACAAATGAAAGAAATAAAGAAAGAATACAAACAAATATATATATATATATCTCTATCTCATCATATCACCCAATGAATGTAACCGCCTACAATCACGGTAAGGAATCTGAAGAAACAACCTAAGACCATGGCGTAGCGGTCACATTATTAGCCGTAGCGGTTGAGGCCATTACGCTATTTTGAAAATAACAGCACTACAGTTTAAAACCTAATAGAGCAAAGCAATTTAAATTTATAACACTATTTTTCCTATTTCTCCTCCTCAATAGCCTTTTTTATGGTTGTCTCTACCCTTATATGGTTCCAAATCAATAAAAAAAACACAAGATTGGTTGTTACACAGGATTCAAAAAGAAAAAAAAAACACTAAAAAAATTCACACCGCTACGTATCGCCAACACCGCAACCGCTACATAGCATTTTGGCCACTGACCACTACACCCACCGCAACCGTTATTTTTTATCCTTGCCTATGACTAACCTTTAGGACTTTGTGAGAATCTTCAGACAATTTATTTATTATATGGACAACTGGCCGGTTGTGAAAGTGCAAACCTGAAGTATAATTATCCACGTGACCATTAGCCAAGGGCCGGTCTAAAGATTTCCCTTCCAACAAATCTTCTTCAATCTGGACGGCCTGAGGAGCTATAGCTTGACGCTTCTGTACATATGCACCTTTTCCAGAGGAATTTGGAGTTAAACTAAATAAATGTGGGAGTTTCAAAGCAGGGCTGGTTGAAGCCTTTTCGAGCTGAATGGATGACAGTTTTGAAGCCACCTCATTGACTTCATCAGTACTATTGTCCTGCTTAGTTCAAGAATAATGTTTGTGAAAATACAGTATATCTACAAATACCTGATGAAAAAGATTACTGGCAGCACAGCAACTCTTAAGGGTACTTACTGTAGTCCTTCCACTGCTTTGAGCTTGACTTGGAGACATTGATCTACCATCATATTTGGTCATGGGAACAATGCCTGAGATGCTGTTCACTTCTTCTGTGAGTTTCAATATAGATTCTTGTATAGCTGGGGCAACCTCCTTTAGTTGGTTGGTAAAAACCTGTATAGAAGAAAAGTTTTGGGCCTTAGGTGGGAATGGTTCCAGTTTTCAAAAGACAGGTGGGAATGGTTCCAGTTGTTTATAGAGAAGAAGAGAACAAACCAAACTCCACTACAGTACAGAATGTCAAATATTGAAGAACATGTTTACAACTAGAAATCATGTATTACGTTAATGGTAGTGCACACCTTACAGTACAGAATGTCAAATATTGAAGAACATGTTTACAACTAGAAATCATGTATACGGTTCCAAGTTTAACAAAAAATCGAGATACCTTACCTATGATGCTCAGATACTTGTACAAGACCAACATATCTGTATCAAACCGATACGACGCTTGTATAGGTACATGATACTGCACCCATACTTCTAGGTAACAAGTTTAACATATAAAGTCTTTTATTTCATATAGTTCTTTTAATATTTTTACTTCTCACCAAAAAAAAAAAAATGCTAGAAAGGGACAAAACAATGATAACTTTTAACGATTCAAAAGTGATCTAAAGAAAAAGTTAGGACACTCATATCCGTATCTTTGTCCTAGATTTTCAAAAATGAAGAGTTGTATCCCTGATCCCCGTATCAATGTCCATATCCATATCCGTATCTGGGCATCATAGTACCTTACAAATCAAATAATAGAGAAAAACGGAGGCAACCGTACAGCAGATGCTACAAGCTCATGGATAGAAGAGGACCCCTTGAAACCAAAACCACGAAGGCTGTGATGAGGAATTCCCTTGAGTGATTTTATGTTCAGTAGGGAAGAGGGGCGTCAAACACTAAGCTTCAGTTGCTTAACCAATAGGATCATTGTCGTGTATGTGTAGAGATGTGAAGTACACTAAATTACAAGAGCAAAATACTTAGTCCATAAATGTGGTAAAGTAATAATCAGTGTGATCAAGGGCACTTCGCGCTCTCATGAGGCTATGCTCATGTTGAAAAGTGTCACTTACAGTTACTATTATTATTATTATTATTATTATTATTATTATTATTATTATTATTTTGTATTTTATACTGTGTTAGATTTAAATTTAAAATATCATCATCAAAACCTTATCATATATATTTGTGGTTGGCTTAATGAATAATGAGTTCCACTGATTACTTTAAAAAATGATGTGACCAAAAATCATATATTTCTAACATTAGTGAATGAGAGCAAGGATATGCGAATGTGAGAATGATTATGATGTTAAAACTGAACACAATCATGTTTTAAAATCATTCAAATCTGTGAAAAGAAATATATTAATAATAAACATATGGCATAATCATTTGAACGCCGCCCCACTCAACAATTGAAGACCAAGTTACCATCAACAAGATCAATCTCGGAGAAAGATGAAAGATCACATGGAAAGAGATTTGGTAAGTTACGGAAAAAAGGTTTCTCGGCAAAGTCAATGCCATAGATTTTAGATCTATTAAATTTGGAGCATGGTTTCAAGAATCGGCTGAGCCTGGTCAACTCAGGCTCGGCACCTACAGATTCGAATCAACCACCTAGTCATCCATTGGCCGAGTCCTATAGGAAGAAGGGCCAAAACTAATTGGTATCCCCATTTTATTTATGAGAAAAAATGTTGGAAAGTTTTGGAATCCTTTTAGACAGATATTAAAAGATCAAAACCACATTTTGTGGAAGATCTATGCATTCGAAGATCAGAGTATTGTTCATCTGTCTGAGTGAAAATCAAATGCTACATTGCTACCAACACTCTGTAACCACCTGGAGGTCTCAGCATTGAAGTCCGCCCGCCAATGTGTTGGGACCCCAGACTATTCTAGCCTGACGAACCCGGTGAGTGGAAACAGGGGGAGGCCACCACCCCGGGGGATTTAGTCAGGTGCTCAGAGTCCTTGGATACCCCCGGTTAGCAAAAAAAAAAAAACATTTCATTCAGAATAATTAAAACACATGTGCCTTAAAATTATAGATTCTATTTTTAAGCTTTATTTTTCACTTTTCAGTATTATAGGCTTTCAGAGCTCTAGGATGCAACTCCGTCTGACTCAGCCAAATCATCCGAGTCATGCAGACCCTCCAATTGATCATGCAAATTTTGCTACCCATCCCAGTTTATATAACAGCTATCATTTAGAAAAGCTTGAAGCCCTCAAAAGAGTACCTCAGTGCCTCAATCAATCAGATGGTTCCCACTTTCTGCACACACACAGACCATAGGGAGATGTTTAAAACCCCTAACCCCCTCTTCCTCCCAATGATTGTCAGTTTTTCATGCTTCCAGGTGAGCCCCACAGGCTGGACCGTTCCTAAGCTAAGAACAGTTCCCCACAGGCTGGATCATTCCTAAGCTATGAATGATCATCCCGTTCATGAGAATGACTATATAAACACTCATAGAATGAAAGGTAACGCTGGTTAGTAGAAGAGATGTGATCTGAGATTTCTTCTGTTGGAAAATTGAAGGACACGATACACAAAAAAAAAAAGTACCAAAAGCAAAAGGAATCAACTACAATTATAAGTTGTAGAAAATCTCCAAGCCCGAAAATTGAATAATACGAGTAGATTAGTAGCTTCATATGTAAATACCCAATGGGGTTAGCTTCTTTTGCACAAAAGATAAGGAAGTTAGAAAGGGACAACCACAAATGAACTCTCTACTAAGAACAAACTGTGACGCCATTACTAACAACCACTCAATGGCATTTCCTAAGCCCCATTCAATGGTAGAGGCAGTTAAAGATGCAAGAATTCTTTTTCATACAAAAACAAGGATACATACATTGAAAAGAAGAGACCCAACCACCCAACTTAGTCGAACTAACCCTCAGTTACCCAAGAGCACCAAGCAAAGTTCAGCTTAAGAATTTTGATTTGAAAAAAATAAATAAATAAATAAATTGATGTTCTTGAGAATCCCCTCTGCTTATGTCCTACAAGTCAGGACATCCTCCACTTTGGTGTTGCTTGATCATAGACCACTATAAAGATAACCTCTGCTCCCTCTACTAGAATAATTACGATCTTTGAATTTCCAGTGTTTCCATTGTGGCCTTATTCTCTTGAAAAAATATAAAACTCTATTCAGACTTTTGTTCTTTTTTATGATAGCTACATATGATGACCATGTTTTCTTTTTTATTATTATTCTTATTATTATTATTATTATCATATATATTTTCTTCCTTTTTTCAGATAGCTACATAAGACACACCAGATGTGTCAGTTAAGTGTCAGCCACTGCCCGTTTCCATACTGCACACCCCACCCCTCCATCTATTATGTGTGCTCATGCGCTGGTGCAGCGTGTCTGAGATGGTGCATGTGCCAAGCATTTCCTTGTCAAATTTAAACTTCAAAATTGAAACCAACTAATAAAAAAATCAGTACTCCCTTAAAATCTAAATCAGCCCACAAGTCAGCTTGGACCCATGCAACGAAAAGCCCAAGTCCGGTTCTTTGAAACTTTTGCATTCCTATTTCAAGATTATGCCCCGGCATCAGTGATCTAGTATGGAATGACGATGATGAGACACAATTTTCTAACTACTAACAAGACACCAAATGTCTGGCCGCAGTATACATCATGCATAAAGTCAATCACATAGAATGGATCTTTAATCACAAGTGTGAAGAGACATCACTTACATCAGTGTGTGTGTGTGTGTGTGTGTCTATATATATATATATATATATATAGATGGGGGACATTCATGTGCATCCATCCCTCACCATAGGGTGAGGGAACTTTCCCTTTTTGCAATGAATATTCTTTTTATGCATATGACCATTTATGATGTTTCCTCTTTTTGCACATGAAAATTTCCAATTATGGAAGTGTCCCTCACCCTAAGGTGAGGGATGGATGCACATGAATATATATATATGTATATATATATATATATAAAACATAGCACTAACAAGTTAATAAGATTTGGAATGTGAAACACGGAGAAGAATAACCAATATCCATGATTTTAAAACCCTACCAATCAGTCTTGATGCTGATGGATCAGGACAGTAAAACTTCATGAGTTCATTTTAACTGATATAAATTTTATAAATACAGCAGGAATCCTGATTATACTATTCAGATACCTGTATGCTTGCTAGGTGTTGGCGATGCTCTGCAAGGGTTGCAGCCAAAGATTCAGCATGACTACTACTGCCACTATCAGATGCCGATCGCAGAAGCTCTGGACCTTCTCCATCATTAACCTTGGCCTACAATAACCTTATGCTTTGTTAATTATCCAAAAAATGATAAAAACAAACTTACAATAAATGGATAGCAAAAAGATAAGAACTTTGGTCAGTCTACAAATCTCTACCCGGGTGTCACACAAAATGGCCACAATTCTGGGTAATACAAAAAAGTTAATGATTTTCATTTCCTACCGTCCAGAAAATTTAACCAAATAATTGGTAATACAAAATCGATGCAAGTGCCAAGAATAAGGCATTGAAAAAAATGAAAGGGACCATATTTCAAACGTGCAATTTCTTTAGTTTCAGATCATGTGACAAAAGATTAAATGGTAATCAACAACCAAATCATGCTCCTGAAAGGGACCGTGTTTCAATGATGTTACATGAATTCTTTGAAATGGGAAACATACCCATGTTGGACATGTATAAAACACAACGTTCTAGGACTCTTCTATCACTACTTCAACAACATTTTGTAAGTTGATATAATATTAAACACGTTAGTTTTTCCTCTGTAAGTATAACTTAAACATTAAAATCTTTATTCTTCATTTCTCATAGAAAAATTTGTACATTATGCTTTTACTGGTTTTATTTTTTTTCATACTATTTTATCACTAAAAAATTATTTAGGACATTGAATGAATGCAAGAATAGGATTTTGCCCAATCAAACACCTTATGATGGTATCGATTCACTCCACACATACCCATATTGCAACTTTAGCATCACAACATATTTGTCTTGGGAAGAAAGTCGCATACCAGATGAAGTGACTGCTTGTGTACACGCTGTAGAGCATGTGTCCAACGCCTTAGAACTTCTGCTATATCAATTGTGGGGTGAATTCTTCCACTTCTATCATCCATTCGAGAATGAGTTTCGTCATTCACTTGAAAATGAGTTGAGTCTAAACGGCTTTTCTGTTTTTCCCTATTAACATCGACAAAGGACCCATCTATCTGTTCCCGATCATCAGCACGTGGCAAACACATATCACCAGGTTGAACAGATAATATATCTGAATAAGGAACATGAGAACTTTGATCCATAGCCGCAAGCAAAGCTGATCCAGAGATGCGATACCTGACAAAAGAATCAAACACAAAAGTAAGTAGGAAAGCATTTACAAAACCTAAAGATGAAAATTTTGCCAACTACCTATGCTCACGGTGAGCTATCAAGTCCTCAATAGGGCCCGAAGCAAGAACTTCATGTTGACCTGTAAATAGAAGAAAGATATAGAATTTCAGTGTTGAAAAAATAAATATGGAACATAGATGGTGCCATGGTAAATAGTGTTTAACCACACCTAGCAGACCAAAAGTACGCACGTCAAGGATGAGCATGGATCAAAACAGCGGCCGCTACACTAAATGGCATTTAGCGCCGTTCACATCCGTAGCGGCCGCTACGGAGTGTGAAATTTCCTACTTTCAAAAGATTTCAAAATGTACAATAATGCTTATTTCTTTTCTTTTTTTCTCCAAATAACATTTGTATGCAACTCTTCTACCCTTTTATGTTTAAAAGAACACCAAAAAGCACATGATCTCGCCGAATTATAGTGGATAACTGGATATAGAGAGTTCTTCTCAAGGTTTCTTCTCTAGGTACATCCTATTAGACAACCCCTTTGGTAGAGGTATTCTTTTCTCTAGTTACTCTTAAGTCTTAAGTCTTGACTTCATGACAACATTTTTTTATGAGCCTTGCATTAATTTCTAAGTTAGCATAATTAAGCAACATGAATACATGTGAAAAAAATGATCATTACTATTATTTTCTATTTATACAGCGATACAAGACCTCATAAAATGAGGGGACCGCTACACCCCCTTACCTTAATTACTTTTGCAAAAAAAAAAAAAGCACATTTTCTAATATTCTAGATGTTCTATAATTTTTTTCAGATTTTTTTTACGATTTTTTCAAATCGCACCGCTACACCGCTACGTACCGTTTTGGCAGAGGGCAACTACGCCCGCCGCTACTGCTATTTTCATCCTTGAGTATAAGCACAAGGGCATGGATATGTTAAGATTTTTTATTTATAATTAAATTATCAGTTTTAATGATTTTACCCTATGAGATGGGCCCACCTCACATCACGCAACAATACAGTCCCATCAAACACCCATAGCCTACATCTCCTTTCTTTCTATGACATCCTTGTTGGGAAGTCCCACATCCTACATCACCTAAGTAATAGGCTTGTTATGTCTTAATATTACCTGTATGGGCCTTCCACCTATGAGCTTAAGCTTTTAGGTTGGTATATAGTTTATTACATGGTATCAGAGCGGGTTTCGATCCTGTCGTTCTTGTGTAGCCCACGTGACAGGCCCGTTCATGAAATCTGTTGGGCCTGCACGTGAGGGGGAGTGTTGGGAAGTCCCACATCCCATATCACCTAAGTAATAGGCTTGTTATGTCTTAATATTACCTGTATGGGCCTTCCACCTATGAGCTTAAGCTTTTAGGTTGGTATATGGTTTATTACAATCCTGTCAAGGAATTTCTATCACATCATGCCAAGGAATTCCCAACACACCAAAATCTTGTCAGAAATTCCACTAAAAAACAGGCCCTCAAAGACTAGTATGGCTTGTAGAGAGGCACTCTTCAGCAAGAAGTCCGCTTTCCTGTTTATCATCCACTAAACTCTGTCAAGAACAAAATCAAGGTCTATAAGGGGTTTGGATTGTCTGGCAAATGGTAACAGAATCACATTGATTGAATGGGAATCCCAGCTCTTCAACTGAAGTTTTGGGAGGGGGGGTGGGGTGTTGAGATTTTTGTAATTCTAATGTCAATAAAATTTAAGTTAAGCTTTCCCTTACCCATTTATATATGAAAAGGGAAAAAAGGATTCAAAATGGCAAGGTTTGTCTAACCACTACAGTGTATTGGTATTTGACTCATCCAAGGTGGGACTCGCAAGATAACGGGCTCAGATCTTGTAGTCATATGCCACTTGTTTTTTAGTGAATCACTAATACTTTGAGGGGAAAAGATGGTGAAACTGCATTCCAGCCAAAAAAGGATGCAACCAACCTTGATGAAGTTACCCTACAAAAGGAAATTAGAACAAGTAACTTATACTTACTCTTACGAGCTAATAAAGACTCCCATTGGCGTGTTGCCTTAGAGACCAAATGGGAGTTCTGACCTAGGGAACCAGACACACGTTCATCCCATGGTTCTCCTTCTATCTTCGCTTTGTTTCTCAGATCCTGTAATTTTTCCAGCTCTTGCTGCAAATAAGCCTGAAATGCAGAAGTCAAGAGAAGAATTTTGTCATAATAACTCTAATTACTCTAATTTTCAGTAATTAGAATTATTATAAAAAAAAAGATAATAACTCTAATTATTGAAACTCATTAGCAAAATATGGATAAGAGCTCAGGAAGATGTAGAAAAAGAACTATATTATGAGGGATGAGAAGTAGTTGTTATCTACCTCTTCTGCACAAAGCTCACGAAACTCAGCTGTTATATCATGGGCCAAGCTTGACCAGGTAGCTTGTCTATGAACAGCAGAATTTGCATTTCTAAGAAATTCTCTCCTTTCAAGTGCTATCCTAGCCTGTTAGCACAAGAGCTTTACATTAGAAGTTGGACAAAACTTCAGAGATGGCAGTGGAAGGTTTAAATATTTGAATTTCAGTAAGCATGCACAATTAAACAACCATCTATAACAAACAACACTGAAAAAATAAAAATAAGTTCGGCATGCTTCTCAATCACCAGAATAATCAATATTTCATGTTTCATCAAATGGTCACTTGAAACAATAAATCAGCATTGTTAAAAAATAATAATAATAATAATAATAATAATAATAAATAAATAAATAAATCAGCATTGAAATGTTAAGGGGTCGTTTGTTTGCACTCATTTACACAGGGCCTCGTTTGCTTGTGCTCATTTACACATCACATGAGTAAATAACGTGTGAATGGTGTGTAATTGAGGTCATTTTCATATGAGGATTCTTGCACGTCAAAAAGGTGGGAAATGATTATACAGCTCTTTGGTTAAGAGGGTGCCAGTGCCAAGGATACCTGGGAAAGGTCGCAGTATCAAATGCCTTACTGCCTTTTTATGTTTTGCAAATCATGTGGGCCCCAAATTTTTCATTCTAACCGTCCAAGATTTTTGTTACCCATTAAACCTCAAAACTTTTATTTCCCTATCTTAAGCATTCATAGACTTTAACATATATGAAGGTTTTACATATGTAATCCAAACCATTCAATGTCATGTAAAAATGGTGCTTCCAAACAAAAGTTTTACTGTATTCCACATTTGTAAATTTTACATATATATAAAATTCATACATGCAAGTTTTACATATGTAAATCCCATTTTTCATATTCAATGCGTAAAAGACAAGCGACCCCTAAAACTATTCATTGATTCGTTAGCTAGAGTAACTAGGCTCATTTGCAGATCACTTTTTGTATTAAACATGTCCCTTAAAAGAAGTTCAGTTATCAACGGCTACGAATTAAGAACAGTTAAAAAGTATTATCCTCAGAAAAATATGCACAAAGAAGAAAAGGATGACCAAATTATTAAAATACCTTCGTCACAGGAAGTAATGTGGCTGCATGTGAATATGACACATCTGTCAAAGAAGCAGGGAGGGAATTAGAAGCCACATCAGCTACAAATGTTCTTTTGTGGACCTCCCGAAGAGCATGCAAAGATAGCTGCCACAAAAGCTCAACAAATCTGCCATAGCAATATAAAACTTATGTTAATAGTTTGACATTTAATGTAAAGGAACCAATATCCATGCAGTATAAACTTCTCATGTCTATAAAACAAAAAGAGACCGTTACTTTAGACTGACAGAACCTCATCAATAAACCCAAGTCTAACATAATCAAGATGACCTTTACTTTACTATAAAAAAAAAAAGTCTATTTACTCTACACTAATAGCATCTCATCAATAAACTGAAGTCTAACAAATCAAGACGACCTTGCCACCAAAAAACAAGTTCATCTCAATACTCTCTGGAGTTTCAAATGTACTAAAGACATTGCACGCCACGTCCCACAAGGTTTTGAAGTCTCCATTGCTGCCTCCCTCTTATCGAAATTAAAATGTTCATCTATTGATGTTCATCTATTCCCACCTAAATAACTCTTCTAAAAACCACATACATCTCATAGAATCAGCAACTGATAATTGTAAAATGTAATTTAAAAGCAATTGTAACTTTAAAATACTCAATCCATCTCAATTGTCTAAAACAAAATTTTGAAGTCTCTCCTTTTCCAAATCCTAATTGATCTCAATTTCATATTCTCACATTATTTATATAAAAAGAAACCAACCTCTGCCCACAACAAGTTGCCAGTGAAGAAACCCTTGAATTGCTCCTTGGAAGCGCACCCTGCGATTCTAGATCAGTTATAATCCCCTGCACAATCTGCAATACAAAACCAACCACAGAAAGACAAAAAAAAAAAATTGCATTGAACATCACTCAGATAATTTTATCCAATTCTAAAAACACCCTGACATCCAGGAGAAGGGGAAGAGTAAGAATTCTCCAATCAAAATCTTTCAATTCAATTCAAGAAAGAGAGAGAGAGAGAGAGAGAGAGAGAGAGAGAGAGAGAGAGAGAAAGATTACCTTGCGAAAATCGCGAGATTGCGCGGAATCAAAAATCGGCCACACCTTATCGAAATCCTGCAAAATTACATATTAGAAAAGAGGGAAAAAGGAGTTGGAGAGATCTGAAGAGAGAGATTGAGAAGAATATTTAAAGAGGGAAATGGTACCTTGGCGGATTGAACAGGGCCACGAAGAGATGAGAGGATGAAATAGAGGAGTTGCTCTCCCATTCTAGGGTTTGAATGCCGAAAAAGACCGACGCGAGGGCTCCCATTAATAGCTCCAATGCCGAGGATCGATGGATCGAGCCCTAAAAGCAAGCAATTCGTGTACATTGCGCATTCCAGCTCCACCTCTCTCTCCTTCTCTCGATCCATCGTCATCTCTCTCTCTCCACCAAATTCTCTCTCTACATCGATCGATCGATCGAAATTTGAAGGTTTTCTCGTTTCGGTTTGTTGTTTGAAATTTTTTCTTTCTTTGTTTTCGTGTTTGCAAAGGGCAAAAGGTGGGGACCAGGGGAGAGTGAAGGGAGCCTGTTATTGAATTCTCTCTGAATGTGTCACTCATGTTTTCAATGAGTGGAAGGATTGGATTGATACCGCAGGGGGCCATTTAATTAAAATCTGAATGGTTGATATAATCACTCGTCTTATTTGAGTGTTTATTATCAAAGTTTATCTGAGTTGGTTTTATTGTGTTAGATTAAGAGTTTATAATTACTACTGATAGTCTCTTTCCTATGTGAAAAAACATTTAGAGAAGCCGAACTCTTGGCCTATTTGATTTTGAAAATGCAAGGTGGGAGGGGATGGAATCAGCTGATGTGAGCCGGGTGCGCAAACTTGTCCAGTTGTGCCGGCCTCGTATATATAGAATATAATATATATAAAGTTGGACATATAGCTGTGATTTTATTAACTAGGTTTTTGAGGAGTGGGGCCCTCATGGCTAAATGAGGGCTGGCATGGTCCAGGTCCAGTTAATATAAGATCCACATCTGTCTAAATTTTGATAAAAGTTGGGTTGGAACGTTCAATGGCATTACAGGGTAGATTTTGTGTCTTAAAATCCTTATTGTCCATACATATGGGTACATGTGAGTTGGGCCTGTCGACTGTGCTGGGTTAAATGAAAGTGTGTATTTGGTAGAGATGTAAATGGGTCTCTATTTTCTTATTACCCGGAGGTTTCAACACCTTAAAAATAGAATTTGGGTCCTTATTTAGGCCTCGATAAGTAAACTGATTTAGATCTAGGTCCTTTTTTTTTTTTTTTTTTATCCATCACCTAAATGGGTTAGGGTCTAATTTCACCTTGGTTCCAACCCATGTATCCGAAACCCGACGTATTACTATAATTTCGGAGAATTCATCCTAAAAACTGATTTTGTTTTTATATTATTCTTTACTTGGACCCAGACATGTCCCATGTATGGAATAAGTTCTGGTTTCATCTTTTCAGTAACGATTCTCATTCCAGAATCAGAAAACCAGTTCCACCCTCCCATTAACGGCCCAGGTCCACCATGACCCAAACCAGAACCGAGGGGTTTACATCCCTAGTGTTTGATCTCTGTCTAGCAATAGGTTTGAAAACAGGTCATGAACGCCCAACGGACCCAAATGAGGGGGAAAAAGGATTACATGTAGATGGACCCTCTTTTTCTAGGCTTAGGGTTTGGATTCACAAATTTCATATGGCATATAATTAATGATAGATCCCCCTCTTCTAAAAGATGTTTCAAGTTAAATATGAGATACAAAATTCCTAACCCCTTGTGTAACCCCACTTAAATGCTGAATAATTATAGAAAAGTAATATGATGGAAAGGTCCCATCATGGATATGAATTTAGACAAATAATCAACTCAATAAAACCATCACAAAACATTCATTTAAGGATGTTAAAGTTTATTGATTTCTAAAGTTATAATTTTTATGAAATTTAATTAAGTAATAAATATAAATTAAATAATTGTCAAATTAAGGTGAATACCGAAAAGTTGAATTTATTACGAATGATTTCACATTGTAGTTTTTCAGCAAATTGTAAGAAATGTTTAATCACATCAGCACAAGAAGAAGACACAATAGCTTTGTACACAATACAAAGAAAGAAGTAAACTTGCAGCAACATCTAAACCTCCCACACGGCATCACCGTACACGTGGCAGTATACCTATGATGTAAAGCAATGTCCTTCCCTGGTCGGGCTATTTGCAGAAATGGCCCTAGAGACACGACACCAAGTTGTTGTGGGGCTTTTTATCCAAAAGCACGGGTTCTTCCTTGGCCGCTACACAATGCTTTGGCAATTGCCTTTAATTCCTATCTCTTTATTTATCATTTGATTGGATGATTTGAAACTTGTAAGTGTGGCTCCAAAACATGATTTTAGGTACTGATCTCATGGCTATTAGAAACAAAAAAGCTCTTGAAGTTGATTGAATCCGACAATAAAATTAGTTTTTTCAAATAATATTCAATCAATTTTAAATTAAATAGACGCAATTTTTTGGTTTCTTTTTTTTTTTTTTTTTTTTTTTTTTTGAGGATTTAACCGGAAAAAACAATTAGTGTGTACGTGTTACGCAATCAAACACTTTAGCAAGTGGTGCACTAATTAGAATAATTGGGCCCAATTTTCATTTATTTTTTTTTTACCTATTTGGCACATCATCGGCGCCAACCTTATTTACACTGCATAAGGTTGGCGCCGACCTTATTTACACTAAAATTTATAATTTTTTCAGAAAAAATTCTAAGTCAGGGTCGGTGATGACCTTAGCAGTGTAAAATAAGGTCATCAACGACGCAGGTTTCCTATTTTTTTGACCAAAAGTTGTAACTTTCTTTAAGCATTTTCGGAAAAAAATTCTAAGTCAGGGTCGGTGATGACCTTAGCAGTGTAAAATAAGGTCATCACTGACGCAGGTTTTTTACTTTTTTAACCAAAAGTTGTAACTTTTTTCAGGCATTCTCTGAAAAAGATTCTAAGTCAGGGTCAATAATGACTAGAGCAATCCAAAATAAGTGATAAAGCATCAGTGATAACGCTATATAAATTTGGAAAGAAAAAACCCTAAGGAAGGGAACCAATATATTTACATCAAAAGGCCCCTATGTGATTCAAATACAACATTTTTAAATACAAAAAAAAATATTTTATGCATTCAATTGACATTCAATCAATCCATCAACATCCCATGTACATTTACTTAAATTGCCTGCACATCTCCTAAGTTTAAAGTTACAAATTGACAACATCAACAACATAACCATACTTCAATTATAAGTTACATTAGGATCAATATCCAAGAACACATGTAGCACAATAAATATAGGGGAGATTCACTATAAGCCAGGAGGCAAGACCGAGAGTAGGGGGAGGTTAAGATAAAGCACTCAAACATAATCACTCCTGCGAAAAATGATAGTTTAAATAACGTTAGCCATAGATCGAAAGGAAATTCAATTGATTAGTGGTTGTGTGGAAGAGAGTATACTAAACCACGTTCGATAGCGACGGAAATGTGATGCTCTTGCTCGCACAAAAAATGGAAGGAGATAGATATATCTGCTGTCAAGATAGAAAAAAGAAATGATGGAAAAACCAATCGGAAGCAAAGAGATGCAGTTGAAGAGGAAGTTTGAAGCCTAGTGTAAGTGGAAATGGCAGCAATCACGTAGGAGCACTCATCTAAGGTCGGTCTTGGCGGTAGTCTAGGAGAGAGAATAAAAGAATGAGAAGAAACAGGGTTTCGAGCCCTAATAGGATTCGCAGACAGGGTCAGCACCGACCTTATGCAGTCGGCGCCGATGATGTACCAAATAGGTAAAAAAAATGAAAATTGGGCCAAATTGTTCTAATTGGTGTACCACTTGTTAAAGTGTTTGATTGTGTAACACGAGCGCATTAAGTGTTTTTTTCGGTTAAATCCTCTTTTTTTTTTTTTTTTTTTACTAGTTTATGCTTTCATATAATTGTCCTACATGATTCATTGATATCAAGCTAGCCTTTTGCACTATCATACATTGATATTTACATTTCTTGCCATCTTTACAATCTCTATATCATTTATTTAATATGATGCAACATGATTATGTTATTGTATTTGTGCTACTTGCTCTAATTTATTAACTTTGGCCTTGTTGGGGGTATCGCCTCCGCCTTTGCTCAGAGATATAAAGGCATCAGAGGTAGTGGCAGACCCAGGATTTTCGTTTGAGGGGGCTCACGATAGTCAATTGAAAATTCAAATCATTATTTTATTGTATCTTCTTCACATTAATAATGGCAAAAGAGAAAATGTATTTAAAAATTAATGGAGACGAATATGAATTTTCTATACTGGAGAATAGTGGAGAAGAGTATGAAATGCATCAATATCCTACTCAACTCCAATAATCATAGAAATACACCCTCCAATATACACTCAATGCTCTAGCAAAAATAGTTATACCAAAATTTTAGCCTCGAGAAGCTTGGCTTAAACAAATATTGTTCATTTAGTCAAATCCATTTAATTCTCAAATAATCAGATTCCACTAAATAAGATAAATTTTCAAGAACAAAGTAAAAGAATAAGTATACCACTCCACTTGAATCATCATATACATGGATAGAACCATAAAAATACACGCATCAATAAAAATTAAGATACCCTTAGTAAGAAAATGAGGGAAATAATGTTTTTGAATTTTGAAACTTAAATATTATTTTCCTCATGTCATTAATAAAAACATGAGGAAAATAATCTAAGATACCCTTAGTTAAAAAATATATACACATCAATAAATTCTCCTTCATAAGTTTTTTTCTTTTTAAATTAAAAACTCCATAAATTGAGAGAGATGGATTAAGAGTTACAAGTAGTAAAGTTGTCCTACGCGAAAAAGAATATTTCTTTTGTTATTAGAAAATGCTACAGCAGTACATGGTTTTGAAATCTCTGCCGTCTATTTCAAGTAAGAGTTGGAAGGGTGTTTTGGTCACTTTCAATGGGTTATAGAGATGCAAAACCTTACTAAGTAGAAACGAGAGAAAGCATTGATTCTTCTTCACAGTCTCTGAGAGAGAGAGAGAGAGATATATATATAAATTGAGAAAGAGATGAAGAAAGAGGGAGAGTCGAGAGGAACACCTACCGAAGAGACGGAGGCCGACAGTACACCGATGCGATGCTGGAGACGGAAAGACGTTTGAGGTTTCTATTGATTTGGAGATTTTTTAGAGGGAGAGGGAAACATTAAGAAAGAACTATTGGGTCTTTTGGAATTGAGGAACACGAGGGTGAACTCTGGTCTCGTTTAAGTGGGGGCTGGGCAATACAGGCCTTAAGCCCTTATGGGCATGTTTTAGGTTGGTTGGGGGCTCCATTCCATTACACATGGGTCCACCCCTGAACAGAGGACACGCAGGGTAGGTTAATAGAGTGGTCTTCAGATGATTTGGTTTGAGCATCCTTGAATGAGGGCAATACACACTAGAGAATATTGGAGATCTACCCTCTTGCTAGTGCTAGCTATCTTAGTTATTGTTTTACTTTGGAAATTGATATAGCATGTAATGATGACTAAACATTCACGCTTCCGCACTACACTACTTTAATCGATGCACTTATTATGCTATGACATTTTCACATTTTATTATCTCATTGGACGCTTTTATATGCTATGATTACTTGAAGTCATTGCATCTTTATGCTTCTGCTGAAATACATTGTGAATGTGATGGAAACATGTGCTAATCCTCACACGTGATATCTTGTGGGATACGATACGAGGGCATAAATTGTCATCTCTCATAGACCCCACACCAGTCGTGCCCCGAAACTCGGAGATATTATCGGAGGTCTGGTTTGGAGTTGTAACATGTAGTCAAAAAGACAGTTACCAGATGATAAGCCCAAGCCATTCAAACGCCAAAGACTAGTCAGTTAAATTAGAATTTTTTAAATAATCAATCTTCATCTGGGGTGAGAAGTGAAGGGTCGTGGGCAGGGGTGGACCCAGGATTTCATCTTGGGGGCGGGGGCAAAGGGCAAACTTAAATAAATATATTTTAATAAATTAAGATAGTGAATATTTTTTCTGGACATATCTCCAGGTTCAAGCATGAGAAATATATTAAAATCAAAGACTAAACTTCGCATTAAAAATAAAATCAGGATCTAGCTGACATAAATAATTGCGTTTTAGTACATTTCAACTTCCATAATCAATCAAAATGGAACTTGGCGTTCTTTTAAATCTTAAAAATCTTCAATAATTGATTCTGTGTTAAACTTCTCCACAATTTCCCTCTCAATATACACAAGACAAGAGTATGTGAGAAACTCATCCTCCATTTTGCTGTGAAATCTAGTTTTAATAAGGCTCATGGTAGAAAATGATCTACACTAACAAATCAAATACAGGGTGAGAGAGGGTTAAAGAAGTAATGACATATTTTCATACCCAGTGAAGATAGGTGGTTTTGTGGTTTTTCCGTATTTTTTTTTTTTTCCAAGGAGGAGGAGGAGGCAAGAAATGGCCGTGAACTACAATTGATCATCATCTCTATCGGGGGTTAAGAGGGGGGGCATTGAAGCATATATATATATATATATATATATATATGTATATAATATATGAGTAGTGAATTGAGGGGGTTCCGCCCTTGGTCGTGGGTGGAGTCGTGGAGATCCACAAGATATCATTAGTCCATTACATCCTTCAATTAGAATCTGTTTGTTTACAAGAGGGATAGAGAAGGAGTCGAATAAGTGTCATATAATGTATAAATTATATAAAAAGTTAAAGTAAAATGGGTTGAAATAAAATGCGTAGTGGGTTTCTTTGAATATGTTTGGTTGGATGGGGATAAAATAAAATAAGTTTCTTTGAATATGTTTGGCTGGATGGGATAAAATAAAATAAGTTTATACTTCATGTGCTTGGATAACATGAAGTAGACTTAAAAATATTACTGCTTTTGAGTTGCGTCAACCATGCACTTTCAATTGACATGCCAAATCATTCATTAGGTCTTTGTGGGACTACTTAATTGGCTACAAACACAGGATCAATCGCCCTCATCAATATTTGTGGATGCCACATATTATTATAAGGCCCAGCCTAATTGGGTGTAGGAAGGCTATGGTTTTGATTTTGACTAACTATTCAAAAGCCTTCTTACAAAAGGTCAAATATGTCCGTCAATGGGCCCCACTAGCAACATTTACTTTGACTTCGTGTGACTCCCCTCCCCACTTGCTTGACCATGTGACCATGATGGTATTATACCATTATTAGAAAAACAGTGAGTTCATTTATATAACTCAAAAAGGTGTTTGACTCACACAAATCATGAGGCCATTTCTCACAAAATACTCTGACAAAACAGATTGAGGTGCACCAAATATTACTCTAAAGATTAACTCCACATGTACACCTGCATTGTATTGTTACTGCTCGAATAAGAGAAAACCACCATTTATCCAGATCAAACACCACTTACAACCTCTGTTAGAAAAGATTCGTGATTGGTGAAGGTTCCAAAAGACATAGGTTTCAATGACATCAAGACCTCCCTCCTTGGATTTATGGACAAGATCCAATCACATATGCAACATCCTTGGATGCGTATAGAATGAGAGGAGCAGTGGATGTGTTTTAAGTATTGAAAATGGGCACTTTTTTTAAGGAGGAATTTACGGGTAAAATCTATGTAGGATCACATACGTCACAACAGGATCCAATTCCATGTTTGATACAGGAGGGGTCCTCGTATGACCCATTTTTCCTTTTTTTTGTTGCTTTGCGATATGGTCGATATCGACCATATAAATGGTTGATATGCAAGTACGTATTATATCTCGCCCCGATTCCAGTTTTCGCATTTCTCCATTTTGGCCGTCTTCAACATTGCTCTGGAGGTTTTTTTTCTTCTAGAAATCACCATAAAACGCCATCTTCATGGTGGTTGCACTCCATTAAGATAAAGGTACACACATTATCTACCACTTTAGACTGCTTTTATGTATCCTAAAACACCATCACCTAGAGTTTTCTTCAATATTTAACTGTTGGAAACCCTAGAAACCATATGAAATCTTCTTTCTATGCCCCAGACAGCTGCGGTTTATGGGATTTGAAGGGTTTGTTTTGTGACTATATTAGCGTCCATTGTAATTATAAATAATGCATTAAGATTAAATCCGGCAATGGGAGAAATGTTTGGTCATGAATTGAGTTTTTTATTTGTTTTTTCCCTTTTTTCATGTGTCTGTCACTTTTAGAAGAAAACCATCAACAAGTTTATTCAATCTGCATATTGGACTGATCTTACAAAGTTTTAGACTTTAAAGTTGTATTTCATATAATTGTAGTTGGTTCTCTTGATGATTTTTGAATAGTAAGAAAATAGGTGGAACAATGTGTGAGGAATAATACTCTGTAGCATGGTTTGAAAGCATTGTTCCAAGCTTTATAATAAATAGACTATTGATCAAAATGCCTTTTCTTTCTGTTGATAGAACTATTGTCCTAAATGTTTAGCTAGTGATAAACGTTCGCGAACAGCTGCTTAATCTTTTTATTTGGCATGGTGCGCGGAGTTTTTATCAATGTGAAGACATTTTCTCTACTCTCAGAGACATATAAATGCTGTTAATACAGATCTGTATTAACTGTCATTATGAATGTACCTAATTTCCACTGATATCTTTATTAATTTCTTTTGATATAATGACAGCATGTCAAATAGAGAGGTGTTGTTCATCTTTCACTATGGCGGTGACTTTTAATTCGATATAAGTTATCCTGTGTACAATGGAGGAAAGCAGAAGATAAGATTTTAGCTACAAACATAACATATGAATCTCTGGTTAAAGAAACAATCGAAGCATCTAATGAGGACTCATCCATCCAGAATTTCACAATGCAATACCTACATCACAACGGACGAGCATTCTCCATGGCCAGCATTGATGATGATAATGATGTTAGGAGTATGTTAAAAGCATTGGGTGATGAATTGAATGGGATATATTTATGTCTTTAACGGTCGGAACAAGGAGCAACGTATAGGAAGAGATAGTTGGAGGCACACTCATAAATTGTATAAGTAGATTGTACATCATCAAATACTATATTTTCCTTTCTACTTGCTTATTTATGTAATGATTTACTGTAGGTTTCGAAGGAGCTCTGTGCGTCGCTCTTGTCCGGGAAAATCAAGGAACTCAATAGGAACTTCCAACAAAACCAAGTTTTATACTCAACCAGTTGTGGATACGTACCTACCATTAACATCCGTGAAGACAAAGACATGTATTTTCCTACTGTGCGGGTCGATTGCAATCTACGTCAGACGGTAGGACAAGACACTGTCGATGATGATTTGTTATTTGGGACAGATCGTGGTGATGATATCCATCTTGATGAGCCTCCCTCCATAAGTGGAATCCATTCGATTCCAATGGTGAAGGCCGAAAGTGAAGTTGCAGGAGTCAATCCAATCAATGATTCATTTCGTTCTAATGAAACTCCAGATGAAGTTGCAGGAGCCAACCCAATTAATGAGACATTTCGTTGTAATAAAACTTCAGCTGTTGATCTTGAGGATAAAATGAAGTTCGAGGACATAAACACAGATGTTGGCAACAACTCGGCACAGGAGATGTGGATCGGCCGTGAATTCCAAGATCAACAAACGTTCCAGAATACTTTGGCTAAGTTCGCAATTTATGACAACTTCACTCTTATACCCTTGAAGACTAACATGACCAAAGTAATTGCACGATGCAGAGATCAGGAATGTCCATAGCGTATTCACGCTTCTATAGTCGAATCAGGACCACAATTTAAAGTAAGGACATACAATCTTAACCATAAATGCTCAAGACCAATGATGGGCATGACACATCGACAAGCATCTTCAGCACTTATTACAGAATTCATCATGGATAGAGTCAAACAAAATGTCAATTTGAAACCGAATGAGATCATGAATGACCACCAGATGGAGTTTGGGGCTACCATTAGCTACAGGAAGGCTTATATAGCAAGGGAGACGGCACTGAATATGGTCTGTGGATCATATGAAGACTCCTTCCAACATCTACCTTTGTACTGTAAAGAACTTCAGATGAGTAACCCTGGCACTGTAACAAACATAGACACCACAATAGAGGACCGTTTCAGGAGATTTTTTGGGCATTCGGACCTTGTTTAAGGTCTTTCACATCTTCGTTAAGACTGGTGATTGCTGTAAACAGTTCACATCTCCGAGGAAAGTATCCAGGTGTCTTGCTTGTAGTACTAACACATGATGCCAATCAAAAGCTGCTTTCAATTGCTTTTGCATTTGCGGAAGCCGAGCGCCGTGACAGCTGGGAGTGGTTCCTTGCTAATTTATTCATATCGCCGGGGGAGCCGGCCAACTTGACTATTGTTGCAGACCGTCAAAAGGGCCTCATTCCAGCACTGAAGAACATCATACCATCAGCATTTCACTGCTATTGTTGTCGTCACATTGCTGAAAACATCAAGGCTACTTTCAGTGATGGGGCAATCGTAATGAGATTCTGGCGGGCAGCAAAGTCGTATAGGCCTTATGAGTACGAGGCTTACATGACGAATATACGTGCAGTAAGCTAAGAGGCATTTAACTACATTGATGCAATTGGGCAGCAACGTTGGGCAAATGCATATGTAGAAGGCCGTCAGTATGACATGCTTACTAGCAACACAGTCGAGTGCACTAACAGCCTCTTAAGAGACACAAGAGTCCTGCCCATTACGAGGCAGTTAGAGGAAATACGTGCCAAGTTAATGGAGTTCTATCAGAAGCGACACCTCTTGTCTCAAAGCATAACAACTCGTCTAACTCCGTATGCGGAGAAACTTCTGAGCCAAGAAATGGAGAATGCTCGCTGAGTGCACGTTGGAATAGCTAGGCTCATTGAATTTCAGGTTCAATCTTACGGAGTACGTGGACATTGTCGACCTCGAACAGAAAACCTGCACATGTCGAAAATGCCAGCTATTTGGCATCCCGTGTTGTCATGCATTGGCTTCAATGAAGGTCAGAAATTATTATCCATACGCATTCTACGAGCATTGGTATTTGTCAAGCACGTACCGTACGTCGTACAGAGAAGTCATACAAGCTACTCGCGACATCAAGCAATGGGAGCACACTTGTGACATCAGGGTTCTTCCACCGATAGCCACTACACAGTTTGTGCAGACTTCAACACTTATGTGTTGCAAAAGTGGGCGAGTGGGAAACCAGCCATAGGCGGTTGCTATGTACTGGAAAAAAGCAGATCTGCAGTGCTCTATGAGGACTTTTAAACCCCCAAGTTTCAGCCCTAATGTGTCTCGAAAAGCGGGTTAACCAGCGGCCCAAACAGGGGTACACAGTTTGGGCAGATTTTAACACTTCCGTATTGGAAAAGTGGGCGAGTAGGAAACCAGCCAAATGCGGCTTCTTTGTCATTCAAAAAATCAGATTTGAAGTGCTATATGAGTAATTTTAAACCCCCAAATTTCAGCCCCAATGTGTCTCGAAAAGCGGGTTAATCAGAAGCCCAAACAGAAGTACACAGTTTGGGCAGATTTGAACACTTTTGTGTTAGAAAAGTGGGCGAGTAGGAAACCAGGACAAGCAGGTTACTTTGTCATGAAAAAAGGCAGATTTGAAGTTCTCTATGAGTACTCTTAAACCCCCAAAGTTTCAGCCCTAATGTGTCTACAAAAGTGGGTTATCATTGGCCCAAACAGGGGTACACAGTTTGGGCAGATTTTAACACTTATGTGCTGGAAAAGTGGGCAGGTGGGAAACCAAACAAAGGTGGTTGCTATGTACTGGAAAAAAGCAGATTTGAAGTTCTCTATGAGGACTTTTAAACCCCCAAGTTTCAACCCTAATGTGTCTCGGAAAGCGGGTTAAGTAGCAGTCCAAACAGGAGTAGACAGTTTGGGCAGATTTTAACACTTCTGTATTGGAAAAGTGGGCGGGTAGGAAAACAGCCATATGTGGTTGCTTTGTCTTGGAAAAAAGCAGATTTGAAGTGCTATATGAGTACTTTTAAACCCCTAAATTTCAGCCCCAATGTGTATCGGAAAGCGGGTTAATCTTAGGCCTAAACAGGGGTACACAGTTTGGGCAGATTTTAACATTTCTGTGTTGGAAAAGTGGGCGAGTAAGAAACCAGCCAAAGACGGTTTCTTTGTCATTCCAAAAAATAGATTTGAAGTGCTACATGAGTACTTTTAAACCCCCAAATTTCGGCCCCAATGTTTCTCGGAAAGCGGGTTAATCAGTGGCCCAAACAGGAGTACACAGTTTTGGCAAATTTAAACACTTTTGTGTTGGAAAAGTGGGCGAGTAGGAAACCAAGATAAGGCGGTTGCTTTGTCATGAAAAAAGGCAGATTTAAAGTTCTCTATAAGTACTCTTAAACCCCCAAAGTTTCAGCCCTAATGTGTCTACAAAAGCTGGTTATTATTGGCCCAAACAGGGGTACACAGTTTGGGCAGATTTTAACACTTATGTGTTGGAAAAGTGGGCAGGTGGGAAACCAACCAAAGGTGGTTGCTATGTACTGGAAAAATGCAGATTTGAAGTGCTCTATGAGTACTTTTAAACCCCCAAGTTTCAACCCTAATGTGTCTCGGAAAGCGGGTTAAGCAGCGGCCCAAATAGGAGTAGACAGTTTGGGCATATTTTAACACTTTGTATTGGAAAAGTAGGCGGGTAGGAAAACAGGCATAGGTGGTTGCTTTGTCTTAGAAAAAAACAGATTTGAAGTGCTATATGAGTACTTTTAAACCCCCCTAAATTTCAGCCCCAATGTGTATCGGAAAGCGGGTTAATCTCAGGCCCAAACAGGGGTACGGGCAGATTTTAACACTTCTGTGTTGGAAAAGTGGGCGAGTAGGAAACCAGCCAAAGGCGGTTTCTTTGTTATTCAAAAAAGTAGATTTGAAGTGCTATATGAGTACTTTTAAACCCTCAAATTTCAGCTCCAATGTGTCTCGGAAAGCAGGTTAATCAGTGGCCCAAACATGGGTACACAGTTTGGGCAGATTGGTTCAAAATGTGCGCCTAAATCGCTCAAACCGAACCGAACCGAACCAATTATATAAATATATATATTTTTTATATAATATATAAAGTAATATGATAAATTACGTGAAGAAGACTTGAAACCTCACTCTGTTATTTGAAGTCCAACGTCTCTCACTAATTGAACTGCCATTTTTTTGTGAAAATAAATATAAAAAAAAACCGTAACCAAGCCGACCGAACTGGTTCCTTTCGGTTCGGTTTGAGCGCATGGGCGGGTTGGTTCGATTTGGGAAAATAGAAAACCAATGAGTTCGTCTTGTTTGATGTTTTTCCTCTAAATAAATCCGAATCACCCATGTGCACCCCTAGGTTGCACAATACTGCACACAAGAATCATGCCTATTCACATCTTAATAGGGAGAATTTTAGATAAGGCATTACGTTTTTGCCTTATTTTAAAAAAAGAAACAAGTTTTAAAGCTTCTCAAATCAATCCCTAAGTTTTTCAAGAAGTTTTCAATTATGGAATTGTTGACATCTTCTGTGGATCAATTTCTTTTTAAGAAATGGAAAAATACCTTTCTTATTCAGATTGGGATCGATGATTCCTTGTAAAAACTGTGCATAGTACACTTAATAATCGGAATCCTTGAAATTTCTTTCCTCTATCTCACCCTTCTTGGAGACTGCTACAGCAAATTAAAAGAGTGTCAACTTCTGCTAAGCATTTCTCAGATCAAGAGCTAAATCAATTGTATGAAGGGTAACTGATGCTCGGCCTGTGGGCTCTATTTTTATCTTCGTGACCTAGGATGTGGGTTTTAATCGGGTATGCCCCGTTGGAGATTAACTAAGTTTCTAGTTATCCGTGTTTGTATTTTATTTCCTTTTTCTTAATAAGAATAGAAAGACCACCTAGTCTTTCCCAAAAAAAAAAAATAATAATAATAATAATCAAGGGCATCCGTCCATTTAAAGTTATTTTTCGGTCACTTTTCCTTAATGTTTTTTAAATACTCAAATGATCCTTTATTGAAATAAAACCTTCATTCACTTCCTTTATAATCTCCTCATTTTTCTCACCAGCATCCTCATGGTAATCAAAGACAACTATCATCCCCATAACAATCAGCTGCATGTTGTGACTATTAGAACCATATCATGGCTTTAAATAAATGATAATTTTGGTCTTTAAAAAAATTAAGGAAAAAAGTTTTTAAAAATTCTTTGAAATGACCGAGTGTCCTTATTGAAAACAAACTAATAAACTTAGGGGCTGATTTGAAAAGCTTTGAAATTTGTGTCCAGTTTTTTTTAAAATAAGACCAAAACTTAAGGCCTTATTTGAAACTTTCACCATCTTAATATTTCTGGGGTATTTAAATATGAGAAATATTCAAATGAGAACTAATTCCGTGAGAACTATTGGTGGGGCCCTAGTTGCAATCAATCTAAACCGTGCAGAAACAGGGACCTCCTGATAGTCACTAATCTTGATGTTTGGCATCCATCCAAATGGACTTGGCCGTTGGATGTAGTGATGAATTTTTTTTTTTTAATATAAAGCAATTAAATTTATGGACCATAGATAAAGGGATTAGCGGCATGCAATTGAGTTCAAATTTGATACTTTGCAATAGTCCCATATGAATCTTTCTAATTCGACCCAACCCTAGGTGAGCCTCCACAAATGGTCCTCATAAAAAGTTGTCACCGTGACTCCGTGAGAATAGTTGTCACTAGAATAAAAACCTTTAAATATTATGATTCCAAACGTGTTTGTAGAGAATTTTTTAAGAAAGATGATGGGAGTATAATGTAAAGGTGTTTGACCAACTTGCAAATATAAAGGATAAATAATCATGTGCATCTAAAGACCACATAAAGTGCTTGTTGCTGCGGATTTCAACAAATGTCTGAATGGCCCACTCATCAAGAAATCAAGAACATTATGCTCGAACACATCTTCCTTTCGACATTACCCTTTTATTTATTTCCCTTCTTTCCTCAAGCTTGTAAATTTTGCCTTTTGCAGAGTGTGGCATGGTTTGCAATTTCAACTCACCGCAATCATATGCACCCCAGTGACCCAACTCAATTCAATCCTCACCGTCTTTTCGTCAATCAAATGGGCCCCACTAGACTCGGCACTATCAGATCTTAATTTGAGGGCTTTAGGCAAGGGTGGCAATTAGAAAGGAAGCCTCATTTCTGCTGTATGAGTCACTCCCCATCACCTCACATGTGTCAGTTGTGTCTCCTCGTATATGTGAATTCTTACTAGCACGCATGTGTGAGATGTTGAGTCTCCTTGCATACGGGACGTACCATGATATTCGAGTCTATTAGCGCTGCATTAAAGAAAAAAGAATGGGAAATTCCAAATAGGATTTTAAATTTTTACTTTATTAAAAAAAAGGACACAAATTTACAAAAAAATTCGAATCAATTCTTAAGTTTCCCAGTAAGTTTTCATTTAAGGACATCTGACAATTTAAAGGTATATCCTATCAACTTTTTTCTTTCTCAATTTTCTTTAAAATATCCAAATTACCCTTTATTTAAAGACATGACATGGTTCCGGCAGCCAATATACGCAACCGATCGTCGCGGGGATGCTAGTTGTCTATCACAGTGAGGACGCTAGTGAAGAAAATGAGGAGAATACAGAGATAGTGAATGATGATTTATTTCAATGAATTACAATTTGAGCATTTAAGGAAAACAAGAGAAAAGATTGCCGGAAAATAGCTTTAAATGGACGGACGTCCTTAATTGGAAACTTCATGAAAACCTTAAGGATTGATTTGAAGATTTTTGAAACTTGTATCTTTGTTGGAAATAATTTTGAAATAAGGTAAAACTCAAGGCCTTATCTGAAATCTTTCAAAAAATAAATAAATACATGTCAAATCAAATGAAATGACCCACTGTAGCAAAAGGGGTAAAATATTTAAATATCTGTAAAACACTCTATAACGACCTCCAAATATGACCAAAACGGTCAGAATTGAGTTGGGGTGATTCCAGTCGGCAGTGGGGCCCACCATTTGGAAGGCCTGGACTTGTTTCGGTATCACAGATCCAATATAAGTGAATGCTAGAGCCCAGAGAGATCACAACACTAGTGCTATATGGATAAATCTTTTGGCCAGAATTTTGGACAAACCCCTAGATGTCCCTTGAATATTCAATATTGAATATTCAAGGGACATCTAGGGGTTTGTCCAAAATTCTGGTAAAAAAATTTGTCCATGTGGACTTTTTGAGATCATAAATCTTGGTCTAAGAATGATTTGGCTCGAGACTCATTTTCTGGCCCTATATGACGTTTAGATGGTCTGGCATTGACTTTTTTATATTTTAAGACCTTGCCCATTTAGGCCCATATAATTACTAAAAATGTCTCATATATATATATATATATATATATATATATATATATATGATGGGGTGTCTCATATGGTGTAAAAAGTTTACATCTCACTCAAATTCACGAGAGGCACTTCTTAGCATAATAATTTGGCACTTTACTAACGTAGTAAAAGTCAAGTAGAGCCTTCATTTTTTAGATAAGATGCCACATCAAAATCACTTTAATTTAAAACTCCTTCCATCTTAAAAAAAAAAAAGAAAGTAAAAAGACAACTACCTTTATCCTCTAAAATACAAAAAACCTCCACTTTTCCATGCAAAAAGTCCAAAAAGATTCCATAACAAACAACTAAAAATAAAATATTATCATAATCCACTTATATTTTATTCTTTCTTCAGAATTAACTTTACTTCATTTGACTCTATTAGTAGAGTTGCCAAACTGGCCCTATGTGTATATAATTTTGTATTTTTGAAATGGCTTGAGCTTGGACAAAAATCAGTACATGCTACTCTAGATATAGCAAGTCAATTTATCGAGGAAAACTCTTTTTTTTTTCTTTTTCCACAACGAAAACGTGTGACACCAAACGATAGAAAAAGAAATTAGATAAAAAGTCAGAATAATTTTTCTCTCTAGCGTCTCGTTGTACAAACGTGCTCTAAAATTTAAAGCAAAAAAAGCCCAAATCCAAAGTTGGGGAAAAAAAATCAAATTCTAGAGTCCATGATTGTAAATGTGGGTCCCACCACCCCACCGTTCAACACGGTCCGTGCTTCATTGTAAGCCAAGACCGACCCAGGTCCACGGCCCATCTGTGGGACCCTAAATGGGAGTGTGAACTACGGAGGTCGCATCTGGAAAATCAAAACCTTGGAAAGTCAATTTTGACCGGGGCGGCTGGAAAGTGAGAATTAAAAGAAGACCTATCACGGCAACAATGACTCAAGAGGGAAATTTGCAAAAGAACCTCATTTATTTTTCTACACTCTATAAACAACCACCTCTTTTTTTTTCCTTTAATGCCACCTGCTCTCACATGACATTACCACCTACGTTAAAAATAAGTGAAAAGAATGAAGTTATCATTTAATTATAATTAGCCTTCATAATTGATCTTTTGTTCATTTAAACTTGACAATTAAATAGAATAATTTAAATGAGATAAAAAAAAATCATGATTACTTAAGTTATTTAAGGTGAAGATGGTAATTTAGGCAAATGATAAGAGGATATTTGCGTAACATATATGGAAAGACAAAGTTTCTGTTATATGGAAAGTCTTTTCACCCTCTTTGCAGAAAAAGATTTTCTGTAATATAAATAAAAATCAACTTCATTTTATTATTTTTTCTTGAAAACTTGTGCCGTACTAAATCAAATAAAATAATGAGGGTGAAAAAATAAGTGCCTTTTGTATTTTTTTTTATAAAAAAAACTAATGTTACATAAATATGTCTTTACTCATAAAGTAATATATGCATGTTCTCCAATAAGCAATATACGCAGTCCAACTTGTGGGGCTTACTAATATATAAGTTTATCAATGGTTGGATGGTGGATTAAAAGGTCTTTTTATGAACAATGGGAATAAAAAACTTTAGCGTCACTAGAACATCCTATTCCCAGTACATTATTTAACTCCTTTTTAAAGTTAATGATATTTAAATCGTAGGTTTTTTTAATACTTAATCCAATAGTGAGTGATGGTTTGGTAGCATAAAATCAAACATAACGCCTGATCATAGATGAAAATAGTATCAAAGGGGGTGCATTGATGAAAAGTGGGCCAAAGGGCCCCATAGTGACAACACTTGTAATTTCTCTAGGTGAACTTTTTTCCATTTTTGTGTAAGAGCTTTTTTTTTTTTTCTTTTTTCTTTCTAAAGATATTGATTAGGTTTCAAAAAGTAAGTTGGTATTTTGTAAATAGTAGAAAAAGAAGGGGGTTGAATGTAAGTTTTCCCACTATAAATTCACGGAATCCATTTCCCTCCTCCCTTACGGCCTTACCTTTGGAGATCGATTTCAGCTGCCTCTGCAGATCGATTTCAGCTCTGTCAGATACAAAGGTAAGAAACCCAGATTTCTATCTTCAGATTTCCTTCGATTCTCTCCAGTTTCATCTCAATCCCTACTCTCTCTCTCTTCAAATCCACAATTCAATATACATGATGAACTGATGATTGACTTTACTGCAATGAATTGATGATCACCTTCAACTTTGCTGCAATGAAGATTTTCTGATTGGATCCCGGAAATTAAGGGTTTTTTGGGATTTGGGTGATTGGGTGTGAAACGATGCAAATCAGGAAGAACTCTATTTGTATGATTGTTGGCCAACTGGGTCCAATCCGATGATCTGATGGGCTTAACTGTGGATGGATCTGGTGATCTGAGCCGTTCAATCTTTGATATATCTAGCCCCCTTTCCCCCCTTTTGACCGTTTAATTCTGGGTCGTTTGATTGAAGGGCTATGAACGAATCAAGGGGGTTATGAAGTGGGTGATCTATCTTTGTTGGGTCCATCAAAGTTAATGGTCTGGATCAGTAGTGTGGGACTGTCAATTCCAAACGTTTTGTGGTTTAGGTCATGAGATTTCTCACAATGTAAAAGTGAAATTTACAAGGCTTGTGTTGAATAAATAGGTGGATTCAAACAGTGAAGTATATGTATAGCCTGTTTGTATTCTTTTTAAAGTAATCTTTGTGGGTTTGTTAGAAGTTAAATTCATAGTCTTTTAGCTCAGTGATTAGTTTGCCTCACAAGTACTGTTTTTAACTATCCAAGATACTTGTGATAGTTGATGAATGATGATTATTGTTATACACATATGTATGTATGTGTGTTTGTAGTTTTCATTGATTGATTATCGATGTTTTAATTGGCTTGTAACTTGTGAGAATGATTTTTGGTCAAATAAGCCCTGCATGGCTGTATAAGAAACAAAATGTTGAAGATCATAATACATATGAACTGATTTTACCTGATTGCAACTAAAATGAAAATGGTGTGTGGGGATCGTGAAGCAAATGTAATAGCTCGAAAGCAAGGAGGGCGAGGAAGGAGAAAAGAGGGGAGAATGAAAAAGGGAGAGCGGAGTTTTGAAACATCCAATAGGATTATGAGTTAGGATTTTAAACATTATAAAAATCTTGTAGTCAGGTTGTAAGACGAGATAATTGAAAATGATTGAAACATGTTTTTTGAAGGAACTTTTGAAGTCAATTTTCACTGAAAACAGTTTGTTTTTTCACAAACAAACCTATTTTCAATAAAGATTGAGCATCCAACATGTTTTCAACCATTTAAAACGGAAATCTATGTAAATCAGTTTAAACAAAGTTTTGTTTTAAGACGAGTGGTTAATTGTACAGAAATAGGAGTAAGATGTTTGATTAAGGTGGTGGTTTCTCCTAGCTTTTGTTTTATGCATCTGAAGCTTTACTTATTGGTTGTCATTTGCAGGCTGCATAGCTATTCCACACCCACAAGATACCCAAAATGGGAATAGTTGGGTCCTCTTCTACTACATCAAATGAATCTACTGATAGAAACATTTTGGCTAGTGAGTCCTTCTCAGAGGAAAAGGATTCAGAAACTGTGCTAGAGAATGGATGTCTATCCATTGTTGTACTTGGTGCTTCGGGAGACCTTGCCAAGAAGAAAACATTTCCAGCACTTTTTAATCTCTACCGGCAGGTTTGTTGGAATCTACTAACCCTGACACATGGATGATAACTGTTGGATCTTATCATTTTCATTCCCATTGTTTGGTCTTTAAGTGTGTAACTTGACATCAGCACATGTATCTACATCTCTGTGTTCACCAACTCCAAATTGTCTGATAGATTGACGGTCTGTAAGTGGGGACCTTTAAGTGTTGCCTTATTATATTATCAATTATTTTTTATGCATATAAAGTAATAATAAAAAATTGTACTGGTTTTGTTTTTCAATTCACTGATATAATGCTCTTTAGTCTTTACTAAATTAGAAATGTAAATTAGGAAGCTTTAGAAATTTAACTTGTCTATCCTGAACCAAATTAAAACTTTCAATTTATTATTACTATAAGTGGTTCTTTAGTCCTGAAACCACGGAAATGTTTTTTTTAATGGTAAATGCTTTTTTCCTTTATTTCTTTGTGCAATAGTACTGATGTAGCCACACTGCTTAGCTAATTGTAGTTCCATTTTCCCTAGGGATTCTTACAACCAAGTGAAGTTTACATATTTGGGTATGCACGAACAAAGCTTTCTGATGATGGTTTAAGAGACAGGATACGTGGGTGAGTTTCTTTAGTATTTGACTTTTTCCCAGATTTTTATCCGGGTAATGCCCAAATCTTGTTCACTGCTTCTTGTGTCACATGCAAGTTTACATTTTCATCTTCACTTGCCCTTACCATTCAGAAAAAAATCTTTACTTGCCTCATTCACTTCTGTATTGGTAGAAATTTGATAAATAACATTGTGGTCTCTTTAGTTGTGGAGGTCGTGAACAGTAATGGATATCTTAGACCTCGGAACTAGGAAATGAAGAGATGTGCATACACTTCACCTGTTGTTCTGTGGGATTTTCATTTCCAGTTAGAAATTTATACTTACAAGGAAGAGAGAAGTTGGAATCGTTTTATGTGAATTAACCTACCGGATATTCTCTTAAAACTATTTCTATTGTGGAATGTTTCAAAGGATGCTCTCATGCATGAGGAGTTATGACTTATGAGACTCCCATAGAAGTTTATGTGCCTTCTTTAAAAATTACAAAACAATTGTCAGTTGAATTGTATGGTACAGTAGTCCTTTATGGTTGTCATATAGAAAACAGGGTTGTTCTCTGCTCCATTTGAATATCCTATCACCCAAAATCTTTATCATGTCCATTTCCACTGTTAAATTCTTCCTCTTTTTTTCTTTTAGATATTATCTTATCTATGATGTAGAGTGTGATTATGGAAATTTATTCACGTTCACGACTGACTGTACAGACATCTTATCCAAGGGAAGGAAACTTCATCCAATCACTCGGAAGCTGTATCAAAGTTTTTGCAATTGGTAATTTTCTCATTCCCCATGAGCTTTGTAATTCATTCTTTTCTACTAATTGATTTTATAATTGCTTTCGACAATTTTTGCAGGTCAAATATGTTAGTGGTTCTTATGATAATGAGGAAGGTTTCCGGTTGTTGGATAAAGAAATTTCAGAGCATGAGATATCAAAAAACAGTCGAGAAGGCTCCTCACGGAGGCTCTTTTATCTTGCACTTCCTCCATCTGTATATCCTCTAGTCTCCAAGATGATTAGAAATTGTTGCATGAATCGCTGTAAGCCTCACTTGACTACTTAATTTCGTTGAACTTAGTGTTTTTACTTGGTACAGTTCAAGCGGGTACTGCCCACCTATTATGCCAGTACAAAACACCTTCTGGTTTCATTTTCCTGTTTCCACCTGTTAAATGCGCGTCACTTCATGTGTCTGTAAATCTTCAAAATTCACACACATATAAATATACACATATAATGATTAGATGGCCCCATTTGCGGGTATCTAGATGCAAATTTGCTAGTTATTTATTTATTTTTTTTATGGTAAATGAACTCTGGTATAGATACATTAATAGTGACCCATCTGAATGTGCAGGAACTAACTTAATTTTTTCAAGGGTAAAAACCCCTACGAAATGCCCTAATTCATGATCAGAATGAAACCTGTGGGAAATAGGCCCTTGTTTAATATCAATGTGGAAAATCCTTGTGCATATCTCCAGGATACTAAACTAGTCTTTGATGTTCTGTCATCTCATTGCTAACGTTATTTGTCTCCATCTCTCAAAATTACTGGTAAAATTGGGAAAATGAACATTTGAAGAGTAGGTCAGGGCACCAAGGGCAGCCTGCAACTCAAACATGATATCAAATATGTGGGCCTTCATTAATAACCAATAAGCACTGTGATTATATTTTGTACGGATTGGTGCTAAAAAAAGCTGCAGCGTGGATTTGATATGATATTTAGGAAGCCAAATGTATATTCCAGCATAGCTTTCTTACTCTTGAAACATGGTGTTCATTTTTATTGATCATGATTATTATCCCTGTAATTGTGATGCCAATAAGATGTTATGATTGTTCCTCCTGGACGTCCCTGCATTGGCTTGCTAATGGAAGTTCATTCGCCCATGTTGAACTTTACTGCAAATAATTGTTAATATTTTTTTCCACAGCTGATCTTGGTGGTTGGACTCGGATTGTTGTTGAGAAACCTTTTGGCAAGGATTTGGCCTCTGCTGAAGAACTTAGCGCCCAGCTAGGAGATCTTTTCAGTGAAGAACAGATTTACCGCATTGATCATTACTTGGGAAAAGAATTGGTTCAAAACTTGGTAATAAATGTTTAATTAATTTAATCTGCATCCTATTTATGAGGTCTTTCTACTTTGTACTGACGTTCCTGCCTTGTCTACACTGTAATTGGCAGTTGGTGCTTCGTTTTGCTAATCGGTTCTTTGTGCCCCTCTGGAACCGCGATAACATTGACAATATACAGGTGAGAATATTTCATAGAAGTTTTGGTGGCTTTTATTTGTGAAGTGATTATGTACAAAGCTCTGATTTGGGAGCATCCTCAAGTTGGTGAAAGGACGGTTTCTTTATGGTATTAGGATAATTTTTTTTTTTTTTTTGGCCATGTATTCTTGGATCGATGTAGTCATCCACGTAATGGTCCTTTTCCTCATCCTCTCATCCTTTTGTCTCCAACAGTATAACTGAGTACAATGCCCTTCCACTTATCATACATATTATAATAATCTTCTTTTGTTAACGTCTGTAAAGGTTTTTCCATTAAGTCTGTCCAAGTTCCAATGTACTTGTAAGCTGATCGTGATGTGAAAAAGGGAAAAAAATAAGCAACCAAATGAAGTGTGTGTGTGTGTTGTGGGGGGGTGTTGGTTTTGGTGGGGTTGGTTTGGTAAGTGAACTTTTTTCTCGAGGGTCATGGTCAATGTGTTACACTTTTAACCTATATTACTCTCCACTAAAAAAATTTCTAATATTTATTCTTGAATACATCAAACTCATGTTTATGCCAGCAGCACATTTTATTACCCTGTACACCACAGTCTATAGCACTATGACGGCCTCTTTTAATAAACATTTACTCTTGTTCAGATAGTGTTCAGGGAGGACTTTGGAACTGAAGGAAGAGGTGGATATTTTGATGAATATGGGTATGTTGGCTGCTGCTCAAGTTTCTTTTATGTTTTGGTGTATGCATGCAAAATCTGGAATCAGTTACACTCGTGGACTTAAATAATAAAATTAGCAAGGTTATTTTTTACTCATCCACTATTAGATTACTGAAATCATCCTCAAAATGTAAATTCAATATAACATCTACAATAAAGAAATGAATTTAATGCATTTTCTTATCCTAAATTATTTTTCTTAATCTTCTAAAAGATGAGCTAATAAATGAGCTTTATTGTTTTTGCAGAATCATTCGTGATATCATTCAAAATCATCTGTTGCAGGTATCACTTGATTTTTTGTTGTACATAAGAACCATAATTCTGAGAAGTTCTTTGACATGCAACCAACCAGACCATGGTGTTTAACATCATCTATTTAGAACCTTTAGAGGATTGGTTATATAGGTTAATCAAATCTCTTGATGATAGGAGTCACTGAGTCAGTGCCATATCTAGATCAGTGATTAGAAAAAAAAAAAAAAAAGAAAAGGAAAATTTTGATACTATTTATTTTCTTAAAGTCATATTGCGGGCTGGATTTAAGTAATTTACCATAGTTCTCTTTTTTTTGGAGTTGTAGTGTGGTTTTCAGTGAATCGTGTTGCTGATTTTAAATGTGTTTCATTCTATGCCACTATAGGTTCTTTGTTTAGTTGCCATGGAGAAGCCTGGTTCTCTGAATCCCGAGCGCATCCGGGATGAGAAAGTGAAGGTGATTTTTATCTTCTATCCTTAAAACATTTTGATCTCCTAGTTTCTGTGCATTGCTTCTTTCATCTACTTTTGTCTTTATGGACCTACTATAATGAAACAATATATGATAGTAGTAAAAAATGGAATCTTTCATAATTACTGATGAAATATATTTTCCAATCATTATTTCTGTTTTTCCCTATATTTTCCAAGATGTGTCACACTATCTTTGATCTGAAATTATTATGTCAAATTTCAGGTTCTTCAATCAGTCCTTCCCATAGCAGATGAAGATGTTGTGCTTGGACAGTATGAAGGATACACAGCTGACCCGACAGTTTCAGACCATTCAAACACCCCAACATTTGCCACTGTGGTTCTCCGAATACATAATGAAAGATGGGAAGGTCTTAAAGAATTCTTTTGATTTTTGAATTTGTTTGCAATAGTGTTCGTTCTTTCTCATTTTATAATTATTTATAAAGTTAACTTGCCTTTTGCATGTCAAAGTTGTTACCAAGCCAAAAAAAAAAAAAAAAAAACACTAGTGATGACCAAACATCTTTGTTGGCAGGTGTTCCTTTCATAATCAAGGCGGGGAAAGCATTAAATTCAAGGAAAGCAGAAATTCGTGTTCAATTTAAGGATGTTCCCGGTGATATTTTTAAATGTATGGTATTTGACATTGTATTATCATTCATACTACAATCTAGCTACATTTCAAAATAACATTGACGCATAAAAAAAATGAAAAATGCGATCCAGTCACTTTTTGTTCATTGTTTTGGAAGATTTTCTTGGACTTCTAGACGAGCCTTGACTCATCATAGTGCTATTTTATATTAATAGAGAGCATGTATGTACTAATCACTTTCCATATCGATCTTATGCATGGAGAATGCATGAGCAGATACCTCTCTTGATCTTATGTTACCTTTGTGCCTTGTGGTCAGACTCTATCTATATATTAGCCTTGGTTCATACTGGGGTGCAGGGATAAGAAGAAAGTACGCATGCTCTCGTACATGGAAGCAGGCATTTATAGTAATATATAGGCACAGCTGCACTTTCTGGAAAAGCCCCCAATAATCTTTCATTAATTTATACTAAATTTTCCCTTGCAACTTGAAATTTGATTTGAACTTAAATTCATCAGAATGCCCTTCGAGCTGCAAACAAATTCTTTATCAAATGGAGATAAAAGCTGCATGTCCTAGTTTAATTTTTGTGTATAGTCATTAGTAGATTTGCCATGCCATACCAATTGAGTAAATTTTTAGTTTCAGTCATTTCTTGTCTCAATGGAGTTCATTATGGATTTGTGCTTTGCATAGGTAAAAAGCAAGGGCGAAATGAATTTGTGATACGCTTGCAGCCTCCGGAGGCTATGTACATGAAACTTACGGTATGTGCTTGATTCCTTAGTATGCGGCCACCATGGTAATTGCACCATTTTTATGATTGTGTATGAAAAGGGCTTTCAACATTGTTCATTTTTTCTGAGGCGAGTGTCGTACAAATGAGATCTTTGATGAACTACATGGTTGTATTTGGTGTTTCAAATTGATGATATCTCATTTGTCCAACCCATGATTCCGGGGTCCGAGTCGACTCCATTCTTCAGATCTCAACAAACTCTTTCTCAAACCCTTTCTTGTCCTTACTCTCAAATCTCATCAAACCCTTTCTTTTCTCAACAAATCCCTAAACCCTTTCTTCTTCATCTCATTAAACCATCTTTCAAACCCTAACCTAACACACCCTCTCTCAAACTCCAACCCAAGAAACCCTAATCCAACAACCCTTCTCAACCCCTGACCCAAGAAAATTCAATAAACTCTCCCTACCACACCCTCTCTCAAACTCCAACCCTAGAAACCCTAATCCAACAACCCTTCTCAACCCCTAACGCAAGAAAATTCAATAAACTCTCTCTCTCTCTCTCTCTCTCTCATGCACGTGCACACACACACAAAAGGCAAAGTCAATGTGACTTTGTCGAGTCGACCTGGAATCTGGCTCGGCTCGGCTCAGGCTGAGTCCGAGTCCAATTCCGCCTTTTAAACCCTGAATGATTCACATCAATATGTCTTCATGCTATAGCAAAAATGAAATATAGACATGGAAAACAGAAAACTTGAACTACACAATTGGGTTTATTATGTTATTGTCAGAATGTTTTTATTCTGTGATATTGTAAGAGTATCCTATAATATTCTCTTTTTTGTTGAATCATATGATTGTATCTGAATAATAATGACAATGTATAGTATAGAAGATATGGAACAATTTAGAACATTTCTGGAAGTAGAAGATATGGAACAATTAAGAACATGTCTGGAAGTATAGATTTAACTGAAAACACAAAAAGAACTCAAAATTGTTTTTCACCATTTAGGAACATTGGAAATTGAGGACTGTGTAGTGAAAAAAAAAAGACCTTGTAAGACATAACTGTGTGATCAAGGCAGGGAAAACTTATAAATTTGCAATTATCAGAAGAATTGTGTGTGGTGATATGGTGAGTAATCTTCAAAATTCCCTTGGCCAATGATGATCTGCCAAGGAAATTCGAGAGGAACTGAAGGTATTCAACATTCAGTTTTGTTCTCCAAGCCTTGCTTTAACCACTTAGAACTGCTGTATTGAGCTAGGTTTAAATTTAAAAAGTGGACTCAGGGTTTAGTTGGTCACCCTCGGCAATGTATTCAAGTTGACCTGCTCAAAGAATGGTATCGCCCATCTCTTATTCTTTAAGCATTTAAGGTTTTGAAGAATGTTTTTTTTTTTTTTTTTCTTTTGATAAATGAGATTTCATATTTTGACTGTGAGAAACAACTTCTAGGTTGAGAGCGATTAAATCTCAATTTATGCTGTCCGATATGATACTCCAACTGTACATAGTGCTAGATCATCATGAAAGTAATTTATATTACAATGGCGAGAGAACCTTTATATTCATTTTTAAGGACAAGTAATCCATGACCATCACCCAGCAGTTCAGTTTGTCCATCTGGTGAGACTAACGTGGGATGGTGATGCTTCAAAGATCTCTCTCTCTCTCTCTCTCTCTCTCTCTCTCTCTCTCTCTCTCGACAATATGGTCTTCTAGTGACATGCATGAAGCTGGTTGGTTAAAGATATAAGCACTGGTCCATTTACTACTCTAAACTCCAGTTAGAAAAATCGAATTCTTTAGTTTTTTATTTCTTTTTTTTTTCCTCCAAGTACTATCCATGGTAATTTGACGAAAGATGGGCCCATTCCATCTGAAATGATTGGACTGAACCTGTTTACTCCCTTGGGGTTTTGTTTCTCTCTATTTTTTTGTTTTGTTTGGCTGCTACATTGGCCGCAAGTAAGTCTTAATTATCATGGGCACAGAACAGAACTTGAACCCCTTGGGCTGTTCATTGTAAGAAAGGTCTCATGGCATGTTTTACGTAACTGACATTTATTTTAACAATAATAGCATCAAAACTTGAAAAAAAATTTGAGAATAATACTAACATTTGGTGAGTATTGCGACGGTCTTTATATGCCTCATTTTGTTGTCTTGTGTGATTGTCCCCTCTTGGTTAATTCTTCTTCCATATTTGCTCCCTTGGCATTTGCCATCACAAGCATGGAAAAGTAGAGTTGGCATTATACAAGCAGTCAGCCACTTATAACTTGGTAAACTACATTTTGAGTCTACTTCAAATAGAATGAGCAGTCAGCCTAATGCACGACGACAATATTCTAGCTGATGTTGATGAATGAGAAGATATTTAAATCAATTGGCATACACTTTTTTAACTTTTAATAAAATGCATGTTTATAGTTCTCCCTCAAAGTTGTTCTTTGTTTAAGTTTTTAGTTTTTAAAGTTTTTTATCAATTTTTTCTGTTAGACAAATGCACATGACTGTTTGAACAAACTAAAGTAGTTTTGTGGCCTTCATATATTATGTTCGACTTCCATCCCTTTCTGCAGGTCAAGCAACCAGGACTAGAAATGGCAACTATTCAAAGTGAGCTAGACTTATCTTATAGGCAGCGGTATCAAGGAGTGTCAATTCCTGAGGCGTATGAACGTTTAATTCTGGACACGTATGCCTTGAACTCCTCTTACTTTGTTGTTAAGTGATGTATAAGTATCTGCTAATGCACAGTTCACCTAGATCCACCCACATTACAACTACCAACATGTTTTAAATCTGGGCAAAGTTCTTGACGCAGCGATCGGGTTGATAGATCAATCTCCCAAAGGATTGATTGGATCCAAGAGGATTCCAGCCCTAAGGCATAGCACGAACCGTAACACACAAGAGATAAAGTCACGATAACTTGAATTGATTAATAAAGCATAAGCATTACAATAGGGTATCCTCTGTATATATAGAGTAGCATTGTTCCTAAATAAGCAATAAGGAAATATCTAATCCTAATCAGCATATAAATTAGAAAGCAATCCTATTAAGCAAACTAAGCAATACTACTAATCTAGAAAATCAGAAAACGTGTGGCACATGCGGACCCCATCAGCTGGGTCTATCAAGGCTTGCAGGTCCTTGTCTTGGATAGGGACTGGACTACATCAGTTCTTGTATAGAACTTAAGATCCAAGATGATGTTCGTGCCATATCTGGGCTCATGATGCCCTCCTTGATGAAGATGCCTTGGCCCAAGATTGGGATGCTGCATTCATCACGTGCAGGCTGGTCTGAAAATCAGTTGGTCCACAAGCTTACATTGATTATGGAGTATTGGTCCTTTCCTTTTTCCTAGTCATCCATTTTTCTTGTACAGAGTAACCACCTGATAGCGGAATGGCTTAATCTTCAGGCGGGGGCTTGCTTGTAGCTAGTGGCATACCCGGGATTTTCATTTGGGTGGGGCGTTGGTCGATTAAAATAGTCAAAATCAACGCCAACTACCAATAATCTCCACTAATTGCATGGTTTAAAGACATGATTTTTTTATATATTTTGGCAAATTAAGTATAAAGAAGTCATATCCTGCTACTAACACTCCTACATAACATTTTTAACTACAACAACCATTTCCTCAAAAAATTAGCCTCTTATTCAAATCAATGGGATGAAAATTAAATTAGCAACCACACTACAACAATAATAAAGAAACTATTTTTTTATAACGCAGGCTATCTTCCGCCCAGCCCAACTCAGGAGCCTTTGGCACTGAGCCCGAGGGATAATCGATTCTGGACAGCCGAGAACTAATCCCTAGAGGTGCATGCAAACCCTCCTATCTACACACACCTGGTAAAACTATGGGAGGTGGCCAAACGAAGTAGGTGTCGAACACGACATCTCCGCTTCATGAGGCACATAGTCCTTGGCCAGCAATAATAATAAAGAAAATATAGAGAACTCCAAAGAAGTAAAATCATTATCATACGAAAATAACACCTCTTTGATTGTTTCCTTACGCTCCTAAGAGTTCCTTTATCGTATGAATCCAAATTGGAACAACATAGTCATAAACATCATATTGTGATTCAAGAAAAAAATCAATTCAAGAAAATCAAATAAGAAAGCAAAAAGAAAGTAGCTAAAATTCAAGACCCAACAATAAATCAAACAAAATCCAAGGTAGGATGTTTTGGGAAAAAATTGGAGTATTTGGTCATTGTTGTTGAGAAAAAAAATAGCAAAACATATATTACATAGAGCAAATAAGGCAAAACACAGAAAAATATATCAATCATAAATTAAACCCCATTAACAAAAACGTCATATCAGGAAAAATTAAAAGAAGAAAAGAGACCAATAACATTATACAAACCAAATACCCTAATAATAAGAATGAGCTATATAACAAAAAATGTAGGAAACTATTAGGATTTTTTAAGACCCCGGGTGGGGCAATGACTTTACTGAAATGGGGCATGAGCCAACTTTTAACCCTTTTTGGATATCGCCCCAGGTCCGCATAATGTAGGTCCGCCCCTCATAGTGTGTGTGTGTGTGTGGGGGGGCGTGAATCGCCCCAGGTCCGCATAATATAGGTCTGCCCCTCACATTGTGTGTGCGCGTGCGTGTATATGTATATGTATATATATATATATATGCGGAATTTTGGACCGCCCCAGGTCTGCATTGTGTAGGTCCGCCCCTGCTTGTAGCCGACCCCACCTGATGAATGACCAGTTATGGCACATGCGTTTGGGTTGCAAAGACCCTTAGAATGTGTTATCACGAGCATCATTTGCATTTCTTATACCGGAAGACTTTGCATTTTTCTCTATATTGTATCTTATCTACGAGTACCTAGGGAATGGGGAAACATGCATCCTTATATATATTTTTAATGGTTTAAAGCTGATTTTATGGCTACTTTAATTTCTTCAGAAAGGCATAATTGCTCAGATTAATAGTTTCAGAAATAATTTCATATACAATTTGCTTTGAAAAAAAAAAAAGTGAGCTAGCATGCATGAAGAAAAAAAGGATAATGATGTGTAAATCATAGAGTATTATTGAAGCTCGTTCATCAACTATATGCGTGTACTAATCTGTATCCGTAAAAACATGTAATACTCTTTGGAGTGCCCATGCTGTCTATTTTAATCCATGATATATAGTGAAGAACTCAACTCACATATCCAATGACTACTTTGGGATCATTTCTGCAGAATCCGAGGAGATCAACAGCATTTTGTCCGCAGAGATGAATTAAAGGTATACACTATACTATAAACTTATATTGAACTCAGTTGACACATTAGATGGATTTCATGTTGATGATTGTGCTGTTTGATTATCAGGCGGCATGGGAAATTTTCACCCCTTTACTGCATAGAATCGACAACGGTGAACTGAAGCCTCTTCCATACAAACCAGGCAGCCGTGGTCCAGTAGAGGCTGATGATCTGCTTGCAAGAGCTGGTTATGTGCAAACACATGGCTATATGTGGGTCCCACCTACCTTGTAATTGTACTTCCACACGTTGATACCTAATCTTTTTTTTAATTTCTTTGATACCCATGGTTTCTTGTGGAGAAGTTCTATATAATAGGTAAGGTAAATAAAAAGGCTCTTCTGAGTCATCTATCCTTACCTATTTAGAAAATGAAAATAATCTCCTCAATTACATGCATTTTTTGTATCAAAGTGTGTGTCACTGAATCTTTTTGTCCTAGTTTTCTATGAGAAGGTGAATGCTACTGATCTGTTTGTGCTAGTCAAACTATTCTCTCTCTCTTTCTCTCTCTCTCTCTCTCTCACACACAAACACACACACACACAGACAGAAATGCTGAGTGAGGTTTAAGGCTGGATATGATGGTGAGTATTTGCATGAAAAATGAATGTTTAACCCACAGAGCAAGCGGGCATGCAATTGTGCCAATCCATGCTGTCACATAATGTGGATCTTGTTGCAAATAGAGTATAATAGAGTGTGATTGTCCAAAATGTCCAAAATGTGGATCTTGTTGCATATAATAGTGTGATTGTCCAAAATGTGGATCTTGTTGCAAATAAAGTATAATACCATTATAACATGAAACTTGGTCTTTCATTTACAATTCAGATGGGCAAGAACAGGATGGTTGTAAAATTATGGTCAGTTGTCCAAATTCATTGGGACATTTAGCTTGTTGGAGACATCTGCTTTCTTGATATTCTAGGAGCCTGGATCTAGTGACCCTTGTTGATGATGTTAGCTATTTGGAGTGATTGCTGCTGCCCCTCTATTAAAAAAAATAATAATAATAAAGAAAAAAAAAAAAGAAAAAAAAGAAGAGAGAGCAGAGAGTAGAGAGCAGCAAGGCAGCATAAGAAACTTGTACTGCAAAAACCATGACAAGCAGAACACCTAAGATTACATTCAAAGATCTACATAAAAGGCTCAATTCCATCTACCTCTTCCTTAGCCAAAATGTCCGCAATTTGCAGAACAAAGAACATGATAAATGTCACTTGAAAGACGATGCTAGATTTCAAAACTCATTCACAATGTGTTGAAGCTTCTGAAGACCTTACTGGATTTGCCACCCAATTCATAGTATTAGCCAAACTTGCCTTTCAATAAGAAGCACCTCATGAAGAGAAAGGTAGTAAATCCCAAAAGCCTCTAGAATTAGCCTAACAACATGTTTGGTAATAGGCGAGGAATCCATAGATCTGATGATTCTTTACTACGACTGGAACAAGGATTTCTCATTGGGGATTTGTATAGTTGATAATTTCACATTGATATTGGTATGTATGGATGCATATAGCCGAAAAAAAAAAAGGTTCAGTGTGCAAATCCACTTAAATGAGGATTTTCAATTCTTATGGGGGGTGGTTAGATCTGGAATTCCTAATAAATGAAGATTTTTATTCGTCCATATCCTCAGAAATTTACAATTGCCAAATATGGATTTACCACAACTTTAGAGAAACCGAAAATCTTTTCCCCAAAGATTTGGATGCCAAACGTGACCTAAATATTTTTTTTTATCCAAGCATTAATATCTACCCTTTTGAAAAAAAGAAAAAAAGCAACTAAATCAATCAAAGTATCGTATTTGTTACCATTACGAAGCACTCCCCCAATACCTGTCAAGTCTAAGACAAGCTATGTACTGTTGGTAAGGAGAAGGTGAAAAATCTGTTTATCAACTAAAGACTCGATGAGAATAGTCTATGTAGTCCAATACAATGTATGTTGCTCCTTATTATGTCTCTTTTTGTATATTATTAACTTAATTCTGCTGAGATATTATAACTCAATCTTGGCTAATACCATTTGATCATTTGCCAAGCTATCCTTACCTATCCCTTGTGATCTCCTCAAAACACATTTTTTGAGTAAAAGAACCCAATCGTTAGATCCCATTTGAACCCTCTTTTACTCTATTATATGGCAAACAAACAAGCCCCCCTGTCTAGATTCTCAGACAATTTAAAATCATCCCGGGGTCTTGGGAGCAGTTTCTCAGAAAGTTGGAGAAAGTAGAGGAAGGAAAAAAGTTTATTGAAGTGTTTGCTTTTCATGTTCTCAAATTTGGCAGGAAAGAAAGCGGTGAAAATGGAATGGAGAAAAAGCTGGCAAAGAATGGGAAAGGGAAAACTTGGATTAATAAGTATTTGCTTTTCATTATCTGACATTTGTACAGTGGTTTCCATAGTAAATCAAATCCGAAGAAAGTCAAGTCCATCTTTACGAGCATACATCCACCACCAATTCATGAGTACTTAATTCCATGCAAACAAATGGACTCTAGTGTGTTTTTTTTTTTCTTGAAGATCAAAACGCATTATAGGCTGGGTGTGTTTTCATTATCTACCTACACCATTTCAAAGTATTCAAACATCAATTTTTTCAGAAGAAGAAATGATCAAGCAAATGATCCAAACATACTGAGACCTATCAAGAATCACTCCAAAAATGGCTTTGCATTTGTGTGGTTTACAACAGATGCTAACATGAGCAATGGAAGGTCCCACATTCTGGTTGGATAATTTTATGATCAGCTTTTTCTGGTTGACCTAACCATCTTCAATTCATTTGAATGGCCGACCATATTTTCATACCTAGTGGCTGTAGGACACATTGTGATTTCAATAAATCTTGAATTGCACATCCAAAATGACCCAAGCTTTTGAAACGATTTTTTTAATATTTTATGTAAGGGTAATATTCAGGTAAGAACTAATTCTCACATATTATATTAAACTTTTGGGCCCCATTTGATTCGTAAAGGGTGGGCCTTGATAGTCTAAAATGGGTTTCACCACGGATGTAAATAAGTGACCTTGTGCAATGCAACACTTTTCCTTCTCAGTCTCCTTATTCTCCTCATCCAACTTGGAATAGGACGTCTCTAAAAGGCCTCAGTCACACATGGCATGGTGGGCCACTGACATCCAACAGGCCCCACATGTCGTATGGTGGGCCTCTCACATCCAACAGGTCTCACATATTAAATGAATGAGGGCTCTACACTTCAACAAATTGATGCAATGCTAATTAGGGTTAGGTTTTTCTAAGAGTTACTTTCTGTGAATTGCATGAGAGGTTACTTTTTTACCACCACTTGGATCCAGCATAATAAAGTTTAAATGCCTTCGCACTCACTAATCCCACATAAATTGATGCTCACTCTAATTTGACACTAACTTAATTATTTTCACTATTGGATAAAATTTCATAAAAATTGTGACATAAAAAAACCGTGAAACTTTAAATCCCATAAATCAATGGTTTTCATGATTTGACCGAGATGATATTCCTAAAAGCATATCCTTGATCATAGTTTTCCATCATACTATGCTCCTATGATAATACATTAAAGTGGCCCCCACAAGGGCTTGAGTTTTACCTCTCACCTAATTTGTAAGGCTGGCATATACCCCTTCCCAAAACGCAACCCTGCTAAATGTAGCTCATATGTTGGCTAAGAAGGAAAGGGATATATGCTAAAGAATCCCTTTAAAGCAATGGTGGCGTGGGGAAGGGAGAAAGGAAAACTTAGGACATGGGAGATGCACTTCTTCTGTGTTCACTCAACTATGATTCAACCACACATTCCTCACTTTTACCTCACCCAACGAAAACCCAGCTCCATTGTCATTCAACATGACCATGCAGGCATGTACTGTTAATCCGAGTACATACAGTAATAGTTCAGTGTTATGAAACAGTTCTTCACAACAGTGAAGCAAAACAATAGAACAGAATTCTAAAACTAAATTGAAATACACTTACTGTTTGAAGGCAGAAAAACAGTAATCTGTATTTAAACTCAGGAGATTGTAGAAGAACGTTGATCAAGGCTAGTGTTTTAACACTATGTCCTTAAGACAAATTTTTCCCTCGCTAAGATGCTAATGAGCTTCAGCAGCGTCTGTCTCCCAGGATACAATAATCTGTCTCACAACAGTTGCAGTACTACAAACTTTGTGACTGACGAACCAACAGTGCAACAGGACTCTCTCTATGGACTCAGATGACTCGAATAATGCAATGCAGCAACAGTGGATTGGATGATCAAAAACGCATGGACAAGATGCTCATTTATAGCTTGTATCAGGCCTTTTCATGGGGGTTGCATCTGTTCAGAACAGTGACTGTTCAGATGAACAGATGCACCTCTTCTTTGTCTTTGGACACACCTCTTGGGGACACACCATTTCAATTACGAAATGACACACCACACCACTAAGGACACATCCCATTTGAAAAAGAAAAATTTTATAAAATAAAATTTCTCCAAAAAAAATGGGTAGTGGGCCGAGCCAGGCCCAATTCGCGCCCAAGCCCAAGCCTAAGCCCAGTGCGGGGCGGGGCGGCGCGTGTGTGGTGGTGACCCCATCTTGGTCTAGGTCCTCCCTCCTCCACAAAAGTGGGATGCCCCTTGGGGCTCATCTTATACTACCAAGGTAAGTGTATTTATACCCAATGAATGTTTTGCTCTCAAGCAATGTGGGAAGCAAGTTCACCACTTCCTTTTGTTTCCATGTTTAACATGTTCAAGTAGTGGTGTTTAGGAGGCAATTTCTCATTCACTCCTTAATGGATTAGAGCAACCTAATACATGTCTCTAATCTACTCATGGAGTAGATTACATACCCATGTATTCCCACCAAAAATGATAAGTGGGTCCCACTTAGTTTTTGGCTCAAAGTTTACAAAAAAATAGTGCTTCTCTAGGCCATTTTCCAACATGTACTATATCTTAAATAGGCCATTTGCAGATGTTGAGCATCAAGTATTTTGATTTTAAGATTTGAATCCAATAGTCTCTTCTCATTGCATGATGATATTACGACCCACCATTATTAGGTTTAAACGCTCCCATGAATTCATGGACAAGTTGAGCCAAACCCAAACCCGAACTATTGTTATCATAATAGAGATTGAGTGATGATCTTGCAGTCTTGCTTAAACGTTATTGCTATAAACATGATCTTGCAATCTGCCGACGCTGTGGTGCGTCGGCTAAACACATTTTTTGCGACGTGTTTAGACTGCGTCGGCAAGATTTGTCGGCAAATATGCAATTTGTTGTAGTGGTATCTCTACCTTTGTATTAACAACACATAAGGAGATAATAGAAAAAGCTTTCCCTTCTCCCTCTAATCTTTTTTTTCTCAGTTTCTCTCCTTATTACAACACGTTATTAGCACGAGAAAAAAAAGAAAAAAAGAAGAAAACCAAGCGTTCAACCTCGGTTGGCGTGCAACATCAAGGAACTTTACCAGCCCTTTTCCGTCGTGCATGTGGAAGAACTCAGGTCAGAAAACTACCTTCGTTTGCATTCTGTTTTCGGTTTGCGTGTGGAATAAAAAATATATATAGAGAAGTCAAACATTGTTCACCGAGAATCACAAAAAAAATATATATATATACCTTTATATGCGCCTCGGTTTGCGTGCATGAAAGCAACAATGAACGTGATGTTTTTTTCCTTTCTAGTTTCTGGTTTTCTACCATGTTTTTCTTTGCTTTGTTTCAAACTATTTTGCCTCGGTTTGCATGTAAAGAAAATAAAAGAAAAGCCTGAATCGGCTTGCATATGTTAATCTCACGCCATACGATCCCATCATCTTGCCTCGAGAAGCGTGCAACAATTCCTAGCTGCAAGAAATTTTTGAGAAATTTTTTTTTTCTCTAGACTGAGATTATGGTAAGTAGTATCCAAACCATAGTTCAAATCCAAATTATTTACTATAACCATAGTGCTTGGTTATTGTTAATCCTCTTGCATAATGTATCTATTTTAAATTTAAATTTATGAATTTATAATTAGAACCAGAAGTTCTAAATTTGAACCTGAAGTTCACTGATATATGGACCAGAAGTCCTAAAAGTTGAAATAATGATATAAGCCTGCAGATTCATATCCATAAAATTATAAAGCCATAAAATAAAACATGAAGTTTTGTCAGAACCCGAAGTTCTAATCAATTGTTAGAACCAAAAGTTCTATTTCAAAACCTGAAGATTTGACAGAACCTGCAGTTCTAATCTCAGGTATCATGAACCTGAAGTTCTAAATTAAGTCTGAAGTCTTGACAGAACCAGCAGTTCTGATCCTCAAAAGTTATGAACCTGAAGTTCTAAATCAAGCCTAAAGTCTTGACAGAACCAGCAGTTCTGATTCTCAAAGTTGTGAACCTGATGTTCTAACTTTTCTTTGGCCAATTTTTTTTAAAAATTCATTCCTTAATTATTTCTAATGTTAAATTTTCATTGTTTTTCCCCTTTACTTTATTGATTATTTGCATACGGTTAACTTAATATATATTTCTTATTACAGTTCTTGCATATTGTCAAATTTGGCTAAACTTGACTTTAAAGCACTTAACATAAATGGGGACAATTACTTATCTTGGCAATTGGATGCTAAAATCCACTTGCAATCCAAGAAATTGGGAGTGACCATAAAGAAAGGTAACAAGATGTCCCTAAAGGAAAAGGCATTAGCCCTCATCTTCCTGTGCCATCACATACATGACAACCTCAAAAATGAATACCTTACTGAGGAAGACCCAGCAGGCCTATGGAAATCCTTTAAAGATAGATATGATCACTAAAAGATGGTCATGATGCCAGCTGCCCAGAATGAATGGTTAAACCTGAGGTTACAGGATTAAAAACAGTATCTGAATACAACTCTGCCCTATTCAACATTATTTTCAAATTAAGATTATGTGGTAAAAAGGTTTCGGAGGAGCAAATGTTGGAGAAAACGTTATCCACTTTTCATGCCTCGAATGTGCTCCTGCAGCAGCAGTATCGAGAGCGACGTTTCTCCAAGTATTCAGAACTTATCTCATGTCTCCTAGTCGCTGAACAGAATTCCATAGTATTGATGAAAAATCATAACTCCAGATCAACTGGATCTTTGGCAGTTCCTGAAGCAAATGCCAGTCTTAGCTCAAACAGAGGTAGAGGTAGGGGGAATGACAGACATAAATCTTCCAATAGAGGTGGACGACATAACTCCTCCAGGCGAGGTAATTTTAAAGGTCATCCACCAAAATTCAAAAGTCACCAGAAGTGGTCTGGCCCTCAGCATAAGAACAACCAGAATCCACCTGCAAATCATTCCTACCTTCCTGATGACACGTGCCACAGATGTGGAAAAAGTGGGCATTGGTCACGCACTTGCCGTGCACCAAAGGAATTGGTGGAACAATATAAAGCATACAAGGCCTCTGTTCATTCAGCAGAGACAAATGATCTAGAAGGCTGGAATTGGGATATAATAACATTAAAGAGGCCTCCAATTGACATTACAAACTTGGAGAATTGTGACTTCTTTGAGGATGAAAATAACCAATAGCTGGACAATGAGGCATTTAATAATCTTTTGGGGGCACCCCCTGGCATGGTCTAGAAGACCCATGATTCTTTGAACATCACAAACTTAAATTTCTTTTAATTCATTTGAGATGCATGTTTCTTAGACTTTTCTGTTTTGATAAAACTTCATTAATGTCCTAATTTATGGTGATTTTTTTTCATGTGATTGCATAGTTACGATGTTTTATTATTTTTGTTTAAGGTATGGATCATGGAACTGAGGACAACCTATGTTTGGTAGATAGTGCCACAACATACACCATTCTAAAACATGAAAATTTTTTCTCAGAATTGATGTTCATGCCACGAAAGGTATCCACCATAGTTGTACCTGCACAGATAATTGAAGGCTCCGAAAGAGCCCATATAATGTTACCTAATGGTACCCATCTATTCATTAAAGATGCTTTGTTCTCAAGAAGTTCCCGAAGAAGCTTGATTAGTTTCAAAGACATCAGAATGAATGGGTACCACATTGAGACTATAAGTGAAGGTAACAATGAATACTTATGCATCATTACTAGTATTGGAAGCCAGAAGCAAATACTAGAAAAACTAAGTGCACTCTCCTCAGGATTATATTACACGACAATCTCCAATGTTGAATCACATTCGGTTATAAGCAAAATAACAAAGTCAAGCCCGAAGCTTAAACTAAGCCCGAAGCTTAGTGATCCTAAGACTTTACTGCTTTGGCATGATAGGTTAGGTCACCCTGGGGTTACTATGTTGAGAAAAATCTTAGATAACTCTTTTGGGCATTTCTTAGAGAATCATCAATTGACCATACCTAGTGGGTACTTACGTACCCTATGTTCATAAAGGAAATTGATCACCCGACCTCTCTTACTAAAGTTGCATCCGAATCCCCATCCTTTCTACAAATGATGCAAGGTGATATTTGTAGACCCATCAATCCCCCTAGTGGACCTTTTAAGTATTTTATGGTTTTGATCGATGTCTCCACCCGTTGGTCGGATGTTTGCCTACTTTCAACTAAGAACGTAGCATTTGCCCCCTATTAACTCAATTAATTAAATTGATGGCTCACTTCCCTGATTATCCCATTAAGTCTATAAGACTTGATAATACAGGCGAATTTACATAACAAGTTTTTGATGATTTTTGCTCGTCTATAGGAATTGTAGTTGAACATCCTGTCCCCCATGTCCACACCCAGAATGGTTTACCAGTTAGTGCTTGGGGACATGCTGTGTTGCATGCAGCAATGTTAATTCGACTTCGGCCCACAGCCTATCATCAATATTCACTTGCACAACTTATATTAGGACATCAACCCAATATTTCTCACTTGCGCAAGTTTGGTTGTGCAGTTCAAGTCCCAATACCACCTCCTAAGCGTACTAAGATGAGACCACAACGTAGATTGAGAATATATGTAGGTTATGACTCTCTTTCGATTATCCGATATCTAGAACCAAAGACAGGAGATGTTTTCACTGCTCGTTTTCCCGATTGTCAATTCGATGAGACAATATTCCCGCCGTTAAGGGGAGATAAGATAGTTCTTGAAGAACGTATTGTTTCTGTAGAACAACTCGTTCCTGTAGAACGGCGGGAATTAATATGGAATATTTCCACTTTGTCTCATCTGGATCCACGAACTTCGCAATGTGAGAATGGAGTACAGAGAATTGTGCACTTGCAAGAAATTACAAACAGATTACCTGATGCATTTAACGACGCAGCAAAGGTGACAAAGTCACATGTGCTAGCTATGAATGCACTCGCCAGGATTAATGTTCCTGTAGGACGAAGTCAAAATACGGCAATAAAAGAATCTGCGATACGCCAGAAGCGTTGCAGATCTATAGGTTCAAAGGACTTAGCTCCGCGGAAAAGGAGAAATGAGCAATCATCATCATATCCTCTCGAAGAAGCATGTAATGCTCCTGAAGAGGTTCCTCCCGAAGAGGCACATAATGCTCCTGAAGAGGTTATGGCGAAGTCCGTTCTTTCTAGAATAATGGAAGTCCCTGATGAGACTTTGGAAGCTCCTAAAGGGGCACCGGTACCGGAAAATGAAGAGATCTTTATACTTTACAATTATTCTAAAGAGAGATGGAATAGAAATGAGATTATCATTGATGACGCATTTGCATATGCGGTAGCTACACAAATATCAAAGGAAAATGATGATGATGATGATGATTGGGACACAGAACCACGTTATATAAATGAATGTCGACAAAGAAAGGATTGACCATAATGGGAAAGTGCCATCAAAGCAGAGTTAGAGTTTCTTAACAAACGTGGTGTGTTTGGACCTAGAGTACAAACCCCAAAAGATGTTAACCCTGTAGGTTACATGTGGGTGTTTGTAAGAAAAAAGAATGAGCTGAATGAAATTACCAGATATAAGGCACGATTAATGGCACAAGGTTTCCTGCAGAAACTTGGAGAAACATACTCCCCTGTTATGGATATAACAACATTCAGATATTTGATAAGTTTAGCAGTTTCTCAAAATCTAGACATGAGACTCATGGATGTTGTATCTACTTACTTATATGGGGATTTAGAAACAGAAATTCACATGAAAATCCCGGAAGGATTTCCTTTGCCTGAAGCAAAACCAAGGAGTACGTACTCAATCTAATTAAGGCAATCATTGTACGGCTTGAAGCAATTCGGAAGAATGTGGTACAATCGTCTTAGTGAATACTTGTCTAATAAGGGGTATGAAAACAATCTCATTTGCCCGTGTCTATTTATAAAGAAATTCTTGAAGGGATTTGCAATATTAGCAGTTTATGTGGATGATATAAATTTGATAGGGACTCTAGAAGAGCTCAAAGAAACTGCTGATTATTTAAAGAAAGAATTTGAAATGAAAGACCTTGGAAAAACGAGATTCTATCTCGGATTGCAAATCGAGAGAAATTCCAATGGGATGTTGGTCCATCATTCTAATTATACCAAGAAGGTTTTAAAATAATTTGGAATGGACAAGGCACATCCATTAAGCACTCCTATGGTTGTCCGGTCGATCTCTTGATATAAAGAAAGATCCATGGCGTCCCATCGAAAAAATTGAAAAGGTATTGGGTCCCGAAGTATCATACTTAAGTGATATTGGAGCCTTGATGTATTTGGCACAATGCACTAGACCAGATATTACATTTTCTGTGAATCTACTTGTCAGGTATAGCTCCGCACCAACTTAAAGGCACTGAATTGATATTAAACACATCCTACGATATCTGCGTGGAACAACTGATTTGAGAATATTTTATTCTTACGATCATAAAGATTCTAATTTTGTAAGATATGCGGATTCAGATTATTTCTCTGATCCTTATAAGGGTCGATCACAGACAGGTTATGTGTTTCTAAATTGTAATGTCGTCATTTCTTGGCGTTCTACTAAACAAACTTTGGTAGCTACTTCCTCTAACCATGCTGAGATTTTGACTCTGTATGAAACCAGTAGGGAATGTGTATGACTTAAATCTTTGATTCAGCATGTTCATAGTTCTTGTTAATTACCTTTAATTGCAGGTATCACAAACATTATCTATGAAGATAATGAAGCAGGCATAAGAGAGATTCGATAAGGTTTCATTAAAGGAGACAAGACTAAACATATAGCACCGAAGTTCTTCTTCACTCATGAACTTCAGAAGAACATTAAAATTAAAGTCAAGCAAGTTCGTTCGAGTACCAACCTGGCTGACCTGTTTACCAAATCTTTGCCAAAATCAATTTTCTAGAAGTTTGTATATGAGATTGGCATGCGTAGAGTTCATCATCAAAATATGTAAATGGTTGCTATCATCAGGGATAGTTGTTTATCAGGGAGCATCCTGAAGTATGCTACCCATGGACATTTGTGCGCTGTACTCTTTTTTCTTCTCTAATTTTATTCCACTGGGTTTTCCTAGTTAAGGTTTTAACGAGGCAGCATTATGCACGTCCAACACCAGTTCAATGATCTTAAAGGATGTTGTACTCTTTTTCCCTTCGCTTTGGATTTTCCCCACTGGGTTTTTCCTTAGCAAGGTTTTTAATGAGGCAACTGTCATTGAATGGTGGTTATCCAATGGGGAGTGTTATAAGATATAGATCTTGGATGGATGCCCACTTGAGATGAGTTAAGGTTACATTAGGTTTCCTCTTTGTGGGGTCACTTTGCCTATAAATAGGCATCTCTACCTTTGTATTAACAACACATAAGGAGATAATAGAAAAAGCTTTCTCTTCTCCCTCTAATCTTTTTTTTTTCCTCAATTTCTCTCCTTATTACAACAAATTTTGCTTTATTGGACGTCGCTAACTGCTGATTAAAAGGGTATGGTACTTCCATGCATTATGATTATTAGAAACTTTTACATGGCACCCGTCTTCTACAAAACCATCGCTACATCAACACCACAAAAGTGCCATTACCCTAGTGGTGGCAAACTACTCTGCCATAATCATATACTTTTATATCACAAAACAAACCTATTATGAGAGTCATTCAAAATTACACTTTGATCGGAGTGCCACAAGCCATTGAATTGATCACATGAGAAATGTGGTTATGTTTTCCACACTTCATGAGTCTAACATCTATTCAACCTTGTTTGTCTATCCATTTGGAGTGGAATCCAAGAAAGCCCCACCCAATATAGCTGGTTCATGTAAAATGAGCGGTTAAATCCAATTAGGGTAAGTCCTTGTTGGTTGGGGAGGTACTTAGAGGTTGTTTGTTTGTAGTCATTTACACATGTAAATGATTTCCGAGAGTAATGGATATGTATTATCATGTTTGTTTGTGACCATTTATGTAAAAATGATGGATAAATAAGGCCATTTATACACCAAAACTTATGCACGTGAAAAGATGGTAAAATTATTTATACACCTTCTTGCAAAAGGCACTAGTATAGTCCCCACAAGGTGATTTTTCCTCTTATGAGCCCCATCAAAAAAATACCTTTATATTTAATGTTTCATGTGGGCTTCATGTTTATAATCCAAACCATTTTTCTTTTGTTGTTGAACTAATAAGGCCCAAGATCTTGAAGGTGATTTTCTTAAATCTTCATAGATTTTGAGTAATTTGTGAAAATGTCTCAACCTATAGATATAGTTATCTGCGATTTTGGGGGCCCCAAATTCATTATTTGAACCATTAAATATTCTTATATTAGTGGTAAATATTAGGATAGTTAGTTTCATATCCTAATTCTTCATGGAGTTAGAGAAATTTGTAAAAAAGAAATTCAAAAAACCCAAATACATCTAAAACTATCGGATGTATTCATTTACTCATGCGAAAATGATGATTTTAACAAATACGGTAATGTATTTCATATGTGAAAAGTTGCCTCTGCAACATTTCTATATGTAGTATTTATAAATTTGATCTCATTTCCTATCGCATGTGTAAAAGGTGATTCCCAATTACTTAAAAGGGAATTGCCCCTTGTCCTCCCTCCACGCTGGCCTTACAGCTAGTCTATGTATTCTACAATAGTAGAAGAAGAAAAAAAAAGGAAAAAAAGAAGAAAAAATATTGAAGTTTGAGGGCCTATGAGGAAAAGGGCTGCCTTTGGATTCTATGAATGTCACAATAGTTTTGATTCTACCATAGAAGAAGAAGAAGAAACGGAAAAAAAGAACAAAAAAAAATAAAAAAAAAATGGAAGGGAAGAAGTTTGAGGGCCTATAAGGAATAGAGCTGCCTTTGGATTCTATGAATATCACAATAGTTTTGAATGATGAATATCCCCCAAATTTTTGAAGATCTAAAACTAATGCCAAACATCATTAGATTGACCAAATATTTCTCATGCTCTCAATCCACACCTCAACCTTTTGTTTTGACTGCCTTGAACCCTTTGATCACATAGGATCAATGTAATGTTGCTTCTTAAAAAAAAAAAAGAAAGAAAAAGCCAGCGTTTGTGGCATTGCTTGGCATATGAAGTTGAACTTGTGTCCCATTTTAACATTTGTCAATCACCCAAAACTTTTCCCTTGATAATATTCCAGCATTTCCTAAAAGGCAACTTCTCCTACCAAACCCAAAAAAGAGTTGTCTATGTGATGTTCTCCTTTTTCAGCCTGTTCTTTTTATTCTCAGTACAGGGGCTCCCCAAGGTAAATCCAATCCCTTCATTGCACAAAAACCTACCTCTTTGAATTGACATTAGTCTTGAATTGACACTAACCTAGACATTTGTCGTTGTTGGACTCCATCACAATAATTCTACAAGATGAATATCAATTGGAAATTGAAACCTAAAATTGAGGGCTGAGAACAATACTTGGGCCCAATATTTCTCTTGCTTCTACTTCTTTCTTAACCTTTCCTTGGCCTTGGCACCATTTTCTTTGCTTGTTAGAAAAAAATGTACTTGTCACCTTTCAGTTGTCACATTGCTTGTCCAGTATTTCATGCACATGCCCCACAGCAACATGTGTGTGGCCATTTAGATCAACCATCCAAGCCAGCCAAGCCCAGAGCCACTAATTTTTCCTTGAGTGGGCCATAGGTTTATTAATAGAAAATTTAATATTGTTGTTGTTGTGGGATTGCGTGGTTAGGGGTGGGGCCAGGGGCAAGTCCTTGGAACCATTTTAGTCAGATTTATTGGGCCTAGTCAAATCTTGGCTGTCACCTAGTTACACCTGGGCTTGAACATGACTTGATTCAAGGATCTATAGCACTGCTTGTTTATAATCCAACTCAAGCTTGCTTAACTAAGAAAAAGTCAAGCCCCCATTTAAAGAACAAGCAATCTTTCTCAAGCTCAATCTTAGCCAAGTTACATGACTAATCAATGGAAAGAAATGATTTCACATGTATCACATATATATAGTTACGTTCTCCTAAGAGTTACCTTTCACCATTAATGCATAAAAGAGGTAACTTTTTCACCTTTACGTTCAAGCCCCTGGTGACAAATCCAACCCCTTCAAATTCACTGGCGGAATGAATCAGCCTACACCCTAATTTAACATTGATCTAGGTCTTTACTCACCATTACATTAATTTTCATTGGGATGTAACTTTAAAAACCCTTGAAAGCTTAAGGGCCTCAAATAATTGCTTGTGAAGATCTGATTAAAAAGATGTTTAAAATCACATCCATAACGAAACCTTTCTATCACAATATACTCAAGTAAATAGAATGCATCCAAATGGATATCACACAAGCTTCATATTTTTTAATCTTCTTTGGGTACCGAACCATTAGATTGATTACTTGTAAAGTCAAATTATATATTCTACACTCCATCCACCATGCATCATGTCACTTCATTTTGGAGTGAACCCAAGAAAGTCCATCATGACAAAAACCCAAGTAAAATGAGAGGATTTGATCACACATCAAAGTGGGCCACATACTGTATGATCATTCTCATCAACCCTAAAATGATATCTCCATCCTCCTTCATGTTTTTCATTGGGGCATTTAGTGACAGGTCCCTGAAATATCTCACTTTATGGCCTTAGATTCATAATACTTTTTTATAGTGTGATAGGTCATTTTTCCAAATTTGAAGACCTAAAATATCTAATTTACCCTTTCTTTAAATCATATCCCATGATTAGTGGGATATGCCATTAATAATATGGTCAACTACCATTTAATTGGTCACAATTAATGAAATCCCATTAATGAGATTTTCAAATAAACTCTAAAAAAACACAAATAAAATTCAAAAAATACAAATAAATTTTAAAAGAATACAAATAAATTTCAAAAGAACGTAGAGAAATTTAAAAATATGCAAATAAATTTCAAAAGATCCAAATAAAATCTTAAAAATATAAATAAATTTCAAAAGACGTAAATGAAAAGATACAAATAAATTTTGAAATATATAAATAAATCTCAAAAGAGGCAAAATAAATTTCAAAACATCCAAATAAAATTCAAAACATGTAAATAAATTTTAAAAGATGCAAATAAAATTTAAAAGACGTAAATATAATTCTTATTTGCAAATATATTTCAAAAAATGCAAATACATTTGTCAAAACTAAGATAAACCAATTTTTCATATTTTAGAAAATTTTTCCAAAAATTCAAGTACTTTTTCCAAAACTCAGTTAAATTTATTTAAAAAAACGCAAATAAATTTAAAAAGACGAGAATAAATTTGCCAAAAAACTCAGATAAATTTGCAAAAAATGAAGAAATAATTGTTCAAAAACTCAGTGAAGTTTTCCAAAATGGAGATAATTAGAAACTCAGTTATATTTTCCAAAAAAATAAAATAAATTTGCCAAAAACTTGAATAGATTTTTGAAAAAAATTTGATAAATTTGACAAAAAGTCAAATATATTTGATAAAAGCTCAGATAAATTTGATAAAAACTAAGATAAATTTGTCAAGAACTCAGATAAATCCTCTTCCTCGTTGATTCTTACTTGACCTGAACTAACCTATAACCAACCTCTTGTACCCTGACGTAGCCTAGAACCAGGTCGACCTGACTTGACCTGAGCTCGACCTGAAACCTGACCCTAAAATGGTCCTTCCTCTCTCCGATTCTAGTTCTGTAACAGGGAGATGAGACCCCTTTGTATTCTCCTTCTCCGATTGAGCAAGGTTGGCGAGGGGAGGCGTTGCGATATTGCGGGGCTCCGTCGATGGTAGTAGTCTTCTTTCTCCGGCGACGACAAGTCCAGCAGCCAGTAATCTTCCTTCTCTTCTCATTTTCCGTTCTTCAACAGGAACGCAGAAGACCAGAAGTGGTCTTCTTCTTCCTTGGCAAAGATGGGGTGGCGACAGCTGTGAGAGTCATCCAGCGAGGAGAGCAGCAATCCAGCAATGAAATCGATCTCTCTACCCCTTTTCCGTTATGCAACGGTGGACGGAATCCAAAAGACTCTTCTTCCTCTCTAGCAATGGCAAGGCGCCAACGCCCTGTCCTCTTATCTTCCTCAGGTTTGGCAACAAAGGAATGGAGGTCCCTCATTCTCCGACAATCGTAGAGGTCCGAAGATGTTGCATGGTAGATCTGGCGATTGAACGACAGAAGCGACAGTGGCAGAAGACCTCTATAAGTTTCCTCTCCTTCTCCGGCGAGGTTCTACGTTAGAACCCACGCCCTACAACAGGTTGCTTTTGTCCTGTTCTTCTTCAGAAAACAAAACACAAGCCTGTTCTTCGCTTCTTCTTTGGTCAAGATGGAGAATCTGATCCCAGTCGTCAAGAACCAAGCCTTCTTCTCCGAATCAATCAAAACCCAGAGCCTTGGGATCCTTGAAGATGAAGACGAAGGGGAAAGACAAAAGATTTAAAATTTTATATTTAAATAATTGAAATGGCAAATTAGTCATAAAAATATTTAATATAGAATATCTAGAGACCTCTTGCCGTAATATGTCTAGCAGTATATACCATATGTATATACTATATACCTTATAGAAAAAATTGTTGTAGAGGAGGCATTATAACACTCTTTTGAGGGCCTTTCGCTAATGTGCTCGTTTTCATTTCTTCTGCCCTACGTAACTAACCTTCCTATGTATTCGCGTGCGCGTGTGAGATTTTCGCGTGGGGTTGTTAATTTGGGTGGCGACTGGCGCCCAAAGTACTTAAAAGGTGGTCCCACTCCAACCTCCTCCCTCTGCGTTGGCCCTACGACCATTCTCCTGTGCAATCACCACAGAGAACACAAACACAACTTCACCAAGGAAAGAAAGAAAGAAAGAAAACCACAAGCTCTCCATTTGCCTTCTCCTCTCCTCCCAAATCTCTCTACGAATTCGAACTTGGAATCGCGTCATTTGCTGCATCAGATCGGTTTCTAGGGTTTCTGAAAGGGGAGATTGAAAAAAAGGTCTGTGCTTTTCTTTTTTTTTCCTTCTTTCCCTCTCGTCTTCTCTTTACCTTTCCTTTAATTTATGGTGATTTGGTGGTCGATTAGGGTCTGAATTGGCCAAAAAAAAAAAAAAAAAGTTGTATTCGATTTGTCTTCTGATTGGGGTTAGGGTTTTGTTTTTTTTCATTCCTTCCTTCTGTTTTAAGGTGTGATCAAGAAGATTGGCGAGGATTTGGGCTCTATCTCGTTTTCCAATCATCTGAGAATTGAAAAAATTGAAAAAGATTGAATTTTTTTTTTTTGGATTTGATTCATCTTCTGATTAGGGTTGGTTTCTATTGATTCTTTCGGTTGATTCAGAATCGAAATGCTATTGTTTGAAGATCTTAAAGAATCCCGTCGATTTGTCTCCTAATTAGGGTTTTTGTTTCTTAATAGTTCTGATCAAGAAGCTCAGTGAAGTTTTTGGTGCTATATTTTTTTTCAGTTCATCCGAAATCGAGAGTTTTCTTACAGAATCTTAGGGTTAGTACCATTGAAAAAGAAAAAGAAAAAAAAAAAAAAAAAAATCTTAGCGTTAGCGTTAGGGTTTTGTATTGTTAAAAAAGGAAAATTGTTTTGAGGAGGAGAGGGAATTTGCAATGGCTTTGAATCTTTCGCATTTCGCTATGTATTCCATGAAACCATGGGAGAGTGAAATGGGTTCCTTTATTGGGGCTGGGGACAGGTTTGTTGGGGAGAGGAAAGGAAATACCTTTGATTTGGAAATGGAGGATTTTTATGGCTTTTTAGGGAGGGATAGAGGCAATTACAGTGGACGCACCTGCGAGCTGATTGCCAATGACATCCTTGATCTGTTACCATCAGATCCCTTCGGCATGGATCTGAGCGTTGCTGCGTTCAATGAGATTGCAGATTGGCTTGAAGATTTTGAGGTAGGATCTCAATTAAATTTGATGATGAATAGGGCGATGGCGGTCCAATGGGAGAATGGGGGTGTGGGTTTTATTGGGGAGAGGGAAGGAAGAAGCTTTGGGAATTCACAGCGCGATGATGATTTGGAGGTGAAGGGTTCTTGTGGATTTCCTGGGATGGAACCTGCTGGCGAGGGAGAAGGCTCTTGCAAGTCAATTGCCAATGACATCCTTGATGTGTTACCTTCAGACCCCTTTGGTATGGATCTGAGCTTAGCCACATTTAGTGCTATTGTTGATTGGCTCGAAGATTTCAAGATGGAATCTGGATTGAATCCGTTCTGGTGGGATAGGGGAATGGTATTAGAATTGGATGCTGGGAGTACGGGTGTAAATAAGATCCCGAATTCGAGCTCATTGGAGGAGTTGGGGTTCGTGGATGGATCTTCCAATGGAGAATCTGAGTCCTTTCGGGACGTAGAAGAGTTCTTGAGCTTAAATGGCGAAGATTCATCTCGAGTTATGAGTCTTCAAGCCCAAGAACAGGGTGAGCCTGATGGAGACAGGGGAGCTCCACATGATGCTTTGCTACATGCACTTGGTTACTTAGAGCTGAAGGATCTTCTATCTGCAGAAAGGGTCTGCAGGTCTTTTCGTTCGGCAGTTCGAGATGATCCCCTTCTTTGGAGGAGCATTCACATAGATCAACCACTGAGTGAGAGGATCACAGATGATGATCTTTTAAATCTGACAAGAAGAGCTCAGGGTATTTTGCAATCGTTGAGTCTGGTGGACTGTTCAAGGATCACTGATGATGGGTTAAGGCGTTTGCTTGAATGCAACCCTAGACTTACGAAGGTCAGCATCTGAGATCCTTTGGTCTCTGAATTTGATCCTCTATCTATATTTCCTTGTTTATAATATGCCTTGCCCCTCCTTTCGGTTTCTATAGATAGTTGTACTTCATGCAGGAGGTGATTTCAGTTTCCCTACGGCCTGAAAAGTCTCTGCCATTCTATGCTTCTCCATGTATTTTAAAATGACATGTTTCCGTATTTTGGTTTGTAAAAAAAAAATATAAAAAGAAAATAAAATGGAAAATTATAGTAGAAAGTTAATTTAACATAACTACTACCTCTCTTACTTTACCATGTGCAGGTGCCTACTACAGTATATATTTTTTCTGATTAGTGCATGCTGTAGTTTATTGCAAATGGGAACTTAAAATTAGAGCTGGTGCTACCCAGAAAAGATAGAAAAGTTGAAATTTTCTTCTCTTATCCCCAAAAGCAATGAAAATATGAAGTATAGTATAGCAAGAAAAAGGAGGTCCCTGTGATTCATCAATTCACTAATAATTTGATTAGGGTGCCCGTTTTAATCCTCCCTGAAAACTGTTGTACACTTGTACTGCAATAAAAACAGTGTAAACTAAGATTTTTTTACCTTTCATCAAATAGACAGTTGCACTAAATCTTGGTTGGGATTTGCTGCTTTGATCCCTTAAGACTGTTGGTGTTGGAGGTCAGTGCAAAAATAAAGGATAAAAGATCTGTCTATATTATCCATCTCTCCAACCCCACCCTCCCACCCCCCACCCCCCGGCCCCCACAGTCAACTTTCATTTCTTTAAATCCACGAAGAGAGAATAGAGAGCTTCCATATTTGTTTCCTTTCTACTGGGTGGATACAGAGATTCATAAGCCCTTTGTTAGTAAGAGTTATCTTGGGAGGAAATAAATCACCATCATCATTATTATCATTGAAGCCTTATCCACATGCCTACTACAAATTCCACATCCCTAAAGATTCCACCATGAATGGTTGCATCATCATCATCTGGGACCCTTCCGTCAGAAACTAACTTATATATTCAGAAAGAATCTATGAAAGACACATGAAAGATTAAGGTTTCTAAAGTTGGAACTACAGAAAATTTCACATTCTATAGACCAACAAAGAACATGCATTGCAATAACAAGAATCATTGCTACATACTAATTAATCACCAAGCTGTACTTGTCAAATTGATTCATTTGAAATGGATGAACCATTTCTTGGCTAAAGGCGCTGAAACAAAATCAACATACTTCTACCAACAAAAAAAATCAACATACAGTCTTCATTACAATCTGGGTCCCTCTCTCAGTTGAAACCTATTAAGTAATAAGGGCATGGTGTGTTTTGTCTGAATGTTTTTCCTTTATAGTTTCTTTGCAAACAAATCGTTTCTTCAGGGCTGACAGAAATTGTACATTTGTTCCCTTTAAACCTGTACATTCCTTTACTAGATATATGCTTCTAAAATGCTTGTGTCAACTACATACATGTTAATTTTGCTATTATTCATGTAACTTATATAGCATACTTGGCTATCTCAGCTAATTTCATACTAGGCATTGATGAACTTCAACAGATGTGGACTGATAACTATTCATGAATGTTGTGAGTCTAAATAGTGATCATTCATTACTTCCCTGTTGCTTCGGTAAGATATATAACCGGAGGACTATTTGGTAGCGTTTTCATTGGTGAGCATTGATTTTTCTTTTCCGTTACTTTGCATGCCATATTTTATTTGATCTTTCAACTTATGAATGCAGTGAGTCTACATAGTGATCTATCTTCATTGCTTCCCAGTTGCTTAAGATATAGTATCTGAGGATAACTTGGTAGGGTTCTGATTATCTAGTCTGCAAATATAATTATCTAGAGGGACATTTTAACTTATTTCAGAGTTTTCTCTTCTGTTACTTGCATGCCATGTTTTTATTTGATCTTTTATATTCCTGCAGTGACTGACTTGTAAATGTTTCCATTGTCCGTGCAGCTGAGTGTCCCAGGATGCACAAGAATAAGTATTGGGGGCATCGTGAACAACTTGAAGGCTTTCCAGTCTAAAGGCATACCTGGGATAAAATGCCTACGAATTGGTGGACTTTATGGTGTAACAGAGCAGCACTTTGAAGAGCTGAAGCTCTTGTTGAATGCTGACAAATGGCAGTTGCCTTATGCTCGCAAACCTCAGTTCTTTCACAGTGGCTACTCATTGTCCTCCCGCAATGATGAGTGGCCACTTGATATTGAGATGTGCCCAAGATGTCAAAAACTGAGGCTTGTCTATGATTGTCCGGTGCAAAGCTGCCAAGGGAAGCAAAGCGCTGCTCAACAGTGTCGTGCATGCACATTTTGCATTGCAAGGTGCGTCCAGTGTGGAAGATGCGTCAATGATAGTGAATATGAGGAGACATTCTGTCTTGACTTGCTTTGTTTGGGCTGCCAGAAGCAGCAGGTTTAGTGCCAATAGATACAACTGGAAGAAAATGTTCTGTTAGAAGCCTGTTGTTTTACATAGTGACTTAAGGTATTGGATGGAATATTGATTTGGCTGTCATAGTATTTATTATTTAATGAAGAAACCAAAGCCAATTGTGTCAACAGAAGACAAAAAAGAACAGAGAAAAAAAAAAAAAAAAACCAAGAAGAAGAAGAACTGTGCCAGCCGTAATTGTTTGGTTCTTCCAAGGATTTATTACCAAAACATGGAGCAGTTTCCTTGGTCATCCTGTACCTGACTTGACCAAGTTCAGTACCAGAAAAGGACAAAGAAAGCAATGAACAAGGAAGAGAAAGAAATAAAGTAGAAGGTAGAAAAAAAAAAAAAATTTGGAAGAGAGATGATCTTGCAGCTTATGCGTTGTTGACCTGGACTGGAAGTGCTTTTGTGACCATATGATGTGGATGTGATTTGGTATCAACTTAATTTCAGAAAGGTGATTCCTTTTGTATTGGGTACATCTAAAGTGAGACATACATAGTTAATTATTTGGTTGAACTTGGATCTTCTGTTAATGCAGTTGCAGTGCAACTTTTGAGTTGACTGAATGTTGCAAGGAGATAGTGTTTGGGCATTATCCTATGATGTTGTACAGCGAGGACCCTGTCCCTGTTTGATCAATTGTTAGACATTGCTACTCATTATTTACATGTTATGTCTTAACTTTCCCCATTTTCACTTCCTTGCCAACTTTATGTGTAACTGATATTGGAAATAAAGTTTAGGTGTTTTTATTGTATCTGCAGGATTTTTTTTTTTAATACCTTGAGATTTATTCTGGTCTCTGGGAATATGTTATCGGAATGAAAGCTTTCTTGGGTGTGTTTGCGAACATTTTTTTCTTTTTTTTGATAGAGGGTATGTTTACCAACTTATAAGTTAACAATTGATGCTTGTGTAATGAAGTATTAACATGATAAGGACTAGCATTACCCATTCTCACAGGATGCTTTAGCTTTTGTTTAGATAATACTTTGTTGCAAAAGACTTATATTGAGCATATTCTCTGACACATCGATATTGTATTCATGCTCCATGCCCTCCATTCCTAAGTGCATGTCAAAAGCACAGATACCCTTTTCCTAAAGAATCTAATGATATGTGATGTACCATTCAAAAGAAAATTGGAAGGTGATTCTAATCCCTTGTGTGATTTTTATTGATGGGGTCTAAGCATTCCTATGAACACTCAAGGGATACACGTGCTTTCAACCTGCAATCCGTGTGAAGGCACTGCCTGTAGTGTATTCTTCATCCTTTTGAATGTATGCTGCATTACTCCATTTCTTAGTTGTTTATGTTGTAAAAATGTGAAATGCTATTGGTTTTTACCCAAATCAATTCAGTTTGCAAAATTGCTAGTTTCAACATGTGCTCATTTTTCAGATACCCAGAGTTAGGTTTGACTCGCATGTTTCACTATTGTACAGGTGGAAGAGCAGACATGCTGTTTTATTTTCTCTGGTTTGATCTGTTCTTGTATTACCAAGATCAGTTTTTGTCATGTGCCTAGTTTTTCAACCTTCAAAGTGGAAATCTTTCAAAAAAAGAAGGAAAAAAAAAAAAAAAAAAAAAAAAAAACATTCCAAGTGGGACAATCTGTTTGGCCTCCCATTGTGACAGAACTGTCCCTTTGGGATATGAGTATCTTGTGTCATGATTTGAATCACTAATGGACCATCATTGTGTGGTCTTCTGCACTGCATTGCTGCATTGTTAGTGCCTGTCCATTTTTTTCCTGTGTCCTGTACATGTTATATTCTCCTGCACTGAAAGATTTCATTAGTGTTGAAATCACTTATCTGAGAGAAAAAAAAAAAAAATCTTTTCTGTGCAATTCAGAATGTGGAGTCTCTGCATCCTATTGGTGAAACTGATTACACATTGTGCCTGGTCATTTAATGGTTCAACAGGTCTCTCTTTCCCAATTCTACTGTTAATGATGAATACAATAGGCATTACAAGAAAGAAGCAGATATTACTTATAGCAGCAAAGTTGTGACTTGTTTGTTAAAAGAAGAAAGAAATTGGAGTTATGAAGAGAAACCTCCTCATGTGAAAGTTATAACTAGAGTAGGGACTCCACGTAAGGTTGCCTTGCACGTCTCAACTGTCTCCAATAGTCAACATTGAACAGTCCTCAGGTTCATTTGCTGGCAAAATCCCTTGGATTTGCCTTTTCCCTGTTTGTCAGCTTGTGAAATTTATTTGTGGGTGGTTGGAATTTGCCAAACATTTCATTTTAATTGCAAACTCTGAATTCCAGAGGGAAATTGAAAAAGATAGAGATGGCCCCTTTTGCTTTATTTGGGAAATTCAAGAGAGTGCCCCCTACACTGGGTGTTTTTTTTTTTTCCCTTGTTTTCATGTTGTGTTGTTGGAGGTTGTTTGTGTTGGTGGTGGTGGTGATGATGAAGTTGTGATCAATCATTCAATCCAATCCAATCCAATCCCTTTAACATACCTGTTCTCATCCAAGTTTGACAATAATTTCGAAGTTAGTCATGCTAAATTCTATCACAACACATTTGCATAAATACAATCATTAAACTTCAAATACTTTAAAGTTAAGTGCCAAGATCATATGATCAAACTGATTTTGTACGTCCCTAATCATGTTTAAACTTTAAACCTATTTATCTTGCGTCCGCCCTTCAGGTGTGCTAAAATGTTGGAATCAAATAAAATTTGCTTTTATACAAAAGTAGCACTCAACCTACTCCTTGTTCTAGGAAGGGATTGCTGTGGACATGATAAGCGCAAGATCAATCCCAAAAGGGATCAACGAAGGGCCTGTTTGTTTACATTAAAACACATAGGGATTAAATACATATGATTCATGCCATAAGTAGTTAAAAATATAAACTATAACTCAATTTTCAAAAATGAGCATCAAATAACCTTTATTTGATGCTCATTAAAAAAAACAAATCATCTTTGCACTTCATTTTTAACCACTTATGAAAAATCTTATGTATTCAATTCTTATGTATTTTAATGAGAATAAAAAAAAAGTCACAAAAGGAAAAACAAAAGAACAAGGAATTATTTAGGAGGGTTCTAATTGTGGGAAAGGTCCTTAATTCGTTTATGGAAAATGACCTTCACAATGGGGTTTTTTTTGTTATCTTTTTCTTTTATTTCTTTTTTAGTCTGGCTGCATCTAGGATTCAAACTTGTAAGATCTTTGGTACAACCCTCGTGTGCATCTGTTGTGGAGTGATACTCGAGTGCCTTCCTAACACAACCAATAGACCATAAAATTATTGTTGTGCCGTTTACTATCACCAATTAATTTTGAAAATAAGTGGTAGTTTAATACGGTGTGAGATCCTACAAAACTCACACACCATACTTATACATCAATGTCCAAAACCACCTAAGAGACAAGGGGTGGTTTTGGTTTTGTCGGTGGCCTCTTGTTCTTTGTTTACTAGCACTGGATGGGATCCTTTTGTGGATTGGGTTGTGGATAACCCCTCCATTGACTAGCATTAGATGGGATTCTGCTGTGGATTGATTTGTGGATAACCCCTCCATTGACTAGCATTAGATGGGATCCTGCTGTGGATTGGGTTGTGTGATAATCCCTCCATTGACTACTAGCATTAGATGGGACCCATGTGGATTGGGTCCACCGCGGATTATGGGCAGTAGCAGGTATTAATTCTACCTGGCTAGGGCCCACTTCAGAATATCAACAGTAATTAATAGGTTTAGGTTGGGTTGGTGGTTCTTGGTGAAAATACAAAATAGTATGGTTGAATTAGGTTGGCAGGTCAAATTATCAAGAATGGGCTAGACTTAAGCTAAACCCATTTATTAATGAGGTCAAACTCAACCCAAAACTGGAAAAAGTTTGACTCAAACCCTATGTTACCAAGTTGAGATCAAAGAAAAAAGTTAGAAATGGTTTCAGCCGCATGGTCTTACCGAGAGACATTTAGACTTGACTGACAATAGCAATTTTGTAAAATTTGCTAAACATTAGAAACTCACCACATTCAATGAGTACACAAATACACATGCCTACCTTTTTTTTCTTTTTTCTCTCTCTCTCTCTCTCCTTTTTTTTTTTTTTTTTTTTTTTTTATTTTTATTTTTATGGTTAGTATGTTTTGCAAAACCAGCGATGTTAGGTGTCTTTTGGGCAAGAGTCATTTTTAGTTTTTATTATTTAACTTAAAATTGATTTAAATAGACTTTTGAATACTTTAAGACTCATTTATGCGTGGCAAATATTTTATATTAGTGAAATCGAGATTTTTTTTATATAAAGGTTGTTTGCTCGGTGTAAGCTCAAATGATAGCAGAAAACACCCTCTTTATTTTTGCCGCAGTTACATGGTAAATGGAGTCCAATCATTCTCTCATACTCAATTCCGAGAAAGAGGAATTGCACAAGCATTACACAAACACGTCCTTAAGATTGTTTTAAAATGTGTATGGAAATCTCTAATTGAATTAGCTTTAAGATCTTTTGCCACTTTGTTAAAGGTTTTTTTTTTTTTCAATGATACAGTGGTAGAGACTTGAATTGAAATTTCAATTTTAACTAATTTCAGCTAGGGGGTTATAATTATCGGTTGTATGGGCTCGCTAAAAATTATTTCTACAAATTATTAATTAATCACAAATACTCCTTATTCGAGCCGGGCTGGACCGAACTTTGGGTTTTCTATCATAGTTCAAGCCAAGCCCAAATATTAAATAGGCTCGGATTATATATCTAGATACAACCTGGCCTGGCCGAAAGCACCCATAACTTTAACAAACTTTGACCCAATAGCAACGAATCAGGTCGGGTCTGTCTTTAGGCCGTCTCAAGCCCAACCCAAATGGCAGTTTCTCTTCCCAATGCATGACTATTCTCCTAGGGGAGGTGCATCTCTTATCTTACTATGAGAAATAGATGTGAGGGCCATCACCCTATCTCTCATAGTAAGGTTCGTGGTGGGTTTATAGGGCGGGCTTGAACCCGACGACCTATGAACACCCCTAATTTATTGCTCCTCTTTTATTTTTTAAAAATATAGATTATGGTGCATGCACATGGCCTTAGTGAATAACTAGGGGACTTGTATTGTAGCTGTCTCCCAAAAATTAGATTTGAATTGCTTGGCATGTGATTTGAGGCATTAAATTGGGTTGCTAAGATTGAAACCCTGACATATGATGGCCCAAAACACCTAATGCATCTTATTTTTGAGATATAACTGATCTTGTATCTAATGGGGCAAGTGGGCCACCAAGCAATATTGGGAGCTCACAGTTTTAGTTCTGCTATCAACTAGTGATTTCAAACTGTTCCTTGAATTTCATATTGGCAGTCCATGTGATGACCTTTGATTGAATGGCTAGAGACTTTCAATGGGTATGATTTGGATTGAAGGGTAATCCATGTAAGGGTCAACAGGCACACCTCTCGTTGATGCAGGTCAACCAGCAGATGTAGGGAAGTGTAAAGAGTAACGATGGATTAGGACTACGAATATATCTGTTGGATTGTCTAATCCCAACCCCTCATCTAGTGGCCTCCAAATTTAATTCTCTCTATATGCATTTTTTGAGGGACAAAAAATTCACCATAAATATAGATTAATACAAGTGTCTAATAAAATCAAGACTTGGTCCTCATCTTTGAATGTAGAGTTTTATTATGTGCATCGGTCGGGGAATGGCATGGCAGATGCTTTTGCTAAGTTAGGGGATAGAAAGAGATGTAGCTTTGCTTGTTCCTTTGTAATATATTGTTTTTGTGTGGGTATTTAGTTCTAATACCTGCGCAGATGTCTTTTTCTTTACATCTTCTTTGTTAACGTACCTTTCTTAAGTCTTCAATATATTTTACTGTTATCCATATGAAAAAAGGATCTAATTGGAGCAACCAAATACGAAAGGCCACGCGTGCTTTAGGGCCACTTTTTCTTTAGCTTCCTATGTTGGACTACTAGTCACAAGTGTGATACTTTTAAGACCCAGCAATTTTTCGTCGGGAATACATGCCAACACCAATCAACCTTGAGTTTTTCATTTACACTACAATAACAAATTACACCTTTGTAGCATGTTTATTTAAAGACTTCCCTTTTGGCAAAAACTTTGAAAAATGTTTATTTCAAATAACGCCTTTGTGCAACACGTTTATTTCAAGTAAGGCCTTTTTGCCAAAGTTTGAAGTTTTCAAATAATGCTTCTGTGAAAAAGGAATCCATGATAGAGAGGAAGATTATTATCATAATTCATACAATCTCCTCGCAAAGAAGGGAAAACAAATGAATTGATTTTCCTTAATAAAGAGGATTTCAATTTTTTATGTGAGGGTAGTAATGTAAGATTCCACTCTCTCCGTAGAAATAGAAATATGAGAGCGAAGTCCTATTGCTACACAAATGCACTCCAAATGTTCTTCATAAAGACTGACCCATTTTATATTGATTGTTTGTGTCGTGATCATTTATTTGAATGAAAAAAGTTAATTAAAAAAATTATTTTTCAAACCTTTCATCTTATTCTATGGTGAGATATAACTCTTAAGTGCTGGTTTGGTAACTCTAAAAATAAGCTCTTATTTTGTGATTTAGAACTTATCTACATATTCGAGCATTTAGTAAACCTATAATTAATCTTCTAATTTTAGAGCTTATTTTATTAATTAGAGCTTTTGCCTAAAAATAGATATAATCTTAGGGAGGTTGCTTATATGTTTTTTAGATATTTTACGCTAAAGTAGATAGAGCTGGACAATGCAAAGATTTGTGTGTTTTTAATAAAAACATACTCATAAACTTTCAAAATGAAATAAATGGCAGGTTCTACATTGTAATTTATAAAAGGTGTGCTCCAATTACCACAATTTCTATGGTGGGCCTTAATTACCTCATGAAATATGAGCTTTTTTATATTTCTATGAAACTATTTAATTGTAAATTAGAACTTTAGAGCTTATTTTAGACCTTAATCTAATTAGCTCTTATTAATTAGATTAGAATCTCCGAACAGCATAAATAAAAAATATAATTCTATAGAGAAAAGTGTTACCTTCACCTATCACATGAAATACTCAACAGAAGAAATATTTTTCTTAAAAATCAGGCACAGAAAGAATTGAAAAAAAAATCTATAATAGAAGCATTTCTTCTTGAGATTGTTCTCCGAAGTCAAGTAAGCCCTGCGTCAAATGCCAGATGAATGAGGTAGTCAGCAACATATAATATTGGATTGTAGTGTTGGAATATCTCATACTAATGTGGTCCACATGACTAGGGTTGCAAACAGGACGGTACCGGATCGGAACAATAGTGGACCTGGACCTGTTTTTAAATAACGGTTTCGGTTCTGGATCCGTTTTTGAATCGGAACCTGTTTTGTTGGTTCTAGGCCCGTTTTCGATAAAAAAAAAAAAAAAAAAAAAAAAAAAAAAAAAAAAAAACTTAAATCCGGTTCCGGAACTGGGTTTACCTAGAGGACTCAAATCTAGTCCCAAAATCAATTCTATTTTCACTTTATTCTTCATTTTTTCTTAAAATAATGCATAAAGTCTACAACATCAAATTTTATGCATAAGAATGCCCCAAAAGAGTTGGCTTTAAAGTACAAATTCCAATATCAAAGACTCATATGCCGGGTCCCAGGTCCACGGGTTGGAACCTATATCGACCTGGAACCGGACCCATTTATGAATCGGAACCTAAATTAGGTACCGGACTCGGACCCGTTTATGAATCGGAACCTAAAATAGGTTCCAGACCTAGCATTTTGCGGGTCGGAATTTCAGGGTAATCGGAGAATTGGATACCCGTTTGCAACCCTACACATGACCACATTCACTATTTGGAAAAACCAAGAGGAATGATCATTACTCTTCGTTGGTTTTGAGAAATTGACTTGGATTCAATGAATCCTAATTGCATTTTGCTTCGAACCTAATCAAACCCAAAGGTGGAAACGCAGAGTCATCCTTATGGGTCTCTTTGATGGAGTGAGGCGAAGATTTCCTATAAATACATGGCTTTTGGTCACTCTCCCTAACCAACACAAAAGTATGACATTCCATCACTATTCACGCTTTAAGTGAGGTTTTGGAGGGAGAAAGTTCAGAGTCTCATTTGATCACAACTGTTCATCTTGAACATTTGTGATTAAACGTCCCCAATCTAAACTTTTTAAGACCCAAAGGGGTAGCTCAGTTGGCCTAGGACCACGGTTTGCACATGAAGGTTATAGGTTCGAAATTGCACTACCACGCTGGGGCTACAGGGGAGTTTACCCGGCTTCCCTTTGGGCCCAAAGGGATTAGTCCAGCCCAAAGGGTTGGGAACCCTCCGATAGTCAAAAAAAAAAAAAAAAAAAATCTAAGCTTGTAACGTGATGCAAGGCCAAGGCTATCACCATCAAGCTTCTTCATCTAGATCGAGGGTACATTTCTGAATTTAAGGGTTGATTTTCGTTTTTTCAAATGCATACATCAAGATCCATACGATTGATAATGTCATGTATAAAAAAAATGCATTACATATTATTTCCTACAAAAAGGCCTAAAGCATGTGCCGAGCAACACTTCAATTATGAAACTGTCACTCCTCTAACTAGTTTAAAACCGAATCCTGTAGAACAACCCCACCCATCCAACCAGTTTAAACACCAATAGACCCACTTTACTACCTACTTTACTATTCCTTCTCATTTCTCCTCTCCCTCCCATTCAGGAGCTCTCTAGAGTTGCTTCTCCTCCAGGCTCACTATTTAAAGCTTCTCTCTCACTCATCCTCTTGGATGTATTTTTGGTACAAGTTCTTAAATATTTTTAGCTAACCATTCCTTCCAAAACCTACATTCACCCTCTTGGATGTATTCTAGGTACAAGTTCTTAAATCTATTTAGCTAACCATTCATACAAAAACCTAGAAGCATTAGTAAAGGCAGCATAAATACTTTTCAATACTCCTCATTGGGTGGAACCCACTCCTAAACGCACCCCCTGAGGTGGAACCTGGTTGGCGCACTTTTGGCAACACACATATTTTTGGCGCCGAGTCATTCATTATGGGATTCAAACTAACAATTAGAAGCCATTTTTAAGTTGTTTCATGAGTTTTCTATCAGTAATAATATTTTTTTAAATAACAAAAATCCAAAAATAAAATAACAAAAAATATAAAAAAACAAAAAATATGTATGCAAGATCAAAAGGAAGCATGCATTTACAATAAAAGAAGACAATGATGCCGTTGTGTTGTGAAGAGTGATAATCTCAAAACTTGAAAAAAAATCCTAAAGAAATGCATACCTAGATGAAGATTCTTACTTAGATTCCTTAGAATAGCTGAATCTTTTAGTTAAATCCTAGTTTTTGGAGATTTGGTAGAAAGAAATCTTGAAAACATAATGATGGGAGCACTAGAGAGCAGTAAGGAGCCTTTTACAACAGTGAAAGTGGAGAAATATAGTGGATAAAGGGTTAAAAAACTCTAAAGTCGTCTTCCACAGTTGCAACGGCTGCTATTTTGGCCATAGCGTGGTACTCTTTATCTGGTTAGGACTTCTTTGATTTGAGAAGTCATTTGAGTTCGGAGTGGTACTCTTTATTTGGTTTTAGGATGATTGTTGTTGTGGGGATTGGTTGTTTGATGATTGCTCTCCTTCCATTTACTTTTTTTTTTTTTTTGAGAAATGGAATATTATTACTGCAAATCCAAAGATAAAGAGTTACAAATAAAGGAGGGAGAAGTAATCTCCCAAACTAAAGAATCTGACAAAGAATCAGCTGCTCTAGCTAAGAGATGAGCAACATGATTCGCAAACCTTTTAATAAAACCATACTTGAAGTTTCTAAACTCCATTAGTAATTTTTTGCAATCCTCAATTACTAAACCAAAATGTGAAGCATCAATAGCTACAGACTCCAACGATTGAATTACCAAAAGTGCATCTGACTCCACCATCACCTTATCAACACCCCTGTGTTTGAGCCAACTAAGAGCCTCACGGAAACTTAGAGCTTCAGCTAACTTTGCATCAAAACAGCCCCACAACCGCTTGCTACTTGCTTCGATAAAACAACCATTAGAATCTCTAAGTACACATCCAAATCCTGACTGGTTGTCGCTGGAAAAAAGTGTCGCATCAACATTGCATTTGATCCAACCAGCAGGAGGTTTTTGCCATACAGACATGGTTCCTGAAACTCCATTAGCAGCCATTGACATGCCCTTACTATGAGCGTCACGCCACTGATTTAGGACTGAATGAGCAAAACTACTAACCTGCTGTACAGATCTAGTGATCCCCTTCCATAAAATGTCATTGCGACCTTGCCAGAGACTCCATAAAATCATGGTTGCCCTACATTTGTCCTCCTCTGAATATCTACAAAAGAGTGCTTTCAACCACTCCAAAAAAGATGTTTCCATCCCGTCGTTTACTTGCTAGCAGTGGATAAGGCCTTCTTTGTTAGTGGAAGTGTGGATTGCCTTTTCTAGCACATTAGTTTAGTGATGCAAGTTAGAGCAGCTGCTTGAATTATTATATTGCTTAGATCTCATAATATTCTTTGGACAGTTGTTAGTAATGTGTGATGAATTGACAATATTAGAGGCATGTTCATCAAATCCATCTATATAATCTATAATGCTCAGATACAGATATGGATATAGATATTGATACGGTGATTGGGGATACAACTCTTCACTTTTGAGAATCTAGGACACGGATCACTTTTGAATAAATGAAATTATCATTGTTTTCGCCCCTTTCTACCATTTTTTAAAGGTGAGAAGGAAAAATATTAAAAGAACTATATGAAATAAAGGACTTTATAAGTAGGATATGTTAAGCTCGTTCCTTATAAGTAACGATGCAGTATCGGATATCAATATAAGTGTCATATTTGTACGATACGGATATGTTAGGCTTATACAAGTATTCGGGTATCAGAGTATATAATTATGACCGACTAATGAGTCTCTTCCTTTTGGGCCATTTTTCCTTTTGTACTCATGTGATTGCTTTTTGTTTGGTCACTAGGTTGGATAAAAATCCTTACAATAGAATATCTTTGCAGCCGTCAGAGAATTAATGTTAATTTTTTATTGAAAAAATTGAGAGGGAACGTGTGTGGGTGGAAGGGATGGGGGAGGGAAAGCACAATGAGTAGTCCTATGATACGCAGATATTTGATAATTGGTTATTATTTGGGTCATGTAAACAGAGTACTACTATTATACAGTAATGCTCATTTGGGCCCCTCAACTTATCTAGGATGAGCATGGTTTAAAATGCGGTCAACCCTGAAAATCGTTATGATGAGGCATTGCATCGCGGTTCGCGATCATTACAATGCGAATTTATATTTTACCCCAAAAAAATTCAAAAAACCCAATATATTATAAAATGCAAGAAAACAATTTTTTTTCTATTAATAAACATTTGTATCGTTGTCTTATATGAAACTTGTAAAGTCTGTTCTGAATTAAATAGATTTACACACACACACACACAAAGATATATATGTATATATATAAGGAAATATTTAAGTGAGAACTAGTTCTCCATGTGCTTCCGTGAAAACTATTGGTGGCCCTCCCGATAATCACTAAATGCCAAGGTTTGGCACCCATCCAAATGGAATGGACAGTTTGTTGAATTATTTTTTTTAATATGAAGCCATTAAACTCCTGGGCCACGGATGAATGGGTTAGAGGCATGTGATTGGGGTCAAACTTGATACTTGAGGTGGTCCCATATAGATCTTTTCATCACCCTTTGGTCCCATCACTAGATGAGACCCACAAATGGGCCCCATAAAAAGTTATCTTGGTGACTTCGTGGGAACAGTTCTCACTAGAACAAAGCCCTATATATATATTAAAATAAGTTAAAGTATCACAAATCTTATCCTATGCATTGCAACCTTAATTTTGAACTAACTATTAGTGGTAAACACTTAAAGTTAAGAAACTGGCACCAATAGTAGTGTAGTACTCAATTACTCAATCACCAAGTTAGTTTAGAGTGAATCTCAACTTTCAAGTAGCATTTACTACTACATCAAGATAAATAAATTAATTAGGAACAACCTCTTACCTTAGTGGTAAGAGGTGCCAGTTCTTACCTGCCTACCCAGAGTTCAAACTTAGGCAAGAACCTTTCCCCATCTGAGGTTGTGCTACCTCACCAGAAGTTAACTCCTCTCACCAGAGGGTTTTCCCACCTCACCTGAGGTTTACTCCCCTTACCTGAGGGCTCCCTCGCCTGAGAGCTCCCTCGCTAGAGGGCTAGTGTCCCCAGCCCCCTAAAGCTAGGATACCAAGAAAAAAAGATAAATTAATTAATTAAAACATCGGAGTATGGACATAGGGATATTGTGATTGTGGAGGGAAGAAGCCTTCGTATGAGAATCCACCAAATCTTGCAAATCACTTGAGTTTTGGTGTAACAAGAGGTTTGGGAAGCTATGGCACAACCTCAAGAAACTCCACAAATAGTTTGTGAAAGAAAGACGGAGAAAGAAAAGTTTTTTTTAAAAAATATTGTCCTTTGTGACCGTTATTTGACCGTTATAACCATTGTAACTTATATTTTCACTGTTTTTTTTAGACCATGACTATTATATTGAAAATAACGCAACGGCCATTTTTTTAAACCATGGTTGGATGTGACCTTTCAACTTGCCTGGACGATTGGCATGAACTGAGGTGGGCCTGGTAGTTGGCCAAATTTGTTCAAAACCTAAAAAGTTGGGGCCTGTTGTGTAGCCAAACTTTCCTCAATAACATCGCCCACTTGTGCACCAAAATTTACCTGTACATTTTTTTTATAACAAAAATGCTTTAATTAAAGCAGTCAAACATTATGACTGGCATGGACAATCTCATACTTGTGACTGAAAAGGTGGAACTGTTACTCTAGGTCTCATGTTGCGGTCGTTTTTGCAAATTTGGTCACAATAGCAGAGACAATGGCTACTGTGAAACACAAGATACTGGTTTTATTCAGAAAGGGCGGAGTTGGCAAGAGCACATTTTCTGCCCAACTCTCTTTCTCCTTAGCAGGTATGGATTACCAGGTTGGACTTCTAGACATTGACATCTGTAGACCTAGGATTCCAAAGATGCTCGGCCTAGAAGGCCAGGATATTCACCAAAGCAATCTTGGTTGGTCACCTGTGTATGTTGAGTCCAACCTTGGTGTCATATCTATTGGAATCATGCTTTGACACCTAGATGAGGCAATCATTTGGAGGGGACTCCGCAAAAATGGAATCATCAAGCAATTCTTAAAAGATGTTTACTAGGGGAAACTTGATTATCTCATGGTGGATGCTCCTCTTGGGACCTCAGATGAGCACATATCAATAATTCAGTTTCTCCAGGTGACATGGATTGATGGTGCAATCATTATAACCACCCCATAGCAAGTCTCTTTGATTGACATGCGTAAGGAGATAAGTTTTTGCAAGAAGGTTGGAATCCCAGTTCTGGGTGTTGTAGAGAACATAATTGGGCTTCGACAATCAATTGTAGATTTCGGCTTCATGAAGATGACACTGGATGGTGATGAAAATGATGCTATAGAGTGGGCTGTGAACTATATAAAGGCATATGCTCCAGGGCTGCTGTCTTTAGTTGCCTGTAGTGAAGTTTTCGACAGCGGTGGAGGCAGGGCGAAGAAGATGTGTATGGACATGCAGGTCCCCTTTCTTGATAAGGTGCGAATGGATCCACAGTTATGTAAAGCAGCAGAGGAAGGTCATTCGTACTTTGCTGACCAGAAATGTAGTCCTAGTGCACCTGCTCTTCGAAGAATCATAGATAAGTTGTTTTCTACTCTACCATTTCAGGAACCTCAATAGATGCCAATAAGTCATTTGTTGCACATGTTCTTATCCTTTTGTAGCTTTGTTGGAACATGCCATAGTGCTAATTTACTTGCATCTAAGCATCTACTTTTGATGTCGGTCATGTTTTTGTTAATGCCTTCTAATTGTATAATTTCTTAACCTTTTGTGTTATAATTCAATTGTTTACATGATAAAATGTTTAAGCCCTCTATTTGGCGGTCTTTGTTTGAATTTGATTACTATGGAGGATTATTCAACTAGACACAAAAGTGGGGAGAGAAGGGGAAACATCCTTCATAGAGATCTTTGGGTTTATTCATGGAGAGAAATTTCACCAAACTACCTAAATAGACTTATTGATGAAACAAAGTTCACCAGATTACAAATTGTTTTTTCCTTCAACCCGTGAATAATATGTTCTAGATGAAAGTTTTGCGGCTCTAATTTATACCACAATAGATAGGGGACGATTTTTTCCTACGCACCTGCACACTACACATGGGAGTCATTTGTCACATGGGACCTGCCTTTGGTGATGGTCTAGATCGCTCTCCAACAGGAGCATGTGCATGGGAGAAAATTTCCCAACATATTGGTATTAGATGTATCAGTATAAGCCTTATATATGTTTTATATGTAACCTCCTCTCTCTCTCTCAATGTCATTTAGATGTTTCGACATAACTATCATTTCAATCTGTAGTTGATTGCAAATGCTAGTATTTACATAAGTATCATTCCAATCTGTAATAGATTGCAAATGCAAGTATTTGGGTGTTTGTTTTCCTTCAATTTTGGGAACAACTTGTTAGACCATGACAGTATGACACTGCTTTAGTAGGTTTAGTGCCTAATTAACCTTGATTAGGCACTTAATGAATATTTGGATGACCTTTGTGATGGATTAATTAGATTAGTGGGGGTTGACCAAAGTTAGATTTAGTTATGACCAATTAATAGTTTTATTAGTGTGTGTGTGCGCATTTCTAATATGAGTTTGTCTTCATGGGCATTTCATCAAGCATTTTCCCTACATCAAATCTTTTTTTCGTTCAAAACCAATTGGACCCAACCCAACTCAAATCCAAGCCAATCAAACCAAAAGCCCATTTTCAAGATTTATCTAAATAGCATGGGCTTGCATGCAATGGCCCAAACTCAACTCCCATTAAACAACCCATTCATCATCGACCTCCATTCTTTTCTCTTCTATCATTCAATAGAGAGAAACTCTCATTTCCTTTCACTTCTTTTTCTTCTTATCTTCCCAAACATAAGTGAGAGAAGGATTGTATGTGAGAATTGAGGGGTTCATCTTCTTCCTCAAGCCTTCCTTCATCCTTTGCATAGACCCATCTTTCCAAATCTTCTCTATCAACAAGGTTTCTTCCCAACCACCTGTTTTTAGTTCCAAACAAGCTAGGGGGACTATGCATGTTGGATTGAGGAGTTAGGGAGCAACCCAACTTTAAATTCGTCATCTTCCTCAACCTCATCTTCCTCAACCTCAAGCTTCATTCATCATTATCTTCTTTATGCCCATTTCCTTGGTAAGCTTTCTTTCTCCTAAAGTGTTCTATGGCCTAGTAATGCTAGTTAAAAGTCATTTACATGCATGCATACTGATTTTATCTCATTTCAATCATTCACCATTGTAGGGATTACAATATATGAGCTAGTGTTTGGGGATTTTCCATAAATTGAACCAAGAAGAGGGTATTGAGCTGTAAAGAACCAAATAAGGCAAATCTGAGTAACTAGATTCATGTATGTTAATTGGTTCATTGATTGAGTATTGTTATTCCTTGGAATGTTAATTCAGCCTTTTCATTTGAATGGAATGTTAATGGAATGGATGTGGGTTAATAAAATAGCTTGTACAAGGAACTTTGGATGCTCAAATTATGTGTCTAACATGATCTAAGGATGATTGGTAATTGAAATGGGAGAACAAAATTGGTAATTCTGGGCAATTTCAGACTCAGAAATTGCCCAGAATTCGGCCAGCCGGATCGGGCCCGCTCAAGTGGGTAGGCCCATTGGGCCTAACATTCTCAACTTTGAATGGCCATAACTTTTGACCCGTACATCGATTTTTGGAGTTCCATAAATCTTTGGAAAGCTCTTGGAATGTAGAAACCAATAGTCCACACGTCCTAATCATCAGAGATTGGAATTGAAAGTTGATATGTGGACCACTGAACTAGGCCCTGTCTCTTTGGGAAAAGAGACTTTATACCTAGTTTGGACCCTAAATTGGAACCCATGGACTAAACTCTTCATAATCAATTCCTGATGATGATTGTGACACAAATACTAAACCAATAAGGTTCTTAGGTTGTGAAAGGATTGACATTGTAGGTCCCTAGACATGGAACCCTTAACTGATTAACTAAATCCAATGGAAATTGTAACACATGAGAAATCTTGAGCTGAAATTATCTCATATGCCTATCCATTTGTATAGCATGTTACCATGGGTATTGGTTTAGGAATTTCGATGCATCACGCACACACACAAAGCGACACCAATAAAATGTAGCACGTGCATCGAATTACCTTAAACTACACAGAAATGGATGGTTATAAATGACGGGTAATTAGATTAGGATTGGCTAGTAAACCTCCTTGATTCCATTAATCACATTGCATTTGCATACTGTTATTGACTTTATTATTACTCTCAAATCTCTCAAGGATTGTTTTATATAGCATCCGCGTTATTCTCTTGCAGTATTGCTATTATTTTACAATTGTATTGTGCATGGACTTGATAAACTGTAACGTCCCACGAACTCAAGATCCTTTCCAGAGGAGGTGAGACCGAAGGTCAAGATCCTACTCCGAGGAGGTGAGACGGAAGTGTGTGTACTTGATTAAATCGAATGAGTCGGCACTACTTAGTTTCGACCGGATGATACTTGACGGGGTTGAATCTTGGTTTAGAATTGAACGCCACTGCGCAATAGATAGTCTAGAGCACCGGAACTCCATAACCCAGGTAGCCAGGAGGACCTTTGGCCGAGCCCCTGGTGACATCCCAAAATGCATGCTCTCTATTAAGGATGGATTAAGCAAAGGTAGTAGCAAACTAGAATGAAGTATGTATTTGGTCTTGATTCGATAAAGCATGAATTACTCATATACACAATGTGCCTAGTTTCTGATTATTTAACATCTTTTAATCTACTGTCAATAATTAAAATTTAATATTATATTTGATATATCTTAATTGCTTATGCATTGCTGAATTGTCGCATGGTGCTACACTTGGTGTCACAAGGATCCAGATTACTAAAGAGGATAGCTAATAACTTTTATATCTTATTTGATCGCCGGAGTACTTACAAGTGTGGTAATTATGACTTGAAACTAGATAGTTAATCTTGCATTTAGTTTAAGTATACATTGAAGGTTTAAATTATTAGCTTGTTAAAGGCAATTGTAATATAATGGATTGGTTAAAAGACTGCTCATGGCTTTGTTATTGATGGTATACATGCTTCCGCAAATAAATGTTCTTTGACAGGTGTCAGTGAGTAATCCTCACACGTGAAATGTAGAATTTCCTCCTTCGTGAATTTGGACTTTGTCCGGAACATGTGCGAGTTCACGGGAGTATGCGTGTCACACCTTGGGAACCACCCTAATGAGGGGATTCTCGGGTCCGGGATGTAACACAACTCCATTATCATTCTGAAGCACCCAAGTTGGATTTTGTATAAATTGCTAGCTTTGGCTGGAATCATCTTGATACCGTTTCCAAACGTTAGGCCTAGAGCAAAAACCATTGCATCAAACGTTAGGTCTAGTGCAAAAACCATTGCAAAATTAGGACAATTTAGTGTACTCCTAGTTTTTACTTAGATGATTAAAAACACTAGCACCTTGGAAACATGTCTAGCTATTTGTTCCCAAAATTCTCTTTTACACATTAATTTGCATTAAGCTGCAGATTTAGATCTTAACATGCTCTTTTACACATTTATTTTTTTTAGATGTTAATTGAAAAAGAACTTGCACAATTATTTTGGAGTAACCAGCTGCATTAGATGAAATTATAGAACACTAATTTTGGTACGTGCACAATTTATTCCATAATGCAACTCATACCTTGACCACACATGCACACGCGCGCACACATAATCTAGAGTTTTACTAATTCACATTATCCATGCCAACCAAGCAGTAGTGCTCAACTTATCATAAGCACACCTAGTGGGGCCCACCTTATGATCCATCGAGTGGACCATAAAATAGGAACCCTTGATCGTCACCGATCCTGGGTTTGGTACCCATCGGAATGAATTGGACTGTTGGATCGACTGTGCACTCATTTTGAATGTTGAAAACTTGTCGGCCTTTAATCAAGTGGTTAAGATGATGATCTGAGCCTCCGTAAAAAAAATAAAAAATAAAAAATAAAAAAAAGAACCCAACCCAAGTTGGGCCCCATAAGGAAGTGTGCTCAGCAGGAGTGGGCCCTCTACATGCATGCGCATATTATGTAGCCCTGGTTAAATACTTGAAACATTTGTCATGAAATGCAGCAACTGAGATTTTGCAACTTAGGAACTCAACGAATTCCAAAAGGCCATTTTCACTGTAGTGACTTCCACATAATTTTAAGAATTTTCTGCCTCAAAAAAAATTTGTTTATGCCTTCCACATAATTTTAAGAATTTTCCACCTCAAGAAATATGTGTTTATTATGCCTGCCAATGTTTTAAGTTCCCCTCATAAATTCTTGCACTCAGACAGGCTTTATCCTAGTATAATGTAACCCATAAAATCAAGGAGCACATTTTTTTTTTTTTTTTTTTTATCGATAACTAAAACTTTCATTAAACAAACAACAAAGAAGCAGGAACACACGAAAAGAAAGAGAAGAGAAAATCAAACTAAAGGGTACAAGAGCATTGTACCCCACTCAATCCCAATTACATAATAAAACCCTTCCACTGATAGCTTCTCTTGGCTAAAGCATCAGCCATACTATAAGAGTCTTATAAAGGAGCATTTATGAGGGGAACTTAAAACATGGGCAATGACTCGTATAAAGGAGTCACTCAAGGAGCACATTTATAAGACTCCAGTCCATGTTGGGCAGACATCCAGTTATCAGGATGGCAATGACTCGTATCTGATTTGCTTGTATTCTATCAATAACATTCATTATTTTCAACTGTGGTGGCTAAGATTTCATTGAATGTTGATGTGATGGGTTGTCTTTATTTTCTTACAATTATCACAATCCGAGTGAGTACAACTTTGCTATATCTCCATTGAGGAGTGGAGGCCCATCTCATGAACATTCAGATGTTTGTAACCTATCAGTTAAAAGATGGAAAGCTTTAAATGTAGAATGGAATGCCAGACATAATTGTCTTTGCTTTATTGTAGGGTACATGAGTACTGGTATTCATATTTATACCATTTGTTCTCAAATTAAATGAGCCATCTTTTTAAGTGAGACCCATGCATACCCACCCTGTTTGAGTATTTGTTACATTTATTTACCAGCTAACCCTCCATTGGCATTCAAAACCATTAATCCACAAATAATCACACTCATTGGCCATTGGGATCTCCATAAACTGAGTCCTTATAAGACTTCGATAGTCCTTTCCAACCTTGATTCTTCACTCTCAGCACCTTTGGTAAAAGCTCATTTCCCAGAAACTTGGAAAGTTCTCCAAATGTGCCAAGAGTTCAGCCTTCCATTATTAGATTGCTAATTAGCCACCATGCTTAGTTTCTCTCATCATCTCTACGCTTGGACTCGGTGAGTAAGGATATTCTAAATTTGTACACTAGTAGGATCAATGCAGTATTAAGTACCAATATGAGCATGGAATCAAGTCCGACAAGGTGGGCAGGTACAAGTATCCGAGTATAGCTGAGGAGGGAAAAAAAGAAAGGTACTCTGTACTTTCTCTCTCTCTATATATATATATATCTCTCAAATTACAATTCATGCACCTATGCTGACAAGAAGAATGCTCAATTCCATTTATTAAACAAAATCCCAAATATGGCTTTCTACTAAATGAAGATGAAGATGACCCAAGAACAACAGATGGATTTCACCTAACAACATGTATCAGTGAAGATAGCATAAATATATGAGAGAGAGAGAGAGAGAGAGAGAGAGAGAGAGAGAGAGAGAGAGAGAGAGAGTGCCACTAAACATCTACTACATTTTAACAAGTAAAAAGTTAGCATTGGAAGTTCTGCAGAGTCAACATGAGCTGGAAAGAAAGACCATGGGTAAATACAAGAGAGAGAGACTGAAGAAACTAGCTTGATTGAGGAGCACATACAATACAAGCTAGTAGAAGCATGGCAGAGGAAGTTGCATCTTCTTCTCCACTGAAACTGCTCCTCTTGAACTTGCGTGCCTTTCCCTTATGATGCAGCACTGCAACCTCTTGCTTTTGGCCTTTACCCTTCACCTCATGCTTCTGTTGCTTCATAGATTCATTTCTACTAGTCCTAGATTCAACCACCTTGGATACCATTGTCTCTGTTGGCCTACAAAGGAAGTTAGTTGTGCATGGGAGACAAGCACACATGCTCATGTATTTATAGAGAATAATTGTAAGGAAATACCCTTGGGTCTTCAAACTATCACCAACTTAACCTTTGATTTTGAGAGGATGTTACAACCTCACCCCTATACTCCATGAATTATTGATCCCTGACAAGCTGCAATGCACTGTCCTTTGGCAATAAATCTGTACAAGTAGCCCCACCCATGATTTTGTTGATCTGGGCCAAAGATAATGGAACCCTCTGTGCGTGGTTGATGACCCAAAAAAACTCCTACACAATATAATTTTAAGTAATCATTTCATTAGTGACTTGTAAATGGTTGATTTGGATAAAAAAATAAAATAAAAATACAGTAACACTCCACATTCTTCTTAAATGAGTCCAAACAGGGCAATGCCCGTATGCTACTGCCCACCATCCATCATTGGGTTCAAATCATGGTTTTAGAACTTGGCCGAAACCAAGTTGTATCACTTAACACATAAAGGTTTAGTCCAAATTGTGCAAAAATTGGAACTCTATTCTCACCAATATTCAAAGCCATAGAAACTGAAGATTTGAAATTTGTATTTTATGAAAATGTTTCATATTTTTTCCTTTTAGGAAGGAAAAAGACCGAAATAAATCAAGATGCCAGTGTAGGTCCTATATATCAGCTGACATGTAAAAACGTTTCACCTTGTGCCGATATAGTGTGTGAAACAGTGTTCTAAAACCAGGCCCAAATAGTCTTCCACCTGCCTAGCACAGTTGGTACCAAACACACAAGTCCTTCATGCTGACACACGAGTAACTATATTTAAGCCCGAGCGGAGCCAGGGGAGGAATAAGCCAGTCACGCTCTCAAGGATAATAGCTTAGTTAGGGTAGGGAATATTAGGATTAAAAACAAAAACTCCAAGGCCCAAAGTATGAAAGATGATCACTAATTGTGGTTTTGATTATGATGAATCTCATCACCCTTTCAGCAAGCCAAGGAGTATATTGCAGGACTGGCAGGTCTTGTCCTGAGTGAGGGCTCTTCATGTGCAACCTATCTCGTCCCAAGTGCCTTTGTTTATTTTTCTAATGTTTCCCCTAGAAATTGGATCTCACCCCTAGAGATTAATTCCATCTTTGATTATAGGGCCATGCTGCACGTGATGCCACAAATTATGGGCAACATTCCCCGCATAGTTTGCACATCGATCCAGCCCATCCAAATCATGGGGCCCGTCGCCCACGGTTTCCAGCTTAGTGCCTAATACGCTGACTAGACAATTCTTATCTTTAATAAGTAGCTAACTCACACCATAGGCTAGCTCATTCAAGGCTCATGTGACTAGAACAGAATATAATTCTGACACTGTCCGACTTCACTATCCCAGTTTTGTCAACTAAATTAGACACTAACTAAGTTATTATGAGATGGGTTTGGAAGACAAACATATATGAGCTAACTCTGATCTAATGCTTGATTATGCCACTAATTTCGGTGACGACGATTGTGATAATTTGGGGCCCAACATAAGTGGCCACCTACCAAGTTGGATTGTAGTGAACCTCAATCATCCTCACAGCCTGATCATGATAAGATGGTGCTGTGCAGATCAATAATTGGGTCATTTCCTGAATACAGTTGTACTGGATTTTTTGTACTCAACCATTTGGGCATCTCTCTTGAGCAAAGTGCTGGACTCTGAAGGTGCAATGAACACAGCAAGGATGAATGATGTAGTACTAAGGTCTGTATTTGTTTTATTTGGAAAGAGTCACATGCCATGGGTTGGTGTATGTGCCCATAATAACTCAACACAATGTACGTTGCTTAGAAAATGGGGTGTTGGGCACTCAAGAAAGCTTTGACCCATTTAGGAAAATGAATGAAGATTGGCTTTGACCCTTGTGAGCTAAAGAATCTACACTAGCTATTAGCTCACATGGAGCTTAATGCAAGAGAAAGAGGTATTGTGATTATTGACCTAGGTTGGTTGATTTTAATCATTTGCAGTTTTTTCTATCAAAAACAAGATAATGTGTAGTCCGGTGGTTTGTCTTTTCACAGCCTTCATACCTTCCAAGCCTATCCTTATGTTAGCCTCTTCAGTAGGCGCTTTGTTTTAAATTATCAAAACATTTTATAGAAGAGTACGTTAGGGTTGTATACTTACATGCTGTAATGATTGTCTTGCTAGGAATCTAAGCCTATGCATGCATAAAGGGCTACATTCTGCTAAGAGGTCCCTCTCATGAATTTATTTGAGAGGTAGTCTTTTTTACCACTTAATAGGATATTCCATGACAAATATAACCCTATTAACCTCTCTAGCCTCCTTATTGCTAATTTGAGTAATTCATGGGGGTTTAGAAAGTATGAAGGGGTTGGATTTATCATGGGGTGTCTCACGTGTTGGGAAAAGGGTTACGTCTCATGTAAATCCATGAGAGGTACCTCCTAGAAAAGCATTATCCCATACATAAACATTGACAAAGAGCTGGCTGAATACTATTTATAAGTGGTCCGGCTCCATGGGGCTCACTTGGGTCCACCTTTGATCAGGCTGCCCTCTTACACACAATGCACCTCTAACCTTTACTCGCCATTGAATTGCATCTAAAAGAATGTTAGTTTAAAAATCTTTAAGCTTCAAAGGCATTAAATGAAGGGTTAGGATAATCTGAGTCTTAAAAAAATAAAAAAATGTTAGTTAAAAGATCTATAAACTTTGAAGCTATTCAATAAGGGGTCAGGGTAATATGATGGAGCTAATTTCTACCTCATTCTAATGTCCATTATGACACCTTTCCATCCCCATACCCCGACTAATATGTATGATCCATGTGGGTCCCAAGAGACATATGAGCAGTAAAACCATCATCACCTAGGTGATAACCACAGCTAGGGCTCACTTGGATGCATTACAATCATTGGTTAAGGGTTGAAAAAACAATCATTGTCATTTTAATTTTTCTAACACTTTATTTGGTGCCCTAAAATATTAAAGGTATATAATTACAGTCTTTTGTTGAAAAGTCAATATAATCTATTGGCCAAAATACACTATCCTTGTCCACTACATATTCAGGTTTCAGCTTGCTTCAGGATTAGTTATACATGGCAATGATGGATTTTTGGACAATTAGTAAATTTGATCATCGAGTCCAATCATTCCTAGAAGGAGAATAGATTTTTGCATGCATTATTGTAGAGGAATTGGAGAGAGCATCAACACAACCAGACCATCCAACTTTTATCTGAGGCCAGTTTATCACATGTACTCTACTAAGAAGCATCAAACCATGAAGAACACATGATGCCATACTCTCTGTACTATCATTCATGCCCTTTCTAATCACACACGCTCCATGAGTAAGAGACTGATGCCCTAAAAAATAAATAATTCAGAGGTATGATTTCATGTGTGTAGAACATATCAGGAATTTAGTGTGTACCAAATCTCTCATCTGGGCAATGCACCGCCAATCGATCCAAATTATCCAATCAATTCAATGGGCCTGAAGTTTATACCCAAATGGTTCTTGCCTACTTTTAAGCAGAAGCCATCTGCATTGTATAATGAAAATCATTAGATCATTCCTTTCCTTACTATGAAATGAGTGTCTTAATACCTTCCAAGGATCATTCTTAGTGTTGCAACATTTAGATCTTAATCCATCAAAGTTATGGATTACCTGGATCGAAGGGCATTTATCAATCGATCAGATAGTATAGGCGTTTTACACGAGGGGTTTTACCTTCAGTATCTAGTTTCTCCTAGAATTTAATCTCCTGTAAACATAAAATAAGGTTGCATTTGTCTCCTTCCCACTCTGGGACTGAAGAAAATTATTTGTATTTATACTGATCTGAGAGCACTCAATTGTCTTACAGATGTAAAGATTGACACTACAAAGATACAATTTTGACTAGAAAATACTTTTGAATTGACTAAAACGGCCACAGTTGCACTCTCCTGCCAACACACTCTGGAAGGAAATTCTACTCGAGAGAAGAAATCATCCTGAAACTGGTTTGCATCGATAAAGGAGTTGATTTTTGCTTGCAATCATTGTCAATCTGAAGCCAATGTGAATGTAGGTTGTGAGGGTATTTTAATAGCATTCTATTTTAAGTAAATAATGGCTTCCACTAGAAAATAACATTATTAAAATAAAACATGCTGGTTTAAAAAATAAAAGCTTCTCATGGCACACTGGTTAGCAGATATGTTTTTTAAGTAACCACTAGAATTTACAGGTCAAGAGTTCAATGCTTAAGAACATGTCTACAAACTAGTATGCCACAAGAAGTTTTTGCTTATAAGCCAGCATCTTTTATTTTTATAATATTGTTTTCTTGTGATATTTTGCTAACGCTACATTGGCAGCAGTGGAGGCTTTATCTTGGTCGAGGCAATCGGAATTGGCACTGCTTCTTTCACTATCTTCTCTGCCGCAACTTTCTCCATCAAAGCTTGTTCTTGCATGGCTTTCACAATAGCCCTCTCATGGTCTTTTCCTCTCTTTCAATCTGCATGTTCATTATGATCTCTGCTTTTTTGTCGATTGGTTTGAAGTACTCCTCAATCACAATTTCCTGCAAATAACAGTCAACCAAATGATAAAAGCAACCCAAATGGCTAAAAAAAATAAAGAAAAAGAAAAAATAAAGATATTTTCATCCCAAAGAACACCCAAAAGGACTTTTACAAGGAGTCAATTTTGAGTTACAGATTTTAGCAGAAAGTTTTCTCAGGGCCCCATAACAGCAAAGACCAACCCTTGAATTGTTCTCTTGTTTGATCTTCAACTATCATTAAGATTTTTTTTAGATTAAAATTTGTTAATTGTCAGTCTTTTTGTTCTGTGTCTATCTTTTGTTTTCTGTTTTTATATGGCTCCTTCGTATTTTTTCACTGTTATACAGTCTCTTCATTACTCAAAAAGCCACCATTTACCTCCATAGATAATCCACTGTACAGATCATGATTCAGGAACCAAAAAACTCTCCTCTTCTAGTTTAAAAAAAGTGCCTAAAACAGATCAACTCTGACAATCTTAGAAATTTTAAAAAGATTATAAGCTATCCATGTAAGAATTTCCAATAAAGGTTGCAACAACAACCTCATTTGACACTAATTATAAGCCATGGTCTTAATGTTGGAAAATCCTAGTAAGTTGGGAAGAAGGTCCATTAGGTCTGCATGTTGGAAAGAATATAGCCTGTTCCAGATGCCAATAAAGCTTACTGTTTCTTCCAGCTTTCTGTTGAGTGCTAGCATCTCCTCAACCATACAACGGACCTCCGCTAAAATGGCCTGCTCTGGGATCCTTCTCAAGGCAGCGTTCCTTTCTTGTGCCTAATCAAACCATAGAGTATTACAACAAGAAATAACACTTTCTGCAAAGGCATAGTAACAAATGAAGTAATCTTAATTACCACATCCACAATGAAGAAAGATCCAACAGAATGACCAGGTCAAGTTTATGAAGCCTCATGGAACAATAATGATTTCAAGAGTGATACAAAATAAATGAATCAAATATTTTAAAACAACAACCACGACCATCATATTTAAAAAAATTAAAAAATAAATGTCCCGTTAATAGACAGATCTTACATCTACCAAAAAACACTGCATGACTAATCTGTTATGAGACAGTAGAACCTATTTATAACTAAGAAAACGTTAGCGACTTGCATGTAAGCTGGGAAAACAACAGGTTTTTTTTTTTTTTTTTGTTTGTGTAGCTATGAGAAATTTAATAAACTATGTATATATATATGGTTGCGGTTGACCAACCCTAGAAGCCACAACCATATTTCCTTCTCTCTTCTCTATTTTCTCCTTTCTTTGTCTTTAGGGCTTCGAATACCCTGTGGTGAAACTAGGAAATTCCGTGGAGGATGGGACAATATTTACAAAAAAAAAAAAAAACCCTTTGAGGAAGGTCCATACGTCTTTGAGAAAGAACCTAGATTACATTAAGATTAAGCATCCAACTTGGTACCAGAGTATAAATCTTGGTAGGAACCTTCACAAAGAAGTTTTGTAGCGACCTGGTTGAGGATCCAAAGCCCCTGCTGAACTTAGACAGAAAGTCATCTAAGGAATTTACTTCTTTTTTTTTTTCTGAACAGTATCAGAGGAATTTACTTGACTGGAGCGAAGATTTGAGTTCATATTGAGAAGGCTCGGTGTTCCTTGCTAGCGGAAAGGGTCCTCCAGCAAGATAGAGGTTGCTTTCTAATTCAGTTTGCATTGTGCAGTTCTCTGAACCCTATTTCTGACGTCAACACTGAAAGGAAAAAACTGTCCGTCTTGATTAGGAACAGCTCCAGCAGTCATGAGCAGGTAGTAAACCCATGTTAATACCTGGTTTTAGTTAATATATGGTTGGCGCCCTCTTTGATGTGCTGAAGTTCAGTGACATCTCTAAGTTGTTAGATTGAGAGGAGTGCGCACTGTTCTCCTAATCCAGTAAACTAAGCTGTGTGGTTTGTAATAAGAGGGCTGTTAGTGTCATATAAAGAGAGTATCTAATATCTAGAGTCTGCAATGGAGTCTCAGCCAGGGGGAGAAAGTTCTGTGTCCTCTTCCTCCCAAGAGTTACCTAGTGTCATGAATCCAAAGACAAGAATTGCATCAAATCTGTTGGATGGAAACAGCTATAAAGATTGGGCCTGTTTGGCAAGAATAGCTATCCGAGGGGCCAAAAGACTTGGATATATTGATGGGGTATTGAAGAACCACTTAAAAAGGATCCAAATATTCAGACTGAACTTCTAAAAATATGTTGATTACAAACTAGATTTTAAATTCAATGGAAGAAGGTGTTGGAAGTAGGTGGGCCTCGTGGATAAGTATTCAAAAACTTTTGACCCACTAAATGCAGGGATCAAATATCCATAAGGCCAAGGACCCAAGCCCAAGATCTAAAACCCTAATCTCATGCATTAAGATCAAACATCCATCAAGAAGATAGACTAAGAAACAACAAGCATAACTAGATCTACTAATACAAATAGATAATAGATCTATACCTTTAGAGCTTTGTTGTGCTCTAATCGAGAACTTGATCTCTATGAAAATCTCTTTTCGCAAACTTTGATCTCCCTTGCCTTTGTGTTCTTCCACGCTATGACCCTCTTAGAGAACTAGAAGGAGAATGGTGGGATCTCCAAGTAGAAGAAAACCCTAGCACTCTAGTAGGAAACCACAGGAGAGAGATGCACTTGAGAGACTATTGTGTGTAGAGATCTCTAACCCTCACCTCTTATTTATAGTTTATTTATGGAACACCTCCTCTTAGACCAAGATTAGAAATCTCAATTCTATTCTTAGTATGTATACTACTCCTCCTTTCCTTAAGAGTTCTAATGAGATTAGTAACCTTCTCTTATTAGGGCTAGTATGGGCACCACTAGGGCTTCCTTAGAATTTGGCTCCAACTAGGAATCTGGACCCCACATCTCATGTGAATTCTGGACCCACAGTTAATTGCAAATAAGTCCACTAAATAAATGCAATTGTACTCCAGTCTTAGGAATAATTACAAGAAGACCCTAAACTTCTCAATTACTACAAGTAGGCCCCTCCATCAATTTTCCATGGATCTATTGGAATAAATCTGTCCAACCAAATTTGATCCATCTCTTATTATCCTTGTGACCCAGTTAATCATAGTAATCATCAGTACTATCCAATTAACTCTTAATTGAGATGGGTTCGCACTCACTAATGATAAAATCCATTAATTGGCACAAGGAGATATTTAAGAGGATAGATTACATCTTGAGAATTATATGTTCCCACAGCTCCACTACCACGTACCCAAGACATCGAGGTGTTGACCTACAATTGGCATCACTCATTGATAACTCAAAGTAAATGTATAGTAGAAACTTAAGTCCATTAATCTCTCAGGATTAGGAGCCTATTGCTTGGGAATTATGAGAGTAGTCCTTTAATCAAAGACAGATTTGTATAAGGTGCTACTCATGGTCCTTCAGTACATCCAATGTACCAGCACAATGATCCAGAGTCTTACACTCTGATGATCGAGACATATCACACTATCTTATAGTGATCACAGTGATATAACCTTATCAGATGAGATGCTCAATCTCATCACTGGCTGTGAATCAATTTAAGTATAAGATTTGTGATCTATGTCTATTATATGTGGATCTCGTCCAAACATATGGATCACATCTAATATACTTGTGGGCTCCGGTTTATTTCATGAACCATCATGTCATTTTGTATTGGTCATGTGCAAACATAGAATAAAATACCATTCATCTCATGAATAAAGCATGAAAATATAAATTAATTAATGAAAAAAATCAATTTATCCGGATTATCCGCAGGATTGAGGTCATACAATCTAACAATCTCCCACTTGGACTCAATGCCAATCAGAATTGCATCTAATGCCCATTCCGTCTACATGCCTCTCAAATACTTTGGTAGTCAAAAGCTTAGTAAACGGATCTGAAGAGATTATCCACAGATGCTATTTTGGTGATAGCTATGTTACCTCTCTGCACAATCTCTCTGACTAGATGATATTTCCTCTGTACGTGCTTTTGGCTTTTATAGTTTCTTAGTTTCTTGGATTGTACGACTGCCCCGCTGCTATCACAGTATACTGTGAGCGGCTGTCGCGCTAAAGGTATCACTCCAAGTTACAAAAGGAATCTTTTGAGTCATACTGCTTCTTTAGCTACTTCACAAGCTGGTATGTATTCAACCTCCGAGGTGGAGTCAGCGGTACATTCCTATTTGATACTTCTCCAGTTAATAGCTTCGCCGCCAAGCATAAAAACATACCAGAGGTGGATTTCATAGAATCCTTATCTGACATAAAGTCAGAATATGTATATCCAACTGGAATCAACTCATCACTGCCATAAATTAACATGTAATCTCTATTCCTTCTCAAGTATTTAAGAATACATTTTACAGCAGTCAAATGGTAAAGACCTGGGTTTGACTGAGATCTGATGACTAGGACTACGACGTTACAGATATCCAGTCTAGTACAAAGCATAGCATACATGAGGCTACCAACAGCCAAAGCGTATGCTACCGCTCTCATCTGCTCCTTTTCCTTAGTTGTCTTGGGACACTAATCCTTGGAAAGGTGCAATCCAAGCCTGAAAGGTGTAATACCCTTCTTGAAATTTTGCATTGCAAACCGTACTAGTACCTTACCTATGTATGCAGCTTAAAATAAGCCAATCATCATATTTTTCCAGTCTCGATGAACCTTGATTCCTAGGATGTAGCTGGCTTCTCCCAAATCCTTAATATCAAACGTTTTTGCCAACCAAACTTTGACAGTTGATAACATTCCTACATCACTTCCAAGGAGAAGGATGTCATCGACACATAATACAAGAAAGACTACCTAGCCTCCTTCACTTTTCATATACAAACATGACTCATTCGGAATTTGACAAAAACCAAATGATTTGATTGCCTGGTCAAAACGGATGTTCCAACTCCGAGATGCTTGCTTCAGTCCATAAATGGACTTTTGCAAATTGCAAACCTTTTACTCTTGGTCCTTAGCTATAAAACCGTCTAGTTGCATCATATAGACGTCTTCCTCAAGATGGCCGTTAAGAAATGCCGTCTTAACATCCATTTTCCAAATCTTGTACTCGAGATAAGCCGCAATGGGTAAGAGTATTTGAATAGACTTGAGCATACCTACCGGTGAAAAGGTCTCCTTATAATCAACTTCTTCTTTCTGAGTATACCCTTTCACTACAAGCCTGGCTTTAAAGGTCTCAACTCTTCCGTCCAATCCTTTTTCCTCTTGTAGGCCCACTTGCATCCAATATGTTTAATATTGGCAGGCAAGTCCACAAATTTCCAGACCTGATTAGAGTACACGGACTCCATCTCAGCTTTCATAGAATCTTGCCAACGTCCCAAATCCTTGTCATTTATTACTTCATCATAATTACAAGGATCTTGTTCATGTTCCTCCGAAATTGCCTCGTAGGACTCTCCCAGTAACGGGAACTTGTTAGGTGGCGAAACAATCCTCCCGCTACGACGAGGCTCCGGTGTAACTACTGGTTCAGGTAAGGGTTGGTCTTCCTCAGGTTCGGTTCTTTTTTGGATTTGGAACTGATTGTTCTTAAATTTCTTCCAGGATAACCCTTTCTAAAGTATTCTGGTCAATCATATAATCTTTTTCCAGAAAAACCGCATTGGTACTAACAAGTACTTTCTGCTCTCTGAGATTATAGAATAACCAACATTTAGTTCTTTAGGATATCCTCCAAAAGTGCATACTTCCGACTTCGATTCCAACTTATCCGTCTCTATCTTTAGCACATGTGCCGGACAACCCCAAATATGTAAATGTTGCAGACTAGGCTGTCGCCGAGACCACAACTCTCGGGGAGTATTAGGTACTCACTTAGATGGTACGAGGTTTAGTATGTACATCGTAGTATCCAAAGCATACCCCTAAAAGGATATGGGCAATCTTGAGAAACTCATCATAGACCTAACAATATTTAAAAGAGTCTGGTTCCTTCTTTCTGCTACTTCATTCTGTCGAGGCATACCAGGAGCAGGCAACTCGAATAGAATCTCATTTTCGGATAAGTATCCCATAAAATCAGTGGAGAGATATTTGCCTTCTGGATCTGATCGAAGAGTCTTGATACTTTTACCTAATTATTTTTCCGCTTCCACTCGAAACTCTTTGAACTTTTCAAAAGCCTCAGACTTGCAATGCATAAGATATATGTATCCATATCTTGAGTAATCATCTCTAAAAGTGACGAAATACTCATAACCACCTCTCGCTCTTACATTCATGGGTCTACACACATCAGTATACACTAATTTCAATAAATCTTTGGCCCTACTGCCCTTAGATGAAAGGATTTTTTAGTCATTTTGCCTTCCAGATAAGGCTCACGGACAGGCATTAGTTCTACCACCAATGAAGACAAGATATCATCTTTCACTAGTCTGTCAATCCTATCTAGGTTAATGTGACCTAGCCTCAGGTGCCAAAGTTTTGTTGGATTAGATTAAGGTGACTTTCTCTTTAATGCTGGTCTATTTGTCCTATTAATTATTTCGGTGTCATGTATGTCATACATTGTGGGAGTTAACAAATAAAGACCGTTGATTACCTTGCCAGAACATATAAAAGTATCATTCCTCTTAATGATTACTTCAGTACCAAATATAATAGAAAAACTCTTATTCACTAAACTTGAAACTGAAATTAAATTCCGTCTTAAAGACGGTACATACAAAGTTTCTGATAAAATCAACTGATTATTTGAAAAACATAATGTAACTACTCCCACTGACACCGCCTCTACCTTAGCATCCGATCCTAGGTTAACAATGATCTCGACGCCACTAAGCCTCCTAGTTTTCCGGAACCCCTGCAACGAATTACAATTGTGATTAGTTGCACCGAAGTCAACACACCGGGATTCTGAAGTACTAGTTGCAAAACTAACTTCAAAAACAAGTGACTCAATCATACCTGCGGTCTTTTACTTTGACAAAAAATCAGGATAGTTCCGCTTCCAGTGTCCTTTCATACCACAGTGGAAACACTTTCCCTATTGCTTAGCCCTTGTGCCCTTGTTAGCCTTGGCCACACCACCACTAGGACATTCTCCACCTTTTGGCCTCTGGGGACCGATTTCTTCTTGCCTTTCCGGCCTTTGCCTTTTGGCTTAGACCTGGCATATGACTTCTCTGTCATATTGACACATGGCTTCTTGATAATACCATCTGCTGCCACCAGCTGGCTAGAAAGCTCAGCTAAAGTCAAACTCATTTTATTCATGTTATAGTTGAGCTTGAAATTATTAAATGAGTCTAGCAACGACTCCAGGATAATATCAATCTGAGATTCTACATCAATCTCAGCAACCAGGACATCCAACTCGTTCAACGAGTCGATTTTCAGAATGTGTTCTTGTACCAGAGTCCCTTCATCCATCTTAGTGCTCATTACAGTTCTCATGGCCGCCTATCTAGCAGGTCTGCCTTGGTCCCCAAACATTCTGTTTAAATTAGAGATAATCTCGGATGCAATTTTGAAAGATTCATGATGGTGTTGAAGAATACTTGACATAGATGCCTGCATGTAGCTCTTCTTTTAGCCATTTGGTGTAAAGGTCCTTAGGTCCTTTTCATCCTGGGGTGTATCTGGCCCAGGTTCTTGAGGGCAGGTGGCAAGGACATACTTATATCTCAAAGCGGTCAAGACTATATCCAAGTTTCTCTTCCAGTCCACGTAGTTGGATCTCACCAACTTATTTTGGTTCAGGATGGTCGCTGTTAAACAGGCCCAAGGCCCAACAGGACCCTGTCCAATACATATCACACGTGGTTGGATTTAGTCAATATATCTTTCAGCTGTACATATTCTATTAAGAATTTGGTTTCCTAACTTAGAATAGAAATTGATTGTAATTAGTTAGTTTCTTAACTGGGAGCCTTAATTAAGGCATTGTAATACCTATATATTGACATTCAATCTCCAAAGGAGGGAGAGCAATAATAATACAATTGCAGTTCATTGTTCTGTCGTGAAGTTTGTCATGGTATCAGAGCGAGTGTTCAAGAAAACCTTGTTTTTGATCTTACATAGTATCAAGGAAATCTGAGTAGAAAGATATCAATATCTTCTTGAAGGCCAACAGATCAGGGATCTGTTTCGAAAGTCCAGACACATCCAGACGACATTGGAGCCGTTTTTTTTCTTAGTGGCTGGTGGCCCATCTCAGATCATCACAGCAACTTCAGCGACTTAGATAGTCTTTGGTCGCCTGGAATTTCTAAGGTTTTTGGAGATTTTTTCAGACTTTTTCTGCACTTCCAGGTTGGATCCTTCTCATTCTAGAGATTTTCCAGTTTTTTAATATTGTTTTCATCTGGCTGGTCCAAAATCTTGGATACTCAGCGGATTTGGATCATTCTTCTTCCATTAGAAGTCAGATTATTGTGCTTCCTTAGGTCTGTGATCTGATCTTTGTCCAGCATCATCAGTGGGGCCCACGTGGAGGTTATCCAGTCACAACCAAGGTCGTCTGGGCTGTTTTGGCACTATTTCTGTTCTGTGATTGATTATTTCTCTTCACTGTTTGGTTAGATCTTGCCTTCTATACACAGCAAAGTTATTCTACACTTTTAGACTTCCTCTTGTCACTGTTGCTGGACTGTTTGCTGTCTTTATCACTGTTTTAATCAAATTTGTTCTAATCTGATTTTGAGATGGAAAAATCTGAGGTTACCTTGATCCGATTCACGGGTAAAAATTATCCCGCCTGGTCGTTTCAGTTCCAAATTTATCTTGAGGCTAAGGAATTGTGGGGTTATATTTCTAGATCTGACCCTAAACCTACGAAGATGAGAAGAAGATAACCGCCTGGCTTACTAAAGATGCAAAAATAAAAACATGGATACTGGGTTCCGTCGAACCACATCTGATAATGAACCTCAAACCTTATTCCACCGCTAAAGCCATGTGGGGATATCTGAAGCAAGTGTACCATCAAGATAACTCAGCACGTCAATTTCATCTTGAATGTGCGATTGCTGAATATGCACAAGGGACATTGTCAATCCAAGACTACTATTCAGGATTCCGAACCCTCTGGTCGGAATACGATAGTATTAAGTATGCAGATGTGGCTGCCGATGTTCTGATCGTGATTTGCGATCTTCAGGCCTCTAGTCAAAGGGATCAGTTTTTAATGAAACTGCGAAATGAATATGAAAGTGTCCGATCTGCCCTGATGAATCGGACGCCACTACCTTCCTTGGATGTCTGCTTCAATGAACTCCTACGCGAAGAACAGCGCATTGCGACCTCGGCTCATATAGCGCAACAAACGACTGAGACCTATTCAGTTGCGTTCTCGGCTAATAAAACTTCTCAACCTCCGCCGCGCGACTTGAGCAAAACGCAATGTTACAGTTGTCAAAAATTTGGGCACATTGCAACTCAATGCAAACAGAAGGTCTGCAGTTACTGTAAAAAGTCGGGACATATCATCTCTGAATGTCGTCGCCGCCCCCAACGTCCATCACCATAGCCTCAGACTCCACAGTATCAGCCTCCGCATGTGTATGTTGCTTCTTCGGTTCTGCCTGCTCCTACATCTGCACCCTCACAGCCTGGGCCCTCATCCTCTCTCACTCCTGAATTGGTTCAACAGATGATTGTCAATGCCCTCTCTGCTTTTGGTCTCTCAGGTACATCCCCTCCATCTTCTACTTGGTTCCTTGATTCTGGGGCGTCTAATCATATGACGTCTTCCTGTGCACCACTCTCCAACGTGCAAAGCTACAATGGCTCTCTTCAAATCCAAACTGCTAACGGGGGCCATATTCCCATTACTGCTGTCGGTGACATCCCTGGTCCCATTCCATTGAAAAATGTTTATCTGTGTCCAACTTTAACTTCCAACCTTTTGTCAGTCGGGCAGCTTGTTGAAAATAATTGTAATATCTCTTTTTCTTCTTCTGGTTGTGTTGTGCAGGACCAGATGTCCGGGAAGGAGATCGCGAGGGGGCCTAAGTGTGGACGCTTGTTTCCGCTGGATTTTTCAAAGACTTTTAGGAATAAAATTGCCAATGATGTGTTTTGTTTTTCCATTAGAGATAACTGCCAATTGTGGCATAAAAGACTTGGACATCCTAATTCAAAGGCTTTGTCCCTTATGTTCAATTCTGGTTTATTAAATAAAACTACTGGTTTCTCTTCTTGTGTGCCTTTTGATTGTGCTACTTGCAAAATGGGAAAAAGCAAAACCCTTCATTTTCCTATTTCCACTTCACACAGCACTCAGTGTTTTGATTTGGTTCATAGCGATGTATGGGGAATTGCTCCAGCTCTTTCTCATGCTCGCTATAAATACTTTGTGACTTTTATTGATGATTTTAGTCGATTCACATGGGTTTACTTTCTGCATTCCAAATCTGATGTTTTTCATGCTTTTAAAATTTTTCTGGCTTATGTTGAAAATCAATTTTCCACCTGTATTAAAATCTTGCGATCTGATTCAGGCGGGGAATATATGTCCTCTGATTTTCAACAGTTTTTGCAAACCAAAGGTATTATTTCTCAACGGACTTGTCCTTACACTCCACAGCAGAATGGAGTCGCTGAAAGGAAAAATAGACATCTCCTTGATGTCACTCGTTCTCTTCTCCTTGAATCATCAGTTCCTACCCATTTTTGGGTTGAGGCTTTGGCTACTGTAGCTCATCTTATTAATCGCACGCCATCCTCTTCGCTTGAAAATCAAAGCCCATATTATCGTCTCTACAAGACATCTCCATCTTATGATGATTTTCATGTTTTTGGTTCCGTTTGCTTTGTGCATTTGCCTCCTTCTGAACGGACCAAACTTACAGCTCAATCTGCTCAGTGTTTTTTTTTAGGATATGCACCCTTCTAGAAAGGGTTCCTTTGCTATGATCCACACATTCGTCGCATCCGTACCTCTAGGAATGTCGTGTTTTTTGAAAACGAGTATTTTTTTCAAAAACACCTTGATCCTCCAGACGACTCCTCATCAGTTTCCTTACCTGGTTTTTCTGACGACACATCTATTGTTCGATTTAATCCTAATTTTGTGTATCACAGACGGCACACAGACGCGCCTCCCAGGGATTCCCCTCCAGATCTTCCTCCCGCATCCGGTCCCCCTCCAGATCTTCCTCCCGCATCCGGTCCCCCTCCGGCATTTGGTCCATCTGGCCTTCCTACATTGCGTCGCTCCACTCGCATTTCGGTACCACCCGACCGCTATGGGTTCTCCCATACTTCCTTAATGGCTACTTTGTCCTCTTCTTCCATTCCCCAATCCTATTCTCAGGCTGTGCAGGATACATGTTGGACCAAGGCTATGCAAGATGAATTGGCTGCTTTAGAGAAAAATCATACGTGGGATATTGTCCCCTCTCCTGTGGGTATCAAACCTATTGGCTGCAAGTGGATTTTTTCTCTTAAGTTAAAATCAGATGGCACTCTAGATCGGTAGCCTTGTTGCTCTCGGAAATCGGCAGGAATATGGCATTGATTATGATGAAACCTTTGCTCCCGTCGCCAAGATGACCACCGTCCGCATCATCCTTGCTGTTGCTGCATCTCAGTCCTGGCCTCTCTATCAAATGGATGTAAAAAATGCGTTTCTTCATGGTGATCTCAAAGAAGATGTTTATATGCGGCTGCCTCCGGGGTCCTCCTCTGGGAAGGGTATGGTTGCTAAGCTCCGTCGCTCTCTCTATGGTCTGAAGCAAGCTCCTCGTGCATGGTTTGAGAAATTTCATGATGCCCTTCTCCGTTTGGATTTTCATCCTAGCCAGTATGATCCTTCCATGTTTTTACATCATGATCCGTCCGGGATTACTGTGCTACTAGTCTACGTGGATGATATTGTCATTACTGGTCCCAATGCACAGATGATTCAGGCACTCCAAGCTTCTCTTCATCAGACATTTCAAATGAAGGATCTAGGCCCCTTACACTATTTCCTTGGTCTTGAAGTTCATCAATCGCCTAAAGGTATAGTTCTCAATCAGCACAAATACACGGTTGATCTTATTGACTTGGCTGGCCTTGCTTCTTCCGCTCCAGTCGATACGCCAATCGAACTAAATATCAAGCTCAGTAAAGAGGAGGGTGACCTTCTTCCTGATCCTACCGCTTATCGCCAGTTAGTGGGTAGCTTGATCTACCTCACCATCACCCGTCCTGATATCTCCTTTGCGGTCAACCTCATGAGTCAGTTCATGACTGCTCCTCGTCATCTTCATATGGCTGCTGTTCGCCGCATCATTCGATACCTTATTCGCACATCGACTCGCGGGTTGTTTTTTTCATCCAACAATCCTCTATCTCTCCAAGCTTATTCAGATGCTGATTGGGCTGGTTGTCCAAATACTCGTCGATCGACGACAGGATGGTGCATGTTTTTGGGTAATAGTCTGATTTCCTGGAAATGCAAGAAACATGACAAAGTTTCCAAATCTTCTACCGAGGCTGAGTACCGGGCTATGTCTGCTGCGTGCTCCGAAATTCTTTGGCTCTGTGGTCTGCTCTCTGATATTGGATTTCCCGCAGAAGGAGCTACTCCTCTTTATGCAGATAATACCAGTGCAATTCGAATTACTGAAAATCCAATTTTTCACGAACGCACTAAACACATCGAGGTTGATTGTCACTTCATACGAGATGAACTTAAACGTCATGTCATTAGCCTTCCGCATGTCTCCACTGAGCTTCAAATTGCTGATATTCTTACTAAAGTTTCCAAATCTTCTACCGAGGCTGAGTACCGGGCTATGTCTGCTGCGTGCTCCGAAATTCTTTGGCTCTGTGGTCTGCTCTCTGATATTGGATTTCCCGCAGAAGGAGCTACTCCTCTTTATGCAGATAATACCAGTGCAATTCGAATTACTGAAAATCCAATTTTTCACGAACGCACTAAACACATCGAGGTTGATTGTCACTTCATACGAGATGAACTTAAACGTCATGTCATTAGCCTTCCACATGTCTCCACTGAACTTCAAATTGCTGATATTCTTACTAAAGGTCTTCCCCGACCACGCCATCAATTCTTGGTTGACAAATTGATGCTTGTTGATTCACCCACATCAATTTGAGGGGGTGGTGGGGGGGGGCGGGGGGGTTTAAACAGGCCCAAGGCCCAACAGGACCCTGTCCAATACATATCACACGTGGTTGGATTTAGTCAATATATCTTTCAGCTGTACATATTCTATTAAGAATTTGGTTTCCTAACTTAGAATAGAAATTGATTGTAATTAGTTAGTTTCTTAACTGGGAGCCTTAATTAAGGCATTGTAATACCTATATATTGACATTCAATCTCCAAAGGAGGGAGAGCAATAATAATACAATTGCAGTTCATTGTTCTGTCGTGAAGTTTGTCAGTCGCAAGGGGATTGAAGGTAGATGAATTCATGTTGAAAGACTGTTGTACACAACCATACATGCAATTAATAAATTTAAATGAAAAAAAGGGTTTAGCATTCTACCAAATTTGTGGATTCCTCTAACCACTAAAATTCAGAATGCATCAGAATCTCAATCCCTTAAGACATGCCTCCTTGGGGAGTGCAAATGCCCCTTAGACTGGTGCGGATCAATATCAGTCTAATATGGGTCTAAGACTAATATTCCATGATCCCCTATCGCTCATTATCATCTAGGTATCTCATACCAAATAATGTATTACTCCCGATTAAACTTTGGTTTCTAAAATACATGAGGCAAATCTTTGGGGATACCACGTCATTATTTTAGTTAAGTGTGACCCACCAATTAGCATTGCATAACAACCGTTGCGAGCAGCGCCTCCTTGGGGAGTGCACTCCCACCCCGTCTCATCAATGTTATCCTAAGGAGATCCATATCTAGTAACCAATAAAACAAATGTCCTTCCGTGGGGAACGGCCATTCTCTAATGGCGTGAGGCACCTACCTAGTTTACAATGGACCTACGGTGGAAAACCATGGGGATTTCTAAAATAAATGCCCCGCTCCCACTTAATATTTTAGAACTGAGGATTTCATTTTAGGTCTAAGGGCCCACATGATACAAACATACATCAAAACATCTCATGATAAGAATAATAATTGGATCTACGTTAAATTTAGAATTATGAAGAGTCTAGTTAACAAGATTAGTATTTCCAGTGGGTCCATCTCATGGGTCCACCAATACTAATTCCTTATTTAGAGCCCTTTCCAAAATATTAAATTGATTTGACCAATTACTATAATTGTTGTGTTTGGATCGAATTTTGGTAAGAAACAAAACATGCTAAAATAACAAGAAACCATGCAAATATAGGAAGTCTAAATAAAGCAAGTATCCATGCAAAATTAGAAATTCTAATTTTAGTAAGCCCTCTCCTCCACATGGCCCAATGCGGAGAGATGTCTTGGACTTCTTAATCTTCCAAACTCTTTGAGTAACTCCAAACTATTTGGCCATCCCAAACCAAGGATGAAAATAGCGGTAGCGGCGGGCGTAGCGGCCCGCCGCCAAAACGATACGAAGCGGGCGATACGTAGCGTAGCGGGGATACGTAGCGGCGTAGCGGTGCGATTTGAAAATATCGTCAAAAAAATCTGAAAAAATTTCAGAAAATCCAAAAAATTGTAAAATGAAAGAAAATGTGGTTCTTTTGCAAAAGTAAGTAAGAAAAGGGGGTGTAGCGGTGCCCTCAATATATGAGGTCCTGTATCGCTGTATAAATAGAAAATAATAATAATGATTAATTTTTTTACATGTATTCATGTATCTTAGTCATGCCAACTTATTTCTAGCTAGAGTGAAATTTAATTGAGCTCTATTTTCAGGTAGAATGAAATTTGGCTAAGGCATTGATTTTAATTAAGTAATATTTAGCTTAGACATGACTTTTTTATTTTTATATTTAGCCTCATTATGGAGCCCACCAATGATTAAAGGAATCAAGTGCTTTAGTTTTATTTGTTCTTAAAGGGTCATTTAATTTTTATTGATACCTTTAGAAGGGTCCATAAGTGCCCTAATAAAATAAAAGATGGGTCCATTTAATTTTTATTTATACCTTTTAAAGGACCCATAAGTGCCCTCTAATAAAATAAAAGAGGGGTTCATTTAATTTTTATTCATAACTTTCATAGGGACCATAAGTGCCCTCTAAAAGAGGGATATATTTAATTTTTATTTGTAACTTTCACAGGGCCCATGAGTTTCCTCTTAAAAGAGGGGGCACATTTAATTTTTATTTACAACTTTCAAAGGCCCATAAGTGCACCCTAATGAAATAATACGAGGCTCGAAATGAAATTGATTTTTGTGCCATGAGTGCCCTCTAAAAGAGGGGTTACATTTAAATTATGTGTATAATTTTCATAAGGGCCCATTAAGTGCTTAAAGGCCCATTAAGTGCCCACTTAAATGGGATAAATAGAGGGCAGGGGTTTCGTGCCCTATTTATTTTGCCAAAACGGAGTCGACGAAAATCAAAGAAAAGCGGGAGAGGGGAGAGGAAAAGAAAAGGAAGGAGGAGGAGGAGGAGGAGGAGGAGGAAGGAGGAAGGAGGAAGAAGGAGGAGTCGTCGCTGCTGCTGCTGCTGCACTGCTGCTGCCCGCTGCTGCGCTGCTGCTGCGCTGTTGCCGCGCTGTTGCCGCTGTGCTGCTGCTGTGCTGCCGCTGCTGCTGTGCCGCCGCCGCCGCTGCCGCTGCTGTCGCTGCTGCTGCTGCCGCTGCACTGCTGCGACGCTGCTGGTGCCGCCACGCATCAGGTATGTCTTCTGCAGCTCTTCTTCTTCTTCTTTTTTTTTTCTTTTATCCTTTCTTCCTCTGTCTCCCTTTTTTTTTTTCTCTTCTTTTTCTGTTGTTTGTTCAAACTTGATTAAGTGGAGCAAACAAGAAGAGAGTGGGAGGGAGGGGGGGTTTTAACCCTAGACCGCAATGTAGCGGCCGCTACGGCAATGTATCGGTCGTAGCGGCCGCTACAGACCGCTACGGGTGTGATACCCGACATTTCACTTGTAGCGTGGCGGCCACTGCCGCCACGGCCGATATTTTCATCCATGTCCCAAACTCTTTAATAAGATCACCCTCTGCAATAACATTAACCGAAGCCTAAGGAGATTGAATCTCAGTCATTGGAGTTCAAAACATTAACCGGCCCTTAATACTTTTGGACTCGTCGTTTCATTATCATTCCTAAACCACCACCACCACCACCTCATCCCCCCTCTCTCTCTCCCTCCCTCCTGCACTTCCTCCTCCTTTTCAGGTCTTCATGCTTTCCTTCATAAGGCAGCTATCAAAGTTTAGTTTTGAAACTCCCATCAGTGGTACCGAACCAGAGGCCTAAAGCTCTGCTGACCTGCATGCTGTCACATCGTGATTGTAGTAGGTCAAAGGAGTCCCTCAAACTCCTTCCCTAGCAACATTCCAAGAAGTAATTCTTCACTTTCCACTTCCTCCCACCAAACTACATTTAGAATGAAATATACTGTTATTTAGCTCCTGCAGCTAAATCTCGATTTCAACAGTCGTAAAAGATACATCCCCTAATTATTTGAAAGCCGTACCAGCAAGGTTCCAACAATTCATTCACAGTATTTAGCATCACCAAATCCACACCAAACAAGATTAAGAACACATTCCAAATTTGTCTAGCAAAAGAAGCAAGGCAGCAATGCATTGTTAACATCCTCTACATCACTAAGCCATATATATTAAAAAAGAAACAGAAAGGAATATGCCCATTAACTATAATCTGATTCCTTCTTGAAGGTTATCCATGGTAAGAACCTCATGAAGTATAATCACCCCACACAAAACAAGAATTCTGGGAGGATCTTCAATTCTCCACATATAGCACAACTCATTCACCATAAAATATTTCCAAATTCCAACAGTACAATCATAGAACAAATTAAGCAAGTAAAAAATAGGTCCTTCCAGATTCTCCCACTATATACAAGCCTCCTTTATTGTATAAATAAAACCTAATGCAGCAACCCCCATCATGTACATGAAGACCACCATCTCAGTATCACCAAGAGGTTGTAAAAAAAAGTAGCAGCCAACATAACCACCTAATATTTCACTATTCTTCCCCACCGGTGAGTCCTTATTAGATGACAATGAATATAATAAAAATGAGGTGATGGCACAAACATTCAGGGAACACCAAGGAACTGTCCAGAATTGCACTCATAACCAGTAAGCCCCTATTTCCCAACCCAAGCATCAAAAAATAAAAACTTGCACTGAATCAAAGAAACAAGATACATCTACTAGTAAAATGTTGTTTGTCTCCTTATACATGTAACAAGAACATTTTCTAACAGCCAAGTTCAGTAGAAAAGTTTCATACCACTATACCGTACCCTACATTTTGAGTTTTAAGTAAACATTAGGTCAGAGAAAGATTCAATAATTGAGGGGGAAATGTTCCAACATTCAATCTTGGAAAAAAAATCAATTACTTTAATCTAATAAGAAAGTATGCATATTATCTAACAATCTTATTTCTAACAAGATAAAAGAAAGAAAGAGATGGACAGGGTCACAGCACATATACAACATGTTCGCCAATGGAAAGCCTCGAACTGAAATTGGATGTGCACATTAAATCTACATGTGTGTGCACTTCATTTGAGTATCTATCAGCATTCTTTCTGTGCACATCAATATTGCCAGTAAAGGCAATCAAACAAATTTTAAAGTCATTTATAAGATAATATGAAACAAGGAACAATGAAAATATTGCTTTCAATGAACATGGAATGAAAAAGCCCTTTCACAGTTTCACTGCCTACCATCTTCCGGTGATACTTTTAACAGGACTTTTTCACAATAAATATATTAATTAAGCAATATGGCCAAACAATCCCAAGAAATAGACACTATGTATATATGAATCTAAAGGGTGTCCTATTGACTACAAACTAACTGAACCCACATTCCGTCTTAACATCAACAGTAATAATAAACAATACCCTCTAAAAAGCCTAGCATAGTTTCTTAGCATCTATTAATTTCATCAATTAATGGTTGGTTTTTTTTTTGTGTGTGTGTGTGTGTTGGGGGGAGGGGGGGTGGGGAGGTCCCACACTTATGTTATTGCTTGCCTAATAAGTTTAAATTAACAATCAAAATGAGAGAGACTCTAAAAATTATCTTCATAATTTTAAATGTTTCATCCTCAAATCAATTCAATATCGAATCACCCATTTCCTTGTCATTCGGACACCAAAAAAAAAAAGTCAGCATGGAAAAATTAAACCACTTTATTCTTTAATAAGATAGCAACTGAATAAATTCATAATTCTCCAATCCTCCACCAAATGAATGAACTCTCTAACTTTGAAACAGATAGAGTGCTGCTCTGGTATCTTAGTAATACAACAGTTAGGAAAATCTGATGTGCAAACAAAGGTGTAGCTCCTTCAAAAGGGATCCCATAACCCACTCTGGTTAGGCATAAATAATAATAATAATAATAATAATAATAATAGGTACCCATTTGGATCTTCATAAACCGAGTTCAAGTAACTCACCATAGGTGTGAATGAAGGTCCATGCTTTTGGATAACTTGAGTTACCTTCAAGTGGCAGTTGTTTTGATCTTAGGACATGATAAGCTACAGTTAATTAGATTCCCAGATAATAGGTCCAAAGAGTTCTTAACCCATTTGTGAGGTTTCTCTGTTAAGAGAAAACTTCTGGGCATGGCACATCATGTTGGGGTCCACCCCATGAACGGTTTGGATCATCAAGATGAGGCACCCAGATGGAATCATGCAACTTTTCAACATTGTACATTTGCTTACACTAAAGATGTTCATTTCCATAAACTGAAATAAAATGATACAACATCAAAACATAGGATTCTGAACAGACCCCATCATAGAAATTTCATATATCAAAGTCTGTCTGAAATTAACAGGGAAGGAAGGAAATAATCAAAGAGAAAGTGAGGTGGAAAAGAGTTCTAACCTGAACCATTGATACAGGAAGGTCTCCACTGCAGGAGATGAAAATAAGAGAGAGAGAGAGAGAGAGAGAGAGAGGGAGAGAGAGAGAGAATTGAGAAGAATGTAACTTGTGAAAGTCAGCTGGGAGACCGACTTGCGGTGCTGAGGCGACACGTGACATGGCTGCTAAAGTATGACTTCTGTTCAAATCTGATCTTACTATGATCACTGCCGTTCAATATCGGGAGGTGAACTAGCAACCTCGACAAAAGATAGAAAGGGTTGTAAAACTTGTAATAGGAGCTGTTTTTTACTTTTTTTATTTACTAGTGGAGCCCTACACATGCAATGCACGTGCAAGGAACATACTCTTTTAATATCATAATTTGAAAAAATAAAGTTATTTAAAAACTCAATATTAACTATCCCAATGGAGAATGACCAGTTTACATATAGCTCATTTTTTGGGCAAATTAAGTAATTTACAATCACACATTGTTCTTATGAAATTTAGTAAAAGCTTCAATAGAAAAAAGTAAGAATAAGATGGAATAACAAGTTATATGGAAGGAAACTAATTAAAAAAAAAAGTTGAACACCAACCTTTTTTGGCCATACATGATTAGGCAAAACACTCACCAATTTCAATATAGATCGATAGTCCGGCCTATTTCCCAAAAAAATTTGTCTAAAACCAATACATACCAAATTCAATGAAACAAAATACTAATTAACCAAAACAGTACCCAACTAATAGCTTTAAACGAATCAACAACAAATCACAAGGATTCCAAACGATCTTTGGCATTCTCATCTCTTCCTCTAACAAGCAAATCCTGTCTTTATAGGCATTGAGATTGAAGTTAAAATTTTCTATACATGAAAATCTCAACTGAAATTTCTCATTTGAGTTCTTGCAACGAATGAACAAATTCTTCAAACAAAACCCTTTTCATGATCATTTGAGCTAAGCATTTCATCGAAATATAATAATACTAAGTGGGGCCCACAGATGTGTAGGTCTCTTTGATTATATATATAATATAATATAATAATACTAAGTGGGGCCCACAGATGTGTAGATAAAAAGCATGACAAGTTCTGCTACTAAGTGGGACCCACAAATGTGTAGTTTTCTTTTATTTTATATATATATAATATAATAATACTAAGTGGGGCCCATAGATGTGTAGTTCTCATTTTATTATATATATATATATCTAATATAATAATACTAAGTGGGGCATACAGATATTATAATAATATTAAGTGGGGCCCAAAGATGTGTAGAGAAAAAGCATGATAAATTCTTCTACTAAGTGGTATAATATAATAATACTAAGTGAGGCCCACAGATATATAAATATATAATATAATAATACGAAGTGGGGCCCACAGATGTGTAGTTCTCTTGTATTATATATATAATATAATAATACTAAGTGGGGCCCACATATGTCTAGATGTAGAGAAAAAGCATGATAAGTTCTTCTACTAAGTGGAGTCCACAGACGTGTAGTTCTCTTTTATTATATATATATATATAATATAATATAATATAATAATACTAAGTGAGGCCCACAGATGTGTAGAGAAAAAGCATGACAAGTTCTTTTCTTTTATTGGGGCCCACATATGTGTAGTTCTCTTTTATTTTATATATATCTATTATTATTATAAAAAAGGAGAAATTGTATATATATATATATATAATATCATAATACTAAGTGGGGTCCATAGATGTGTAGAGAAAAAGCATGACACTTTTTATTCTTTTGTAATAAGGGTATAGATATTATATAATTATTATTATAATATAATAAGAACATATTATTATATTATATTATAATATTTGGGGGAGGGGAACCCACAAAGGTGTAGTGAAAAAATATACAACTTCTCTTCTCTTTTATAATAAGGGTATTGATTTTCTATTATTATTATTATTATATAATATATTGTTATAGTATATTATATTATATTATTTGGGAGTGGGCCGCACAAAGGTGTAGTGAAAAAGTTTGTAATTTCTCATAATAATATATTATTAAATTATATTATACTATTTGGAGGTGGGCCCCACAATGGCGTAGTGAAAAAAGTTTGCATTATAATATTTGGGGTTGGGCCCCACAAAGGTATACTAAAAAGTTTACAATTTCTCATAATATTATATTATTATATTATATTATAATATTTGGGGGTGGGCCCCACAATGGTGTAGTGAAAAAGAGTTTGCAATAGTGAAAAAATATGCAACTTCTCTTCTCTTTTATAATAAGGGTATTGATTTTCTATTATTATTATTATTATTATATAATATATTGTCATATTATATTATATTATATTATTTGGGGGTGGGCCCCACAAAGGTGTAGTGAAAAAGTTTGTAATTTCTCATAATAATATATTATTAAATTATATTATACTATTTGGAGGTGGGCCCAACAATGGCGTAGTGAAAAAGTTTGCATTATAATATTTGGGGTTGGGCCCCACAAAGGTATAATAAAAAGTTTACAATTTCTCATAATATTATATTATTATATTATATTATAATATTTGGGGGTGGGCCCCACAATGGTGTAGTGAAAAAGAGTTTGCAACTTTTCCTCTTTTATAATAGTAGTAGTTAGTAGATAGTAAATAGTAGATATATGGAGGTGGGCCTCACAATGATATAGTGAAAATGTTTGCAATATAATATTTTGGGGTGGGCCCCACAAAGGTGTAGTGAAAAAGTTTGCAATTTCTCAAAATAATATATTATTATATTATATTATAATATTTGGGGGTGGGCCCCACAATGGTGTAGTAAAAAATTTTGCAATTTCTCATAATAATATATTATTATATTATATTATACTATTTGGGGGTGGCCCCACAATGGTGTAGTGAAAAAGTTTGTATTATAATATTTGGGGTTGGGCCCCACAAAGGTGTAGTGAAAAATTTTACAATTTCTCATAATAATATATTATTATATTATATTATAATATTTGGGGGTGGGCCCCACAATGGTGTAGTAAAAAAAGTTTGCAACTTTTCCTCTTTTATAATAGTAGTAGCTAGTAGATAAGAGTGTATATATATATATATATATATATTCTTACATTCAAATGGACCCACAAGCAAGTGGGCCATGTGGTGTTATACTTGCATTCAAATGGACCCACAAGCAAGTGGGCCATGTGGTGTAGTGAAAAAAAAAGTGCAGTTTCTTCTCTTTTATAAGAGTAGAGATTTTTAAATAGCTGTTTGCTAAGTAGTAAACCACATATACGAATGTCAATGAACCTCCCATTAATTATAATTATTTAAAGGGACGTGCTGTTGGCACACAGGAACATACTCTCCCAACCGTGATAAAAATAAAAATAAAAAATAGAAACAAATCCTAAAGTACCCTCCTCCCCTTCCCCCTGGGCCTGTCAATGGGGACTCTTTGAAATGGGTACCCGGCCACGCCCGGCCCATCTCAAGCCCGAAAATACAGGACTTTAAAAAACTTTTGATCCCAGCGAGCTGGGCTTGGACAATATTTTTAAAGCCAGGCAAAAATGGGTCTGGGATTGGACAGAAATACCCCGGCCCGGTAGAAGATCATTATACTAATTATTTTATAGTTTACTGAAACTGCTCCTCACTAACAACAAAAAATAGTTAATTAGGAGGGGCAGTTTTGTAACTTCGCCCTCCCCTCTTATAAAACACATGCCCCTAAGTCCCAGGTTCCCACGAAAAAGTTTTTAACTCCGCTATGTTGCTTGTTGTATTGCATTACCGATCCTAAAGCTCTGAAAAATGAGGAGGGTTTAAAGTCCGGTTCACACTAGGTGTCTGGTAACAGTATGAGTAATTAGAGAATGTTTTGCTTATGTCAAGGATCGAGCTAAGTCCAAGCCCGGCCATGTCCGAGCTCGGGCCCATACGGGACGAGATTTGATGTAGGCCCATTCAATTTAAGGCCGGGACTGGACAACCCCCAGCATGCCCGTCCAATGTTCGGGACAGGATTGGACAACAACAAGCCCTGGCCCAGCCCATCACATTGACAGGCCTACCCCCTAGGGTTGTAAATGGGTCGGTCCGGGTCCATGGTGGACCTAGAACCGGAACCGTTAAGGGGAAGGTGGAACCGGATCCGGACCCGGAACTGTTTCGGAATTGGTTTCTTGGCTCCGGAACTAAAACCAGAACCATATATAAGAATGGGTCTGAATCCGAGTCTGAGTGTAGGTAAAGAATGATATTAAGAAAACATGACTTTTAGGAGAGATTTTCGAAAATTGAGGTAATATGTCAGGTCTCAGGTCTAAACCAAAGTGGAATTAAACGTGGATCCATTTACTTATTGGGGCCTAAATAAGGACCTAGACCCAGTTTTTAACTGGTCAAAACCTTTACCTATTGTTTGGGAATGGGGAAAATGGGGGGAGGCAAAAAAAGGGGGGAAAGTGGGTGGGTGGGGGGGGGTGTGAATTTTTTGGAGGGTGTTTGGGAAAGCGGGGAGGGAAAATGGAGGGGATGGGGTGGGGGGAAAATGGGTGCAAAACTTTTCCCCCCAAAACTAGGGTGAAAATGGGGGAGAGGAGGGAAAAATGGCCAAATTTACTAAATTGCCCTTTTATATGTAAAAGATAATTTTAAAGTTTTTACAAAAGTAAGGACAAAACGGTAATTTTCTCTCTATCTCACAAACTAACAAAACCCTACTTTTTCACTTTTCTTCCCCCTACTTTTTGACTTCCCATACAAGAAGAGGTAAAATTAATTTTCCCTCCCCTCCCCTCCCCTCTCCTCCCCTTCATTTTCCTTCCCCCTCAAATTTTCCCTCCCCTCCCAAACGGACCGTTAGGTAATCGGAGAATTGGAGACTCATTTACAATCTTACTTCCCCCCCTCCACCCTCCTCCCTCTCTCCACTCTGGGAGGGAGAACGGTCGCCCTCTCTCTTCCTCCCTCCCCCTTTATTTTCTCTCCTTCTCCCTCTCTCTCCCTTCCTCTTTTTCTTTCCCTCCCTCCCTCCCGCCAGTTCCTTCTCCCCCTGCCCAGTTACCCCATGCCCTACCCATCCCACTTCCCCACCTTCCTTTTCCTCTTCTTCCTCTTTTCTTCTTTTTCTTCTTCCTATCCTCTCTCTGCCCAATCCCTCCCGTAGGGGTTTGAATTTGGGCCGCCTGATCGGACGTCGCTGTGGGAGGGAGAGAAAGGGAGAGAGAATAGAGAGAGAATAGAGGGCGAAAGGGGGAGAAAGGAAAAGAGAGGGAGGAAGGGGAGGGAGAGGGAACTAATGGGCCTCTACCGCCAACGTTGTTGAAACCAGAGGAGGAGGGTGGAAGCCGAAGAGGATGATGGGGAAGGGGAGGAGGGTGGAGGGGATGATGGTGAAGGGAAGGAGGGAAGAGGGTAGTTCAGGAAAAAAAAAATTAAAATAATTATGTGTGTGGGACGAGAAGTCTTTTGCAATGCCAATAGAAGCTCCCTTACTTGAATGACCCAACTTAATAAATCTAGGTATGGCCCTATTCAATGGAGTATTTTGGATCGGGTCTGGTTTTAAGTCAAAAAGGGTCTGAGTCCAAATACTTACTTATAACGTATCTAACAAAATAATAATATATGTTTATGGATAGAATATAAATTTATGTAATTAATATTATTGTGCATCCAAGGTGCATGGGCTGGGCCCTAGCCCCACAAATTATGTGATATATGCAGTATGCGAAAATTTACTCATGATGGACCCAGATATCAAAATTGGGGTCAATCTCGTGCCTCTAACCCCTTAATCAATGGCCTAGAAGTTTAACAACTTTATACTAAAAAGAGAAATTGACCCTTGATCTAACAGTCTAATCCATTCGGTGGGGGTGAGCTCCAAAGTTAGGTGACTATTAGAGGGTGTTTGTATGTGTGAATGGTTCAGATGGATCATGAAGTGGGCCCATTGGAAGTTTTCACTGTAATACGGTTAGAGGAGTTCTCACATAAAGATTTGGTCTATACATCATTTTTTATGCCAAATCCATTCCCACCCTAACCCCCCAAAAACAAAAATAAAAATAAATAATTCTTACCTTCTCTTCCCTCTCCATCTTTCTTTGCTCCAGAGAGTTTTAGAAAGTAGTAAGGATAGTATTGTCTTTTGGTTTCCATCAAAAGATAAAGTAAGCTAATTTTAGATAGTAATGAAGGTATTAAGGAACCCACCATATTTTTTCTTTTCCGCTGATAGACATGTTACCATATCATTCTCCTCCTTGGATAGGCATAATGGGATCTACCTCCAACCCTAGTCATTTAAGCTGGAGTATTTCTTTAGGGCATGTTTGTCAATTTACTATTAAAGTAAAACTAATGTAAAGCCTCCATTTTTCACAAAAGAAAAGACTAAGGATTATATCAAAAGTACATAAATTCAAATTTTCATCCTTTTTTTTTTTTAAAGTAAAAAAACAACCCCCTTTCTTTACTCAAAGACAAAAATAAATACCTACATTTTACACAAAATGTCAAAAAGATTTCCTACCAAACAACTAAATAGAAAATGCCATCATAATCAACTTATATTTTATTCTCTCTTGATTTGATGCTTTACTTGACTTTTATTTTACAAGAAAATTACCAACCAGGCCCTTGAGTTATTGAAAAGATCTCACCAAAGAAAATTTAAAATAGCCCTCGAATGTGGATCCTCTGGGGGCCTACTTAATAAAAACTTGAGCCCCACAAAAGAAATCTCATATTTCTATGAATAATTTAACCAATTGGACATAACGTCAAATTGATCTATATAAAAATTCTAAATTATTTATAATATTTTATTTGAGTGTTTTAAAAGTTATTATGGATTGCCAAAGATTAATAGCTAAAACCATGGAATATTCTTTTGACTAAGTTGCCCAAGCATTGAGAAACTCGGTACAGCCCCATGGTAAGATGTTCCGTCTCGAACTCTTGCTCTCACGTACAATTTTAACCACTCATCCAACTAGGGAAAAAAGAGCCCAAGCATTACCATATTCCGACCTACTAACCTTCTACTCTTTTACCCAGGCAGAGAGAGTGGGGGGGTATGGAAACCCTTCAAACTCTCCACTCTTAGTCTCCCTTTCATACTCCAATACCGCATCACCTCAAATGGAAAACGTTTTTTCTTACAATATATAAGTGCCCAAGGGGTAGCTTAGTTAGCCTAGGACCACGGTTTGTACCCAGAGATTGTAGGTTCGAAAACTGCACTACTACATTGGGGCTACAGGGGAATTTACTGGCTTCCCTCTGGGCCCAGAGGGATTAGTCCAGGCCAAAGGGTTGGGAACCCTCCGATATCAAAAAAGAAAAAAAGAAAAAGGTTCGAAATCCATGAATCTATTTGAAATAATCTACCATCATTCATATTTCATCATCCCATATTTATCTCCCTCAAAATACCTATAGAAATATGGAAGCAGAAGAAGGAGATTCTCGTTTATTTATGGAGAACAAGAACTAAGAGTGGATCTCAAGATTTTATATCTAACCCCATCACTCTCTATGAACTTTAAAACAACTTCTGCAACCCAATCTCATTTTGAATAATTTCACAAAAGCATACCTTTTCACTTTTTGTATGGTCACTTTCACTTACGATGTTGTTCGTGATCTGCCTTCTGGTATGCATTTTAACATTACGGCATGGCCAACAACTTAATTTCTAGCTACATATTTAGATGGCCTTTTAACTAAACCTCTGCTTAGAGAAAGTTTATAGTTTTGCCCTCATGAAATAAGGTCCCATCCCCCAATACCTAAATCTCTCATGAGAATAATTGAATAGGGGAGTTAGGTCTCTCAATTGAATCCACAATAACTTATGCATTTAAAAAGAAAAATCCACTCTCAATTTAAAGATCCCAACAATTCTCTACATTTTACAACTAGATCTTTACACCTTCCTACATAGGATAAAGTTTCTTTACTGGTTATGAGATGTATCTAGCTGCAGATGCTAAAATATATGTTTTCTCCTTGTGTGCCGCGCCCCAAAACCAAATTACTACCGCTATCCGCTTCTCGGGGCGCGAGTTTAGAATTATGGAATAATTGTCGACGCACCACTCACCTATGCTCTGTGGCTCCTTGGTTGTCTCTACAAGATCAACCACAGAGGCAAGGGGGTGATAAACCTACAACACCAAGGGTAGTAAAGTCCGGCACGACGGCTTAATAGATGGTTAAAATGAATAACATGACATGCTTACTGCAATATATGAGTATAAAGACAGATATTTGTAACATGATGCTAAATAAAGTTTATAACTAGGCAAGTAGTGCATGTATAGTAAGACTAAGCCAAAACAACATAGATTCAATGTGACCATGGGTAGAGCCAAGCAAGCAAGTAATAAAATAAAAAATAATAGTAAGTCGCACTCATAAAAGAGAGTTTAATATGTGGTCATCGAATTGAATACTTTGACTAGTACCAACAAGTGTGTGTCAAGCCAGAATTGTATTGCAGATAGTGATAATAACAAACTCAAACCCCCAAAACGGTTGGGTTTGACCGAAATAGGATTGAAGTTGAGTGGTTCTGACTCGAGAATTTAACACAAAAGAGTTTATGACCATTCTATTTTTATCATCTTAAACTCTCCAGGGATTTTGAGGTCTCATTGGGTGCCTGTAGGCGCCCCATGGGTCCAAAGCTTACCTGTGACCTCAATCCTTTCAATGGGGTCCAAGCTCAATTAGCTACTACCTCGAACTCTTTTAGGATACCAAGTCCATGATAATCTCAAACTCTTAAGTCTCCCGACGTTTACATGTCTCAAGGATGAGAACAAAATAGGGGACTACTCCAAAACAAACTAAGATATGAAAAAGCATACTTATCAAAATGAGTAGTCCTTATAAAATCCCAAAACTAGCTAGCTGAGACACACTAATGGGTAAATTTGGGAAACACGATAAAATAGCTAAACAGACTAGACAAAGCCTAAGATTACAAAGCAGTGGGACATGACAACATTTCAACATGAAATGGTCCAATAAGAAAAGGTATGAATAGGATTCGTTGAACGAGGGTTGTTGTAGTACAATGAGTGCATGCCTGCCACCCTCATAGACCCTGACCTAGGATCCTATCATCTAAGGAAAAAAGCATTCAATTTAATGCGTGCCGGTCCCTGACGCATGACTTACAATGCCAAAATACTATACTAAGGTCGGGCATGACATTGGACCACGTAATGACTACAACTGGATAGAAAAGGAATGCATGCGCCATGCACTCGGATGGACGGGTACTGATCGGACCCCAAGTGTAGGATGCGATTGTAGTAATAATCTAGTGAAACCAGGTCGATCCACAAGGAGCTATTGGGTTAAGGTCTTCCAACTTGTACCTGCCCTAAATGAAATCTAAAATTAGCCTAATTAAAAACTAATTACAACCATTCCTACTTTAATTAAAAGAATTAATTACAATCCAATGAAAAAAAAAATCTTCCACAACTAGATTCATAAATCTAAAAAGATCAAGTTGCTGTAAAATAGAAAACACATTAGAACATCCAATTAGAAAATATTCTAAAAATATCACTTACTAAAATTAAAACCAACAAACGAAATTGGAAAATAAAACAAGTCATGAAATGAAAACTAATGCACTTTCAGTAGTAACATAATTCTAACATATTGATGTAAAGATAAAAAGATAAAGTGCAAAAATTAAAAAAAAATGCAGAAAATAAAGATGGTGTGCAAAAATCAAAGGTGATAAAAAAATATAAAAGTTGTGAGTTGCTCTTTAAAATCTCATTCTTAATCTTGGGCCAAAAAAATAGAAGTGCAAACCTAGGGTCCCATTCTTCAACTTGGGTTGTCAATCCAAGTTGATAATGACAAGCATCATTTTTTAATAAATAAATTTCAGATTTGGATTCTTAAACTTTTCTTGTTCTAACCTCTTCAACTCACATTGTATTGCCTCCAAAAATACCATGTATCCACAGAAAACAAGGTATATTGTGAGGATGCTAAGGTTAGTTGTTCGTAATTATTCCAAGCCAATTAAAATTATTTAACCAAAAGTAAGAACTAATCCTATTGCATGGATCACAAATCTAATATTAAGAGATACACAAATCGAGAACACAAATTAAAAGAAAGAACTCTATTTACTAGCATGAAAATTCTTTACAAGGAATATAACATTGAAAAACAAGAATACATGCTAGGATGTTGAGAATCCCTCTTTCTAGTTGAAACCACAAGGTTGGTGGTGTGGCCTTTGGAAAGAACCCCTTTGGTGAATTAAGATGGAAGAGCAAGAAAGGGAGAGATGGTATGAAATTCTCTAGAGTGAGAGGTGAACAATTCTCAAGTATGCCTTGGGTCTCCCATAGGGTTGTTTATATTAAATTTCGGCTCCCTTTGTTTCTTCTTTTGGTTCCTCTTTTCTTGATTGAAATCTTCATTATTTGGCAAAAATCTTCTTTCTTGGCAACCAAGTTTGCAAGAAATTAGTAGCTTGTCAATCAAAAAAATTAACTTGCCAATCCAAGCAAATCAATTCTTGATTGAGGCTACACATTAGGTGGGTACAACTTGAATGGCTTGGATGTCCAATTGCAAATTTGGAGAAAAATCCCAGTTGCTTCACTTTCTTCTTTTGATTTCTTGGCAAAGAAGGTTCTTTACATTCTTTCCTCCTTTGCTTCACTTGCCCCACAATTATCTCGATCTTCTTTCTACTCTTGCTTTTGAATTTTGAATCTTGAGATTTGAAAAATATCTTCAACAATTGGAAAGGAATTCTGAAATCTTTTTTAGCCATGAATGCCCCCCCTCTCGGACACTCCACATGTGTGACTTACACATGTGCATGTGTGGGACCCTTTTTCTCATTTCCTGCAAGCAAAAAAAAAAAAAAAATGAATTTTATGTGAAAAGACAAATCTACCCTTAATTCACGAATGCATGACTGCGGGCTCATCTCTAATGAGAAGATGAATGAAAACACATTTGAAAAATAAAATCACAAAAATGACAGGTTTTATGATTTGATGCAAAAATGCTGGTTTTTGAGCAAATTATGTATGAATGCACTACAATAGATCAAAAATGCATAAAATCATGATATGATACTAAATGAGGCTCTCTTGGCTTGATAAGTCCTTAAACTTACCAAAAATAGCAATAAAAATGTGCATTTTTAAGGATTTATCAAGTACCATGTACATATGATCGTTATCGACTAATAACACAGTCAAGGAATCATTACAAATCACTATCCTAAGTCTCAAGTGGCCATTAATATGCTAGAGTAATAAGATTCAACCTTACATGCATTTAGGGTCTAGATGTCAAAGGATGAGAGCCCTTAGTGACTCGGCATCCAAAAACCCTATTTACGTGTAATATTGACTTAATTGTGCACTAACATGTCTCCAAACAACCCCCGGAGGTGAGTGTCCGCTCAAACTTCCACCTTAAGGTTACAAGTTTGGCAGTTATACAAGTCTCGATTATTGGTCCAATTCTAAGTTCTATGACCCATGGTTCTTTTGGGAAAGAACGGGGCCTTCAACCCACCAAATGGGTAAATTAGGGAAGCAATTTAAAGTCCGAAAATGTGTCGCACAAGTCCCTAAAACAATGATTGAAAGATGGTATACAAATCCGAGCCAAATGATCATCAAACGGGCCCAAAACCTGAAAATCCATGTCAGTCAAATAGTGGCCTGCCTACCAACCAATTGGTATATGTGCAGTCGGCTGTTGGTGTCAGCTACTAGCCTCCAAGCCATTCAGTTGGTGGCCTGGCTTGGGTTCAGCAATCTAATAAGCCATTCGTGCTCGGTTTCCCCCCATTCTCTTAGGGACTTTTGGGACACCTTTGGACCACTTAATTAGCCACTAATTACGTCACTTTTACACTCGACCATCTACCATTACACAAAAATCAAATGAGCTAAATATGGTATTAAACATAGAGTAAAATGTAAGGACATCATGAAAATCGAACATGCATTTAATGTAACTCAGATTAATCACTTGCCTTGGTCTTCCTAGCTCCAAAACACTCTACCCAAGCCTCTAATTTAGATGAGAACAACCTAAGAACAAAGCCCCCAAATTTCTACCTTAGAACCCTTAAAAATAAAAAATAAAAATGTGAAAGAGGTGGAGAGAGGGTTTGCATGTTGGGTTTTGTGGCTAAAGTGGCCTCCCAAATTAAAATCTATAAGATGGATAGGAGAAGTTAGCTCTAGGGATGTAACTAATATTAATTGAAGCAGGGCCGGTCGGCCAAACTTGAGGTTGGTCGAAGATGGGGCTTAGAGGAAGAGGAGAGTGAGAGGAACACATTGGTGGTCTTCAATTTCACAGCTAGAAGCACTTTGGTGAGTTTCCAAGGGAAGAAAGAAGGAAGAAAGGCAAGAAAAGAGAAAGGATGGTGCTACTACGCATCTAATACGAAAGAGGGAGTGAAGTGGGAGCGTTCAAGAGGAGAGAAGGCTTATAAAGGTGAGGTTGGTGGGGCCCACAACTTAAAATCTAGTTTGTTTTTTTTTTTTTTTCAAAAAACATTGGTTTCTGAACCCCTATGGAAAAGTTCAAAAAATGAAATTTGCTCAAAATTTTGTACTCTATCTAATGAGCCCCAAAAAAAAATTTTATTTGTGCAAAGATTTCAAGTTTTTTTGAAAATTACAAATAGATCCCTAAATGTATCAAACTAGGACCAAAGGCTCTCAAAACTTCTCAAAGTTATTCAAATACTATCCTAACCCTCAAGCTAAGTTAATTAGCCTCTAAACTCACTTTAAAAACTAATAACATAATTAATTACTATTAATCACGTAATTAAAGGGTTGAGGGTCTTACATTGTGTTTCCAAGTCTTCTATTGATTCATTAAAGAATGTTAGTCTCCACTAGGCCATAGGTCTAAGAAGATCCCAATCAAAATAAGTCGGTGTGACTCTGATCCAATTAAGAGGCCCAATTTGTTTCTTCTTCTTAGTCGAGTAACTCATATCATGACTGAAGGAGAAGATGAAAGCTCTCACTACATGTCTTAGATAGGTGTGGAGAAAGACGAAATCCAAAAATCCAAAATTTTGCTTCTCAAATAGTGTGTAAAAACACACTAGCCCAAGAATCCACCAAAGATGAAAGAAGAAAAACAATCAAAAAAAAGAAAAAAGGGGCAGGGGATTAACTTCATGAAAAGATGAACATTACAAGATTAACTCGGAGCACAACTTACACAAGATATGGACTTCTTGTTGGTGTAACTCCACACTCCTCTCTTACTTGTTCAAGGGTCTCATGGACATGGTTTTGGAAGAGGTCACCCACATGCTTATATATAGGTGATTTTGGAAAATTGCTAGGATAACGAGGTGGTTACACGGGAAAAGGAGATGATCAATGGAAAACCATGAGAAAGATAAGAAGTGGTTGACTAAGAAAATGAGGTATGTGGGAAGTGTTATAGGTTTGGTGTATGGAGAAGTGGATAAGAGTGATGAAGCATATGAGAGATGTGACTTGGTGTATGAAAATTAAAGTGGATGACAGTAATGAAGAATGTGGAAATATGTATTGGTGTATGAAGAAGCGGATCGGAGTAATGAGGTATGTGGGAAGATTTATGTTGGTAATGACTTTGTGAGGATAATGATATGACAACGTGGGAAGATAGAAAAGTGGTTGGGTGGAAAGAAGTTTAGAGAGAGTGTGCGAAATATGTCATCCATACATGTGCAAGGGGGACCCATTTACAAAAGACTCCCAACACAAAATTACATAATAACCTCACTACAACACTGAAAACAAAATGTAAATAAAATAAGAAATTAAACTAAGGACTTCCTAGAAAACAGGCTTTAGAATTCAACAATAGGTTGTGGGCACTTTGGATAGAGAAACGATCCCAAAGACTTAGTTATCTTGTTTTGGCAAAATATCAAAACCTTATCACTAGTCACTAATTGGATGGACTCCTTATAATCGTTTAGTAAAAATGCTTGCTTTTTCAATCATTTAGGTGTTTCATGAGTGGGCCCACTCTTATTGAATGTTTCTCTGATATTTTTTTTTCTTTTTCCTTGTCTCTATCGTATAGATTACATTAGCAGGCCTAGAGTTATTAACGGGCACGAAATAACCCCCCCCCCTCCCCTCCCTTCTTTTTTGAGAGATGTCACTACAAGAAAAACTGCATTTAGCGGCCGCCGGTAAAAGTGATTCTGGCCGCCGGTAAAACTATTAGCGTCGGTTACTGTGGCTGCCGGTAGGCGTCGGTACATGTCCAGACTGTAAAGGTTTTAGCGGCGTCCACCGGCCGCCACTATTGTTTTTTGTCGTGGCGGCCATGGTCGCCGGTAAAAGAAATTCGTGGGTTTGTGGGACGACGAAGAAAACTTTTTGTGTCGCCCATTAGCCGCCGGTAATAGTAAAAACGGGTGCCACCAAAAATCAGTTTTTTAGCAGCGGCCTTTTGATCGCTGTTAAAAGCAGGGTTTGTTTTTTTTTTTTTTTTTGGCCGCTGGTCGAAACTTTAAGAGCATTATATTTTTAAAAAATATTTCTTTTAGCGGCGGCCACATGACCGTCGCTAAAAACTGTATTTGCAGTCAAAAAAAAAAAAAAAACCGTTGCTTTAGCGGTGGTCATGTGGCCGCTAAAAGCAATAATTATTTTTTTTTACAATTAGCAGGCCACAATAAGCAAAGAAATACCTGCCAATAATTTACAAAGATCCATCTTAGCATATTCTTACAACTAAGGTAGCAATAATATCATTTCTATAGAAACTTTATACACAAGCTTGCATATACATATTTAACCCACACAACTCAAGTTGCCATATCGATGTTCTATACTACAAAAATCAAGTGTAAAAAATTATCCATCATGAATAAAATAAAATTAATAATAAAAATGAATGATTGAACTAAAAGAAACTTTATGCACAACCATGTTTTTTGTGATTTTGACAGCTTTTCCAAGAGTGCAGACATTGAACTCCACCGCCCCATTAGATTCTAGAGCGTCTTTCATTTCCATAGCTTCAATTTCACTCATAGCCTTCCAAAATAAGAACTCATTTTGTAAGTGAGTTGGAAATATCTGATGGAATTTTTACTACTAGCTTTTTTATTGGAGCTATGATCAGTTTCTAAAAAAATTAACACTACATGAATCATCTGTGAAATTGCACTCAATGGAAGTATGGAACCATCAATAAAATTACTATAGCTCTGATGTATGTAGACATGCATGCAGATGCTGCCCATCCACACACTAATAAATGTTCTAGTATGGCATAGTTGGAAGGTGATCATTGTTGCAATCATAAGGTAATAGGTTCAACTTGTGCCACCATTAAAAATAAATAAATAAATGATTGGTTCATCAGATTGATGTATTCATTTGCATGTGAGGGTCACATATAAAAACAATCTGGATGGTCGAGAGAGAGATATATACCTCCACCTCCCTAGGTTCTGAAAACTTTTCTTGTGCAACAAGAGGGACACCACTCTTCTAGTATGGGAAGCTTCTATATTTTGGCTGGTAAAAAGTTCCACAATTCTAGTATGGGAAGCTTTTGTATATATGTATGCTTCAAGTAACACTTATGCATGTTCATACAGGGGCAAACAACCTAAACTATGCACATTTTTTTTTACATAATGTAATGCACACATTTCTCATAAACATCTCACACTCAGGATTGGCCACATGATCAGTAAGTATCATCTCCACATAATTAACCAAAAAGTTCATAGATAACACCATACATCCATTGGGAAATTGGTTTGTGCAAAACATAAAATGACAAGAGGATCATACATTGTCCAAAAGACCCTTCAAGCACATCAGCAACATCACTATGGAAGAATTCATTCTTTCTCATTGAGAGAGCTACACTAGGTGCTTGAGACAAAGCACTTTCAAGAGCAGTTTTCCACTCGTGCATATCCTTTGAAGTTTCAGCCCGTTGCACAAAAAGGAAGGATATAGAAAGATAACAGAGAGAGTTGTCCAAATTAAAGCAAGGAGAATTATGATATTTGTGAATAAGAGATAAAAAGGGATTTCAGCAGAAACTAGTAGCATTACAAAAAGATCACCTTGAGTGTGAAAGCTCGCTCACCACGACCATTAGGAAAGAGCACTGTTAAGAACTTTTTATCTACTCTAACAACCACACTACATAGTTGACATGTAAGAATAATTATATAGGTAGCTATTAATTAATAAGCACCAAGATACATCATGAACAACAATCAGAAGAAATAAGCATCATAAAAATCGACAGTAAATTGAAAGAAAGCAATAACTAGTTAACTACCTTCCTGAATTATTGAGGTCAATCCCTCTAAGGTTAAAGTTCGCGTCGCTTTCTTTTTGAGAGAGTGCATGCTGAAAAAAAGAACAGGAAAGGGGTAGAGTAGCAGGCACTGTCTCATACAGAAAATTGAAAAAACTTAAAACCATGGAGAGAGAGTGCTCATGAAAATATAAGAAACATAATTTGAGTAATATCAGGTAATGAGATGCAATAAGCCGCCCTTTTCGGATATGGGATAGAACTCGATTGAATTCAAAAGGCCATGTCAATTACCAAAAGGGGGTCTGAGTGTGAAAGCTTGTTCACCACGAAACACCATTGGACAATGTGTAGCCTCTTTTCAATTTTTTTTTCTTTTTTTTTATAGATGCACTTCTCATCCTACTTTCTCACTTTGACTAGGTATCTGCCTTAAGCCTCAGTTCATGTACAATACAGGATTATGACACATCCATCCATTAGAGATGCGCTTCTCAAGCCTCAAGCCTTGCTATGCCCCCAAAAAACATCAGACTAACAGCATATAAAAGAGGGAAATAGGGAAAACCAACAAGAAGTCTTGACAAATCCATCTAGAAGTTCTTATCCAAGTCCATACATGCAAAACACGAAAATATGACATTTATCAAATCTCAAATTGTGAAGTTCTGTTGTAAGCTGGTTGACTGGTTCACTCTATTGCTCATATATGATGTGGAACGAAGATACGGCCCTAAAGATGAACTAAACAGCACATCAGAAATAATATCTTAAAATCTCAATCATACAAACATAATTAAAGGTTAAAAGACTGAACAGCCAAGCAGCTAAAGTTCTTCCTTGTAGAAAGTAATAAAACCAATCCGCAATGCATAAAGGTGAAGGACAAGAGGCCATAAAGGCTGGGATGTACCACAAGTGACCTATCATGTTTGTAATTCGACTTCACCAAGTTTGATGAACAAATTTGATTATCAGTTCAATATAGTTTGATTCGGTTTGCAAACATTAGTCAGTACGTTCTCTACTTATATATATAACCTCGAAGGACCTAATTAAAGCTTAAATGTCCAAGTTATGTTGTATGACCTCCTTTGATCATTTCTCTTTAAACATGAAATAGGCCTACTATTAGATTGATATATACAAAATATTTCATCTAAGTTTTTTTAAAAGTTATCCTTTTGATTTGACCATTTAAGCTTATAGACACATGCACATATTTCATTCAATTTAATTTTCTTTCCTAACTCATGGGGTCCAATAATTGGTGCCATATAACTGTGCTTCATGTGCATGCTAGATTCTCTATTTCACTCATTTATTTTTCTTTGCAAAAATAGACTAGCATTCCGTATTTCTTAATTTTTTTAAATTGTTTTGAATAAATATAGTTATTTAATTATCTCCCATTATGATTGTACCTTATATATATACACACACACCAATTATTAGGTGCATGGGCACCTGATAGTGGGGCCCAACTAATAATCCATGTGGATGGGCCACACCCCCTAGTCACCAGACTTATGGGTTTGCACCTATCCAAATGAATTAGACCGTTTGATCGACTGTACACCCAATCGGATCAGACTATGCTAGGGTCGAAGCCAAGTGGTGCCGACTCAATGAGTAAAGTGTACATCAAATGTCATGGTGTAACATAACATGAGTATAAACAAGTGCATGACCAAAATCGTATGTAACACGACATAGCCTAAGAGCATATACAAATACATAGTGCATAGTGGGACATATGATGTAATATAAACAAGGCATATAAGATAAGCATTTAGACATGATTCAGACATGAGAAGCATGTAAATGTCTTCCGAGAGTATTGGAAACATAAACAAATGCATGCATAAAGGTCTTATGCAGAATCAATGATGCATGACAAGCCAATCCTAAGATTTCGGGAATACTTGTGGCTTCACCGTCAAACAATATGTAGTCCTAAGGCTTTTGGTGCCATTGAGCTACAAGAACCCTTAGTGTTACATAATTTGAGATGCCAAATGCTTTAAGATAACAACTTTGATTCGGGGTATATAAAGTCCAAGAAATGAGCTTCCATGAGAGTATGCGTGCGCTCAAACGACACTCTCTAATTCTAATTAATCCATTGGACAAGTTATTAGGGTATATAAGATCCATTCTAGGGTCAACTAGGGCCCACAAACACAAGACTCTAATTTCCTCCAGTTTTTGGGTGGCACGCTCGAGCAACCCTGGGCGCGCTCGAGCAGGTCCACTCTCTGGACAACCCGCGCTTGATTGGCTAGGGGTGCGCTGGGTCCGCTCTCTGGAATGTCCGTGTTCAAGCGCGGAGCCTCAGGCTTGAGTGGGCACTCAAACTTGCGAAAAACCCTGCGAGTTGAGCCATGTATCCTACTACTATAAAGGTGTTCTGACCCCTTCTCTACCTAATCCAACACATGGATTCAAAACTTGAAATAAGAGCCTCCAATGCTCTCCAAAACCAATACCAATAACATATCTTCCAAATCAAAACCCCAAATCACAGTATTAACAAACCCATTTACAAATCTAGAACCAAATTAAAACAAATGAGCAAATGAGTTGTAATTTGGGTAATCTAGCATGAAATCCATAGCAAGAATCATAAATAGAGGACACATGCATGCTTTATAATTGCTCACTTGCCTTGGGTGCTTGAACTCAAATCTACTTACTACCAAGCTTCTAGAGCAAAACCCCAAAATCCAATGCTCCCAAAACAAAATCCTACACAAACAAGAGATGAAATAATGATTGAATTAACTTGCCTAACTAGGACTAAACTTCTAGAAATGATTCCAACCAAGGAAAAATGAGTTTGAGAGTGGTGGCTTACCCAAATAGATGAAATAGTGAAAAGGAAGCTTGGAGAAGGTGAAAGCTTGGGGAAAATGGGTTCTTGCTTGAAGAAGATGAAGCAAAAGACTTTGAAACCTCTCTATTGGGTGTCTGGGAGCAAGGAGATGGAAGAGAATGATGGAGAGAAGAAACCCTAGGTGCCACTTCCAAATGGAGATGAGAATGAAATGAAATGAGATGGGTTCTAGGGTTTTAGACAATGAGTTTCTATTATTGAAGGAAAGTCCTAAATCTAATAGAAATTTATATTTTAGGGCTTTTGGACCATAATTGGAACTAAATGGGCTCAAATGATTTGGGCCAAAACACGAAAATCGAAGAATACTCATGATCTATGCAATGCACCCAAAAATCATCGAAAAACAGAAAACACACATGCGAGACCCATAAAACCAAAATACCCAGAAGTCATAATGCTACCTAGTCAATGTTTCAAACCCTTTCTAATCTACCTAATCAAGCCCAATCACATTCAAAACATCGATTAGATAGCTAATTAGGGTTAATTAGACACCAAACACAATTAGGATAGGGTCGGGGTGTTACAAGGAGAGGGCCCATAATAGACTCACAACACATAAATCTTCGTATGAGAACCCTTCTCACCGTATTATGCTGAGAAATTCCAAGGGGACCTTTCGAATCATTGACACACAAGGAGCCCCTAGACAATTGTCGGATTGGGGTTTTCACTCACCAAATGCACTAGACTGTTGGATCGAGGCGCTCAGTTTATTTTGCTAATATAAATGTGCAATGGATCAAGGGGTTAGAGGCATGAGTTAACCCCATTTTGATATTTGGGTCCATCATGAGTGGATTTTTCCATCCCCCTCCCCTTCTCATGCCTTGTTGGGACCCATATGGCCCCCCTATATATTTATATAAATGTATGTATGTATGAAATTCGTTAAATGGTAAGCTATGGAAACATATTAAACTGAGGATAGGCAAGATGTGACAACGTGTTAAAATTTAGAAAGTATTATTAGCTGGGAGTGATTTCTAATGCTAATGGAACTAGGGAAACAAATTGGCATAAATACTTGAAGAATATACGCTCATTAATGTTAAGCTACTAGAGAGAATGGCTCCTTACCTGAGTGGCAAGGAGTGGCAGTTCTCACTTGGCTACCCCGGGTTCGAAACCGAGGTACGCCGCCTCTTCCCGCATGTGCGGGCTCTCTTTCGCTGTCTTATGAATAGGAGGAAACATATGGGGAAAGGAGTTCCCGAAGGGCACGAGAATTGGGATTTTATTTTAAAGAAAAAAGAACAAAGAGAAAAACAATAAAACTAGAGATGAAAAACTTACTTGAGTTCATCTTGTGAGGCCCCACCCCTTGTGGACCCTCGTTATATATAATTATAGCATATTAATCCTATTTATGCAAATTAATAAGGGTTAGTAAGGGTAGTTTAGTCTTTTCCTAGGAATTAGGCCTATTTTATATAAATTAGGGACTTTTTGAGATTTTATGGTTTACTAGGGTGTTTTATGGACTCTTTAGAGTTAGTTAGTTAGATAGAGGCCCTTAGAAGTAATTTAAAAGAATAGGAGGGCTTTTCTTGAAGAATTTGCAATTAAAACCAGAATACCCAAAACACCCTAAGCCTTATCTATAAACCAACTAACTAAAGGAGGGAATTTTAGTCAAATTACCCAAACCAAAGCCTATAAAACTACCCCCATCCCATTCCAACGATTTCTACCTTTTTCTCTCTCTCATTTTTGCTCTCATTTCTCTTTTCTTCCCTTTCTTCTTTCATTTCCTTTACTCCATCAAAGAATACCTATATCTAGAATTTTCTCCACCAAGAGATCAGGAGATCCTTAAAGCTACAGCCATTCCCAAGCTAGAAGAGTATCTCTATCAGCTAGACTTCCTTCTCTTATTCCAAACGAGGTGAGTTCATCAGCTAGATTTCCCTCCCTTATTCCAAATGAGGTGAGTTTCTATATCTACCTCTTTCTCTAGAATCCTCTCTTCTTATTCATTTTCTCCATGGGAATTGGGTGTAAAAGTCTTGGATCTGTAGAGATCTGAGAATTGGTGGGCTGTTGTGAGAGTTAGAGACTTTAGAGCTTGGATTGGAGGATTTAGAGCTTGGATCTTGAAGATCAAGCAAATGAGACCCTCAATTGGACCAAATGCAAGTACAATATAATCATTTAACATAAAATGCATGTTTTTCTTCCTTGAATTATGTAATTTATATTCTATGGGTGTCTTGATGCTTAGATGTCTCTCTTTTAAGCCTTATTTTATGGGTTTCAGCCATTGATGGATGGGATATCCCGTTTGGAAGATCAATGGGCCGTGGATGAAGAGACTGTGATGCGTGGAGGAGTTTTTATGTTTAGACATGGATTTGTGATGATTGGGGACGAGATTGATGGAACTGGTGTGAGATTGAAGGAAAGAAATAAGTTGCAGAAATCTGGAAATCTAGAATTCGTGTAAAACCGATTGACCAGCCTAGGACTAGGTCTACCAGAGACTGCGAACTCAAAATTAACTAAGAGTAGGACTGTTAGGCATTTCTAAGAAATTTAGTGTAGTCGGTCAACCCACCCTGCAGGATGTCGACCAAGTACATTGAACAATTGAAAACCACTAATAGACTAGTTCCCAGGTGCCTCTGTGTAGCAGGTTAACCGGCCACTCAGCAGATCGGCCACACCGCAGAAATCTAGGTATGAGACATGCATGCCAAGTATATGTCCATCAATCTCCTGTGTACACGATTGATTAAGGTACCCAAATGGTCGACCGAGCATACATCCAACTGAGACAGACTTGACAGACCGATCTCAAGTTCCCAGTACAATCGTTCGACCGGCCATGCATGAGTCGACCACTTGCACTACGAACAGTGCATTCCAAGTTCTGTATTCTTTATGGTTTGATCTTATGTGGACCCCATGACCTTCCATGTGGACCTCGATTGATGTGCCAAATATGAATTAAGGGTTGGGCTTAACCTCAATCCATGTGGCTACCCAAAGTATGGTCTAGGTTTAGGAAATGGAATTTGATTCGGTCCTTAAAGGTGGTCGTAGATGCCCCGTAACTTTAGAGCACCAAATACACTCATCTTGGCATCTGGAACTTCTTTTAATGATTAAATTAGGTGAAGTGAGACCTAGGACCTGAAAGGGGGCATTGACCTAGATGGACCGTTTTTACCTCGTTCCTTTGATTAGTATTGATAATATATGATTAGATGTTCGTTTATTACTATTTATTACGGTCCTTATTGACAATGTTACACCTAATTAATAAATGGAAAATGGAGGACATTGACATAGGGTGTCCTAGAGGTGACCTTGACTGTGTATGGAGAACACTTGACCTGTATCTGTGGTTAGACGGGCTATTCTATGGCCTAATGGATGGATGGATAAGATGACCATGGAGTAGACGGATGGATTGCATGCAATATGGGTCCATTTCTGGATGAATAATGATATGAGCCTATATGGCTGGTTATAATAACTATGGATATAGAAATGAATACAAAAATGGATTTTGAATACCATGATGGACTATACGGTATGTGTGACGAGGATATGGACCGAACTGTTGTACTGGACCTTGTATGGACATGTGATGACCTTGCTCCTGCAAGGATAGCCTAGCCAGACACTGACATATTGTTTGGTTCAATGTGATTCAGTATAAAACATTCACTCGGAGATTTATGAGCGTAGCCTTGGCACTGATCACCTTTGGTTAAAGCTAATTATATAATGAAGCCATCATGATGAGTTGGATAGAGGTGGACGTACACCACCACGGTATCAAACGACATTGCACAATACGAATATACGGCCGGCAGACTCTAGTAATTAGACTTTGGCCGAGCTATGACCCTGTTCATTTTCCCGCCGCAACTCGAAAGAAGTACGGAAGGGCAGTGTCATAATATCTCATGGTGCTAGACTGTATGAATGTGTCTTACTAATTAGATGATTGTTTAGCATGTTTACTTTATGTTGATCCTTATTGATATACATTATGCACAATTGCCTACCATTGTACCTTTGTTATTTTATTAATCATATTACTGTCATTATTCCCTTTTGATGCATCCATCATATTGCCAGATCATTTGGATCTGACCGAATATATTTGGTGCTTAGGAATCATTACCAATCCCATCCTCGAGCTCGATGCGCACCTCGTGGCGTTGGTAGTTGAGGACATGGGTGGGACCTAGATGACCCTAATGCGGTACTAGAGGATAGAGAGCCTACACGGGGCTATGAGTGATTTCTTATTTTTGGATTTTGAGCTACTTTTGTGGTGAGATTGGGCGACATTAATCTGATATTACTTTGAGATTTAGCTTGGACTTATACCCTGCCTTTATCTAACGTATGGATGATGATACCGTGGGATATTATACTTTACTTCCACTATACTTGAGAGATATTGCAACCGTTATTCTTTATTGCTTCCGCTCGTAACCATTGATATAAAGATTGTTGGAAAAGTTTTAAATTGAACCTCACTACGAACCTATGATTCTGGAAGTTTAAAGTTAATTCGGGAAGTAGCACTCTAAATCCAGGTCCAAGTTCATGGTGGACCTGGAACTGGAATCATTAATGAAAAGATGGAACCGGAATCAGAACCAGTTTCCTAGTTCTAGAACTATAATTGTTAATGAGAAGATAAAACCAAAACCGAACCACTTTCGTATATGGGACGGGTTTGGATCCGAGTCTGTATAAAGAATATTGATATGGAAAAAAAAGCCTAGTTTTTATAAGGGATTCTTGAAAATTGAGATAATATGTTGGGTCCCGGGTCCACTGGTAGGAACAAATCAAAACTGGACCAGCCCGTTTACTTATTAGGGCCTTAATAAGGACCCTAACCCAATTTTTAACTGGTCAGAATCTCTGGGTAGTCAGAGTATCGGGAACTCATTTACTTCTCTACCCAAAACATATAAAACTAAAACCACAACACTTGTCCAACCCACTTTGTCTCGTGCATAATTAAACTAGGCCCTCCGTAGTAACGCATAGTTGGAGAGAGAAAGGGAGAGAGTGAAGAGGCGAGAGATATAGAGGGTTGTGGAGAAATTGGATTTCATACGACATCTCCATCTTCTCTCAACTAGAAGCCTCAAATGTGTAAATGATTTACTATTTATGCTTGTATACATGATTCCTCGATTTCATAAAAAAACTATTAATTTATAATAAAAAAACCATCACATCATTAATTGCGAAAAACAACGGCCATTGAATGTCTCGTTTTTATGAAAAAACCAAATTTTATGGGGAATCGGGGATTTTGATGTGCTTTTTTAAAAAAAGACGGCTCGAAGTCGTTGTAAATACTAATAACGACGGTCCAAGGAAGTTGTTTTTTAAAAAATATATCTTTTTAAAAATTACAATTTCTTTTTTTTTTTAAATGACGGACTGTCGTTTTTTAAAATCCACTTTGAAATTCCCGACTCATTATACAAGTCTATTTTTGTGAATTTTCTTGGTAGTAAACTTTGTTGTTCTATTTCAATGAGGACTCTGGATTTTTGCCCAGTTTCTTAACTTTAATCAATGAGATTTGTGTTAAATACTATTTCAATTGATTGAAAAATATGATTTATAACTTGACAAAACTAAAAGAGGGGCTAATCGTGTGATGCACATAGGTATTTATTCAAAACCATGTTTACGGTCATGTTGTCATTTGGTTTTGAACCAAAAAATAAGGATGGCTAAATTAAGTGGTTGTATCTCAATTGGGCTTCGATTTGGATTGATTCAACGTAGTTAAGGTTTTAACTTTAGGTTTTTTGGGATATTTATATTAGGAAAATATTCAAGTGAGAACTAGTTCTCATCTATCATATGATAACTTTTTGCAGGGCCCAACTAGCAATACATCCAAATCTAGCAACCCAATAGGGAACCCCCTGATAGTCACAAATCCCAAGGATTGGAACACATCCGAATGGACTAAACCGTTAATCGAGGGTTGAATATTTTTTTGAATATGAAGCCATTAAACTTATGGACCACGGATGAAGGCGTTAGGGGCATGGGTTTGGGGCCAAACTTGATACTTATGGTGGTCTCACATAGATTTTTTCATCCCCCCTGTTCCCATCTCCAACATAAAAGTTCCCGCATAATATGTGAGAACAGTTCCCACCTGAATATTACCCTTTATATTAACCTATAGATTGATATGTGAGTCCTTTATTTATATAATATGAAAGCGAATGATTCTAATTAAGAAATCAATTGATTGCATCTAGTTTATTTTGACCATCCCTTACTCCCTTTCATTTCCACAAGCAACCATAACTCCTCTCCACTTCATCTACCCACTTCCTTCCATTTTCGTTCTGCACTTATTGTTCTTAAACGTGAAAGATTATGGTTTTTAACTCTGTATTAAGTAATTCAATCGTCGGTATTAATTAATTCAAGCTCATGGTTTTTGCCTGTAGAGAAATGGAAACCGTCCTCTTTCCAAATTAAATCTTTTAATTGTCATTTTTTTATACCTATTGTGCTGGCCTATGGTTTGTTCAGTTTCAATTGCCATTTCCCCGCCCTACTTATCCATTTGCTCCTCATTTTCCACCCTTTTCAACTCTTTTTTCCTCTCCAAAGGCTGAAGAATCTAGTAAGAAAACCTATGTAAAACAGTCGTATGAAAGCTCCTAAAAAAAGATAAAAAAATACAAATCTCATTTGGAGGAAGAGAATCAATTGCCCTGTGTATCGCTCCAATTCATTTAAACAATCAACTTATCAAGAACCCAACCTCAAATGTGCTTTTGAAGAAGATACCTTCTTTATTTAGAGGTAATTTTTGTTTCTATTTATGTTTTTGACTATATTGTACCTTTGTTAATGGGCTATTAATCTAGCTATCTTAAATGAGTAATGCAATAAAAAAAAAGATTTCTTTGTTGTCAACCTAGAATGGAAAGTCATGTAAGCCCCTCCATTTCTCTCTCTACCGTTCCCTTTTTTTCGCCTTTCTCTTCTCTAGAAGTTTTTGATTTTGTTGGTAAGCTTCACTTATGATTTACAACAATGGGTTAGAGAAAATATCTCATGTTATGAGATATAGATCTTTGGTGGATGCCCACTTAAGATGAGTTAGGGTTAGAATTATGGTTCCTCTCTTATGATGTTACTTTGCCTATAAATAGGCTTCTCCCCTTGTATTTGTACACACATAATGAGATAATAGAAAACTGTCTCTTCTCCCTCTAATCTTCTTTCTACAATAGGACTTCAGTTTGCGTGCATTGAAAAAAAAGGTCAATCTTGTTATCGGGTCCGTCCATAACTCCTTCATCCGATCGACGAACGGTTTGGTTCTGTAGATTCGTGGCGCCGAACACTACTTAATAGATGCAACGATCAGAGATTTTAACGGTTAGAAAGTTTTTTTCTAGAGTGCGATTACAGTAAGTGATTTTCAAACCATAGTTCAAATTTAAATTATTTACTGTAATTATAGTGCTTGGTTACTATTCATACTCTTGCATGATTTTTTTTTCTCTTTTTTAATTTAAATTTATTAATACTATGAATGGATCGAAAATAGAATCAAAAGTTCTAAATCTAAACCTGAAATTCACCGATCTATGGACCAGCAGTCCTAGAAGTTGGAGTACTAATATGAACCTGTAGACTCATATCCATAATCAAAACCTGAAGTTTTTTTATTCAAAAGTCCAAATAAATTATACAGCCATGAAATTAAATATGAAAATTTGACAGAACCAGAACTTCTGATCATTTGTTCGAACCAGAAGTTTCACTTCAAACCTGAAGTTTTGACATAACCTACAATTTTAATTTCATGTATTATGAACCTAAAATTCTAAATTAAGCCTGAAGTCTTGATAGAACCAACAGTTTTGATTCTCAAAGTTAAGAACTTGATATTCTAACTTTTCATTGGCCAATTTTTTTTTTTTTGTCACGTTTAAATTCCAGCTATAAATGCACCTACTAGGATTAATGTCCTTGTAGGACAAAGTCAAAACATAGGAGCAAAATAATCTCCAATACGCCAAAAGCATGGCAGACCTATAGGTTTAAAGGACTCAGCTCCGCGGAAAAAGAGAAATGAACAATATCATCATCTCCTCCCGAAGTGGCACAAAACCTTCCTGAAGAGGCTCCTCCCGAAGAGGCACAAAACCCTCCTGAAGAGGTTCATCTCGAAGAGGCAAGTAATGCTCCTGAAGAGGTTCCTCCCGAAGATGCATGAAACGCTCCTAAAGAGGTTCCTCCCGAAGAGGCAAGTAACGCTCTTGAAGAGATTCCTTCCAAAGAGGCAAGTAACGCTCCTGAAGAGGTTATGGTAAAATCCATTCTCTCTAAAATAATGGAAGTCCCTTTTGAGACTTTGGAAGCCCCTGAAGAGGATGCATCGGTACCGGATAATGAAGAGATCTCTATACTTTACAATTATGCAAGAGAGAGATGGAATAGAAATGATGATGATGATTGGGACACAAAACCACATTTTATAAATCCTGGAAGGATTTCCTTTGCCTGAAGCAAAGCCAAGGAGTACGTACTCGATTCAATTAAGGCACTAGATTAATATTAAACACATCCTACAATATTTGCATGGAACAACTAATTTAGGAATATTTCATTCTTATTATCGTAGAGATTTCAATTTTGTAGGATATGCAGATTCAGGTTATCTCTTTGATCCTCATAAGGGTCGCTCACAGACAGGTTATGTGTTTTTTAATGGTAATGCCGTCATTTCTTGGCGTTCTACTAAACAGATTTCGGTAGCTACTTCCTCTAACCATGCTGAGATTTTGACTCTTTATGAAGCCAATAGGGAATGAGTATGGCTAAGATCTTTGATTCAACATATTCGTAGTTCTTGTCAATTACCATCTATTACAGGTAATCCAAATATTATCTATGAAGATAATGAAGTATGCATAAAACAGATTCAAGAATGTTTCATTAAAGGAGACAACGTTAAGCATATAGGACCGAAGTCTTTCTTCACTCATGAACTTCAGAAGAACAATAAAATTGAAGTCAAGCAAGTTTGTTCGAGTAACAACCTGACTGACCTATTTACCGGATCTTTGCCAAAATTAGTATTCCAGAAGTTTGTATATGAGATTGGCATGCATAGAGTTCATTATCAAACTAGATAAATGGTTGCTATCATCGGAGGGAGTGGTTTATCAGGGAGCATCCTGAAGTATGCTATCTAGGACATTTGTGCGCTATACTCTTTTTCCTTTTTTAGGTTTTATCCCACTGGGTTTTACTAGTTAAGGTTTTAACGAGGCAACATTATGTACGTCCAACACCAGTTCAATGATCTTGAAGAATGTTGTACTCTTTTTTCCTTCGCTTTGATTTTTTTCCCACTGGGTTTTCCTTAGCAAGGTTTTTGATGAGACAACTGTCATTTAATGGTGGTCATCCAAAGGGGATTGTTATGAGATATGGATCTTGGGTGGATGCCCACTTAAGATGAGTTAGGGTTGGGGTTCTTCTCTTATAAGGTTATTTTGCCCATAAATAGGCTTCTCCCCTTGTATTTGTACACACATAATGAGATAATAAAAAACTCTCTCTCTCTTCTCCCTCTAATCTTCTTTCTCTTGGTCTCTCTCTTTTCTAACATCTCAGAGATTATTTGGGTAGAATTACTAGTTCATGTCCTAAAAGGTGACAAAAAACTTTTGCACCAATTAGATGTGTGGGCCAGCATCACAAAACTACACTAATCCAATTAACATCCCACCTAAGATTGACATAGTGATACAATAATCCCATCGTATCATAGCTACACAATGAGATATACTAATTGTATCATATATTTCAATAGTTCTTTTTTTGTGGATAATGTGCCTAACAATATTTTTTCTCTTTACTATTGTTTATATAGCTTTGGTTTTATGGTCCCTCGATAACTAATTTGTAATCTTAATTATTCAATTCATATTATTTTAGATTTTTCATCTTACCATTAGATAATATATTTGTTTCATTTAGATTTACTTCATCATAAAATATTTTAATTTTTAAAATTTTAACACTTAAAATCGATAATGGTTAGTTTTTGTTTAGATTTACTTTCTTCTCATTAATTATTATCTCAAAAAGCCCCCCAAATGAAATATATTTTATTTTAGGCCTAGGCTTAGCGCAGGCCAGGTTTGCTAGTATGATTTTTATCAAATTAAAACTCGCACACTTGATGCCCTATTGTTGATTTGATTCCTACATGGTCAACTATGTGATTCAATTTGAACATTGTGTAATCATTTGTTGAGCATCTAGATTCCTTGAGTTTATACTTGGATGTATTATTCAATTAGCTAGATTAACATGATGGTTTCATGACATGTCTTCAACCATATTTGATAAGTCTGAAATTTCAACAACTTCAATGAAAACTCATATTGTTCAAAATGATTTTTGGACTAGTAGATGACCTCTAAAAGTTCTGAAGTTTTTTATATTTAGGGACCTGTTTGGCCTCATTTTCGTGTTTCTCCCACTTTTGTAATCAGATTAGATTGTGCTAAGATTGGGTTGTATCGAGACTATACTCCGTAGAACTTTTGACAACACTATAATAAATTAGTCCATTAAGAATATGTTGAACGAATTTTGTTCGGTAACATTATAAAAGTTTTGCTTCGAGGAACGAAAGCAATACAATTATAAGATTACAATGTGGGATCCACCTTTTATTGTTTGCGACACTCTATTATTGTTGTACTTGGGACCCACATGTAGAAATTACAATGTGGTACTCATCTTTAAAAATTAGAACATGGAGTTCATATTCATAAGATTTATAATGTGGCCCACCTTTATAGGAATTACAATGCGGGGCCACCTTTTGTAAATGTAAATATGAGACTCACTTTTAGAATTAAAGAAATGGTACACGCCTTTAGAAATTAGAATACGAGGCCCACGTTCATAAAATTTACAATGTATGTCCACCTTTTGTGATCGTGACTATGTGACTCACATTTAGGAATTAAAAAGTAGAGCTACATTTTCTGTGATTGTGGACACAAGATCCATCTTTAGAAATTACAATGTGGTGCCAACTTTTAGAAATCAGAACATCGGGGCACATTCATATGATTTACAACGTAGGTCTCCTTTATGTGAATTATAACGTAGTGCCATCTTTTTTTATTGATTGTGCAGACGGGACCCACTTTTAAAAATTATAATGTGGTACCCACATTTAGAAATCAGGATATGGGGCCACATTTATAGGATTCGCAATGTTAGCCCACATCCTTAAAAAAAATCCTTTTTCGAGATTGTGAACTTAGGCTTATCTTTAGAATAAGTGAAAGGATTTGGAGTCTTTAAATGACATTCTTTAAAAAATAAGAGATAAGTAAGAAATAAATATGCCAGTAAGTTGTTTCTTAAAAAAAATATTTTTTTTCAACTTTCTTATGCCAGCTGGTTAAGATTTTGAAATTCAGTGAGATCAAAATTTAGAACAGTCACATACCAAATATGTTTTTTCATAGCCTTATCTCTTGAAAATATGGGAACATCCAAATGTCAAAATGCCAAATAAACCTCTAGATTTTCTATTCCAAATCCATATATTTCATTTTCCATAACTCCAACGTGTGGCAGCCCAGCATTAGCGCACGACCTATTCCACCCTAGGTTGTGTTGAAGCCTGTGGGCCCGTCACGACCTACATGGGCATTGATGGAGTAATATCCTTTGGCCGCTCTTAATTAGAATAAACATAGGATTTAAAATGTGGTCCCGCCATTATAGGAATTATAATATAGGCCCACCTTTGTGATTGTAACCATGTAACCCACCATTTAGGTACTACAAAGTGAAATCACCTTCTTTGAGATTGTAAACTTGAGGCTTATCTTTAGAATTAGTGAAAGGATTTGGAGTCTTTAAATGACATTATTTAAAAGACAAGAGATAAGTAAGAAATAAATATGCCAACAAGTTGTTTCTTAGAAACAACAAAGATTTTGTGTTTCAACTTTCTTATGACAGCTGGTTAAGATGTTGAGATTCAGGATATCAAAATTTAGAACATTCATTTACCCATACCATATATGTTTTTCATAGCCTTATCTTGTGAAAATATGAGAACATCCGAATGTCAAAATGCCAAATGCACCTCTAGATTTTCTATTCCAAGCAGCCCACCATGGGCACAGCCTATTCCACCCTAGGCCGCTCTTAATTAGAATAAAATGAAGGGGTTTTATGGAAAAAATTTCTCTTATGCATTATTTTTTTCTACAAAAGAAGAAATTATTGATGTTGGCTACATAGTATTTGGACTAGAGTGATTTTTTCTTTTTCTTTTTCACAAAGTTACCCCTATTAAAAGTCACAGCATTGTGAATTCCTAATTATTGTATCCTGAGTATGTGACTCACAATATTACATGCCGTGACTTACACACAACTTTCTGTATATAAGGAGTGAACATGTTTATTAAAATTGGTGCAATCGATCATGGTGAGACCCTCTCTAATTGGATTGAGTGTTGGCTCACTGACATATGGAGTGAATATCCATTTTATCTTGTTTTATCCTAAATGCGAAAAAAAAAAGTGCCTACTTTACAATTATAATAATGTTTATATGTGATTTGACTTTTGTTTCTTATTTTATTAATTTTACTTTATTTTATATGAATCATGAGTCTAAATGGATTTTTTTTTCTAGTAAGTGAATATTAATGTTTTGAAATTAGAACGAGTTGTTGTTTAATCGGTGAAAGCTAACATATGGTCCAGCCATGTTCAACCAATCTTCATTTTTTTTTTTTACCAAAAAAGAAAAAAAAAATAAAACAAAACAATTCCGAGGGAGAAGGGGTACAGGAATTGAGAATACAATGGAAACTTAATTTATTACATTCTTATCAACTCGACTACATTCACCAATATTAGATAGAAAAACCCTAAACACACATAAACAAAATAGGAAACATAACCACACACACAAAAAAAAAAAAGAGAGAATATTCTTAGTAATAGTCCACCACACTCCATTCCAACCCCTCCGGTGCGTGCAGGTGATAAATCAGCGATGACTTCAACAATCTATATTTCAGACCATGATGCTGGTATGAAATAATGATTTATAGGTGAAAGCTAATGTACGGTCTAGCTATGTTAAACCAATTTCATTTCTTTTCAAAAAGAGAAAACAATGCATGTTGTGGGGAGAGGGGAGAGTGAAATTGAGAATACAATGGAAACCCATGATTTATTGCATTCTTATCAACTCAGCTACATTCACCAATATAAGGCATTTTGATAGAATGCCCCTAGTAGTTTTACCCTTTTTTCAATTTAGACCTTAAACTATTAGATTTATCAATTTACCCCTTACATCAATTGATTTTGTATTTAGTTAGCCCCTCCGTCTATTAGCAGTTTAAATTAGAAAAGGGATTCATAACGCTATTCAAATATATAACGGGCCAACTAAACTTTAACGTCTTTGAGACATCATAATCTATCTCTCTCTCATTCATTTGTCTCTTCTTCATTTATGTCGGATTCCTGTTAGGGTTTCGAAAGAATCATTCTTTAGGTTTTGTGAATTAGGGTTTGGAATGAATACAACTGCATTCAATCGTTGCATCTATTAGGGCTAGGGTTAGGGTTACGTTCTATCTATTGCAATTGCAGAGCTTTCTCTAATGGAACGTCCGTCCAATCCCGACTCGGATGACCTAGTAGATCCGAGGCCCTTACTCAGGAACATGTCTCATAACCGGGACGAAGATAGGGGCCATCGACCCTCCTGGCGGTCGAGCTTGCGCAGCGCCACACAGTTCCTCCGCCAGGCGAGCAGCTAGCGAATCATGAGGGAGCCGTCGATGCCGGTGAGAGAGAACGCGGCGGAGCAGCTGGAAGAGCGGCAAAGTGATAGGGCGTATTCGAAGCCAGTGGTTGTTCTGGATCTTTTGTGGGATCTGGCGTTTGTGGCGGCGGCGACGGCCGTTCTGTTGTCAAGTAGGGACGAGGATCCGTCAATGCCTTTGAGGCTTTGGATCGTGGGATATGCTTTGCAATGCTTGCTGCATATGGTATGTGTTTGTGTTGAGTATAGGCGTAGGCATAATCAAGTCCAGGGAGAAGTGATGGAGGATGGGAGTGGGAGTGGGAGCGGGAGTGGGAGGAGTTCAAGTTCGAGTTCTTAGCGGGATGTGGAGGAAGATGGAGTGTATGATGCTAAGCAGACACAACATTGCCTTCCTTCCCAAATCACCTTCAGTCTTCTTCAATCTTGACGTCGCCTTTAATTTTCGCCACCTTCCTGCATCATTCGCCCTCTTTCTTCGTCTCCTTCTTCGTTCGTCGTCCCTTTCGTCAATCGCCTGAATTGATCCTCCCAAACGAAGCAGTATGAGAAAATCCCTAACAAAAGGACAATCTCAAGCTAATGACATACGGGACGTCAACATTTAGTTGGCTCGTTATATATTTGAATGGCGTTAATGAATCCCGTTTCTGATTTGAATGGCTAACATACGGAAGGGCCAACTAAATACAAAACCTTTTGTTGTAAGGGGTAAATTGATAAATCTAATAGTTTATAATTTTAATTGAAAAAGTGTAAAATTACAGGGGGGCATTTTGTCAAAAAGCCCTAATATAAATAGAAAAGCCCTAAGTACACATGCTAAATAAAACTCCAAGCAAAATAGGAAATATAATCACAAAAAAAAAATATTCCTAGTAATACTTCTACTCTACATATATATCGGGTCCAACTCCTCCAGTGTGTGTGATAAGTTGGAGATGACCTCAACACGGCTCAGCAGTGCCACGGGTCTTGTTGTGCATGAAACCCAAGGTCTATTCTTTGTTGAACGATGTAAATTATCAACTTTTATTGTATTTCGGACTTCATACTTTAAAATTTGAAGCCATTGGACCATTGGCTTATGAACCTTTGATACATTGTCAGGCATTAACACTATGTAGGGTCCATGGTAGTGATGACACCTATAGTGTGTTGGGGCTTGCTGGTCATGGTTACTAGTTATAATTTTAATGACCCAATAGATTAGATTTTACGACCTCTGAGCCATTGAACAAAATATGAACCTGACCTGATAATGGAGAGCGAGCGATTGGATTTGATATTTGCGGATTAGATTAGATGATAGTTGAAGGACCTTATTAATTTAATTATTTTAGTTTTAGTTTAGTTTAGATAATCACATTTAAAAATTTGATATGATTCTAATAACGATTTATTTACGTTCAGTACTTCATTAAGTTAATGATTTGATTAATTTATTTTAACTTAGCCTTTGGTTTAAGATCAGGGAGATCTTTATTATAATTAAAAAATCCAATGTAAAGATTTAACCCATCACTTAACAATGCAGATTTAAATTTATTGCACCACGGAATCTGAGATTCAGCTTATTCAGCTTTCAATGCGTGACATTTAATATATGTGGGTTTATTTTGAGCATGGTTCTTATGTGGGTTCTTATCGGTGTAAAACCACTTTTCCTTAGTTATAGTTATTTATTGTGTCTAATATTTAGCATCTTATTTAGATTCAGCTATAATGATCTACCTCTTATAATGATTCTAAAAGAGATTTGACTTCCATTAGAGTTTGACCTACCATTTAATGTCGACCTAGAATCATTGGTACTCCTAGACCTAGTTCCTTATCCAGGCTATGTACATCATCCAAACGAACACCAAAAAGATAGTATTTAAAGACCCATAGATACATGCATCATTTTCGAACCACATAAAAACTAGTTATTTATATTAAAACTAGCATTCCTTTCATATAAATCTATTTATAACAAAATACTTAAAAAACTCACATCAACAAAAAAAAATTATGAAAATCAAACATTTCTTCCCTTGATCCACATCTGCTCATTTTTTAATATCATATAAATTTTTTTAAAAAAAACATTAATTTATAGAGTTGGAAGGCATCCCTTTGAATTGGGTTACATCCACACAAATGGGCCCAAAAGATATTTTATTGAAAATGCATATATGTAGCCCAAAAGACACGTTTGATTGAAAATGCATATATTACGTGTTTTTGAAAGGACATATTCACAAATGGGTCCCAAAAAGCTGATGTGGCTTCTTCTAAGACCAGAATTGAGATTTTTTTGACAACCAACATTCAACTTCAAAGAGAAGAATTGTGCTCATATTTACCTTTCTCTTTCAAATTGAGTACTTCGTACTCTGAGGACTCGTCATGCCCAAAAATATTTATGCAAATCTTCACTACCATCACAACAAACACTCTTCTTATAGCCTTGTAAGAGAAGACTTTCCTATTTACATGGTAACCTTTCCCTAGATAACCTTTCTTCAAAACAGAAGTTGAGATAATTCGCCACAGGTCCTATTGCAGTTGTTATGGACTAAAATGCCCTGGACGGTGCGATGTTGCATTCCATAATTTTGTAATTTTGCAACTTTTTAAGTTAAACGATATCACAAAAAAGTCCCCCTATTGTTAGGTTTCAAAGGCGAATACATCTATGCGATATTGCATAGTTTATTATTTTATATGACATTGGGCTGTGAAGGGCATTTTAGTCCATACAAACTATACGAATATGATATTAAATTATCTCAACTTTTATCATAATGTGGCATTATTAATGTCCAAGGGGGTAAAACCCCTTCCAAGTATGTAATTTATTAAGTGGTGCATCACTTTGACCGGACTGAAAATTGGCCCAACTTTGGACTGTGAATGGGAGGTCCTCTAAACATCTCATTTTATACTATCCATCCCAAACAGTGCGGCGACACAGTCTAAACACCCTAGTGCACGTAATTAAGAGATGAGTCAACCAAAATGAGCCCCAAGTAGGTTAAAGTTGATACAAACAGTACATTAACCCGCAAGTGGCACTAAGATGAATCGAGATCACCTAGGTGTTTTTCATGATGATTGTAAGTGAACCAATCAGGGTCTCTTATATCATTACGAATAACTCAAACTCAGTCATAAAATTAACGAACATCAGCCCCGCATACAGGATAAGTTGCCCGCAGTGATGAGGCGGAGTACCTGATACTAACATATCTTGACCTGATACTAACATATCTTTGTCCACTCCAAAACCCTCTAATTGAAAGATCACCAAAATTTAACTAGTGGTAACACTGATGGTTTGGGCTTTGCTTGAGTCTGTCTACCTCACCGACTGCAGTAATCAGAAATCAAGCAGGTGGCCCACTCCGGGACACCAGGCTTTTATCATGGATTTTCTTTTTCTCAAAGATAGAAGAGAGATTACAAACACAAACACACATAAAAAGGTCCACTTCTCTTCTACTTCTCCCTTCTTTTCCTTACTACGTCTTCTGCAAAGACACAGCAAAGAAGAAGAAGAAGAAAAAAGGTTTCTGTTCTATTCGTATCCTTTCTTTATAATTCATATACGTTTCTGTGACTGACAAATGCATCTTTTTTGTATTGTCTCTTGTTCTTTTTCTCAGTAGAAGCCTTCTCGCTTCCGACTTCTATCTTCTCATTCGATTTTCTCGAGCAGCAATCGGCAAATCCAAGACATGGGTTTTGGTCTCCATCCCTTGTAATACAAAACCCATTTCTTGCTTTTCTATGCCATCCTTCCCTTCTCGAACTAGGTCAGTTTCGCTTCCTCACTCCTTACTGTCTTCTTCGATTTCTGATTAGCTCAATCTCACAATCCAAGATATGGGTTTTGCTCGCGCCTCTCTCCTGTTCAAAACCCATGTCGTGTTCTCTCTTTTTTCCTTTTCATTCTCACTCTAGAGCAACTTTTTGTTTGAACACTGAATTCGTGTGTTCTCTTCCTTCTCTGTTTTTTGATGCATATACTTTTAGAGACGAGGTTGAGACATGTACTTATCAGAGAAGCCTCGACCTATCGATTTCTACAAGGCAGAAGGAAGAGAGATGATGATGGAAGTAGTCAGCAACGGTGAGTTGCAGACGCAACAGCAACAGCAGCAGATGATCCTTGCGGAGAGTAGTGGAGAAGATCATGAGGTGAAGGCGCCGAAGAAGCGCGCAGAGACATGGGTTTTGGAGGAGACTCGAAGTCTCATCGGTTTCCGAAGAGAAATGGATGGGCTCTTTAACACATCGAAATCAAACAAGCATCTTTGGGAGCAGATTTCGGCGAAGATGAGGGAGAAGGGGTTTGATAGGTCCCCAACTATGTGCACTGATAAGTGGAGGAATCTTTTGAAGGAGTACAAGAAGGCAAGGCAACAAGACAGAGGGAGTGGATCGGCGAAGACATCGTATTACAAGGATCTTGAGGATTTAATGAGGGAGAGGAATAAGAACGCCGCTTATAAGAGCCCTACTCCATCAAAAGTTGATTCATACATGCCATTTTCAGATAAAGGTATCTACCCTTTCTTCCTTGAATCCTGATTCTATGTTTCTTTCGGTTTAATTTGATTATTTAGACTTTTTCTTTGGTTTTGAGCTCAAGATACATATAAAGATCTATCTTTAATGTGCTTGCAATTTCAATAGACTAGTTATATTGGAGCTGTTCGCTCTCTCCTTTGTGTATCAGCTCAAGGAAGACTGTCATCATTCTACCAGTGCTTATTCTATGAATTGTTAAAATTCAATGGTTATTGAAGTGTCTAAGATAAAAGTGCTAGAGTTTTCGCAAGTATGGTTTGCATTGCTGTTTATTATTGAAATATTCAATTATTTATTCTCATCACTGCTCAACTTTTTGTTTAGGTCTAGAGGATGCTGGTATTTCGTTCGGATCTGTGGAAGGTACTGAATTGCTATTCTGGACTTAAAAATCTTTCTAACACTCTATTCAAGTTTCTCAACTACACATGAATTTCTCACTTATACTTAACGCTATATGGGCTATTATTATTAATTTGTTCAATCACACTTAATTATATTTATTAAATCTATTCTAGTGACAGATGGGCTAAATTATTTCCTCAAATCTCATTAAGATTTGCACATGTTTGTTATCTTGTCAAAAAGTTATTGACAAGAAGCTGTTCATATTTGGTTGATGCACAAATTCTTGCACTCATATATGATTGTAAATGAGCAATTATGGCAATGTGACTGGCCATATTTCATTTACAATCGATTAGCTTAAAGCATGAACCATAAGACCTTTTTTAGATTCCTTTCATGCCCATAACGTGGAAATCCAAGGTCATGGTGCTTCCAATCCCAACAAGATTTCCCAAAAAAGCAAGTCTATCAGAGTTGGGCAGGAACTGGACTGAGAAACTATTTCAAATTCATTTTGCCGCTAATAATTACCCTTGGTCTCTCCCGAACCCTGTCAATAATGCATATTTAGAAAGAGACGTTCATGCACATCATTCAGTCGCTGCTAAAAATGGGAAGAAATATCTCAAAGATCAGTTGAGTGGCTTGTAAGGGTAGATCCAACTTGGCAAAAATGGGAGTACAAAAATTCCTTCTGTTCCTGGTTTGGACCCTCATAATCATTTCCCTCCAGTGAATTCTATTTACGGTCATTCATGAGAACATCTAAGAGTTTCCAAGCTACTGCCATTCAATAATATCCTGTCATACTTGGATAAACAAGCAACGTGTCCAATACTTCACTTTTTATGTTTAAAATGTGTCCCTGCCATAAACATGTTACGTCTCTGCCATATCTGTGTGTTATCGGTCATATCATGAATTGTGCATTTGCTTTAGGGTATCTCCTGAAATTGTGAGCTAGATTCAAGATAACAGGCCTCTAGAGGCTATGTTTGGTCCCACTGGAATGAGATCTAATCCAGTTACTGATTAGACTTCATTTATGGAAGTGTGACCCATGACTTTAGGCCTAGCCAGGCTTATGGAGTAGCCTCAATCAGAGATTCATTATAATGAGCTCATTTCAAATGAGCTATATGTAGTTCCTATTGGTCCATTTGGACCTCCTTGAATTAGAAGACAGATATTTGCTTATTTTTATTGTTATTGTTGTTGTTATAATTGTAATTTATTATTATTTTGATTGGTAATCTGACATGAAACCACAACCTCAAGATTGCAATGGTGAGCACCTTCCACTTTGCCATGAGTCTTGTTGATATAATTAATGTTGCCTAAGGATTACTTAGGTGTGTTGATGAGGCCTTTCGGTAGTATTTTAGGAGAATATGAATCCAATTGTAATCCACAAATCGAATATTAATGAGGATGATTTTCTTGAAAATTCAAGAAAAAGTTATGGAAATAGGTGATATTTTAGGAGTTTCATTGGGGAAGCGAGAGGATTAGAAAAGCGTCTAATCAGCTTTTAAGGGATCTTATAAGGAAGAAAATTAAAAAAAAATGCTTTTTTTTTTTTTTTTGGCGCAGGTGAGAGGATGGAGAGATATGGAATCATGATTCATGAATAAAAAGGGAAAAAGTAAACAGGAAAAAAGAGGTTTGGTGAATTTTGTTTCATCTTTTAAATATGATAGACATTTTATGGCCTGGGAGATGGGGATTTCTATGAAGTTTGTTCAGTGGAATGTTAGTGTGTTGGGGGCTCCAAGAAAATCTTGGCAATTACAGGGGCTTCTTTAATTGGTTAAATTTGACAAAGGCTTTGTTAGGTCTCTTTTTCCCCTTGAAGGATAATTATCTGGGTTAGTAAGGATGCTATTGGCACTCATGGAGATATAATTACTGCTTGAGATGCAGCAGAATAGAACATAGTGGCTGAGTGGTTGTAAGAGGTGGAGGCATATAAACTCCACAAATGAAAGAACTTTTGGACTGGTTGAGGTGTAATAATTTAGTTGATTTGCATATGCAAGGGTTGCTTTTACATGGACAAATAATCATGATATTCACCCAAGTGTATGCATGGGGCTTTTTTCTTTTTTCCCCTTTTCTTTGTGTTATTTTTCTTTCCTTTTCTTTTTTAGGTGGTTGCCCGAGGGAGGGAGGAGGAGGGGGTTTATTGATTTGGTTCATATTGGGGATTTACATTAATGAATGTATTAATAGAGAAATGATTCTGCATTATGCTTATTCATTTTTTCGTTTGTCTTTATTTATTTCTTTTTTTAGCAGAGGCTTTTGTTGGTTTTTGATGGAAAACGCTATCTGGCTATCTGGCAAAGTTGGTGCTTGTGTTCAACATTGATAGCTCTTTTAAAATTTGTGGACACTTTGCTATTTTGTGAATCTTCAACACTGAAGGTGGGAAATCTGAAAGGTTTATTAGGGGGCTTGAATTTGCATTTGTTGAGAATAAATAGCGGCAAGAGCACATTGGTGGGAACTGGTATTTCTGCAGATAAGATTAAGGATTTGACACAGATTGTCAATTGAAAAACTAGGTCACTTCCAATTAACTATGTTGGTCTACCTCATGTGGGACCCATTAATGCAAAAATTGAAAAGAAATTAGCAAGATGGAAGACAAAGTATCTGTCACCCATGGGCGTTTAGCATTAATTAAGTCAGCGTTAACCAGTTTGCCAGCTTATTACTTCTCTAATTAGGGTTCTCATGAAGGTACAAAGAAAGTAGAACAAAATCGCAGGGACTTCTTATGAGTAGGTAAAAAAGAGAGATTGGATTCACCTTAAATTGGCATGCTTGTTCTCTACACTAATCTAAAGATGGAGGAGGTTCATGGGTACTTAGAAGGAAAAAAAAAAGGACATTATTGAGTAAATGGTCGTGGTGGTTTGGGGGTAGTGAGGGAGCTTTTGTGGATAGAAGTCGGGGTAGAAAAATATAAGGATGGTTCGCGGTTCATGTTCTTAGTAGAGGTTATAGTATTAATTCATTATATATTTTTAGAAGTTTCTTTAAGTCTGTTGGATGTTAATCAGTTAATCTGGATGAATTGATGGCTCTCCAGTTCAATTTGTAGAAGTCCATTGCGTCCACCTTTTTTTCATCATGGCAGAAGGAAACTCTTTTGCTACCATCTGTTGGGCTTCTGGTCTCTGCCTACTTCTGTGGGTCTTAGCAAACTTAGTGGAAGAAGTGTTGGGTTGCGTGTAATCGTTCTGGCATCACTCCATAATGTTAAGAGGTGTTTGACTAGAAGGCTTACTTTTTAGCCAAAGGATGTAGGCACCAACGTATGGTCTTCAGCAATACTTCTCCTCCCCCTTTAAGACTATGCCCTAGTATCTTTGGTTGTATCTTTTTTTATTTTATTTTTGGAGTTGGCCGCTCCTTTTTTGAGTGATTGGTCCATCCCCTTTGGCCTTTTGTCAATATAACTCTCCTATAATGGACATGTATTTTATTTTGGTGGAAGTAACCTTTAGAAAAAGGTGTGGTGGGACCTATATCAAGTGAGGGATCCTGAGATTGGGTAAAATGTTCTTAAATAACGTTTGTTTTTCATTTTATTGAGGGATCAGGAGTTTGCTTTTTGAATTTTTGGAGGAAAGGTGGTTGAGTCTTTTGTAGATGTTGTTTGGCAATACGAATAAGGTCAATTTGAGTTAGAACTGATTTAAATAGATGTTTGAGTGCTTTAGACTATTTAGGAAAGTTGATGTGAATCTCTTATTGAATTTGCATAAAGACCTTTCGCCTCATTTTCAAAAAGCCACGAAAGGGTAATTTTTCAATCAGACATCAATGCCTAAAGCAGTGAAACAACTTTTTTTTTTTGGTTTTTGGCTTTTATGTTTTTTTTTTTTTTTTTTTTTTTTTCTTTTGACAAAGTTTGCCCATATAACTTTCTTTTACCACATGGCAAGTTTGCCCATTTAACTTATACTATATGGCAAGTTATCTTTTTTCATTTGAATTAGACATATCAAACGGTCTAGCTGTAAAACGGGTGTGTGGGTTGGGGACTGGAGGGGAGAAGAGGGAGGGAGGAAAAAAAAAAAAGGAAAGGACAGAATGTGTGCGTGTTTTTTCTTTTTTCTTTTTCTTTTTCTTTTTTTTTTTTTTTTTTTTTTTTTTTTTTTTTTTTTTGTGTGTGTGTGTGTGTGTGTGTGTGGGTGTGGGGGCAGGGGGGTTATGGAGGTCTATCTTTAGAAGCTCGTTGTCAGAGTTTACATTAATGGAGCATGAGACTGTCCTTTATTCTTCACTGATGTTTTCATGTCTAGGGAATCAAAGCATACTAGGGTTTGGAAATAGAATTTGAATGGGGAATCCTTTTCTGTCATCTTCATTCATGTACGTTTAATGGCATGGAAGGGCCTGGCACCGCCTTGAGTAGAAGTTTTTTGTAGATGTCAATTGTCAAGGAAAGTTCTCACCTTGGACCTCCTTAGGAGGTGTACAGTCCCAGAGGATGCTTTTACAATTTGCTCCTCATCTGCTAGTGAATAGGCATCCAATAATCATTTATTTCTTGCTTGATATGAGTAGTGTAGTATGATCGGCATAGCTGCAATGACTTTGTAGTAGTTCATTTCATCGTGGGAAGAGGTCTATTGGATGGGCAAGGAAATTTCTTGTGAGATTTGGTTCCTTTGGTAGTTTTTCAGTGAAAAGAGAGTTTTTTATGGTCAAGAGTCTCCAAAAGGGGAAGTTATGGAATTAGTTAAAAGCCAGAGTGGTGTTTTGGAATTCGACGAAAGGGGAATTTCAAGATTTGTCATGTTTTGAAATTATTCTAAATTGGATGGAAGCTATGGTATGTAGTGGGGTGAAGTAGCAAATTCCATCAGAAATGTTGATGGACCTGCTAGAATTAAAACAGGAGTAACAGGCATTGATGAGGGTGCTAAGAAACGAAAGAGGAGAATTTTCTTTTCTCTTTCTTGGGTCAGGTGGGAGTTAATTTATCTAATGATATAGAAGGTCTAGCGATAAGAGAAGTTGTGAGTTATGATGCACAAATACGGCAAGGACCCGCCATAGACACGGCAGGGACACGGATTTTACACATAAAAACTAAAGTATCGGATACGATTTGAGGATAACTTTGCAGGAAAATTGATTCTAGAAAAACCAAACCAAACCAAACCAAACCAAGCCTTTTCCCACTAAGTAGGGTCGGCTATATGGATTTGATGACGCCAATCAAATCTGTTTAGGGCCATGTCCTCCGTTAGATCCATATAGGCAAGGTCATGTTTAATGGTTTCTTTCCAACTTCTCTTGGGTCTCCCTCTTCCTCTCCGACTCCTGACAATCTCCATGCTTTCACACCTTTTAACAGGTGCCTCCGTTGGACGCCTTTTAATATGGCCGAACCATCTCAGTCGATTTTCTCTCATTTTATCTCCAATCGGTGCTATTCCTACTTTGCCCCTAATCTCCTCGTTCCTAATCCTATCTCTCCTTGTGATCCTGCACATCCATCTTAGCATTCTCATCTCCGCAACTTCCATCTTCTTAACATGATTATGCTTTACTGCTCAACACTCTGATCCATATAACAACGCTGGGCGTACCGCCACCTTATAATATTTTCCTTCAACCTTGAGGGGGGACTTTCCGATCACACAAGACGCCCGAAGCACTCCTCCAAGTGGTCCACCCGGCGTGAATCCTGTTGCTTACATCAGTATCAATCGCTCCATCTTGTTGCACCATAGATCCAAGGTATTAAGGTGGAGAAAGTTAAATGCTCCATGGCTGTTACTGTTAATCCTTAGAGACACGTGAAATTTTGGACATACAAGATTGGTGTTGGTTGCAAATTTATGCATGAAACTAGGGTAGGCAAAGAAGGAATTGATAGTCCCCAGCTACACCTCATCTGGTTAGAGATGTAGGTGTGAATTTGAGAGAGTGGGAGTTAAAGTTCTCCATGTAGGACCAAAAAAGAGGGGGACAAAAAAAAAGAAAAAAACGGAAAAAAAGCATAAAAAAGGAAAAAGGAAAAAAAATTGGAAGGAATTGATAGACCTAATTTGCAAATTGTGTTGAACTGTTGAAGTGTGGAATTGGTTAATAGGATAGGTTTTGAGATCATATTGTGCATTTCTCTTTGCCTTTCTCATATTGGATTTTGCCACTGAATTGGTTGGGTTTTTCCCCACTTCTTTTTGTACCTTTTTTTAAATTAGTAAACTTTACCCTCATGAAAAGGTCATTACCCAGTGTGGGTCCCGCCAAAGCAAGGTCATGGGAGGGTCCAGACTAGTGACAGACCTAACCTTTGGCAATTCTGCACGAAATGGCTACTCACAGGTCTCGAACCTGTGTTATCACACATGGCACCCGAGCCAAGACCTTTACCATTGCACCAAAGCAACGACCCTAAAGTTTACCATTATCAAATTAAAAAAAAATAAAATCATGGTGATCCGGCAATATCCAAGATAGACCTATTTGTTGTGTCCAATGTCCACTGGAAGGTTGGATACTTTTCTGTGTTCTTTACCATGAAACTCACCGAGGCACTTTTTGGATCATCGTGCCATCCTTTTGGGGGTGGCTGATGAGATTTGGGTTCCTTCTCCATTCCACATTGAACTTTCATGCGTGGATATGGTTTCTACTTGAAGCTTAGCATTCTGAAGGTAAACTTGAAAAATGGAGGAAAAGATAATTTGTAAACTGGAGAAGCTTATGATGGCACTCTTATAGAGAAAATTTAGCAATCGGGTATTGAGAAGGAATCTAGAACTCTATTTGATGATAAGCAACATTTACAATTCTCCTTGTAGGAGTTTGTGGAGAAAGCTGTTTAGCAAGAGGCCTAGTGGAGGCAAATGTTGAGGACTAAATGATTAAAGGGGAGGGGTAAGAACACCACATGCTTCTATTGATAGACAGGTTTTTTTGGGGATAGGTGGTGATTTTTAATTTTAGCTTATCTTTTATCATCTGCATAATCTCTGGTGATTTTGGTCAGAGTCACCCCCTTCTTTCCTTTTTGTCATTATTGTTGAGTCTTTGATTAGATTTTCTTTAGAAATCTAATGCCCTCAGTTTAGTTCCGAGGTCCGGCATTGGGAGATAGCTGGGTTTCACATCTTCTAATTGTGGATGATCCAATATATATATATATATATATAAAGGGAGGTGCTCTTATGAGACACTCTCACCTTACTATGAGAGATAAGGCGGGGGCCCTCACATCCATATAGGGAGGTGCTCTTGTGAGAGACACTTTCACCTTACTATAAGACATAAGGTGGGGGCCCTCACATCCATATCCAATGTCAACAACTTAAATGTGAGGGCCCCCACCTTTATCTCTCATAGTAAGGTGAGAGTGTCTCTCACAAGAGCACCTCCCATATATATATATATTTGTGATGTGGGAAGGGGTCAAGATGTCCTTCAATGGTTTGAAGTGATTTAGATCTTAAAGAGTTGTAGCAAATTCGAGTTTTAGGGGTTAGTATGGAGCTTCATATATTTGAATCCTTGGCTAATTTGTTTTCATGCCAGGAGGGAAAGCTTCCGTTTTCTTATCATGGTCCACCTCTATGTTGAACCTCTCAATCGCCTTGGAATCTGGTTATCAAAAGATTTGAAAAGAAGTATTTAATGGAAATGTAAACTTTTGTCTTTAGGAGAGGGTTATGTTAATCAATGTGACTGTTTCAAATCTTCCGACTCAAGTCAGGTTGTCATATGAAACCTGCATGACATTTAGCAGTTCGATAAATGAAAGTAAACATAAAAAATAACATAGATAACTATATTCTACCTGAGAATGCAAATAAAATCAAAATCTTAATCATAGCATAAACAAGGTTTTGGACCTTTTTTTTTGTCTTTGGAAAAACTCGCTCTGATAATCAATACAAATTGCTGATATGTATCATTTTCTGGACTGGATGATACACCTTCTATGCTTATACTTTGATTCTTTGCTGTAATCTCTTATCATTTATTTGCTATAATTACCATTCAAAAAGCAGGAAAAAAGAAATCTCATCATACTTGTCAAGTGTTTGAAAAGGTTTGACTAAGTGGGAGGTTGGGGAAATGCATTTGGGTGGCACTGGAACCACCTTTTAGGTTGGAAATTATGAAGTCCAGACACATAAACCCTTGTTCTGGCTAGTTCAAGTATTTGTAATTAAAAAATAAATAAATCTGATGACCATATGAAGTGATAGACAAGAAGTGCAATGTGCAACTTGTTGGGAAGTCCCATGTCCCACATCGCCTAAGTAATAGGCTTGTCATGTCTTAATATACCTGTATGGGCCTTCCACCTAGGAGCTTAAGCTTTTGGGTTGGTATATGGTTTCTTACATGGTATCAGAGCGGGTTTCGATCCCGTCGTTCTTGTGTAGCCCACGTGACAGGCCCGTCCATGAAATCTGTTGGGCCTGCACGTGAGGGGGAGTGTTGGGAAGTCTCTTGGTAAATATATCTGCAATTTGAAGTCCAGTAGGAACATGAGGAAGGGAGATGGCTTCACGCACAAATTCATCACGTATGTAATGACAGGCCACCTCAATATCCTTTGTGCGTTCATGGAAGACAGGATTTTCAGTAATCCGTATGGCACTGGTATTGTCGGCATAAAGAGGTGTAGGACCAGATTGTGGAAATCCAAGCTCAGAAAGGAGACCCCGAAGCCAGACAATTTCAGAGGTGGCGGCCGACATAGCACGATATTCAGCTTCTGTGGATGATTTGGAGACTTTATCTTGTTTCTTACACTTCCAGGAGATCAACGAGTCCCCTAAGAACATGCATCAGCCCGTGGTAGAGCGTCGACCATCAGGGCAACCAGCCTAGTCAGAATCTGAGTAAGCGATGAGAGAAGTCGAATTGCCCACAGGAAAGAAAAGGCCACGAGATGGTGTATGTAGAACATGGCGAAGAATGCGCCGAACAGCAACGAGGTGGAGATGGCGTGGTTGTGTCATGAATTGACTAACTAGATTCACTGCATATGAGATATCGGGCCGAGTGATAGTCAAGTAGATCAAGCTGCCGACTAAACGACGATACAGTGTGGCATCAGGAAGAAGATCTCCTGTATCGTGGGCGAGTTGAAGATTGGCCTCAACAGGTGTATCTACAGGAGTTGAGTTTCGAAGACCAGCCATCTCAATGAGATCCATAGCATATTTGTGTTGTTCAAGGATGAGACCTTTCGCTGACTGATGAACCTCAAGGCCTAAAAAGTATGTGAGGGGCCCTAAATCTTTCATATGAATACACAACTATGTATTGGGATTATAACTAACAATTAACAATGACCTAACTAATGTGATGTTTCATTTTTGCTCCTTTAGTTTCGTTTAATCGTTATTCCTAATGGTGCATGGTTACCTGGTTCACAGTTTGTTCATTTCACATTCCAGTTTGCAGTTCGCAGTTTGATACCTACCTCAATTTGAGAATTTGGTGGGGACGTCTCATTTGATTTGTTCATCTCATAGTTCGAGTTCGAGAAACTCGATCATTTAATTCGAATATGTATGATGAAATAGTTAATGATTATTCTCATGAATTGTAGGTCTAATTGACTTGCATGTGATTCATTTTATATAAAAAAAGCCTTTAAAATATATGAAAAATAATTTTTTTTTGTGAATGTAGAGAATATTTAAAATTCATCCACACCAATTTGAAATTTGCATAATGCTTACATACCTATAGAATTCAGTAGCATCCATTGAAGGTGACAGGTGCAAGGGCTGCTACCATAGAGCAGCGATAATCTAAATGCTTAGGGTAGCTTATTACTCAGGGCATCTCTGAATATTTAATAAAAGCAATTCAAGTCTATTCCATTGCTGGAAAGTCAATTTACTGCATATAGTTGTGTTGGCACTTGGCAGATTATTAAATTTTCTTCATCAACTTAAACATTGATAAAAATAATTCTCATGGGACTGAAAATAGAATTCAGTAGAAAAGCAACTCAATATGAAAGCCGAATCCCTTATGATAAAAACTCATTGCTGAATTGCATAATTTCTTCAATCTTCAAGAACCATACAAATTGGGGAAAAATAGAATCATCGTAGCCATATTCCATCTATTTGTGGTTGGCTATGTGAAATCTACCTTGCTGCACTATTTGAAGCCATGTTTGTTATAATTACAGCCTAACAAGTCTTTCCCCACTTCATTCAGGACTTTACTGACTTCTCTATCCTAGTTCTCAATGGTCACAAAACTAATTGATGTGTAAGTACACATTTAGTCGTCAGATACATGCATCATTATTTTGAGTATGGACTGCCTAATAGATTTAGCCCATATGATTAATAAAAAAGGATACTCTTAAGATGCACCCCTGTCTATGTATGGCCATATATGATACATGCATGAACTACTAGAAGTGGATTCCTTAAAATCTAAATCTGGATGGTGTTTCTGAAAATCTCAATCTGAAGTGGGCGCATATGGTCAAACTTAATCACAATCTTACAAAATTCCAGCTGTTAAAATGGAGGGAGGGAAAGAAGTTCCAATTTTTATGAAGAGGGAAATATAATTTAAAGAAAAAAGAGAAGGGAATTTAATGACATGTCGAGAAAGACCATTTCCCAATCCACTCACAATGCAGAGGTACAAAAAATATTAAATAAAATGATAGAACTAAAAAAAAAAAAATGATAGAGAAACAAGGAATAACCAGCAAACCACATCATCTTCTTCTGTGAGTGGAAGAGAAGAACTGCTCGGTGAAAGTAGCTTGGAACGAAAAACAGCATGCCAGGAAGTTATCGAAGGTCAGTCATTGCAAAGAGCCTGGACTCTGAATGTAAGTTCATTGATCTATTGTAGAGATGAAATATGTGGATAATCAGAATTTTGAGACCTACAGACTGAGGACTTGATGTTCGAAGTTTTTATTGTTCTTCAATACAAGTTGCAGCTTCCTCATCCAACTAATTTTTCTAACTTTGTTTTATTTTTCTTTTAAAAGAAATATGTACATATAAATATAAAGGTATTTCTAAATGCATATGTTTACCTGTGAACTGTAGTGAATCTAAGATTTCTTTTCCTCTGAGTTTTGGCGAACTGAACTGCAAATTATTCAATTGAACCAATTCACAGTTCAAGGCCTATGACAACGAATTAGGTAACTATATAATGGAGCTCAGTAGATTCCCTCTTCACTTTGGAATTTTTATAATATTCATGCTTCTGTTTCATTTCTCCTCTATAAGCAAACAAGTAGTCTTTGTACCAAGAACATGCATTTGGGCTATGTTTGGTATTTTTAAAGCCATAACCTTTGTTTCAAAGTCTGAACTTTGGTAACTTTAGAATCATTCGAATCTTGGCATGATAGTACATGTGATTATAAGCTAGAATTTTTAAGGCATTGGAGTTGATTAGGTTGAATAGTAGTTTAAAGACAAACTATATGAAATGCATGTTTGGTGGTTCTGATACTAGATAAGATGATATGATTAAATTGGAACCAACTTATTCCAATGTTATAGATTTTGTTATACAGAGCAACTATAGAACAAATATCAGGATTTTAAGTCGTAAGTCACTAATAGAATTAGCAGTGGCATAGTGAAGACAAGCTAGTGGAATATTATTCTAGTGCCACTTCTTTTGGAGGGGCAATTTTACAAGAGACAGTTAGACTTGCTTTGTTGTATGTGAGTGAATGTTGGGCAACAAAGAAATGAAAGAAGCTAAAGTACATATGGGCTTAATGTTAGTGAACAAAGAAATCAAAACAGCATGTTATGACGGTTGTGTGGGGTTACAAAAAAGGATAAAAATGGCAGTGAGTGTATAAGAGGATACTTAAGGGTCAACTCTGCTAGAAGAGAAAATGAAAGAATGTTGTTTGAGATTGTTTAACATGTACAAAGAAGATCAGGAGCAGCACGTGTCATGTGTCGTTTGAGAACTAGGATAGAGAAGTCAGTAAAGTCCCGAATGGATTTTTATTATAAGGGATTCGGCTTTCATATTGAGTTGCTTTTCTACTGAATTCTATTTTCAGTCCCATGAGAATTATTTTTGTCAATGTTTAAGTTGATGAAGAAAATTTGATAATCTGCCAAGTGCCAACACAACTATATGCAGTAAATTGACTTTCCGGCAATGGAATAGACTTGAATTGCTTTTATTAAATGTTTGTTTAGATTGTGTTCTCTTATCAGTGTGTTGAGATTGTGTTTGCTGCAAATTGGATGCTTGTCAGCTTTCCAAGTTAGAATATTTTCTTTGAAAATTTGGGAACCAAACGCTTTTGCTTGTTTTGCAGCTGGTGGAAGGTCAACACTCAATTTGGAACGACGTCTGGATCATGATGGACATCCTCTTGCCATCACAGCAGCTGATGCAGTTACTGCCAATGGAGTACCCCCCTGGAATTGGAGAGATGCCCCTGCAAATGGTAAATTGTTTGCAAATTGTGAGATAAAATATACTGAAAAGAACCTGTGTGTGTAGATTTGGTTTCTGCGGTTTGGAAATTCAGGGTTTATTATTATTATTATTATTTTGAATGGTAATGGAAATTTATTAGGAGACATATTCTGAGAAGCAACAAAGGGAAGCAAAAGGAAAAAGAAAGCCAAACCCCAAAGCCGTTGCTTACTCAACAAGCAAAAATACAATGATTAATTACAAGATTATAGCTCCCGACACCCAATTTTGCTAGACCAATACCTCCAGCTCGTCACACAAATCCACTAGGCATCAGGGTGGATTAGAAGAACCAGAGGCCCATCTTATGGCACATAAAGAGTCCCCTTCCACAATGAATTTTCTAAAACCCAACTTGTCAGCTTCTCAAAGACCTGTCCGAAGGGCAATCATCTCAGCTTCATTTACTGTCTTAAAACCTGAAGGACCCCAAAAAGAGATAAGCTTAACGCCAGCACTGTCTCTGAAAACACCCCCAATACCTTATTGGCCCGATTACCAAGAACACTCCCGTCGAAATTAAGCTTTAAGGCACCCAGCAGGGGAGGCTTCCAGGTAGGGCAGATGCCGCAGACTCAGGGAAGAATGGGATGTGTGAACGCCACCACTTTCCAACACCTGCTGATATCATCTATAGAGTATCTTCGAAAATTAGGAAGGACGGAGACCCAAGAAGCGACGAGGTATTTAACCTTGAAAGCCATGGCTTCTTTGGAGGAGGAAACCCCTTTAAAACACCTTGAGTTTCTTTCTTTCCAAAGGGTCCAAATGACAGCCAGAAAATATGTTTTCCACATTATCTTTCCTCTAGCAGAGCCAACTCCCATAGACCAGGCCTGATAGGAAGCCTTTAGAGAATCCTACGGAACCCAGCAACAATTGAACCATGACAGAGCCGAACTCCATATAAAGCTAGCCACCTCGCAATGCAAAAACAGGTGGTCTACTGATTCAGCATCCCTTATTACTATTGTTATGAATGCTATGTAAATTTGTGAGGAAGACTAGATAACTAGTTTGGCAGCTTACAACTCTATCAAAGGACTTGCTGGGTTCCTGTCAACTGTCAATTCCATCAGCATATTTCATCTCTCATTTTCCTATTTAATAGATACAGTACTAGATAGAGAGATATATCCAGTGAGTGCTGCTTTGAAGGTCTCACCTATGGTTGGTGAGGTGGGTTGGAGTACTGACCATCAATTGAATATTGCTCAAGAGTGATCAGATAAGGGAAATCCACCAAATAAAAATGGATGGTTGTATACTCCTCTTCTTTTCTCTGAAAGATAACTAATTTTACTCAAGCAGAGCCTGTAGCACAGTTGGAAGGTGCTCATTGTCGCACATGATGCGCATTTACCGATGACAGAAAATTAGATTACCTTTTTTATATCCAAGAAAACGAAACAACATAATACAATCAACTGTGCAATACAATGAGAAGCATTGTGCCACCCATGTACAGCGGGGAACAGGCTGCTGAAAAAAATCACTATAACAGAACTGCTTAACAAAGAATCAATCCTTGATTTGTTTTACATAGTTTAATGAGGATATCTTCCAGTTGGCATCTCTAAGATTTTGGATAAAGAACTGGTACCATTTAAGAGATCTTTTAGCTCATCCAAATATTTACCTGCCTCCGAGGGATCTGGTTTCTTCCTCTAGGCCAATCTGTCAGACAATCAGAATCTCCTTCCACAATAAGGGAAATAGATTGAACCTACTTGCTTGGAGTCCCTGATCATTGCCTTAAACTTCAATGGACGAATATATACTTTGTGCTCGCATCTACCCATTCTTCAGGGTTTACCTAGTTTCTAGTTTCTAGATGGTGGTCTTGTATTGTTCCTAGGTGGAGTTTTCAAGTTTCATACTTACACTTTGATGGTGGTGCTTGGGGCAACTTGAGGCAAGTTTTTTTTTTTTTTGGTGGGGTGGGGTGTTTTTACAGATCCTGCTTTTGGGCGTATGCATACTTTACTTTTTGGGCTTGTGAGGGTTAGAGCGATAATGATGCTGAGCACTGAAGTGGAGCTCAAGGAGGGGAATTGAACATTCCCTGCCTTACTTTATTTACGCTTGTCCACTATGGATCCTGGAGCTGTGCTGAGAACTAGCCTTCCTTTCTGATGTTTGAACATCTCTCGGAGCTTTGTAGATCAGTAAAAAATGAGACCAAAGTAAGTTTGGTTGGTGATGGGTGAAACCTTATCTCTTTGTTATGAATCTTCCATTACGCCTCTAAACTTCTGAGTATAGGAATCATTTCAATGAGGTTGAGGTTGTAGTTGATGCATTTGTGCCACTAAACAGTAAATATGAATCTAGAATAACTGTGGGGCTCGGAATTCATTTTTTGTCAAGACGACATTCAAGCGGGTGGTATATAAATGAATTTTAGGTCTTCTTGGGGGTCTACTCTGGGTCCAGTATGCTAGATACAAGTCCAGTTTTAGAGGATCCATAAAACCAACAATACACACATTTTGAAGCAACATACAGCTGCTGCTTTGTGGGCTGAGGGCAACTTTAATGGTTCCAAAGGCCATCTGATCATCTAAATGTGTCTGTTGGAAATATTTGTAGGGATGTATTCATTTTTTGTGTTGATGGACGGGTTTGTGATTGGGCATTATTAAGATGGGGATGTGACTTTCAATTCTTATTGAAGCAGTGGTGGATAATCCCTACAACTAAATGAGTTGATCAAGCGATAATTAATGGAGAATCTACATTTTCAGATCCTCAGTACAAAGAATTGATGCTTTGGCAGAGGTGGTTGGACCTGTCTTAAAATCTATTTGGGTCCATTTGTCAGGTTTCTCTACATAGATTGTCACCTTAGATATTGCAATTGTTACAGTTATATCTATAATCATGGTAGAAGAGTTGTTGATTCTATTGAGAAATCAGCTATGGATTTTGCTTGGTTTGGGTCCATTTATTAGGTTTTCTCTACATAGATTGTCACCTTAGATATTGCAATTGTTACAGTTATGTCTCTAATAGTGGTAGAAGCTGTAGACTCTACTGAGTAATTGGCCATGGAGTTTGCTTGGTCAATGATTTTGTGCCTACATCCAGGAAGAATCCAACAGGAGCTAGATTCAGACATAGAAGGCATATAGATCCCTATAATAGAGCATGTTATTAGCTTTCTTTTGGGGAAGAACATGGAGGATTCCAGCATACCAAGCAACCTAGAAATAAGCTACTAGTATGCACACAATTAAAACTCGCAAGCGCACAAGATCACTATGTAGTGTAGTGAATTGTAAGTACGAGATCGATCCCACGAAGACTTGTGATAAAATAATGTCAAAAGCAACTAAAAATCAGGATATTAAAAGAAACAATTGAATGATGAAAGGTTGAATTAAACTACTAAAAACAGTAAATTAAACTATCAAAAGCCAAATGAAAAGTAATCTAAAACACAACTAATATTAGAATTGGAAAAAAAAAAAAAAAAAAACAGTAATAATGAATGAACTAGGGTTTCATCTACTCTCCTAACCAATTCTATGCATGTCCCTTATTATTCTTTAATCTTTAATAAAAAATCAGAATTTATTAGTGACATTTATCAACCTAGACCATGGCATATGTATTTAGATTACTATTCCCCTAAATCTAATTCATGAGTGGCATATAACATGAATTGTTCATTATGATGCAAAAACTAAGCATTACATATGTCATAGTCAAAACAAACATAATGCATAAAAACAATGGGAAAGATAAATGCATGAGTCTAAGCATGGCATATACTTAGATTATTCATGGTTCTAAACCCTAAATGCTTAACATCAAGATCAATCAAAATTAAGTTAGCTACTCTTAAAATTAATTGAACATGGCATGGTTGGCATGGCATGCACACAACTCATCAATTAAAAACCTAGTTTAGAATCTCAACTAATAAAACTGAAATCTTAATTAAAAGATCCCAAAAGAGACTATATAGAACTAGGCTAGGGTTTCAATTACACCCTAGCCCTAAAAAGTTTAGCTACTCATGTCTTTAATGAAAAATAAACTAAAAAATAGAGTCATAAGAAGAAAACTGGAAGATTGAAGAGGAAGAAGTCAGCCAGCAGCTTGTTCCTCTTTTCCTCGCTCCAAAAGCTCCTCCAAAGATGCTCCAAAGGTGGCCCAAAGGTGGCTGTACGGCATCGGTCTCTATGGATGATGATGGCTGTGTTTGATGGCTGGTTGATGGCTGATTTATGGCTGGAGTGCTGGACATCCACCCCCTTGCTTCTTTATATAATTATTGCAACAGCCCTTTTTAACAAGTAGTTCCCTTGTATGATTAGATCTCTACAATTAAGCTTCCTAATTAAAATAGAATGGGAGTCTTCTTCTTGATAAACAGGACTTTTTAAATCTTATCCTACTTGTATTTTATAGAAAGTTCCTCACATGTGGCCCACAAATCTGAATTTTAATTTCGAGGAATTAAATCTGAACTTTTGACATAAAAGTGGGCCCTATTTGGTGCGTGTACATTGATTGTGGGACCCGTCTTTTTGGACTTTTATCTTGGCTTGAACTCTTCCTTTAACTTTCCTTCTTTTTCTCCTTATTTTTCTCCATTCTTGAACTCCACTTTTAATTCTTGAACTCCACTTTTAACTTGAATAAGACTTTCTAGTTTCTGAAATTCTTCTTTTTGCAATGGATGTGGGCCCCCTTTTGGGCGTGTAACCCAAGATTGGGTTTCTTCCTTTTTCTTCTTTCTTTTGCTTTCCTATTTGATTTGTGACATGAGTCTCCAACACTTTCCTTCTAGTTTGAATTGTAAGTTGTCCAAAGAATTAGAAAGTCTTCTTTAAATTTTGAAACAACGTATTTGGGACCCACCATGGCTCTTCTTTGGGATTCACACCCATCTTTCTTCATAGTTTCTTCTCTTTTTATCTCCTTTTTACCTTCACATAAAAATTAACCAAAGCTATGTAAAATCAAATAAAACAACTATGACTAGCACAAGATCAATCAAATATTAGGGTTCAAATTGTAAACAATTACGCACCTATCACTGCTGGCCAACGAAGTTGTGAAGGATCTGCAAACTAATGAGTGCTGATATAAGAAACCTGTAACGCCCGGGCCCGGGTCCCACATGTTGTAAGCTTGATATACATTGTTACACTGTTCTCTATCAGCTTAAGCTTTCGGAGTAAGTGGTTGTCAACATGGTATCAGAATGGGAGGTTGAGTGTACAAATCCCCTGGGCCATTGTGCCTTGTACTCTCCCAAGGAGGGTGTGATTCCCGTGCAGAGCCCCTGTATTCTCCCATAGAGGGTGTAATTCCCATGAAAGAGCCCACACGTGCCCCGGGGGGTGGGGGGGTTGTAAGCTTGATATACATTGTTACACGCGCCCCGAGGTGTTACTCTTGGGGATTCGAGTCATCTGACTCGATGTGCATTTATTCCCCAAGCGTGAGTTTCCATAGGATTCCACGTGTGAGGTGTCAAGAAACCATCACAAATTAAAACCTTTCAAGGAAGCTTATGTAACTCATTAAACCTGTAAATAAATCACATATTAAGTCATACCGTTCATAGCATGTTTGAATCTTTGATAAAGAGCACAAGCATGTTCATAGATAGGATTTAAGTTATGGATTACAAAACATAGAAATAAGTTTCAACATTCCTATGGCCAACATAGGCCAAACACAAAGGTCCATGTGACGGCTCTCACGCAGCAAGATGTCTAGAGGACATCATCCGGGGTCCACTCGACTACCTCCTAAGGAGCCTTCTCGACCGCCTCTATCTTCGGGTTAAAGGCCACGGCATTGTCACCTGTAACACCGAGTGTAACACCATTAGATTGAACAATCTAGCAAGTCAAACAAATATAAATATCGTATACATATAGCATCAAATGACTATAATTGACAGATGATCATAAAGATATCAATGAGAAGCATGCTAGGCATAATCATGCATGAATAAGCATGAAACATAAAGTGTCATGTATGACTGTTCATGGGATGTCCTAGCAAGATGGCAAAACCACATGCACTATATACTCCCACATTGGTTGCTGCGTGTGACCGAAGGTGAAAGCATGAAAGTACAGATAATCCGGGTTGGATGGTGCCACAAGGAGGACAGATGGCCACAACTCTCATCGATGGTACCAAAGCACATTTATGCTCCCATATTAGGTTCTAGACCACAACTAGCTTAGATAGATAAGTCTAAATCCACACTCAGCAGGTCCAACTGTGATAGATCGAAGCTGAGTGGTGCCAACACAAAGAGTGATATAAACATATCAGGTATCATGAACATAAGCATGTGCGTAAGGGTATACTCCAACAGGCATAATAGATCATGAACACAAGCATAAGCATAAGGAGTATCCCAAACATGAGCATACATACGTAAATATAATGGGTATAATTAACAATGAGAGACAGGATGCATAATCGAAGTACAGAATGGAAAACATCACGAGCATAGGAGGATAAACATATCATGTGAATATCCGGAACACATGCGTAAACAGATTAGTGTCGAGTCATTAAGTAATTACAATCCAATTCTATGGTTCGGATTTCCCATTGGCATCACTATCCAACTATGTGTAGTCCTAAGGTCTCCAATGTCTCTAGGCTATTAAGTTGAAGGGTGATGGATTACCCTAGGCCAACACCTTTGGCTTATGCAGAAAAGGAGCAGACTGAGGATTTGATAGTAATCCTTTGATGGTTTAAGTTAATGTTGGATTAAAGATTCATTTTGATGAGTGCAAAATATGAGCGTGTAGATGAATGGGGCTATTGTGGGCAACCTAGATATGGTCTTTGTTTTGGGTGTATTCTTCTGTCCACTTATCTTGGTCTACGACTCTGTATTTCTAAACCTCCAAAAGCTATGGGATTTGGTTGTTGAGAGACTTGAAGAGAAACTCTCTTCCTGAAGAGTAGATGTCTATCTTTTGGAGGGACGTAACCTGTTCAAATCTGCAGGAGCGAGCCTGCCTATCTTTCTTATCTGCTTTTTAGCACCTACATTGTTGTGGAGCTTATTAGGAAGATGTTTTTTTTTTTTTTTTTTTTTTTTTAATTTTTTTTAATTTTTTTTATTTTTTATTCCTTGTCTTTTTTCCCCTTTCTTGGAATGACTAAAGAAAATCATAAGCATCATATGGTAAGTTGGAAAGTAGTTTTCTAAAGTGACTAGGTGGATTGATCCTTTGGAAAGGCTAATACTGCAATATGGTTGGAACTGGCTCTGGCAGGTTGGCATTGGGGAAAGATGCTTGGAGACTTTACAATCAATGGAAATGGTTGGGAAATCCAACTTGTTAATGTTAAAGCATCTCCTTTATGAAAGGTGATCTGTTGAGAAGCCTCGTACTCAGGAATGAGGTGGAGGATTTGGAATGGGAAGCATACTAACTTTTGGAGAGATTTTTGGTGTGGTGATAGGAAGCTTAAAATTTGTTTCCCGGTGTTTTCCTCATCACTGCTACTAGAAATGCACTTGTTTTAGATATTATTTGGAATAGGTAGGTCAGGGTCCTTGTATGGTCACATTGTTTCCAAGGGGTCATTTGTTTGCACCCATTTACTTGTGTAAATGATGCACGTGTGACATTAGGTGTCAAACTGGTGTGTAAATGAGGCCCTTTTCATATGAAAATTTATACAACTGAAGACACATGAAAGTGTTACATACCTCGAATAGTGTCAGTACATGTGATGTTTTTGATAGGTTGCAATTTCAACACCCATCACCGTCTTTTATTTTTGGCTACTCCTATGGGACCCAAAATTTTAATCCAAACCATTCAAATTAGTACCACCAAACAAATGTGGTGATGTGATTCACATATTATGTAAACCCCATTTTCATAACCCATGCGTAAAAGACAAACGTCCCCTAGGAAAGGTCCTGGTGAGGAGTCAGAATATTTTGTTAGTCTCTAACTACTATCCAATGGGAGTATGTGGACGAGGATGGCAATGATTATCGGATAAGGCGGCTTGATAAGGAAGGTGATTTTAATATTTTTTTTTCCATCTAGTCCTATGAACATGTGATTTTACTATGAGAGCAATGCAGGCTGGCCCCCAACAAGTGGGTCGGGTCCTGGTCTGTTGGGGCTAAGCCCAGGGCACATGGTTGGCCCAAACAGCCAGTTGTGTACAGCATAGGCGCAAGCCTACTAGTTAAGCAATAAATCATGTCCTTTAATATCTCTGTTAGGATCATTAAGTGTCTCCCTTAATGTAGTTTTCTTATTTTATTAGGGTCTGGGTCCTGAATGTATTTTTTCAAACAAGGAAAGGAAATCTACGTGGAAAATGGAAATTGCTTTCTTTGGATTTCGAAGATACCTATTTAAGCACCTCTCATGTATTCTGAAAATTCACTTCAATAATATTCAGAATCTCCTCTTTGGGTGGTTCCTAAGTAGTAGTAGTTGTTAGATTTTAGAAGCCCACGGTTTCAGGGATCCCTTTACACCAAATCGGTTTTGTCAAATTGGTATTAGAGCCAAATCCTTGGTGGATCATGCTTGATCTTAGTTTCTTCAATTCCATTGTTCTTTTCTTCATCTTTAGGTTTCCATCTTTCCTTTTGCTTTATTTGTTTCCTGTCCTACTACTATCCATCATTTTTCTTTTCATTCTATCTTGCAATTAGATTTATTTTCCTGCAACTTTCATTTAGCCTAAACTTCTTGCAATTTTCTGCAATTGTTGTAACCCTACATAAACCCCCGAGTTTGGCCAATATTATCCCATTAAACCCTACCTATACCCATCTTAAAATAACTAACTCATATCCCTACAAAGCCCAGAAGATTTTCCCTCAAAATCTATGAAACCAATCTGGCTCTTACCTAAATCCGAAAATTCTAGATTTGTTCTCTTCAATTCATCCCTACCGAACCCTACAATCTGCCCCAATCCAAAAACCCCTGACCTCTCTCTTCTTTAGCTTTGAGAACCTATTTTAAACCCTATCCAGAAATCCCACCCCCGATCTTCCTTTGCCAAATCCCATTCCTGTCATAGTACCACCCATCCCTTTTATCTTTTCGTTCCATCTTGCAATTTTGCAATTGTTGTAACTGTAGATAAACCCTGATTTTGGCCAACATTTTCGCACTAAACCGTCCCCAAACCCATATCCCACAATATCTTTAAACCAATCTGGCCTTTTTGCCCCCAACAAATCCCAAAACTTTCCAGACTTGTTTTCTCCTCAATCCATTCCTACTAAACCCTAGAGTCTGCCCCAATCCAAACCCCTAACCTCTCCCTTCTTGAGCCCTGATAACCCTATTTCAAACCCTATCTAGAAAACAAAACATTGCTTTGCTTCTCTGAATGGCATTTTGCTAACCTGTTGTCTGCTTCAGCTGCTTCATCCGGAGTGCCTTCAGATATGTGGTTGCCTCCTTGCAATCATGTGAAATTGAATTTTGATGGGTCTTATAACCCCTTCACACTAACTGCAGGAATTGGGGTTTCATTAGGGATTCTACAGGAACTTTGATCATGGCTTTTGCAGGAAAAGTCAGCTGACAATGCATTAGAAGCTGAGCTGAAAGCTCTCATCAAAGGTGTGGAGTTGTGCCTAGAGAAGCATTTTCCCATCCTCAAATAGAGCTGGATTGTTTCATATTAGTCGAGTCTTTAAGGAAATGTGGCAACCTATCTTGGTCCTTTTATGGCATCATGGAGATCTCTTCTCAAATCTCTTACAAAATTCAGTTGTGGTGGGAAGCCCGGTTTTGCAGGAGGGATGCTAATAGAGTCAGTTGACAGTTTGTCACAGCATGATGATCCATCTGTGGCTTTTTTCAGTACTTGCTTAGCTCCAGAAACTCATGTCTTATATCTGCAGGATCTCCAGAATGCTACTAGATACAGATTGAAATTCGCAGCGCACCACCAATCCCCACCAAACCATGTGCATGCAGCATCTTCTTCATCTGAGGATTGTTAGTCCAGTGCCTTGTTTTGGGTTTTAGGGTGTATTGTTTTGTGTTCATTAGGCTGATGGGTTGTAGCTTGGCCCAGACTTTTATTAGACCACTCTACACCTATTCCAGCTCCTATCTCTTGCGGAACCTCGCCGAGAAACTTAGAAATCCCCATTATCTTTATGTTTGCATAATGTGATAGCATTTTGTTCATAGTTTGACCCACACCCGGAGGGAGGGAGGGCTACCTTCTACTTTTGTCAATGACGCTTCTCTGATATGATGTCTACTCATAGTAGTCAGTCACTTCTATAATGGGAGGCTCCAACAACGAGACAATTGTATCAGTGAGCTATTCAAAAGAGAAGTCAGTTTAGAGACTACTATTGACCAGCTATGAAGAGAACTATTTGGTGAGCAGACATGATCGTTACTAAGACCCTACTGGCAACCCAGAGCTCTAGCTAGAACCTTCGAACAGTACTCACCCTTGGGAGCCTAGTACCTATATCTTAATGCAATGGCTTTTTGTAGAGATCCCTCAATGAGCCTCTAGAAACGCTTAAGAAAGAACGGGTGTTGTAAATTCCAGGCTTCACGGGTCATTTTGATTGAAAGGCCAACGGGATTACTGCAGTTGAAAATTATTTTGCATGGTATGATATGGATGATACTCAGTGAGTGGCCTTTCTAAGGTCAAGCTAAAGGTGGCATAGGATCAACGACGGCAATCTTATTGTGAGTCTCACTGGGCAGGCTGACACGAGAGAGAAGTTGGAGTAAGGGGTGATTTGAACATGTTTGCATATTTATTGAAAACTAGAGCTCTTAAAGAGTGCTAGCTTTTTGCTAGATGGCTATATTGGATGATGTGTTAACAATTAATCACCAACTTTTACAGAAAAGCCGTAATTTGGTTACTGTGAACTGTTATATCATCTGTTTTGTGGGGGCCAATGATGTTCTGCACTTGTTCAACCGCTGATGCCCAAATACAGACACACATGGATATGAGAATATTGGGGATATGACTCTGCACTTTTGGAAATTTAAGACAGATACATGACTTTTCTATCCATGAGTCAAAATATTTATACTTTATATTAATGTTTTTCAACAAAGTATTAATTTTCTTCCTTGGAGTATTTTCTAAATTAATGAAACTATCATTATTTATATTGCTTTTTAACACTTTCTTATGTTGAAAAGTAAGAAAACAGAAAGGACTTTGTGAAATAATGGACGCTGTATGATAGGATATGCTAGACTTGCACCTATCAAGTCATTATTAGTTTTGTATTTGTCTGACATGAGCATGTTGGGCATGAACAGGTATCCATATATATTATTTTCCAACCATTGTTCTTTTACTCTTGGGATTACTTTTTCATGCTATCTGGTGTTCAATGGGTGATGCTGAAACCAGTCATACAGTAGTTTATGAACATATGGTTTCCTTCTAAACAAGGAGACACGTTAGGAGTTGTATGGGCAGTCATGTGGGTCGTCTATTTTGAAAGAAATCACCGATTTCTGGAATCAACTTAATTTTGCTGTAGCCTTGACATTTTGGAAACAAAGGTGCTAGAACTTTAATATGTTGAATTTTAGGATTAGTAATCTCTTGGGCTATGGTCAGAAGAATTTGCTGGAACCTTAATTTCTAATTTATTGATATGTTGGGTGGAATTGTGTTTTGAACCTCTCTCTTTATTTGTGCAGTGCTAAATATGTATTCAAACACCCACCCACCCCCACCCACACGTGCACACACACACGCCCATGCATACACTCGTGTGCACACAAACCTTTCTTCCCCCTTGAACATTTTTAAAAGAAATGCAATCTTGACAAATTTGTGGGGGTACTAAATGCCCAATGGCTTTTATGTGTTCATAAATATATATATATATATATTTATGAGAATATTCATGTGCATCCATCCCTCACCATAGGGTGAGGGACACTTCTATAAATGGGAATTTTCAAGTATGAAAATGAATTTTCAAGTACATAGGGTGAGGTACACTTCCTTGTCTTCATGTGCAAAAAGGAAAAATGCCCTCACCCTATGGTGAGGGATATGAGAGATGCTCTCACCTTAAATGTGAGGGTCCCCACCTGATCTCTCATAATAAGGTAAGAGATATCTCTCATAGGAGCATCTCCCTATATATATGAGCTAGCTCTCCTAAGTTCAAGCTTAGGATGAGGTAAGTTCAAGTGTGTGGTGGGGCACACCTGGGGACCCACATGGGGGTAGGAGTGGGAGGGATTTCAAGGACTCCTTGGGATCTTCCTCTCTGTAAAAAAATCAGCCCCAACCGTGATTTCTATCATCTCCATATGGGCCCAAACGTTTAATGGTCAATAGTCCATTCGGATCGATACATAGTCGATCCAATGGTCCAGTAAATTCGGATCTGACTAAAAGTTGGTGAACATGTGCAATTTAGGGGGGTCATGTGTTTGGTCCATTTGGATGGACCAAAGGTGGGCCCTACAAGCATGAGCTTAGGAGAGCATTAACTTTCGGTCAGATCCGAATTTACTGGACCCCATTGGATCGACTATGTATCGATCCGAATGGATGGTTGACCATTAAACTTTTGGGCCCATATGGAGATGATAGAAATCATGGTTGTGGCTGATTTTTTGTAGAGAGGAGGATCCCATTGAGTTCTTGAAATCCCTCATCCCCATCCCCATGTGTGCTCCACCACATTCTTGAGCTTACCTTATCCTAAGCTTGAGTTTAGGAGAACTGACCCATATATATATATATATAAAATATTCCCGACATTAAGAAAGTTGAGAAATATCATGTATTTGCTGGATTTCAGGGAAATTGTTTAAAGTCTTTTCACTTGGGTGGGAGATGACTACTGGTTGGCATATATTGGACGGCTATTTTTCCTTTCCCTTTAAATTAAATGCCCCTTTTTTTCAGGTGGGGATAATCATTCCTCGTTAGGGGGAAGGGTTATTTTGGTCAAGTGGGGTGAGTACACTAGAAGAATTGGCATCGATGGCACTGCAGATGCAATCAAGGAAGCAATTAAATCGGCTTTTGGATTGAGAACCAAAAGGGCATTTTGGCTGGAGGATGAAGATGAGGTGGTTCGCAGCCTTGACAGGGACATGCCATTGGGGACTTACAACCTTCATCTGGATGAAGGTAAACTCCGATATCAAAATGACCAAGTATCATTTATAACCTGAGAAGTGCTTTCTTTGAAACTCACTTGATTAACTTGTTTCAGGGTTAACAATCAAAGTCTGCCTGTACGATGAATCTGATCGCATACCTGTTCGTACTGAAGAAAAGACACTGTACACTGAGGATGACTTCCGTGATTTCCTCTCTCGACGTGGGTGGGCTGGTCTGAGAGAGTTGAGTGGCTTCAGAGGTGTCGATGCTCTGGATGATCTCCGTCCCGGTGCTATGTATCAAGGTGGCTTCAGAAGCGTCGATACTCTGGATGATCTCCGTCCTGGTGCTATGTATCAAGGTGTAAGAATGCTGGGTGATTGATTAGAAATTGAGTAATGCAATATGGTGATTTAAGCATCAGATTGATCCAACAAACTTATAGGATACTGAAATAAGGTTTATGCTCACATGGCATTGTACATTACCTTGTCAATGAGCACAGGTTGACTTTATTACTCTAATGATTTTCTGGTGATGCGTTCCTCGGGGGCCTTGGTAGTTAAATAGAGTCTTGTTATTTTCCACCCAATGTGATGATTCCTGTGGCTATAGCAGCATTCCAATTGTGTATATATATGTGATATGGGATGATATGAAAACTCTTATAAACTGCACTTTCATGTCTCTTTTTTTTTTTTTTGATAGGCAACAAGAAAATATATTAAGAAAGGAAAGAATATTACAAAGAAGTCCCGGCCAAAGCGCACTATGGTATAAAAGCATTATACCACAAAACAAATTACATAGTGAAAGCTAAGAAGTTAGAAGATCTATTAACCCCTTGCTTAGTTAAAGAGTCAGCAAAAACATTTGCTGCCCTCGCCACATGAATAAAGCTCACTTAAATTGAAGACAATAGAGCTCTAACCCCATTCAAATAGAACTGAAATTTCCAAGGAAACATAGCTAAAGAAGATACTCAAGATTTAGTATTAAGAGAATCACTTTCAACCATTAGTCTAGAACAAGAAGAGGTTGAAGTGAAAATCCGGATAGCTTCTAAAATAGCAACAACCTCAGCATCATTAGACTGCATACAATCCACATGCTTTGAGAACAAAGCCAACACAATGCCTTCACTATTGCGAAGCACCCCACCAACACCCGTCGGCCCCGGTTTTCCCCTAGCTGCCCCATACGCATTGAACTTGAGCATACCTTTAGAAGGAGGAGCCCAGGAAAACACCTTTCTTATTTTCTTAACCCCACAAAGTAGATAGGCTTCCCATTTATGCAACACACCATCCACTCTTAGACAATTAAACTCAGACTTGAAAGCCGCTCATTTGGCAATTCGTGTCACCACCAATAATGTCAAGTCTTCCACTAATGACAACGAATACCTTTTAAACACTCTGTCATTCTCCTCTTTCCAAACAGACCAAAAGATAGCAAAATGTATAAGTCTCCAAAGAACTAACCCACACCTGTAAAAACTAGAGCACCTCTAAGCTTCGATCATCACCGTCAAAGTCCTTGGGCTGCACCAAAGGACATTGCACCGCAGAAGGAGCCTACACCATATGGTATGAGAAAACTCGCAATGGATAAACAAATAAACAAATAGTTTACTGTCTCCATCCCCTTCATGCACAACACACATAAGTCTGAAATAGCTTCAGAAGCCAAGTCTCTCCTCCTAAGGTTATTTGCTATAGAAACCTTCTCAAAAATAGCAAGCCAAGCAAAAGCCTCTACCCTAGGTGGAGCCAGACCTTGCCAAGCTAGAGAAGAAGAGCCTTTCAAATGTGATGGATCTTCCAACTCCCTTGAAAAGGACTTACAGGAGAATTTGCCATAAGTAGTAGGTTTCCAAATACAAGAATCTATCATATCCCTACAAATAATGACATTAGAAAGAAGACTGACTAAAGACTCATACTCAGACTCCTCAGAAAGACGCAAAGCTCTCCTGAAAGAAACATTCCAGGACCCAACTCCCCCCCAACCCACACAATAGTCTTGAACCGAAGCCCACTTGTTGACCACAACTCTAAACAACCTTGGAAAGGACAAGAACAAAGGACCCAACCCCACCCAATTGTTAACCCAGAACCAGAAACCACCCCCCACCCCCCCCCAAAAAAAAAAAAAAAAAAAAACCAAAAGATGAATCCCCAACCCTTAGAATATTGCCCCACACACTTGAAACACGAGACCTATGGACTCTACTAGGCTCCCAACCCCACTCATCCTCGCCATTTTTAGCAACAATAATCCTTCTCCACAAAGCTTCCCTCTCCTCCCCAAATCTCCACCACTACTTAGCCAAAAGAGCTCAATTCTTGAATTCCAAGTTGTCCAAGCCGAAACCCCCCACTGGCTTACGCTTAATAACTTCCTCCCACTTTACAAGATGAAATTTTCTTTTGGTGCTCCTCCCACCCCAAAGAAACTACCTTCTTAAACGATCCAATTGCTCTCTAACAACCACTTACATCCTCAAAAGGGACATATAATAGACCAGTAGATTGGATAGAGAGGCCTTGATTAGGGTAATTCTTCCTCCTAAAGAGAGAGAGAGTTCCTTTTCCACATGGACAACTTCCTTTTTAAAATTTGCCACCACAAGATTCCACAACTGTTTAGATCTCACTTTGCCCCCAACAGGCAAACCTAAGTAGGAAAATGGCAGACTCCCAGATTTGCAAAGAAGCTTCGACGCTAGCAACTGAACTTCATCGTTAGGGTTCCAATCCCCACCAACATGCTCTTGGACAGATTTATCCTAAGCCTGGAGGAAAGCTCGAAGCAACTAAGAATTCTTTTTAAGACAACAATCTTCTCCCACCTCGAAGAGCTAAAATTGATGGTATCATCTGCAAACTGAAGATGGGTGATAATTTCTGCTCCTCTACCAACCTCAAATCCTTCCGTGAGGCCACAATCTTTTAGCTTTAGAGAATAGCACACTGAGTGCCTCTACAACAATGGTAAACAAAAAACGAGAGAGAGGATCCCTTTGTCTAAGCCCCGTAGATGCTTTGAACACGAGGGAAGGAGAACTGTTCACCAAAACTGAAAAAGACGTCGACGTGATGCATTCTCGAATCCAGGAACACCACCTTTCCCCAAAGCCAAATCTCCTCAACATATAATCCCCAAAACTTCAATCCACATGGTCATAAGCCTTTTCTAGATCTATTTTAAAAATAACTCCTGGTTTCTTTAATCGTTTTATGGCATCAATGAGTTCATTAGCAATCAACACTCCATCAAGAATTTGTCTATTGTGCACAAAAGCTCCTTGATAAGGACCGATGATAGACGGAAGGACCTTCTTCAACCTATTGGCAAGGATTTTTGACAGCAAACACACCAAGCTAATAGGTGTATACTCTTTGAGATCCATAGCATTAGGAACTTTGGGAATGAGAGTCAAGAAAGTAGTATTAATTTTCTTACTCAGTCTACTCCTCCTGTGAAATTCTGTCAACATGTTGCAAAAATCTCTTTTCACAATATCCCAAGCTGCCTTGATGAAAGAGAAATTGAAACCATCCGACCCTGGTGCCTTATCTCCCCCACATGCAAAGTTGATTTTTAATCATAAGTTTAAATTGGTTGAATCCTTAATGGAGCAATTCAAGCATACTAAGAGTGGTCCGCAAGGGTCCCAACAAGGTTGGTGAAGAATTGGGCTCCAAATAGTCCCAAATGATGAAGAAAAACGTTTACAGGCACTGTTTAAATAAAACAGTGAATTAGGGGTTGTTTTACAAATTTTCTAAAATGTGTACACTATATGAGAAATTCTCCAAAACTCCCTTATCTCAAAAAGGAAGTTTCTACCCCAATGATTTGTCAGTATTTTAAAGGAGTCTCTAAGAGAGTATTTTAAGAGAATCTATTAAGAGATCCACCTTTGTAGGAGAATGTATTTGAGAGATAATAGGATGTGTATCATTGATGACATGTTATACTTTTATTGGCTAAAAAAGGGGCCTTTTTTGTGAAAATCGCCCAATATATATAATACACACACACTAGTATGTTCGACTATATAGTGGACTGCATGTTATCAGTTTCTATATTGAGCTGAAAAGCACCTTTTGCTTTTATTTTTCTTCCTCCTTTTCTTGTTTCGTGTGGATGCTAGAAGTTTAAGAACGCTTTCGGGTGAGTTTGGTGGTTTTTTCAGCATTGTTTCTTCACCATTAGGTTTTTGGATTTTTGTCCGGAGTTGATTAGGACCTCTTTGGTGAACTCATTTGATCATTAGATCCAATCACCAATGTATTCAATTACTAACCAATGGACCTTTCTTGAACAGAAGTCGATTGTCTGTAAACTGCACCATTAGTTTCATTCACATAGAGCTTGCTTTCATTCACTGTAATATATTGGTGGCTATCTTATAGAGACAACCCTGGATGGGTCTGGTGTGTCAAATTAGAAGCTTATTGGTGGTTATCTTATAGAGAGATCTCTGGATTGGTCTAGTGTGTCCAATCAGAAGGAATTTTTAGATTATTAAGATGGGGAGTTGATTGTAATAATAGTATAGTAAAGTGTCTATATGTACATTAGGCAACCCAAAGTTAGATTTAATGGTGGTTGAGCACGACGATTTTGAGATTAACATAGACGGATATTGGGAATAATAGTAACTAAAGTTGGTTGTATGCAATTTATGAAATAATGAATGGGAGACGAAAATGTTAACTCAAGGTGTCTGTTTGTACCAATGCTTAGTAGCACCATTGGTTGGGGCACTCCGTAACTACTCGGAGGTCTCGGAAAAAAGAAAAAACTGTCTGTTTGCAATTTCAGAAATTATGAATGGTGGTCATGTAATTGTTGGAAAGCAAAGGTGGTTATATAAAAAACCGTTTCCGTTGCCGGGACTTGAACCCGGGTCTTCCGGGTGAGAGCCGGATATCCTAACCAACTAGACTACAACGGATTTGTGTTCTAAATATGCTAAGTTAATTAAATCAGTCTTTTGGACCAAGTTTCAACATTGGCCAAGGAGTCCTAAACCGTTGAGATTCAATCAATTCAAAGATATGTTTTTAACCCTTATATTGACTTTGATGAATCAAATTAGACACCGATCTTTCCTTTTTGTATGATCATTCCAGAGGTGAGCAACAGACTAGATGAGCATTAATATTAATTGAGTACCAATTTGTGGAGGGATATTGACGAAGTAGGATTGTTCATAGATGAGCACAAGTGGGCCCACAAGAGGTTCGGCTAACCTATGGATGCAAATGGACATGATTATCCTAAGGTTCCAAGTTGTAAAAGACTAGCTTTGGAATCTGTTTTAGGTTTTGATTCGTAAATGAGTCCGAATTTGGAATCCAATTTAGGTTCCAATTGATTAGTAGGTTCGGTTCTAGATTCATACAGGCTTTCGACCTATAGACCTCAGACCCTAGTTTTGGACGTGCATTTTTAGGATATAGTTCTTGACTTCGTATTCACTAACGCAAAAAAATTCATATAACAACCGATATGTTAGTTAGGAAGACGTTGAGGTGGATGCAAATGGACATGATTATCCTGAGGTTCCAAGTTGTAAAAGACTAGCTTTGGAATCTGTTTTAGGTTTTGATTCGTAAATGAGTCCAAATTTGGAATCCAATTTAGGTTCCAATTGATTAGTAGGTTCGGTTCTAGATTCATACAGGCTTTCGACCTATAGACCTCAGACCCTAGTTTTGGACGTGCATTTTTAGGATATAGTTCTTGACTTCGTATACACTAACGTAAAAAAATTCATATAACAATCGATATGTTAGTTAGGAAGACGTTGAGGTTTATCGTTGTAGAAGTTAAACTTGATGCACTGTTATTGGGTTGAATCATATCTATTTTCTAATTTTTGGGTAGAATGATATCCTTATTTTAAGCAGAAGAAAAAGTGGGAACTAGTTCCAGAACCAGACCTAGTCCTCTTATCTGTTTGTATATATATACATATATATATATATAAAACAGGTTTCGAGCTTAAATTAGAACTGTCTTTTGAAGACGGTTCCGATTCAGGTTTCGGAGCCAATATGGTTTCCATTTAGAACCAATCTGTTTGTATTCTTAGGTCGACCTTGATAAGTTGCAATGATCATAAATGCATTCTCCAGATGACATATTATGCCCCATTTCTTTAACATAAATGCTTAAGGGAATTTCAAAGGATAAAAGTGACTTTTCATGTGGTTCGAATTAGAAAATTTATAAAAGAAATATGCAATTTGGAAATGGTAACGGGACATTTGTCCAGTTCAGCCAAAGAATGCGATATATTGGAATGACATTCTGCAGATTCCTCGCATATTATCACATCATTTGTCCAAAAATACCCAGTTTTTTAAGTTGGTAATAGGTGAGGAATCAGTAGATCTAAGGACTTGGATTAAGGATTCATCGCAGATGATTTTATATAACTAAGGACTTCGCATCAATATCAATGCATATTGATCTGTGTGTATAGGGGATATTCATGTGCATCCTTCCCTCACCATATGGTGAGGGATAAATTTAATGGGGCCCACGTAGGGCCCCACTGATCATGGGACTTGGGGGGATGGAAAGAGACATCTTGGATGGACTCATATTTCAAGTTTGGGGTCAATCACATGCCTCTAACCCATTCATCAATGGCCTATAAATTTAACGACTTTATATTAAAGGAAAAAATTTGACCTTCGATCCAACAGTCCATTCCATTTGGGTGAGTGAAAACTCAATTAATTTATTGTACTTTAGGGGGTCCTATGTGTGTGGATGGTTCGGATGAGTCATAAAGGCGGCCCCACTATGTTGTCCCTCATCATGACGTGGTGAGGGATATATACACATGAACATTTTCCACATATATATATATATGGAAATCTCCTATAAAAGTAACTCTCATACTACTATGAGTGGGGTACCCATTGGATCCAAATCCAATGCCAACAACCTAAATATGAGAGCTCTTCCCCTTTACTCTCATGGTAGTGTGAAAGTTACTCTCATATGATCGAGCATTTTTCACACACACACACACACACACACACACACACACACACACATATGTTACGCTACAAAACTCCTCGGGCATTTTTCTAAAAAAAAACAATGCCCCTCTTTTAGCCAATGAAAGTGTGACACTTATCATCAGTGATACACATATCCGATTCTCTCTCCTAAATTTTCTCTTACAAAGGTGGATAGCTTAATAAAAAACTAACAAATCATTGGCTATTAGATAGGGGCAAAAAATCCCCTTTTGAGATAGGGAAGTTTTTGAGAATGTCCCTATATATATATATATGTTACGCTACAAAACTCCCCGGGCATTTTTCTAAAAAAAAAAAGGCCCATCTTTTAACCAATGAAAGTGTGACACATGTCATCAGTGATACACATATCTGATTCTCTCTCCTAAATATTCTCCTACAAAGTCTCTTAAAGTATTAACAAATCATTGGCTATATTAGATAGGGGCAGAAACTCCCCTTTTCCGATAGGGGAGTTTTTGAGAATTTCCCTATATATAAGGGGTAGCTCTCCTAAGCTCAAGTGTGTGGTCAGGAGCGGATCTACGTGTAGGCCTAGGGGGGCCATGGCCCCACTTAAGTTGTCAGAGTTTCCTTTTTTACCACTAAATTTTTTGTAATTTTTTATTTTGACCCCTAAATTGTTGGCATTGGATATGGATGTGAAGCCCCACCGTATCTCTCATAATAAGGTGAGAGATGCTCTCATAGGAGTATCTCTCATATATATATATATATATATGTTACGCTACAAAACTCCAGGGTATTTTTCTAAATAAAAAAAAAAAAAAAGCGCCCCTCTTTTAGCCAATGAAAGTGTGACACGTATCATTAGTGATACACATATCCGATTCTTTCTCCTAAATATTCTCCTACAAAGGTGGATATCTTAAAAAAACTAACCAATCATTGGCTATTAGATAGGGGCAAAAAACTCTCCTTTTGAGATAAGGGAGTTTTTGAGAATTTCCATATATATATGTGTGTGTGTGTGTGTGTTACGCTACAAAACTCCCTGGGCATTTTTCTAAAAAAAATGCCCCTCTTTTAGCCAATGAAAGTGTGACACGTGTCATCAGTGAATTCTTTTTCCTAAATATTCTCCTACAAAGGTGGATATCTTAAAAAAAAAAAAAAAAAAAACTAACAAATAATTGGCTATTAGATAGGGGCAGAAACTCCCCTTTTGAGAATTTCCATATATATATATATATATATGTTACGCTACAAAACTCCTTGGGCATTTTTCTAAAAGAAACGACCCTCTTTTAGCAAATGAAAGTGTGCAGTAATACACATATCCGATTCTCTCTCCTAAATATTTTCCTATAAAGGTGAATATTTTAAAATACTAACAAATCATTGGCTATTAAATAGAGGCATAAACTCCCCTTTTGAGATAGGGGAGTTTTTGAGAATTTTCATATATATATATATATATGAGTAGCTTTCCTAAACTTAAGTTTAGGATAAGGTAAGCTAAAATGTGTGGTCAGGGGGCGGATCTACATGTAGGCTTAGGGGGGCCATGGCATCCATTAAGTTTTCATAAATTTATTTTTTACCACTAAGTTTTTTGTTATTTTTTATTTTGACCCCTAAATTGTTAATATTTTCTTTTAATAATTCTCATTTGGCCTCCCCTAGTTCCATTTTCGAGGTTCGCCCCTATGTGTGGTGGGGCCCACCTGGGGACCCACATGGGGATGGGAATGGGGGATTTCAAGGACTCCCTAGGACCCTCCTCTCTGCAAAAGATTAGCTACAACCGTGATTTCTATCATCTCCATTTAGGTCCCAAAAGTTTAATGGTCAATAATCCATTCAGATCGGTATACAGTTGATCCAAAAGTCTAGTAAATTCGGATTTGACTGAAAGTTGGTAGACATGTGCAATTCAAGAGAGTCGTGTGTTTGGTCCTTCCAAATGCACCAACAGCTTAGGATAATATAAGATGCAGCTTAGGAGAGCCCCCCCTCATATATATATATATATCCTAAACTCAAGCTTAGGATAATGTAAGCTCAAGTGTGTGGTGGGGCCCACCTGGGGACCCACATGGGGATGGGGGGATTTCAAGGACTCCCGAAGACCTTTCCCTCTGCAAAAAAACAGCCTCAACTGTGATTTCTATCATCTCTATCTGGGCCCTAAAAGTCTAATGATCAATAGTCCATCGGATTGGTACATGGTCGATCCAACTGTCCAGTAAATTCGGGTCTAACTGAAAGCTGATGGACATGTGCAATTCAGGGGGGTCGTATGTTTGGTCCATCCAAATTAACCAAGGGTGGGCCCCACAAGCATGAGCTTATAAAATTTTATCCTAAGCAAGCTTAGGAAAGCCTCTCACACTACTATGAGAGTAAGGGAGGGAGCCCTCACATCTATATCTAATGCCAACAACCTAAATGTGAGGGTCCCACCCCCCCCCCCCCCCCCCCCCTTTACGAGAGTACCATGAGAGTAACTCTCATAAGGCATCTCCCTAAATATATATATAAATAAAAGACACACACGGTGTTATTTAGGTGATGTGTTCTCATAATGTTCGTGAGAAGTCTTATCCCAGCTGTTGGATCGTGAAATGATCCAACCGCTGGCTGCAGGCTAATTTAATGGGAAAAAAATGGAAGCCCGCCCGAAAGTTCATTTCTCCTTTCTCGAAATGAAAAGTATATCTCTTCCCAATAAATAAGTTTACAGGAAGTCGTTGGATCATTTTCACGATCCAATGACTGGGATGAGACTTCTCACAAACATTGTGAGAACACTTCTCACATGAATATAGAGAGAGATATAGAGAGAGCAGTCATTCAGTGCGTGAATCGCACACTAGATGACTATGCGCACCTGGGCCCACCTACGACCTGGACCTGGGGGGATCGAAAGATCTCCTTGGGGCCTTCAACTCTGTTAAAAAAAGAAAAGAAAATGAATCAGCCCCATCCTTAAAATCCTATCATCTCCATCCGGCCCCACAAGTTTAACGGCGTACAATCCATTCAAATGGGTGTACAGTCGATCCAACGGTCGACTCCATTCGAATGGGTGCCAAACCTAAGGGACGTGTGAGACTTAGGGGGCATGGGTGCGGTCCGTTGGATGGACCATCAGGGGGCCTCATGCTTGGGTCGTGGCTTGCGCTAGACGCAGTGGATAGCCATCGTGTGATGGCGTGTGTGTATAACTAAGAAAAATTGATTTAAGTGTATAAATCCTCAAAAAGTGAGGATTTTCAAATCCTTTGGGGGAAGGTATGTTAAAGGTAATGGGTCCAGGTCAGGTCATGGGCCAATGTGCAACAACCCACCTTAGGAAACAACTGCAGAAGCTCAGTTAAACAAAGACCCATTCAAATAGAAACTGCTCAATTGACAACTATTATTGAGCATAAAATGGAAACTGCTACACGTGGATCAATTCCCTTGTAGATATAATAGTGAAATACTCTATAAATACCCAAAGTTCTGTTAACCATAATTCACTGAATTGATGACAGTGAATGTCTGGTAGTGTTCTCTTCACATTCTCTGAGATGGTATTAGAGATCTAGTGACATAGACTTTTTTTTTTTTTTTTTGTTGTTTTTCTCCTTCCATCTAGTTTTTCAAATCTGTCTTAAAAGAACACTAGGCACTGTCAATGGCCACTTCTCAGACTTCACTGTTGTTATCTGTCAATTCACTTCCTCTCATAAGCATCATTTCAGTAAAACTGGACATGACAAACTACCTCATTTGGAAGGCTCAAATTCTTCATTCTTCCTCTCATTCAAAGCCTTGGAGTAGAAGCGCACCTCTACAATCCACCACGGGCAAAGACCATTCTCAACAATGCAAATGAGGCTGTCACAAATCTTGCTTATGCAACTTGGAAGGATCGTGATCTTCTACTCAGATGTTGGGTAACAGGTACCTTGTTTGAAGAGGCCTCATATTTTGTAATGGGTTGTAATTCAACCTGTGATGTCTGGAGTGCACTCGAAGAGAATCTTCTTCAAGTCACCAAAGACCGAGAAGTACAATTAAAACAACAATTGCAAGACATGAGGCTAGGCTCTCAATCTCTGCATGAGTATCTCAAATATTTCAAAAAGGTATGTGATAGGTTAGCAACTATACAAAAATCCAAAGCTAACGATGATAAAGTAATTTACCAGTCTCGTGGTCTTGGGGAGAAATACAATGTCCTAGTCACTTCAATGCCATCCAAACCACCTTTCCCTTCATATTCACAATTTGTCACTGCAATCCAAGGATATGACTTACATTTGCATAGCATGACCTCTGAATCTCCACAAACTGACCTCAATGTGGCCATTTTTGTAAACAATCCAAATGGGGGTGGTCGTGGCCAAGGTCAAGGAAGAGGTAAAGGACATTACAACAATGGGTTTAATTCCAAGGGTAGAGGTTTTGCACCTGCTAGCTAGAACTATGATGCCTAGAATAGTGGCTCCAACAACTTTGTTCCTACTAATTTCAACAATCAGCATTCTAGCACAAATTCCTCATTTCGCCCCTATGGTCAAAACCAACAACACAGTCAAGAACATACAAAAAATATTTTATTGTTCATAAAACCATGGATTTCCTCAAGGAACTATTATCCAACAACCTACCAGCACACCCAATGGACTTAGTTACACAAGGCCACCACTCATTTGCCAAATGTCGAGGTCACTCCGCTGTCAAGTGTTGGTATCGATAGGATAATGCATATCAGGCTCGTGATGATGTTCCACAGGCAATAGCAACCGAGGAAGTTGATTCTACTCTCTATGTAGACACTGGCGCCAGTGCACACATCACCAATTATGCAGGTGACCTCACTAACTTGGCCCCTTATAAAGGTCTAGATAAAATCTTGATAGTAAATGGGTCTCATTTGAACATCTCCCATATTGGGGATTGCATCAAGTTCAAAAATATTAAAATAAATGATGTTCTTGTTGTTCCAAAAATCAAGAAGAATCTCATCTTTGTTTCAAAATTGGCATAATACTTGCGTATGTGAATTTTCTGACTCTAACTTTGTGATCAAGGACCAAGCAACAGGCAGGATTATGGCATTAGGGAATAGACAAGGGAATTTATATGCGTTTAATAAGGAGGTCGTAACAACCCTTGTAACAGTGCAATCTAGAAAGGCGCCTGAGGAACTATGGCATCAAAGATTGGGCCATCCAAATTCAAGTTTTCTAAAGGTTTTAAGTTCAAAGAATGTTATTGATGTAAATAAATGGTCAAAGACTCCAATCTTATGTAGTAGTTGTCAATTAAGCAAAAGTTGCAAACTGTCTTTTTCTTTAAGAAGTAAATCAGAAACTTCACCTCTCAACAAGATCCATAGTGATCTATGGGGACCAGCTTTCGTTTCATCTGTCCAAGGAATGAAATATTATGCAGTCTTTGTGGATGATTTTAGCAGGTTTACTTGGCTCTATCCACTTAAGAAAAAAATCTGAATTTCATAGCACTTTTTTAAATTCCAGAGTCTAGTGGAGAACCAATTCTCGAGGAAAATTAAAATTTTCCAAAGTAATGGTGGAGGTGAGTTTCAATCCACTCATCTTATCAAGCATTTGGAAAAATGTAGGATTCAGCGACAATTATCTTGTCTTGGGACACCTGAACAAAATGGTGTTGCCGAAAGAAAACATCGACACATTGTTGAGACATGACTCACTATGTTATTTCATGTGAAGCTTCCAAGATTTTTCTCGGTCGAAGCATTCTTAATGGTTGTGTTTCTTATTAATCGTCTATCCACACAAGCTATTGCGATGGAAAGACCTTTTTACATATTGTTCTCAAGATACCCAGTTTACTCTATTTTAAAAAATTTTGGGACTTGAAGATCTCAGAAAAGAGGGTTTTCAAAGGGTCAAGATCTTCAAGGATTTACAATTGACAATTATCATGACTTCGTAGAAAGAGAAAATCTTTTCTTGAAGATTTGATTGCCAAACGTGATCTTCACAAATTCTCTTAATGAAATGGGTGGCCTTATGGAGACCTCACCTTGGTTTTATATTATTAAACCTCCAAATAGAAAACTAAAACAATTTTGGTCCAACCCACTTTTTTTCCCTGCGAGACTCCACACAAGTGTGTGTAGGGTTTTCAATCCACCCCACCTTTTGAAGCCAGGGGATCAAAAATCTGGTAAAATTGTTGTGGCAGTAACTAAAAGAACCCTAATTGACAACTTGGATGACGGTTATGATGATGATTTATAACATTTAGTCTTTTTCTTTTTAATTTTAACATGGGGCCAGCTCTTCTAAGCTCAAGCTTAGGATAAGGTAAGTTTAACTCTGTGGTGGGGCCCACCTAGGGACCCACATGGGGATGGGGATGGGGGGATCTCAAGGACTCCCTAATTGACAACTTGGATGATGATTATTATGATGATGATTTATAAATGAGTAACATTTAGTCTTTTTCTTTTCAGAATTTTAACATGGGGCCAGCTCTCCTAAACTTAAGATAAGGTAAATGATAAGTCCTTAAAAATACATAATTTCATCATCATTTTAGAATTAATTAAGGACTTAATCATCAAATTATAGATCATTTTAATAAAAAAAATCATGATTCTATGTTTGTGAGCATCAAAGTCTGAATTCGAGTCAAAATTCATCCAAAAATTGCATTTTCAGATAAAATCATGAATTTCTCTATTCTTGGCACTGAAAGTCACGAATTTCTCAAAACTTTTGATGATAAACTTTCTTTGTAACATTGATTTAATTAAAGAAAATCTGATAAAACGGTGACATTTTATGCATCTGTTTAGTGTGAATTGGGCCCACATCTTGCTATACTCTTTTTCTACATAAATAGATAATTCTTTGATCATTGATTATACTATTTGTATTTTTGTAGGAAAGTCCAATTTATTGGGGCCCGTGGAAGAAATAAATCAATTAAAGAATTCAAGATGGATGGCCAAGATTCAAAATAAAACAAAAGAAGAAAAAAAGGCCAAGGGAGAGATGTACGTCTAAGATCTTCCATTCAAGAATCACAAATCCAAGTGGGGCCCAGTTGAAGACTAAATTCTGAAATTCAGAATTTAAATTTTATAGTTGACATGTGGGCCCATGTGGAGAATTTCAAGAGATAAGAAGATGCCTAATAGGTGGATGTACTAAGCAATTTTAAGTTAGGGATAACTTCAAAAGAGTCCAAGTTTCCTAAGATCTCAGCACTTTGGATTCCAATTGTAAGTGCCTAATAATTACGGACTTGATGTAGTGGGGGTTTGCCACGAAACTCCTGAGAAAGAAGAAGACTTCAACGGCCTGAAAAGGGAGAGAGATGGGTTAGAGGCCCTGGCTGCGGTTAGCCGAAGGCACTTTGACGCCTAAGTTAGAGCAATCACTGAACAAAGGGTGAACGGATGGAGAGGAAGAAAAAACTGAGGATATGTTGTGTCTTGCATACCTTAGCTTGCTTTACCTCCTTCATATATATAGGTGTTGGCCCCCTCAGACCCTTCTTAGTGGGAGTTGGTGGGGGTATGGTCCAATTAGACCATACTCTTTTTTCTTAGTGGAGGTAGGTAGAGGTACTGTCCTATCGGACCATACATTGACCTTTTGCATGATTGCTGATGTGATGGTCAGATAAGGTCCACGCCTTATCTATATTCGGCGCCCATCTTATCTATCAGTGTGTAGCCGCAACTCCATTAATGTTGATTGACGTAGTACCCACCTCGGCTGACCGAGTTGCCCGAGGTACCGCTATCAGACATGGCCTTATTGCGAATTCATCTCGTCATTGTTGCCAAACTGCGGATGCTTGGTAATCTTACCGAGCTACATAAGAAGAGAGAGAGGAGAGAGAGAGAGAGAGAGAGGGGGGGGGGTCGCTGGTACTTTTACCGAGGTTGACCGAGCTCTAAAGTTGTCATTAAGGTGAGCCTGACCTATGCATTTGTAGAAATCAGGGCTTATTATGAAATGCCCCCACACACCAATCATGAAAAGATTTCAAATTTGAAACCTTCCAAAGTAAGAAGATAACCCAAGCCAAGGTGGTTCATTATGCACACCCATTGCTTGGTTTTATCCAAGTCATGCATTATCCAAATTGTGCCCATCCCACATGGACCAACCAAGCTTTCAAACTTTCCATACAAATCTGAAAATTCAGATTTCTTTTCAATCAAGAAGTAAAGGACCAGCCATGAAGATCGTCCAACACTATGCTTCACCCATCTAAAGATGACGACATGCATTCCAAGTTGTACAAGTTTAGATGTGAATTTTTTTTAAGTCAAGTGGGGCCAAGTGGAGGAGTTTCAAGTTAGCAAAAGAGTCATGTGTACCAAGAAATTCAAAAGACAAATCAAATATGAGAATCCCCAAAACTAATCTCCTAAACATGCCAAAGATTCTATCCTAACTTGGAGACTTCCCAAACTAAAATACCTTGGACCACAAGCCATCAAACCAACATAAAAAGAGCCACAAAGGGCCTGAACGTGTAGTTCCCATATCCCATACTACTTTACGACCAGCAACTCTTTCTCCTCCCTTTTCCATTAATTTGTCTACATCTTCCTTTTTCCATCACTACTTCATCCAAGGCCTTCCCTAAGGCACACCACCACTTGGATTTCTACACCATCGTCACGCCGCCGCCGCTACTATCGTCGCTCCATCATCAACCAGCCATCTACTTCTCCCTTGGTGAATGATTGAAGACTTGAAGATGGGATTATGCGCAAGTCCTATTTTTTTCATGTATTTGATCTAAGGCAAGGAAATATTTTTTTAGTTTTGATTACTGTTAGGAAATTATTAGTTTATTGGTTTATTTTAATTTAAAAGACACAATTAGTAAGGTCAAGGTGTCCCGCCTTGGATCGGCATCACGTGTTTGTGGGTAGTAACAGTTCATACTTGGTGCGGTGTTTTTGCATTCTTGTATTAATTTTATCAATATAACGTTGTGATTTCCCATAATAAGAATATTTAGAATTCTTGTTATCCTTATTTCTTAATGATATTATTAATGGATTTTTATTTTGATGCATGATTTATTTACTTTTATGCAATTGGTGGTTTGATCTCTTTTATGTTTTTGCAGTCTTTAGATTAGGATTCTTAGATTAGAATTTTTATTTGGGATTGTAATTTTTAATTTGGATTTGTAATAAAATTTCAATTTCAGTTTTGATAGGCTAGATTAGTTTTTCGATAGGACAGGTTTTGCGATTAATTACTCCCTGTGAATCGACGTCGGACTTCACCGAGTTATTACTACAATCGCGGCCTTGCACTTGGGGCTGACAATCAGTAAACTCAACTGTGTGGTGGGGCCCACCTGGGGATGGGGATGGGGGGATTTCAAGGATGCTCTTATACCAACCTAAAAGCCCAAGCTGATAGGTGGAAGGCTCATTGAGGTATATTAAGACACGTCAAGCCTTCAGACATACTTAGGCGATGTGGGACTCCCCACAATGAGGACAAAATTAAGGATGCTGATCCTAGATGGACCCATTTTGCAAATGAGAAACCTTCTATATTTGCACCCCATGAGGACATGAAAATTAAGGATCCTGGATGGATCCATTTCAGCTGGGTCTTCGAACTCGCAGTGGATGATATAGTCACATATTATCAAGAAGTCTACTCGGCCTAGAATCCCACATATCTCTCGATGAAAATATGCCATAAACGAGTTAGAAGCCATTCCAAATTTCCCATATAAAGTCCTAATTGGTCGCCCTGGGGTAGTTCGCCCTGGGGTAGATCCCTCCCTCTGCTTGAGTCACACAGTTGATCAAGAATAGGATTTTCTTTGTGATTTTCTCTTTGTGATGAACCGATTTGGCAGAGCATGAAAAGATTCTGAAATCCTGAAAAAACCATTATTCCGAACTCTTCTATTCTGTGAGAATAAACCTTCAAATGCAAAAACACCTCCCCATTCGGTAAAATATAACTGCAAATTGCCATCTCACTAAAATTTTAATTCACAAACCAATTACTATATGAAAACTATTTTGCAATCACATCACTTCGTTGATTAATAAAAAACTGTTGCATGAGAGTCCTCACAACTTCAAAAAGCAGCTGCTGGCCTTTATACACACAAAACTACACAACCCAGAATAGAACAGAGTAAAAAACAACAGTAACAAAGGAGCAATGCTGCCAGCCACGGGGTAGAAAAAATTGAATTCACCCACAGACACAAACTGTTCTTGTCTGCCCAAAATCTACAAACTGAATGTGAATAAATGATTCACAAATCCATTCTCACATGCCGACAAATTTGAAAAAGAAGAAAAGAAAAGAAAATGCTACTACTCATCCCATTCATCAGTCTTATATGAGACCAGAGTGTCCACCTTATGTATCTGCAAAGTTCCAACAAAAAATATTAAAACAGATCAATTTCAATAAATCCAGACCTTTCATTTTCCTAGGAAAACCATCAAATCTCACCTTGGTGTCAAATGAATGCAGTTTCACCATTTGTGGATTTGTTATCAGTTTCGCATCGCTTTCCACCCAAGTAAAGGGAACAGCGACATCCGTATCAGTATATGCTAGCACATCAAATACACCTGAATAACAGAGGAACCCAGAATCAGAAACTCAAGTATGAAAGAACACATCAAAGGAATATAATCTCTTACAATGAGATACAATGAGACAAAATGACTAACAGGGTTCATCCAGGCATGGCAAATAAGTGATGGAGGATGCAATTTGTCGCATGATAGCTTGAATCTCTCTCATGATTTCCTTGTCACTCTTTTCCCTGGAAACCCTGAGATTCAAACCCAAGAAACACAATAAGTTGAGGAAAGTGAGCATTATATTGTAGTATTGCGTTTGGTGACAAAACCCAAAAAGGATCTTCTGATGGAAAATACCCCTTTTCGACGACCTCGCTATCGGTTTCGATACTGAAATTCCATCTCTCGAATACTTCAGAAGTAGCCTTACTCATGATCACAAGAACCACCCTTTGTAACTTCCCAGCCTCCAACCATTCTTCATGAGAAAATGAGCAAGTTGAAAAAGAAATGTTTGAAAATTTCTATGGAAAAACCGCAACATGGGTAAGGCAGCGAATGGAAAAGTACCCGATAACTGGGATGTTAGATTGGCAATGAAGGATTTTACGCCATCGTCTTGGGTCAGCAGCATTGGGAGCCCGTATTTCTTCACCTTGGCAAAACTTTCTTCAGGATAAATCCCCCGGTTGTAGAGAATGCTGTATTTTCCATAAAATTCAGTTTTCAAGATCTGAGATCCAAGAAGGAAGAAAAGAAGTAAAAGATTGAATTTGACAATTGGGTGTATCCATATATTTTACCTATTCGCGGCATATCCTGTTAAAGAGACAAATTTGAAGGAATCAGTTCAAATTCCATGAAAGATTCAGGTGAGTCTAAAAAAGAAAGGACAGAGGAAGATTAGGATGTACCAAAGAACTCGCTAACGATGGCTGCAGAGCCCTTTAAGGTGATGATGTCTTTTGCTACGGTTCTTGAAGCCATTTTCTTTCTGGTTTGAAGGAGGAATGGAAAGAAATGAGAATCTGGGTAGGTAGTATTTCACAATGAGATGGGAGAGAAGGGACGGCTTCAATGTCTTAATCAGATAGGAGACTCAGAAAATGGTTCAAATGTGAATAAGAGAGCAGAGAGATTGTGATGGAATCTGATGAAGGTTGTTGCATTGCAGGGATTTTAGAACAGAAGATGAAGAAAGGAGGGAGTTTGAGGGTAACGGCTAGTTTTCTTTTGGTGGAGTTCCAACGGCTACTTTTTTGAAATTTTAAATTTTTATGAAAATAAATGCATTGCTAGTTTACCACAACGGCCTCTACACTGTTTTGCTGTGTGCAAGACTAGGATACAACTACAAGGGCCTTCTATTTTTCCCACCATTGACTTTGGGCTTGATTAGCCAGGGCTCACCCTATCCCTGATTGGCTAGGCATTGGACTGGATTTGGGCCAATTTATGGGCCACTTGCAAACCCTTGCATGATGGTGGACCCATCATCCTCAAAGTCCAAAATATCGCATTATTTCCGCCCCAACTGGATGGTAGATCTTCAAATCTTGGGTCGACCAGTGTCACATACACCGTTGGATCCATCATTCATGATTCATTCGATTTGAGACAATCATATTTTCTTACACATGAAAAATCCAATGGCCGGGACTCATAATGCACTATATCTGTATGGTTATCAATCATACAATCTAATTCTCACCTATATCCAACGGTCCAAACTGCAACCAACTCAAAGTAGGATCCCCCTTGAAAACACATCAAGGCCCGTCAATCCTTTTCATCTTCATCTTAAGTACATAGGCAATGTAGGTCTGATGGTCCTTCTGTAAATGGACCCTAACTCTTTTTTTTTTCAAATGGAGTAATGATAAAATTGTGGTAGCATGCATTGTGATGTCAATCTCATGGAAAGATGGTCACATTTGATCTCTTCATTTTTGTATCTCTTGACTTTGTCATGGTTTTGTGCTTGGAAAATATTCAAAAAGAATGGTAAACTCTCCCCCGGCCATTCAACTGGTGGGCCCACGACCAAAACTTCAATCAGTAGACTACAAAGATATGAAGAAAAATGGATGGGTTGAACTTTCAACAGAGAAATGGATGGGTTGAACTTTTGATAAGTATTGCAGGACTCAAGCCACATGATTTTATCATGTGCTGAAGGCAGGAATATACAATGGCAGAACTTACCCAGCTTTCATTTGTAGGAAAAATCAGCTGCAAATCTTGCCCATAGTATATAACAATTAAAGTGAAATCTTGGGCACCCATTCATGCGTAGTTTGCTTTTTTACTATGTGATAGGAAAATGCGATTTTACAAATTACACATGATATGCAAGTGGTACACATATTGTGAAACACATTACCATATTTGTTAAAATTATCATTTTCACGTGTTTAAATGAGTATAGCCAATTGTTTTAAATTTATTTGGGTTGTTTTGAGTGTTTTCATGAATTCTTAGAATCCATGAAGAATTAAGATATGAAACTTTACATCTTGATGTTTACCTTTAATACAAGAATATTGAATGATTCAAGTCATGAATTGAGGGCCCACATAATTCCAAGAAATTAGATCGATAGGTTAGAACTATTTCACAAATTACACACAATCTATGAAGAATTAAGATAACCAAACTCAATATCCTATGTTTATTAGCTCGATAAACAAATCAAACAGTTTGGATTGCAAATACGGGATCTATGGGAATAATAAATAAATCTTTGATAGGCCCCACAATTGAAAAAACCACCTTGCAACTCCCTATAATAGTACCTCTTTTGTTGACGGGCTTTGAGTCAATGTGTATATGGTCATATTTATACACCATTTTCACACCTTACTTATGCATCATACGTGAAAATCAATACAAATAAATGCGATGATATATGATGATTACGCATGAGAACCATTTACATATATACAAATGAGTCCAAACAAATAATATTTAAGTATCTCAATTGGATCGAGTGATGGGGAGCTTCACTAGAGTTATCCGAGGTGTGACATGGTGTGACATGTGTACTCCCATGAAATCGCACCCATCTCGGGTCAAGTACGAGATCATGAAGGATAAAATTTCAGTTTCCAAGTGTGAGACTTTCTCACTAATACCTGTCAATTTACAATTTATAACGGAAGCATCTCGAATATTCTCAGAGTTGGTATCATTTCATGATCAGTCCATTTAACATTCTATAATTACACAAAAGATATTTACAATTAACTACAAAAGTAGGATTACAAAAACACACCCTACATAGCTAACAAAAGTATAACCCCAAGTATATCAAGTATATCTACAAAAGAGTGATCACACCAATTGCAATCTCATCTACACAAATTGCTAAATATCCCGAAGAAGCACAACATCACTCTCCAGTGAAGAGGACTAGATAGGGCCTTCAGCTTCCCACTCTTCTAATCCGGGAGGAGCTTGCTTGGTCTCCTCCTCCTTCTCCTGGGTCTCCTCGGGACCGGGAGCTGCACTTGCGTATGTGACACCAAGTGATACTATCATGAATACGACAATCTAGCAAGTATAGGCAATAATCATTAAACACGTGTTGTAACAAAAACGAATTAATGACAAGTGATTAAAAGAGAGATCAACATTAAATCAACTAAGCAATTGTGCAATAAGAAATAATTTATGCTTTACGAATCAAATGATGAATAACATACTAGTTGGCTACTACATTATGCTCATCATCTCCAATAGAAAGCGACCTTAGTTGAGATGTCACCAGTGATCCGGCCAAAGGTTCTCCTGGCTTCTCGATTTTTGAGTTAGGGTGCTCCAGACAACTTACTGCAGTAATCTTGAATCACTAAATCGAGTTTAACCCTTTGGGTATCACAAGGTCGAAGCGAAGTAATACCAGACCAATCAAATCGAATAATAACCGGACTTGGATAAGGTTTCCACTTTATTTCATCTCTAATCGAATCGAATCAAATAATAATTATTCACATACTCATGGGAATCTCAATCAGAAAATTGTAAAAATTGTATAACAATTGTAGTAACAAATTTGGAATGAACCGTCGAATTAGAAATAATATTATTTATGCAATTGATTACTTAATTAGAATTTGAGTGAAACTCTCTCAATATGAATGTAATTGATTTAAGGAATCAAGGTATGTTACTAGCCAACTCTAATATATCTATCCATCGTCCCTCACCATCCAATCCGATGTAGATTTAGAAGGTCCATGTGTTACTGTCTTAATTTGGTGCCACATTACACGAGTAATTACATTAAATTTCTAACCAACACCCATAGCATGATGATAGATTGATATGATAGTATACATGAGACGACCTTAGCCTCAGGGGTCCCCTCGTGTGGTGAAATTCTCCATTGGTCATGTGTGATGGTCAAAGGGTCCATCCTATGGCCTTACAAGGTCTTCTAGCATAAAACTCCTAGAGTTAGGGTTTGTCAGCCACCCCTCGGTTAGCCGTAAGTTACCCGAATTCGGTTAATCAACAGCTGACCGAGGTCAGTCAGGTAGAAAAAAAGGCATTTCCGTTGTTTTTACTGAAGTAGTTCGGTTAAGTTCGGTGTAGTGTCGATTAACCGGACTCAATTTCATGTATTTCTTTCGCACTCTGTTTTTAGAACCGACCCTTAACCAAACTCACTGCATTCTATAGACGGAATTTTACCAAGTTTGACCAGATTTCCCAACTCCTTATAAAGCCCATCTCCATTCTTTAATCCAAGGCTATCCCATAATCGGAATTTGCATCCAAATGAGCCTACATGCTCACCATCATTCATGCATTCTACAATACATCTCCAATAGATAACATCATCCATAACAAGCATCCATTTATAAATCAATCTAAATAAAACAAGAGGTTATGATGGAGTAATATGACTGAACTCAATGCAAAATCAAAGAAAAGCAACATTCATGATTCAATTATGCTTATACTTGCCCTAAATAGAGCTTTACAACCCTCTTTCACTACCTTAGCTCAATACAAGAGAAAACCCCCAAATTTACAACACTAATAAGAAAATCATACCAAATATAATATGAGAATGCATGCATGAGATAAGATTGAGTCTCATTGGCTCTTAAGAAACCAAAGATCTTGAATTTGGTTAAAGTTTTTACCAAGGAAAACCAAGAAGAAGTTGTAGAAAATCTTCCTCAACCAAATCTTCCTTGCTCCAACTTGGCATGTAAACTCAATTTGAGAAGTTTGAGAGGAGAGAAGGAGAAATGAGAAAAGGAACTGAGAGGGAGAATTTCTCTCATATGGAAGACAAGATAATCGAGCTGAAATGAATGGGGATCTGTTTTAAATGGTCATTTCCACATTTTGCCAGAAAGCCACTATTATTCTCATAATTTCAATTTGAGTCAAATGATGCTGAAGTTGATTAATTCAAGCTCGGATGGGGAAACACCCAATATGAAAATTGATGTGCTTATCGAGGTACACGTGATGACTCTAAGATGATATGCATATGATGCAAAATTGAAAAAAAAATATGTGGTTACGAAAAAGTCCCCAGGCTCTACCTAACGAGTTAAAATGGGTTCAAACTACCTACCCATGACCCATGGTCTAGCTCAAAATCATAAATAAGACTAATTCACATTAAAATAGCTTAATTGGTATCTCTAAACATAATTAAATTAAATAAAAAAATAATTAATTAAGGCTAAACATGATTAATTTGGGTTGGGGTGTTACATCAATTGAGCCTATTAAAATAGGTAGCCGACCCATCCCAAGCCCAAATATATAAGGTTTTTAAAGCAATTTGACCCCAGTTGGCTAGATTTAGACAACGGTTTTAAAGTCGAGCTAAAATGGGACTCTTAGTACCGATTACTAACATATATACAAAAGTCATGACTCAATGATATCATCGTTTTCTTATTATAATAATAATGTTGTGCAACACTATGCATTAATCTGAAGGGAAATGAGGAACTGATTCATGAAAGACTATGCTCATGGAAAGGCTTTTTCTCTTTTTTTTAAGGTATCAATTTTTATTTTTTATCACCAATAAGACAGTTGTTGAAGAAAAAACTAAATTAGATCGTTATCTCGATGACAAGTCTACAAAAGCGCTAGCAGATGACACTATATATATATATATATATATTATAATGGTGGAAATTGACGGTTAAGTATTCTATTTTATCTCATATGGCTTGCGATATTTTAGTTATTCTTGTGTCCACAATTGCTTTAGAGTCAGCAGTTACCACTGGAGGGAGGGTACTTGACCCTTATAGGACTTCTTTGAAACCGGATACGGTAGAAGCATAAGTTTGTGCCCAGGATTGGTTTTGTCACGACCCAATCAGTGATGATGATTCAGACAATGATGAGAATGCACCAAATGATCTTTTAAACATATTAAAAGGAAAATGACTTATATTGATTCCTACCGAGTTCTTTTAAATATTACTTGACTCACATAGGATTTATTTATTTTTATTTTTTTTGCTTGAAAGATGATTTTATTTAGAAAGGATTGAGGATTCGTAGAGTTCTATCACATTGCATTAGAGGCGTAACAGCCTTACTAGCTAGGAAGCTGAGAAGAGAAAGAAACATAAAAGTAAGCCTGGCACATAAACAGAAACAAAAGAAGTAACAAAAACGTCTCAGAACGCCCATAAGCAAAGGGGTAGATGCTATCATGGTCTGGTCCATTGTCATGATGTTTGGCTGGCACCGAAGATGTGGACGGTAACCGTACTGACTATTGCTTACTTGACTCACATAGGATACTTAGCTTATTTCTTTTAATTTCTGTTGATTTCTCTTAATCTTCTATTTTGTCACCGATAAAAAAATAATAAAAAAATAAATCTGCTATGTTGCTTATTGCTTTGTATTGCATGTCCCAAGCCCAAAAAAAAGGAGGATGGTTTAAAGTCCGAGTCACACATGGTGTCTAATGGTAGTAGAGGAATAATTAGAGAATGATTAACTTATATTCAATATCATGTTAAGCCCCGGCCTACACAAGATGGGACTTGACGTAGGCCCTTTAAATTTAGGATCGAGATTGGACAACCCCTGGAAGACCCACCCAATATCCGGGACGGGATTGGACAGCCCAAGCCAAGCCTGGCCCGTTCCATTGACAAGTCCAGTCTTTCCTCTTTTGTGGCTGTACACAGATGTACCCTAAATATAATTAGATCTCATCTATTTCTTATTTTAAAATATTATGATATATTTAATAGATTTTCTCTTGGATGCATGGAGGAGATAGACTTATCATGAGTCATGCAATGCTATGGATGGTTCCCATGGAACTACGTGGGCAGGGGCGAAGGGAGGGGAGGGCGAGTGGGGTCAATTGCCCCCACTCAACTTTTTGAAAACTCGAGGGATATGGTGGGTATTTTCAGTTTTCTATGGCATTTGTTATTTTTATTCACCTTTTGTCCCTCCCCATTTGCATTAGGTATTTCTTTCTTTATTTTGCATTTTACAAAAATAGTATTATATATTTGATGCATGACGTTTCCTAAAAAGTGGGCCTCAATGATTAATGATCCCAACCGTTAATCTTGAATTCTTTGAGGTGTAAGATGATGCACTATATCACAAAGATATGGATATTGCATTTTGGTTAACTTGAATAATATCTTTCTCATTTCTACTATTGGAGGCATATCCCAAAGTCTTTAAGAGCTAAGGTCCTTTATTTTACTCAATCTTTATTTTGTAAAAACAACACATGTTATCTTGCTTCTTTGCCACGTTTATACATAAAATTCAAGATTAGTTTTAGGTCCATAGACAATTATTGCAATGGCTTCTCAATAACTCCATGGAGTTTCACAACCTATAAAATTATGTTAGATTAATTTAAGTTACAATTAAATCTGAGCCTAGGGGTGTAATGGTTCGATTAACCATGTGTTTTGAAAAAATCGTTAAACGAACCGTATTTTACGATTTTTTAATTTTTAAAAACCGTAACCGTACCTTAAAAAACGAACCGCGGTCAACCGTATTAGATGGTTCGATTACGGTTAATTGTCATTTAAAACACATGTATTTTGTTGTCAGAATGCAAAATACATATTCAAAAGTCAAAACCAAATATCCTAGATTACAAATTATATAAATCCAAAATACTAAAGTAGTATTAAAACGTTCACATAGACAAATGGAATAATAAATCTTTTCATTTAGTGAACTATAATAATTCTTATTTGCCCCCACTGAGAAAGATTCCTTGCTCCACCACCGTCCGTGGGGCCAACTTAAGGCTCCATCAAACTTGGGGGAGATAGGGATTGAAAGATCGGAATATGACCTACCAACATGCAAAATTATAAGTCTATCAAATCATCCTACACCCTTGATCCATGGCCTAAACATTTAGCGGCTTTATATAAAGAAAAAACTCAATCCTTAATCCAATGGTCTAATCCATTCGAATCAAGGGATCCAGTGTAAATAAGAGTGGAAGTTTTAATAATCCAATTAGATCAATGCCCAAGTTGGCCCCACATGACTGTGCACATGGATGTCTGCATGCGGACTGTAGAAGAGTTTTCTCCTCATTTAGATCTTTCAAGCCTTGCACATCATGTAGCTCAGTTGATGAGGCACATCTCTTCCATAAAATCAATAGGATTAATCCTTGTAGCACTGATCATGGTGAGAGACTTGGGTAAATTTGTGTGGATTGGGCCATGGATGTGTAAATATTAACCTTATAAAAAAAGAATTTTTATGTTCTTTTTTCAAGCGCACTACTTAAGCTAACTATATTACAATCCACAACAACAAATGCAACAGCTCATCTCATAATCAATCTATATTCATTTCAAACGTCATAAAAATCACCGTCACTTCTGTGTGGGACGTTTCATAATACAGAGATAACCCTAGTTTCGGTAAAAGTACCAACTGGGTCTCGGCTTCATCTCATTTCGGCAATAGTGCCAGTGAAGATACTCACAGTACCGAGACTGTCATAGCTTCAGTAAAGGTACCAGTGTGGTATGACCCGGTCTTGGTAAAATTGTTCCAGTTCGATAATAGTACCAGCTCGGACAGCGCATCTCGACAACAGTGCTAGATGGCGTCCACCTTATAGCCATGCTCGGCCTTGGTGCCATCCTCAGTTCGGTTAACCGAGACGAGCACCGACCCCTGACCAGTGATAGCTGTCCCTCATTATAAAATGCGTCAGGAGATAAGGACATGCACCGGATAAACAGTTATCATTACCTGGTGGTCACGTCCTTTCCAAGATGTCAGGGTAAGGTCCGATGAGATTCAACCACTGACAAGGTATGGTCCGATGGGACAGTACCTCCACCTACCTCCACTATGGAAAGGCCTGATGGGACTTCCGTCTATATATATGCAAAAGGTAAGCGCAAGGCAGGAACGCTTATACACCGATTCATACTCACATTCCTACTATCTTCTTCTTCCTCACTCTCCCTTTATTCAGTGACTGCACTAACTTTAGCGTCGGAGTGCCTTTGGCTGATAGCAGCTAGGGGCTCTGACCTCTTTTTTCTCCTTTCCTTTCAGGTTCCAAGCGTCTAATCCTTCCCAACAAGCTTAATAAGAAGTTCTACATCATTTAATCAAGTCTGTAATTTTTAGGCATTTACAATTAGCGCCGTCTGTGGGAAATCTAACCCCACCTTCGATCACAGAAACTAGAGGGAACGACATCCAGCCATCACGGAGGGTACGACCATCAAAAGGGTCCTTCGGGTCATCTAAACTAATCAAAACATCGTCGGGTATCCTATACATGGCCTTAAACTGGACTAAAGCCTCTGGGGTATCTAGCCAATGCCTGTAAATCCCCATCTTTAAGTTTGAAGAAATTGGGAAGGCGGAGACGAAAGTGGGGGGTAGAAACGCTAGCCAATGCCTGTAAATCCCCATCTTCAAGTTTGAAAAAATTGGGAAGGCGGAGACGAAAGAGGGGGGTAGAAACGCTAGACAGAGCAGGGAAACCCTAACAGAAACAAATGAAGAAGAATGAAGAAGAAGAAGAGAACTCACAAAAGGGGAAGGACTCGAAGAACTCCGGACTTGGACTTGCTAGATCTAGGCTCCGACAACTTCTCTCCAGCAGGGATTCTCTTCTAATAGATGCCGAAAGTAAAAGATAGAAAGAGCAGGCATCCATATATATAATGGAGACAGGGCGCACTTTTCGAATTTTGGAGACACACGTGCGAGACGTCGCCTCGAGTGTTGCGTGCGTCTCTTCAAGCCAATTGGGTAGCCACTAGGCGAAGACACGTAGTTCCACCGATATATCTTCTGCATCGATCAAGGCGCCCTATTAATTACCTCGGGCAGATGAAGCGGCAAAGAGACATAACCATAGAGATAAGATGTTAGTAGCCGATGCCAAAGAAAAATACAATACAAGCTTCAAATACCGAGATCAATTCAGCTTCGGTAAAGGTACCATCTCGGCATACTCTGGTCTCAGTGAGATCGTTCTGGCTTCGGTAAAGGTACCAGTTAGGCATGATACATCTCGGCAATAATGCCACTCTCATCATAATACTTAGCTTCTGACATCAAAGAGTTAGGGAACTCTAAGAGGTCAGAAGCTAGGGGGCAATTGTATGGGACGTATAGAGATAACTCTAGTTTCGATAAAAGTACCAACTGGGTCTTAGCTTCATGTCATTTCGGCAGCAGTGCCAGTGAAGATATTCACAGTACCGAGACCGTCATAGCTTCGGTAAAGGTACTAGTTCGGTATGACCTAGTCTCGGTGATATTGTTCTAATTCAATAATAGTACCAACTCGGCACAGCACATCTCGGCAACAGTGCCAGATGGCGTCCACCTCATAGTCGTGCTCGGCCTCGGTGCCATCCTCAGTTCGGTTAACCGAGACGAGCACCGACCCTCGACCAGTGACAACTGTCCTGTATTACAGAACGTGTCAGGAGATAAGGACATGCGCCGGATAAACAGTTATCATTACCTAGTGGTCACGTCCTTTCCAAGATGTCAGGGTAAGGTCCGATGGGATTCAACCGCTGACAAGGCATGGTCCGATGGGACAGTACCTCCACTAAGGAAATGCCTGATGGGACTTTCGTCTATATATATGCAAAAGGTAAGCCCAAGGCAGGTACGCTTATACACTGATTCATACTCACATTCCTACTCTCTTCTTCTTCCTCACTCTCCCTTTGTTCAGTAACTGCACTAACTTACGCATCGGAGTGCCATTGGCTGATAGCAGTCAGGGGCTCTAACATCTTCTTTTCTCCTTCCCTTTAAGGTTTCAGGCGTCCAATCATTCCCAACAAGTTTAACAATAAATTCTACATTATTTAATTAATTAAGTCCGTGATTTTTAGGCATTTACAACTTCTTACAATAGGAGAAAGTTGAAGAAGGTTACTTGCTGAACCCAACCCATCACCATCTGTAGAGGTGATCTCATCTGATGGATGGCCCCAAGCATCACATGAGTACTCATTAATTGTAGCAATTTGTACTTCTTTTCTTTTCTAAAAGGCCAGCGGGACTGTTAAAGCAAACCAAAGTCCTTAAACTAGCATAATTAAGAGCAACAAAGGACACAAAAACATTGTAGAAAATTAGAAAGGTGCAATGGAGCAGTCACGACAGAACTCTTTGATTATCTTATGCAGTTGTACGCATGCGAATATCCTTAGCAGATACCAGCATCGCCACTCAAAACAAGTAAAAAGCCATTTTCATTGATAGAGACATGAAGAGATGGTTGGTCTTCGAGATCCTCACCAAGTGTATTTCCCAACCATTTGCCCTCGTCTCTGTCCTTTTACATTGAATGTAGAGAATGTAGAGATAGGAAGCCATGTATGAAACTTTGGCTCTCTCTTGAATTTTCAAGAGTAGAGAATGTAACCCCACCAAACCAGCTATGTCGTGTCCCCTTCTGCGACACGCTCATGTGGATAAGATTCTAACCAGGCCACTCATCAAGGGTGTCACTATGGAGCCTTCGTTCAAGTCAAGATAGCATTACATTAAAGTTAGATCCAATCTGTGGCTCAAAATCAACACTTTACAAACTACCCGCATCCGTGGCTCAAAATGGCCACTTTAGAAACTAAAAACAAATGGTCCACAATATTCTACCTGAAACGTTTACTAAATTGTATGGTCAGGATCTTCTTTTCCTTTGTTGGGATCTCGTTCAATTTTCTTTAATGGTAAAGTCACTCTTGTGACATTATTTTCTGTAGAAAAAGTGTGGAAAGTAAAAACGCATTTCATACTACCCTAAAATCCACGTTCTGTGTGATCGCTTTCTATAAAGATGAAAAAAAAAAAAAAGGAACTTACTTTTTTGTGATCCCTCGAAAAACCGTTTATAATGAGGAGCATCGGACTTGGTTTTCCATGGAATGCAGAAAAGCTTTTCAACATTTCAATTTTCTAAAGCGCCGCACGAACGTGCTAGAATAGTGTTTATTTTCATGGATTTTCAAGCAGTTAGGTGTGGTTTTGGCCAGCCAAACAGTCCCTAGTTTGACTTCTCATGGTATAAGGCATGCCCACACCATCCATTCAACCAATATGATACAAATATATTAATTAATTAGGACAGTGAAACAAACCACTAATTATCTTTGTTTGATAGGTAGATAAAATAATCAAAGAGACATTGGGTCATGGAGCATGCGTGCATGTGATTGCCAAAAGAGCTTGAAACACACGACTGATCTTACCTCTAGATTAATTTTTATTAAGGATAAAAAATTCCTAGACTTGTTAAACATTGTTGCCCTTTCCGCGGAACAAATTAAAATGATAAAAAAAAAAATGTGAGTATCAAAGTCGTAAATGATTTAAAATGATTGATTTCATTTAATAGCGGCTCAAAAGATGCTGATTTATATAAAGGAAAAGATATCAGCCAAAGGCTTTTTTAAACAGGAGGACCAATTGATGGTAACCCATTTTTTTAGTACTCCAGCAAAGAGGATTGGGACCCAAAGTAACCCGAACAAATGAAAAGAGTGCATATTGATCCCTTGTATAATATTCCTCCGTGCTATATAACCTTAGCATAATTTCTCTATTTGAATTTCACTCTCAGTAGGTGCTTCTTGTCTCAAACTATACATGTTGACCCCCATCAAGCTATCATTCCCTATTTTATTATTTTTGAAATGTCAATGATATGGCCAAACTAAATTAGTTTATCTTTCAACGCGTGCATTTAATCATAAAAATTCATAGTTCGAACTTCTGCAGTCATGATCAGCCCTGTGGGGGGAGTATTTCTTATATGCAGATTTCCCCATTTGGTTGGGTTTGGAGGTCAATGGGTGGTTTTTCCCTTTTTTTTAAAAAATTTAATTTGGAGCAATTAATCATAATTTTTGTGATTTTGTTGCAAAAGATTAATCTTTCAATAATTTTAAAGCCTTGGCATCTATACATTAGATCCTAATAATTCAAGAAAGTTAGGTAATTAGGCCAAAAGGGAGGGGCTATTGAGAATAAATTATCAAACTCTAAATTGTCCTATCAAGCCTTGGCCTAAGCTTAATTACAATGTATAACTTGCATTTGCTTTGTAAATGTCGGATGATCAAGTTGGATCAACTCAATTACATAGGAGAAGACTGTGGACTTGAATTTAATCCTAATTCTCAAAAGACCCCAAAGTTAGCGCATGTTCGTGTGGAGGGAAAGCCGCAGAGAAGTTTAAAAAAAAAAAAAAAAAAACCATGCAGAGCTATACTGCTTGAGTTTTATTTTTTCTCCTCATTTGGTGGGTCCTGTATCTATCTAATTTCTAAAAATTAGATTCATTGTTTGGGGGATATCAAAAGAAAAAAAAAAGTTGTCTATTCTATCCAAAAAAAGCAAGGAATGCGCATTCGCTTGAAACATTTTTCAAGTAACTAATTTACGGCTTTGAGCGCGTATGGATCCTTTTGCTATATCCCAAAGAAAAAATGATTGTTGCGAGTAACGTACCAAAGCCAACTCTTCTGCTTGATCACTATTAGTACTGGTACTAGTATGAGTATGATAAGATAATTTTTGAAGAGGAGAAGGAAAAAGAGAGAGTGGAGAGATATTTGGGAAATTTCTTATCTACTTATTTCATCACATCCAGAATGCTTAAATAGCTAACTACAGGAATCAAAATAATAACAAGAAAATAATAACAACTAACAACTAAGGAATGGTTGTTGCCAAGGATCTCTCAACCTCCTCCTTGCCTTCAGCAACAACTCTTGGCCAAGTCAGGTACTGAACTTGGACAAGTCCTGTCTTGAACTTGGACCAAGTCCTGTCTTATTGCAACATAACTATGACTGCCAGCACGTATCAATCCATCCGCCCCGAATCATTCTTGTCCGCAAGAATGAACTGAGGGAAAGACTTCGCAAATCTCCACTTGTTTTCCCAGGTAGCTTCCTCCGAAGGACAATCCTTCCATTTGACTAAAATTTCCTCCTTAGGGCGGTATTTGCCTTTGTGCACAACCCTGCTGGCCAAAATTGCTTCGGGTTGATTGCTCACCTCCAAAGCAATGTCAATGATGGGTTCTTGAATAGGCAGTGAGGGTTCCGGGCCAAAATGCCGTTTGAGCAAACTCACATGAAAAACATTATGAATTTGGGAACCAAGGGGCAGTTCAAGTTTGTAAGCAACCTTGCCTATGCGTGCCATTACCCGGAAGGGCCCTTGAAACTTTGGGGATAGCTTCAAAAAACGACGACGAGCCACTGTTTTCTGCCGGTACGGCTGAAGCTTCAAATAAACCCAGTCGCCTACTGTAAATTCAAGGTCACGACGGTGCTGATCCGCCTGCACCTTCATGCGGTTTTGGGCAAGTTGTAGATTTTGCTTAAGAAAGCGGAGCAACTCATCACGATCCCGCAAGAGAGAATCTACTGCAGCCACCTTAGTTGTACCCGGAATGTAGGAGAGAAGTGTGGGTGGAGGAAGGCCATACACAGCTTCAAAAGGAGTAAGTTTAGTGGCCGAATGAGGGGTGGAATTGTAACTGTATTCTGCCCATGGAATCCATTCCACCCATTTCTTGGGCTGATCAGATGCAAAACAACGTAGGTACTGCTCCAAGATGCGGTTAACCACCTCTGTTTGACCGTCCGACTGCGGATGGTAGCTGGTGCTCATGCAAAGCTTGGTCCCTTGGAGTTGGAACAAATGTTTCCAGAAGGAACTGAGAAATACGCGATCTCTGTCACTCACAATGGATTTTGGGACACCATGTAATCGAATGATTTCTCGCACAAAAGCCTGAGCAACGCTGTGAGCTGTATAGGGATGTTTCAACGGCACAAAGTGTGCATATTTTGATAGTCGATCGACTACCACCATTATCACCGAATAACCAGCTGAAAGAGGCATACCTTCAACAAAATCCATAGAGATTTCAGTCCAAATTGTCTCAGGTAGAGATAGCGGTTGAAGAAGTCCTGCTGGTTGTAAACACTCATGCTTATTCTTTTGACAAATGACGCACACACGGATATACTCCTTCACTGTAGTACGAAATCCAGGCCATAGGAAATTCTTTGAGATTTTGCTGAGAGTTTTGTTATACCCGAAATGACCTCCAGTAGGCGATGCATGGGCATCGATAAGTATATTAGGGATTAAAGATGAGTTCGGACTCAAAAATAACACACCTTGTTTATACCAAAGACCGTCTCTGAGCACATACTTGGACTGTTGTTGTAGTGAGAGCCCAGTGTACCAATCATCATAAAATTTATCTCTTCCTACTTCAGTCCGCAGCTGCTGCCACCATTCTGCTATGGGCAATGAAATGGCCGAACACTCAAGAATGGTTCGACGAGAGAGCGCATCGGCCCCCTTGTTCTCCTCTCCCCTTTTATAACGAATAAGGTAATCATAGCCTAACAGTTTAGGCAACCACCGAATTTGCGTCGGAGTGGAGATCCGTTGTTCCAGTAAAAATTTCAAGCTGCGTTGGTCTGTTTGGATGACGAAGGGCTTCCCTAAGAGGTAGGGTCTCCATTTTCGGACTGCTTTTACAATGGCAAGCATCTCCTTATCGTAAGTGGAGAGATGTAGAGCAGAGCCTTTCAATGCCTCACTGTAATAGGCGATAGGTCCACCTCCTTGAGTAAGAATTGCACCCAACCCAGTACCACTTGCGTCACATTCTATTGTAAATGGCTTTGAAAAGTCTGGAAGTTGCAAAACTGGGGCAGAAGTCAAGGCTTGCTTCAAGGTGGAAAAAGAATCGGAAGCTTCAGTGGTCCAATGGAAGCCACATTTGGTCAGCAACTTGTTCAAGGGTGCAGCCAGGGAGCCAAATCCACGTATAAATTTGCGGTAATATCCTGCCAAGCCAAGGAACCCGCGTACCTCCTTTGTTGAAGTTGGAATTGGCCAATCGCGGACCGCTTGAATTTTTGATGGGTCGACTGCCACTCCATCCAAGGATATTAAGTGCCCCAAATAGTTGACCTGTAACACTCCAAAACAACATTTCGATGCCTTGGCAAACAGTTGATTAGTAAGTAAAATTGTTAAAACAATGTGGAGATGGTTTAAGTGATCTTCCCATGTTGTGCTGTAGACAAGGATATCATCGAAGAATACCAGAACGAACTTACGTAGATGTGGGCGAAAAATGTCGTTCATCAAACTCTGAAATGTGGAGGGGGCGTTGGTAAGGCCGAAAGGCATAACTACGAATTCGTAGTGGCCCTCGTGTGTGCGGAACGCCGTCTTGTGGATGTCTTCTTCCTTGACTCGGATTTGATGGTATCCTGCTCGTAAGTCTAGCTTTGAGAAAAATTGGGCTCCGTGTAATTCATCCAGTAGCTCCTCGATTACAGGAATTGGGAACTTATCCTTCACTGTGATTTGATTGAGTGCCCTATAATCGACACAAAACCTCCATGTACCATCATTTTTTTTTACTAGAAGTACCGGTGAAGAAAACGGGCTGCGACTAGGCCGAATAACTCCTGAATCCAAGAATTCGCGCACCATTTGCTCAATCTCATTTTTTTGATACTGTGGGTACCTGTAGGGCCGGACACTCACAGGAGACTGATTTGGTTGGATCAAGATCTGATGGTCATGAGGCCTGGTTGGAGGAAGGCTTGTTGGTGGCAAGAACACGTTGGAAAATTCATCCAGGAGTTGCTGCATGTCCGCTGGGTGCTTGGGCTGATCTTGTTGTGGATGGACTTGTGTTATGTGTAAGAAGAAACCCAATCCAGTTAACTGATGTAACTCATGGCAGTGCAAGGGAGATGGATCCTGCCGCTTGATACCTTGGAATTGACATCTTTTCCCTTGTATTTGAAAGGACATGATGAGTTTGTGGTAGTCCATCTCTACTGGCCCCAGGGTCTCCAACCATTGGACTCCCAATACAACTTGGCAGGCAGCCACCGGAAGCACGTAAAAATCAGTGGTAATGGGCTGTCCCTGTATGTCAAGGGTTAGTGATAAACACTTACCAGAGCAATCAATCTTTTCTTTGTTGGCCACCATGACTTGGAAAGTGGTGTCTCGAACCATTGGCAATCCGAGCTTTGAGACTACTGCATGGTCAATGAAATTGTGGGTGCTCCCTCCATCTACCAACACTGTGATGTCTCTGTTCTTTAATCTTCCCATCAGCTGAATAGTTTGGGGGTGTGAGGTTCCTGTCATAGCATGAAAAGAAATTGCAAGCATTTTTACCTCTTCTTGATCACTAGGAGGTAGATCCTCGGAAGTATCCATATCCTCTTGAAATGGTCCGTCCGAAATCATGAAAAGCTGTGGTCGCAAACATCGATGCCCAGGTACAAACTTCTCATCACAGTAAAAACATAGCCCCTTCTCACGTCGGTCCCGTGCCTCTTGACTTGTGAGTCGTCGAAAGGAAGTTTGGTTGTTGCTTGAGGTTGGTGGCTGTTTCTGGTATGGAGGAGGACCTAAGAGTCCAGCAGTTTGAGTAGGTCCGAGTTTGGAAGGTGCGCTGGAAGGCTGGCTGCGTGAGTAAGACCCATTTTTCCGTTGCAAGCGGTTTCTTTCCTCAATCAATCGTGCCACGCCTATGGTGTCTGCTAGAGTTTTGGGTTGCTTCATTTTCACATCAAGTCGAATATCATCAAAGAGTCCTCCGATAAAACAACTAATTAAGAAGGGTTCGGGCAATCCATCAACCCTGTGTGAGAGCTTCTCAAACTCTTCTTGGTAGGCTGCCACGGTAGTGACTTGCCTGAGTCGGGAAATTGCTTCAGAGGGATCCTCATAATCTGTGGGACCAAAGCGCATCAAAACTGCTTGCGAAAATTCTGGCCAGGTGAGTGGGCCTTTGAACTTGGTTATCCAACGATGCCATTGGAGGGCAATTCCTTCCAAATGAAAGGAAGCAAGCTGCACCTGCTGGCCTGGAGAAATTCCTTTAAACTCAAAATACTGTGCTGCCTTGTACAACCATCCTGTTGGATCTTCGCCACTAAATTTGGGAAAAGAAAGTTTGAGATGATGATGAGCATGTGTTAAATTGGAACGAGTCCCGTCCGTGCGTCCCAATTGTTGTGACATTGCACCTGAAGCGAAAGGATTGATCTCAGTGTCGTGCTTAGTCGGACTTCGCGAGATTCTCATGGCTTGAAGCTCGGTCAAGATGGTTTGTAGGGAGGAATGGACTTGATCGAAGCTTGACTCATGCCGAGCTAGAATCTCGTGAACCTCATTGCGGAATTCGGCATTCGTCTTTCCACGGGTATCCATGGATTGTAAGGGCTCTGATACCAATTGATAAGATAATTTTTGAAGAGGAGAAGGAAAAAGAGAGAGTGGAGAGATATTTGGGAAATTTCTTATCTACTTATTTCATCACATCCAGAATGCTTAAATAGCTAACTACAGGAATCAAAATAATAACAAGAAAATAATAACAACTAACAACTAAGGAATGGTTGTTGCCAAGGATCTCTCAACCTCCTCCTTGCCTTCAGCAACAACTCTTGGCCAAGTCAGGTACTGAACTTGGACAAGTCCTGTCTTGAACTTGGACCAAGTCCTGTCTTATTGCAACATAACTATGACTGCCAGCACGTATCAGAGTATTGGTATTCTGATCCAGATCCGCCTTATCAATATAAATTACCGCACGTTTGGCTTTTCTTGAACGAATCCCATGATTTTCTGTTGATTCTTCCTCATTTTCCTCCTCCTGTTCTTCAAAAGAATTGATCAATTTGTATGATCGTCGATGAATCTTTTTACCGATTTCTTCTATTCCAATAGATTTATTTTGAATTGTTTGATTATTTGGATTAGTTGTAATTACATCGATTAGAAATTTCAAACTTTTTGTTTTATTTTCTGAACCAAATCTGCTTTGTTTGGATCCCCCGGACTTCTGTCTCCACTGGCATTACACACATTAAAAAAATAAAATAAAATAAAATAAAAAATCCATGTTTGTACGTGATTTTTACCCTAGATACTTGCTCATTTCCCTGCAATGGTGTGGGTCAAGTTGGGTTGATTCAGTACAAGTTCTCTTATTCTCTTTAAGTTAGAGCTAAATTTTAAACAAATCATGAAAAAAAAAAAAAAAACTAATTTTAAATGTATTTATGTATAACAAATATATTTACACACATCATACATGTAATGTTATATAAGTAATGGGGCCCAATCAAGGCACTCTTGGGTCTAAGTGTCCGTTCAATCCTATATATATTTTAAATTTGGCATGTACACAGGGGTCCAATAGCCTTAAACCAACTTCTTTGGTTTGAGGCAGTTAGAGCCCTTTTTTTTTTTTTTTTTTTTTTTTTTTTTTTTTTTTTTTTTTTTTTTTTTTGCATTAGAATTCGGGGTGAAACAGTTCGGTTAACTATTTGTTTTAAAAAAAATTGTTAATCGAACTTTATTTTACGATTTTTAGTTTTTAAAAATCGTAACTGTAATTGTATCTTAAAAAACCATTAAAAATCAAACTGCGGTTAACCGTATTAGATGGTTCGATTACAGTTAATTGTCACTTAAAAAATTCTGCCTTTGCCATTTGACTCTGCGTGCAAAGCAATACTATCATTTTTTACATATCAAACAAAACAACACTATCATTTTTCACGAAAATAAACAAAAACTAAAAGTTTAAAATGATACTACAAAACTTTTAAGCCATTTAGTTTTTTTTATTATTAGTGTAACGGTTCAGTTAACCATGTGTTTTGGAAAAAAAAAGGGTTAACCAAACCGTATTTTACGGTTCGGTTCGGTTAATAACTATGAGTCGATACTGAAAGCCGTAACTGAACTGTGAAGCACGATTTTCGGATTCTAATAACCGTAATCGAACCATGAAACACGGTTATTGACCCGTTGTTTCTGTTCAGTTCAGTTGGTTAGACAGTTTTTTCATTTTTTTACACCCCTAATTAGAATATATAGGAATTGAATGCATAAGAATTGATGATCTAGTGAGCTCCACTATAAAGGATCATTAAAGAAGTGAAGTATAAATAATATGAAGCGAGGGGTGAAATATACGCGTTAATACTAGATTGAGACTCTGCGTTTTCCTAAGATTTGAATTACCGCGATGATTGTTGCATCTTCATTTGTCATCTTCCCTTGATTCACTTTTCATTGAGAGAGAGGTTATTCATGGTTAATTTTGTATATTCACATTCCATTTTCATTTTAACCAATAAGGACATTAATCCTATGCAAGCAAACAAACCCTTGAACTTAATTTGATCTTCTTGATTTACGGTCTAAACCAAATATTTGCCTATAGATTTATAGTGATTATGCAAATGGATTTTTTTTAATAAATATATAAATTTGAATAAAATCAGTATATTGTATATAGATATGAGTCTAAATTGAACCTAAACTTGTTATGAAAGATATTTTGTCCTTTTTTTTTTCCTACCAAAAAAATTAGGGTTAGTTCAGATTTGGATTGGACTCTATTTCGTCCCAAAGGGATCCGAATCCAAATCCACCATTGGTAGGCCTATTTTTAGGTGGGCCAAACCATCAAAACCATGGTCCAGTCCCCTGATTATTTCTACCCACTGTAACTCGAATGTGCCCCCGGTTCCTTTGTGCCACTTGATTTCTTTCGAGTCTATAATTTGCAGTTTGCACCATGATATTTCAGTCTTCTACTTCTAGTTTCCCATTTCAAAAATTCAATTTTGACCGTTGCTTTTGGTTGTCATATCTTTTCGCTCAAGCCAGGCTGTCACTATCATTTACCAACTTAAATCGTCGACCACATTTGTTTACTTTTGGAACCCCGTCTTTGTCTCTCGAAGGTTCCATCACTTCCATCACGAGATGCAAACCGACGCCTTAATGTTCGTTTTTTGTTTTTTTATTTTTTATTTTTTTTTCAAAAAATCTACTTAGACAAATATTTTTATCAGAATTTTAGATAAACCCTATGATATAGCTTCAATATTATGGGAAAAATTTATCCAAATACCATTACTCTTTCTTTTTTTCCTTCTTCTTCTCTTTTTCCTCCTCATCGCTGTCGGAGGGTTTCCAATTATTTAAACTAAATTAATCCCTCCGGACCCTAAAAAAAGCTGAATAAACTCTCCTACTAGCTATAGCCTGAGTAAAAGAATTTTCTCTTTTACCACAAAAACAAATTTGTTATCTCATCAAATGTTAGCACCATTCCAATACCTTCTATTTTCATGTGGGCCCACCTATAGCTCATCCGGTCCGTTCACGCAAATATATATCCTCTCAATTTGTTAAGTCATGATACCCCGAATTTATGATAGAGATAAAATTAAAAAATTAAAAATAGCCTGGTTAATACAAGGAGGGTCATTTATTTTAAGTAATTTAGAATTAAATCAGATGTGGATCTTCTGTCGGCTCTATTACATGCTTCCCATTAGCAGTTGTGCTGCTAATGAAAATCCGGATACAGTTCCGGACAAATATCACCTCCCTCTGGTGCGATACCCTCAAGTTTCATTTCAGTAGGAGTAGATCCCACTATTAGATTAACCATATGATGGATAACGGTGCTAGCTCTATTTTATATTTTATTATTAATTATATATCTTAATCTCATTATCAATCATGTGCTCAATTTAAAAGTATCCCGTGATATATCACTGAAGAAGATGACAATATAATATTCATCTTTAACGATCCAAATTACCATTATATGGGCCCCATATTGGAGTTCCGGATATCTATTACTCGGGGATGCGTGTAATAGGGGATCTAGACTATGGTGAAAATTTGATTAATGGATCCCACACAAAAGGGTCCCACCCTTCCGTCACCAATTTCTGCTGCTCGGCCAACCCGATCTCGCGACCAGCGAATCCGGATTCCGGACTTTCTGGTACCATTGCCCTCGTGAGTCGTGATCCATTCCCGAAAAGCTACGTCACGGCTCACGAGAATCGACTGACCCGACCCGTTCATCACGCTAACGTGGCCACCACGGCCAAAAACCGCTTCTAAAGTTCTACCTCCCCGGTTTCCACAACCATTCTACCCAAAATCCTTCGTCCATCACGCCCTTCGTATTTCTCCTCTTCATTATATATATAACCCTAAAACCTTCTCCACTTCTCATAAGCTCTCTCTCTCTCTGTCTCTCTTCTCAAACGCTGCACCTTATTACCTATTTTGCCCTTCACTCTCTCTCTATCTTCCACTCTCTATCATGGGTAAAACCGTCTTTTCACGCTCTGCAACTCTGTCTCTCCTTTCGTTTCTCATTTCCTCGTCTTCGTCTCTGAAACTCCACTCTCTTTTCTGGGTTTTGCAGGTTCTGACAAGAAGATCAAGATCGGAATCAACGGTACTGATCCGATCCGATCTGCATCTGCTGGTTTCCATTTCAAATACAGCGATCTAGATCTCTTTTCGGTTGAAATGATCCTTTGCTTTTCCGTTTTTGTTAAAAAATCTCAGGATTTGGAAGGATCGGACGATTGGTGGCTAGAGTTGTTCTTCAGAGGGACGATGTGGAGTTGGTTGCTATCAATGATCCCTTCATCACCACCGATTACATGGTATATACATGAATCGTACATTTTGATTTACTTAGATCTGTGGATCGGGTGTGTTTTTATCTTCTATTGAGATCATGAGCACCAGATCGGTATATGAAACTTGTAAACTGTCTGATCGGTGTTGGTAGTCTTCGATCCGGATCATATTATCGATCATAGGTCAGAAACTCATGATCGGATGACGTTTTAGTGAACGAACGTCTTGGATCTGTTGATATAACGCGAGTGTGAGTAGGTTAGAGTCTAGATTCCAAGATTTGGTGTGCAAATCTTGTTTACTGTGAGTGGGAAGCGTTTTGATTGATGGATCAGTTCTTGAAGGTGTTGTTTCGTGGATCGGTTGATAACTGTCGTCCGATCTATGTTGATGTGATCGAAAAGCAGCAGCTGTCCGATGTTGATGGCCATGTGTTGCAGACAGTGAGTTGAATAATAGTTGTATGATCAGTGATTCACTATCCTTTAAATTCATTTCAGATCTAGACATTTGAAACGCAAGGTACTTGTCGGAGTTAGGCATATCTGACCTTCTGGTTTATTGGAGATGGCCAGTGGAATCAAAGATCTTAGTTATTGGCCATTAGTTACAAAGATTGTGTAGGAGTGAAGTATCAGTGAATGGTAAAGATCATGCTCACGGTCAAATGAATGTTTAAGCTTGTAATTTTTTATTTTTATTTTGATCTATGGGTCGTTTGATGTATAATAGAATATAATTACTATTATTTTGAAAAAAATGGATAGGTAGCTTTCTTGGTTGTTATTGTCCAAAAACCGCCCTATTTGATGTTTAGGGCCATTGTTGAAGGGTAATGGACAATGGTCAGCTACAATAACTCTTTTGATTATATTTTAGCTGTGGCTTTCAATCAATGACCTTGAATTTGATGAATGTGATCTTTTTAGCCATATGCAATCCATGTGGAGTTGGGTCTCTTTAATCAATGGACTTGCATTTGGTTGGTATGTATGATTTTTTGTCTTTCTTGTAATCCCTAGTGACCCTTCACAATCCATCAGTTGGTTGAAGGCACAGTTCGTGAGCTCATTTGAGCCCCATAATGTATCTTGAATTTTTCCCTTCGTGCTATCGTTGCTGTTGGATTGAACGAACATCTTCATTTGATGTCCCGCAATCCAAGAGGAGATATTGCAGTCTTAAGCCTCCTATAAGTTGAAACGCAATTGCAGGCATGACTAGTCCAAATAGAACTATTTCCTGTTCGGGTTCATGGATTTCATACTTGAGGAGCTGAATTCTCCTTACCAACTACCTATTATTACTTCTACGAATATTAAATATAGCGGAACTTTCTATTTCCTGTTCGGGTTCATGGATTTCATACTTGAGGAGCTGAATACTTCTTACCAACTACCTATTATTACTTCTATGCATATTAAATATAGCGGAACTTTCATATACATGGCTCCTATATTAGCATTTGCACAATTTTGAATTAGAACCATTTAAGGACAGCTAAAGTCTAATATAATTCTTGAATGTCTCCAATTCAAAATTGTGCAACACTCTAATGAGGGAGTTCTGTAGCAGAGAACACCTCATCAAATATGCATATTAAATATTGCAAAATTTTCTTTAGCGCGACTTTCATAGTAGCACTTTGGACAATTTTGAATTAGTGCCATTTAAGGATAACTAAATTCCAATATAGTCGTCCTTGAATGGCTGAGATTCAAAATTGTGCAACGTGCTAATGAGGGAGTTCCAAAGCAAAGAAAATGTCATCAAATATATATATATATATATATATATATACAGGGAGATGCTCTCACCTTATTATGAGAGATTGGGTGGGGGCCCTCACATCCGTATCCAATGCCAACAACTTAAATGTGAGGGCTCCCACCTTATCTCTCGTAATAAGGTGAGAGATGCTCTCACATGAGCATCTCCCATTATATAGTATGTTGATATTATGGTATATAAATAACTGGCCTTTGAATTTGGCCTGGTCCAAGCACTTTATTAAAGTCCTGGTATGTGTTTATTTTTAATTTGAATGTGGTATGGTCAAGGACCTTACCTTAAGCCGTGTGGGTTTGGGTTCAGGTACGGGGGACATATTAGTGATTTGGTTTTGGTTACATATGGAACCCCCAACTTTTTTTCTTCATTCGGACACAACTGTTTATATAGTTCTAGCTTGTATTCAGCATACCAATTCATCTTCCATGTTTTGATTTTATCACTAATAAATTAAGTTCAACTTTTGTGATGGGTGCAGACATACATGTTTAAGTATGACAGTGTCCATGGCCACTGGAAGCATCATGAGATCAAGGTGAAAGATTCTAAGACCCTTCTTTTTGGTGAGAAACCAGTTGCTGTCTTTGGTCTCAGGTGAGCTATTCTCATGTGTTTCTGCCCATTTTGGTTCCTTTTCCGTAGATTCTCATGATGACATTGTTACTGTCTTACTGTTGTGTTTTTTTTTTTTTTTTTTTTTGGGTTTATCAAATTGAAGGAACCCTGAAGAGATCCCATGGGGTGAGACTGGTGCTGATTATGTTGTGGAGTCGACTGGGGTGTTCACTGATAAGGACAAGGCTGCTGCCCATCTCAAGGTTTTCTATCACATTTTGTCTTTTGTTCTATTGCGATATGATAGATGCATCACACTTTGCTACTGTTCTTTTGCTATATGGTAGATGTTTTGCTTCTGTTCTTTCACTGTATGGTAGATGTGTCTACCATTCAATATCTGGTATTTCAATTATAGTGATCTTGTTCGTGATATGGACGATTGTTATGGTTTGGAATATCTTTTCTGGTGTTTTTATTTGAACTAGTTTCGAGCGTTTGAAGTTGTTGGTATGCTTTTTGTTTTTGTCATTCTTTTAATTGGTTTTCAGTAGAATGCTGTGTGATTTGATTTATTTGGATGTTTAATTGCAATCAAGAAATCAGTTCTCTTGCTCCCACCTTTTACAATGAGCCCTGTTAGCTCTAGTTGTTATATAGGAGCCTTGATTAATAAGTTCTGATCTGATCTATTTGCTTTGAAACCCTCGTGTTCTCCTTGGTCTTTCTTTACTTTTCCTTTGTATTTTTCTTGCTATCTCCTTTTCTTGTCCTCTCTTTTTATTATTTCTGCTGGCTTTGTTTCAATTTCAAAAGGAAAATTCACTAGGAACCAAAACATTTGTAAGTTTCAAACTTTTTTGTGGGGCCCAACTTTTGATGCATGCCATTCATGGGGCTTAGCTGATTGGAAGCATTTATAGTGGGTTTGTGATGCATACAGCAAAATCAGTATGACTTGATATCCAACTTTCCATTTAGGGGGCCCCAAAGTCTAATGCTCTCCTCTAAACCATTCAACTTTAGGGCCCTTATCTCAAATAGCGCCGGTTATGTTCGTTAGATTGTACTGATATTTAGCCCACCGTTAACCAATGCAAAGATCTTTCAATCCCATCTGAGCCCCATGATTAGAATTCATTAAGGTGTTTCCTGTAGATCTAACTTTTCCTGAAGTTCAGTTTGTTAATTTCAGTGGAAAAAACTTGCATCAAAACTTTTATCCGATCGCATTTTGTTACTTAGAAATTGGATAAATTTTTGCCTCAATGAAGTTCATCTTTGGATTGCTTGTGAGTGGGAAAAAAAAACAGTACATTTAGTTTTAGTCAATATCTGCAGAAAACTTTAATTTACGTTTTAGAGGTCTCATTAGATAATTTGTTTTATGTGTTGGATTGCCTTTTTCGAATTTCTTTCTTTTTTGTTTCTTTTTGAAAAGGAAAATTTTGCGTCATTGATTTTCATTCTGAGATTGGATGTGGATGCAAAATGAAATCAGTATGGTTCAGTTCAGTTGAAGTGTGCTGATTATTAATTATATGTTTAGAGGTCTCATTGGCTGTATTTCTTTTATGAATAGGGTGGTGCTAAGAAAGTGGTCATCTCTGCTCCAAGCAAAGATGCTCCCATGTTTGTTGTGGGTGTGAATGAACACGAGTACAAATCAAACATAGACATTGTCTCCAATGCTAGCTGCACTACCAACTGCTTAGCTCCATTGGCCAAGGTCCTTACTTCTATCCTTCCTATTTTATGGCATGTAATTTCAATGTGATTTTTGAATTGAACGTTAAGTTAATTGTTTATTCTTCATTCTTAACAATTTAACAGGTGATCAATGATAAATTTGGCATCGTTGAGGGTCTGATGACCACTGTCCACTCCATCACTGGTGGGGATTTTCCTTTCAACAATTTTGTTTTCTGAAATGAGAAGAAAATTGGAATGGAAACTGATTTATGTTTTCCGTTTGCCTTTCTTTTATCCAGCAACACAAAAAACTGTTGATGGACCATCAAGCAAGGACTGGAGGGGTGGAAGAGCTGCTGGATTCAACATCATTCCCAGCAGTACCGGAGCTGCCAAGGTATTTATTTCAGAAATCACAGATCTTCACGGTTTCTATTTTATTTTATTTTTTCGTAGCACAAGTGTGTTTTCTTAAAGTGCAGATTGCTTTATATAGGCTAGTTTTTTCCTCCATCATGTGTGGACCTCATGGAATGAGACATTTTCTTGATTTATTGGTGCTGACAGTATTAATTTCAGTGGGAGTCGTAGTAGACACACTGGCTAATCTATATTTTATAATAATTAGTTTGGTAGTCAATCCAGACAATTCAAATCTTAGGTTTTACTGGCATATGTGCTCTTGCTCACAAGTTTCCTAATTGCTGATTCAAGCTATCTGAGTTTGCATCGATGGAGGGAAAAAAAAAAGGATGGCCTGTGGGTTATTTCTGCTGATAGCCATTGATGCTGTTGTTTTGATTTTGTTCAGCTTGAATTTTTGAGCTAATATAGTTCATAGGTCTTCCTTATTGGCATTCATGCATTCTACATTTGTTGTGAAATCTTGCTTATCTGTGTAATGCTAAAATCAATGACTTGTTTTTAACTATAAAATTTTAATGGTTTTGATCATAATCGCTATTAACTTATATTTACTATTTTTTTTTTTTTTTTTAAATCTTAAGGCTGTTGGAAAAGTTCTGCCAGTATTGAATGGTAAGCTTACTGGGATGTCTTTCCGTGTCCCAACGGTGGACGTGTCAGTGGTGGATCTTACTGTAAGACTTGAGAAGAAGGCCACCTATGAACAGATCAAAGCTGCGATCAAGTAAGAACTTTTTCTTATTTATCATTCAATTGAAATCGTTGAGTGAGTTTTACGTGCTTTCTTAAAGAGGATCTTGGGGTTCTTGATTATCATATAGTAAGTTTTACCATGTAGCCGACCTTAGAATGCTGGATTAGGCTCTTTCAATGGTGATGTAAAGTTTAGGAATGATGCAATAAATATCACAAGAGCATGTAGAGCATTGATGCAAGGTGCTTTCATTGCAACTTCATGGTTGTAGGTTCGTGCTGCATTTGGTTCATCCTAGTTTACAAGTAATAGGAAATCATATTTAATCATCCAAATTCCAGTGTTCAAGACTTTTGGTGCACTGCTTAACCACTTATTGGGCAGGAAGAAAATGACAGCATTACCGATTTTTCAGAACTGTCAATTGCTATATGGAACATTGTAGTTCATGTTTTAAGGGATATTTCTTCTTGATCTTGGTTTGCACAAAAGCAGGATCTTGTGTTGACCACTGTTTTGTGTATATTATCTCTTTCTGGAATGCAGGGCAGAGTCAGAGGGGAAACTAAAAGGAATCTTGGGGTACACTGAAGATGATGTGGTTTCCACTGACTTTATTGGTGACAGCAGGTAAATTATATAATGACGAATTTATCTGGATAATGACCATGATGCCCACCATCTTTCCAAATCTTTTAAACTGTCGTCTTCTAATTTATTGGATTGGTCATTGCAATTAACTTTTTTGCATATAACTGATGTTTCTTATGATAGAATTGTGGGTCTTTCAAGGATTTCAAACCTTTTTAAAAATTACTTGACTGAGTATTAGTTCCTACCTGCTTATTTAACCTGAACTGTATATCAGTTTTGATAGTCACTTTTGGGTTTCCAATCATATTTCTTGAAAATGTGCAAGTGCTTTTTGCTAGTTGTTTTCTTCAATTACTGAAATGTTTTGAGTTACAAAAGGAATTTTTCTTGATGAAAGCCATCATATTACATATGTTATTGCAGTAAGCTTTATTGATTGTGTTTCTGATCACCTTTTTGGGTTATAAATTCATTCACACGCAAACTGATGTGCCACTACCCGTGGGATGTCTTGCTGTGGGACTTGATCATATGTATGCCTATTGAGATGCGTAGTAGTTAATACACATAAAGCATCTGTGCCATCATCTGTTGGTTCATAGTTCATGCACACCCATTAGTACCTCCTGGTGGAAGCAAGGTTAGAAAACTCTTGACTAAGGGACTCCACTTGTGTTGATGCAGTGAACTCTCGAGTCAAATTTTTTCTTAAAAAAAATTTTGAAAATATTTTTAAATGGATCAAATACTTATAAAATATAAATATACATTTATTATGATAAGAAATCAAATTAATAAGTTTATCTATGCAAGAAAAAAAATACAATAATAGGGAAAATAAAAGACAAAGGTATTGCATACTACATATTTGTTAGTCCAACTACTAAATATAAAAGATCAAATATAAGTTTCAAATTACATTCCAATCATCAATATTAAATTGTTGACTCGCATACTTAAAAATAAACATTAATTGTTTAAAATCAGATCTACCTATCAAATGGTTTAGATGCAAACAACTTACTATTAGGCCACTCGGTTGAGTCTCTCTTATAATTTTGACTTGGTCCTTCGTCAACACGAAATGAATTGGGGGACCCAAGAGTCAACTCGGGAAGTTTTCCAACCTTGGTGGAAGTGTAGCACGAGTAGATTGTCGAAAATGCTGAACAACCCCTCCCCTCTGCTTGCTTTGTTTTCTATTTATTTTTATTATTTTATTTTTTAAATTTAGTTATGGTTATGATCTAAGAAGCTGCTTGTTATTCACATTATACATCATTGTAATTTCATTTGTATTATTTGGTGCTGTAGGTCAAGCATCTTTGATGCCAAGGCTGGAATTGCTCTCAATGAGAACTTCGTCAAGCTCGTCTCTTGGTACGACAATGAATGGGGCTACAGGTAATTGTTTAACCATTACAATTTGCATTTCTCTTGGTTTGGTACTTCTTACTGGGAGCTTGACTGTGAACACTTACGGAGGAAAATGCTTTGTTTCTCTTTTTTTGCAGCTCTCGTGTCGTTGACCTGATCTGTCACATGGCATCAAAGCAGTAGAGGGTGGAATGGTACTACTATCTTGTTCAGACAATTTTCTTACCTGTTGAGTCCCTGTTTGTTTTGAGTGTTAGGAAGGGATGTTGATGCCTCCCGAATAAATAAGATTAGGACAGCACTTGTCTGAGACTGACTGCAGTCTTTTGCAGTCATGTTTTTTGTTAAAAAGCAGCAGATTTTTGGAACATCCATATAAAAATATCTCTAAACAAAATTATTTGCCTCTGTAGTGGTAAAAGTCTGCATTTGTGTTTAGATTGAATTTCTGTAGGTGGATGATTGTGCTTGCTAAATCTCACTTTCATTTTTATTTTTATTTTTATTTTTACACCATCTGATTGCGTATCATCAGGAAATCTGTAACTCGATCCAGGCATATCCCTCTGGCCAAGCAAATGAAATAGCGAAATCTAAATGGGTCCTATCATTGATGAGGAAATTATGGTTCAATTGCCTATCCATCGGGTAGGTTTTAATGGGCACTGAAATTAGATTTCCACCCTTATGGGATGTGTCCATCTCAGCAACTGGAGATTCTGTGCCATGTGGTGAGCTCACATTTTTGCGAGTTACTGATACAAATCTTGAATGTTTTTGTTGTCATATTGTCCATTTCTTCAACATTTCTACTTGCCAAGTGAAGCATGCCATTCACCGGGGTAGGCGAGTGAGTGCGAGCTGAGAACTAACCCATTCTACACCTTCAAACATTCTAACCCATGCTTTTAAAATGGTACTGTTTTTACTCTGTCAAAATTAGTTTTAACCCTTGAACTTGGGCGTCTTTTAAATATTTAATGGTTCTTTAGGTGTGTAAGTCTTTGTAACAGTGGATACTGGTTCGTTTAGTGTTAAACCATGGAGAGTGGTAGATTCGCAGGTGAATATTAGCTGTGAAAAGATTTTCCAACAGGCAAGTTTAGTGATACGGATGGGCCTTTGAAATATAGATGGTGAGAAAATAGAAATGATTAAATCGCTCTATGTTTTGCTGCTAGTGATAGTGTGATACCCTGCCAAGCTGATTTTTCAGCAGACAGATGCATTATGTCACCAAATCTGAATGAGGGGCTGGCTATGTATTTGCTACATGTCGAGTCTTTTTTTAGCTATTGTCATTCAAGGTAGTGATACTGAGCTCTACTAAAATCTACTCCAAGTCTGTTTGAGACTGATCTCAAAGTCGTATAGCTAAGAATGGGTTGGGTCTGGTTCCAGGGTTGATTAAGTCGATTCTTGACACGCCAAGTTGCTAGAATCGATCAAATCTGTTCTCCACACTATCCGATGTGTCTTATAACTGTTATTGATGTTTGTTATAACTGTTGATGGAAACTCAGACCCAATAGCCGGTGTGCCCAGGTAGGTTTTATATCCGAACTTTTGGGTTTGGGTAAATGGATTGATTGTTATTTCTGGATCAAATTGCTATAGTTTGAAGTAGTAGCTCAATTTCTAATAAAGTGTAGTGTTATAGCGCCTATGAATCTGAGACAAATCGTCTGTGGATTTAGAGGTAGATTGAATATAATGAGATGATGAATTGCAAACTTTCACAAGTTTTCTCCTAAACCATCCATTTCCATGAAGGCTACGTATGGCCAATGAAATTGATTTTTGGTTTACATTTTATACCATGTGCGTACACACTGATCCATCAAAGTGTCCGGTGCCCGAAGGTCAGACTGAGATTAAAAGTTTCAGATGCAATTTATATAAAAGAAAATCTTTTATGGACCTATCTGGACCCATTTTACCACTTGGGGTCCACAATCTGGGGTCCACAATCTTGAACCAGAGCCCCAACATTCAGCGGGACGCAAAATAAGACCCAATAGCTTAATGTTGGATAAGCATGACTCAGAAGAACCCGAGCAAAGAAAAAAAAATAAAGAACAAGCTTTCCTTACCGTCTTACGGGTACAAAAGTGCTTTTGTACTTGAAACTTTTCAAAAAGGAGAGTGTACCTCATCTTATATGAGATATAGAAGGAGGGGCCCTCACATTTAAGTTGTTGGTTGTGAGGGCCTCCACCTTATCTCTCATAATAAGGTGAGAGCATCTCTCACAGGAGCATCTCCTTATATATATATATATATATATATATATATATATATGAATGAGAGGTGCCCCTGTGAGAGCATCTCTTATCTTACTATGAGAGATAAGGTGGAGGCCCTCACTTTCACTATATTATTTTCTTCCACTATATTCTTCTCATTTCCTTCATCGGTGTACACACATGATGATCAAGGACAAATAGTGTCCCCATGGCTATCGACTGCCGAAACCATGTAATGGCTATGTAGGGTAATTTGGGTATTTTAAAAAATTGAGGAAAAAATCATCAAAAAATACCTTTAAATAGTTGGATATCCTTAATTTACATTTTAATGAAAAACTTAGAGACTTGTTTGAAAAGTTTTGAAACTTGTGTCTTTTTTTTTTTTTTTTTTTAAGTAAGGCAAAAACTTACAGCCTTATTTGAAATTCTCCTGGAGCCCTACTCTTTCGTGGTCGGCGAGCTCAATAGAGGGTGGAGACGAGTAGGTCATTATCAAGCAAGGAACGGGCTAGACTAGCCCAGCATCCTATGGGAGGGGATTTTAAAGGTTTTCTCATAATTTAATTCCCATATATATGTATGTATTTATAGTAGGTACTATTTTGACAAAATTGACGGTGCTTAAATTTGTCTAAATCCTAGTCAAGTAAAATTGAAGGGGGTGAAATTTGTATAGTCATTCTGAAGTCCTTTTCAATCTCAAAAGGTTTCAAGTTTAGTTGAATGCTAATTTACATTCACAGCAATTAGTGTAAACGATTTAGACTGACTACAGGATTAGCTAAGTTGAATATACCTAGGCCGTCCATGTTTATAGCCTGACCGTGCTAAAAGTTCCACTAGAAGTGTATATACAAGGAAGATGTTCTTCCACAAGCAAGGGAATATGAGAAAAATGGATGGGGCCTAGTCATGGGACCCCATTTATGTGAGGATTAGAAGTCCTGCATCCCGTTGCTTAGCTATAAATATACGAGGGCTTAAGCGGTGTAGAGAGGAAGAATTGAGATGGGTAAGAGTCGAGAAGAGAGGAAGAAGAGCACTCGTTCTTTTTTGTTAAACTTGAATTCGAATGGGCATCACTAGTAGAGGTGCCTCCATTTGCCAAATCTGCATCTTAGTGCGCCACACAAGGGTGTGGAGAAGTAATAAGCAGGACACTTCTTCTCTTTTATTATAGTTATTATTATTAGTAGTAGATAGATATATTATAGAGGATTTTACTGAAAAATTTCCATTGCATGGGGGTTGCACGAAATAGTGTCTCTTAACTTACGCAACACGAAAGTATTCCTCCCGTTGTTATGGGAAGTGACGCTAGTGTCGCTTAATTAGAGACGAGCGACGCTAGCGTCACTCCTCTCAAGTACTCGATTGTGCTGTTCGAGTTAGGAGGCATTATTTCGTACAACACCATGTAATGAGAATTTTCTAGTAAAATCCTCTATATTATAATATATATTATAGGGGAAATTGCAGTTACCTCCTGCCGTGGTCTACTTTTAAAAAACTAGTAACTTTTAAGTTTTTATATATATGAAATGTTTGGGCGTGGACCTTCTCGTATGTGGGGCCCATTGTGGGTCCTATCTGCAGATGAAAAACTAGGACGAGGTGTGGGACCACTTCAGGTATCAAAGTTTGGTTCCATTCTCATGCCCCACGACTTTCATTTGTGGCTCACAAGTCTATTCACTTCATATTTAAAAAAAAAAAAAAAAAAATGGGCCATTCATCCAACGGTCCAATCCATTTTGATGGAGTCAAACCATGGGATCGTTGACTATCAAGGAGGTCCCTATTTAGTGCATGGTTCGGATTGGTGATAAGTGGGGCCCCACCATGTGTTTTACATGGTGGTTTACACTTGAATATTTCCATCTGTCTATATATATATATATATATATATATATATACATATATATATAGCTAGCAGTAGTACTTCTCATCACCATGTGTTTTGCATGATGGTTCGCAGATGAATATTGCTATTTATATATAATAACGATTTGTACTTTTCATATAATCCTACTCAACTACATTGTTCAAATGCGATACATGAAGTATGGATCTCCTGATTCGTTGAAACAAGGAAATACTGTTTCATTATATATATCCACATTCGCCAACTGTATAAAATATCTTCTTTTTTTCTTTTTTTTTCATTTCAAGGAAAGAATTGAGAGGGTACATTAGATGGTATGAGATTTTATAGCTGCCGAATGTTAATAGGATGAAATAGTATCTCCCTATTTCAATATAACCCTAGTCAACCACATTGTCCAAATGTGATACATGGAGTTAGGATGCCCTATTTCGTTGAAATAGGGAGATACTGTTTCATCTTATCAACATTAACCAAATGTTGATAGGATGATATAGTATCTCCTGTTTCGTTCCTGTTTTAATGAATAGGGGATTCAGACTCTGATATAAATGTAGGTTGCTTGCTAGTATTATTCTAGGAAAAACTTCAAATAATTTCCAAGTTTTAGTTTAGTATAGCAAAAGGATTTAATGAACTAGTGATATGAAAAAATACTAAACGAATTAGAGAACTTTTCCTTTTTTTTTTTTCCTGCTAAGTTGCACGAGTGGTAGGCAACCTACCTACGCAATAATCGATTCCTAGGTATGTGTTTATAAATGAGAACACCATTCCACTCGTGTCTCATTTCTCTCTCTCTAATTCATTGATAATGTAGGTTTCTCTGAGGTCTTCGACCCAACAAGACGATTTCCTCCGGCGTCTGCTAAATACACACAAACACACACTAGGCAAATCTGGAATGGATTCCAAACAAAATACTTAGAGAGCAAACCCACGCCTTGTGTCTCATGTTCATTATATCAAAGACTTTCTAATATTATTAATTCCCTCTCCTTTTATTGATATAAGGTCAAAACTATAAAATCACTTTGAATCATTACTCGTTCACACATCTACCAACACTCAATCATCACCACCCGTTATGGTCCCACTCACAGATCCAAACCTTGTTCGTCGCTCCACTAGGTCACAGACCACACCAACTTATCTTCTTGATTATGAGTGCTCCAATGTGGCTACCCTTCCACCGGCCTCTTCAAGTTCTCCTGGTTCACAAACTAGTACATCTCACCCTCTCTCAAATTCCTCTATTATGACAATCTTTCTGTCTTTTACATTGCTTTTTTGGCTGCTAGTTCTGAAGAGTTAGAACTAACATCCTTTAACCAAGCTGTTAAAGACTCACGATGGAGAGATGCCATGACATCTGTAAGTGCAAAAAATCTCACACCCACTTAGATAGATGATGAACTTTTGGAGAAGACTACACGCCGGAAAACCTGCAAGGAGGAGAGAAGAGAGGGTCAGAAGACCCTGGCTGCTGTCAGCGCAAGGCCCTCCGATGCCTAAGTTAGTGCTGTCACTAGACAGAGGGTGGAGAAGAAGAAGAGAGGCAGAGTGCCTGTGTATTTTTCTTTTTCTTACCGGGTCATGGAGCTTGCTCCTTGTATTTGTAGTGGGGAGAGTTGACTCTTGGTGATGGGGAGTCCCATCAATGGTATGGGCGGTTCTGACGCTGGTGGTTTGACATAGACACAACCACAGCTCTCTGCCCAATGCCTACCATCATTACTCAACACGTTCTGTAACGTGGTTGAGTCTCCATAAAGGTATGCGGGCCGTACTCGTCTCGATAAGCGTTCTGGCACTGCTGCCTAGGTGGGAGTACCTGGCCGAGGTGAAGATCCTGGCCGAGGTGAAGATCCTGGCCGAGGTGAAGCTCCTGGCCGAGATGAAGATCCTGGCAGGGGTGAAGCTCCTGGCCGAGATGAAGATCCTGGCAGGGGTGAAGCTCCTGGCCGAGGTGAAGATCCTGGCCGAGGTGAAGCTCCTGGCCGAGATGAAGATCCTGGCAGGGGTGAAGCTCCTGGCCGAGGTGAAGATCCTGGCCGAGGTGAAGATCCTGGCAGGGGTGGAGCTCCTGGCCGAGGTGAAGATCCTGGCAGGGGTGAAACTCCTGGCCGAGGTGAAGATCCTGGCCGAGGTGAAGCTCCTGTTACCGAGCTCAGGTGCTGACCGAGGTGAGATGGTGCTGACTGAGCTGAGATGGGGACAATCTAGGTATCATGTAGATATCCCCACACAACATCCAAAATAAAGACACTCAAATAATACTTGGAGTCTTACCCACCTCCCACATCATAAAGAACCTATTGGGTGCAAATGGATATTTAAGACTAAATATAAAGTTGATGGGAGTATTGAGTGCTATAAAGCTCACCTTGTAGTGTAGGGTTATGCTAAAAAAGAAGGCATGGATTATTATCATCAAACATTAGCACCTATGGCCAAACTGGTAACCGTTAGATGTTTTCTTTCAATAACAACTCCATATAATTGGTCCTTATATCAATTAGATGTTAATAATGCATTCCTCCATGGAGATCTCCATGAAGGAGTATGCATGAAGTTGCCTCTAAGTCTTTCTTGTAAAGGGTAGCACTTAGTTTGCAAGTTGAACAAATCATTATATGGGCAGAAAAAAGCCTCTCACAACTGGTTTACCAAGTTTTCCAACGTCTTATATGTTGTTGGTTACATTCAATCCAAAGCAGATTATTCACTTTTTACAAAGACCAAAGGAGCAAACAAAACTTTTATCTTATTTTTTGTTGATGACATTGTTATCACGAGCAATGATGACCTTGCTATCCAATTGTTGAAAAAAAATTCCTTTTAACAACAACTCCAATCAAAGATCCTAGAAATCTTAAATACTTACTTGGCATAAAAGTTACCAGCTCTCATAAATGAGATTTTCTAGACCAAAAAAAGCACACTCTAGAGATCTTGAAAGACGCAGGATATCTTTGAGCTAAGCCCTCAGATTTTTCAATGGAACAGAGTTTGCAATTAACCCTCACCGATGGAGATTTACTATTAGATCTTGGTTCTTATCGACGACTAGTTGGTCGCCGTATATATCTGATTGTCACACGTCCAAACATTGTCTATAGTGTGAATATTCTTAGTCAATTCATGCAATAGTCTCGTACTGTCATTCGCATACTCCGTTACTTGAAGTCTACTCCAGGGAAAAGCATATTACTCTCTGCAAATAATGGTTTGAAACCATATGCCTATTGTGATTTCGATTGGGCTAGTTGCCCCACTACCAGTGGTTCAACTACAGGTTAATGTATATTCTTTGACCACATTCCAATCTGATGGAAAACAAAGAAGCAACACACTGTGTCTTGTTCTTGAGCCAAAACAAAATATCAATCCATGGCTACCACGACATGTGAAATTGCCTGGCTTCAACATCTACTCCGTGATTTAAGCATCCTACGTCAACATCTGGCTACCTTATACTGTGATAACCAAGCAAAACTTCATACATAGCTGCCAATTTCATCTATCATGAACAGAGCAAACACATTGAGATTGATTGTCATTTAGTACGTGAGAAAGCCGAAGTTGGACATGTTTAAACTACTTATATTCCATAACTTACAAGTTGTCGATGAATTTACCAAGTCATTAGTCCGGAACAATTTTAATTATCTTATATCCAAGTGGGGATCATAGATATTCATGCATCAACCTGAAGGGGAGTATTTAACTGGTCAACGCCATGTGCAATATACGTATAGACATTTATAGTCGGGTGCTACCTCATGTACAATTATATATTTTCTTTTATAATTTCTTATCCCTTTTAGAGATCATAGAAGTTGTATATATATTTATGTAGTTGTATATATTTGACACTCGGTGAAAATACAAAACATCTTTCCCAACATAACCTCTTTGCAAAGCTTACGCCTTACGAGAAATGCTTGTTTGCATAGAATATATAGGCATTCATGGTCAAATAAGCTCCATTAAAGGATTATTATAGAGGTGTGGGGTGAAGGATATAAGATTGTAATCTAGCTATATGGGACCTTAACTTTTCTTGGATTTGAATTAATTAGTGATGACTAAGTATCACGTCCTATCGTCCCTTGATTCACCTTTCATAAGGGGGTACACTATTTGATGGATAATTTTGAATATTAACCTTCGACTCGTCACTTTAACAACTTAAAGCAATATAAAGTCTTGAAAACTTTTAGGAACTCAATTACGTGAAATGGAACGTTGCTTATAATTTTTAAATTGTCAGACCATTGACTCTTCATATAGCCTGAGCCGCCGGGGGGGGGGGGGGGGGGGGGGGGGGGGATTTCTATCATCCATTTGGTCTATATGGAGTGTTTGAGTATCTGGTCATTAAGCTTGTAGAGCTTCGTATCACTTGAAAATGGCTCCTTAATCCGGTGGTAAGAAGTGGCAGTTCTCTTTGGCAGGTAGAGGCTTCAAACCTAGGATCCCTCGTCCTTGCATATGTGAGTTGTTATTACCTCACATATGTGAGTTGTGTGAGTAGTGTCTCCTTGTATGTATGAGTTTTCATCACCTCACATGTGTAAGCTGTATCTCCTTGAATATATGAGTTCCCATTACTTCACATGGGCGAGTCTCACAGGGTCCCTACCCCTTAGCTGGATACCAAAAAAACTAAAAGCCTTCTTGTCACTTGACATAATAACTTAGGTACCATCAACCTAACCTTAAATCTGACTTGACATAATAAATCAGACCTAACTTTAATTTTGGCTTTGCCTCTCATGAACTTTTCTCTAAGCGTTTCCATGACAATCAAGATGCTATTTAACTAAGCCAATATTATGGTTGGTTCGAAGTCACATTTTACTAATTCTGTGACGAATAGAATTTGAAAAGTAAGTACAACTTAGGATCAACATTACATCTATAAATTATATTTTGTTTGTTCTCAGCTATAGTTGTTCATCTAGTTAGGACACCAAGCAGTTGGTACGTATGGAGGTTAGAGTGCATGAGTTGGAGTACTCTTCATATAGTTAGGAAGAAAAAGAACAAGAAAAAAAAACTTTTTATTGTATGTTTGTGCCATTGTTAAAAACTCTAAAACCTAACTGAAAAGTTCAATAAGTCGACCCAAAGACTTGAGTGAAGAATATTAATAGAAATGAAAATAGAAACTGTAATCGAAGTTGAGTTTCTTTGAGTAAACAGTGGTTTGGACCAAATTAGTAAATAAAGACGTATTTAATATTGACAATGAAGACTTGGCAGGAAGTGATTTAAAGCTATCTATTAGGTTGTGGGATATAAAGAATAAAATACTCAAAACAATTGTGTGGTGAAGTACAACTAGCAAAGTCGAGCCTAGATGAGAGAAGGAACATAATTAAGAATATGCGCTGTTGTCTTTAAAGCATTTCCTCACAATGACATTGGTAAGGATGAGTTCTCCATAAGAGTTCGATTATGCCGTTCTGCAACTCCATTCTACTCAGGAGTATTATGCATGATATATTGTATGACAATACCACACATTCTTGCAAGAACTTCGCAAATGGTCCAGGATTGTGAAAAGTTCCATCATATTTACATAGTATTCTCCACCTCAAATGGATCTAATAAATTTGATCCTTCTATCAAGTTTGTTTTCAACTTTTTCTTTAAAGATTTTGCAGGTTTCAAGAGCATTAGTTTTTTCATGAATTAAGTACACATTCCCATAATGAGAGAAGTCATCAATAAAAGTGATAAAGTACTTCTCACCACCCCATGCAGGAGGTGAAAAATCCCACAAATATCAGCATGAATAATTTCCAACAATTCTCTACTATGGGTAGATCCTTTCTTTTCACTCTTTGTGAGTTTTTCTTTTATGCAATTTATACACACCCCAAAGCTTGAGAAATCTAGTTGCCCAAGAATTCCTTTACTAACCAAGGTTTGTATCCTTTCTTTTGAAATATGCTCGAAACGTTTGTGCCATAGTTCTACATGATTTTCAATGGTCCTTTGCTGCCTAACAACAACACCACCACTCACACAAAGGAATAAAGTTTGAGAAAAGGATAAATATAAATTTAATTTGTAAAGACCATCAACAAGAGAACCAGTGTCATACATAAAAGATCCATGAATTAATGAAAAATAATCATTACCAAAATTAAATGTATAATCACATTCATTCAGCTTAGAAACATAAATAAGCTCAAGAATTTTCAACAATCTTTTTTGAAATGACCTTTCTTCTTCCAATAGAAATACTTCAACATATTCTTCTGGTCCCTTTTCTTTTCTTGAGAATTCTCACCTTGCATTGCATTCTTTCATTTAAATTGAAAATTATTTGGACCGAAGTTCTTCTTAAAAGAGTCTTTCATAGTAGGCCCTTTCTTCACTATATGAACACTCTCAACCACCTCCTTCCTGAGTCGTTCTTCCTTATAGGAGTACATTGAACTCAGTTCTTTCAGGGTCCACCTTGCCTTTTGAGTATTATAGGACATTTTGAGTGGCCAAAATTAGGAGGAAGAAAATTAAGCACACAATGAACGACATATTCTTCAAGAAGACTTGTTCCAAGTGCTCAAACTGCTGTGTTAGACATGGCCATTAGATGCTCACGCACGTTCCCCTACCGGAGAATTGTCAACTCCTCTATAAGGGCTGAAAGTTCATCTTTATCGGACCGGAAAAATAACTCACAAACATCTTTTAAGAAATTATTGGCACTCTTCTCATTAGGGATAACACCTCTAATATTTTCTGAAATAGAATGTTTCATAATTTGAATACACATCTTATTAGATAGCTCCCATTTATCAAGCTTTGCTACATATCGGCTCATTTCTTGACCTGAACAATCATCAATTGGTTTAGAAGGTTCATCCTCCTCTAGTGCTATATCTAAATCCATGCAACCAAGGATATCTACCATGTCGTCCTCCCACTTTTTGAAATTTGACCAATTTAGAGTTGTAATAATACTCATTTGCTTGGCAACAACATAGGTGGTTAATCCTTCCATGATTTCTAATATCATGCTCAAATATAAAAATAATCTAATTTCCTATGCATATTCCTTGAAGCAACCATACATAAAGTTAGTGGGGCAAATTTTGATCCATAAGAGTGGTGAAAAATGCATAAAACACCAACTCAATTGGGAACATATTACCACACTCATTGCAATCTTTTCGATGAGTTGAGATTGCAAAATGCTAGGTCTCTTTAACCCCTAAGGCTAGTCAATGTAGACAAAGTTAGTTTTTAAAAAAATCCAACACCGACAAGCAGATGGATCCCTAAACAACGTTGTCCTTATATATCAACTACCTTATACCATCTAGATGTTACCAAATAATGATTACCGATGGAAAAACCACTATCAATAATAGATCCAAATGCAATATCATGCAATACAATTAGCCATTAGGCCTAAAGAACATAACCCATTATTTTAAAATAAAAAAATAAGTAATTGCAGCCATGACGACGACTAGCACAATCAATTTTTTTTACTATTGTATTGCATTAGATTTGAGTATACATAAACAATTTATTTATGTAATCTACCATTACATTATTAAAATCCAAAAAGACTTGAATCATATTAATTTTTTTTCAAAATAATGTCATTTTCACACGATTGTGTTATAAATAGGGATTTTTAACAAAAAGGTTAGTCCTAAACCCTAATTACACCAATTGATTAAGAACGAGACTACAACATCGAATTAGGGTGTCGTACATAGCTAAAAGACCAATTTGCCCCTCAACAATATCGTTAGGGCTCGTTAAAAAAAATCTTAAAAGTCTTTTCCGATATCTCACTTCTTTTTCTCTAGAATGATATTGATAGGACGGAGCCCCTAGGGACCATAATTTCTAAATCAGAGCTAATTGATCGTCTCAAAATGACTCCAATAGGCTCCCTGTCAAATTTTAGGTCAATCGGACATATGTTGACCGTACATCAAAGCACTGTATTTTCCTTGTGACAAAATCAAGTCTACTGGTGACAAGACCTTACACAGTTTCAAAAGTCAAACAAAAGCTTATGGTTGGTCTTATTTATTGCTCAAGAGGCTTTACCTCAAGTTTTTAGGTCATTCCGACATCGTTTGACATAGTTTTGGCTTTTCGGCAACTATACGCGACAAACTCTTCGGCTTTCTCGGAAAATCGAAAACTTTGTGCTTTGATATTCAAGGCTTATCGTCAATCGAAAACTTTGTGCTTTGATATTCAAGGCTTCTCGTCAAATTTTCTACAAGGAAATCAGGCCAAAACATGTGTAAAAATGCCAAGAAAAATATCAAAGAAGAAAGAATAAGAAAAATCGGACAAAAGGTCGTAAACCTACTACCAAAACGGGTAAAAACCCCCATGGTTGCCAGATTTTTAGCAAAAACCCATTTTTTGGTCCTTTTTCGCATTTCGAGATGTTTGGCCTCTGTGATTTTCCAAAAATCTGACTTTCAGAGCACAGAATCCGTTGCACTTCGTCAACATCACAAATCCAGCGTCAAAAGCATGGGATCGTCATCAAACACTTCGAAATCGCCAACCGGTAGACCAAGAAAACACACTTCTTGACCAATCGATCGAGAAATCGACAGGACAGATGGTACCGGCCTACTGGTAGCAATTAATGTCTAAAGTTGCATGGTCATCCGACATCAATTAGCATGAAGATCCATCGGCAATCATCGCAAGAAGAATTCCAAAAGACGCGGCGCAGCCAGCAACTCTTTAAATGCTCCGGCGACCACTTAATACAGTTGATGACCCATTTTAATTATGACAAGTTAATGAAGTCTTTTACTTGTTATTTTAGACAGCCTAATCAGAAGCCGGGAAACGGGAGTTACAAGTCAACCACAATCATGGCATTAAACCATGTAACTCCTCTCATCATGGAACTTAAAGGCAATTAAAAGCCCTTTATTCTCTAACAGCCAATCAAAATCCAAGAAAAAAGAGTTATAAAATAATAAATTAAAAACTTGTAACTCCTCTCATCATGTAGCTTTAATAGATTTAAGGCTCATAAACCCCCCTTATGGCCACTAAAAGTCTATAAAAGTAGGCCATTTACACCATTTCAATGATGGACAAAAATCCAGAAAATCGGCCAGAAAATACACAAGAGAAAACTCTGCCAAAGTTGCTACAACAACCTCTCCTCTGTTCCTGCACCGACCACCACCACAAGGTGACCAAAGTCCCTTGGGGGGCCACCCTCCCAAGGCCTTCTACTTCTGTCTCCATGGCTTAGACGTGGCTTTTAGCCCGTCTACTCAGCTTTTTATTGGATATAGAACCTCCTCTTGGTCTTTATCCTCTAAAAATCTGAGGTTTAAGCAGAGCCAAGTAAATCAAGAGCATCCTCTGTTCTTATCTGAAGGATGATGGCGAAGTCCACACACGACTTGCGACTATTAATCTTAACTAGTCCTCACAATCTCATGAGAAGTCAAATCCCATTTTCTTGCTTTTCATTGTATTTTGTACTGTTTAAAGAGACATAAGAAAATCACAACTCTTGTCTTCTTTTTTGATAAGAATTGTAAATCGCCTTTACAGAAAAAATCGCCTTTTACGGCCAAATATAGCCTTTCATGGCAAAACAAATGAAAATCGCCTTTCACGACATTCAAAACAAACCATGTCTCTTTTCTTTAATATATGTGCAATGAAAAACTAAAAAAAAAAAAAGAGTTGATTTTCTTTTCTACATATGAAGGTGGATCTACGGACCCCCATTTGTCAATTCCAAGTAGAGCAGAAAATATGGCGTACTCGTACAAAAAGATGTTGATGTTCGCTTTGTCTCCGGTCATGAGGGTTGGACCCAACGGACTCTCACGTCCACTGACCCTGGTAGTCCCGCGAGCGAAAAAGCGAGACCATCAGTAATGGACGAGAGATAGAAGAACGAATGAATCTCTTCTGTCACAAATACAAAAATGCATACTAATAATCCATTCCATAGGCTTTGTACGATGTACCCGCAATCCTATAGTAAGTTCTCCACCATTGTAAGAGCACTCTAAATTTGGATCTCTCTTTGCAATTGATGGTGAAAATAGTACCTTTCCAGCTGCTACTTGAACATGACCTTAAGAGTGATAGTATATTTGCTACGTACAAAGAGATTGTGGATTTTAGAAAAGAAATGGGAAATAAAAATGGGGAAGAGAGAGGTTTTGAGTCGCAAAGAGCAAAAGAGGAGAGGTGAGAGAAGACGATGGATTTCTTTTCTCTAGGCAGAATGAAATGAAGATAGGGGAAAAGCTTTTAACAATAGCCTTAATGATATCGTATGGGGAAGAAGACTCCGATGAAGCTTTTTTTTTTTTTTTTTGTGTGTGAAATGAGCCCTAACGATATCATTCCGGGGCAAATTGGTCTTTTTTGTTACGTACAAGACCCTAATTGGCTTTTTTATGGTCTTTCTTAATTAATTATTTGTGTAATTAGGGTTCATGGCTTTTTTTTTTTTTTTTTTGTAAAAGTCCCTTATAAAATAATGTGGGCTAAACGATTATGAAAGTCAATATTTTGTATGAGAATTGTTTTTTAAAAGAAGCAAAACATCTCCAGAGATTCTAACATCTCAAAAGGCATTTCAAATGTGCCAAAATAGCCAACAAGATTTCAGTCAAATAAGTCAAACAACATATGGGCCTCCAAGTAGGCCTGAACCTTGGCACTATTCTGGGTTTGGTCGTGGACTAAGAAATGGTTGTGAGCGAAGCTCAGAACATATATACTTGGGCTGCCTAAGACCGAACAAAACTAGATCTAGGCTTAATAAAACCAAAAATGAAATATTTGAAGTGGGTTCGCCTCACCATAAGCCAAACTAACCCAACCCAGTTCTGCCTTTCCTTTCAACAAAGACCACATGATCTGACCACTAGCACATGTAAACTGCTACATGATCAGCCACTCACATATACAACTGGCTCGATTGAAAATCCCTTTTTTAATGATTAATCCTAGTCAAGATAACCCATTCCATCTTAGAAAAAAAAAAAAAAAAAATCACATGTGGCGCTGATACCAACTGCATGCAACTGCAAGAAGACAGAACAATCTATAGCCATGTATTTCTCTCTAAGATGGAATGAACGAGAACATAAGCACCCATAGCTGCCATGAAGCTCCTCACAAAAGAAACACCAAGTCTGGTCTTCTACCCTCTACCACTTACTGATGAGATGACAAGACTACCATGGTGAGAGTAAGGACCAGGACTCTTCATATAGCCATTGAGGTGATACGAAAGGTCTCCTCATCACTGCCCTTTCCACTCCCAAGAGGTGTGTTGACTGCACACCCTTTCACCATCATTCACTGCACCTTACCAAGAGGTACAACATAGTGGAGTTTCGGTTTCTCAAGAAATATTTTGGCATTCCAACATATTGATCACATAACATTAACTAATGTATATTTATATGATAGTCTAATATGTACCATAGCAGTTATAGTCCTTGATTGATCCTAACCATCAATGGGTGATGCGGGTCCGCTCATCACAAATCCATGGTCAAGATCCGGGTTTTCATAAATGTGATCTGTGTATGCCCACATCTAGATGGGAAATCTGACATGGTATAAACTGATCAAGACTAGCTATTTGTTGACCAACACCATGGTTTGCAAAATTCAAAACTCCCAATAATGGGATAATTCGAACTGTTCTTATGAATGTCCACAAATGAAGCCAATGGAAACCTATAATCTGTCAGTAAGATATCATATCAATTGGATAATTAGGTCATCTATTTTATGTGATTCTGGGGGTTATGGATAATTTTTGCTCTATGGTCAACTAATTACATGGTTCGGTCTAGCTTCTGACAATAAGCTAGCCCATCGAAATATATTGCTGACTCTTAAAAAATGATACTAACAAGTACAGGATCAGGCACAAGTTATGCAGCCAGCTGGGCATTGGGTAGTCAAGTTGGGTTAGGATCCAAAACACAACAAGGACTATTGGGAATTGTTTCGCTATTAGGATCATTGTTTGAATGTGGCCAAATTATTACATGGGCTGGACCTGGACATGCTTTGATTGAGTCTATTCTAGTCCATTTGCGAACCAAGCATGTCTTTGTCTAATTACCATACAAACATAACCAGAAATAGAGAGACGAATGACAGATATTCAATAGCAAAAATCTTACTAATTAAAGTAAACAAAAAATTCTCAAATAATAAAACAAATAGTCAAAAGAGCATTTAACTATGTAAAAAAACTAAAAAAAATAAAAATAAAAATCCAATGAATTCACCTATGCTGTACTAATAGCCTTCCAATTAGAAAACATAACTTCCCTTGGTTTTGCTCTTCTTCATTGCCATGGCGACAAAGCCACACATGGATTATCTCTCCTTCCTGGAAGTTGTTTGCCTCTACCAGATCAACCCAATCTCTTTTAAATACGTGCTGGTTCATAGAAGTCCAATGTATCAAACTTAAATCCCAAATTTTTCCATTTTCATCGAGTCCCATGACTGATATTCCATTTTTCAGCATCTCTTTTTCCTCTATAGTCAATTGTGGGAATAGTTTGTCTTCAAGACATGACCTGGGAAACAACAAACGGTTTTGCTGCCTAAGAGTGTCACTCATTCTAAGGGGCTTACCGAACATCCACACCGGAGGCTGGGAGCAATGCAATTGGGTGCGGGCCAACTGCTCAACCCACGAGGGTGTGGTGCTGGGCCTTTGTACTCCTGCATTGTTATTGTTTCTTACTGGGAGGGATTGCTGCCGTTGTTGATTATCATGTGCTCCTTTTGCTGATGCCATTCTACTACTGCATGGTTTTGATGTTGCTGATTTTGCAATCTTGTTTGTGCTGGGCAGTGGGAGTGACTGTGTTGGCAAGTGTCCCCTAAGACGACCAGTCTTTTTCGATTCTTTCTTTTTCTCAAGGGCAATCCTTTCAATTTCTTCACAACAAACGTCAGCAAGAAGCATCAGGTTGCTTGTGTCTAGTACTTCTTTTCGCTTGTCTTGGTGCTGACGATTCATTGTTATTTATACCCAGTGAAGAAAAAACTGAAACACAAAGAATAAAACAAAACTCTTCTTAGAATCAATTTGATAGAAAACAAAAGAGAGAGAGAGAGAGAGAGAGAGAGAGAGATTAGTGGATTTCACCAGGCAGACCCACATACATGTACAGAATTTATTGAAGGAAAAAGAAGCATGAAGAAGAAACGAGAAAGAGAAGGAGAAGAATACTTACAATGCAATTAGGAGAAAGAATCTTATCAAAGGAGAAGAATTACCTTTTTTTGTTTTCAATCCTTCTCCTGTGTTCTCTTTATATATAAAGAAAAATATCATGAGTTGAGGGAATCTCTAATTCTAATAAAAGACAACTTCCACTACCACTGGGAGTTTATCTTTTCTTAGAAATTCTTAACGAGTATTCCTTCTCAATTTTGAAACTAAATTCCTCTCTATGAAATCAACCATCACTGATGGATACAAGAACCATTCTCTATAGAAATATTTCTATTTCCATTCTCCCGCCAGACGATTACAACTTCAAAAAAACAGACAAACCAATGAATCTAAGAATCTGGATCCACAACAGTCCGTTTACGAACTGTTGGTGTGGCCCACCAAATCAGCTGGAGCCAATGCTAGTGGGCTTGGCATGGATTCGATCTGGCCCTGTTAGTTCGCGGCCCGTCATTCGCAAAATGTGATGAGCCCAAAAACCATCAATTTTGTCCAAATTTTGCTATTTAAAGTCAAATGTGGGTCATTTTCTTTTAATTAATCAGTTATTTTTATGATAATTAGATGCTTCAACATGTAGAACTGTTGAAAACTCAATTCCAATCATCAGGTTCTTTTAAAAAAATTTCATTGAATTAAAGAAACCCTATTGGATATTAAAAAAACTCAAGATCAAGGAGACTTAGGAAACTCACACAATGCAATTAGGGGAGAGAGAAATCCTCTGACTGCTGCAACGAAGGAGACAATATGATCTGAATTGAGTTGTTCTTCCTCTTTCACTTGCCATCTATATATATAATAACTCTCCAATTCACAAGGGACTATAATAGAACCTCTTTTAGCAACTACGACTGCAACTCTCTAATTGACTTTCCTTATTCGTTCTCAATTTCAAAGTAACTTTCCATGTATATCATATTGCTTACAACAAGTGTTCTCTTTGTAACAGTACTAACTAACTGACCCTGACAGGGGCTTTCTATTTATCACCTAGCTAGAAGACTAAATAGTACAGCTTTCCCATAAAAGGGCTAGAATTTTACAAATAAACTTATGACTTGTTTGTGGAGCCCGCAAAATCCAAGATCTTCAATGAGATCTAAAAAGGATTGGACTGATTAAGGTTTTTCTGTGGATTTGACTCTCGGAATAAATGCCATGTTTATGAAATTTGCAGTGTGTGCGTTCTTTATAAAGTGATTAAGTGCAGTTGATTAATTCCAAGGGGTAACTCAGTTGGCTTAGAACCACGATTTGCACCCAGAGGTTGTAGATTCGAAACTGCACTACCACACTAGGACTATGGAGGAGTTTACCCGGCTTCCCTCCGGGCCCGGAGGGATTAATCTAGCCCAAAGGGTTGGGAACCCTTGGATAGCTATAAAAAAAAAAGAACAGTTGATCAACTATTTGAGGTGGCTAGAATCATTAATCAAAGTGATTTTCAAGTCACTAATAGAAGATTGTTTCAAATCACCAGTATTCTACAGAAAATCTCAAGTTGTGAGATTATGCTAATTTAACAAAGAATAGATTGGCAGCACTGGAATGGCTTGACCAGGCTTATCTAATTGTGAATGGATGGTCAGGCTTGGCTATTTATTTATTAACTTGAAATTTATACCTGCACCTCATGAGCTAAAAGATTCTGTCCAAGTAAAGACTCATTGTAGATCCAATCCTGTCATCCTCCAATGGTGGGTCACCAAAGTGTCAATCCCTCGAGTCAAGGATATGATTGCCATTTTCATTGGAGATCTCCTCTAGCTCAATTTCATACAACTTAAATTGATTACTTCAGAATTCATATGTCAATCTTGATATTCTCTTCTTTGTTGATCTAAAACCTCCATTTTCTCTATCCTAATTCAAATAAAAACTTGTCCAGTCACTTTATGTTGGCCCAAGTATGGGTCCATTCAGGTCCATAAACACCTACTCAAAAAGCTAATGTTTGTCATAATATGAGTCACAAATAAGAGACAAGCTTAAGCACTGGTTAAAAGCCTAGGTCTAGCGGCTCCAAGTGACCTATACTTGCATTGAATGTGGCTTGTTATCTGAATTTATGTCAATTGTCAAGGTCACTAGGATCATTGATCATAGTGATTTGGCGAATTTGGCAAAATCGCCTACGTACAATTTTCCTCCATTAAGCCCCACGTGGTTCGAAAGACTTCAACATCCAGGGAAGAGAGCACCTCTCTTTTACTCTCTATTACGGAGTATAGGGTTATAGATTACATCAATATATGACCATACTCCTGACTTTAGACCTGGTCATTGGCCAACACAATGAACCGATCCGGTCAACACGGAATACAAGACATAAATCCAACACTTATATCTTTCTCCGATCGTATTCTCTTTAAATTAGAGAAAAGAAATAATTCAGGTTGAGTGACTTAAGTTCCAGTTGTCAGATAGAAGACAACATCTACTGCTGCAAGGAGAGTTCTTTTCTTGGAAATTAATGACAACTCCTTGCTGCAATTAAATTTCTCTCTATGTCTCTGTATGTATTAAATAATCAATCGCACCAATTAAAGCCAAGAAACATGTATAGAAATATTTCTATTTTCGTTATCCTACCAAATACAGGTCATATTCTACCTGGTGGCTTTCATTCTTGATGCCTAAAAACACAAAATTCACAAGGAGCAGATAGTACTAATTTATGAAGCAATGGTTAGGATCATCTTATCAAAGCAACTATCATTATACTTCAATCATAGTTTTAGTTTATACTGGGAGAACCATCAACAAAAGCATTTAAATTTAACAACATTACCTAACATCTTTAAAGAAAAACCATGAAGAAATCAGAAAGAGGAGAACAATAAAAACAAAGGAAACTCACACGATGCAATTAGGACGAAGGAGACAATCTAATCTGTCATATATATATATATATATATATATATATATTTATATAATAACTCTCTAATTCACAAGGACTACAACTGCAACTGGAACTCCTTTTAGGAAATGAATTCCCGTTAATTGACTTTCCTTATTCGTTCTCAATTTCAAATTAACTTTCCATGATCAGGTGGTGCGTTGAAAGCTTAACCATGGCCTAGGACCACAGTTTGCATCCGAAGGTTATAAGTTCAAAACTGCACTACTACACTGGGCTACAGGGGAATTTACCAGGCTTCCCTCTGAGCCCGGAGGGATTTGTCCAGCCCAAAGGGTTGGGAACCCTCCAATAAAAAAAAAAAAAAAAAAAATCACTCCCGAGCCTGTCTTAATTAGAAACAAAACAGAAACTTTCTAAACCCTTATTCTTTCCTCTTTCAGACCCTTCACATTTTATGCCTACTTGAAGTTCCAATAGATTAAAGGTATGTTCACTGGTCTAATCATCTTTCCACCAGCTGAAGTAGTATCACAGGTGAATTTTCAATATGTCTCCAATGTTGAATTACTGTTTTCCGGTTACCATAATGTAGTTGAATTACTTGTTCCAAGCCCATAACGTAGTTGAATTACTTGTTCCAATGTCAGTTGGCTTAGGACCTCGGTTTGCACCCAGAGGTTGTAGATTCGAAACTGCACTACCACACTGGGGCTACAGGAGAGTTTACCCGGCTTCCCTCTGGGCCCGGAGAGATTAGTCCAACCTAAAGGATTGGAAACCCTTTGATAGCAAAAAGTAAAAAAAATAAAAAATAAATAAAAAATAAAAAAACTTGTTCCAATGTTGAGATGCATTTCATTTTATTTTATTTTTTTGTTTTTGTAATGCTGCGGATAGAAAACATTCAAATGATTTCATTAAGAAAATTGAAGAAAAAATTATAATATAACTTACATTTTTCTATTTGTGAGATTAAGACATTTGACTCATTCTCTATTGAGATTTCATATTATATATAATAATGAGGATTTTACAAAAAAAAAAAAAAACACTTTAGGTGACCATTGGGCCAAAAAGAACATTTTAACTGACCATGCACCAGATCAGTCATTTTGCCTGAAAATGTGTGTTTTTTTTTTTTTTAACACTTTCAGCTAGTGACCTTAGTTTTATGATGCTAACGGTCCCTAGGGACCCTGCGGTGGACATGAATTAAAACAAAAGAGGCATTTTCCTCATGTTTTATTGTCAACAAGTCTATTTGCACATACCAGGTTCGTCTGCATCCATTTCTCCCTCGAGCAACTGTAGTCCCCTCCAACATCCGCTTTGGCTGTTGCTCATGCTCCTCCCCTCCTACCAACTGTGGTCCCCTCCCACATCCTCTTCGTCGAAGGTTTGTCGCTCCCTTTTGGCCTTTTCTGAGTCGTCTGGGCTGGATTGTTGTCTAGGTTGGGCTCCATAGTTCATTCTCACCTCTTAAAGACCATTAAAGCTACATGCCTTTGGAGAACATTAAAGTGCATATGATACTCGTTTGGGGCAGAGCAATGGAAAGGTGAAGTTTGTATTTTGCCCTAAAACATGATTTTCTCCTTTTGATAAACCATTTTCATAATTCCTAGTTGCATGTGACCATTTCTGCATGCATCTCATCGTCTTCTTCCCCACAGCATCCCATCATAAAAAAAATAGACTGATAGAGATTTAAAATCAAAGTGTTTGAGCTTTCATTTTCCTTTCCAATATAAATGATTTTGTCATGATAAGAAGAGAAAGGTTGTAATTTTATCACGGCCATTGATCAAAAACCCATTGGGCCCTTTCAAGGGAAATGACAAATCGGATTGCTGACAACCGTGTGATAGATCTAAGATTTTGAAGGTGACTGATATTTGTAGATCTCAAACCCAGCAGCTAATGACTTGAACCAAATGTTTCAAGCGAAGATAGAGATTGGCGTGCAAACATATTTGATATGATTTTTTATGTTTTTATTTTTCACTAACATTGATGTGAGAATAATATGGACTAGAAGAAATGTCAGCATACATTAGAATTTTGGGTTTTAGAAAAACTGGTAGATAACATAAAGAAAATGATTTAAAATGAGTTATGTGATTAGAAAGAACGTAGAGAATCATATATGATAAAAAAATTCCTTTGATTACCACTTGGGGTTGTTGTAAAAAAAAGATTAATTGAATCAATGTTATCAGAATAATTGTACCACTGCCAACGAATAACTTTACTTACCAGTCAACTTCCAAATGGACTTGTGGTATTGAACAAATGTTCCCCTTGAAAATTTGATATGTTCAGTGAAGCATGTTTGTTATTATCGATTTAACTAACTAATATGAAATATTTTAATATTGCAGTATTCATTCAGATGTTGAAGTCCTAACAATATTACATTATGATCGTGATTTTCAATCTGATTTTCTTTGCGGAAGACAGAAGATGAGGCATCTCTGGAAAACGTGAGCTGGTGAACGTTGCACTCGAAGCATCAAATTGGGAAGCAAGTGTGGAAGCCTTATGTATAAAGCACCTTCTTCACAATGGAAGTTTTTTTTCCATTGATAGACATTGATGATGACAATAATGTAAAGGGAATGTTCAGAGCTTCAGGGACTTATCCAAGAAACAATATATTGTTGTTCGTTGCAAGAAGGAAAGGAGACACATATGCTACAAAGAAACCACGGAAACCAAGTTCGTACGTAGTGAAATTTATTTTTAATCCATAATTGTGTTTATATAAATCCAAAGTTAATTGATCCATGTGTTTTTTATGCAGAAACTATAAGAGGCAAAGAAATAAACATCAACGGGAAGCCTTGATCAATGAAATTAGGTTAACCAAAGCAAAAGAGTAGGTGATTGGGGCATACATGAAAGAATTTCCCACTATTGACTTGAATGAGAATTGCGATTTCAATTTTCCATCAGTGCCGAATGGTATGATAGGAGAGGAGGAACCAATCATTCGGGGTTTTGACAATGATGCAAGTATGGATCGTTTTGAGGATGTTCATTACTCTGCGAGTATACCCTCCATTTCAAGACACATGGGAGAACATAGTTCAAACAAAGAGCAACAATTTCATGGTCCGGACGAGTGAATTACTAGTAGGTTGAACGATGCAACCACCAAACAGAACTTGACAACAATGGACACGATGGTGCCCGAGGCAATCATATCCGAGGAGGGAGTTGATTCAGCAAGGGAGATGTGGTTGGGTCGTGAGTTTAACGATCGTGATGCTTTCAGAAGATGCATTGCAAAGTTTGTAATTTACAGTAGCATGTGCGCACCAACATGAAGCAAGTAACTGCACGCTGTAAAGATGCAAATTGTCCTTGGAGAATACATGTGTCTGTGGTTGAATCGGGTCCGGGTGGAAGACCGCAACTGCGTCAGAAGGGTTGTAACCAGCTGTAACTGTAAAGAGAGTGAACACAATCGGGGGACCTGCCGTAATCCTCCCGCTGTTCAGTAAAGGGACCAGTTTTTGGTTTTTTGATGTCTTATGTTACATGTAATTTGATGGGTTTTGTTTATGCATATTAACAACAAAAGTCATCACATTTAATAATATTTTGTTTCAAATATTTTTTTTTATGGCTTCTTCTTTATGCATACGAACAGCAATGTAATCAGAAGAAATTTAATGACATGTCAATGACATTTTGGGTTTTTCCAGATATAATGATCCATTTGGCTTGTTCTTGGTTGTTAATGAATAATTTCCCTCATTTCGTTTTATTTTTTTCCCTTCAATTAATTCAATTCAAGTTGGATTTCCCTCTGCATATAGTTATGTTGGAATGGACCTTATCTTCCCATAAAAACTACTTCTGCTATGTACCTTGTTTTAATATGTAAGGGTCGCCAAGGACCCTTATTTATAACTAATATAGGTCGCTAAGGACGCTGGTAAAGAAACAAATGATGATCAATGGGTCTCCAGCGACCGTTATCTATAACTAATATAGGTCGTAAGGGATGGAGGGAAGGAAACAGATACTGTTAAATGGGTCCCTACCGACCCTTATCTATAACTATTATAAGTCGCTAGGGATGCTGGGAAGGAAACAGATGCTGATCAATGGGTCCCTAGCGATCCTTATCTATAACTAATATATGTCGTAAGGGATACAGGGAAGGAAACAGATGCTGTTAAATGGGTCCCTACCGACCCTTATCTATAACTATTATAGGTTACTAGGGACGCTGGGAAGGAAACAGATGCTATTTAATGGGTCCTTAGAGACTCTAACCTACAACTAATATGGGTCTTTAGGGACGCTGGGAAGGAAATCTGGGCTGCTTTATGAGTCGTTAGGGACGTTTAGAAGCTTTTTATTTTTAAATCATGGTGGATTAACAACAACTATTTTCAGTTTACAATTATGGCCTCATTACATCAAACATCAACTTCAACAATTGTAATAAATCTCAGCCTAAACAACAATTTCATTACATCATTTTCATAGAAAATAACAATTTCATTACACCATACATCAACCTTAACTTTAACAAAAAAAAAAAATTACATCCAAACAAATTCCATCCAAACAACGTGTTCTTTACATTAACCACAAGGAAATATTAACCAAACCAAAAGGCATGGAGACGCAATAAAGGGTATGTCCTGGACGATAATCTAGTCAGAAAAGGCCAAAAGGGAGCATCATACCTTTGACAAACCTTCGACAAAGAAGATGTGGGAGGGGACCACAATTGGTAGGAGGGTGAGGAGCATGAGTAGCAGCTGAAGCGGGTGTTGGAGGGAACCACAATTGTTCGAGGGAGAAATGGGCGCAGACGAACCTGTATGTGCAAATACACTTGTTGACAGCGTTAAGGTCCCTAAAGATGCCAGTTGAAAGTTCTAAAAATAACACCTTTTCAGGCAAAATGATTGATCTGGTGCAAGGTCGGTTAAAATATTTTTTTAGGCCCACTGGTCACCTAAAGTGTGTTTTTTTTTTTTTTTTTTTTTTTTTTTTTTTTAAAATCCTCTATAATAATTGATTAGATATATTTAAGAGGAGAATGTGCGATAAGGAAAAAAAAAAAAAAACTATGTTGAGAAGGATAAGAAAGTTTTTTTTTTTATCAAAGTTGATTGGTAATTTACATTGATAGAGGCGACCATAATACAATTTGGAATAAGAAATTAATTGATTTGGCCCACAAGATGATTATGAGATAAAGGATCAAATGTATAACTTATCATAACAAAGCATTCAATTTGGGGCCGACAAGACTATTTCAAGATAATGGTTTATATTAGTTTTTTTGGCAGGGGAATCAAAAAGTTTATATTAGTGGAATCATTATGTTAAAAAAATGGTGGGTGGCCCAATGGCATATTCACCAGAGCTCTGCAAGACTTAGGCCATGTATCATTGCATCCTTGGCCTTTGTATTCCCTCTACCAAGTACCATCAAAATGTTATTCATAATGAACCTTCCTGTTGGTCAATGGACCTTGATTTTTTTTTCCAATTCATTGGATTGAATGATAAAGATCATAAAATAGAGCCACCATGTGGGTCTACCTCATACTCTTGTAGATTCATCCGATCTCTCAACCTTTCACTCTTGACCTAGTTTTAAAAAGCAAATCTCTCGACCTATGGTATGATAGAGATTTAGAATATGTTTAGGATTAGAAATAGGTGTTTAAATTTAAATTTTTAAGGAACTTGTAGAGAATTAGAAATCCTAAATCTTGGGGATTTTACGGAATTAGGATTTCTAGATTTAAGGGAATTTTAGGGAATAGGAAGCTTTAGGGAGAGATTTTAGGAGGCTTGCGATGACAAGTGGCAGGATGATGTGGTGTGCTTAGGAGCCCTCTATTTCCATTCCCTCACCCCTGCGTTAAATAAATTATAAATAAATATTAATATATAATTTATAATAAAAATGAAAACTCATTAGAAAAATTTTAGGTAGCCAGAAATATTTAGGGAAAGATCAAGTAAATAGTAAAGATTTTAGGACCATGATTTGATTATATTCTTGTTTAGTCATAAATTGAGTATCATTTCAGAATTAAATGTGGATTTTGGAATTAATTCACTTCCACAATGGGCCCCATAGATTAATTAATCCTACCAAATCTCTAAAAAAAATAAAGAGAAAAATGTCCATAATGGGCCCCTCAGATTAATCTTGCTAAATATTGAAAGGAAAATAAGGTATATTAAGTGTGGATTTTGAAATTAACTGGCTTCCACAATAGTCCCCACGGATTAACCATATTGAATGCTGAAAGAAAAAATAAGGAAAAACGTAGCAAAATACTGTCTATGAAAGTGCCCAAAATTTCTACAACTTAAATCTGACATGAGGGTCCCACAAATTGATATGCAATAACATTTAATACATATATATTCACTGATCACTAAAATCATAACCAAAGAGCCTTTATTCTTCTTCTTTTTTTTTTTTGTTAGCTTAATAATACGTGGGGCCCTTTGAAGGTAACTAAAGAGAAGTTATTATTGTATCCTATGTTTTAGGGAATGGATAAATATCTTATTTCAAGAATATCTAAGATTTGCATTGAGATATTTAGGTAATGAGATAGATTTGAAGGGCAATTACGAAATGTGACATTGTAAAAAGTTTGAGGATGCACCACGTGTCACTCTCCAAGGAAGCCCCATGCCGCCACGTGTTGCTCTCCCACAAAAAGGATGCTGCTTTACTATATATAACTAGTGTGAGAGGCCCATGTTCAACATGGACAAGAAAAAAATTAGTATTTTTGAAAATTACATTATAAATAAAATAAATTCAAAATAAATAAATATATTTTAACCTTTTGAAATTCTCTATATTGGATCTATTATAAAGAAAAAGAGTTGCACTTAATTGTTTTTTTCAAATGAGATGCTTTGCTAGTGGTTGGATGTTTCTTTTTCATTACTTTTTGGATAAGTGATCTAATGGCCGCATTTAAATTTGATGCATTTATAGTATGATCTATTAGAATAAAAAGTGGATCATTGATTGGGGGTAAGATACTTGAAAAGGTCACCCCATATATAGGGATCATAAAGGAAAAAAAAAAATTAATGACCAGATGAGGACTTCTTAGACTAGTAGTGGATCATGAAAGCAAGATACTTGTAATGGTTTCCTTATAGATAAGGGTCATCATTAAAAAAAAAAATCAGATGAGGACTTCTTGAAAGCTAAAACATTCCTCTTAGCTTGTCTTATTTCAAAATTTAATTTTTATTGGTTAGAAATTTGAATATAAGAGTGTGGCTGTAAAAGAAAAGGCATATATTTTAATATAAAAGCAAACTGACACGGACCAAAAGAACCAACATATGCAATAATTACTAAAATAATATCTTAAAAGATGATGAATTTAACCCTTACAGTTAACCCAACATAAGGGCTACACATCATATAAGAGACAGTAGTTTACTAAAGTAATAGCATAAGAGCAACACAGGCCAACCAGCATATATGGGATAAGAATTACTAAAAGAAGTTTTAGTACAACCACTTGATATGGAGTTAATTTAGGAGATAAGGTTAGTTGAAAATTTAAATCCCTAAATAATAGATTCTAATTTGATTTAAATATCCACTTATATAGAAAACCGAGATTAGAGGAGATTAGGGGAATCCTATTTGAATTCTAAGGAAGGGTAATTCCAGAATGTAGCATTGCGAAAACTTTTAAAAATGCGCCACATGTCGCTCGATCTCCCACGAATTTACCTGCTGTCTTTTATTATATGTATGTATATATATATATATATATATATATATAGGGAAATGCTCCTATGAGAGATATCTCTCACCTTATATGAGAGATTGGGGTGGGGCCCCTCACATTTAAGCTGCTGGAATTGGATATGAATGTGAGGGCTCCCACCCAATCTCTCATAGGAGCATCTCCCATATATATATATATGTATATATACATATATATATGGTAGATGCTCCAATGAGAGATATCTCACCTTATATGAGAGATAGGGGTAGGGGTCCTCATATTTAAGTTGTTGACATTGAATATGGATGTGAGTGCCCCCACCCTATCTCTCATAGGAGCATCTCCCTATATATATATATATATATGTATGTATATATATATGTGTGTGTGTGTGTGTGTGTGTGTGTGTGTAATATGTGTGTGTGTGTGTGTATGTATGTATGTATGAGTAGGGCTCTCCTAAGCTGAAGCTTACTTTATCCTAAGCTAGAATAGTACAAATTAAAGTTGATTATATTTATTTTTTTACATGATCAAACTGGAAAATCTAGTTCTGATTGGATTTATCTTGATTTTGGAGACAATCATCATGCAAAAAACAACGACAATCAACTTTGATTTGTGGGACAACACTACTTCTGCTTAGGAGAGCTGGCCTATATACATATATATATATCTATATATATATATATATATATATATATAAGGGAATTGGACTGAAGATACCCGCATTAAGGGCTTCTTAATGCAACGAATGCCTTGAACTTCATCGTGAGGCCCACATGCTAATAATCTGAACGATTTGTCTTAAGTCTCATCCCCTCTAGCAACATACTCAAAACTCACTTTGATAGGAGTTTGTCCAATTTTTAGATTTTGTACATGACTGATTACATGATTAGCACAATCTAATATATTCTTAATCAAAATACTTTAAATCTATTATCAATAATGCGCACTGTTAATTTTAGTTGGCTAATTCTCCTAGTAACTCAAGTCCTAATTGAGTTGTAATTTCTATTTCGTTTAGAAAAGAATTGTGAAGTAACCCTTTGACAGTGGAAGACAACTTATGGACTTCTCAAACAAGCCTTGAAGACTTCTAGTTAGGTTTGAAGACGATTAAAGAGTCCACCCAGATGATACCAGCGCCAACAGAGTTCAGTTCTAGAATACAGTCTTGCTATAGCGAGCACCTTGCTTGCTATAGCGAGCTGAGGATTTTTGTCTGATCAGGCCTCTGCATGCTGATTTGTTTCAAACTTAGAAAATAGTTCTATAGAAGTTCCAAAAGAACTTATGCACGAACCTTGGGCTATTTATCGACCCCTTGCAGCCACTAAAGAATTATCGGAGCTATCTAATTCTCTCAAGCATCGAGCATTCGTCCTAGAGAGATTTTGTGGGATTATCTTGTAAAGGGAGACTGCGTTAAAGATATTTTCTTTTTCCTCCTTCTCTCAAGCACCTTGAAGGGACATTCAAGGTGGGTTTCAAGCCAGCATGTGGAAGGTGAACGGCGGGTCGTCGGCAAGTTCTTTACAATCCTTTAGATTGAGTTACAACTGAGTCAAATGTCTAGTGAGTTCACTTGTAAACTCCGATTATATAGTGCTTTGCTTTTCGGTGGTTGCTACCACCTGTGGTTTTTTTCCGAGTAAGGTTTTCCACTTAAAAATCATGTGCCTCCTTTATTTTGTGGTGATTGATTTTTACTTTGGACTTAGTTTAATTGGCTAGATAAATTAATTAGTATTGAAATTCATATTATAATCTGAGAAAGGACCTTCGCCTGTATTAAGGCTTAAATATAAGGTTGACCTAGGTTTAAGTCAAACCTTCACGCACAATCTAACGGTGGGATAAACTTCTATTGAAGTGAAATTCGCGGAGATATCATTGGAGGAGAGAGGATTCAAGATGAACATCCCTAGAATATCATCATGTGGGCCCCACAATGAAATTCCAAACATGCTTTACTAGAAAAGCCTGTTAGAGAGGTATCCATCAATTGTGTACATAAAGAAACAAACACTCAGGCATTATGCTTTTTGATGAAACAAACAAGTTGAACAAATTAGAAAGAAAAGAAGGAAAAACTTACAATTAATGCAATCAGGAGAAAAGGAGAGAGAGAACCCTCTATAAGTGCAAAGAAGTAGACAATTTAATCTGAGTTATTTTTCCTCTTTGACTTGTCAAACTTACAATGCAATCCGGAGAAAGGGAGAGAAAAAGAATACTCTTAGTGCAAGGAGATAATTTGATCTCAACTATTTTCCTCCTTTCACTAGTCACCTATATGATGTTGAGTTCCTTTCTAATTCAAAAAGGGACTACAAGTCTACAACTATACCTGGGATGGGACTTCTAAACAAACTCCTGTTCGGCTGTTCCTTTTCCTTATTAGTTCTCTCCTCTCAAAACACATATATAGAAATGTCTCTATTTCATATTGTCCCAACGTTAATATCCATGAGTCCTTGTGAAAAAAAAAATGAAGTAATCTCAATATATACTTCTGTGTTTATGATGGAGGAGACATGACATGTTGGTGGGACCCCACAAAATCCAGGAAGTCTTAAAACATATTGGATTGATTAAAAAACTAATGATGGAATGATGGAATTCTATGGATTTGATTCTTGGGTTGATTGATTATTGCGAATATGGTGTTTCTCAAATTTGTAGTGGAATCTTTTACTATGTTTTTGTGTCTGTGTGTGTGACATTACATTTAATGCTTGAATACAATTATTGATGTCTTCATTTCTATTTTTTGGCTGATCACATTAGCTGAATGGAGTGTCTCAGATTGAATCCAGTGTTTTGGTTATTAAGTTAGGGCATTTTGATTGTTCCATAAAACTGCTACATTATACAATTTACTTCCATTTTCATATGTTTTATGTTGTTAATTGGATCTTGTTGGCTGATTGGGAAAATGTTATATTTACATTTCCCTCGAATGTATTTTCTATTTACTAAGACGCTTTAACTCATATGTAGCTTAATCACAGTTGTCCTTCTTGGATAAGATTTTTAAGAGAAGAAAAAGGCCAAGGATCGATCCCTTGGTAGGTGTTTGTAGATGAGAATGCCATTCCATTCTTTGTGTCATTTTTCTTTTTCTCTCTTTAATTTATTGATGACATGGGTATCTCTAAGGTCTTTGACTCAACAAGACTATTCCCTCAGGTGTCTACTAAATACACACAAACACACCCCAAGCAAATTTGGTGTGGATTTCAAATACAAGACTTAAAAGAGAGCAAACCCACACCTTGTGTCTCATGTTTCTTAAATAAAAATCTTTCTAACATTATGAATTCCCTCTCCAATTATTGATGTAAGGCTAAAACTTTAAAATTAATTTTCTCTAACATAAAACAGTTGAAATGCCAACCTAATTATTTTTAACTATGGTCAAGGCGGTTGATCAATCCCGTATATAAAAACTTAAAGTAGACGTGGTTGTTGTAAAAGTTAGAACATACATGAAAAATGAGAAACAGCCGAGTGACAATGGTGTATCGTCTCACATAATTGCCCAAAGATCGATCCGTGGGTAAGTATATTGCCTCACATGATTGGTACCACTCACCTATATAGTGAAAAATAAAGAAAAAGTACACATTATTTTATGTAAATCCCCATTTAAATTGTAAGCATAATATGCTTGTGATTCTGTCCTAAGTCCGGTATTTGATGCTCAAGTCTGATCCCTGCCCGATTTCCACTCTCCCCGGCATAAAAACTCAGGCCCAAACCCGGGCCCGAGTCCGAACAAAGCCAACCTTGAATTGGGATTTGGGCTTGGATGGCCCGGCCCAAATCTCCCCTACCGAAAGAGCTAAAACCCCAAGAAAAACCCTTCTTCCCATTTCTTTACCTTACAGAAGATATTGTCCTGTTCATGCAAATCTTGTTTCAAGGTATGGCCTAAAACTTGCCTAAATGAAATTCTTTTCATGATTGTGTTTTCTACAATTCTATTTCAATGGGTCAATCTCAAAGTCCTCGCAGAAACCCATTTACAGAAGAGTTATATCCACCCCATTTGTAACTAGATTTTGATATGTCCGTTCTATCTGTAAAATAGAGGGTTGAGACATCTTTGGGTGTGTGTGGATTTGGATTTTATTAGAAAAATGATAGTTTTTTGGAACCTGATTTGATGGGGTAGTGGAAGATTGTCTGAATTTTTAAGTGGGTGTTTTTGGATTTACTCTGATCTTGTGTGGTTGGATGATTAGGTGTGATGGGCGGTTGTGAAATATGAGATTTCATTAAGTGGGATGGTTTTCTTTTGCTCCTATAGGCCTTAAATGAAGATTGAGACAACACCCATTTTGATTTGGGGGCTGAGAAGGTGGAGAGACAATGCCCTACCCAATGTAATTTCTGATTTTTCATGACTCCTGACAGTACAATTGGAATAGATAACTAACACTTCTATTATAGTGTTCTAACCAATGGTGATTTGGGGACAAAACCAAATGGACTGTATTTTTCTTCTTCTTCTTATTTTTGTGTGAATTGACCTTGGAAGAATAGGGTAAAGAGTGTTTTGATTGGATATAAGATTTAGGAATATCAAGTGAAGAAGCTGACATTTGATGTATTGGGGGATGCAGGAACATACGATCAGTACCCTTTTTTCCAATTGGAATAATTTCATGCTAGTCATTCGGAGGAAGCGGGTTATTAGTAATCATCACATTCTCTTTCCTTCAGTCTCTCTTGCATTATACCGTGCAATCTCTGTGGTTGCAACAAGGCATCAAGGATGTCAAGAGTGGCAAAATTCAATTGGAGATTCTTACATTGGAGTTGAAGAAAAAGAAGATGCCATTAAAGTTGCTAGTTTTATATCAAAAGTCCGTATTGAAGTTACCGATGAGAAAGGAGTTCTTCAATCCCTCCAACATAACCAAGTATGTTGTAGAATTCAGCCTTCACACCATCTTGTTGATAAATTGCTCCAGAGATTTGGAGATGACTGGAAGTCAGCTTTGGGGTTCTTTCGTTGGGCAGCTTCACAGTCAGGCTATACACACACTACAGCAGCATATGATAGGTTGGTGGACATTTTGGGGAAGATGAAGCAATTTGAGGAGATGTATGCACTGGTAGAGGAAATGCGTGGAGCTGGTCTTGTCACACTTAATACAGTTGCGAAGATTATGAGGAGGCTTGCTGGTGCAGGCAGATGGAAAGATGTTGTTAAGACATTTGATGACTTGGGAGATTTTGGATTAGATAAGCATGTTGATTCCATGAACCTCTTGCTTGACACTCTTTGCAAAGAGAAGAGAGTTGAACTTGCACGTGAGGTCTTTTTAGAACTCAAGGCCAACATTCCACCAAATGCCCACACCTTCAACATTTTTGTTCATGGTTGGTGCAAAGCCGGTCGGATTGATGAGGCAAATTGGACAATCCTCGAAATGAAAGGTTATGGAATACGTCCTTGTGTCATCACTTATTCAACTATACTCCAAGCCTATTGTAACCAATTCAATTTTCGTAAGGTTAATGAGCTCCTGGATGAGATGAAAGCCCAAGGTTGCCCTCCGAATGTTGTTACATACACTACTGTCATGCATTCACTTGCAAAATCCCAACAATTTGAAGAGGCCTTGCAAATCTTCGAAAGGATGAAGACAAGTGGATGTAAACTTGATGTGCTTATGTATAATTCCTTGATCCACATATTAGGGAAAGCTAACCAACTGAGCAAGGCCATCCATGTTTTTGAGCTGGAGATGCGCTTGGATGGAATCATTCCCAATGTGTCCACATACAACACTATGATCTCTGTGTTGTGTCACTACTCCCAAGAGCAAAGTGCTCTCAATGTTTTGAGGGAGATGGAAAATTCAGCGTCTTGTAAGCCTGATCTTCTAACTTACAATCCACTGCTCAAGCTTTACTTCAAATTGGGGAAGACAGATGACAATTTGAGAAAATTACTGCATGACATGGTCCACAATCACCACCTCAGTCTTAGTCTTGAAACTTATACTCTCCTAATTCATGGACTCTGTAGGGCAGGCAAATGTGAATGGGCCTATAATCTTTTTGAAGAGATGATGAGTCTAGACATAACACCCAGATATCGAACATGTCGTATTCTTCTGGATGAACTTGAAGATAAGAATATGTATGACTCTGTAGAAAGGATCAAAACTTATGTGAAGCAATTGAAGGGTTCTTATTAAATTATAGAGCATGGAAATGTATACTTTTTTGTTGTAATTTGTTGGAACTTGGAAAGCTTCATTATGGTGGCATTACTTCCTCGTGTGCATGGTCAAATTTATGCTTTCTATTTATTTATCTATTGAACATTTTTATTTCCTTGAAGTTTGGTAGTTAGTGGCAAATCCATTATAGTTTGCCTAAAACAAATATATGATGATCTCGGTATCCTCCACCTTATCATTACCAATTGAAACCAGTATTTTTCTTGAAGTAAGGCATGAACAGAGTGTATTATTGTGTAATGCCTCATGGCACCTAAGATTTTTCAGAATTTCTAAGTATCTTGCTTATGAAAAGTAAGTGGAGAATGAGAGGAAAAACTGGAACTGGTAAGAGACACATAAAACTACTCGCAAATAAAATCAATGAGCGTCACACACATAGTAGTTGGTATTCCATGGTTTGGTCGTCTAAATGGGCATATTTGTCAGTATGGTGATTGGCACTGTCTTGCAAGGTTGTTCTTTGTGAGGGTATGAGTTTCCTGGTCAATTGACATTCTTGTATTTTTAATTTAATTATTTAAATCATTGAATGGATGTTATATTTATGCTTTGTAGAACATTTTGTGTATATATGTATATATAGGGAGATGCTCCTATGAGAGCTTCTCTCACCTTACTATGAGAGAAAAGGTGGGGCCCCTCATATCCATATCCTATGCCAACAACTTAAATGTGGGGCCCCTCACATCCATATCTCATGGGCCCCTCACATCCATATATATATATATATATATATATATATATATATATTTAAACTCAAGGTAAGTGTAATTGTTGGATTCCGTTATTATTTGTGGTTGGAAGGGCAGACTGTTATTATTTGTGTCTGGTTTTATTGAGCATGTATTGGTGAACGCCCTGATACATGTGCTTTCCGGCGTTACAATGCATTATAAATAGTACAACCGAGATGATGTAAGGTCGTGCTTCAAATTCATGAAAATCTATTGTCATTAATTAGAATTCATATCCAATTTCCATCACTCTGCCTTTGTGCTCTTTCATTGAATACTATGATGCACCGTTTTATTCTTGGACTATTCATCATTCCTTATTAGCTCTGTTCAATAACCTATTTTATGCTGTCAGAATCTCCTATGATGATTGACCATTCTGTTTCTCTAAGTAAAAGTAATCTATTTGTGTTTAATTAAGACCATTATTATATGTTTTGAGGTGTTCCTTTTGTTCCACCATTAAAGCCCACTGTTAAATGTCACAGAATGTTCTCCCTTCTCAAAGAATATGTTAGCTATTGTAAAATCAAAAGCAATAGCAAACTCAAAGAGAGCTTTCCACATCTTTCCCTCCCTCAACCATATCCTCCATGTACTTTGTGGTAATCATTTCTTTTGTTCCTTACATGACCATGAAAGTCTTCTTCAATTATAACTTTTATAAATTTTTTCCTTGATTTGAAGAAGGTTAACCTATATGAGGATTTGGCCTAGGATAGACTGGAATGCAGAAACAACATTCATGTAGCTGACTCGAACATAGTTGCGACAAGGCTTTGATGTTGATGATAATTTTTTCTTAAAATCAGTATATCTCGTATTTGCCCATTCATCACTTTCCAAAGTTTCTTTTCATTACTTTCACTTAATTACACTTGAATTGTAACCATTTTTAGCTTATCATTTTCTCTTTTAATTTCTTTAGATTTCTATCAACTACAATGCCTAACTCATTTCCCACTTTCCTGAGTAAAAAAGCATAAACCCTTCTCCAAGGTCCCTAGTCTTCTCCGTGTGCGCTTAGTCTTTTGGCAACAAGCTATGGTTATCCTTCTTTTCATTATGTATACTATTTTAGCACTATTCCTTGTGAAAGTATCCATATTCCAAGCGGGCAATCATAATGGTCTACGTTCTTCACTTCACTCGTCCTCAAAGATGTGAGAACTCTTGCTTATTTCTCACCGCAAGCATGTGCCATTGCTTGTGTACTTCCATCAGATGCCTTAGCCAGCCCTTGCTCACTTTGACACGGCAGCCAGGTTTTGTCACAACATATTAGCTCTGGGTAACACCCTAGCATTAGAATTAACTCTTGATGTAGAATTCATATTGAAGTCTGGCAAGCGGATCATGAATCTAAATCAGTCCTTGATCTAGATTCTGGGCTTTGAATCATTACAAGATGAAGAATGGCCCATGGGAGAGAAAATTAGTATTACTATCAATATTATTTATTATTAACCAAAAATTTGAGAATCTTGATAAATTGAATAACCAAAGCGAAATTCCTCTGAAATTCAAGAAAAAGAGGTCTTGGAGATAAAAAGAAGCTGCTTGGGTAGCATCTTAGTCAGTGTTCCAAAAAAAGAAAACCACGACATTTAGTGCCTGAGCTTTGCTGGAGCATGTGTTTATTTTTTAGGTTATTCTCAACATTGAATGCTGAGGATGGTGATGGATTTTGAAGATTTCCACAAGTTTATATCTAACCAAAAGAATAATATGGGGTGCAGTAAGCGTACTCATGAGAACTGTGTTAGCACCCAAACAAAAAAAAGAAAGAAAGCATCCCATGAGAAATATGATGGGACAAGGCTTGCACACTCCATAAGATGAATTGCATCCATTACTCTTGAAATCACAATTGCACTTAAAGTGCATCCATTACTCTTGAAATCACCATTGCACTTTAAAGTTCCATATTAGTTTTACTTCTAATGCTCCATCTCAGTTATATGAAAGGAAAGATTATATATTTTGCGAATGCCACTTAGCCCTTTAACCTTCAAATTCTCTGTCATGAATGATCTCCTGTTTATCCATGTATGAACTTCCTTCAACATCTTCAGTTTCCTTCACCTAGTCAGAATTTGGTGGGACTTTCCCATTTCCTTTCTCACCTTCATATCCTCCACTTGTTATTTGTGCTTCTCTTATATAACAATTTCTTTGTTAACTTATGGTTTTGGCATTCCACATGATGTCCTTATCGTTGAGAATATTGAAAAAAAGTTGGGTTTATTATTAGTAACTTGGGTCATTTGGGTTTATCTGCAATTATTGGATTTACTTTAGGATAGACTTGTAATGGGATAAGTATTGTTGATTAAGAGATTTGTGTCAAAATCATTCTTTCAAGATGTAGTCCATTAATTTCAACATGATATCAGAGCTTTGGTTTTGTTTTTTTGTTTCCCAAAATTTTTCTTTTTCTTTTTTTTTTTTTTTCGTTTTCTTAGTAGTATTGTTAGTCTATTGTTTTCTTAGTAGTATTGTTAGTCTAGGGATTTTTCATGGCCTTCTATAGATCGAAGAAAGGAGAAATCATTGAACTCTTCAAGAAGAAAGCATCAAACTCTTCAAGAAGCCACTGCAAACAAAGGTATCGAGAGATCTCGTTTCCAGAAGCAGCAATACCACAAGAAAGAGGGGTTTGGGTTCTACCAGATCTATTTTCTGTGCATCCAACACGATTCAATCGTGATTTTGCATGGCCCACCAGCATCTTTTCTCTTGTTCCCATTAAAAAAAGGGCATGCGTTTCTCTGCCTCACAGAACCAAGTTTATGGCATATCGGCATAAACAGGAGAGATTCTTCTCTCCCTTTCTGGCACAAATCACAAGGCCATTGGACTCTTCTCCACAAAGTGCACTGAGTTTCATTGATCACACATCCGCAGGACTACAGTTTTCCAATATTCACTCAGGCAGTATTGCAGTAAGACTTGAGCCACTATGCAATTCAGTAAGTTTACGGTCGCCATTAAGTTTACATTGATCACACATCAACACTTCTATATCAGCCACAGTGCCATGTCAGCAGCCAAATCATCAATAATTTCATCCGTGTAATCTCCTAATCTTATTTTTGTTCGTCAAGTTGCATTATCCACATGCTTTTGGGAAGATCACGACAGATCTGACATAATGGGCCACCGGCTCTGACAAATTCAGACAGAGTGGGAAGCGACAGAGATGGACCCACAGACAGACGGTGACTTTCAGTAAAGCATAATGGACATTGTGACAAAGACATCAATTGAGAAAAGGAGTTATATTGCTGTGATCAACTCAGAGTAGTGCAGCGAAAGTTTGTTCAGGACTTTGAATCTACAGTTTCAGGTTATTCTTTTCATAAAAATCAAGTTTATGAAATTGTTCAAGGCCTCAGGGGGAGAAGAAGATTTATGGATACTTGACAATTACTTGGTATTGTGAATCCACGTAATCATTTTGGGTGAGGGTTCACCCTAAATTCGTGTGAGAATGCTGTGTAGCATTCAGGCTCATAGGATATGTTATGTAGCAACCATGGGTCAAATTTAATCAGCAATGTTGCTGAGTGTTTGATTTGTGGACCACTTATAGTTTTCATCTCCTTCATCTGTCAAGTTTCAAAGACAGATCGAAGATCCATCTACAGGTGTTGAAGATCCATCCTCGAGTGTTTGAAGATTTATCCTCGAGTGTTGAAGATCAAGCTGATTTTAGTAATGGACTTAGGCGATGTGGGACTTCTCAACACTCGCCCTCACATGCAATCACAACAGATTTCGTGGACGGGCCTGCCACGTGGGCTGCACAAGAACGACGAGATCAGAACCCGCTCTGATACCATGTTGATAACCACTTACTCTAAAAGCTTAAGCTGATAGAGAACGGGTGTAACAATGTATATCAATGTCACAACACTTATGACTATAGATCTATGATTCCTCGGTCCTCTACATGGGGGGACCCACTTTTCATGAGAGACGATTGGTATGGTGGGCCCTTCTTGCAGATAGGGTCTAGTACAGAACTATCACAGTTGGAAAATTAAAGCTATCTGTATTCGCATTCCTTCCATTGCTCTCTAGCTGCATGTTTTCCTTTCTGAGAGAATTTGAAGGAATTCCCCATTCACTGAAGGAGATATCAATGGGGGCACATCACTAGGAAAACAACTCACGTGCGTACTTTCTCTCAGTAGATTTGTACATGTACTGAAAATGATTTTTCAGGATGTCTACATTTCTTAAAGCTCGGGATCGGATAATTCATCTTGAATTGACAGCAGGTAATTGGTCTGCATTTCTTTCTTACTGGAAGTACCATCATCGATGAAAATACATGCAGGAAAATGATCACTCTGATCTTTTCTGGTACAAAACATTAACTGTAGCATTGATGTTGCGTGTGCAAAGAAATGACAATGAACTGCAGTGCAGCGAAGTATTTAGACACAACCTCTCCATTAAGGAGGCAATTGAGGTGGTTGGTCAAAGAACATTTACTGCAGGGGTTGATAAAGAAGAAAATGGTCCAAAAGGTGGTGGTGGTGATCCTATGAAGGCTTCAACCTTCAGCAAAGAAGCCCAGTTCACAACAGTAGTCCATGCCAATATCCTTTAAGGATGTGTAGACCTGAAGGTCTTGTTAATATCTGTACTGACTGTGCCACCTGCTTGACTAGCACCCTCCATTAAGTGACCTAAAGAGGAAGAATTTGGAAACTCTCCTCTTTGAAGCCCTCAAATGTTTTCTTAAGCTTGTCAACCGTGCACAAATAAAGGAAAACAACACTATCAAGGCTAAGAACCGATCTTCAAAAAAAAAGGCTAAGAACTGATCATAAATGAGTTGGACATTTTCTTTTGCTTCTATCACTTTGGTTGTTCTCGTCTTTGTAGATATGGGATCTGAACTGTCTTGGTGGAATTCAATAGGTGTAGAAGTATTGGCAAGGCTCAGCACAATTTAGCTCTTGTTGTGGCTTCTGTGTGTTAAACAGGCCCAAGGCCCAAAGGCCATTAGTAGTCAAATGCCTTATCTCACGTGGAATTGATTGGGTCAATATTGAGACAACTGTAGCTTTCCTAACTTAGAATAGCAATTGTTGTAATTAGTTGATTTCCTAACTTAGGTTGATGATTGATATAATTAGATTGTTTTCCTTTCTTAGAGCCTTAATTAAAGGCATGTAAATACCTATATAATGATGTACAGTCTTCATAGAAAGACACACAGAATAATAGTTTCTCAAGAATATTCAGAACTCTTTCAATCGTGAGTTTGTCATGGTATCAGAGCGAGGCTCAAGGCAGTCTTGATTCTAGAGATCTTCATTGTATCAAGGGATTAAGGATAGAGAGAATAAGTTAGTGCTACAGAAATAGATCACGATTGAAAGAGTTCTGAATATTCTTGAGAAACTATTATTCTGTGTGTCTTTCTATGAAGACTGTACATCATTATATAGGTATTTACATGCCTTTAATTAAGGCTCTAAGAAAGGAAAACAATCTAATTATATCAATCATCAACCTAAGTTAGGAAATCAACTAATTACAACAATTGCTATTCTAAGTTAGGAAAGCTACAGTTGTCTCAATATTGACCCAATCAATTCCACGTGAGATAAGGCATTTGACTACTAATGGCCTTTGGGCCTTGGGCCTGTTTAACACCCCCCCTCAAATTGATGCGGGAGAATCAACAAGCATCAATTTGTCAACCAAGAACTGATGGCGTGGTCGTGGAAGACCTTTGGTAAGAATATCAGCAATTTGAAGTTCAGTGGAGACATGCGGAAGGCTGATGACATCACGTTTAAACTCATCACGTATGAAGTGACAATCAACCTCAATATGTTTAGTGCGTTCATGAAAAATCGGATTTTCAGTAATCCGAATTGCACTTGTATTATCAGCATAAAGAGGGGTAGCTCCTTCTGCTGGAAAACCAATGTCAGAGAGCAGACCACGGAGCCAAAGAATTTCGGAGCAGGCAGCAGACATGGCTCGGTACTCGGCCTCGGTAGAGGATTTGGAGACTTTTTCATGTTTCTTGCATTTCCAAGAAATGAGACTATCACCCAAAAACATGCACCATCCTGTCGTCGATCGGCGAGTATCCGGACAACCAGCCCAATCAGCATCGGAATAAGCTTTGAGAGATAGAGGATTGTTGGATGGAAAGAACAACCCACGAGTCGGTGTGCGGATAAGATATCGAATGATGCGGCGAACAGCAGCCAGATGAAGGTGACGAGGAGCAGTCATAAACTAACTCATCAGGTTGACTGCATAAGATATATCAGGACGAGTGATCGTGAGGTAGATCAAGCTGCCAACTAATTGGCGATAGGCAGTAGGATCGGAAAGAAGATCGCCCTCCTCGCGACTGAGTTTGACATTCAATTCGACCGGCGTATCTACAGGAGCTGAAGCAGTAAGACCAGCCAAGGCAATGAGATCAACAGTGTATTTGTGTTGATTTAGAACTATACCCTGAGTCGATTGATGAACTTCAAGACCGAGAAAATAGTGTAGGGGGCCGAGATCCTTCATGTGAAAAGTCTGACGAAGAGACGCTTGAAGCTCCTGAATCATGGTTGCATTAGGACCAGTAATGACGATGTCATCCACATAGACAAGGAGTACGGTGATCCCGGATGGAGCACGATGTAAGAACATAGAAGGATCATATGGACTTGGATGAAACTCCAATCGTAGAAGAGCAGCCTGAAATTTCTCAAACCATGCGCGGGGAGCTTGTTTCAGACCATAGAGGGAGCGACGTAGTTTGGCAACCATACCAGCCCCGGATGAGCAGCCCGGAGGCAGGCGCATATAAACATCTTCTTTTAGATCACCATGGAGAAATGCATTTTTGACATCCATTTGATAGAGAGGCCAAGACTGAGATGCAGCAATAGCAAGAATAGTGCGGACGGTGGTCATCTTGGCAACCGGAGCAAAAGTCTCATCATAATCAATGCCATATTCCTGCCGATTTCCAAGAGCGACAAAACGCGCCTTATATCGATCTAAAGAGCCATCAGATTTTAACTTGAGAGAAAATACCCACTTACAGCCAATAGGTTTGACACCCACAGGAGATGGGACAATATCCCACGTATGATTTTGTGCTAACGCCTCCAATTCCTCTTGCATAGCCTTGTTCCAACATGGGTCCTGCACAGCCTAAGAATAGGATTGGGGAATGGAAGAGGAAGATAAAGTGGCCATTAAGGAAGTATGGGAGAACCCATAACGGGATGGTGGGACTGAAATCCGAGTGGAGCGACGCAATGAAGAATGGCCGGAAGGAGCAACTGCCGGTGTTGGATCAGATGCCGGAGGAAGAGCGGGAGGGGGATCCCTGGTAGGCGCTGTGCTGTTCCGTCTGTGATACACAAAATTGGGATTAAAACGAACAACTGACGTGTCGTCAGAAAAACCAGGTAAGGACACAAAAGAGAAGTCAGGAGGATCAATGTGTTTTTGAAAAAAATACTGATGTTCAAAGAAAACGACATTCCTAGAGGTACGGACACGACGAATGTGAGGATCATAACAAAGGAACCCTTTCTGGAAGGGTGCATAACCTAAAAACACACACTGAGCTGATTGTGCTGTGAGTTTTGTCCTCTCAGAAGGAGGCAAGTGCACAAAACAAGTGGAGCCAAAAACATGAAGATCCGCATAGGATGGATCGGTTTGGTACAAACGGTAATATGGGCTTTGATTCTCAATGGAGGGTGATGGCATGCGATTGATAAGATGAGCGGCTGTAGCCAGTGCCTCAACCCAAAAACGAGTAGGAACGGAGGACTCCAGAAGAAGGGAACGCGTGACATCAAGGAGATGTCGATTTTTCCTTTCAGCGATCCCATTTTGCTGGGGAGTATAAGGACAAGATTTTTGAGAAATAATGCCTTTTTTGTTGCAAAAACTGTTGAAAATCAGAGGACATGTATTCCCCGCCAGAATCAGATCGTAAGATTTTAATGCAGGTGGAAAATTGATTTTCAACATAAGCCAAGAAAATTTTAAAAACAAAGAAAACATCAGATTTTGAATGGAGAAAGTAGACCCATGTAAACCGACTGAAGTCATCAATGAAAGTCACAAAATATTTGTAGTGGGCATGGGAAAGAGCTGGAGCAATCCCCCATACATCACTATGAACTAAATCAAAGCACTTAGAGGTGTGTGAAGTGGAATGAGGAAACGGAAGAGTTTTGCTCTTCCCCATTTTACAAGTAGCACAGTCAAAAGGCACACAAGAAGAGAAACCAGGAGATTTATTTAATAAACCAGAATTTAACATAAGAGAGAAAGCCTTTGAATTTGGATGTCCTAGACGATTATGCCACAATCGGCAATTATCTCTAAGAGAAAAACAAAATACATTATTGTCAAAAAGATTCCTAGAATTGTGAAAAAAATCCAGTGGAAACAAGCGCCCACACTTAGGTCCCCTCGCGATCTCCTTCCCGGACATCTGGTCCTGCACAACACAACCAGAAGAAGAGAAAGAGACATTGCAATTATTTTCAACAAGTTGTCCTACGGACAATAAGTTGGAAGTTAAATTAGGGCAAAGGTAAACATTTCTCAATGGGATGGGACCAGGGATATCACCAACAGCAGTAATGGGAACATGTTCACCGGCAGCAGTTTGAATTTGAAGAGGACCATTGTAACTTGTCATAGTGGAGAAGGGGGTGGTGGAATTTGTCATATGATTAGATGCCCCAGAATCAATGAACCAAGTAGAAGATGAAGGTAACTTACCTGAGAGACCAAAAGCAGATAGGGCATTGATAATCATTTGTTGAACTATTTCAGGAGTGAGAGATGAGGAGGGCCCAGGCTGTGAGACAGATGAAGGAGCAGGCATAACTGAGGAAGCCACATATGCGTGTGGAGTCGGAGACTGTGAAGTCTGATACTGCTGAGCCGGATACTGTGGAGTCTGAGACCGTGTTGACGGACGTGGTGGACGACGGCGATATTCAGAGATGATATGTCCCGACCGTTTACAGTAACTGCAGACTTTCTGTTTACACTGAGAGGCAAGGTGCCCAAATTTCTGACAGCTGTAGCATTGGGTTTTGCTCAAGTCTCGAGGCGGAGGCTGAGAAGTTTTATTGGCCGAGAACGCGAATGAATAGGTATCAGTCTTCTGTTGAGCAATATGAGCCGAGGTCATAAGACGCTGTTCTTCGCGTAAAAGCTCATTCAAGCAGACATCTAATGAAGGTAGTGGTGTCCGATTCATCAGAGCAGACCGAACACTTTCAAATTCATTCCGCAGTTTCATCAAAAACTGATCTCGCTGACTAGAGGCCTGAAGGTCTTGAATAACGGTCAACACATCGTCAGCCACATCCGCATACTTAATACTATCGTATTCCGACCATAGTGTACGGAAACCAGAATAGTAGTCTTGTACGGACAAATTCCCTTGTGTATATTCAGCAATTGCACATTCAAGATGGAATTGTCTGGCAGAGTTATCTTGATGGTATATTTTCTTCAAATAGCCCCACATGGCTTTTGAAGTGGGGTAAGGCTTGAGATTCATTATCAGATGAGGCTCAACGGATCCCAGAATCCAGGATTTGATTTTGGCATCTTTAGTATACCAAGAGGAGATTTTCTTCTCATCCTCAGTGGGTTTAGGGTCCGTGCCAGAAACAAAACCCCATAATTCCTTTGCTTCGAGATATGTTTGAAATTGGAAAGACCAGGCAGGATAATTCTTTCCAGTAAATTTGATCAAAGTGATCTCAGATTTGTCCATCTCAGCTGTATATTGTGAAACAGTGAAACAACAAGTGATAACTTAGCAAAATCTGATGGTCCTGAGTCAATATCAGAGGACTGATATAAGGCAGCCTTTTATTCTGTCTTCTACAGTAAACAAGATTAGTACAGAACAACGGAACTATGAACAGGACAATAAGGGAGCAAAAACGGCCAAGTCGTCAGTGTGTAAAACTCCACGTGGGCCCCACCAGATGATCTATGGACAGATCAGATCCAAGGGATGATAGGAGGTCCAATTTCCGCAACTGATGGAGGAAGCGCTTCTCAAATCTGATCAAGATCAGAGATTCTGGACGGCTGAGATGGAATCTCGTGGACAAAAAGTGAAAAACCTTGAAAATAGAAGATGGCCAACTTCTGATGAGAGAAAAAATCTGGAAAAATCACTAGAATTCCTGATAAATACCTGCGACCAGTCTGGGCTGTTTCCGCAGATGAGTGGATGATAATCTGAAGTGGGCCACGATGGATCGGAGATGATCTGAGGTGAGCAGGGGTGATCTGCAATGGAGAAAAAGATCCTGGATCTATTTCTGTAGCACTAACTTATTCTCTCTATCCTTAATCCCTTGATACAATGAAGATCTCTAGAATCAAGAATGCCTTGAGCCTCGCTCTGATACCATGACAAACTCACGATTGAAAGAGTTCTGAATATTCTTGAGAAACTATTATTCTGTGTGTCTTTCTATGAAGACTGTACATCATTATATAGGTATTTACATGCCTTTAATTAAGGCTCTAAGAAAGGAAAACAATCTAATTATATCAATCATCAACCTAAGTTAGGAAATCAACTAATTACAACAATTGCTATTCTAAGTTAGGAAAGCTACAGTTGTCTCAATATTGACCCAATCAATTCCACGTGAGATAAGGCATTTGACTACTAATGGCCTTTGGGCCTTGGGCCTGTTTAACGAGTTTGTCACTGTGATCTTGCATGCCTTGTGTTTTGAATGGAATGAGTCCTTTGTTGTTTGCATTTAACTCACAGAGGTACTTGTTTTTCTTTTTTTCGTTTTTTTTTTTTTTTTTTTATCTTGTTCGTTTTTTATTCTCTTTTGGTCTTATTATTTGTTATTTATCCTATAATAGTAGACACTACTGCTTCTAGTATTTTTATTATTACTACGGTTAATTTCATGGGGCTTCAATGATAATGGTGGCTTCCATGTCCTTAATAGGGATGAGTGGAAAAGTAAAACTACTAGGCCAATTCTAGATAGATGGGTAGCTTTGATGAGATGATGATGACAGCTGTTTTTCCTATGAAGTTTGTGTCTTCATAATTTTAATATTTAATTCTTTCCTTTGTTCTGTTGACTTTTTCTTAGGATCTATACCTTATGGCAATTATAGATACACTACATAACTAGTAGCAAATTTTTGGAATACGCCAAAACTCTGTACCCTAAACCCCTTAAACCTTATGACATATTAAGACGGCGAAGTCATCTTTAGGTAAGGTTATGAGCTCTTAAAATCCATAGTGGTATCTTCCCATGTTGGGTTATGAATAGGTGAGGTATGGAGGTTTAGAATGTCGCATATATAGCACTGTTCCCAAGTCTCAAGGTTTGAGGTTTAAGTGAGGAACTTGACATATATGTATACTTGACACTGCAGTTGCACTCAAACAACATACTTTAGATGTCCCATTGAATTCCAACTTAGTTGCACTCAGTGGCAAGTAGAACAGAAAATGCAAAAATGTAACTAAAATGGCTTATACCTCCGCTTGTCCATTTCAAGCTACCAGAGCGACGCTCGGAAGACTTGGATATTTCTTCTTGTACCCTGTAAAACCATGTGTGATTAATAATAGTGCCTGTGGGCTATTTCATTCTCAGGAAAAGCCAGCATTCTATCTTTTCAATGATTTTTGCTTCATGAATACTTGAGGAAGTAGGAACCCTCTAATGAAACTGACACTGCAATTGAAGCTTTTGACAAATGTGCAAACCATCGGTTCTTGTGTTTATTTTAAATTTAACTGCTTCATTCAATTGTTTTCTTTATTTGATGGTTCCTATGTTTTAAGTCTTGTTGCCAGTCTAATTCAATTGGAATGGCTTAAATACTTGGTTTTGGGTGCTCAACTTGTGGGAAGTGTGTTGATAATTGCGTTGCTAATCGTGCCTAGTTATCCAATGCTTTGCAGTTCACATTTAAATATGAGATAAGGACTTGTTTTCCTGCAAGGAAACAGAAATCTCAGATTCTCATAGATCTGAAGTCTTTTTTTTTTTTCTTGATCCTCTAATAAAGAGAAAAATGAATCCCTATGACTTTGATAGGAATTACTGAAAAACTTTGTAGAACAGATTTGACCGCTATAAATGAACTGATACTGAATAAACAAACATCTCCTCTTGATAGGCAAAGATTCTCTTTGAAAAGTAGTTTGGGTGTTCCTGTGTTTCTTTTCTCCTCAATGTCTCCTCTGGATCAGCAAAGATCTTCTTTGAAAAGTAGTTTAGGTGTTTTGTGTTGATTTTTTTCTTATGGTGTTTTGCTATGCACTGCTCAGCTGTTTACTTAATGGAAGTTTTCATTCAAAAGGAAAAAAAAAAAAAAAAGGTCTAGTCCCTTCTGCTGGAGCTTGAAGAATTCCCACACAGCATATTCAGGCTGTTTGTTGTTGTATCTGTTGTATCCCTGCAGATATTTCTTTTTCTAATCATACAATCAAAAGTACACATATTGTGATTCCTGTTATAGGAGTAAAAATAAGGATAAGCAGCCACAAGAAGTCCAAATCAATTTCTTTTCAACTCATTTCAAGAAAAAATAATTCCTGTTGAAAGATCTTCAACATCCTTATTCAGGATTCCATCTTACTACTAAGGATCTCGAGTCTCAACTGAAGGATCTCAAGTCTCAACTGATTCGTCTTAACCTGAACTGTTTACAGGCGGTAAATCCAACATTTTCGTGCCGTCATTTAACAATAGCCCCTGGGTTGTTGAGATGGATGTTTTTCCCACAAATTCATGCTATGGTACTCTTAATTTAATATAAGTTGTGTCTAATATTAATTTAGGTTTATTACTATTTGTGATTTGAGAGTAAATAATCAATCTATTATTACATACAATTTTTAGTATTTTGTAATTAATTTTTATGGATTCCAGTTTATCAAAAGCTTCTTGATGTTGGTGCGTCCAAGTCACAGAGGTCGATGTGCATCTTTCAGTCTATTGTTTCTTTGCCTCCTATGACAATGCATAAAAAATATTTCTTTTCCTATTATCATCGATTGCTTGATGGTAAGAAAGCAATCGGAACATGATCTGAGTATCTGATTATTCAAGTTTCAATCACATAATTGCTATCAGCTTGATTACACTGTTGAAAGTGTATCTAAAAGGTTCATGATTCCTGAGTTTCACTAAAAGGGTTTTGATTTTTTAGTGATAGAATCAAGATTCAATTGAATGCTGGCTTGTAGGATTGCAATCTTTTCTTCCTGGTTTGGACCAATATACCATATTGATAGAATGCAGTAAGACTGAATTATAGATTGTAGATTGCAATTTTTTTGTTGGATCAAGATACACATTGAAGTCTCTCTCTCTCTCTCTCTCTCTCTCTCTCTCTCTCTCTCTCTCTCTCTTCTTTGTAGCTTTTTGGTTCTTGGGTCATCTTCAACATCATTCTGGAATAAGAGCCCATTTCCATTTGGTTCTTGGGGGCCTCTTAGGTCATCTTCAGTTCCATCTCTTGGGTCACTTTCAATGTCATATCCTCATTGCTTGGTAGAAATCTGCATTCATTTGGCTGTGTATGTCTGTAGCACCCTTATTTATCGTTTCTTGGGTTCTCTCTCTCTCTCTCTCTCTCTCTCTCTCTCTCTCTCTCTCTCTCTCTCTCTCTCATACACTTTATGATCCGAAACACTACATGTGTATGCAACCCCACTTGGAGGACTTGTGTTTATAATGTTGACACATGGGATTATCATTGAGTCACACTCGCATGATCCGAATCTCCAACAGAAGCTTAAATTTGTGTTTTTAATATAAGATCACAATTTTCTGGGGCCCCTTTGATGCTGTCGTTTCCTTTTGCCAAGAAATCTGGTTGATTGATGCTATACAATGCGTGTGAGTATCATGGTTGATTTTGGTAGGAAATTAGAGATGTAATAACTAATAAAGTTCCCCAACCTTAGCAATCTTAAGAAGGATCACATCCACATGACAACAGTCCACTTGCAAAAGTTAAAGTAACTGAAATAACATGTGAGCAAACAGGTATTCCTCAAGCTTTATAATCTTTTGGCACTGTTTTGGATCCAAAGAGCTGGTGTTAAATGATCTCATGTAATTAGTTACAGTTTAAAAAATTAACTCGGCTTGACTTTGACTCGACTGAAATGTCCCACGTCCGGTCAAGCTCACCGGAGGTATGCCTTAGGAGACTCAGGCTAGTCAAGTTTTAGCACTATGGTTGTGGGGTTACATAAGGCAAGAACTTCTATATTATGTGAGTTCTACTTTGAGAACAAACTGTGCTTTTTCATTCAGTCAATAATCATGATTATAGAACTGTGGCCGCATGATGAGTGCCAATAGATAGAAGATCTTATGGTGGGGGCCAGTTTTTTGACCGGCATTGATTTCGCGATTACCATGATTGTGATTAGAGGTCTGGTTAGAATTAGCAAAAACTCAGATGGGTTATAGTCACAGTTTAGTTGATGATGACAAGGGCCATTCCTGGGTGCCTCTCCAACTCATGGTCAAGACTGACAATGTAGGCAGGTAATTGAGCCCTGCTACTTGTCCCGGGTTGCCTGGGGTCCGTTGGATCCCAAGAGCCCTGGGGATCCAACGGACCCCGGGGGAGTTTGTCCCGGGTTCTGTCCAGAACCCGGGACAAGTAGCTTTTTCGCAGGTAATTCTGTTCTTTTGAGGAGTTATCCTTATTATCCATGTGAAAAAGTCACGACACAGTCTCTGAGAGAGAGAGAGAGAGAGAGAGAGGGAGGGTAAAAAGCAGAGAAGGTAAGGGGAAAAGGAGAAGAAAGACATGGACATTTTCCTGCATTATTGCAGGTCATGCCTCCCACCAACTGTGATCTATGAGTGCAGCACCCAAAGCAATTAAGCTGACATTCACATGGCCTCCCTTTTTCTAGTCCTTAGAGTGGGGTCTGGTCCATACCTACCTTTTTCAATTCCTCGTCTATGAAAATTTTACATGAGGGCTACTTTACCGACATACATGAAAATGATATAGGACATTAAATAAGTGTGCGTTGATACATGATATCCGGATATTTGTGCAAATCCAATGTATCCATGGTTCGATATGATACTTATATTGATATTCGATACTACACCGATATTTATAGGGTTTAAATTTAGCATATCCTACTTTGAAAGTTCATTATTTCATTTAGTTCTTAAGATTTTTATACTTCTCAACATAAAAAAAAAAGTTAGAAAGGAGGGTTTGCATGTGGACAGGAGGGTTTACATCTGCCCTTAGGGATTAGCTTTCGGCTATTCAGAATCGAGTGTCTCTCGGACTCAAGGCCAAAGGCTCCTAGATTGGCCTGGGAGGGAGATACCTTGGGTTATAAAAAAATTGTTAGAAGGGAATATAGACAATGATAATTTCATTAACTCAAACATGACTTAAAAGGAAAAATTGGGATACCCATATCCATATCAATGTCCTAAATTTCTTAAAGTGCAGAGTCGTATGTACCCGTATTCATATCTGGCCATCATAGGCGTTGATGCATGATCCATGCCTTTAATCACCTTTATGAGAAATTCATGAGACTTTTGCCTCTACGATGTGGACCACATTGAAGGTATGGCTTTTGATCTACAAGCTACAAATACCTTCATTCCTTCATGTATCTATATATGTGTGGTCTTAGAGTTTCCTGCTCCTAGGGAGGGTTGGTGTCCCACAACTGTCAAGCTAAATTTATGAAGTCTCCTTTCAATAAAGGAAACCCTATCCCTATATCATACACTAGTCAACCAAATTTTTAGTTTCATTTGAACGAAAGTAGCAAATCTACGTCATATGTGGATGACAAAATATTATAGCAAGTAAAATTCATTGATACTAGATGATATAATTTTGAAACTTTTACTGATGAATCTAGGATAGATGATATACCTACAAAGCTTGATCCATGCGGGAGCCCATGAATCCACGAGTTTCAGTTACTTATGATCCATCCAAGGACGCTATCTAGCGTAAAACAGGAAAAAAAAAAAAAAAAAAAAAAGGAGGAAGAAGAAGAAGTTGCTCTCTCTCAAAAAAAAAAAAAAAAAAGAGACCCCATTTTAGTTAGGCCTCCAAAATGAAATATTTCAACTGATTCGGAATTTCTGTAAAATGTTTAGGAGTTATATTTTTGAGAAATAAATAAAATAAAAATATACATATATACATATATGCTCAACTTAAGGAGCAAGGCTCTCCTAAGTTCAAGCTTAGGATAAGATAAGCTCAAGTGTGTGGTGGGGCCCATTTGAGGACCTACATGGGATGGGGATGAGGGGGATTTCAAGGACTTCCTGGGATTTTCCTCTCTACAAAAAATCAACCTCAACCGTAATTTCTATTATCTTCATATGGGCCCAAAATTTTAATGGTCAACAGTCCATTTGGATCGATACATAGTCGATCCAACGGTCCAGTAAATTCGGATCCGACCGAACGTTGGTGAACATGTGCAATTTAGAATGGTCATGTATTTGGTCCATTTGGATGGACCAAAGGTGAGCCCAACAAGCAAGATCTTACGAGATTTTATCATAAGCTTGAACTTAGGAGAGCCTTGCTCAACTTAAGTGCTTAATTCATTATAATAAAATAATATTATAAGATATAAGTATAAAAATTAAGCACATTTCATAAAAATAACCTTAACAATCTTTAATATCGAAGTTTGGACACATTTCCCACAACATTTTAGTTATTTCAAAAATGTTAGAAACTTCATCCATTTCGGTCAATTTCGGCTGAAATTATGTTTTTAGCTTAAGTTGACCAAAAGTCAAATCGAAAAGTTACAATATGCATTTCGTTTCGGCTTTATTACCAAAATAAAAAATTTTGGCCATTTCGGTCGAAACGAAATAAAATTGATAACTATGAATCCCAACCGTCATTGGCATTTTCTCATGGAAAAAATAAATATTTTCGAATGAAAGCACCATTTTCATGTTTGGTATGATCCATTTTTTTCAAGGAAAATCATTTTCAAATAATACATTGTGGTTCGCGCACTATTGAATTCGTAGTGCTTAGCTCAATAATATGCTATTTTTATGTCATATGTCCAAGCATAGGTACTGAAAAACTCTTTTTCAGTTACTAGTATCTACATTTCTCTCTTTTTTCCAAAGGTGATTCCCATTTCTTTTCTTCATTCTTTTAATATTCTGCCATTGATGATGGACAGATGCAATGGTGTCAAGAAGAAAAATACAATGCTTATGATAAACCCATAAAATTATTTGTATCTCCAAAGACATCAAGACAATGTGGTTAGATGATTCCAAGATACTTTTGTAATGAACTTTGAATCCAACGATAGAAAGAAGGACAAATGCAAACAACAAAAGCTTATCGTGATTTTTTAAGGGTTGAAATGTTGCTTCTTGACAGTATGTGATGATAAGAAAAACGGCTCAAACAAAAAAATTTAAAAAACTTACCATGTTTTTGGAGGGCTCATTTGCCTCCTTCATGCTTGAATTGGTTCAAATTGATGGTAAAAATGAAGGCTTCATTAGAAGAATACTGAAGTGGTGCCCACTTTGTGTCAAAAGAGGGTTCGCTTGTTTTTACAAACCACCACCACCAACCAACCCCACCCCCCAATGAAGGCTTCATTAGAAGAATACTAAAGTGGTGCCCACTTTGTGTCAAAAGAGGGTTCACTTGTTTTTACAAACCAACCCCCCCCCCCCCCCCCCCCCCACCCACCCACCACCACCACAAAAACAACATAAAAAAAATAAAAAATAAAAATAAAAAGTGGGTTCACTTGGGTAGAGGAAAATGGGCCTTCCAAGGGTCATGGACTTTTTTCTTTTTTTCTTTTTGGCTATCAAAGGGTTCCCAACCCTTTGAGCTGGACTAATACCTCTGGACCCAGAGGAAAGCCGAGTAAATTCCCCTGTAGCCCCAGTGTGGTAGTGCAGTTTCAAACTTACAACCTTTACGTACAAACCGTGGACCTAGGCCAATTGAGCTACCCCTTGGAATTATAGGTTATTAAAAGTGATTATCTAAAATGGGTGCTAGTTTAATAATAAATGTACACAGGACTTATATAACACCTTTTATTGTAGCCATAACAAGCCCTAAAACTGCATGGGACGGCCTACCTGTGGGGCCCACCTAAAAAACATGAAAAGGTAGAGTGGGTTTAGAGTTTTCCCTGTCACCAACCTGTTTCACTACATTTTTGAGGGCCTTGGAATTGTCCAAACCCTATCATTTGATAAAGCCAGATGGGTTTCAAAATTCTGTGATGTTTCCAATGGACTACAAAATTCATGTGTGTAAAATTTGCGCAATTGCTAATACACTTGGGTGGTCACTATAAAGGGATTAGAAATTTGATTGATCGCTAAGGACACGGTAGATCCCACTAGCTAGGCCATTCCAAGCTTAGGGAAGGTCTGGCCATCCACAATTTTCCTTGTATGTAGATTACACAAGGTAGCTAAGACCTGTACAGTATTCCGGCTAACAAATAGTAATCAGCCATGATTATTGAGTCAAAATTACTAACTATTCAATTAACTAATATTGAACGCAAGTTCTTACCAGGGTTGCAAATGGGTATCGGAGTAACCACAATCTTTGGTTTTGAATAAAGCAGATATGAAACCTATTTTTGAATTAGGAAAAAGTCTGGATCCTCATCTGGATCCATTAATATAGGATGCAAAATACTCGAATCTAGAAACGGATCCTTGTGTGTTCTAACTGATCAAAATCTAGAATGATTAGTTTCACATATTAATAGGCTCAATAGCGTGAGTTATATTCATATTTGACAGTCTAATTGGCATTAATCATATACCATTTAATAGTCCCACCTATATACTTAAAAAAAATATTTTTAAAGCATTTTTATGCGTTAAAAATCATGCACTCTACATATTATTTCGGATCCAAATGAGAAAGGATCTCTCTCTTTTTTTCTTTTTAAGTTTATGATAGGTCCAAATCTGAAAGGATCTGTCTCTTTTTTTCTTTTTAAGTTTATGACAGATCCAGATACAATATATAGGTTTTGTATCGGATCCAATCCGTATATCCACCATGGTTTTGCACCAGATCCAACCAATTTGCATCCCTCATTCTTACCAGCTACTAATACTGTCTTTTTCAAGTGGGTTTAATAATTGGGTCTGGGTCCAACTTGTGTACGAGTATATAGTATAAATAATGTTGTGATTATGTACTTGGGCTTTGAGTTTGGCCCATAGTTAGCCCGCGTCCAGTCAAGTCTATTGGAGTTGGTCCAAGTTGGGTACACAAAACACAAATTGGGTTCAGGTCCTGGTCCATTATGGACATGGCCCGAATCTGATTACATTCCTAGACCCATGTGACATTATTACAAAATATTTATTTCACCTTTTACCAATCAAATCTATCAATTTTTTCTACCCACTTGATAGTGGATTTGCAATCATATTCCTACCACTTTCCATCAAAAGCACCACCAGGAACTCTTGCTTAGAAGGTGAAGCTAAATAATTTGTGAAACTACTGCTTAGTTTATCATTGACTGGTTGAACATTCAATTCTCCAAGGGTATATAATCAGGTAAACCCATCTCATTTGATTAAAGAATCCTTTTAAGCATTGGGCTGATATGGGCCATCTTTTCAGCTTGGGCATGAGCTTAAGATTCGTAGTAGGTGTCGTGTGGCAAGTCTACTTTTTGTGACCGTTTGACACAAAATTGATTCAAATACATAAATGTATGGAGTGCTTTAGATCACAATACCTAAATGGGGTATTCCTTGACCTGACCTGACTGGATAGGCCAGTTCGCACCACAAATTGAAAATATGTTTACCCAAGAACAACTTTTAGGTCCATAAGGTGGATTATTGGTGGAATATGCCGCCACAACAAGCCCAAATGTAAGCCCATATAGCCCATTATAGATAGACGCGGTCAATCTGGGACTTATCTTGATCCAAATCCCACCTCAAACAAGCCCAATCCAAGTTAAATTCTCTTGTGGGCAGTGGAACATGGGCTTATTTGGCCCAGCCCAAACTTTAAACCCCTTGTCAAATTGTCACTGTTGGAATATAATTTTTTCTTTTTTGTGAACAGAAATCTGTTAGCTTTTGCTCGGGTGGCAGTATGCTGATGCATCCCAGCCTTTCACATTGAATGAGATATCCTACAATCTCTCACATATCTCAACCATCATTACCTGCACATTTCTCCACTGCATTTGCACACTATAGACCAAAGGAATCTCTCACCTTTTTTGAGGTTTCTCTATTCTATGACCTACTCTGTTTCTTGCTCCCCACTATAGACTGCCCCAAAAGTATATAGATAAGACTCACCTCATTTTTATCTCTCAACTCTATATATATGCAGTCAAAAGGCAGGCTTTCTTTCATCATTCTCCTTCCCATCTACACTTTTATTTGTCTGGTTCTTTTTCATTTCACCTGAGCTCTGGTGGGTCTTGGCCCACTCACTTCTCAAAGGTATTTGCTCCATCTAGTCTGCTTTTACTCCATCTTAATGTTCTCTTGTAGTGTTGTGTGGGTTATACTCCAACCATCCCCTTCTCTGTTTTTTATGCACCATACTACAACCACCCAAAGGAAGTAGGCAAGCCCATGTCAGTTTCCCCCTCATTTGTTCTAGCTTTGTATATCAAGTCAAAATATAGCCTTTCCTTATTATTCTCTACTTCTTCACTAGTATGGATTTGGTTCTTTTTGAATTTCTTAGCTTGAGCTCTGGTGGATTTTAAATCTTTTGCTTCCCAAATGTACTTGCTTTAATGGGTCTGCTTTGTATTATCTCATAGTTGAGTGTGTGTGTGTGTGTGTTTTTTTTTTTTTTTTTTTTTTTTTTTTTTTTTTTTTCTGTAATAGATTTGCTATTTTCATCCCTCTTGTTCTGAGATCTAGGTGTTTCTTCTCTCACAGGCAGGTACTCTTTCTATCTCCTGCTGTGTAAATGTTGGTGGGTTCTGCTGAACTGTTCTTGTGATGTCAGATTCTTTGTAGCTTCTTTCTTGGAACTCAAGTGGGTCTTGCTTCTGCTGCCTTCCAAGGTATTGATTCCTCTGTAATTTCTTCTTCTTCTACTCTCTCTCTCTCTCTCTCTCTCTCTCTCTCTGGGTTTGTCATTATCTACCATATTTTAAGGTACTATGGCCGATATCTGGGTACCCTGCCTCCCTTGAGGACTTCTGATGTCCTTTACCAGCTGACCTGCCTGCTCTACAGCAAGGGAGCTACTGGGGTTTGCTTGATCTTAAATATTTCCTACTGTTTTCAGGAAAAGTTGTCATGTCTTCTTTTCCCTGTGCTTTTCTTGCTGTTTACTTAAGTGGGTCTTGTTCAAAATTATCTGTAATGCATTCCTTTCTCATCTATGTAATTCTGCTCCCCCTCAGTTAACCGCCTTGTATTTTGTTATATTTCCCCTGCTTTCCATTTCTTCATGTACCTTCTCATGGTTTCTCTTTGAGGATTTGGTTCCTTTTCATGTTCTTCCTTTGGCTTCTGGGAGATCGTAACCAGTTTCATCTCTTCTTCAAGGAATAGATTAAAAGATGCAAAAAAAAAAAAAATCTTGAAACTTTGTTTCTTTTGTATTTGCTGTGTTAGATTAAGTGGGTCTTGCTTGAAATTCTCTTTAATACCTTACTTCTTCTGATTTTCAGTTTATTGAGTCCCTTCTTGACTATTTGGCACACAATGCCGCCTTCCTACTTTCCCCTGCGGTGGGAGAGCACCGGAGATCAGTGGTGGTATGCCTCCCCCATTGACTGGGCTGCTGCCAATGGCCACTTCGACCTCGTCCGCGAGCTCTTACGCATTGATGCAAATCTCCTCATCAAGCTCACCTCCCTCCGCAGAATTCGCCGCCTAGAGAGCGTCTGGGACGACGACGCCCAGTTTTTCGATGTGGCCAAGTGCCGTTCACTTGTTGCCAAGAACCTCCTCCTTGAATGTGAAACAAAGAAAGGGAAGAATCCTCTGATCCGTGCCGGCTATGGGGGATGGATTTTATACACTGCTGCCTCAGCTGGAGATGTTGCCTTTGTTCAAGACATACTGGAGAGAGATCCACTTCTTGTTTTTGGGGAAGGAGAGTATGGCGTCACTGATATCTTATATGCTGCTGCCAGGAGCAAGAATTCTGTGGTTTTCAGGCTTCTGTTTGATCATGCGGTTTCACCGCGGTGTTCTTTGGGTAATAGTGCTGGTGAGTTAGATGATCGAATGTCTGATGTTCCTTCAGTTTTCAAGTGGGAGATGACAAATCGCGCTGTCCATGCTGCTGCAAGAGGAGGGAATTTGGAGGTTTTGAAGGAGCTTCTTGGAGAATGCTCCAATGTTTTGGCTTATAAAGATGTTCAGGGTTCCACTCTCTTGCATGCCGCAGCTGGTAGAGGACAAGTGGAGGTGAGGCTTCCACCTTGATGTTCTTTCATAAATATGTATTCATTTACGAGGTGTTTTCATATGATGCTCAATCCCAAAGAAAAAAGGCAAAGGAGAGAGGTTTTTTTGTTTTTTTAGTTTGACCTATCATTAGTATTATAGTATCAGTTGGCCTGCCTTTTGGTATTATGGTCCATTGATCAGGCAGGCTGCTCTATCATGTAATTGACCATGCTGACCTTAGCAGATGATCACCCATCCGATGAGATTATACAATTTAAGTCACAACTAGTGACTAACATTCACTAGGCAGATGTCTTAAGTTATTCAATGAAGATTTTCACATATCTCACTAGGCAGATGTTTAGGGCTATTGAATGAAGTTTTCACATATCTTCTATCAACTGTTGAGCCCATTGTATGAAGGATTTGGATGGCTATGTTCAACCAACTTGTACTGTTTGTTGGACTGAGTCAAGGCTCAATCATATATTGCATATTTCCTCATGTATTAAATTCCACTTCTCTGATCCTTTTTCTCCATGCATCTCGGCTTCTTAGGACTAATCAGATATATTGCCCTTGCTTTAAAACTACATACCACTGTTCATTTGGTACGTATTGGCTATTCAGCACGACTAATTAGCTCTTTCTATACAAGATGCCGTTTTCTTGCTTTAGACTACATTTTCATGGTTCAATCAGTAGTGGCTCAATTAGTATGCTGCTTCTATATATGGTTCTGTTTTCAATTTGTGAGCTTATTTTCTTCTACAATTGCAACTGTAAAACAATCCACTCAATACACAGGTGAACAACAACAAAAGATTATTTTCTTTATTAAAAAAAAAAAAACGATAACAAAAGATGTAAACACTAGTCAATGACAATTGACAGGAATTTTAGTGCGGCTCTCTTCATGATGGAAATCACAAACGGCTCACCCGAAGAAGTAAATCACATGGTTACCCTGGCTGGGTGGCCCTTTTGTGGTCATTGGCGATGCCTCATCATGTTTTCCATTATTGAGTGGCTAAGGGGTGATTTCTGGCATTTAGCGGGGCTCATTGGTTGAGCTTTATTTACCAAAAAAGAAAAAAGAAGTTTAGTGAATAATCATGTCTTAAGCTGGTGATAACTCTAAAGAACTTGTGCCTTGCTCTAGCAATAAATTTTGTTGCTATTGCACTAAGGAAAAGGGAAATATCAAATGACTAAGGCATCCTTTCCTCTTAATTATAACTTGGCCATCAAGTAGCACATTTCCGTTTAAAAAAAATCTCAAAATTGGTCACACCCTGTAAATTTGGTTTTGATGTCTATAGATAGATCCTGAATAACAATTGTAACTTATACATAGGCACAGTGCTTGCATCATCCTTGGATATAAGATATTGAGTGTTTGGTACAAAGAATTTATACACCCCAATTTGCCTATGCACCGGAGAAATGTTTTGAAATATTTTGTATTATATTGTAGGAACAAACCACAACAGGGCTACATAAATGCCATATAGATGTGACCATATATGAATAGTAGCTGCTGCTGCTTCTTATTTTTTTGCAATGTTAGAAAGTACCATGGTGTGAACATGCAATCCGATGTGGATACAGGCATCAGAGACGGCATTTTAAGTGACATTTTTTTTACTTAGTGCGTACTGCAATTGAGATCTCATAGCTCGATTTAGCATATATCCTTCACCAAAGTGTACAATGTTGGTTTTAAGAGATTTAGAATATAGAAAACTTGGTGTTTTGTTTTTGTATGGAAGTGTTGTGGAGACATTTTCCCTGTTCTGCATCAGTTAAAGTCTAGAGTTTAGCCTATTGTATTAGGAAGTGTGTATATAGGTTTTTGAGCAAATCTTAAAAAATAAAGCCTAGTGGGGTTTTAGGAAAAATTCTTTCACACATGCACTCAAGTCCACTTCACTTTGGTTTGTATTTACCTAAGCAGACCATTCAATTGGTAGGAGCGATGATGAAAAAGTTTGACCCTTAATCAACCATGAAACGGAAGTGTTTGGTCCCAAACAACTAGCAGTTCTTTTACAGTTGTTTTTCCAACACATTGAGTGGCAGCATGGGTGTGGGTCACCCACTGGCAGCTGGCCATGGTATGAGCAATCATGGTTCTGCATAGAGTTGTCATATTCAGCTGGCTTACTCTCTGAAAGAGAGTTTGAATGATGAATAATCTACAGAAGCAAAAAACGTTATCTTATATGCTTGGCAGATATCGAATTAGTGCATCATCTAATCCTTGATTGAAGGCTGGCACAAGTCAGACACTGAACTGTGGTCTTTTTGTGGTACGAAGTTTGGAAGAGTGCTGCCAGCTACCACTGGAGAACATTTTGAGTTGTAGAAGTCCAGCTACCTTCTCATAATGGGAGAGTGCCTTATTTTATTTTGTTTGTTGCTGTGCTATGAGCATTATAAGAGAAAGAAACAGCAACTATTTAATAAGAAGGCGATTAGGACCGCTCATTTGTTTGCTCATGGTAGGTTAGAAGTAATCTCATGGACATTCACCTCCAAGGTCTTCAAAGGGCTCTTGGTCGCTTCTGTGTTGGAAGGATGTCCTTGAGATTTATTTGGGTAAATTCTAGTTGCATGCCATTATATATAAATAATAAGGCCATATGGCCATAGTTGAGAATTACAGTATTTTTTTTTTCTTGTTTATTGGAGCAGTTGCTTTCAGTCCGTATTATTTTTGTGTGGAAATAAGGAATCAATGTGTCTATTGTGGTAACTATATCACTGGTGTTAAATGTATTCGGGCATACTTCTATCTGTCCTACTAGAGTAATTTCACTTTGCTCTCCACACACACATCCTAATCACTTGTTGGAATATAAATTACTCTCGACTCTTGCCATATATTTGCATTCTTTAAGTAATAATTCTGTTGTACAGGTGGTTACGGATCTGGTGCAGTCTTTCGATATCATCACCTCCAAAGATAATCAAGGTAACACAGCATTGCATGTTGCAGCTTACTGGGGCCATTTAGCCGTGGTGGAGGCTCTAATTCAGGCATTTCCCTTGCTGGCATGTTCTACAAACAATGCTGGTGATACTTTCCTCCATTTAGTGGTATCTGGATTCAGAACTCCTGGCTTCCAAAGGTTGGATCGACAGATTGAGCTCATGAAGCAGTTAGTCTGTGGAAAGATTGTAAATCTGCAGGAGGTCATCAATCTCAGGAATAATGATGGAAGAACTGCGCTTCATATGGCTGTCATTGGCAACATACATTCTAATTTTGTGGAGCTCTTGATGTCTGTGCCACTAATTGATATCAATATCCGTGACATTAATAACATGACTCCGTTGGATCTCCTCAACCAACACCCTCGATCTGCCTCATCGGAAATTTTGATAAAGCAGCTGATTTCTGCTGGAGGGATATCGAATTCACAGGATTATGTGGCTAGAAGCGCCATAGCTTCTTCTCTAAAGATGCAAGGTCCTGGTGGCAGCCCAGGGACTTCTTTTGGTATCTCTGACACAGAGATACTCTTATACACTGGCATTGAAAACATATCAGATGCCAGTGGTGATCGAGGGAGTGGGAGGCCAAGTTCTTGCTCAAGCACCAGCAAGAGTGAAATCTGTCAATTTGAAACCACCAACAAGTCAGGGCATAGGAAATCCAGTTCTGCTAATTATGCAACAAGGCGTTTGAAAATTCTCATTGGTTGGCCACACCAGAAAGAGAAGAAAATCAGTTGCAATTCAGGAGATGCATCTAAAGGGTCTGAGGACAGTGATTCATTGGAGTCTCGCAAGAAGTTAAGTGATTTGGAAAACACACCAACTTCACTGCGACAGCGTTTCTCAAAGCCATCATCGCTTCCTAACAACAAGCGAACTCTCTCTGTGAGGAGTTCTTTGCCAAGCCCATCAACTAAGAAGAAATTTGCTGCAGGCCTGATGCAAGGCGTAATTCAAGCCATGCCACATTTAGCTCTTCCTTCCCGCTCACCATCAGTTCCTTTCTCGGTCTCCTCAAGGTCTTCACCAACATTGGATAAGAAGGACATTGTATCGGAAAATAAGATTGGTGAGCCATCTTGCTCTAAACCGTCTCTTAACGATGGAACACCAAGAACGTCTCCAAAGTCAAGCTCAGCTAATAGTAAAAGGTTGATGAACCACTACTTCTGTTTTGGTGCACAAGGCCTTTTTATGGAGGACTCAATTGTTGGGCATCAAACAAATCGAGCCTACAAGCGTTCGGTTCCCTCAGTGGCTTGATGAATCAGTTACAGGAGTGGAAGTGCATTTCCGATAATATTCTATAACAAAGGCTCATTTAGCAAGGTTTTTAGCACTGACATCTTCTCAGCCTTACTATCTATTCATGGTACTGTACCAAGGTCAGCATGGTCTGTCACTAATTCTTAGACCGTGTGTGTGTGTACACAGTGTCTAGATTATTCGTTAGGTATGGTTGTTTGTGTGAACCATGTAGTTCAAACTCCTCTTGAAATAGGCAGTGGAACAAATGTTCTATCCACAAATCTTTTCATGCTTTTGTTTTTCTCCTTGTCTGAACTCTTGAGCAGAAGATATCTACTTGATGTCTTTGTAAGTTAATATTGATATGAATGCATATTGGAGTTTGTTCTATGAATTCATTCTACTGATTTGAATGCATCTTGGAGTTCTATGAATTTTTTTCATTGGAAGTACCAATTTTCATTTCATGTGTTGCATCAAATGCGCCTTGCATTCATACATGCTAATATAGTTATATGGGCAAGTTTCACAGGTCTTTGCTGAGAGCTATTCGTGTGGTCCTAGTATTTACTAGTTTCCATTTACACAATCCTATTAACACTTGGGTTTCGGTAAAATTGTTCAAACTCAAGATCAACTTGTGTGTATGCAAACTATCTATACTCTAGTTCTCTTCATAGTATCCTATTCCTAACCTGGTGGGTTGAAGAGACTCAATGAGCTACCAGGTTGAGTTGACTAGGAAACCTAACTAGTTGACCAATCAAGGCAGTAAATTAACTTTAATATTTTATTCATCCACATCATCATCATCGTCATCAAAGCCTTGTCCCCTACAATATTGAGTCAGCTACATGAATTTTATTTCACCAGTCCCGTCCATCTTGGGCCAAATCCTATCTACGTGAATTTTATTTCGCCAGTCCCATCCATCCTGGGCCAAATCCTATCTACATGAATTTTATTTCACCAATCCTATCTATCTACTTCCATCTATGTTCTCTTCAGCTTCCCCTTTTCCTTGACGGACCATCTACCCGCGCTGAAGAATGTTCTGCACCAGTGCTGGTATTAGCCAATGTCGGACATGGCCAAATCATTTCAAACCATCTCAAATGAGTCTTTGTTAATTTATCACCTATTGATGCCACCCCTTGCTCCGCATTATTCTTGACATTATCATCTCTACAATACTCATTTTTTCTCTTAATTATGTGGTTTTTTTTTTTAATGGCCAACATTCTGCTATATAAATAATCATAACTGGTCTCATCACAGTCTTGTAAAATATTTTCTTCAATATTATAAGTATTCGTTGATCACAAAGCGCTCTAAAAGTAAGCTTCCACTTCAAATCATCCCGTATAAATTTATTATTTAATCGTACTAATGTTTTATTGCCCTTCAATGAGCTTGCTTCTTTAGCCCTGCTGTGTGCTGAATTTTTCAATAGCTGCAGTTGTAGCCTGGTGTTGTCTTCTTTTCAACTGGTTATTTTGTTCGATCGGCTGGTTCTGCTTTTTGTATCCCGTTCTGGTTTGCTGGTTGGAACTTTGTTTTGTTCTCTTTCCTTGCTAGCGTGGGTTGTGGGCTTTTGGGTCAGTTTATTTCTCCTTCTTATGACTCGTTTTGTTCTTCTTCTGCCCACTGTGGTTGGCCATAATCCAAATGCATCAGTATATTTGTCGTCTTACCGGGGTGTTGAATGATGGAGTTATTCCTTTTTTACAGGGGCTTTCCCGGCCTTTTTTGGGAGAGATTAATATACTCACCTTCAAAAACACATGCATGCGTCACACAGAACATCTAATTCATTCAAGATCTACAAGGCCGTATGGGTCCAAGCACATATTCACAAAAGCTTAGTATGAATTCTGCAAGCCGGTGCAGAACATATACCTTGCAATATTCAATCTGGATCAATTCTGTTTGAGTGTGACTCATTTCATCTATTATCTTAAGAAAACTGCTCTCTCTGTTCTGCCTTGCAATATTCAATCTGGATCAATTCTCTTTGATTGTGACTCATTTCATCAGCGCCGGCCATGAGATTTTTGGGGCCTAAAGCAAAGATTTCAAAGGGGGCCCCTTATATATTGTATATAAAAATTAGCTTCAAAAAAATGGGTTATAAATTAATCATTACCAAAATTCAAAACATATATATATATATATATATATAGAAAAATCAATAGTCATTATATCACCTCAAATTCATTTAAACACTATTCTTCTAGCATTTTTTACAGCAAATGTACTAATCAAAGCTGCATAACCAATCTTATCAACCATGGCCTTCTCAATTGACAACATAGCTAATCCATTCAATCTTTCCTATGACATGGTTGACCGAAGGTAAGACTTGATCAACTTTAACTTTGAAAAACTTCTTTCTCTAGAGGCAACTGTAACTGGTATAGTTAGCAATATTCTGTATGCAATCAATGTATTGGGAAAACAACCATCCATCACCTTCAAATAATTGAGCACATCAATTGGCTTTGTTGTTTCTTTTGACAAAACTTCTTTCAACACTTTCAATTCTGAAAATAAACCTCTCCCATCAATATCAGAAAGCGCATCCTTGCTAAAAAAAGTTTCAAGATTAGCACAATAGGACATCAAAGCGTCATCATTGGTAGCATTTAAATCCTTCAAATCAGACAAAAATTCAAAAGTTTTCTCATATACTTGAAACCGTTCGAACTGGCTTTGAAGTGATGAAAGAGCTTGATATATAATATATAAAAAATACTTCACTCTAAAAGATTCTTCAACTGACTGTGTCGCCTCTTCACTATTGTTCTCTTCAAATTGCTTGTTTCTATATATGATTCGTTTTTCTTGAAATGCTGGCTCAACATTCATTCTAGCTGCAACCTCTTTAGCTTCAATCATGGCCTCTACAAATCCAGTTTCTCTATACTTTTCAATAAATGCAATAAGCGCTTTCAACTGACCAACAACAACATCTATGTGCATGTCTTCGTTTTGAAAAACCTTGCTAATGGAATTAACAACAAATAATAGATTGTGTCAAATAATCATGCCAACTAAAAACTCGAAACTACCAATTCCATGTTCTGCTAAAGACTCCGCATCATTTTTTGTTTTCGAATCTTCAGTAGTGTGGGCCAATTCAACTAAAGCATCTCTTATTTGTGGGGCTTGGTATCTTATAACTTTAACACTTTCCACACGACTTTCCCAACGTGTTTTTGACAATGGCTTGACCATGAAAGCTGCTACATTATCTTTCAACACTTTTCACCTCTTTGGCCAAGATGAAAACAATAAGTATATATATTCGTTGCACCACTCCAAAGAAAGATGTAGCCTTAGGACAAGAATTAACCATATCACAAAGTGCAAGGTTAAGACTATGACAACCACAAGGTGTATAGAATACTCTAGGATTTATGTTGAGTACCCTATTTTGTACATCCTTGTGTTTTCCTTTCATATTTAGATCCATTGTCGTATCCTTGTCCTCTTATATTATTAAAATCAAGTTCAAGAGTATTCAACGCTTCTTGAAGTACATTGAAAAGCCCTTACCTCGTTGTATCTTCCACCTTTAAAAATTCTAAAAAGAATTCTTCCACCTTTATTAGACTTGTTGAAACATCCACACAACGAATCAGAAGAGACATTTGTTCTTCATAACTTACATCTGGAGTACAATCATGTATAATCGAGAAATATTTTGCTTCTTTGATTCATGCAATGATTGCATTCTTAATCTCACACACTAACAATTGTATCAATTCATTTTGAATTTTGTGGCTAAGATAATGGTAATGAACCTCACCACTTTCAATTGGCCGAAGGTGCTCTTGCATTGTTGGATCAAATTCGGCAATCATTTCAATTATGCTTAAAAAATTTTCATTCCTCTCTTGACAAATCTTCTCATTGGCCCCACGAAAAGCTAAATTATTTTTTGCAAGTGTTTTCACCACAGCCATTATCCTTCGCAACACCCTTTTTCAATGTTCTTTCTCTCTATTGATTTATTCTTGCACGCTTTTATCAATGATTTCATTCTTGTGCAATCTCATATCTAATTGAATCCATTTACTCATGCACATAAGATGCTCATTACTACTTTCATGACTTTTTAACCTTTTACCAATATTTCTCCAATCTTCAAGTCTATCATTAGCCAACAAAGTCTTGTTCCCCCTCTTCCTTAAATAACTTACAACAAAAACAAAATACTTTATCCAAAACATCCGAATATACAAGCCACTTTCTATCATGTTTCTCTCCATTAGATAAATGCTGGATGTAGTGTGTGGAAGAGAAGTGTCTATTAAGATCATCTTTAGGATAATTGACATCGTCAACTCTTCTTTTAAGACCCCTTTCTACTAAAAAGTCTCGTAAATCTTGATCCATCTTATCCCAATTACTCGGATCATCAACATTTAAAGGCTGAAATTCTACATTTTGGTCTTCATGTTGACTACCATCATTTTCATTGTCATTTTCATTAATCTACCGATTAATTTCCTCATCAAGTGTCTCTTCATGCTCTTCATTTACTGAATCTATAAATTCTTCATCCTCAAAATTTTCAACTGGAACTGAATCATCTGTTTGTTTCTTAATAACAACAAACTTATCAAGAGCTCCTGATTGAGATTGAATAAGTGCATCAACTTTTCTTCTTTTTTTTTTTTTTTTTTTCAGACCCTGAGAGGCACTTTATAGGATGCATAATTCTTAGAAACAATCTAATGCAAAACTCAAGAACCAACGATCAATCCAAATTCAAAAGCTTCAAATTCAGGTAAAATTACCGAGGTTGCGAAACAATAGAGTGCTAGGCCAGCATCAATAACTCAATCAACACTATAAGAGCATTTGTAAATCATTAAATTAAATAAACAACAATCAACATATTTGCCAAACATAACCCATCTACAAATTATTTGTATTTTCATAATGTGATGATTCAACTGATTTCTTTTCTTCATAATAAGCGAAAGATCATTTGATTCAATTGATATTGTGGTTAAACTTAGTGGTACCTTTTCTTATCCTTTTATTTTTATATTGAGTTTATGTATACAACAAATTTTTATATAACAAAAAAATATATGTTAATCAATAGTCTTGTCCCCTTAAAAGTCAAAAAGATTAAAAGAATAGATAAAAAAAAAAAATGGCTCATTCTTAAAATATTCTTTGAAACTTGGAAATGAGAGAATGTTCAATCACTTGATTCTCTTCCTGGCTCATCGGCACAAAGCGGTGAAACACATAAACTGAAAGTCGAAAACGGTTTTGCAGTCCAAAAACCCAATTTAATTGGGAATAACGAGACCCAATTTTCGTCGGCACAAAGCAGTGAAACACATAAACGGAAAGTCGAAAACGGTTTTGCAGTCCAAAAACCCAATTTTAATTGGAAATAAGGAGACCCAGTTTTGATTGTGAATAAGGAGAGAGAGAGAGAGAGAGAGAGAGAGAGAGAGAGAGAGAAGTGTATTTGATCTACGAAGTCGAAAGTAAATCGGCATCCAAAACTACTTTATAATAGCTGACCTAATCTTTTCCAATTTCCAAAGTTTCATACTCTTTTTTTCATTTTTTTACTTTTAAATATAACACGAAATCATTAATTTAGGGCCCTTTTATAATGGGCTGTTTAGAAATTGGGCCCCTTCTAATGTCTTGGGCAGCCTTTTTTTATTTTTTACAGACCTATATATTATATGGGCTAAAGAAATTTGAGGCCTCCAAAAATGGACAAAAATTGGAGGCCTAAAGCGGCTGCTTCGTGCGCTTTAGCCCAAGGCGGGCTCTACATTTCATCTATTATCTTAAGAAAACTGCTCTCTCTCTCTCTCTCTCTCTCCAGTCTTCCTGTGCGAATATACTGTGTGAGACAAGTGGTGGGGCCCTCTATGCCCCCATGTTTTTTACACCCATCCAAGGGGATGCAGCGTTGCATTGAAAACATTATGCCTTGTAAAATCACTAAGCTTGATGGTCATGGATTAGGAGATTATGATACTGAATGGACTTTAAATTTTGTACATGGTTAATATTTGAAATATTTGAAAGAGAGAAGAAACAGTCTAGACTCTAGTGAGATTGTGCTGTGAGCAAAATTTATGGGGCCTGCCGGGATACGTACTAACCAGACTCCAGATCATGAAGGGTCCACCCTCACGGTCACTGTGGGAGAAATCCTCATATGATCCCAATTTGTGCTAACCATTTATGCATGGTTAGTAAAGCCCACCACAATACAAAGAGAACTTCACACACTGATAAATCCAAGTAGTAAACCAAACTAACATCAAGTAGAAATTCTGCCTCCTTAAGGCAATTAAATGAGAAATAAGTACTTACAATAAGTTTGATCTTAATGTGACAGTGAACGTTGCTCCATAAAAGAGGTCCACTAGGGTAGAACTGGGATGCTGGTCAAGATCGACTAGGACTTTTGTCCGTGGACCGGTCCCAAAGTGGGTTTGGGATGAAGCACGGATTGCAGGACTGATGCGAATGGTTTAGATCTTTGAAAGATGGGTGTCTGCATGTATAGATTTAATTTGAATCACTTGCCTAATCAACACAAGTTAATCTTGTATTATCATTACCTGGAAAACAAAGAAAAGAACACAATCTATTAACTGAAATTCCTTGATTTGGGTCTTACACAATGGATCCAAATCTGATGAATCTCGCAACAATGGATCTAAATCGGATGAATGGGGACTGCAATTTAATGACCCAGATGGTTAGTTTGATGTGCCCCATAATGAATGTTGAATGTTTCATTCAAATCAGATGTTCCTATCATGGTATCCATCAATGAATGTCCCATCCCACCGAAAGACAGCCAAATATAGTGTACATGAATCATCTGGAGGCAAGGACTTTTCGATCGAGTCCGACGGTTAGGATTGTTCCATCAAGAGAGAAACAGGGGGATTTTTAGCAGGGGCCCACCAAATTAGTAGTCACAATCACTTGAAACATGGGCAGGGTCCCACTTTAGGAAATTCCAAAGGGATTGATATATATTAGAGAATCAACCTTTCCCCATCTCTTCCCAAGAAAGTTTGAAGGGAAGATCCAAAAGATTGAAAAGGAAGGGAATGCATTATGTATCATTACAGCCCAAAGGTAGGTGTGAATAGCTCATTATAGAGTACCTTCGTTGCCTGCCAAATTGTCCTATACCCACTAGTATAGTTGTATTTTCATGAGGACAAATCAGAGGAATACAGGAGTGTTGATAAACAAAGGGGCAGTTTCTCAGCAAGAAATTTTCTTTGGGGATTTTATGGAAAGAAAACCCCCTTAAATTTGAGAAAAATAATGGAGAGGCTAAACACTTCATAACGACAACAAAAGGCTTCAGAATAACCTGACACGCAAATATCATATTAAAAAGTATATTCCACAATACCACGGAATAGTAAAAAAAAATAAAAATAAAAGGCGGTAGGAGGCCCTTTATTGCCATTATGAAATGTTTGGGCCCTCCATAATATTTTTTATTTTTTTTTAAGGAGTTCTTTTCTCGTAGAACTCTTTTGTCCTTTTAAAGCCTATATAGATGCAAGGCAATTTGAATATGCAGACATCACACACTAATTCAAATCCCAAAAAGGTCACGGTCCATTTGAACATCCAACTTATATTCTTCTCACCTCTTCTCTTTAATAATCCTTAGAAGACCGTGAATCCTGTGTATTCAATTTTATGAAAGAAAAATAAACAACGGGTAGAAGGGAGTTTCCCACCCATTGTTTTCTTCTCATTTCTCCACCTAGCTAGGTTCTAATATTGTCATTTTGCTCTACATCCAAACGACCCATGAGAAAACGGGAAAAAAAAATGAGAATTGAAATGATGAAGACACATGCATTTCATTTGTAGTTTGAGAGTGATGATTCCAAATGCCGGCAGGCTGTTCCCTTGAAGTTTCACGCGCATTGCTCCAGCAAAACACGGTCTTTGGCTTTTCACCTTCTTTTCTGGACGTGGAAAGAGCTTCTCAAGTCAAACAAAAGCGTCAACTTCTCAGTGATATTGTATTCTCAGAAATACAAACCGTCCTTGTTTAATTCATCACCCTCTCTGATTATTTCAAAGTCCCTCTCCATCTCTCTATCTCTCCTTCTAAATACTTCTCCTTCTTCTTTCACTTGTTTCCTGTCTTGGTGTGCATAAAGTTGCAAAGCCATGGAAAAAACTTCCTATGCTCCTGATTCTTTTGTGTCCGGCAACGTCAACAACAATGGGAAGGTATGAAAATCTCGGCTTTTTCCTGTCTTTGTTTTCTTTCCTCTTGTTCTTTTAGTGAGTTTTATTGGTGGGTTTTGGGTCCCCTGGTTAGAGATTTCAATGGGTATTCCCGGAGTTTGATTATGGAGTTCTTGATGGTGTTGTTTGAGTTATGGTTCATGGATTTTTGGGCTAGTCACTGAGAGAGCTTTGTTGCTGTGTATAGTCTGTGGTGTTAATTAGTAGTCTTTTAGTAGTTTAGAATGCAGTGTGAACTCCCTTGCGAAACCAATACATGCGTCAAGAAAATCATTGAGATGTGGGGATGAAGATCTGATACGTTATTAAAAGTGATTATCTAAAATGGGTGCCAGTTGAATAATCAATGTACAGCGGAAATAAAATAAAGTAAACTCGTGTATCTATAAATCACACACCACAAAAGGACACACATAATTTTTTACGTAGAAACCCTATCTAGGGAAAAAAAAAACAGACAATGATCTGAAATCAAACGCTATTGAGCGATTACAAAATATACCCACAGCTTCATTTCCCAATCATCCCGTCGACCTAAGGATTGTAGTTGTTATTGAATAACTTCTTCTGCTGCCACGACTTCCCCGCCGCGCACCGCTCCCTGTACTTGACTCAATAATACCCTGAGAATCAAGATGATCAAATCTTCAACGAGAAGGTAGAAGCAGCAAACCTTCTAGAGCAAGCCTTTAGCACAAACTCTCAATAATGACTCCAGAGTAGAAAGAATCTCTCTTCGAATTCTCTCTTCTCAGAACATAGAACAAAGAGAGCACAACTTCTTGTCTTACTTAGGGTTGAGAAAAACATCATTTATATAGCCCAATATCCATGCCTTAGTATTAGAACAAAAATAGGACTAAAAGTGGAAACACGAGTTGGAAAAGGAAACAAAATCTATGTAGATATCTTGGAATTTTTCTGACATTCAATCAATCAGGCGAAGTGTTCAATCGATTGGGTATGCATTGTCCCTAGAAACTTGATCTCCGTCAGCCTATTAACTAGGACAGTCTCCATATTCGATCGATCCACGTTCACCTGGATTTCTTCTATTATTCTTCTTTTCGTCACTTCAGCCTTATCAATTTAGGTTTCGATTGATAAACGTGTCAAGTTCTAGGTCCATATGGGTTTTGACCCATGGACCCGGGTTCCGGCATATGAGTCTTTGATATTGCAAACTATACTTCTAAATCAACTTTCTTTTATATACATTTTAATGTATAATATTGGAGGTAGTAGACTTGACTATAAGTTAAAAGAATATGCTTATTTTAAGAAAAAATAAGAAATGAAGAGAAATTAGTTATAATTTTGGAACTAGATTACAATCCTCTAGGTAGACTCGGTTCCAGAACTAGATTTGGGTTTCCTATCGGAATTGGGCCCGGAACCAACAAAACAGGTTCCGAGTCAAAATCGGCCCCAGAACTAAAACTATTATTTAGAAACAAGTCCAGATCATTATGATTCTGACCCAAACCGACCCATTTACAACCCTAATGGGCCCTATGCCCCCATCTCATTGGATCAGCTGATATGGTACCTAATTTATCTTCCTGAAATGAATGGTAATTCTACATCCTCGCACCACGATTCAGATTTGGCCTTTTTTCTAATCTCAAGACCAGACATTCAGAATTCCTTTAAACAGAGAAAGATATATAGAGTAGCTATTGTTAATATATGTGGTATCTTTCAATTTCTTCTCACTAGCAAAACCATGTGCTATTCACAGGGACCACAGAACCACCCAATGCACAGACTAATACAAATTAATTTAATAAATTTATAAATTAGTAAACTTGCGATTCTTTCTTTTTGTTGCTAATTTGATATTTATGTTTTTTTTTTCCAAATATTTTATTCTTTAGGTGAGGTGTAAATGGTGTTTGATGAAGATCGAGCACGTGTAGAAAAAAATATATATATAAGACATATTAAAAAAAAAAAAAAAATAAAGCTAGTAGATTTAATTTGAATGAACACGGGGTTCGCAATATACACAATCGTATGAATTATACAAATTAAAAGACACTGAATTCAACTTTCGAAACGGTTACATGACCTCTAGATTTCCAAAACATGTACAAATTAGGACACAGACAATATCAAACAAAATATTCATGCCGAGTATTTGAAACTCCATCTTTCAAGTGCTTCACAGGGTTCATTTTGTCAATATTTTGTAATATATCTCTCTTTTTATTATTTTTTTATTTGACCTAAGTAGGGGTTTTTCTCCTTTATTTTATTTCTTTTATTTTTTTGATATGTTTTTTCTCCTTTTATTTTATATCTTGACATAAGTTGTTTAAGTTGGCAAGGCATTAAATCCTATGTCATTTTTAGTTTATAGACAATAAGTATTTCATTTTGGTTGTTGCTTTCTTTTTACTCTATTTAGGCAGTTGTTTTTCTTTGGTAATGCTAACATATAATTCAACATGAACACATATAAAGTATTAAATACCTCAGTGTGTATCCCCAGAGCTTCTTCAATTTACTTTTTTTTTATCAATTTAAGCGCTGCATCTTGCAAGTCATTAAGGAAAGAAGAGTCATAAAAAACCAATGACATATAAACATCTAACAACCCAGACTTGTTGAAAAAAACATGTAATATAACTCGTTTATATATGCTTCAACATATGACAAGATGCCCAAAGACACATGATCCATAAGATGTGACAAATCCTCATAATTTGATATAAGCCAATCAAATTTTTTTCTAATTTTTTTAAGTTGAAATGAACCCATATCTCAAAACGGATCATTTTCCTATTTTCTTTATATTTTTAAAACTTCGTTTGGGTGCATGAAATGGCATTTTTTGAAATTTAGAGAAACAAATTTATAAAGTTTATAAACATATAGGTGAATATGCATAGATAATCAATGAATAATCATATAAAAACCCATAAATATAATTTGAAAATTATAGAAAATAAGGAAAAGTTCAGCAGATAATCCCTTCAAATGGCTAGATATCCTTAATTGATTTTTTTTTAAAATGCGAAGAAATAATTTTAGATGATTCAAAACATGTGTCAAATTACAATTCCTCATTTCATAAAATACATCAGACCGGCTGTTAGAATGTCCATCCACTCTCCACTCCCCTCTCTCTCCAGTCTCCTAAATCGCCTTTCTCCACTCTCCCCTCTCTCCAATCTCCTCTCCTTAAAATAATTGAATTGTTTAGTTATTTTAGAGATAGGAGATTGGAGAGAGGAGATTTAGGAGACTGGAGATAGAGAGGGAAGTGGAGGGTGGATGGATATTGTGCTGATTTATAGATTGCATTAGCAGTTTCCATAACCTCTTCATCTCAAGAAAACTGCTACTTGGATAGGATTTCTCTCAATTGTGTTCAATTTGAGAGCATTTTTGGTTGTGGGTTTTTTATTTTGGTGAAGATGGGGTTTCCACAATATCAATGCTACTACTTATACGCAGGTTGATGGGCAATCCGACAAGGAGAAATCAATTGACGATTGGCTTCCCATCACTTCTTCAAGGAATGCAAAGTGGTGGTATTCAGCTTTCCACAATGTCACTGCTATGGTTGGGGCAGGTGTTCTTAGCCTGCCTTATGCAATGTCACATCTTGGATGGTAAGGATGATGATGATGATCTTGAAGATTTTTTTTTTTTTCTTGAAATTTATTTATTTGATTTTCTTTTGATTTTTCTGCAACTGGGTTATTGGGTTTTGATTTATGACTTCTTGATGAAAAATTTGAACATGTGATATGATTTTCTTTGTTTTTTCGGTAATTGGGTTACTGGGTATGCTTTGGTTTATGATGATCTTGAAGAACTTTAATGTGTAATTGATTGTCTTCTTTTTTATGAAATTGGGTTATAGGGTATCTTTTGGTTCTTTTTTATTCTCTCTGTTTGAACTGGAGATTGCATTTAAGAAATGAAACAGACAACAAACATAAAGTTCAGAAACTAGAAGTGTTTGTTTGGATGTCGTGAGAAGGTAGAGAAAATGGAGATGGAGAAACATGAACATCCAAACAGACCTTAAGCTATCAACTAACTAAGCTACTTGAAAGCTACACTACAGACAAAAGTAAACTACTGATATCTAAAGCAAACACATGAACAGCTTAAGAACTTCTGGAAGGATGAGACTCCATCTTGTCCTTCAAGTCCCCATCAAATGTTGCTTGTCCTGCAGATTCTGCCCAGCCTAGATCTTGATTATACCAAGTCCATAAAAATGGCTGTGAGGCCATGTCTGTAAGCGGTGAGCAACACGAGCCTGATGTGAGCAAGCATGACTTATAGATCTTCCGCAAAAGCAGACTTTCCATCGGGGAAAGATTCTAAGAGCATAGGGTTGTAAATGGGTCCGTTCCAAACCGAGTCCATGGTGAACCCGGAATCAGAACCGTTAAGAAGAAGGTGGAACCGGATCTAGACCCGGAACAGTGTCAAAACCGTTTTCTTTACTCCGAAACCAGAACTAGAAACAGAACCATATATGGGATGAGTCTGGATCCGGGTCCGGATTTAGGTAGAGAATAATATTTAAAAAATATAGTTTTCAGAAGATATTTTCAAAAATTGAGGTAATATATTGGGTCTCAAGTCCACGGATCCAAATCAAGGTGTAACCGAATCCAGACTCATTTGTTTATCAAGGCCTAAATAAGGTACCAAGGTTTCTGCATTGAACAATTTTTTGGCCCCATTCCCCTTATAATAAATGCGAATTGTGGGCGTGGAACAATTTGTTGGCCCCACTCAATTAAAAACTAATATTTAAATCTGTGGGTGTGGATTGACAAATGAAATTGTTTCTTATTTCCCAGAAGTGATAGAAAGACTCGAGGTATTAAAACCAGCTGCGATATTATCGTTTTGGACGTGAGATGTTGATTGGCAATTTGTTTCTTGGGGGCTTTACTAGTGGAGTTAAGTGGAGTAAATGTTATTTTGAGGAAATAATAAAATATAAGTGGGTTATGATGATATTTTATTTTTAGTTGTTTGTAATTGAATCTTTTTTTAGACCTTTTTTTTTTTTTTTTTTTTTTTTTTTTTTTGTCTTTTAGTGGAGAAATGAGGTTATTTTTTGACTTTTTTTGAAAAAATATGGTTGAAAATTTGAATTAAAGTGTTTTCTGTGAAAATTTTGTATAGAAATTGGGGTTTTACCTTACTTGACTCTACTAGTAAAGCCAGTTTGGAGTTTTACCTCCAAACTGGCCCAGTTTAGGGGCTTTACTAGTAGGCCTGTCAATGGGACGGGCCGGGTCTGGGCTTAGGTTGTCCAATCCCGTCTCGAAAATAGGACGGGCCTGCCAGGTGTTGTCTAATCCCGGCCCTAAATTGAACGAGCCTACATCAAATCCCGTCCCGTACGGGCCCGGGCTGGGACAGGGCCGGGCCTGGGCTTAGCCCGATCCTAGACAGAAGCAAAACATTCTCTAATTATTCCTGCTGTCACCAGATACCCGATGTGAACCGGACTTTAAACCCTCCTCCTTTTTTTCGGGCTTAGGACTTGCAATACAATGCAACAAGCAACATGACGAAGTTAAAAAAAATTTTTTTTTTTTTGGCCGGTGACAGTAGAAATCAGAAAATCAATAGAAATGAATAAGTATCCTATAGGCTATATGGCTCAAGAAATGACTGAGTATCATATATGAGTCAAGTGAAAGTAATGTAGGATCAGTTAAAACCTTCTCAATTTTTTATTTTTTTTTGGACGTTGAAAGTAGAAAATCAAAAAATCAATAAAATGAATGAGAATGAGTATCCTATTTTCCTATATTGGTCAAGTAATTTAAAAAAGAAATGAACATAAATGTATTGTCCAAACCTAGCCCACTGGGCTCAAATTTTTTTAAAAGCCCTTTATTTAGGGCTTGGGACGGGTCAGGCCTGAACGGGCTGGGCATCCTCTGCCCAGTCCCAGTCCCATTTTGGCCGGGCTTTAAAATGTATCGTCCAAACCCAGCCCACTGGGCTCAAATTTCTTTTAAAAGCCCTGTATTTTAGGGCTTGGGACGGGACGGGCCGGGCCGGGCTTTTTACCCGTTTCATCCCATCCCATTAACAGGCGTGGAGTAAATGTTATTTTGAGGAAATAATAAAATATAAATGGATTATGATAGTATTTTGTTTTTAGTTGTTTGTGATGGAATCTTTTTGACTTTTCTTTTTATTGGAAAGTGGAGTTTTTTTATCTTTTTGTGGAGAAATGATGGTACTTTTTGATTTTTTTTTTCCTTTTTTAAATATGGTGGGAAATTTGAATTAAATTGTTTTGGTGGAAATTTTTTTTATAGAAATTGGGACTTTATCTTACTTGACTCTACTAGTAAAGCCCCCAAACAGGACCAATGACATCATAGAAGAACATTGTAATAAAAGTTGGTCTGATGTCTCTTTTGTTTGAGTGCAAAGGGCACATAGAAGGTGAATAGTGGAATGATTTCGTGAATAAGTTGGAATATTGAATGTGGGTGGAAAGTAGTGGAATATGATTTTTCCTTTTTTTTATTATCAAAACTCATAGCTTTCCACATCCAATTGTAGATCCTCTTTTGTTATATTATGGTTCTACCTAGGAATTGCTCACATTAACATACAGTCTGAGTCATGAAACTTCATTTGGGGGTTTTGTCTTCAATGATGATCGAACAAAGTATATTTGATTTTTTTTTTTTTTTTTCCCTCTGTAATTTGGTTACTGGGTATGCTTTGGTTTCATGTGGATTGAAGTTCTAGATGAGATATAGGATGCAAGTTGTAGTAGAATATAGGCTTCCTTTTTCTAGAAACAAATCGAGACTCATTTCTTTCCAACTCCAGTTGGAATGGGATGGCTTCTTGACCCTACCTGGCTGCCAACCAACTCAGACCCAACCTAGTCATTCAGAGTTTGGGTTGACTGCTGCTTTTCATATTGGGTTCATGTTGGCATTTCTGACCCAATTGATAGATGGGTTTGTTAAGTCCAATTTTCATATTCAATCCACCAAAACCAGCCCATCAAACCTAACTTGAATATAATCTGTTAAGTGTTTCGGTTGACCCTTTTAACTTTATAAGGTTGGTTGTATACTTGTATTTGAGCCGACATTTTTCGACCTGATTAACAGAAGTGTTAGGTTGGGTCGAGCCTATCTTTTAACCCATTGTGTTCTACCCAACATGACCAACCCATTGCCATTTCTAAGTTCTAATGTTGAATTACTAAACATCAATTTACATTCTGAATAATGAATCTCCTTTTTACAGGTTTCACCAATATTGACTATGATCTTGATATAGTAATTCAAAGTTCATCAATTCTTCTTCCTTTTTTCCTTTTTCCCTTCTTTTCCCCTTCTCTAACTGGGTATATGGTATGCTTTGGCTTTAAGTGGAAGTTGACATGGCTTGGTCATTTTTTAATGGGGAGTTTTATCTCTAGCTTTATAGTTGAGTTTGAATTTAATTTTTCAGTGAAACTCACTACTCTCCAGATCCAATTATAGATCCTGTTATGTTATCTGGTAGTTTTCAAGTGAGGAATAACTGCACATGGATGTGGAGTTCGTTAATCATAAATCTCTGGCGGGTTTCACAATCAATGATGATCTTGAAAATAGAATTCATTGTGCATTTGTTTTTTACTATTTTTTTTCCTTGTAAATGGGCTGTTGTATATTCTTTGCTTTCAAGTATCTGTTAGTTTTGTTTGTATCATATCTACAGTTGAGATTGCATTTTTTTTTTTTTCGTCAAGTGGAACTCATGGCCTTTCATAGCCAGTTGTACATCATTTTTTGCTATCCTGCAGTTCTAGTGAGGAATTGTGGCACATGAATTATTGTGAATCATGAACCTATATTTGGTGTATTTCTAATGATGATTTTTTTTTTAAATAAAGAAAAGAAAAAAATTCAGTGCATGTTTAATTGTTCTTGGTTTTTTCTTTAGTTGGGTTTTTGGGTATGCTCGGTTTTAAGAATGTTGATGTCTTTTGGATTATATATATATATATATATCTACTTAGAGAAGGTGTTGTAAGGTGTAGTTGATTTTATTTATTTATTTGTTACTTTTGCTTTTCTAGTGTTATTCATTGCTTTATGAATCTTGTTGTAGATTTATTTTTGGCTAATTTGAACTCTCACACTCATGTCCCTGATGAACTAAGGTATTGTTGAGGGACGGCTGTAGATCTTGTTTTGTTATCTAGTAGCTGTAGTACGAAATCGATACAGGACAGACCCATGTCCCCAAGGGTTGATCAGCCAGTTGGGCCAAGTCCAATCTTGTCTAATCCAATCCGTTTGTGTTTCGTTTGTTTATTTTATTAACTGAGTTGTGTAGGGCCCATTAGTTTTATATTATTGTTATAATCTTAGCTCTTTAGGTGTTTTTGCTTATTTAAAGCATTGCAAGCCTTGTTGGCCGAAAATGGCTGATAAAATGAAATTGAGTTTTGAGTGCTTTTGGGATCTTTTCTAAGTTCTCTTCAAGATCTATCTTGCCTCCCTGGATCGGAGTTTGGCGTGAGGCCAATTTTCCGGTTTGCCTGATCTACCCTCATCTCTCCATCTCGTACCTTGCCCACCCTACATCGCTACTTCGCTCCGCATCAATTGGTATCAAAGACGAAGATTGATCCGCCCGGATTCGTACTATTGGCTTCATCGGGTATTTCTCCTCTTCTCAATTCTCATTGTCTTCAACCCCTATCATCTTCATTTGATCTGCATCATCCTTGCACCAACTGAACCACCACCATCTCCAACCAACACATGAGAAACCTTACCACCCTCTCCGATCTCTAACCCTCATCCATCTCAGACGAACGAACAGTCACAGCCTCAAACCCCTAAAATAAAAAACTCTTACCATAAAAAAATCCCATGACCCATCTCAAAAGCCCTAACATCAAACTTCCCCAAAATTCCCGTAACCAAAATCCCTAAATTCAAAACCCTTAAACCCTAGTCCATCCCAACCAATCCCAATCCACATGCCCAATTACTACAGCTGACCACCACCCACTTCCAAGTCGACATCACCTTACTATGCATCGTCGTTGTCATCACACACCAACAATACCACCGTCGAACTCCATCAATGTCGATCGCGGAATCATCTTCGTCGCTGAGAGCTCGAAGCAACAGAGTCGAAAACAAGGATTTTCATCATTTTTCTTCTTTTCCCTAGGCAAGAAGCACAGGAGGAAGAGGCATGTTTCACCTACCACTCGATGCATGCCACACGCCCCTCCCGGACTCTATCGAGCCACTAGATCCATCAATAGGTTCAGACCAGACCCACTTGGATAGCTAGCACAGCCCAAATCCACGATCAGTATGTAAGATCATTCTCCCGAGGGATTGATCGAATCCAAGATGGATTCCAGTCACTAGGGCACAAGCAAAACCACAAGCAATCCATAGACTGATGACAAACTCAAGCAACTTGATTTGATTAATTGGAATAAGCATACCTAATACAATGAAGAGCTTCTGTAATAAAAATTCTAGAATCGAAAGTTACTAATCCTAATAAACAATAAAACATGAAACAACTCCTAATTAGTACTTAAGAAAAAATTAGTATGCCACAGTAGCTTCTCAGCCAATTGGACCTGTGCACTAAACCCAATGGACTAAATTGGATGACTGGGTCCATCATGTGTGACCAGGGACATTCTTGGGCTCTGTACTGCATCAACTCTCCCCGACTTGGAAGAACTCAACTTCGACGAGTTTATAGCTTGATAACGTTGATAAAGATCTGGATTCAGGCGCTGGAAGTTAGTAGCAATAATCCATGTAGCATCGGAGATCGACCGGTTGATGCAGTACGGAAGTCCAAAAGGCCCTGGGCCCAGCGGGTACGGCACATGGACTTAAGCTTTCCCTCATCAATTTGTTTCTTTAGTTCAGCATGTTCGGATGGGCTCATCCGATAAGCATGAAAATTAGGGAGAGATTCTCTAGGAGTTAGATCTATATTGTATGTTGTATGTCTCGCATTGGCGGCAATTCATTTGGAAGCGCATCAGGAATTAAATCAGAAAATTCATTGAGCAATGGTTGTACCTCTCTTGGAGGTGATGGCTTTGAGTCTTCATTTGAGTCGATCACCTATCTGGTAACCAAAGCATACATCACACCTTGCTCTTTACTTTCAACTTCAAATTTGCATATGGTGAGAATGTGAGGAGATGCAGTAGGAGTAACTTGCTTTGCATAGAATGGAGTCTCCATAGGCTTCAATTGTATGCGGCGTCCATTCCATTTAAAAGTATAGGTGTTATCCGCATGATCAGTGATGACCTTCAAGCGTTTTAGCCAAGGTCTACCAAATAAGATGTGGGCAACATTCAGCAAAATAACATCACACTTAACGTTATCTTCATATGAGCCCATCTTCAAGGGAACAATGCATTGTCGGTTGACGGGAATTGAATAATCATCCACCCATGCAACTCTGTAAGGCCTTGGGTGCTTTATAGTTGGCAACTGAAGTTTATCAACTGCTTCTTTAGATATGACACTCATAGCACTTCCACCATCAATGATAGTATTGCAAGCTCTTCCTTTACAAGTGACTCTTGTTCTGAAAATTGGAGCTTGATTTTCATCGTCTTCCTCGATACCATCTGCAGCTATCAGACGCCGGTGAAGGAAAAGCAATGTGAACACCTTAAGTGGTGAATCTAGTTCTGCTGAAGTGGCAGGGGCTGTGGGGGTCGGTTTGGGTGTACGGGGATGAGTTTGGGTCAATGGGAATGGAATAAGCGAACGAGAGGGGAGTTTTTAGGAATGACGAATGTCTCCCCGGCGACCGGTCTTTGGCTCTGATACCAAATTGGCACAGTCTGGATCCACAATCGGTATGTTAGATCAATCTCCCGAGGTTTTGATCGAATTTAAGATGGATTCCAGCCACTAGGGCAAAAGCAAACCACAAGACAATCCATAAACTGACAATAAACTCAAGCAACTTCATTTGATTAATTGGAATAAGCATGCCTAATACAATAAAGAGCTTCTCTATATATAATATAATATAAATTCTAGAATGGAAAGTTACTAATCCTAATAAACAGTAAAACAAGAAACAATTCCTAATTAGTACTTAAGATAAAATTAAATTAGAATGCCACAGTAGCTTCTTAGCCAATTGGGCCTGTGGGCTAAACCCAATGGACTAGATTGGATGACTGGGTCCATCATGTGGGCCCAAGGACCTTCTTGGACTTTCGTACTATATCAATAGCTCAAAGCCCAAATTCATTGAAGTTAGATTAGATCCGGTGAACTTGTCACATACCCAACCCCACCCCCACGACCCAAGTTGCACTCAAGGTCGAGCCAGATCTGACCTAATTGTAGCAGACCCATAGGTCCGACCCAACCCAATCCAACAGAAAGAAATAATCACCCAACAGAACAGAAAGTGAGATCAGGCTGCAGATATCAATGTGGGTCCAGATTCAGTCATATTTTTAGCATTTCATCTTCAAATAAGATCGTCACAATCCGGACTTCAATCAACGATACATCTTCGTCGGTGTACTTTTCTTTTATTTTGTATTTGATTTGGCTCCAATGAATAATTGGAAATCAATGTAGCGATCAATTGGGTGAGGGGTAAGATTCATACATTCACTTTACTTTATGGAAAGATTACTGAATCTGAAGTAAGGAAAAATCTATAGAAAATGAACCATGCTTATATGTATTGTTATTGTTCTATTTCAGTGATCAGTGACACCGGTGTTTTAGTTTTGGCGAAAAAGATATGCGATCCCTTAAATACCCACGATTCCCCCAGTAACACTTGTTTGGTGTATCTGATGAATACGATAAAATCAGACTCTTACAATTCTGATTTTATCAATCAGATGAAAGAATACTTGAAAGAATACCGACCTTAATCTTTTCTTTCATGAGCCCCTTCTATCCATCCTCAAGAAAACAAAACAATTGGATTTGTTTCTTGACCCATTTATCTGGTTTAAATTATTGATGATTCATTCGGAAAGGAAACATGGAGGTCTCTTATGATGATCAAATTCGCATCTGATTTAATTAATCAGATATTTGCTAGACATTTTTAGATCCTCGTTGTACCGACTTGTTGATGGATTTAGAGATTCAATTCAGTCTTTACTGGAAAACTTATTTCTAGTAATGATGCCGAAGTAGGAAATTCTTGAAATTGTTTTTTATGATTCCTTATAAATTCTTTCTACTCGAAAAAGTGTGACATTGGTGAATCTATCCTATCGAGTCACTTGCGATCTTTCCCGGTCATTGAAATAGCTTATTTGGTTAATGACTCATTCTGTTCCTGACAGTAAGATGTATTTTTTTTTTTTAAGAGCATTCTTTTTTTATTCCTTACCTCCAAGTCAATATGGAATTGCAAGACAATATAACCATCTTGCAAATCCACAATGATATTCAAAGAATGACCTATGCATGTAAATATGGAGTTTGGTATTGTGAAAATAAGGACTACTTTGAGCAAAATCTTAATTTTAGGAAAGGGAAAACTGTCTGTAGATGAATATGCCGATGAATTTGATAGACTGTAAGATTTATGTAAAATGCAGAGCAAGAGCCGTGATTTCAAACGCTTTCTCAAAGATTTACAACCGAGCATATTGAAAAATATGAAGGAATGCAAGACCATGCATGACACATATTGGGAAGCACACTGTACCAAGCACTTACTAAAATGGTATCGTCGCATGCGACAAGCCATGGCTCAAGAAGGAAAATCTCCAGAATCAAGAAAAGCCAATGTTATGGAACCAATTGCAGAGAACATCAATGCTGATGTTGAGAAATGAAAGCATGAAACCAATGATTCCACAATAAATTCAGATGAAGTGACAAACAAGACTCCAACTAGGGATTCTACTTCAGATGAATAAGGAGACAAAGAAACTGAATTTCCTCCTTTGGACAATCTTGATCAACAAGTGCAAGCAACCAAAAAACAAGAACAACACATTGAAGAATTGGAATTAGTAAGCAAGCCAACTAATCATCTGGTAGGGCCCATTGTAAGCCCACTTCCAGAGCAACCAATTAAACCATCAGAAGAACATGCTATTGATCAAGAGACTACAAAAGAAGATCAAGTCATTGAAGTTCCCCATATCGATTTCTTCTTTGGGGATAGCCCATCTATACTAGAAGATTGTGTGCAGACAATGGAAATTCAAAACTTGATGCACCTAAGTGTCAGATTGCACAACAACGCTAGATTTAGAAATCAAAAGAAGCAACACGCCCATTCTACTTCTAAGTGGAAGACTAGATCAAAGTCAAGAAGATTGAGTCAAGCCTTCAAGTTATGCATAGAAAATAAAGATCAAGCGCAAATTAGAAGTTCATACAGTTGACTTTTAATCATGGAGGACATCTACAGAACTCGAGGTCAAGTTCTCTCCAAGAAGGGGAGAAACTGATGTAGAACGATGTCCCCATGGGTCGATCAGCCAGTTGGGCCAAGTCAACTCTAGTCGAATCCATTTGTCTTTTTTTTTTTTTTTTGTTTTATTTTATTAGTTGAGTTGTGTAGGGCCCATTAGTTTTAATTATTGTTATAATCTCGGCTCTTTAGGTGTGTAACGATTGAGATTAAATTTAGGGTTATGTTTTTCCTTATTTAATGCATTGTAAGCCTCTTTGGATAAAAATGGTTGTTGATTTTGGATTTTTTTTTTTTTTTTTTTATGCTCGGCATAGGTGGTCTCGGTCCCCAGCACTCAGGTGAGGGAAGGAGATTGCGGTGAAGCTTTGAGTGCGTTTGGGTGAAAATGGCGATGGTTAATGAAATTGAATTGAGTGCTTTTGTGATCTTCCCTAAGTTCTCTTTGAGTTCTCCGTGAGATCTCTCTTGCCTCCTAGATTGGAGTCTGGCATGAGGCCAATTTTTAGGTTCGCCTAATCTACCCCTATCTCTCCATCTTTTACCTTGCCCACCCCACATCTCCCCTCCGCTCCACATACAGGAAGTGTGAATCACCCAGTACCTTGTTTCTCCATAGATGAATTCAATAGAAACGTACACCAAGATGCAACTTTTTTGTTTCCCTTGTGCATATTACATTCTTCACTGCTAAATAGATGCTCTGCATCATGGATTCTTTAGGATTTTTGGATTTAGGATTTTCCACTTGTTACTTGGTTTTGTAGATGATATAGTTTCACAGTTGATGTTTTTCTTGAGTAGAGATTATTCTGAAGTGAAGTTGTTATTTTACAAGACAGTTGATGTTTTTCTTATAAAAATTGTTCTCAAGCCATTCTGCAATATTTATACAAATTTATACACAAGGAACTTAGATATGCTTATAAATGGATTTCTCCAATAATTTAGAGATTGTTATGACAAAGGTTAGCATCCATTTTGTTAATCTTCACCTAATAAGTAGATGTTGTTTAAGAAATCAGTACTATGATATTGTTGTCATAGTTTTTCGGTTGAAAATGCGGCAATCATGCATTTTAGAATAAGACACTATGCATTTTGAGCAGATAAGAGATATCTCATTTGTTGATGTTGAAATATTGTGTTTTTGTTATTTCAGGGGTCCTGGGATTGCAGTGCTTATTATATCGTGGATCATCACCTTGTACACCCTTTGGCAAATGGTTGAGATGCACGAGATGGTACCCGGAAAACGATTTGACCGATATCATGAGCTAGGTCAGCATGCCTTCGGCGAGAAGCTTGGGCTATGGATTGTTGTACCCCAACAGTTGGTTTGTGAGGTAGGTGTAGACATTGTCTACATGGTCACCGGTGGAAAATCCCTTAAGAAATTCCATGACGTGATTTGCATGCCACACTGCAAAGACATCAAGACAACTTACTTCATCATGATCTTTGCCTCTGTGCACTTCGTTCTCTCTCAACTGCCCAATTTCAACTCTATTTCAGGTGTCTCTTTGGCTGCTGCAGTCATGTCACTCAGGTAATTTTTGTCATCTCGATAAGCCTTGAGTTTCAGTTTATCATGACTCATATCTTGTATCCATCATTAGAGTCCTTATGGGTGTATGAATTGCATAATTACACATCTAATTTGATTTGTCTTGTCAAACAAAAATGTTATATTATGTAAAGAGAATGCTCCATTGTTTTCAAAGCCAGAAGTAAACTTGATCGAACACATTTTAGATCAACAGGGGCCATCAATTTGGTACAGTTTTTGTTTCATGACCATTGTGTAAAAATCACTTCAATTGTCTATTTTATCCTGTGTAGAAAGATGGAATCCAAAATATCTAGAAATTCGCTTCTCAAATAGTGTGAGAAATCATGCTAGCCCAAGACTCAACACCAAAGACGAAAGAAAAGGAACAATCAAAAGATAAAGGAGGAAGAGATTAACTTCATTCAAAGATGATAAGCATTAAAAGATGAACTTGGGGCCACTACTTGCACAAGATATGGACTTGGATTGTTGATGGAACTTCACACTCCTCTCTTCTTGTGAGGGTTTCATGGACATGGTTATGAAGAGATCGCCCACATGTATATATAGGTGATTGAAAAAGTTGCCAGCATAATGGAGTGGTTGTATGAGAAAGGAAGATAATTAGTGGAGAACAATGGAAATGGAAAAGATAAGATATGGTTGGATGGGAGTAATGAGGTGAATGGGAAGTATAAGTTGGTGTATAGAGCAGTGGATGGGAGTAATGAGGTATGTGGGAAGTGTAAGTTGGTGTATAGAGAAGTTGATGGGAGTAATGAGGTATATGGGAAGTGTAAGTTAGTGTATAGGGAAGTAAGCGGACGTAGTTAATGACTGGGTGTTATGTCCACGGAAGGTGAAGGTACTAATGTGGTAACGTAAGTAGGTGGGTGGAGAGGTTGAGAGAGAGAGAGAGAGAGAGAGAGAGAGAGAGAAACATGTGTCATCCACACGTGCAAATAGGACCCATATACAAAGAGAACAAAATACCCCAAATGCACAAAATTACACACAAAAAAGCCCTCGCTACAACGCTCAAAGTAAAAATAAAGAAAACCAAAAATTAATCTAAGGATTTTCTAGAAAATAAACTTTAAAAGTTTAACACGTCCATCCAATAAATGTGTTACAAATTGGAAAAATTGGATTTATATAGACAGAATATAGTCATCAATCTGAAACATCGCTCAAGTAATTGTCTTAATTTTGAGTTATATTCATCAAGGATTACATAATTGCTCATCTAATTTTATTCATATTCATGATGTTAAAGGAGAATGTCATAATTATGCAAAGAGACAATCTCCATCGTTGTCACATCTAATTAAAGTGAATTGAACAAACAGATATTTTGTGATCAATCTAGGCAACCATTAATTTAATCATCTTCTTGACTCATGCTATTATGCATTTATACTAAAGCTTCAATTGTTAATTTATCCATTCAATAAATATGATCCAAATTGAGCAAACTGGATATTTAGAAAGAAATATAGTAATCAATCTGAGCATCTATTCAGTGGTCCCCATATCAACGTGAGTTGTTTTAGTGATTTTGGACTAGAGCAAATGGATTGTCTTGATCATGAGATTGGACTTTCCATACGTTCAGATTTATCCGTTAGCGCTATATATTGAAACACAGAGGCATTTCTCAGTCATAAGATAATTTGAAGTAATTTGCTGACTTTTTGCAACTGTCTTGTATCAGTTATTCCACTATTGCTTGGGGGGCTTCTGTTCATAAAGGGAGGCAGCCTGATGTGGATTATGGGTATAAAGCCCATACAGCTGGAGGAACTGTTTTAAACTTCTTTACTTCGTTGGGGGATGTTGCTTTCGCATATGCTGGGCACAATGTGGTTTTGGAGATCCAAGCTACCATCCCTTCTACTCCTGGGAAGCCATCAAAGAAACCTATGTGGAAGGGTGTGGTTATGGCCTATATCGTCGTCGCTATGTGCTACTTCCCAGTTGCGCTGATCGGTTACTGGGCTTTTGGGAATTCGGTTGAAGACAACGTCCTCATCTCTCTACAAAAACCACGTTGGCTAATTGCACTAGCAAACATGTTCGTTGTCATCCATGTTATTGGAAGTTATCAGGTTTATTCACATTTTCAATCTTTTGTTCTGACATTTCTTTTTCTGTTCTCCATTCAATCAATACTTTTTTTACCAAAATCTCAGTATAATTAGAGTCCATTTCAAGTCTTTTTTTTACCCAAAAAAAAAATCAAATATGTTCAAATCAATTTGACCTATACGAGTACTTTAAACTATTGTTTTTGCCCATATTAGTTGAATTGGTGTTCGATTTATTTGCTTGGACAGATCTATGCCATGCCAGTGTTTGACATGATGGAGACTGTGCTGGTGAAAAAGCTTCAATTCACCCCTTGTTTTTCTCTTCGCTTATTTTCAAGATCTTTATATGTCGGTAATATCCTTTCCCTTCAAAGTGTTTTGTATATTAATAACTTAGTTGTGCAATAACTTGATCTTATTATTCTTACTCCGATCTTCTTTGGTGCAGCATTCACTATGTTTATTGCTATAACGTTCCCTTTCTTTGGTGGATTACTCGGATTCTTTGGAGGATTTGCTTTTGCACCAACAACATACTTCGTAAGCGACTAGAACATTTATTTAACTCATCAGAAAAAAAAAAAAAAAAAAAGGTTAAATCGTATCTTTTTGTCTAGGACATAGTGATAATGACAAGCTTCAATAGGGTTGCAATAGAGTTAGGCTGATCTCTTTAATCTCTCTGCCATTTGGGCCTAAATATGAGGATGTAGGCTTGAATGTCCATTTGCTTCCAGCCTTTGTGTCACTGTAGTGCATCTTTTTACCCATATCTCAAATGCAGTAGAGTTAGGCCGATCTGCTTAATCTCTCTGGCATTTGGGCCTAAAAAAATGAGGATGTGGGCATGCTACCAATGTCTGGCTGTGCATATGTTTGGAGTCAACAAAATGCATCCGATACAGAAATTAACATTTTCTTGCAACAATGTCCATGTGACCTTTTATCCATCCAAATTCCAAAAAAATGCTTTTGATTATTCTGTGTAAGAAAGATGATATACATCAATTTACAGTAATGCCACTCTAGATTGCAGTTCCCTAATTCACAGTTCAACTAAGACATAGCTTACCTCTCTTTCTTTCTAGTAACCTCATTCACTAAAAGCATTCTATTTTCAGACATGATCAATCTAACGATGACAATTTTGATTGAAGTAAAAATAAAAATAAATAAATAAATAATCTAATATAATATAAACAGAAATTTTGAGCAGTTTTTTATTTAAAAGTTGAGCCACCTCAAATTTAATTATTGCAATAGATTTGGGTAGTTTCTGCCCACTCTGGTAATCCAGGCTCCACCCGCTCAGTCCACGGTATAAAACACCTAGCAGTTCACATATATCATTTTATTTTTCAACAAAAAAAAATATTCCAAAACCATAACAACTGAGAAAACTACGACAAGAAAAAAGAAAGAAAGAAACATTAAAAGAGGAAAAAAGAGTCAAAGCCATTTTGCCTGTGTGAGTTCCATCATTAGTGTGCAGTTCACAAATACTTTGAGTGACTCAGTACTCAGTAAAGGCATACAATATTTGAATATTCCTAAACAAAGACAAATGAGAAGAGTAAAAAGTAAAAACTATCTACATCTGGTTGCAAGAATAAACTAGGTGTCTTCTTTCTTTCTGTGGAACTATCTGTTCACATGATCCAGGAAAAGATGATGTCTCATCCATAAGATAAGTGAAGAAAGCACAATGATTAACATCAGATCACATATGGGGCTCTGAATCTAGGTTTGGAAAAACAGCCACTTTCTTCACATTAATCAGAATTCAATTGACAAAACTTCATAGAACTCCATCAACAAAACCCCCAAAATTCATCCCATCGACTGCACTGCAACTCTACCAACAAAACACCGTTGAACTTTTTGCCCCAAACCAATTACTGCAAAACCCAACCAATATATGCATAACCCCAAACCAATCTCTACATACCCTAACCAATCTAAAACCCCCCAAAAAGGAGACCAAAATGGGAAAACAGGGATGAAATTGATTGAGAGAGATTAGAGAAGAGAGAGATGATATTACCTACTGCTGTGATTGGAGATTTGAATCTACAGATCATGGTTCAAAATTGTGGCCGCTGCGTTGCATAGCGTTCGCATTATCGGCCATAGCGGTTGAGGCCGCTACGCTATTTAGAAAATAGCAGCGCTACAATCTAAACCTAATAGAGCCAAGCATTTTTATTTTATAATACCGTTTTTCCAATTTCTTCTCCTCAATAGCCTTTCCCATGGTTGTCTCTATCCTTATATGGTACCAAATTACTAAAAAAACACAAGATTGGTTGCTACATAAGATTTAAAAAATTTTCAACACTTAAAAAATTCACACCGTTATGCCGCCACGTATCGCCACAACCGCTGCGCGGTGATTTGGCCATTGGCCGCTACACCCGCCGTAACCGCTACTTTTATCCTTGCTACAAATGACTGTGGGAGCTTACCGGAATGCTAGTGAATTATCTGCAATGAAGAAATCCCCAAAAACTCGGGCGAAAAAAAAAAAAAAAACATTCAGAAATTTGCTTTTTGTGGCTTCTGGAATACCTGGGATTTATGAAAATCCCTGAATGCTTGATATCAAACAGCAGTTCCCTGACAGGAATTCTAGGAAATCCTGACAGCCTGAATTCCTATCAGGAATTCTTGCAACCAAATAGGCCCTTAGCATCTCTAATTGGTCAGGAGCCAGATCATTAATCTCCTACCAGTTCATTAATCTCCTATTTGTTTTATCTTAGATTCTTAAAAATGGGATTTAGGGAATTGTTTCTGTCTTTATACTTGACTATCATTTCTGAGTGAGACCCATCTAATCCCCGGAATAGTCCAGGCAAGGATGAGGGTTGATCATTACATATCTTCTCCTTTTTCCTGTTGCTTTGTGTGACAGTTGAGTCTGTTTGTCATTGTTGGTGTCTATTTTTCATTTTTGAAGGTTGTTGCCTGTTCAAGTACTTTCCATTTGATTATTATCGTTGTTGCCTGATTCAGGCATGTATAGTTTAGACATCTGTGGGAGCCCCATTTAGTATGGAATTTAGAATGTTTGGTCTATTACTTTGCAACTGTCCATTATACAATTGTCATCACAATAGACACATAGCATTTATAGTTCTAGAATATATTAATTTTTTAAACTGGGTGTCAACTGCGGAATGTAACAATGACAAGTACTGGACTTATAACATTTTGATAAGTTGTGATTGTTCATTTTCCCTAGTTTTGTGTTTTGGAGACACTTCTATAGTAAGTTTAAATGCCCAGCAGCCCATGAGTAACTGCAGTTGCCAATTTCTGGGTTGTGGGTTGCTGATTAGTGAGTTGCTACAATTTTTCTGGATAGTTAATGTATTGAAGTTGCTAATTTGTAGATTTTATGAAATCTGAGAGATGTATAAATTAACCCCCATTAGTCTCTCAGATTTACATTTTCATCAAAGCATGGTCTATGAAGTAGTACTCATATGACTCCCTTTAGCAAGGTTTTTCTTTTTTCTTTTTTTTTTTTTCTTAAAAAAAATCCTCTTAGGCATTTAAGAATAATGTATACCACCAACATACCAAAATAAGATCATACATTTAGTATAAATAATAGATAGAATTAACTAAGTTTCAGATGAAACCAAACTAGTTGGATCCACAATTCACACTGTATGGAATTGGTGTTGAACTGTTGAGAAATATTGCAAACACACTCTATACTGAAATGTGATCCTCCAATTTGTCACAGCTCCCTTGCATCATGTGGCTAGCTATTTACAAGCCTAAGAGATTCAGCTTATCTTGGATTACAAATTGGGTGTGTATATCTCGAACAACAGAAAACTCTATTTGTTGCTTCTCTTTTTAACATGGTATATGAAGGTTAAGCTGATATTGTCATTGTTTATGCACTACAGGTTTGCATTATACTTGGGATTATGTTGATTATATTAGCGCCCATCGGTGGTCTAAGGACGATCATCATTCAAGCCAAGGACTACAAGTTTTATAATTGAATTTTTCCTCTGGTGATCAGATTAAAATGTTTATCTGAAATTGTATGGCGAGGCGAAAGGTTGTCAGGCAACGGTCCTTAGTGTGTTCATAATCTGTTGGTTTGGGTTTGTTCAGAGGGATCTGGGAAAATAAAAACATTTGAAGGGGGAGCTTCTCATGGCTGTCTCCGATAGTGCTCAATGAAGAACGTCGTGTCTGTTTTAGGGATATGTACTATTCCAACTTCAATCTTTTTCACATGAACCATAAATATTGACATCGTTATTTCACATTATCATGTGAGCATTTGGCCTTTCTATGTGCTACTCTTGAATGCTACATTGCTAGCAATTTACTCTGAAACAATTGTGTTGCAAGAGTAATGGGATTGAGCTAAGGTTGTAAATATAACTGTGGAAGAGTATCAGATGATCGATCAAACAACAGGTGTGAATTATGAAGTGAATCGTTGATATAATGGTGGGAAAGCCTCACCTTATCAAATCAACAGGAAAAACAGAAAAAAGATTGTGTCCCTTAGGCTCAAGGCCAAAGGCTCCTGAGCAGGGCGGGAGATACCTTGGGTTATCCGAAAAAAAAAAACGATACGGATTATGAATCTAATGGTATAAACTATAAAATACCTATAGATCATTAATTCAATTGATGAGAAGATGTGGATCATGGATCTAATGGTGTAAAAGGCTTGGATCTTCATTCCAATCGTAGAATGATGTGGGTTATTTTGTTTTGATAGATGAAATATCTTAGATCAATGATCTTATGGCAAAAAAGATGTGGATAATCAATCTTACCATGAAGAAACCCTCACACCATCAATCCTATGTCTGACTAGATGCGCATAATTGATAAGATGGTGGAAAAGACTTGAAACATCAATTCGATTGTAGAAAATATGTGAGCAATTGATCTAACATCAATCTAGAGTTTCCCTAGAGTTTGATTAATAATTTACCTCATTTATTTCATAGAATTGATGGTCAAGTCATTTCTGCCATTAGATTAATGATATGGTTATTTTCGTCCATTTGATAGATGATTTGTATCAATCATCCAGATCTTTTCATCCATTGAATCAATGGTATGAAGCTTTTTTTATGGTTGGATTGATGATCCGCAACTAAAGCATTTCGTCCATTAAATCACTAACTAGCACAATAACCCATGCTAAGTATGGTTATGTCTACGGCCACCCTACCAACAATATTTTTACAAATTAGATAACAAAAATGTAAACAAAGATTATTTTAAATTAAATTTTCATACATTAAAAGACTAAGAAAATTATATAATTAACATATATGTAAATCACAGCTATAAAAATAAACACAATTAATAATTCTTCTTTTTTGAAGGTTTACTTGTAGGTGCACAATAATGTATTTTATATGCATTAGATTGCTATCATGTAAAGGACCTAAGTATTCATATTATATATCCAATCAGTGAGCACATGTAATATGGGAGAGTCTTTTCCTACAAGAAGAAAATGAATACAACCCATTGTAAATGTCTTTCCACTTCAGACATTTATTTATATGATTCAAACCTGCCTGTTTTTGTGACCGTGTCGGTCCTGTTTGGCAAATCTTATTTGTATGAAACAGATCTGCATGGAATAGATCTGTACGGAATAGATCTGCATGAAATAGATGTTCTAAAAACAGAGTGTTTGGTATGAGAAATGGCTAGCTTGAAATAGATTTTTTCTAATCCAATGGGTCACAGTTTTTCTCAATTTTCTTAAGATCTATTATGAATTAAGAAAAAAACTTCGATTCCCTAGCTGCTGTCATCCTTCCAAAGAGGATCAACAGTTTAGATCATTATTTACGAGCCCATAGAACTCCATGAATATAGATCTAATGTTCTGAATTTTTCACAAATATCTTAAGATTCATGCTAGATCGACAACTCAAATTTAACAATATATTTATAGTTGAAGCTCTTAAGTTATCCACCGGTTCAGATCTTTTATAAATGGCCCACAATTAAAACAAAAGAGACAAAAAACAAACTGCCAAATTTGGACTGCAAGTCATTCTTACCCTTCTAAAGAGGGTCAACCGTTCAGATCTTGATCATGGGCCTCACAAACTCCAAATATTTAAATCTAACAGGCCACGTTTTTCCACAAATATCTCAAGGTTCGTGAAGAATAAACGGCTCAAATTTGGTCCCATAGCTGTTATGATTATGATGAAGATTTTCAACGGTTCAGATTATTATTTAGATCTATGGATCTTAAAAAAGAAAAAAAAATCAAACTGCCATATTTTTCACTGTAGCAATGAGGTCTGTCCACTTAAGATGTTTTGGTCAGTATGAAAAAGCATTAGTTTTATGCCCATATGAAATAGACTTTTTTGGTCTAATATCTGGTTTAAATAGACATATCAAGTGTTCCATCCAAACAGTCTTATACGTCTAAATCTTTGTTTCAAAACGCATTAAGAGGAATAGAGGCAGGAAGTGGATTTGTTAAACGCCCCGTGTCTTAACTCTATTTGAAATAGACATTTAAAAAGGTGCTACGAAATGGTCTAAAAGCTGTTTCAAACTATTTCAAAACAAATTGAGCCTCAAAATAGACTTGCCAAACAGGCACTTAAGTGAACCCCAAGCGAAGACCACTCATTAACAATATAACCTTTTTGAAATAAACGACCTCCTTTTATATGGGATATGGCTTAACTTGACTCCTGTATGTGTTTTAGAGTGGGCAAACTTCTGCTAGAGGGTAAAAGTTGGGCTGCATTCTTTCATAGATGGCATTTGCTCCTGAGAAGACACCTAGTGGGGTCCACTATATGACCAATTGGAATGGATCATCTAAACCAAACGGCCCTCCTAAACAAAACCCAATGTTATCAAGGTCGCACCAACCCGAATGAACCGGATCATTGGATTCAATGTTAAAAAAAAGTAAAATAATTAAAACCATTAAACTTGTACCCCACATATTAAATGGGGGGCTAACGTAGCAATGTGCGCCCACAAATAACAAATCGCCACATCACAAAATAAGGAAACTTAGAGCAGGCTTTCTCAATCCCTTTATAATATTTTCCTAAACTAACTTTCACAATTCTTTAACAAAGCTCTTTCCAAAAGTATCCTTCGCATAGGCCCCACACTAAGAACTAAACCACTCAAAATCACCTTTGCCCAATATTATTCCACTTAGACTTGGCCCCATTAAATTAATGTACTTAATTTTTTTTATTTCTTAATTATTGATCTAACTGTGAAAGTTAATAAAAATGTCAAGTAGTTTTACATATTAATTTTTTACAATTTATTTTTCAATGTAAAAATAATATATATTTTAGTTTTTCTATGAATTATTTTTAGTAAACATAGTAATATATAGATAAAAATATCTCTAATGAAGAAATATAGGTCAGCCCAGAATAAGGCACAAAACATAGGTTATCTGGAAAATAATAAAATAATAGAATAAAATGTCAAGTGCCCATTTAAGACCTAGAGTGTCACATTTCCACTTATTGGAACGTTCAATTTGCTTAATCTTCTAAGATCAATAATTTAAATTAAACTTTAGGCTATATAATGGGTTATACTTAGATACAATCAAGTAGGCAAGTTTATGTTCTTTCAAAACCCAAAAAAAATCAAAATTCAAAGCTATAAGGGACATAGGTTACATGCTACATCAAATAATTTAAATTACACGAAAAAAATAGTTGAAATTTTAATTAAACACCTTGTGTGGAACCACATTATGAGGCCCAATTTAGCTAACTTTATGCATGATGGATGGTTAGAAGAGATATTTATATGATTTGCTACTGACCAAAAATATTCTTATTAGATGACAGCAATCATGTCACCTGTAGGGCCCCAAAATAATTGACTAGAACTGTGCAACTCAACCATTGATCTTACACTCTCTTTGTTCAATCACTATGGTTTTCAAATCATAGTTTAATTTTGGCCATTCATAAAAAATAAAAAAATAAAAAGTTAAATTTAGCCGACACAACTTTTATTTTTCTTTTTCTTACTTAATGGCAAGATGTATATTAAAAAATGAAAAAGACTACATAGGCGGCCACACAATTATCATTTTGATGATAGAAAATATATTATGCACTTTAAATGAATAATAATTAAGTAATTAAATAATTAATAAATATGTTGTGCATTTAATTTTTCTTATTCTAATCTTATCTTAAAATAAAAATAAAAAATGATCAATTTGTCGGTTGAGATACTCTAGTTGGAGTTTTCATTGAGATAATTTATTTTGATCAACATGCTATAATCCGGTCATTTTTTAATGATCATTTCGTTGGAATGACCATTCCAACGCTACCTTAGTTCACACATCAGGTAAGAATCATTGAACATTGTAATCACATGTATAAAAATGAAAATTGACTCCTTTAATTTTTTTTTAAACTTTAATGTTTTGTTAAAAATATATGCACAATCCTATGGGCCCATGGCTAAGATACTATAATTCACGTTTTCATTTATATAAATTAGTTTGATTCAAGTCTAGCTCGAGGTTTAAATATTGGACCCTACATTTTAGATTTTAACCCACTTGAGTGAAAACTATTGGAGGCCAAGGCCTGCTACAATTAAATACCTAAACTCGAATAAAGCTTGAGCCCGTGTGATATTCCTTTATTATCTAATTGCTTGAAAAATATTTTCAAATGTACAATTTTTATGATTAATCACTTACTATTCATTTAAATTGTGTAACATAATTTGTCTTACTTAATTGCTTAATTAATGTGCAACAAGTTTTTTTTTATTTAATAGCTTAGGCTTTTTTTTATTGTTATCACTCACAATGGAACGATGACTTTGAGTGGTTTAGATGTTAAGATATGGGCCCATTGTTAATCAACCTTTAGGAATTAATTCACGTTTTCACTTTACTTGAGCCATTTGGTATGGCAAATCATTGTCCTTTTTCATGGATAATAGCAATCATACCTCATTCATATCTTGGTGAGAATATTGGCTAAAGAAGCAGAATGAAGGATAATTCAACGAGATCATATTATCTATTTTGGTTTCGTGCTATGGTGGTTATGGGGAGCAAGAAATGCAAAAATCTTTCGTCAGCAAGATCCAAATGGAGAGAATGTGGTTCAAAGAATCAACATTGCACACACTGAATGGATAAGCTCACTAAAGAAAAAGCACGAAGATCAGAATCGTGATGATGGTCAGCTGGATACTTCCACCAATAATCAAAATCTGAATATAGATGTTCGCATTTTTTGCGATGGAGCTGTGAATAAAGTGGCTAACAAATTAGGAGTTGGATGCATTGCATATAGCAAAGATGGTAGCATTTTGACAAGGCTATCCAAAAGAATTGAAGGAGATTCTGCCATCATGGTAGAAATTTTGGCTATCGAAGAAGCTTTGGATTTGCAATTCAACATGGGTGGAGGAAAGTAGGTTTCTTTAGTGAGTCCAAGATTGCTAATGATTCCATAATAAAATCTCAATATCCTTTCCCTTGGGAAATTTATGCCCCGTTACAGAAGATCCTAGAAAAAAAAAATGTCTTTACTAGAGTGCACTTTACGATGATTAGTAGAAGCATGAATAGCGAAGTACATAGGCTAGCGAGGGCAGGGCTGTGTACAGGCCCTGATGCCATTAGTAATTATGTCGTATCTTTCTCCAATGATTAATGAATAGAATACCATCTTCCCCACCAAAAAAAAAAAAAAAAGAACTCCACACCTTTAGAAATTATAGATTGGGAAACTTTTATTTTTTCAGTAAGAAAAGATTGGGAACCTTTAAAAATTATAACATAAGGCCCACGTTTATAGGAACTACAACATGGGGCCCACCTTTAGGAACTATATAAATGTGTACATTATATTTCTAGCTTTGAATTTTGATTTTTCGAGTTCTATAAGAACATAAACCCTCATATTCGATTGGATCTACTACAACCCATTGTATAGCCTAAGTTTCAATTTGAATTAATGATCTTAGAAGATTAAGTAAACTAAAAATGTGATACTCTAGTAATTTCTCTTATCTTTATTATTCCTATTACTCTCATTAGCTTTTACAATAAGGTGCATTGTTAGCTTAATATTTAAAATACTTTAAAAAATAAAGAATGTCAATTGGATGGACCCAAGTCCGATTGGAGTGAAATTTGGCAAAAAGGTCATTTTTAACGGTTTAGATCTTAAACGTTGGATGATAAATTTAGTAGGATTTGAGAAAATCCTAAGGCTATTTTTGAAAAGAGTTTTATTAAGGAATTCGCCAGAGTAGTTTAGGAAAACAATTATACAGGGTAATGAAGAGGATATTGGAAGTTCTTAAATTAAATACCCTGAAATAAGGGAGAGTGTTGCCATTCCTAGATTTCCTCACCATGAAACGAGGGGATTCCTCACTTGTGGGAGTAGGTCTTTGCATATCCAGGGCGGACCCACCTGCATCTTTTGATCCCCACCTTTCACATGATAGCCCTCAGGTGGGCCCCAACCGTTGCCATCTCACACAGGACAGGATCACTCTTTATAGATTTTCAATATAAGCCCCACCCCGCGGGATCAGCGGATCCGGATCCTTGTTGACTGGCACATTGATTCAGTAGAGATTCTCTGGAGGAAATCGTGTACTCAACCTTTCATTCCAAATTTCAACACCAGACAAACAAGAATCTTTAAAACTGCCAAAGATACAATGCATGTATTTATAGTAGTACTATTCACTGCTCATATAAAGTATTTAGTTGTCACCTTTGTGTCTTTCCATTTCTTCTCATTGCCTTAGCTGTTTCCATAAACTCTCCATTGAATAAATGGAAGAAAACTGCTACTTTGTATATATACTGCTGCTGGGATTGGTTTTCCTTTCATTTCTGTTCGATTTGAGAGCATTTTGGTGGTGGGTTTTTGGTTTTGGTGAAGATCATGACTAGTGGTGCACAGGTCGATGGAAGATCCGACAAGGAGAAGTCTATTGACGATTGGCTTCCCATCACTTCTTCAAGGAATGCAAAGTGGTGGTATTCAGCTTTCCACAATGTCACTGCCATTGTTGGGGCTGGTGTTCTTAGCCTGCCTTATGCAATGTCACACCTTGGATGGTAAGGATGATGATGATGATGATGATGATCTTGAGGGGTTTTTTTTTTTTTTTTCTTATCTTTGAAGTGTGTTTATTTGATTTTTCTGCAATTGGGTTACTGTGCATGTTTTGATTTATGATGTTCTGAAGACAAGTTAGTGGTATGTATATATATTGAAGAAAATTTTGAATGTTTAATTTGATTCTTCTTGTCTGTTCTCCTTGTTTGAACAGGGGACTGCGTTTTAGAAAGGAAACATAGAAGTGTTTGTTTAGATGTGGTGAAAAGGTGCAAAAACATGGAACATGCATCCAAATAGACCTTTAAGCTATTAACAAACTAAGCTACTAGAAAGCTATGCTACAGACTAAAGTTTAACTACTGATATCTAAAGCAAACAATGCATGAACAACTTAAAAACTTGTCAAAATGCTGGATTCCATCTTGTCCTTAAGGTCCCCATCATATGTTACTAAATATATATCCTGCAGATTCTGCTCCATCCGGTTCTTCTAGACTTCTTCTAGATCTTGATAATACCAAGTCCACAAAATGATTGAGGCCATGTTTGTAATCGGTGAGTGGTGCAACTCTGATTGGAGAAGGGTGTTCATGGACCGAGCTAGCCCGAGCCCGGTGTAGCCCGGGCTTGGGCCTAAAGGCTTACTTATCAGGCCGGGTTTGGATTACTTATTTAGGCCCATTTAATAAATGGGCTGGGCTTGGTTTCAGTAGTAGAAAGCCTAAGCCCGGCCAGGCCCGATTATAATAATAATACTAAGAAAAATTAAGGGATTGCATTCGAACACATGACATCTCAGCAATTGAGCACATGTGTATGGAAGCTATATTTGTAATTTATAATGTAAATCAGTCTGGGCTCGGGCTTAATATTCTTCACGTGGGCTTGGGCACGAGCCAGCTAGTTATGCCATGGGGGGTACAGTTTTAAGTCGAGCCTGGCCTGGATATTCCTCAGTCAGGCCCAACCAGGCCATGAACATCCCTAGATTGGAGGGAGCATGATTACTAGATCTTAAGCAAATCATACTTTCAACTGAAGCACAAGCAATTTCTCGCACTTCCCACGTTACATTCATGGGTGGTTTCTGCATCAAATGAATGCCATTCCGGTTACAAATGCGAATTGTAGCTCAATTAAAAGCTAATATTAAATTTGTAAGTGGGACTGAAAAATCAAATTGTTTTCCCATGTTCCATACTATTGATCATGTTCTGTTTTCCAGTAGTGTTCAAGTGAGGAATAAATGCATATGGTGGTGGTGTTCATTAATCATAAATCTGTGGAGGCTTTCACAATCAATGATGATCTTGAAAAAAGAATTCATTGTGTATTTGTTTTTCTGTTTTTCTCTCTGTATTTTGATTGTTGGATATGCTTTGCTTTCAAGTATGTATTGGTTTCTTTTGTATCATCTCGAGTTCAGATTGCATTTTTTTTTTACTAAAGTGAACTCATTGCTTTCCATATCAAGTTTTAGATCCTCCTCTGCTATCCTGTAGTTCTAGTGAAGAATTGTTCCACATGGATTACATTCTGAATCATGAATCTCTATCTGTTGGGTTTCTCTATTAATGATATTTAAAAGTGAAAAATTGTAATGATCCGACCATATCCACTGGTTTGATAATGTCCGCTTTGGGCCCCCGTTGGGTCACCCTCACGGATTTGTTTCTGGCCCACGAAGGTACCCAAAACACGTCATACCAAGTGTATTCGGCACCGCACATTTAATCTCAAGCTCTAAGGCAGCCTCTTGGCGATGTGGGATCTTACAAAAATTAAACACATATTTTATTGTCCTTTTTTTTTTTTTTTTTCCTTCCTTCAGTCAGGTTATTGGGTATGCTCAGTTTTAAGAATGTTAATGTGTTTCGAATTATTTATTTAGTTGGAGACTGTTGCAAGTTTTAGTTGTTTATATCTTTTTATTAGTTTTTATTATCCTTTACTAGTGTAATTCATTGGTGCAATTCATTGCTTTCTGAATCCAGCTGTTTGTTTTGTTATCTGGTAGTTGCAGTGAGAAATTGTTATAGGAATTATGAATCTCATGTTGCTTGCTTTCGGCATATATGAATTCAACAGTAACTTACATTTCAACTTTTTTCCCCTTCGACATCTTACTTTGATCATCTGCATTATGTATTCTTTTATGATTTGGGACTTTTCACTTGTTTCTTAGTTTTGTAGATGAAATAGTTTCACTGTCAACGAGTTCCTTAAGTAAGAGATTGTTCTGCAGTTTAGTTATTATCTTACAAGCAAATTGATGTAAATTGTTCTTGAGTCTCATTCTACAATATTTATATAAACTTATAGACAGTTTACTTCGATATGCTTATAAATGGATTTCTCTAATAATTTAGAGAAGGTTTGTGATAAAGGTTAGCATCCATGTCATTAATCTCCACCTAATAATCAAACACTGTTTTAGAAATTAGTACTATGATAGTAATGTGATAGTATTTCAGTTGAAAACTTGACCAGTCATTCATTTTTAAGAACTAGACGAATTGTCTTAATTGTGCATTCTGAACAGATAAGAGATGTCTTTCTTGTTCGTGTTGAAAAATGGTGTTGATGTTATTTTCAGGGGTCCTGGTATTGCCGTGCTTGTTTTATCGTGGATCATCACATTGTACACCCTTTGGCAAATGGTTGAGATGCATGAGATGGTCCCTGGGAAACGATTTGACCGATATCATGAGCTAGGTCAGCATGCATTCGGTGAGAAACTTGGGCTGTGGATTGTTGTACCCCAACAGCTAATTTGTGAAGTAGGTGTGGACATTGTCTACATGGTCACTGGCGGAAAATCCCTTAAGAAATTCCATGATGTGATTTGTGCGCCCCACTGCAAAGACATCAAGACAACTTACTTCATCATGATCTTTGCCTCTGTGCACTTTGTTCTCTCTCAACTGCCCAATTTCAACTCTATTTCGGGTGTCTCTTTGGCTGCTGCGGTCATGTCCCTCAGGTAATCTTTGTGGTCTCACTAAGTCTCGAGTTTCAGTTTATCATGATTCAACTTGTATCCATCATTAGAGTCCTTTGTGGTATATGAATTGCTTAATTACTCATCTAATTTGATTAATCTTGTCATAGAAAAATGTCAAAGCCAGTTAAAGTGAACTTGATCAAACATATTTTAGACCAATATGCGCCATCCATTTGGGTCAGTTTTTGTTTCATGGCCATTGTGCAGAACCCATTTCGATTGTCCTATTTTATCCATCCAATACATGTGATGGAAATTGGATTTATATAGAAATAATATTTTCATCAATATGAAACATCCCTCAGCTAATCTTTGTTTTTTTTTTTTTCCATCAATGAAGTCCAGTTTGTGTAAGGAGTGCATTATTACATGTCTAATTTTATTCTATTTGTTAAAGATGAATGTCATACTTATGTAAAGAGACATTCTCTGTTGTTACAACAAATTAAAGTCAACCTGAACAAACAGATCTTTTGTGATAAATCTAGGCCACCATCAATTTGGTCCTCTTTTGACTTAAGAGTATTATGCTAAAGCAACTTCATTTGTTGATCTATCCATTCAATAAATGCGATACAAATTGGGCAAACAGGATGTTTAGAAAGAATATTGTAATCAATCTGAAGCATCCATTCAGTGGACCCCATATCAATGTGAGTTTTTTAAATTGACCCACTAAAAGGAGGAAACCAAACGGACTGTCTTGATTGTGTATTTGGACTTTCCATGTGTTCAAATGAAACTGGTAGCACTATATATTGAAACACAGGGCATTTCTCAGTTATAAGATAATTTGATGTAATTTGCTGACTTTTGCAACTGTCTTGTATCAGTTATTCCACTATTGCTTGGGGGGCTTCTGTTCATAAAGGGAGGCAGCCTGATGTGGATTATGGGTATAAAGCCCATACAGCTGGAGGAACTGTTTTAAACTTCTTTACTTCATTGGGCGATGTTGCTTTCGCATATGCTGGGCACAATGTGGTTTTGGAAATCCAAGCTACCATCCCTTCTACACCTGGGAAACCATCAAAGAAACCTATGTGGAAGGGTGTGGTTGTAGCCTACATCACTGTTGCTATCTGCTACTTCCCCGTTGCGTTGATTGGTTACTGGGCATTTGGGAACTCGGTTGAAGACAATGTCCTCATCTCTCTAGAGAAACCGCGTTGGCTAATTGCACTAGCAAACATGTTTGTTGTCATCCATGTCATTGGAAGTTACCAGGTGTTTTCACATTTTCAGTTTTTTGTTATGACTTTTCTTTGTGTGTTCTCTGTTCAATCAAACTAATTTGGATCAACATAACCAAAGTTCATTTCAAGTGTGTTGATGATTTCAAGTCTTTAAAATATGTTCAAATCAGTTTGATCCAAGTTTCGTCTATATGACTTCTTGAAACTATGTTTTTGGCACATATTAGTTAAATTGGTTTTTGATTCATTTACTTAAACAGATATTCGCCATGCCCGTGTTTGACATGATGGAGACTGTGCTGGTGAAAAAGCTTCACTTCACCCCTAGTCTTACTCTTCGCTTAATTTCAAGATCTCTATATGTTGGTAATTTCCTTTCCCTTCAAAGGAAGTGTTCTGTATTATTAGTAACTTAGTTGCGCAATTGCTTGATCTTATTATTCCTACTCCCTTCTTTTTTGGTGCAGCATTCACTATGTTTGTTGCTATAACATTCCCTTTCTTTGGTGGATTACTTGGATTCTTTGGAGGATTTGCATTTGCACCAACAACATACTTTGTAAGTCATTATAACATTTTTTTAACCAACCAAGAAAGGAAGGAGCAAAGCAGATCTTTTTGTCTAGGATATAGTGATAATGACAAGCTTCAATAGAGCTGCATTTGAATGTTCATTTTTCTTCTAACCTTTGTATCACTGGGGTGCTTCTTTTTACCCAGATCATAAATGCAATAGAATCAGGATGATCTATTTGATTTGGGCCCGCAAAGATGAGGATGTGGGCTTAAGAATATATCAATACATCAAGTTGCAGTAATGCCAGACAGCAGTTACTAGTTCACAGCTAAATAATGTCATGCCTTCTCTTACATTGAAGGAGCTTCATTCAGTTTCACTATCCATATTTCCAAATTACTAACATTAATGAAAGTACTCTATTTTTATTTTATTAAGTTTGACTCAATTTACCTGTTTTCTAGCTCCAGCTGTACTAATTATAGGTACAATGTGAGTATGCTATCTCCTATTAGATCTGAATGACCCCATTGATAAATAGATAGACTTGGACCCACTTTGTATATGCCAAGAAACCTAAGGAGGGCATAAACAAAGAAATTCTTGATTTAGGTGGGACATTTTGAAGTTTCTAAATCTCTCCATTGATCTTTAAAACATCTCTTATTAGTGAGGAGCCAGTTCATAAGTCTACTATTTGTTTTGGAATAGATTCTTAAAGATGGGATTTAGTGATTGGCTTTTGTCTGTAGCCTTTGATTATCATTTCTGTGTAAGACCCATCTTATCCCTGTAACAGTCCAAGTAAAGATGAGGCCTGAAATTTGACCCTCCAATCTCTTGTCACAGCTCCCTTGCATCATGTGGCTAGCTATTTACAAGCCTAAGAGATTCAGCTTATCTTGGACTACAAATTGGGTATGTATATATCAAACTACAGTAAACTCTGTTGTTCCTTTTTCTCTTTTTAACATGGTATATGAAGTTTAAGCTGATATTGTCTTTGTTATGCACTGCAGATTTGCATTACGGTCGGTATTATGTTGATTGTTTTAGGGCCCGCTGGTGCGCTAAGGACGATAATTCTTCAAGCCAAGACCTACAAGTTTTATAATTGAGTTTTTCCTTTGGCAATTGGTTAAAAACATTGTGTCTAAAGTTGGGTGACAAGTGTATTTACAATCTGTTTGTATGGATTTGTTCAAAGGGTGGCAAAAAAAAAAAAGGAGGAGCAGCTTATCATGGCTGTCTCCTGTACTTCCTTTTCTTCTTTAGGGTTGGATACAATATAGATTGAGAACTTTGTTCTATTTTAGGGATGATATTGGCTCAACTCTAGCTCTTTCTCATATGAACCATAAAAATCTAGATTTCATTATTTCACATTATCATATGTTATTTTTTGTGAGCATCTGGTTTTGCAATGTAGAAGTCTTGAATGCAAAATTGCTAGCCATTTACTCTTAAGACAGTTGTGTTTGCAACATTGAGATAGAGCAAAGGTTGTAAATATAACCTTGAAGAGCCTTGGAAGATTTGATTCAACAACAGGTAAGGAGTGAATCATTGATCTAATGGTGGAAAAGCCCTGTTTCATCAAATTAACAGAAAAAAAAAAAAATCAATGCAGATTATTGAGTTAACAAATCCACATACCATTGATCCAATAGGTGAGAAGATGTGGATCATGAATCTAATGGTATAAATCCCATATGCATCATTGATTCAATGCTGAAAATATGTGAATCATGAGTCTAATGGTATATAAAGCCCATACATCTTGATTCAACAAGTGAAATCGTGAATCTAATTGTATAAACCCCATACATGATTGATTCAACAGGGAAAAATATGTGGATCATAAATCTTTGTTCCTCGCATAGAAATGATGTGGATTATTTTGTTTTAAGTTTTCATGGATGGAAGCATCAATTCAATGATACAATGGCAAAAAAGATGTTGAAAGAACCTCAAAACATTGATCCAGAGGCAAAAATGGTGTGGATGATCAATATTAACTTCGAAAAGCCTCAGATCATCAATCCAATGTTTGATTAGATGCAAATCATTAATATACTGATGGAAGAGACTCAAATCAACGATTTGGCGACATAAAATGTGGATAATTAATTTATCAAAATGAGTAGCCCTACAAAGATCGATTGTTTGCTCATTTTCATCCATCTTATAGACAATTAGAGGCTCTTCAACCATTGTATCTTTCATCAAGGAATTTAAAAAAAAAAACATTGTATCAATCATCCAGATATTTTCTTCCATTGAAACAATGGTATGAAGCTTTTTCATTGTTAGTTCAATGACATATAGCATGTTGTTCTATCTTTATCATGAAGTATTTTATCCATTAAATCACTTATTTGTGGAAATTCAAGAGGCATTATATTTGTAATAAATTCACCATGCATTTCATTGAGGCATTCTCCTCTTTTTATACAAGAGAGACTAACCTCTATCTCCAACATTATTCACATCATTTCATTTAGATTGATGGTCCACACTCCACAACTAATTCACTCATTGGATCGATGATATGAGACCTTTTCACATTGAGATGGTTATTTTCATTGTGTCTCCTTTTATTGGATTGTCGAATTGGAGCTCTTGCATCTGTAACTAAATTGCACTTTTGTTTTCTGTTGTTGGATGATGATTTCAGGCTCTCCATGGTTATATTGATGACCCACTTTTTTATGTTGTTGGATGGACTGTTTGGGGTAACTTTTTTTTGGGGGTAAGGGAAGGTGTCCTAGCTCTTTGGGCCATAATAATCCCTAGGAGCCTAGGAGATGTCGGGTATATCCCCTGTGGCCCAGTGTGGTAGTGCAGTTTCGAACCCTCAACTTATGGGTGCAAACCGTGGTCTCAGGCCAACTGAACTACCCCTCAGAATTACTGTTTGGGGTAATTTGCACCATTAGATTGATGATTCACCTCATTTTTTTCTATTGGATCAAGGATTTGAGGCTTCTCCGCTTTATTTTGATGAGCCACGCCATTTCTCTAGTTGGAACAGCATTCTGATGTTTTCCACCTAGGATCAATGATATTACAATGTTCCACCATTTAGATCAATGATCACTTCTTTTGTCCAGTTAGATAGATGTTTGAGGCCTTTCCATTGTTAGATCTATCACCCACATATTCTTTGATGTATGATCAATGATCTAATGTTGTTCCATCATTAGTTGTTGATCCAAATCTTTTCTATTGTTTATTTCAGGATTTTCCACTGTTAGATTGATTATCTACTTATGTATTATCCAATCCTTGATTTAGCATTCATCCATCATTAAATCAATCATCTGTATACTTTATGGCAATGGATTGATAATATGGGGCTTGTCCACCATTGGGTTGATGATCCACATTTTAATACTATTGGATCAAGGGCATGAACTTTGTCCACTAACAGATCAATATTTCATAGCATTTTTGTCGTTGGGTCAATATCTAATGCTTTTGTACAATCAGATCAATGACCCACTTCTTTTCTTTACAGATGATCTGACACAATTCCTCCATTTATTTGATGATTTACATCTTTTAGCCATTGGGTCACAAAGCTTAGGCCTTTTTCTTTATTGAATCAACGTTCCCTGTCATTTTAGATGTTGGATAAATTGTTTATACATTTTCGCGGTTAGTTTTATGATATGGTTCTCCATTAGATTGATGAATTGATCAGATCTTTCAAGAGGGATTCTTTACGTGAGTATTAAGATTAATAATTTGTAGGAAGAATGTAGATATTGAAGTTATTTTAGGCCGATTTGTTTGTATGAAATTTGATTTATTCAAATGTACGATTGAAAGGGTTCCCACGAATGGTTATTAAACAAGTGAGGGGGGAAGGATATAATGTGCAGCAGTGATTTTCACATAGAAGACTGTTGGTGTGCAGGATTTTCGGTCCTGCCATTTAAAATCCTACCCTTTATTAAGGTAATATGTCCATGAAAATCTCCAAAATTTTATCTACATGCGGGCGCATACTACGCTCACTTCAAGGACTTCTCTTAGGGGAGTCATCATGTGGAACTAAGATTGTAAACGAGACGGTTCCGAATCGGAAACATATTGGACCCGGACTCGAACCCGAACCCGTTTTTAAATAACAATTCCATATCCAATTTTTAAATCGGAATCTGTTTTGTTGATTCCGAACCCAGTTTCAATAAGAAAACCCGGATTCGGTTCCGAAACCAGATCCATATAGAGGACTCGAATCTAGTTCCAAAATCGATTCTATGTTATCTTTATTCTTCATTTATCCTTAAAATAAATATATCATTCAACTTATAACAGTGCATCAAGTCTACAACATCCGGTATTATGCATAAAATGCCTAAAAAGAGTTAGTTTTTAAGTACAAATTGCCATATCAAAGACTCATATGCCGGGTCCCGGGTCGGAACCTATATGGACCCGGAACCAGACTCGTTTATCAATCGAAACCAAAATTAGTTTCCGAACCCAGACCCGATTATAAATCGAAACTTAAAAAAGGTTTCAGATCCGGTTTTTAACAAGTTGAAACTTTCAAGTAATTGGAGAATCATATACCCGTTTGCAACCCTACAAGGTGGGAACTTTTTTTTTTTTTTTTCAAAATGTATGTGTAGGAAGATAATGTTTTAGTTTTATTTATGCCAGTAGGGGGTTCTATATGTATTTTCATGAGTTCTTGTAGCTGCTAGGTAATTTTTATTAACTAGTCATGCAAAATTGCAAATGAAATGCAATGATCTTTACTTCTATTAACTTGGTTTATATGACAGAAAGGAAAATGAAACCTCAGAAAGCATGTATTTAACCAAAGTGTAAGTAATGCACACTGAAAAAAATAATAATAATAATAACATTCACATTAACCTTGATGGGGAACGATTTCCAACCAACCTAGCCTTTTGAGATGACCTCGGGAAGCGTAACAGCTCATTTTTTTATCTTCGGACTGCCCGGAAGTGATCTCCTATAGGTGATCTTGAGTTTAACAAGAACCTGTGCAATAATCAAAACGGACCATTTATAGTTGATACATAATGCATTTTGGAATGTCCTGTTCCCATAACACCATCTCGTTACGTAGTGGACCCCAATCGTATGTTCGCCAAACAAGGGACGCACACCTTTAGGAGTGTACAAAAAATCCGTTGATCCGTAAAACCGATCAGATCCGTGAATTTTTAACCGATCTAAAGGTAAACGGATTTGTGACGAATTGAAAATATTGTAATCCGTTAGTAATAGATCGGTAACGGATTTCACCTTCAATCTGCGGATTCAATCCGATCCGATCTGTTGACATTAAATATAAATAAAAAAAATTAAGGGGTCTAAATATAAGTTAAGATGTCTAATTATAAAATAAGAAAAAAAGTTTAAGGGGTCGGATTTTCTAAATACAAACTAAGATCTTTTAGTTGTAGCTCAACTGGATAGGGACATGGGGAGTATAAATCGAGTGCATAAGTTAAAATTTTGAACGTAGTAAAAGGAAAGAAAAAAAAAATCAAGCTGAGGAAAACTAGAGCTCATGTAAAATTGAATTTCCAAGAGGGAGATCACTCTAATACCCAACAATTAGCTGAATTAGATATGTGCCTTGCCTTGAGCCTTGTGCCTTGTGCCTAGCGCCTCCACAATATTGTCCACTAAAATGCATCTCATAAATGATTTAGAAGGAGAAACCTCAGCCCTGCTAGGGTTAAGGTGAGCACTGCTCACCAAACACTTAGTAGGGCCCACCTTAATGATCCATCCGAGTCGACCATAAAACAGGGACACCCCCAGTGATCACCGATTCCAGATTTGGCACCCATCCAAATGGACTGAGCCGTTGGATCGACTATGTCCTCTTTTGAATGGTGAAGACTTATCAGTCATTACTCAAGTGGTTAAGATGATGATTCGAACCTCCCTCACTGTACAAATTAGGTGAGGGTAGATATTTCGACTCGCCCAGTCCATCTACAAGTGGGCCCCACAAAAAAAAGGTGTGCTCACCTTAGATCAGAACCAATTGGCGGGGATTTAGAAATGAGTTTGAGTCCTTGTGCAGGTGGATAACAACACGGGTCAAGCCAGGGATGACCCGGCCCATGAACATCACTGCCCTAGCCTTTTTTTGGCGGGAGAATGGAAACTTCCCGCCATTTCTACTCTACTCTCCTCTCCAACGATCAAAGCTAGGGTTCTTAGCTCTGCAACTCAATATCTTCTCCCCAAACAAAACCCACCTTTCCTTGTTGGAAAACGAAATGTTCTAATCGCAGTGCTGCTTTCAAACCCAAGCGTTAGGGTTTATTTTCCTTTGTACAGCCGCGATCTCAGTCTCTCTCTCTCCCCAATCTCTGTTTCGATCTTTTTCGGCTCACTGAGTTGGGAGGAGCCTGACTCGCTATGGAAGCGGAAATCAAAGCGGAATTCGAGAAGTGCAATTTCGTTCTGAGGGAAGAGGAGGAGATTCTTCGAAAATGTTTGTTCCCTCTTCTGCATCTTCTTTTCTCTCAATGATTCTCTTTTTATGCTTTGTGTTTGATTCGTAGAAGAAGATCTAATCCCATTTTCTTTCTTTGCATTTGGGTTCTTTATTTGATCCTGTTTAGGTCTCTCTTTTTGCATAAATTACAAGCTCAGCCCTTCTGATTTGGTCTCTAGCTGGGAGATTTACCACCTCAACAGGTAAATCAGTTCATCATTTGCTTTTATCGAAGAATAGATTCTTTTGCATGCATTGGATTTTTATTTTTGCTTTTGAAGATAATTGATGCCCTTAATGTTTATTCTGTGTTCGTGTTGCAGCATGTGTCAGTCCCAAGCCCCCGAAAGGAGGGTTGATGTGAGAAAAGCAATTATGCATGAAAAATGACCTAACCAAAATTTGAGTCTACTTCTATATGAAATTCGCACTTGACCTACCTGCATTGTCTGAAAATGTGTTTTGCTGATATGATATGAATTTATACTTTAGATGCTTTTGTAAAGGGAGTATATGGTGTAGCTTTTTGGTGGATGATATATGAAAGGCCTTCCATGCAAATAAAAGGAAGAAAACATTTCATTGATTGAGTTACATATCATCTGTTTTTTGGTAATGTGTATTTACTCTTTCTAACTATTTTTGTTTGCTTGATTTTTGTGGTGTTTACCTGAATGTACTTATCTTGATTGAAAGAGTCCCATGAAAAGACTTACTTTGTATTTGTGCGCTATTTCTCAAGTGTTTGGGATCTTTTGTTGATAGAATTTGTCATCGGATATGTGAAATCCCTTTCGATGACCAGAATTGGATTCGAAGATTTATGCTTGACAAGAATTCTCCTTTTATCTTTTCAATTACTTATTGATAATTTTATGGCTTTTTCATTTCATATTATAAATTTTTTTATTTTAATAATATACTCATGCGTTTCATCAGCAAAAAGTGGGTAGAGTTCCATTCTGAAGAGCACCCATTTTCTGTATCTACTGTATATGTATTTGAGCTATTAATTTTTCCTTCGATTATGGATTTTTTATCTTTGTTTTTTCAGGCAACTAGCTGGATCAACAATACAAAATGATCAAATGGACGGTTTTTTATCCCACATACAGAATGAACAGAAAGAGAGCATTATTAAGGAGGAACCAAATATGCACATGTACTCCAGCAATGACATTGACTTGTAAGTATCAAAATCAACAAAGGTTTAGGTCCTTCTTAATGATTTTCTTTATGGGTATGCTTGTGCTCAAATTCTTAATCCTTCTTTTATCGTCCATTGGTTCCTGATTTGCAACTAGTATGTCCGTTCATTTCCATTGACAACGAGAACCTTCTATGTAGGATTTTAAATGGCCAACTAGAAGACAGTGAAGTGGTATCTTTTGACACTCCAGTAAGACAATATGAAGGATCAAATTTGGAACCAATCAGCTCAACACCTGCCACAAATGAGAGGCTTTCTTCATCGACACTTGTAGTCAATCGCATGACCCCTTTTGGCCAACGGACAAACAAATTCGTATTGCAAACTGCTTTTAATAGTCCAGATGTGAATAGCAGCATAAAGGAAGAAGATAGCGGAAACATGGAAGACGACGTCATTAGAAGGGTCCGACCGAGCGAGAGGTGTTCCTTGCAGGTTCACCAATCACAACCAGAACCACGTTGCAGGTTCATGCTTGATAGGATTGAAGACAGGGTACTTGACTTAATTGTCTATGGTGCATTCTTACTTTGCTACTTGTGTTTATCTAAATAGATTCTTTGCTGATTCAGTTTAACTCCCTCGAAACCCGTATTAGAAGGCATGCGTCCACGCTAGTTGCATCCGGACTTTATGGAGAGCCTACTGATGCTACTTTAGCTTCGCAGGTTATTGCCTGTTTTATATCTTTCTCCACTATATTTCATAATACTTCTGTTTCATGAATCATGATTCAAACTTAAAGGATGCTAAGCAGTATTGAGTTACTGAAAAGTTATAGGGTCAGTAGCAAAGTTAAAATTTGGGAAGTGTTATAGTTTACTGATATTAGTCAACTATCACTGAAAGATTTTGAAGCATGTTTGCTACCTATTTATATGTTGAATTGACAGGTAAAACTGTTGCCTGTGGATTGGTGGTCCTCATTTTTCTAGTTCTAATTCTCCAATGAATCTCATATTTCAGAGAAGTGTATTTGTAGTTGGAATGGTTGGTTGTGATGGAGAAGGTCATCTTAATGAGAAGTCCATCTTATTACAAGGCAGGTACATATACTGTTTTTGCTCTGGCCCATATATGTTTCGTAATTGCTTAATAGCTATTCTCTGTTTGCCACAGTTAACACCTAAGCGATACTACCTTTTTTCTATGAACTTTAGTTTCTCTGTCAAATATATGCTCTGCTTTTTACAGTGTGGAGCATTCTGGAGGGCAACGTGTACGTCTCGATCTTCATAAATTGGATCGCTTTTCCTTGTTCCCAGGGCAGGTATATCTCTTTATGTTGTTATGAGTTATTATAATTAACCATTCAGTGAATTAAATAATTTTGGAGGAATGACCCTCTCAGGTGATTGGTATCGAGGGACACAATCCTAGTGGACACTGCTTGATTGCTTCAAATTTGGTTGATTCTCTTCCTTTATCAGTTTCTCTTGATAAGGACCTACCTCCTGCAAAGAAGCAGGCCACAGGCGAGGAAGTCCAACCAATTCAATCCGATACTTCAGGACAACTATCAGTGGTATGCAAGATTAAATACAAAGCACTTGCTCTCTCTCTCTGCAACCACCATCTCTTGATGATTCCTTACCTTTCTTGTCTACTAGGGTGAAAAAATCTTCCCAATGTTGTTTTCTCTAGCCTTTTATATCATGCCTAGTTTTAATAGTTGGGGTATGCTATTTGAACAGGTTATTGCAGCTGGTCCATTCACTACCACTGACAACTTGTTATTTGAGCCTCTGGTAGAATTGCTTGCTTATGCAAGCAGAAAACAGCCACAGCTGCTTTTGTTGGTGAGAGAATGAAATGATTTACTTCTTTTACCTTTTGAATGATCTTTGTACTGACTATAGTATTAGCTCTTAACTTCTTCTTTTTCTTCTAGATGGGGCCATTTCTTGATTCTGAACATCCAGACATAAAGAAAGGCACTGTTTCCAGAAGCTTCGATGAAATTTTTCATGTGGAAATTCTCAGAAGGGTTTGTAATCCTCTATCTATGCATTGTGCCATTTACTTTACTTCAAGGCAAGTTTGGTGCCTTGAGTTGCATGAACATGTGGAAATTCTTTTTGCTCAGTGATTTGCTTTTCCCAGTGATAAAATATCTAAATTGAACACGCTTTCAACTTCTCAAGTTGCTAACCAATACCCCAAAATGTCTAGGCATTAAATGTGTGGCAAACTAACTACTTAACTCACCCACCCAACCACACACCCCACCCCACTTCGGGTGGGACACCGCCTGGACTTGAAGCACACACGCGCATAAGAGGCAGCATGGGCCCTTTTGCCTTGCTCACATGTGCCCGCACACAAGACCCGGGGCCTTTTTTGCCCCTACGAGGATTCGAACACAGGACGTGTTGGCTTTGATACCATCTCAAGTTGCTAACCAATACACCCAAAATAACTATGCATTAAAGGTGCGGCAAACTAACTACTTAAGGGTGTGGTTATGAATATTTATCTCACCAAATTGCAGTTTGGATGTACACCCAAACCTACCCTTAATGAGAAATCTTTAGTTTTACTTGCGCTTACATCAAGACACATCTTTGAAAAAATTTCGTTTTTCTTAGATTTTTATATTTTCTGAATCAGTTGCAAGATTATGCTGAGTATATGGGATCTGGCGCACGTGTGCTTCTTGTGCCATCTACACGCGATGCTAACCACGACTTTGTTTTTCCTCAGGTGCTATGCTTGATGAATTTATCATATCCATTTTCCTACTTAAAACTTGTGATAGAGATGGTATTCTTGTTATGCTATTAACTTTCAAGTTGTCTTTTTCTTTTTTGTTTTGGCAGCCTGCATTTGATGTCATTGCATCTGAAGATCTAAGACATCAAGTATGTATATGCCTTTTTATTGAATTTAAAAATGGATTTCCCATCAGTTTACATCAAACATCTGATCAATTCTTTGGTCTTGGTAGTTCTTTAACACTTGGGTTTACCTTCACTTTTCCAGATAACTTGTATTGCGAATCCAGGGGTTTTCAGTGCCAATGAGGTATTGTTTCTAAGGCCTTTTTGTGCATCCCATGTCATCATTAATGTTTATCCTTTTTGTACATCCCTAAGTCATCATTAGTGTTTATCTACCAGAAAATGGAAGGACTATACCCTTTTAGATGTTAATACATTGTTGCCATTGGTGGCAGAGGTTACCTCTACTTGATGTAGCACTTTTGTCTATAATCAGAATTATCATCCTCCTCGCAGTTGTTTTGTTTTTTAGGATCATCTTGTAGTAGGGTTATATGTGCACTATAATTCACAATTATGAGTTGTTATTTGTGTGCTCTTAATGTGGTGTAAGTTAATGTTGTAGTCCATGATAACTAGCTTCTTCACACCTTTTATTCTAGCAACTTTCCAAGGACGCCTTTGATATTATGACACCTTAAATGTCTGTTTTATAGGGGAGTTTTGGGGATTGAACGGAGTTAGGGCTTGTTTGGTATCTCTAACTCTTTTTCTGACAGACCCATCCAAAATAGAGCCATTAAAAAAAGAGCCATAAAAAACAGAGGCTAGAATAAAAAACTGTGTTTTAGTAATCCAATGATCTATTTTAAATAGACTTTTAAAAATCAATACTTGAAAGTCTTTCACAAATTTCTTGAGATCCACGAGGTATCAAGCTTTGAAATTTGACCCCATAGCCATGTTTAGCCTTCCAAAGAATTCTAACAGTTTGGATCTTGTGTTTGGGGCCCATATATTCCAAAAAATATCAAATGATTCACTTTTTTTACACATATCTCGAGATTCGTGATGATCCAATGGTTGAAATTTGGATCCATAACAATGTTTGACTTTCTGAACATTTTCAACGATTTATATAAATAATTTAAAAAAAAAAAGAAGAGAAAAACAGGATTGCTTATGGACTAATCTAAAATTAAGCATGTTACATCAATGGTTCATATTTGTTCACAATTTCTCGAGATCCACAAGGTATCCAGCCCTGAAAATTGACCCCACACCATATTCGGCCCTCCAAAGAGATCTAATGGTTTGGATCTTGTGTTTAGGGCCCACATAATCCATAAAATAATGTCAAATGGCTCACTTTTTTGCATATATCTCGAGATTGGTGATGATCCAATAGCTGAAGTTTGGTCCCATAGTTGTGTTTGATCTTGTGAGCATTTCCAATAGTTTGGATCTTAATTTACTCTCTCAGATTTAAAAAAAAAAAAAAAAAAATTAAAAAACCGGAGTGGGTGTTGTGGACATGGAGAGCACTGTTCATCCACCTTTTTTTTTTTTTTTTTTTTTTCTACCCTCTACTTTTCACCTGCATCCAAAAGGGGGCTATGGTTTTAATAGGCTTTGCCTCTACTTCTCTAAAGTGGGCAGAGGGTAGAAATGATTGCCAAACGCTCTTATTTCCCAAACCTATGCCTGCTTTAGACCTTTAGACAAATAGAGCTTGGAAATAGAGGTGCCAAACAGGAGCTAAGTGATGTAGAAAGAATACCAAATAAAGTCCTTATGTCCATAATAAACTTTGTAGAAAGAAAACGGGCAAAGAATAATAAGATAGAGCTTTCGTTCTAGGACTTGGACATCCACTTGGATGTGGGCATGATCCTGTCTTGCTTGCTAATTAATCCTTGCTAATTGTGCTTCAGAAAGTTTCTCATCTCTTGAATCTTCTTTGCATATTTCTTGTGTTAAGATTCCTTTGTAATCAAGAAACATGCTTTTAGAAAGTTGTCTATTCTCTTCTTTGACATTCCATGTAAAGCAGGATGTAGTTCCCACTTTTTGAACCTATTTGACCAGTCAAAGGCCTTCTAAATGGGTCAGGTATGGCGTGCCCCATGTGGGCTGCATTGGAATTAATTGGGCTTGTATAGATGGTCCAAAATGATCATTGGAGTGCTGTTTTGATCCTCTAATTAATTCTGAAATTTTCACAATTGACTTGGATCCATCTTGGCCATCCAATCGAGGACTCAACCCAATTCTCTTGTTCCTCTTCTGATTGACATGGAATTTTGGCCCCTTTTGATAAGCCAATCAAGAAGATCAACAACTAGATCTGTCACATATCCAAATAAATCTTGATCATCAGCTCCTGTGTCAAGTTATAACTTGTTTTGAGAAAAGCTACCTTACTAGAAAATCATTTTCTTTCCCCAAGGGGAATGGCATTCATACTACTAATTCAATTTGGGACTGCAATAGTAATAAAACCTTATTAAACAGCAATTTAGCCCTTAAGTTATCTTTGTGTAAATCCCACATTCTATATAGCATATCTAAATATAAAACTAGCTAGATTGCAGCTTGCTTCTATGAAAATTCGAGAGGGCCAACCATGGTTGACTGCTGAGTCTAATGCTTGAATCAAAGATCTTGCTTGCAGCATGTGTGTCCAAATATTTAATCAATTCAGCATAAAATGCTTTTGTTGGCAGTTTACTATTTATCTTTTCCTAGACATAAAATGCTGTTATTTAGTAACACTATTAACTTTCTAAAACCAATTAATGTATGCCACAACCCCAGATTCTATTTCATTCTTTTGGGTGTGTGAGTCTCAATGAACAAATCTAATTCTTGTGCTCTTAAACGATCCAATTTGCAATTGGTAAGTACCGTGTGGGTATGAGGTGACGCTTTGTAATTCGTTCCAACTGATGCAGAAAAAATGGTTTGTCAATGATGAGGTGGCATCGTCTTGTTTGCTTTAAATGCCTCAACCCACTTTATGTTCTAGGGGCGGAAATGACTAGGATAAAAGAAGTTAAATTCCAGCCAGAGGAGAGATGTGAGTTTCGAGACCAATTCTATTGATTCTTGTTGTGACTTTGGTGACCTAAAATCCTTGAAAGAAAATATCCTATCACACTCTTTGTGCTCTGCATGTTTTTTTCTTTTTTTCTTTTTTTTTCTTTTTTTTTCTTTTTTTTTTTTTTTTGAAGACGTGAATACTGGGAAAGATGAAGGTTATTTCTGGTTGCTGGTATGAGCTGTGATTTGTTTAGATTTTTGAGTTTCAAATTCTTGGTGTTAATCGTATCTGTTCAATTTTGAGTTATTTTTATAATGACGTTTGCATTTTCTTTTGTGCTAGATACTACTTTGTCTATGTTTTTGACCTTCTTTTCAGAGTGACCACTTGTGTTTCAAGAGGTTTTCTAAAGTCACTTCTGTGCCATTCAATGTAGCATTGTCTCATGTCATACATTTGGCGTAGTCCATGCAAATATCTGGCCCAGAATCATGCCAGAAAACAATGAATTGGGTCGGAAACTTGTCAACAGTTCACATTCAAGTATACATGGGCGCTGGGCAGCCAATGACGGGATCGGTTTTATTTTTGGCTGGTAAAGAGTGCACTCACCTTATGCAATCCTTGGATGCATCACATTCATATATGTGATGCACGGAAATGGAATAGGATTTTTATGATATTAGTAAACCTATATTTTTAGAATTCTCCATGCACTCTGTTGACCTATGATGATGCATAGATACTTCAAAATGGGCAACGTATCGTGTCATCTCATATCCAAGTCTTTACTTTTTGTATGTAAGATCCATTGTCCTTGCCGTGTCCACTGCATGTCCCTGTCATATCTTGGCATCATAGCTGTTGACTATTTGACCAAATTTATGTTAGTGGAAAATCCACAATGCTTATGTTTTAGCGATTTCATTGATCAAGCACATTAATGATCAGTGCCTGTTTCACTTTCTATGGCATTAGTCTAACAGAACTTAAATCTCAGGTCATGGTAGGTTGCTGTTCTGTGGATGTCCTAAAACAGCTTAGCAGTGAGGAGATATCACGAATTGCCCACTGATGGGTCTGGCAGTGACCGCATGGGGCGACTAGCAACTCACATACTTGGCCAGCACAGGTTTATTTTCAACTTTTAATTTCCAGAGAGAACTAATGCAACAAAAATGGATGTTCTTTAATATGGTCACTCGTTCCAAGTCCATTGACATGTGCTCATGCATTCCTCATCCAAGCCACACATCACATGGTGCCCAGAGGTCACCCAGGCCTTTTTACAATGAGTGGACCACTGGACATATTCTTTCTAATTATTCATTTGATTTTACTTTTTGGCTCATCAGTGGATAGTCTAGTTTGATTAATGGGCTGGAACATTTGCATTTTAGGTTAGGTAACACTTTGATGGAGATTCAACTCTGGTATATATGAATCTCCATGTGCAGAGCACATAGAAAAGATTATCAAACCTTCCAATAGGAATGATTTGTTGATTTTCATTCTTTCTTTTCTCAACAGCTTTTATCCTCTATACCCGCCCGCTCTAGGTGTTCCTCTGGACCTGTCACTTGCTTCAGAAACTCTACAGATCACTTCCATTCCAAATGTTCTCATCCTCCCTTCAGACCTGGCTCCTTTTGTTAAGGTGAGAAATTTATTTGTTTTTTAAAAGCCCGGAATCATATAGAAATTAATTTATGCATCAAGGGTAGCATCTTTGCTTTTACCCACTCAAAAAGTCTTTCCTGAGAAAGGTTTTTAAGTGTTATAGTGTAAGCTGTTTCTATTTACACAGGTATTGTGCCTTGGAGAAACAAACGACACAGCTGACAAATTGAGGTGCTTGTGTGTGAATCCTGGGAGGCTTTCCAAGGGTATCGGTGGAGGTACATTTGTAGAGCTTAATTACCACACAGATCTTGATAGAACAAATGCTCAAATCATTCGAATCTAAGTCTTACATGAAATGGAAAGATGTGGCCTATGACAATAGCAGTTTATCTAAAATAGTTCTTAAATGACTGAGCTTGTATTTCATGTCCTGAGAAGAGTTGAATAACCTATTTCGGGTTGAAAAATTAGAGCCATTGGCCACACAGTGAGTCCGGGAAGCATGCTTCTATTGTACTGATGCTGATATTCTTTTATGCATTTAGTGATTATTAAGGTTTATCTTTTTGGGTCATTTGCTCTCTTTCTGTTGGGATCAGCTTATTCCTATTCTCTTCATCAAATGAAGCTATATGCTGTAATCAGGGAGCAGCCTGAAGTAATGAGTTTATTTGGAGCCAGTTAGACATCACAATGGTTATAGACCTTGGCTATCATGAGTTATTCAAGGTTGTGACTGAGTATGATGATCCACAATCATTCACCCTACAGCACAGGAGGCTACTGGGCCTCAATCCAAACTGTCCCTTCTGGGCAAAATCACACCAAAAAGAGAAACAATCCTGGCTCTTTGAGAAATGAAAATGGTCAATTGTCTAAAAATATCTCCATCGGAGGTTAGAATGTCCCCATCAAGTTGGTTTGATGATAAGCCCAATCTATATGATTGATGCATGTCTAAACTCATTTCTTATTTTGTTTTCATTGAAAAGATTGTTCATTTAGACAACAAAACAAGGAAACCATAAGTTCATTTTGGTGGCAGTCAAAAAGCACTATAAAGAAGTCAAAAGATCCATAAAGCCATAATAATAAACTAATACAAATATCTATAGTAATTGTTGCTTCCTGGCCTTCTCAAACTGTCTTCTATTGAAAATAGTCCACCAAAAGATACTCTGCATCTTATTCCACCTATTAATGCGCCTGATTCTTTGTTTCTTGTTAAACTTACATTGCCAGGTTCAAGTAGCTTGGCAATTATAATAACACACACAAAGGTAGCTCTCTTGAACAGTTGCAAGACAGACCCCATTCCCATTCTTCTTTTCTAAGCACTGCTGCTTGCATAAGGATAGGTTGCAACCATTGTGGTCCATGACCATAGAGCACCTGCTACTGCCTTCCACCACAATCTCCACTGGAATGCCTATGTTGGAAAATAAACAATATAATATGTTTTAACTAGCATTAATCATGGGAAGCCAAAAGATATATTAATTTATTGCTAATCAAGGTAAGCCAAGGTTTCATCAAGCTGTCTTATAGAATATCACAGTAGCTTGATAGCTTTGGCTGAGATGGCAATGCGCCAATTAAATAATCTTTGTTCTTACATCTCTTGGAATATGAAAAGAGGAACCTTTTCTCACATACACATTTAATTGGTAGGAGTAATTACTGAAACTAGGGTGACAATGGATTGGGTCAGTTTCAGGTTGGGTTGATTGCTGTGGGCAACATGAATCTCACCTTTTGTATCATACTAATTGGTTAGGCATCTACCTGAACCAACCCAGAAGTCAAAATGGTCAACCAAATCCTAAAATTCTATCTCATGTTTGGTTGAGCACACAGGTCTGAATTCAATAAGTATTGGGTTGGGCCAGGGTTCGGTTGGCAATTTTGGTTTTTCTAAGATGAATTATCTTTCTTGGCTTTTCCAAGGTAATCATTAAATACAGGATTAGATCAAATGGGGGCAGTCTATATAACCTAATTGGATTGTTTACATCAATCCAAAACACCAATTTTGCAAATCCATAACCTTAATGTAAGACAAAGTTGTGATTGGCAGTCTGGCACCACTAATGCTTTTCTTAAAAGCTTCAGAGATGTGGTCTAAAACGGATTCCAGGCTAAGGAAGCTGCTATATGTAATATAATATTACTCTACTTTCTAATTGTGGCAAGCAAAGCCATCACCATGTCATTGTAAATGAATATAAAATTCTACCCACGTGCAGGTTATCTGTATTTTCACAAGTGAACATGACTTACCTTGGCAATTAGCAACAATGATCAGGGTCCATGTCCAAAAGGTCTAAAGGTTCCCTGAACAATCTAACTGGCATATGCCCCACCAGTTAGATCGCACATTTGACAGCATTTCTGAGTCTCTGACTTGGAGAATCGTTGGGTTGAAGTGAGTGGAACTCGGCAGCGGAGCCTACTTATTGAAAATTTGAGTTACTTCGAACGAAAATATCCTCACTCTATTTGGATTGTCATAAATTTTACTCTAATAGGAGTTGGCTCCACAGTAAGATTTACCGTATGTTCACTAGCGTAATTAATAAATATGACTAATAATGTATAAGATTGTGTTAATCACTTTATTCATCGTATGGTCTATCATATGGTGGGGTCAAATCCCATTGGATTAAAATTTGGAGACATCCAATGCATACTGTTGGCACTCATCTTAAACAGTTCAGATTTTCAATAAGTGGATCCCCACTATGGAGTTCCACTCCTTCAACTCGAGAATTCTCTTGAGTCTGAAACTCGAAAACGACACGGACTCTTATGAAAGATTCATACTGCTTAATACTGAAGTTGTCCTCTACTAAGGTTGAAGATTTTCAGCCTCATTTATTTATATCCATACGTGGGTGAGACTTGGGAGTGTTACAACTTACAAGGGAGATTTTTATAAGTTTAACAGTTAGATTTACTTGATTGTATTCACTATTGCAGAATGAAGAAACGAAAAAAAAAACGCAATAGTACATGTGAATGAAATGTGCAGTAACAATAATGATAAAACTAAGCACTAATGTATAAGAATTATTATGAGTTTTATTTGATTCCCAAACCCTATCTGATTAGGATAAAGCTTGATCGGATCAATAAATATGTTGTGATATTATAAATAGAGACTGAGAGTCTCTATAATGTATAACCTCTTCTGATTGAACCATATAAATTAACAAAATAGATAGATATAGACACATAAAGGATGTAGTTCAAGCGTGCAAGATCCTAGCATTGTGTCTATTATGAGATACTCAATAATTTGACCATGATCCTAGCCGCAAAATGGACATTTGAACAATATTGAATCCTCTTAGAACCATCCTTTGTAATCCTGAGAAGTCCTCCAACAATATTGAATTCTTTGTAATCCTGAGACTAAGATTATCCATGGATATGATTTTGAGATAATCACGTCGCGTTGAGATCATGGTCCAGCTTTCTCATTCATGTATCAAAAATACATTAATGAGCTCTTGTTTCTGTGCCCCAGCCAAGGGGGTTGTGACCCAAGAGAGAGCTTACATATACAAGGGAAGAAAGTCCGCACAAGTGGAAAGAGAGCCCCCGCACATGCCGGAAGAAATCTCACACAAGTGGAAAGAAAAGCCGCACACACAGTAGATGGCGTACTCATGGTTCTAACCCTAAACAACCAGGTGAGAATTGTCACTCCTTACCACTCGGATAAGGAGCCGTGCTCATACATTAATGAGCTTAATGTCTAGCAAACTATAAGAGCGCTCTCTATATATATAACATACCTGAGGAGAAAATGAGCATGAATAGGATGGCAAAGTGTAAGTAGTAAGACTTCATCTTCAATGCACTGAGAAAGAACTGCTAACAGCAAATTTGAGTGATAAGTTCAAAGAATATAACTCTAATGCCAGTGTATGTTACAAGCATTCCTGCTCAGGAGGGTACTTATAGGCAAAAGTGCACATAGAAACAAACGCAAGTTGTATTTTGTTAAAGCTTCTTAGTGGAAGCATGTGCAAGAGGATGAGGCCCTACCAAAGATAAAATGGATTCCCACTTGCATTTTGCATGTTAGGATGTAAAAGGTCAAAGCAAGTGTCACTTTGTATGCCTATGGGCTTGTTCAGCTTGTATTTGACATCACTTGGGTCATCTTCTGATAAGTAGCCTTTTGTGTGCCCCATTTTGGATATAATGTGGCAAGAAATCTCCCTTATTGGACAATCCTAATCCTTTATTTGGAGAAGCTTTTAGGAAGGAAACACAAGAAATGATACATATAAAGGAAGATTTGCCAAATATTGGATGTGGATCCAATAAAGACCCGACAAACACACAAGGTCATGTTCCAAGTTCCAAGTTCCAAGTTCAATTCCAACCTGTTTTAGATCTTACTTGGACCTAAACCCAGATCATTATTTGATTCTTTTATGGTCATCAGAGTATCTTTTATGGTCTCCATTTAAAGCCGACCCATTGCCATCCCTAGATGATGATCATATACATGCACTATAAGGTTGGGAGATTTTCTCCTACAAGTGTATTACACATACAATCCAGCTCTATGGGGCCAACTTAGGTATACCTTTGATAAGTGCAGCCCCTTCACTAATCTTGCCATCCTATGATCTAGCAACAGGCTCAGTTTTACACTAATTGAACCTTCACTCACCGGTGGGTTGAATTTTAAAAAAAAAATATGGTTAAAATGTCATTAAATTTTAAGGCCGTTAAATTGAGGGCCGGGATAGTGTAGTGGGGCCAATTTTTTGGATGACCCTTATTCCATACGGTTGTTTTTTCCATTTACCTCCACCCATGGTAGGAATGCTCTAAGTGGGCCCCCCATAATCTGGACTGCATATGAACAATATGCAATCTGTTCGTAGGAAAAAGTTTTTAAGGAACTGTTAACATGGACTATAATTAGTCTCCTAGAGTTGTCTTGACTAGACCAATGATCTCTTATTCTAACCCAATTTATAAGGGGGCACGGATTCTAGAGCAGAACCCAACTGGATGGGTCAGGGCTGAGGAACTAATGGGCTTTCCCGAGTCTCTTGACCCATTTAAACATTAAGGTGTTTCTAACACACTAGTGCTGTTGCCTAGAAAGAATTGGGCCATTGGATTGAAAGGCTGCTCAATCCAATGAATGGTTCACTCCACTTGATCCTGTACTGTTTTATACCAAATGGTTTCAATGATTGAATCTTTTCATATGATGTGGCCCCCTGTCCCCATATTGGAATTACTGGTCTCATGGGCCATTCCATCAGTGGCCCTGGGACCCTGGCCCAAGCATCTTGGCCATAGAAGGATAATCACTGTTTTCGGAAGCTTTTGCTTGATGAATGTGTGCAGTTCCTCTTCGGCCATCAATTTATGGGCTACTCATCACATGGTGTAAAATTGGCCAAGCCCATCTAGGGGGTGTAAACTGGGCTGTGTCGGCGCATTGAGGATAAGATTTCAGGTCAACCAGAACCAATCCAAATTGTAGGAAACAAACCTGACTCGACCCATGTTAGAGTCTAGACCCTAGTTCATTTCAGTGCAACAGATATAGCCAATATATATTGCAATTATTGTGATATTTTCTTGAAAATATCTTATAGAAATATTACCAAGATAAATTAAATAAATTCATCGTCGAAAATAATAAATTACAATATTAACAAGAACAAACCCCTCACTATACCTTCACTATTGCAAAGCACTCCACCTATGTACGGTGACGAGGCTTTCCCCTTGCCGCCCCTATCTACATTAAATTTGAGCACACCTCTAAGAGGGGGAGCCCAAAAAATCGTCTTTTTCGCTCATCAGGACACTATAAAGTGTAAAAGCCTCCCAATTATGCAACACGCAGTCTACTTTTAAAATGTCAAATTCGCTCTTGAAAGCAGCCCAGTTGGCAATTCGTGCCACCACCAAACACGAAAACTCCTTCATGGTCCAGGACAGCCTTCGTAAGTTGATGGGAAACCTTCATTACATGCTCTGCAAGCCCATATCCTCCAATTTTGCATATTGTATATATAATGGCTTTACATCTTCAGTAGATGCTTTATATATTGTTTTAAAAGGTCAGGTTAGTCAACATTATGATGCTTTGTAATGTCATGGAATGAAACATGAAAATAAGAAAACAATCCTAACCAAGGTACAAATAAACCATACAGTTCTACATTACTCAATTAAATTGCATGTGATCATAAAAATCTCACTCACACAGACACATTTAAATACCCTTCTCCTAAATTTCACATGTTTCTCTTCATTTTTCAGATTTCTTAGTCACATGCTCGAGCCAACAAACTCATAAAAAGAAAAAAGATTCAAGATAGAGATTAAAGGACCAAGTAACTAAATCAAGAATCTTCCTCTAGAGAGACTTCTTTATGTATCTTGAACCATTAGTGTCTAGCACATATTAGTGTCTTAACCCTTAAATACAACCTAATTATGGCTAATACAATAGTAGGATAATGATATTGTATCATGCATATGTATGCTAAATGACTTTCTGCTGACTATATTTCAGGTGGCAGATGGGTCTGAGTATAGATATGCAAAATAAAGAACTGATGGCAGTGATGGACATGGCTGAAGGAACATGTAAAAGAGTGATGGACTTGTTGCAAATTCATCTAGAAGGAAATGAGAGCAAATCTATGTATGCTTGATTTTCCTTCAAGAAATAAAGGATTAGCTACAATCTGGACAGCACTAGTAATGTCTGCATGAAGCAAAGCAATAAACTGCTATTGTGGATAGTATTGTTCAGAAAGAAGACTCCATGGGAATAGAATTCAGAAAGAAGCTGGCTCCATGAACTTATAATTTTCAGGACAAATAAAAAACATAGATTGATATTTGGCTTCTACTTATGATCTATATAAATGAACTTTGCTTTTTACATTTTCAAGAGATCTAGATAACTAATCTTTGTCTAGGAACAGAGGTGCATTTTCCTTCATCCTTCCTATATTTGTAATTCAATCAAAGGGAGTATTCACATGCTTGGGACCTTCAAGACAAACAAACACAATTTTACTTATTTATGCCTACTAACGACAATTCGCCTTTAAGATGTTTGCACTTGAAGGCCAAGAAAATACATATGTACTCCAGACCCAGAAGTGAAAAGATCTCAAACAATTTTGCAACTGTAGAAAACCTTGAGTATCACTGCAGAAATAAAAAAATAGACACAGCAGAAAAGGATAGTAGCTCCTAATAGAAAAATATTGTCATGTTTGCTTTGATTAAAGTTTGCCTAATGAATGGTTGTCCAAAACTAGTCAAACCACACTTTTCAAGCCTTCTTAAGATCACATATGCATGATGATAAGTACTATGGAAAACTGTGTAGTTATTGTAGTCGTGTGAGAACTTGGTCCACTTTAGCCCACGTGCACGTGCAAGGACTTCCCAAGAGGTCACTCATCCTAATACTGCTCTCATCCGAGCACGCTTAACTTCGGAGTTCTTACGATTTCTGGGGCCACACGGTTTTAAAAGTCCTCGTGCTAAGTTAATACGGAGTTTAACTTACAAGCCCAGGGTCCGTGACAAGTACATTAACAGACTCAATGGGAGTTTAGCAGCAAAATATGTCAAACATTGATCCGCAGCGAAATAAGTAGCAACTACTGCTAAAAGAACAAAATGTCCTCTCTGCATGACCTCAACCGATGGCTCTGCTGTGGCCCTTGTCATCAGTTCCAGAGCCCCTTTAAAATTCTTGTGCCTCAGTTCCATTTTTCCACCCATTCACACCACACAGTAGCCAGATTTTTCCTTAGTTCTTGTAATTGACCTGCACAGCCTTTACAAAAATCAGCCTCACATCCACAATATCATTATGGCTTTCATACAGCCAAGCAAATGCAACTCACAGAGTATGCAGCTTCCCCAAAGCCTTCAAGGGATCGACCGTTCAACAACTCTACTATCTTGTGCCACTGCTCAACACTGTGAGGATTCTGCCTAAGAAGAAATGCTATTTGCAAGATCCAGTCTCCTATTCATCAGGTGCTCCAACCTTGCAATCCTCAAATCAACATCAGCATCACTACTCAACCATAACCCATGAGAAATCCTCTTCCTGAGCTTCTCAACTGACAAATTACAATCTAACGTACATCCCGTTTATCTTGGTGGCATTGAGGGTGAGGTAGGGTTGTAAACAGGTCGGTTCCGGTCCGGGTCCATGGTGGACCCAGAACCGGAGCTGTTAACAAGAAGGTGGAACCGGATCCGGACCCGGACCCGGAACCGGTTTCTTGGCTCTATAACCAAAACCAAAACCATATGGGACGGGTCTGGATCCGGATCCGGATCTAGAGAGAGAATGATATTTAAAGAATATGATTTTTATGAGAGATTTTCGAAAATTGAGGTAATATCTTGGATATCTGGTCTACAGGTCTGAACCAAGGTGGAACCAAAACCGAACTCATTCACTTAATAAGGCATAAATAAGGACTCAGACCCGGTTTTTAAGGGGTCGGAACCTCCGAATAATCGGAGAATCGGATATCCATTTACATTCCTAGGGTGAGGAGATGGCTCGAACATGAGCTACCAACGGTGGACACAGAGCGGGGTCACAATGGGGGACTCCAGGGCCGACCAAAGACTTGATAAAGAGAGCTGACCCTAGCAGAGAGAAGCAAGACTTGATTTGGCAGAAGAAGAGATGAACGCGAGGCCCTCTTGAAAGAAACCATCCAAAAGAAGAGCCTAAGAGGGTGAGAGATGGAACTGGAAGGTCGGAAGGGCCATTTATAGCGAGGCTTTGGGCGGGCCAGGGGTGTGAAAGTAAGGAAAAAAGTAAAGTCTCTACTCCCACCCATTTTTTTTAACAAAACAATAACTCCCGCCCCTTTGAGTTTGAATTTGAGGCATTTAATTATACTAGTGTGAGAGACTGTGTTAGGAAAAAAATATATATTCTAATATAAAAGCAATATACTGCCTATCAAAGAAAACATAAACAAAAAAAAATATATTGAAATACGAAAAGAAAGATTTATACAGGAAATAAGATGATGAAAGGAATAGGGAAAAGATAAAGATTTTGACTGATTAGTAGAGGCTAGGAATAAAAAAAATCAGCGCCGCTAAGTTACACAAATTTAGGTTAAGATATTAAAGTCAAATTAAGGACAGAGAACATATCAATCGTTACCAAAAATATTGTATATAAAAATCTAAGATAGTAACACCAAATTATTGTATTTAAGTGGGCCACTTTTATGGAGTGATATTTGATCTGAATTCATAAAAAAATGATGCCATTATTTTGATTGGTTTGGATATGTTTTAAAAGTAGCGCTCAATGAGGACATGTAGAACATGATTTCATTCAGGAGTATCATGAATTTGTCATTGTTCCATTGAGTTCTAGGTTATGAAAATTTTAAGCGGACCAAACTTTTATTGAGTGAAATTTGATTGGACTCATAAAATATGGGGCCATTTATTTTTATTGGATCAAATTTTTTAATGTGCCCAATGAGGAGTGTCTTGAAAGAAAAAAACTTCTTTGAAATGTTTTTAATTTTAAGAAGTAAAGTATTGGGTATGAATATATTTGAATTTTATTCTCTGAATCACTGTCATAAATATCGGGCCAGATAAATATGTATGGTCCTTTGATCGTGCCAAATCAGCTAATATGAATATTCACATAATATATTTACCATGTTTCACATATCATGACGATACCAATATTTTCAATTCAATGGATTAAAATTGGTTTTCCCATTTGAATTATAATATAATAATCCAAAATGGCCGATTAGATGAAAGAGAGACTTTAGGGATAATCAAATATCTCAAAAGATTTCGAATGATGTAATGAGACGTGTGTGTCACATGTCACAGTAAAACCCTAAGAGGGAGCGCCACGTGTCGCTGGCGTGAAGTTGCTGGATGAGCCTAGCCCGCATGGAAATGATCAAGACCGAGATTGACCCATGATAGAATTATAGAACCAAAAAAAAAAAAAGGGAGTTTCTTACCTAGTCCTATGTCAGCTTAATTGGTCTTGTCATATCACATTATGTGAGAGGGCATGGGTTTGAGTCCCCTTATTACTAATCCCTCCCTTATAATTATTTGTATATTTGAGTCGGATGGGGATTCCAGCTCTCAGCTACCGAGTCCAAATAAAATAAAATATGAGGACAGCCCATCCATTATAACATAAACCCCATGTCCGACAGAAAACGGGCCGGGCCAGATCCATGAGAACCCTTACAAAAAAAAAAAACCACTTTTCTTTTTAAAAGATAAATTCAAAAGGCTACTCTTTCACCTTTTGGTTCCACCGAAACCTTTATTTTTGTTGTCTCTTCTATTAACCTTTCACTTCACTCCACCGGTAAAATAAATTTACCCAACAACCGATTTATTACTTGTTTTGATTTGGTGTTATTGCATTTAAACGTTAATCATTCATGCCCATCTCCAAACCCTGACCTATGACCCGACCCACATGTAAAAAAAAAAAGGAAAAAAGAAGGAAAAACCGAATTGTAGTTGAAAATGCAATATATATATATATATATAATTCTTTTGGGGAAATTCCAAAATGGTGTAAATTTTTGCCTTATTTTCAAAAAAGTATATAAAACTTTGAATATTTCAAAAGAGAATAACATTTTTTTTCATATTTCTTTCAATCAGGCTAGTCCTCCCTAAGACAAAAGTTGAAATAACAAAAATACCCTTCTGTCATTTTTCAAAACTTTCCTCATAAATCATTTAAGAAAAATGATGAAATTCACCCCAAATGACCTTGTGGGGCCCACTTTAGCAAATCAAAATGGGTGGTTTTAGGAAGGAAAACGCTTAACAAAAGACAAAAACCTATCAAAAGGGAAAGGTACCTTTGTCGTTTTTTAAGGTTTTTGCAGAGAAATTGATTGAAAGAATAGTGGAAGGCTTTATGCTTTTTTAAAATATTCAAATCTTGATATGCTTTTTAGAAAATGAGACAAAAGTTTTGTACTATTTTTTGAAAAATTTCCTTTTCTTTTTTATGTGAGATTCAAAAGATGATAGTGGGGTTCTTCTCACCAAAATGTTTGTTTGTATGTAACTAGATTTCTAAAGATTCAGGGCAAACTAAGTCAAACAAAGGTGGAGAAGTATTTGATTTGCTAGGGGTGATGGCTAGGGATTCATTTTCTGTCTCCCCTTGTTCAGTTTCCATTAAAGGAGAGGTATTATGTTCAACACTTATCCTCGTTGATCACTTCCTATTTTACCCGGTGCACGTGAATAGGAGGCTTTACATTTGCCCATAAGGATTAGTCCTTAGCTCTCCAGAATCGAGTGTCTCTTAGGCTCAAGGCCTAGGTTGGTCAGGAGATACTTGGGTTATCAAAAGAAATTCCATGAGATGAGCGATTATTTGATGTCAATTTATGGATTTTCACATTTATTTCTTTAATTTTAGAAAAGGAGTTTCTCCTATAGACCCATTTTGGTCACTAAGATTGGAAACGGATTAGTCAATTATGTTAACTACATTTGAAAAGAAAAAATGACTAAAATTACCCTTAGGGCACGTTTGTATAGCCCATTTCCGCGGAAAATGATGTGGTTTTCTACGAAAAAATCCTTTTTCATGTATTTGGTGCAACAGTTTTCCGTAGGAACTGTTTTTTCGCCACGTTAGCTTTTCCTCCCTAGCATGGAAATAGACTTCCTATGGGGGGTTATGGGAAATCCATTTCCACATAAATTTGACCCCCCATTTTCTCGCTCCCACCCCCACTCCACTCAGCCACCCTCTTTCTTCTCCCTCCCCTCCCAAACCCACCCACCCACTCACCTACGCCACGCACATACCGACCCACCCACTTACTAGTTTTCACTAAAGAAATCCATAGCTGCACCAAATAACATTAGCACCAATTCATAAAGGAAAAACTTTTTGCACCAGACCTGAATTTCTATTCACCGAGGAAAAACTTTTTGCCCCAAACATGAATTTCTAACTTCCTCAAAAAACCTTTTATGAGGTATTTAAAAACCATAGAATTTGCTGATGTGGCAATTTAATCTTTCCATGGAAGTTGCCTCTACACAAACGTGCCCTTAAGTAATTCAGTGATTGAAAATCTTTTAGGATAATAATGTAAACTTTTCAAGTTAGAGATCAATATTTAAATTGGAATGGTTAAAACTGAAATTATTTTGATCAAACCAAATCCTTTAATATATAGCACAAAATAATGATTAAAAAGGAACGATCACTATCATTCACATTTGTTGATAACTTATAAAAATTCTATTGATTTAAAGGTTAGGATTATACAACTCGGCGTATTGTTTATGTGTGGTCAATCCAATGGTAGTAAATGCACTTAATAAAAAACCAAATTTGAATATAGTTGAATCGATTGCAATGGATTGGGTCCAAGTTGGTTATTCAAGATTACTACAATAAGCAACTATCACAAGATCACTACAAACTTATAAATATAAATGAAAGTAGGTTGATACAACGTGTTAGGTCTGGATTGGGTGTTGGTCACATTGCAATGAGATTAAAGTAAGATAATTTTATAAACTCTTTTAAGTTATGGTAGGTAATAAAGACTTTGTAATGGGTTATTGTTAAAATAGTTGTAATTCCTTGATTGGCAAAAGCTTTGAAACATATTAGTAGGAGTAGTAATTTTGACCCCATCCACCAACCGAACTTGAACCCCACTTGATAATTTATAGTTAAAGTTGATCCTTCTTTATGTTCTAGAAGGCATAAATTAACATTTGAATTAAGGGGGGTGCTTGGATAACTGCGGAATATAATATCACCAAATTTGAATATTGTAAGATATCATTATAGCAAAATAAAATAGTGTCATATTATAATATTACGACACTAATGTTATTTGACAATTTCTGTGAATTTCAATGTACTTATAAAGTATTTGGCAATTTATAAAATTTTCACTAGATGTTGCAACGCTAAGAAATGAAGAGAGAAATAGGGATGATAGACCCAAAGGGAATCCACTAATTAGTAGTCACACAGGAGTGATTTAGTATTGGTAACCAAGGTAGGGCCCATTTAATTGAAAAATTATTAGACTAAAACGTTAAAAACCATGAGCAATGTTGTTTAATCAATATGGGTCCACATGTTGGAAACCACAACGTAATACATCTAATGGTTATTATAACAGAGGACCTTACCAATTGTTAGACATCATTGAAGAATCCTTCAAGCCTATGAAATCTCCCTGGTTGGCCCTCTATCCCCTTCAAAGCTCTAGTACGCTCTCTCCAACAATAGTGACAGCTTGGCCTACAAAGGAGTAGCCTCCATTTTCTTCTCTACTTCCTTTGCTATTTGGAAAAGTAGGAACGATTACCTCTATAGGAACTCTAGATTCTTTCAAACGACGGTCACAAACTATCTGTCATAGCTTCTCTTAGCTTCTCTAGCTTAGGATAGAAAAACCATTTTCTAGAAGACCAAGCCTTCTGTAATTTTTTTGTCTACTTTCCCTTAATTTTTGTTTGGGAGCTCTGGCTTTCTTCTCTTCTTCTTCTTCTCTACTTGCTTGGTGGTAGCTTGGCTCCCCTTGTTTGGGTTGTATTGCCTTTGCTCTCTCCCTTTTTGGGGCTGTATAGCTTCTTCACCCTTTTCTAATACAATTTGCCTTTAGCGAAAAAAAAGACATCATTGAAGAATCCATCTATGAAAAACCAATGTGGGTCCATTTGATGCTTACACTCTTATTAACCAAGCTAATTATAGACCAGGGGCCATTAAACAACGAGACTCATTTAATGATGGCAAACTAATAATTACAATCACACAATTCAATATTGATAATGAATATGGGGCCCACCTAATGTTGGTAATCATAGTGGAAGTCATCTAATGCAACATTCGTAGGACCCACCTAATATTAATAATCAACAAGAGAATTATGTAATTATGACAAGGCTATAGGACCAACATAAAATTTATAAACATGGAAGGGCCCATCTAATAGAGAATCACAGTAGGACTCTTATAAAAACCATCAATGTTTTAAATTGTAGTGGGCCACCATGGTAGCATTTGTTCAAGAATTTCCACTCATTTTTCCAAAAACTCTTGGAAGTTTTCTTAACGAAAGATTGTTTTATACAACATATACTTAAATATTTTAATACAAAGGTTTTTGTAAGAAAGTGATATATTGTTTGATACCTTCTAAATTATCCAAACACCTAGTTTTTAGGTGTGTTGGTTATATTCTAAGGGGGTGTTTGAATAAAAGAACATAATATCACCAAATTTAAATATTATAGGATTTCATTATCACAGAACATAATATCACCAAATTTGTCAAAACCCAAAAATAAATTATGAGATTATAGTATTCTGAGATGGATATGAGGAAGTGCAACTTATCTGACAATTTGGTATAAGATTGATCTAAATAGAGAAACATAATTCGTGTAAATGACCCCAACATAGGTTAGACAAGGCTTTGATGATGATGATTATTATTATTATTATATTTTTCAATGTTTAGTAATTTCTATAAATATCAATATACCTTGAAGTGCTTGGTAATTTATAAAATTTTCACTAGATGTTGCACTGAAATAAGAAATGAATAAAGAAACCGGGATGATTGACCCAATGGGAATCCACTAACTAGTAGTCATACTAGAGTGATTTAATATTGGTAACCATGGTAGGGCCCATCTAATTAGAAAATCATTAAACTAAATGCTAAAAACCATATGCAATGTATTTTAATCAATGTGGGTCCACCAAATGTTAATAACCATAATGTAACACATCCAATGGTGTTTATAGAAGAGAGCCCTACCGAGTGTTAAACACCACTGAAGAATCCACTTATGAAAATTCAATGTGGGACCCATTTGATGTTAAAGGTCATATTAATCAAGCTAATTATAGTAACCACTAGGGGGCCATTAATGTTGGTAATCATGGTAGGAATTTCCTAATGTGATATTTGTAGGACCCACCTAATATTAGTAACCAATAAAGAAACCATGTAATTATGATAGGGCCAAGGGACTCACATAATTTTTTATTTTTTTAACGAAGGGTGTCCTAGCCCTTTGGGCCGGACTAATCCCTACAGGCCCAGGGGGAGCTGGCTAAATCCTCTGTGACCTCAATATGGTAGCCCAGTTTCAAACTCTCAATCTCCATGAGCAAACCGTGGTCATTATGCCAACTAAGCTACCCCTTGGGGGTTGACTGACATAAAATCTATAAACACTAAAAGACCATCTAATTTTGAGAGTCATAGTAGGATTTCTATAGAAACCATCAATATTAAAAAGAGGTTTTTCCCTATAGCTTACTTATAGAGATGAGTTTTTCCTCCTCCTTCCCAAAACTCTAATTTTCCCTACACCTTCTCAATGCCAGGGGAAATGTCAAAACTACCTAAACCTTTTTCCTGAGGCATCCTCATTCCTTGATTTTTACTTTTTTTCCACTTGGTATGTTTTCTATTTTCCTCTTTCTTTATCAAACATTTGGTCATTGCATCCTGTGTGGCCCACCTCTATGTGTACAATTCACGTTTACCTATTGAAGTGAAATACGATACAATGAACAGATTGTGACTGGTTGTTCATATGATCAAAACTTTAAACAATGAAAGGTGGGCCCCAAATAAGATAAATTAATTATATCTCCATTTCTTCTTTTTATATAAATTGGTCTTTTTTCCATGATCCATACATTTTTTGGGTCCTAACACCAAAAATCACATTGATTGATAGATAGTCAGGATGAAAGGCTCGTGAAACTTTAGTAACTTGTCTTGCTTAGAGCCGATTTTATTGCATGAAAATAATTCTTAGAAATTATAAGGAAACACCTTACAACTAATATCTTATCCCGAACGTATAACAGGACCTACTTATTTGCATGGAATTGAATTATCAAGGACTTAAAGAAATGAATTCATTATTGTTAAAATTCGATCTATTAGTATGGATATGAATTTCTAAGAATTCAAAAGAACCCATTATGTCATAAAATATATATAGGACCTATTTATTCACATGAAATTGAATTCCTATAAATTCAAAGGAAATTATTTTACTATAAAATCCCTTCTCTTGAGATTCTATAACATGTTTGTTTGGATGAATATAATTCCGAGAAAGTCAAAGAAACTCATTTTACCATGGATTCCTTATCTTGGAAATGTAATTAGAGATTTTTTTTTATTTTCATTGAATTGAACTCCTAGAAAATGGTGTCGTCATCCTGTCATTTAAAAATATATTGAAAAAAATTTATAAAGTTATTGACAATTTCTTTCATTTGAAAACTAAGGTCAATCTTGAATTTAGCATATAATATATATGGGATAATTATCAAACTGTTTAGTTCAAAATTTATTGAATGTTTTGGAGATTGCCAAACAACAACAATATTGAGATATCTTAATATTAAAATATTTTATTTTTTAATATTTAAACCTAGAATTATTTTATTCTGTACATATCCATCCAAACACTCCCTAAGATCTAAAAGAATATAAGAAAATGCATATTAGATCACCACTTTTCAATTATATAATAATGCTATGTATTTTCATCCAAACCCATTTACACCATTGCATTTTCAACCCGTAAATGCGATAATACAAGTTTGACTGCTTTCCTTGACCAAATCCCAATCTATTTACAAGAAAGCATTTTTCTTATGTTATAGCCCCACACTATGAGTGTTTTAGTCCTAAAATGGTGTAATTGTAGCTATGGGAAAATATTCAAACTTTGAGAAGGTGGAGGAAAACGACATCTATAGAGGTAAGTTATAGGGAAAAATCTCTATTAAAAAGGGTAGTGGGCCACCATGGTAGTAGTTTCTCATAAAGTTTCACTACTGTTTGCAAATACTCTTGACCCTTGTTTTGGTTAGTTTTCTTAATGAAAGATTTTTTTATACAACGTATACTTGAATATTATAATATTAAGGCTTTTTTAAAGAAAGTGAGATATTATAGAATACTTTCTAAGTTATCCAAACTCCTAGTTTTCAGGTGTGTAGATTACCTTCTAAACAAGGAGATAATATAGCAAAAATTTTAGAAATATTTGATTTCCAAATTAACCCCCACTAAACTAAGAGATAATATAGAAAAATCTTTATAAATATATGATTTTCAAACACCCCCTATGTAGATAGAAGATACGTGACCTCCCAACCCAATTTAAACTGCCTCATTCACCCTTCAACAACTCTGCTAAATTGTGACATATTACTTAATTGTTGGGGTAACCTTTGTAACTTTAAAGATGTGTTTGTATTGACATCTATATTCTTATCAATAAATGGGTAAAGTTTAGTCTGAGCACATACACATTAGCATGTACTATTCGACCCATTTAATTACATCTCCCATCTTCAAGCCATCATTTCTTTAACATTTACTATCATGCTTTTGATGTGATCATTTAAATGAGTGACATTTGGAGTCAAATATTTCTTTTATAGTAAGATGACACTTTGCACTCATCTATCTTCCTATCTTTGAATTATCATTTTTTTTTCTTAATACTTTAGATGAGTGACATTTGGAGTTATAACTTTTTTTAATAGCAATTAGATTGATGACACTTGTCAATCATTTAGCATTCAATTTAGCTTGTAAATAGAGCGTGTTTTTCCAATTCAATCAAATACTATTGTTCATTTTCCAAACATTTTCCTCCCACCTTCACCTATATTTTATTTCATTTTTTAAAGTTATTATGCCAATATTACCAAAGAAAATTGAGCTGGTGCCTCAGTTCATATCAAAACCTATATGATTTCTTTAACAATTGTCATTTCAAAGGTTTTACTCCTACTTCTACTTTTTTATTTATATATTATATTGTGTACATATATGCTAACAAAATAACATATTTTATATTACATATGTAATAGAAAAGAGTTTCTAATCAATTTAGATACAACTCTCTAATTTGGAAGCAAACCAAAGTGTACTAATCTCCTTTAAACAAGAGGGACTTCGGTCTCCCTATTTTCCAAATAGGTGGACTAAAAGTTTAATAGGCGTACAAATGCGGCTTGAATTCGGCTCGTCGATGGAATATATTTTCGAAATTCAATGGAACCTATTGAAAGGATTATTTTGGATATAAAGAAATAACTTGATTATATTTTTATTTATTCTTTTCTTCTTAATTTACACTGATATTGTTTTTGAGTTTTTAATGGTTGTGGACATCCTCTATAACCATGATGAGTTCATTTTCAAGATATACTATAAAATTAACTATCAATTTATTTTATTAAATTGCAGTCATAAAATCTTTATTGGGAATGGGTGGCATAGAGAAAAAGGTATATTTTAAAACTTTTTTTTCATTCCTAGCTAACTCTAATCTCATCATATTTATTTTTATTACTTATTTAGTAAATAATAATTTTTCTTATCAGCTATAAAAGTTATCAGAAGCATAATGAAAAAAGAATCTTTAAAATAATAAATGACGAAATGAAAGTTGAAAGGAAAGTGAAGAGTTTTGAAATAAAGTTAAAGTATCTAAGAAGGATTACCTATTTTAAGTCAAGTTAAATTGAAATTTTGAAAAGTTTTAGTTGCTAACTAGAGTTTAACGGATCAAATGGTTTTGAATTTTAAATTAAGAATAAAGTTTATTAAGAGATTTGAATTAATAATAAGATTTGAATCAAGAAAAGTTAAATTTTCACAAATGGAGGATTATTGTAAACATTTTCTTAAAATCTCCCTCCTTAAAATACTCCATCCAAATTCTTCCATCTCCATAGACTATTACGAAATTGTGATATTTGGATTCTAAAACCTGGCAGATTGGTCAAATTTAATTAAAAGTTAAAATCAATTTCAAGCCTAAGAGTTGCTTTTGTAATTAAATTGACATTATTTACGTATAAGTATGTTTAATTATTTTAATTAGAATTTTAAATAATTTGAGTTACTAGGTTTTAAAAAATTAATTTAAAAATCAAACTCGTTCTTTTCTTTATATAAAGAGAACACAGGAGAATGATAAAAGAATAACAATATATGATTACTCGCTCTCTTTTGTTGCATTCTTACTTAGTTGGATTCTTTCTCCTAATGGCATTGTAAGTATTTAGTGGTCTTCTTTTCTTTCTTGTTTCTTTACGCATTTCTTTTTCCGTTTGTAAGTGTGACACGACCCGGGCCCGAGCCGAGCCGTGATTACCCATACTTACTCCCGTAAACCCCGAATTAACCGAAGTTAATCGAGATCCACAAGGGATATCAATCTCAAGTACCTGTCAAATATAAAACTTTGCGGAATAATATATATTTGACAATCACAACTTATCATTTACATGTATCCAAAAGAAAGTCCTTATACATGTATTGTTTCAATATACATTTGAGAAAATGCTGCATATACAAAATACTATGCAGACAACCATTAATTACATTCCCAAATATTAATTACATTTCCAAAATGAATCTATAAACATTTGCTCAAAATACTATCCCAAAACATTTATCAAAGGTTCGTTCGCACTCGGATACCCAATCAGATGGTATCCCGCCGGTTCCACTCTAACAGTCCTCCTGGCGGAACCGGAGCGGCTTCCTCCGCTGGCGCCGGGGGCGCTGCGTTGCCGGCAGGGGCAACCTGGCCTGTAATGCCATCAATAACACGAATGAACACGACGGTTCAACAATGTATAAACAGTGCTTGCAGTAGTATATCAACACAATTATATTGCAATAATAATATTTTCATTACTAGAGAAATCTAGACAATTTATCAATAACAGTAAGACAATGACAGTCAGTATACATGTACCAATTGGCAACTACCATAGCATTCTTAAATTGTATTTCATTCAATTCATTACCATCTTCCCTAAAAGGAAGGCTTCAATCAATATCCTAAGATATGATCGGGATTTATTCATTTACCATCTCCCCTCAAAGGGAGGCTTCAATCACTACCCGAAGGTATGATCGGATATATAAGTGGGACTTACCAGTGCCCGGGCCAGGGACACTAGCATCACCACGGAGCTCCGGAACACCCCCAATACCATCTGCTGCAGCAGGATTAGTCATTCATTATCATTGAACTCACTTGGAGTTCTAATACAATCGCTAGGTAGTGCCAGACTCAATAATCAATAACAGTCAGTAAGGAAATCCACTCATGGATCCAATTCAGTTCAATAATTCCTTTCATGACAAAGGAAAGGAATGACAGTAATGTCAATCTCACTAGATTGAACACAATGACACAATGAGGGTAATACTCACCACATATGACTTTACTCAGTCCTATCTCAATCCTATCTCAATTCCAAGCAACCATTCGGGTGTAATCATTGGTTTCCAAATGCACGTGTTATTCTTGATGGACATCACATTTATATATTTAATATATGCATTTCAAGTCCCCTTAATTAACACCCATGGAGCTTAGGCAATATCCAATTATGGTTCGCTCAAGGAACCCCTTTGAAACCTTATTAATTCTCAACAATTTAGTTTAGCCACGCTTAGTCTAAAAACTAATCGAGAGCGCATTTTTACCTAAGAGTCACACTCCAAATTCTCGTAAAAATCCAAAACTCGAAATCCACTCCAAAATTTTCACTTAATTAATGTCCTAACAGTATCCTGGCGGTTAGCCGCGGTCCAGTTGGCGGTTAGCCGCGGTATAGTTGGCGGCTAGCCGAACCGAGTTCGGTTAGCTTTCCAGAAGCTATGCAAATCCTGACTCAGTCGCGGTCAGTTTGGCGGTTACCTGGCGGCTAGCCGAAATTTCCATTTCGACTAACCGCGAAACGGCGGTCAGCTCGCGGTCAGCTTTCTAGAGGCTGACCATTTTACGAATTTATGGCGGTTAGCATGGCGGTTAGCCTCGCGGCTAGCCGCTAGCTCCCAGAAACTCACTTTTCGAGCTTCCGAACTTCTGATCCTTCTTCCTTCTTCTACTTCCTTAACCACATTTCCTGCAACCTGCATGGTAAATGGAACCTCCTGTTCCCCCCCCCCCCCCCCAATGCATCATCCATGTACTTTCATCCACAATCACACTTCTAAACATCCATTAATCACATCATTTAAACATTCATAATAAATCCAAGACCAATGTAAAATGCATATAAACCCATGCAAATCTATCATACATCTCTATAAACAATTGCAATGATCAATATGAATTACAAGCAAGGTTTATACTTGCCTTTTAGAAGCTATTAGCCAAAAACCTCTTTTGCCTAGCTTGGTTTGAGATTAAACCCCCAAACTTCAAACCCTAATCCATGAAAACAAACAAATGGACTCCCATGAGTCATTTGTGCTAGGAACCACTACACAATCACTAAGAGAACTTGGAAATCACAAGAGGGAATCATTTACTTACTTGTAGCTCCAAAGTAATGGGTTCCCAAGCTTTATCACTTCAAAAATGGTGGAAACACTTGGGGGAAGAAGATGATGATGAAGCTCTTCACTCCAATCACTCTTACTCTCACTCTTAACAAGAGGAATGGAAGAGGAAAAGAGGGAAAATGCTCTAGGGTTTTCTCTCTTGCAATGGAAATGAAGAATGAGCCCTCTTCCCATTCATTTGACTCTAATATAGCCCTCTTAACACTTAAACCCCCTCTCATTCACTCTATTTCCATTTTGAGTCAAATGACTCCTCACCTGGCCCATTTGATGTCAAATGGAATCGCGTTTATTATGAAAGTTGACGTACTCTTCGAGATACGCACGTTGGTATCAAGAATTTCCGTATTTGACGAAATACGCGAAAACCCGTATTTACGAAAAAGTCCTTAGTTCATCATATTTGAGTCTAAACTCATTTTAATCCATTCAATTCCCTTCAAATACATTTCATAAGGCTTAATGTGTCATTTGAGACTAGCTTGTCTCTCTTTGGTCATTAACCATAGTTAATCCAATTATCCATGCTTAATTAGCATTAATCACGATTAATTAGCCTTAATCGCGATTAGTTCGGGTCGGGGTGTAACAAAGTGCGTATGCATGGATGAGTTGTTGTCCTTCATCAAATTGATCTAAGAAGTGTCAAATCACATGTTCTTGTCTAGGCAAACCATTTCATGGGCAAATATGAAATTCAAATGTGGTTTTGTCGCTATGGCAGCAAAGAGCTAAGCTAGACAATGAAAAGTTCTGTTTTCTAATTGGACGAAATTAGGAAATTGATAGAAATTTTATTGAATTATCTTATTTTTCTCCTTCTTGGAACAACATTCTTTTACTCTTTCAATTTTATCATTGTGATTTTCTTTTTGTTATTTTTTTTCAGTTTCTATGTAAGTTGTCCTTGCCAAGTGTAAGTAGTACATTTTACTTTTCGTGGTTAATTGATAACAGCATTGGTTTAAGCTTTTAGCTATATATATATATATATATATATATATATTTATTTATCCCTCTCTATTTTTGGTTAGGTTTGTATACTAACTAGAGGTACATATGCTTGTTTCGTAACTAGGATGGAATGTACTGAATCAAAGCCTGACCAAGTTCAGGCTATTCAATTATTTTTACGTAGTTCAAATAATGATTCCAAGTCTTGTAGTGCATGAAATTGCTTCAAGACCATTTTTTATTTTTTATTTTTTTTCTCTTTCTAAAACCCAATGCCCAAGTGTTAGTGTAGTTTTTCCTTTCTGTTCTGGAGCTATAGCACATTTGGGAATTCAGGTTACCCAACTGAACCTGATCCAAGCTTAATACCTAATACGTCCATTCAATTTGTACATTTGAATAGTGACTAATGATAATAAGTGTTTAACAGGAAGTAACACTTGAAAATTGGCTTCTAAGTTCAAGGGCCAGATTAAATTTTCATTGATGCAAGACAGTATTCTTAAATCCTTAGACCACTGACATTGAATGTATGCTCTTCTTCAGGGTTGTAGGTGACGACGGAAGGGCAGACCCAAGTGTTATCACCGCACTAGAGTTGGGTGGTATTCTGGTGCGAAATTCAAGGATTTCAGCCGTATAATGATTTTTGAATTCTGCCAGAGTTTGGTTAGATTGGATAATAAGTGTTTAACTGGAAGTAACACTTGAAAATTGGCTTCTAAGTTCAACAGTCAGAGTAAATTTTCATTGATGCAAGACGGTATTCTTAAATCCTTAGACCCCTGATGAATGTAGGCTCTTCTTCAGGGTTGTAGGCGGCGACGGAAGGGCAGTCCCAAGTGTTATCACCGCACTAGAGTTGGGTGGTATTCTGGTGCGAAATTCAAGGATTTCAGCCGTATAATGATTTTTCAATTCTGCCAGAGTTTGGTTGGATTGGATGCCAAATTTCAGCCGTGGAAGGATTTCTAGAGATGGGTCGGTTGAGAAATGAGAATGATCTTGTTGCTGTTATAGCTGAGAGTATAAACTTTCATTTTCTATATTTCATGCTAGTAAGAAAAGAAAAGAAAAAGAATGAGAAGAAAAATGTTGTGAAGAGAAGAATAACAGAGAAAACACATAAATGAGGAGTAGAATAAATTAAGGTTATTATGCAAGTGAAGTGAAGTTGTAAATACATTGGCAATTAAAATAAATATTTATTCTATTCCATTCGGATGGATGGAATGGAAGGGACACTTTTAAGGAATAAAAACGGTGACTAATGCTTGGACCATCTCTGTATTTGGGCCTGCTCAAATGCACGAAGATACATAAGAAAATATTATACTAGACTAACTCAAAAACTTAAGAAGCACTCTATACCTTTTTTTTATAGCTTATCTCTACAAAATTTTCTATAATATAAATATCTTTCAAAACATGTCTTTATAAAAATTCTATCACCTTTCACCCTTCTTAAAAGAAAGTATGATTGTTTGGACGATAATGTCAATAACTAATTAAGGTAGTTGTGACGGTGATGATAATCTTGGTGGTGACCATGATGGTATGGTGATGGTTATGACAATAATATGATGCTAAATGGTGGCGATAATGATGATGATGAGTGGTGGGTGATGGTGATAAGGAAGGTGGTGGTGGTGGTGATGGTGGTGGTGATGATATGATGTGTGATGGTGCTAGTGATGATGTCATTGATCGTGACAACAATGATGATGATGGGGTGTGATGATGATGATGGGATGGAATAGTGTTAATGATGTTGATGATAAGGATGGCAATGACGAAATATAGTACGCATGGTGATGATGATAAAAATGGTGGGGTGGTGGTCATGATGATGTTGATGGTGGTGATGATGACGAAGATGGTGAGGTGGTAGTCACGATGATGAAGATCATGGTGGTGATTTTCTCCAATGATTAAAAAAAGGTGGAAATGTATACTTGAGTAGTTTGGATTTCAAATGTGGCGATAAATTACACAAAAACAAAAGCATTATATATATAATTAACTACTAATGAACTTACTCTTACACAAAAATAAAAGCATTATATATATAATTAATCTAATAATGACCTTTACTCTTATCAGTTACATTAAAATGTTGTTGTTTTGATTTTTTTTTTTTTTTTTTTTTTTTTTTTGACATATAGTATGATACGTAGCACATACTAAACAATTTAGTTTAGTTTTTATTGCATTCTGCAAAAATTACCAAGCATGGCAATATGATAATATTTAAATATTATACCATTATATTTTAGAAGTATTTAAGTATGTAAATATTTATTCAGTAGACATCCAAACGGGCATAAAAAAAAATTTCATCTAAATGGCTAGATCCCAAATCCTTCTCAAGGTTTGTTAACCACAATTTTTATCTTAATATTCTTAAAAACAATATAATGATTCATATTGCACAAGCTATAGTGGATTCGGGTTTTATATGTTGAAAAACATTGAGAATCGGTCCAATATTAGGACCCATTTTCAGGTCAAGTCCAAGTTTCGATCTATTTTAAAATCAAATAAGAATTTAGGCATGTGCTTAGGTCAACAGATTTCATGAATAAGAACTCAATTTTGAATCCAATGACCAACATAGGTACCAATGTATAGTAAGTATGACATTAGTATACAAGTATATTGTATCCATGTATAACTTTTTGGGCCTTGGTCCAAGCCCTTATTTGGGCCTTACAATGAGTTCTAGTCCTTTTAGCAAGGAAATATTATACTATAGAACATAATCTCTCTTTCTAAATTTAAATAATTTTAATGTTTGACAAAAAGAAAAGTACAAAGAAAATATCTTTTTTGTTCAAAAGGATAAAAAAAACTCTTCTACACATCCTTCCTCTAGAAAACTTTCTGCAAAATAAAAATCTCTCAAAATGTCTGTTTAAAAAAAACCCACCTCTTGCCCAAATTGAAGGAGCTTGGACAACAACAAAGATCATAGCGACAGCTGTGGGAACAATGATGGTGGTCTCTTCTTGTTATATTATAAAGGAAAACTTAATCCAATGAAAGTTACTCCTATAATCAGATTGATGGTGTATAAAGTATATATTTAATGTGATTTTCTTTTCTTTAACCATGTGTTGTCCGCTTAATCTTTTTGCGGGGCATAGGACCAATTAGATAGGTTTTCCTTAAAGATATAATGGAGTGGCAAAGTAAATTTCAGTAGTTTGTGTTCAAAGAATGGCCCCGTTAATGATATGATGTTGATGGTTAAAGAGATGATGATGATGATGATAATGATAGGGATGATGGTGGTGCGTGTGGTGATGGTAACAACAATAATGGTAGCGGTGTTGGTGGTGACGATGACGATGACAAAGGCGGTGATGATGTTGTCCTAACTTATTATATTATCAATGAAAGTTTTACTCTTATTAAAGTTATTTTTCACCATTAGTTGATGACAAGTAAAGCATATGATTTGAATTTTTTTTAATTTTAATCATGAATTTTAAATATAATCAATCTAGTGATGGGGCATAAGAGTAATTGTACTGAAGTTCCTGTAATAAGCAATGTGGAAAAGTCAATTTGAGGAGTTTGGATTTCAAATGTGGGGCTCATTTATTGGAAAGGAAGATGCAAATTATGTACAAATGAAATGCTTAAGTGATTAATAAGAAACCGTGTTCTAATAAAAAGCTTAAAATGATTTTGTGATCTGGAAACTTTTCTGAACATAATATAAAGCAACTGACAAACAATTTAGTTTAAAATCTGTTGCATTTTTCATAGACTTTGAGATATTAAAAACTATAATATTGAATTTTTTTTTACAGCATTTTAATATTGCGATATCTAAATCTAGAGAGATTTGTTCTATAGATATCCAAATGTTTGCTAAAGTATATTAAAGACCCAATAAAAAGGCCCGGCCCATAATGAGCCCAGCTCTAGCCACGCGTACAAGTTGGAAGAGTTATATAAAACACATATAGTGCCAAAAATCCAACTCATTCAACATTTATAGATATTAAAGAAAGAACTTATAAATAAATAAATATATACATACATATGCAACTTTGTTGTCCAATGTTAATTTAGGTTATCTTAGTTTTATAGGTTTTATGTTTGTAATGGGAGATGCAAGAAATATACAATGTGGAATCATGTTCTGCCTGATGAGTCCTGAAAAGTGCATATTTTCATACACATTTTGGATTAATTTAAGGACTTATTGATATTAAAGAGTCTCATTTAGTATCCTGGGGACTGCTCTCCTACACCGCAGTACATGTTAATATCAGTTGTGGCTCGTGTGGGGGTGCATCTTGTAGGAAACATAAAATGACCGATGTTTTCAAAGGACCACTCAAATTTTCGTTTTCTCCCTTTTGCCTTAGACCTAAATCGTGTCTCTCTCTCTCTCTCTCTCTCTCTCTCTCTCTCTCTCTCTTCTCTCTCTCTCTCTCTCTCTCTCTGTGTGTGTGTGTGTGTGTGTTGTGTGTGTGTGTGTCTCTCCCCTGTCTCTCGCCTCTCTCTTTTTCTTAGCGAAGCGATCTCTCTCGCCAGTCTTTCCTGCCGGAGCTCTATGATCTCGCTGCTTCTCTCTCTCCCATCGCCGAACTGCTGCGATCCTCTCTCTCGCTTCATCTCGCTGCTGCTCACCTCTCTATCGCCTGAGCTCTCTCCTTCGCCTGATCTCCCTGCTGCTACGCACATCTCTCTCTCCCTCGCCTGATCTCCCTGCTACTGCGCACATCTCTCTCTTTCTCTTTCGCTGCCATTGTTTTGAGTTTACATCCAAAATCACTCCCGGCCTAGCATCCCACCTTGAATATCCTCTACAGAAAACAGAGAGAAAGAGAGAGAAAGGAGGAGGAAAAAAAAAACCGTCGGCCACGAAAGGTACCCGTTTTCCTCTACAGAATATCTTCTCTCTCGCTGCCACCTGTTTTTTGGGTTTTTTTTTTTTTTTTTTTTCATCTCAGTCTGGATCTCTGATACTAAATGCTCTTCCTGAAAAGTAATAGTCATCCTTTCAAACAATGTTGATTGGGTTGTTGATTGCTTATGGTCAAAAATTCATTCATCTCAGTTATTCCGAAAGAAGAAAAAAACAAAGGGTCTGTTGAATTTCAAGTAATCAGTTTCACCAATAAGATACAAATACTTACTTCACATTTTGAATTGCATAGAAAAGATTATTTATCTCATATAGGTTTGCGGAAAATTCTGAGAAAACGTCGACGACTGCTGGCTTATTTGTCAAAGAAAAATAGAGTGCATTATAAAAAATTAATCGATCAATTACATATTCGGGAACCAAAAACTCGTTAATTTGAAGATTATTTGAATTCTTTGGTTTATTAGATCTTGAATTTTGATGAACCTCATTTATTTCCTTTTTGGCAATTCATAGAATAATGGATCGGAGAAGAAAACATATGAATGTACAAGTGAGTTTGTGGTGTTAATTTCCTGGACCAATATATATTCATTATGTATTTATTTCGAATACAATTCTTCATTGATCATTGAAATGAACAATAGATTAGCTATCACTTTAAGAAAAATAATATCTAACATCTCCAAAATGCCTTGTTGAAATAATAGGCAAATGCTTTTTAACCTTTTTGATCATTGGAGCATCTTTCCAATATTTCTTAAATTTTTCTTCCATGTTTTTTTATAGTGCTACTCAGTAAAAAATGATCTCTAAATCTAATGAATTGTAAAGTAATTTTAAAAAGCTTCATTAAAGCTTCATTAGACGTGGGATAATATATCCCTGGAAAAAATAATGTTGAAGTATAAAAGCTTCTAATTAATCTCTTATATAAGCACATAACTCCTAATGTTCGTCACTAATCATCAAATATTGTGCATGAAAAGCACAAAATTCATTCAAAACATTTTTCTATTAAGTGCCTTGTTTAACAAATCATACATAGAATTTCATCTATGTTCTACTTCCTTGGGCATTTTAATAGCTGATACGCCTTGCCTCGCATATATTTGGGCATACAATTGTCTTCTCTGTACGGAGGTGAAAATATATCTAGCAATGTCTTTAATAACATCTGTGTAACTTACAATTTGCTTTAAACCAACCTTTGCAATGAGATTTAAGATGTGACATACACATCTATTTGGAAAGATAGAGCTATCTATCAAAGTTGCAAGTGGCATCTGCATTCTCTTTAATTTAATAGCCACTGTATTATTACTGGCATTAGCTAAAGTTATAGATAAAAAATTTTCTTTAATAATATATTCATCTAGTTTTTCCAAAATAAATATACTTATTCTAGTCCCATTGTGTGGCCATTTAAGATAGCTAAAACTAATTATATATTTATTAATAATCCATTTTGAATCTATGTTATGTGCAGTAATACAAAGAAAACTATCACTCCCTTTAGATGTCCACATATCTGTGGTTATGGCTATTCTACCAGGAATTTCTGCAAGGTAATTTTTTATGTTTGTTTTCTCTTCCTTCCAGAATCTAATAGCATCATTTCTGGCTGTATTTTTTGAAATACTGTGAAATTGTGGTTGACAGTATTTCTGGACCCATTCTTCAAAAAACTCATTTTCAACAAGACAAAATGGTGATTCGGATAACACAATCATTTTAACAATGCCTTGTCTACAACTTTGTGCATTAAAAGAAAAAAGACTCAAACTAATACTACTACTACCGTTACTAGTAGTAGAAATTTGGGTCTGTGAACCAGGTCCCCCTGTCCCTGCATCCGTCGACTTATATAAGGCTAAACATTTTTGCTTATGTCTTGTCAAATAGCCGGTACCTTTTTTTGACTCAGCACCATAAATCTTACTACAAAATTTGCATTTTGCCTTTTCAACTTTCTTTTCATTTTCAATAACATCAAACCTTGTAAATATCTCCGAAACTACTGAAGTTCTATTCCTCTTTGTTGGTTTATGGGAACTCTGAGGAAAGGGGGGTGGTAAATCACCTACTTCATCTTGTAACTCAATAAAATTTTCTTCTATATCTAAATTAATGGAAGAAGATTCTGTGGGAAATCTTCTAGCCATATTTCAAAAAATAAAATTTATAAATAATAGTAATAGGCTAGTAGCTTTTTTTTGTGATAATTAATATAAGAAGGGGGAGAAAATGATAGTTAATATAATATAATATAAACTTATATGTATGGAATCTCAAATTTAAATAATATAAATACCTCTAAATCTTTGAAGCCACCTTTAATCTTGTCTCTTGATTACTTGATTTTTGGCCCTCCAAAAACTTCTTATAGAGAGTGAAAGAGTTGAATGCTTTGAGAGAGAGCTAGAGAATGTATAAAGAGAATGAGAGAGTTGTATAAATTGGTGAGGAATGAGAATGAGAGAGTTAGGGTAGTTATAGACTTTGTAAAATAGAAAATGACACAAAATACCCCTCATATAACCGTTTTACGGCTGTTGGGATGGGTAAAATGGATTTTTTAAAAAAAAATAAGGAGAAGTGGACGTTGGGTGGGCCTAGAGGGCTGGCGGGCCAATCCCAGCGGTCCTGGCGGGCTGGTGCCTCCAGCCGACGTGCCAGGCGGGCCTTGACCAACGGGCCCAGCCTCCTCGGCTGACACGGGCGGTTGACTGGCGGGCTGAGCCCATTTGACATCTCTATATGAGAGTGAAACTGGGCCTAATGCCGGGCAACAAGAGTGAGAAAGGAGATGGCCACAAGTGGGCCCCCACAGAGCTGGACTGCATGCTAACTAGCTATATTTATAGCTCGTGGAACATTTCTCCACAGGTGTGCCCGTTACAGTAAAATCACCAAAAAAAATTTTGGCGGGAAACTGTCACCTACTTTTTAAAATCATTTGGCGGTTTCTGGGTTTCTCTCCCTCTCTCCTCTCTGATGGAAACCGATTCCGACTCCGATTCCTCTCACATATCTGCAACTCCGCCCAGAAAACCATCAAACCCTAATTATTCTCGTCTTCCAGCCACTCTCCCCTCCCAAAAACCTAGGGTTAGGGTTAGGGCTAGGGTTTCTCCCCTCTCAAAACCCAAACCTCCTCCTCCTTCCAAGCACAAAACCCTAAACCCTAAACCCTCCCAACCCAAATCACCCCCAGATCCTCATTCAACCGTCAGTCCCCCCGATCTCTCCACCTTCTCCCCCAAAATCCGCCGTCTGTCCACTCGAAGCTCCGCCGCTTCTTCCGCCCCCGGTTCCATCGACCAGCTCCCCGCCGGGTACTTCTCCAATTCCACCTCTTTCTGTAGCCGATTCAAGAGTCGAAAACTGTCGTTTGAAACCGAACAGGGAGCTGATTCGGGTGTCTCGGTATCATCTGCTTCTCTGTCTGAGATTGAAAATGGTGAGTGCGATGCAGGTCCAGCTGAGATTCATGCTCGGCCTGATCTGGACGGTAGTCGAGTTGGAGCTGTCAGAATGCATCCTAATTCGATCAGTGTTGGCAAATGTGTCGTTCCTGCACCAGTGAAGCGGCCGAAGAGCGTTAATGAAGGGAATTTTGTTAGGCTGAACATTAATGGGTACAATCGCAAGTTCTCCAGAAAGGGTGGAGGAAGGAATTGTTCTTCATCTGCAAGTGGTCGGAAATTGCACTGGAGAAAGAAAGGGAAAGGCAGAGTGAAAAATGAAAAGGAGACAGAAATGGGATCTGGTTTTGGCGATGATGAAGGTTTGGTTATGGAGGAAGTGCAGCAGGAGCAGCGATGTGGAAGCTTGGTTAGTGAATTGGTCAATCAGGCTGTGATGGCTGTGCGAGACGACCCATCAGATGAAAACTTGAAAAAATTGCTGAAGCTGACTCATGGTTATGATTCATTCCGGAAGGGTCAGTTGGAGGCGATTAAACAGGTGGTTGCAGGGCAATCAACAATGCTGGTATTGCCGACTGGTGCGGGCAAATCTTTGTGTTATCAGGTAAATTATATGTAAGCATGTGCATGCTTGCCTAAGATGGGTGGATGAATTTATGTATAAAAAAGCTGTCTGATGTTTACCAGTGTTAGTCCTGTTAAGATGCTTTGACACCAAACCGAAGACTTTTAAGGCTTTGTCTATTAGTGACTTGGTCTCAAAATTCATCGGAACGTAAAAGAGAGATGGGTGAAAGTAAAACTTCAAATTGAAGCACTTTACAGACTTGAGTTTCTGTTACAAGATTATGTTTAAACTCACCCTGCTTTTGCACATGTGCAGAATATGCTAATTATAAATGACTTGACTAGGTTAATCAGTGAGCTTACAAGCTATTGGACTTTCTTAACTAAACATCTTGAGGCTTTTAGTACAATCATGATAAATCTTGATTATGCCCTTCTTTAGGAGATTCGAGAGGAAGGGCAAAACAGGGTTTGCCCATTTGGGTTTGTTATGTGGTTAGTCATGTGTGACAACATAAGTGCTTTATGAGGCAACGACAAGATCCTTCATTTATAATAAAATGAGAATTGCCATCCATCTGCAATCTGAACCATCCATCTCACGGTCTTACATTGGATTGTCTATGTTTTCAAAATTCATTTTGATCTAATAATGCTAACAATCAAATCTTTACCTTGGAAAGGCACAGTTGCCACAAATACAAATGATTGGATGGTCGGTATGTCTTTTACATGGCAGCCTATGAAGAGTAGGCTGCACAACTTTTGACATCGATGATTCATTTCCAAATGCAACTAATTTTACTTTAGCCCAAAATGCTATGGAATCATTATTCTCATGTGTTTTGTATGGAAAGAACATGTGCTGATGCTCAGGAAGCATTTTTTGCAGTTACCATCGCTTATTTTACCTGGGATAACTTTGGTAATAAGTCCTCTTGTGGCTTTGATGGTTGATCAACTAAGGAAGCTCCCTAAGATGCTTCCAGGTGGTTTGCTTTGTAGCAATCAGGTGATCAAGAAATCTCTCTCTCTCTCTCTCTCTCTCTCTCTCTGTGCGCGCATGCTCGGTGCATGCTTGGGCTGATCATTTATTCTTTTGTTTCAGACAAATGATGAGGCTTCTGAGATACTAGATCAATTTTGTAATGGAAACTTAAAGGTAATCTATACTGCACACCTCCTTGACTTTTTCACGGTTGCAATGATGCTGCATGTTGTAAAAGAACAGAGCAAGTTAAAAATTTCCTAATAGTATGTCGATAACTTCTTCCAATAGCATAATAGCTTACATGTACATCTTTGGTTCTTGGAGCATGTGATTTGCCAAATATTGGTCCATAGTAATGAGACCCAGGGATTATAGCTGTCCTAAAATGCTTAAACAAAATACATTTCAACAAAAATAAAAATAAAAACCTTCACACATAAGAGCTTTGTCTTCTATTTTCTTCAAATTATGTCACTTGACCAATGAGTACAAAGATATAATCTGTTGTTGTTGTTTAAATAAGATATATTGTCTTCCATGCTATTTATCTAGTATTAAGGCTTTGGTGTACATTGGAAGTCTCTCCATCCATAGTGGCATTCATATAAAGAAGTTCAAGCTTGTCTGGCTTAGCTTTCATTTAGAGAATGTAGTGAGGGCTCCGTTTGGCATAGGATCCCTTGTTTCTCCTATCTAGCGCATTTTATCCATATTGGTTGGCTAAAATCTCATTGTGAAATGCAGCAAAGGTGTTGCCCTTATGCCTAAAAAAACTCTCTCTGCATCTGGTACTTCTTGAATGATTCTTCATTCTCTGAAAGAAAGAGCTCAAGGGGACCCGGGGTTGTGCAAAATATCAACCCCATCAGCATATCCTAACCCATGATTTTTGGGCCTATGGCCGTCAAGTTTAATTGTTTTAGAAGACATGATGTTTCTGGATTTCAATCATACAGTAATGTTTGGATGAGTGTCAAATTTGGGGTATGAGGAAATTCACAGGGGGTACTATGTTTGAGAGGGATAAGTTGATCATTAGTGGGCCAGGTGGTGCCAAAAAAAAGCCAGACTGCACCATCCTTATCTACAGACAGTTCTCTCTCTCTCTATATATATGTGTGTGTGTGTGCGCGCGCGCGTGCGTGCGCGCAATTATGTGTAGATAGATAATAGAGTTAGAAATAAACGGGAGTGTTTTCTTTGTTATGGTGCAATTACATCATTTTCCCCAAGTGAGGGATTAACAGTGACATACACCGTATATTTCTCCAAAAAATGTATGGTAAACTGATGTTGTGAACAATAAATATATTTTAAACTATATATATAATATTATATAACAGAGTTCTTGAAATTGTAGTAATGATTTACAAACAAATGCTGATGTAGATTGTTTTATCCACCAGGTTCTTTTTGTTTCACCGGAGAGATTTTTAAATGCAGAATTCTTATCAAAATTGGGGGCTGTTCCACTAATATCACTTGTGGTGGTGGATGAAGCTCACTGCCTTTCTGAATGGTGATTTTAGTATATCACTTCTTCTTGGTTTTTGGAATTAGAATATAGTGCGTCTTTGTTTCAATAATCAGCTCATCTATCCTTCAAATTTGAATTGATTAGACCTGTGCTACTTTATGAAAGAAAAATTATTTATTTTTTCCTCCTTACTTTCATTTATATTAAATATGTTATTTGCTGGTAGTGTTGTCTATATTCATGCCGTAGCTTGAACGCAATAACAGGTCCCATAATTTTCGGCCTTCATACCTGCGGCTTAGGGCATCACTACTTCAAACTAAGCTTAATGTTGCATGTGTCCTTGCAATGACTGCAACAGCAACCACCAAAACTCTGCATACTATTCTCTCTGCTCTACAGATTCCCCCTGCCAATCTTATCCAGATATCTCAAATAAGGGAAAACTTACAATTACATGTAACTTTGAGTGGGAATAGGCAAGTGTTTTTGTTCAAATTTAGCTTAATCTATTTTCTGTTTCTGTGATAGTATATACCTTGAAGGACCATTTTTAACATTTAACTTAAATTTGTAGAATGAAGGATTTGATGACGTTGATGAAGTCATCACCTTTAGTCAACATTTCAAGCATCATTGTTTATTGCAAGTTTCAGGTATCCGTCTCTCTCTCTCTCTCTCTCTCTCTCTCTCTCTCTCTCTCAATTTGTGACTATTTTATGCCTCAAATTACATATTCGTACTTGGTAGGCATCATGGTTGACCCTGAAATTGGTGTGGCATGGTATGTAGCATGAAAATTTCACTTCTCCCCCAAAAGGATCGGAAAAAAAATATCATAAAAAAGAAAAGAAAAACCAGAATATTGTAAGTGGTACATTTTCTTTTTTAATAGGGCATACTATAAATTAATTTATCGGTACTCTAAAGTTATATACATCCTTTATGACTGAATTATTAGAATGCTCAGTTTGTTTAAATTTATTGTCTGATTGAAACATATTTGCTAAAAGTATGTAGAATATCATTATAAAAATCATATGATAAGCAAATAAAGTAAATATTCTTAGCCATTCCAAATAAATAAATAAATAAGTAAATACCTGTAGTTAATAAGTGATAAGATAATGTTGTATCTTGTGTGACTTAACAAGATGACTTATTTCATACTAACATTATTACAATAAGTCATCAAAACAGTATTTTGAATTAACACTGAAGAGTTATGACATGTGAATCTAAAGATTCAAATGGGTTTAGATGCAGGCTCTATGGGGAAAAGTTCCGTTTCATCACTTCTCTTTAAATAATTTTAGAAGAATCATGAGATTAAAAAAAGATGAAGTAATTTGCATGAACTAATGCAGTAGAGCAAAATTTAAGTCACTCTAATACATCCATGCATTTAAAGAGGTGTTTAAAAGAAGTTTCATAAATTTGGATTAAATACATGAAAATTTTGAAGACAAATTACTAATACAGTCCATTTTCAGTAATTTCTTGGAAAAAACATAAAAGAACAAGAATACACACATGCCTTTATAAAGCTCACTTAAGCCGAAGTCTGTATAACATTTTCGATAATATTGATGAAAACTACACCAATTTGGTGTTTTAAGCATAAAAATCAGTTCTCAGGTGCACAGGAGACAAGAGAAGTGTTTCCCACACAAGAGAACCCTAAAATGGGTAAAAGAGATTTTAAATAGTGCTATCAATCGAGAATTTCAAATTATCAGTGATACCAGTCGATATCCATGAGATGGTCCAATTTCAGTCTGCATAGTGCATACCGGTATCTTTTGAATAGTTGATACGTTGTACGTATCTGCCACTATTTTACACCATGCTGTTTGACCTTGATTTGTTGAATGCTGCATAAGATCCTGATTTATAAAATCCTATATTATGATCTTGATTTGTTGAATGCTAAGTAATAAGGAACTCCTGTGGTCCTGCCTTAGTCTTTAGGGAGCTAAGCTAATACTTTTAGAATTTCTCAGGCTTAGTCTTTTGGGAGTCAGTACTTTTGGAACTCCTCAGGCCCAACCTGCCTTTAAACATTCTCTGTTTCCTCTTATGAGAAGTAAATTTTGCTGCCTTCCTATTCTCAAGGTTTAAGCTTCTTTTACACAGTTTCTTTATTGCAGGGAAATAACGGCAAAGTTAATTTTAATGTTTTTTTCCTTGCCTACTGAAGACACTTTACATGTTTCCACCTTGTTGGAGGTTTCATCTCCTTATAAACCACCTTTAATTCTGTTTTCTTAAGTTTTAAATTGGTCTTTATATCTTGTTTTTGCAGTCTGAAACAGATATGGTTAGCAAATATCTTTGTGATAACAACATCCCTGCAAAGGTTAGTATCTCATTGCAACTTCGTATGGTCTAAACTAAATCCATATTTTTTCCATATAAGCTACAGTAATTTTTGTGCTGCAATGTGATGTTATAAATTGATGTGATTATTGACTGCTTTATAGAGCTATCACAGTGGCATTTATGCAAAGGATAGAAGCCGCATACAAGAGTTGTTTAGTTCCAACAAGATTAGAGTGGTGAGCATATAGTCCTGTGTAGACTCTAAAAGGAAGCTGCTTCATATCTTAGATTGTAAATGTGGTCACCTTTTCATGGCATCTTGTCACATTTAAAAGACTGTAATCTAGCTCTTTTTTTTTTTTTCGTTTTTTTTTTTTTTTTTTTTTTATGTAAGGTTGTAGCAACTGTAGCATTTGGCATGGGTCTTGACAAGAGCGACATTGGAGCTGTATGTACAAAACTCAAGCATATAAATCTTATTCTGTACATTTCAAATAAATCCCATAATTTTTTGTTTAGGTTTGTTTGTCTTTTATGCATGGGATATGAAAATGGTGTTTACATTCTTAAAATTTACACATGTGAAACATTCAATGTTTTGTGGTTTGATGTCTCAATAAAAAATTTGAATGGTTCAGACTAGAAATTTGGGGCCCACAGGAGTTGCAAAAATTAGAAATCAATGATGGAATTTGATAATGTGACTTGTCCCAAGCGGAGATTGTACTGGCACCTTTCTAATCAGGGAGGTGTGAATGTTTTCTCAGATTCTTCACATGTGAGAGTTTTTCATATGAAGATGGTCCCATTTACACACCATTTTCAGACCTCATTTATGCATGTGATACATAAATGAGCGCAAAAATACATGCATGCATAAACGTACATGTGTAATGTTTACATATGGAAATGGGTGCAAACAAAAGAACCCTTTATGCATATTGCATCTCCATGTTTTAAAATGGTTCTTAGGTTGTATATTTGCATTGCAATATGTTAAATTCTCATCTAAATCAGCAATTCACTATCGCCATGCTAATTCTTGCGCTTTCTACAATGCGACTCCCTTCCAGGTGATTCACTATAGCCTGCCAGAAAGCTTAGAAGAATATGTTCAGGTGATTATTCTGTAACTATGAGCTAGTAGATTTCATAAAATGTTTGTGTTATGTACCTGAGGTTTAAAGAAATGAGATATAACTCTTATGCAGGAGACTGGACGTGCTGGTCGGGATGGGAGATTGTCTTACTGCCATCTCCTTCTAGACGATATCACTTATTTCAAGCTTAGGAGTCTTTCATACAGGTGCCAAAGTTCTTGTATTATACTTTTCTGTTGTCTTCATTTGAAGATTTTCAATGCATATGAAAAGATGAGGGGCTTACAAACAGATGTATTGGCAGTGATGGTGTAGATGAATACACAATAAACAAATTGCTCAGTCAAGTTTTTGATAACAACGTGAAGTTGCCGGGGAACATTTGCTCCTTGGTCAAAGAATCAGCAGCTCGAAAATTCGATTTGAAAGAAGAGGTCCTTTCTGTTTGTTTCTGTTAATTCGATCTTCTCATTTGTTTGGGTTTTGCTTCGGAGCTATTTTCTAGTTGCTTGCTCAGCTCTTTTGTGTTGAACTTTTGTTCTAAACAAGTTCTCAATAGCTGTAATGATTCTAATATTCCATCTCAATGAGCTGGCAGAATTTATGCATATATGAGTATTCTCCTTTTTTGGTTAATGTTAATGTTTTGGCAGAAAATCTATTCAGTTGTCGCTTGGTTTTTTGTTGAAAATTTAATTGGAGTAGCTTGTACTGGTATCAGGTCATGCTCACTGTTTTAACATATTTGGAGTTGGGCGAAGTGCAGTACTTAAGACTACTACCACAGCTAAATGTCACTTGCAGTTTGCATTTTCACAAGGTCAGCAGGCAATTTATATGCCTTCATTGGATGCATAATTAATTTCTTTTATCTTAATCTGTCAATCGGTTTTGAGGATCTGAGCTGTCTGTTTGATATTTCACGAATATGGGATGTCTTACTTCAAAGTTCAAACCAAGGATAAGCTATGTACCGGTGTACTCAAATTTACTTTACCATCCATGAGAATCTGGAGACATCCAATGGCATTTCACTAAGAGCCCTCTAGGCTACATTATATAGGGTTTTTTTTGGAATAATAACAATTGGCTTTTCAGGTTGCTACAAGAGTAGAAGGTTTCATCCATACTGCTCTTGAGATATAATATTTTTTCCAACTTCACTATATTCTTTAGTTTTAATGCATTAAGATTCTCGAAATTAATCTGCCTGCAGACATCCCCAGCATCACTTTCTAGCAAAGATATTGTGGTTGCGACAATTCTGAAGAAGTACATCTTCTGTCTGGTTTGTCTATAGAACCCTTCTTTGTGTTATGGTACTGTAGAAAAATTATGTCTTCTTAATGACCTTTTCAGCTCTGAAGCTAAGCAAGGTCATCATGTGTTTGATATTCCTTCCATAGCAAATTGCATCAGTATTACAACCAGTGAACTTTTAAATCACTTGCAGAAACTTAAGGTACAATCAGTCCACATATTACTACTATGAGAGTACCATATTTTACTTGCAGTAGAATTTGAAACTTTCTGTATCGTATTTCCCTCCATTAATTGACAATGTTTTGTTTTTCATTGTGCTAAAATTGGAAGTCGTTGGGAGAAATAACTTATGAGCTGAAGGACCCAGCCTTTTGCTATACAATCTTGAAAAAACCGGAGGATTTCTGTTCCCTTGCAACACACATCACAAGATGGTTATCTGAAGTTGAAAGATGCAAGGTGCATGGTTTTATCTTATTAAACTTTTTAGCAGAAATCCATATTTCATTAAAACAAATTATTGGAATATCTTTATTCTGATTTCAAGTTCCACTTTTTTTCCAGTTCTACTGGCGCTAGACGTACAAAATCCTGTGTGAACCAACCATGTTGGGGGGTGAAATCTTAAAAATAGTAGTCAGTACTCTGTAGTCTTTTAATTATTGGTTTAATTATTGATTCCTATCATATGACCATTGGTGAAGATGGGGCCCTCCATTTAGTAACCTCCATGGTTTAAAAACTCGACCGACACGAGTTGTATCACCTGATTAGCAAAGTTTTTGGCCATCACAGATGTTGATTTTAAATGGGTTTTATCTGAAGCCATAAATGTACAGTTTTTTGAAAATCCGTTTTTCTTTCCTTTTTTTTTTTTTTTTCCCCAAATGTGAACTTTGATTAATGAAAAGAATAGTGTATAACAGATGCATTGTAGAAGGACAAAGTAAGGTAACTACAAGCTAAACATGAAGAACCAAGGACCAATAAAATAAGCCAAGGTGATTCTCTATCTGGAAGAAAAACCGAATTGTTGACTATCGAAATTATATTTTTACTGCCTTTTTACATTTGTTTATTTATTTACATCTTAAACACCCTGAAAACAATTTAGAGTGAAGATTAACATTTTCCTTAATATTTTTGTTTTTTAGAAAGGGCCAAACAATCCAAAATATTAGTTGATAATGTGGCATATGTAATGGTTTTGGCTTTGGGTGATACAATGTCTGCAGCCCTGTTTTAAAACCATGGTAAGCTGTTTATCTGGTTTCTCCATCATGGGATAGGATGTCCTGATATTTCCCCTGGAGGATGATAATTGCAGCTTTATGATTGGAAGCTTTCAAGTTACAATTGGTCATATGAAGCTACAGGTTTATGTTCTTTTTTTATTTTTTTTGGTAGAAGTACTGGTTTGGTAGAAGTACTGGTTTATGTTAAACCAGAGCAAAGCTAGATGATTTGGATGGTTATTTGAGAGATATCAAAAGGGATGGTGAGGGATTTTAGATTGGATGATTATTAGAAAGATATCAACGGGGGTGGTGAGGGATTTTAGATTCAGTGGTCCACATTATTGGACCCTCTGAATTAAAGGCACCCACCGAAAATCCTGACTGGCTTCCATGCAGGATTCCTATAGGAAAAAGTCTCCCCATAATATTTATCACTTGTTTCGGTAGTTATGAATTATGATGGTTATATATTTATTCATTTCATACCATGTTGAACAGGTGAGGAAATTAGATGCAGTCTTTAGTGCTGCAATGTTCGCTGCAAAAAAGTGTGACAGAACAGGGGGGTGTATAAACTCCCTGCACTCCTCATGTTTGCAAAGAAAAATCTTGGATTACTTTGGTGAAAATGATGATGCCTCTCCAACAGACTTGTCAAAAATGATGGCACAGAGCAGGTACAGGAAATTTCTTTTTCTTTATTTATTGGCGGATACATTACCGCAAAACTCAAGTGGATGTGTCTTTGCTTTTATATGGTTTTAAAATTATTTTACTCAACTATACTGATACAACTCCATTCATTTTTCAGTCCATTTTTACGAGCAGATATAAAGGTGAGCAAGTGCTGCTATTTTCCTTTTAAACTTGAAATTGAATTTACTATGATTTGAAGTGCCTAGTGATACTCTTTTGGTGTTACAGGTGTTTTTGCAGAGTAATTTGCATGTCAAATTCACGCCTAGAGCAGTAGCAAGGATAATGCATGGCATCCCTAGCCCTGCATTTCCTTCAGCAGTTTGGTCCAAAAGTCATTTCTGGTATCTTTCAACTAAATATCTTTTTCATTCAAATGAATATGACCCCATGTCTATGCAAGAATGGTTACCATCTCTGGCAAGTTGTTAATGTTTCAATGTCCGTGCTGAGATCCTCGTGGAAAAAATATATAATATTACATCCATCTCTGGCACATAGCCACATAGCATTGCCAGCATACTTCAGTTAGGATATTACTTTCCATGCATTATGCCTGACCCTGCTGAAAAAAAAAAAAAAAAGAGAGAGAGAGAGACACTAAGCATCATGAAATCGAGGCTATGTAAATTTTTCAAGGATTAATGTTTTATATCATTTGGTCCAGACTCTGCACAGACTTGGTCCACCTTTCAGTGGTTGAGACTGCCTTCCTATTTGATCCGTCTGTGGATGTGCATGTTGTTTGAAGGATGTCATCACCATGTGATCCTAGCCATCTAAATGAAGAATTTTAGGCAACAATATTCATTCAACTGCAGAAGTCAAATAGTCAGATGACTGGTTATCTGATGGAGTAGATTTTAGTTTTACTTCATGTTGAGTATGGGCCCCACCACACAGATGATTTGTGCGACCGTCATGATCTTAGATACCAACTCTTTTCAAAAGGGTGTTGATGACCCTATTCAACAAGGCGCTGGAATTTTTAGATAGGTAGCAATTAATGACTTCTTGTGAACTGAACTGTGAAGTCTCCCTGTGCTGTTTAGTGCATTAATAACCCTTTTCCTCAAAGAACAGGATTATCCACTCTCCAGTTCATTCCATTAACCTCCCCCACCCTGCAAACAATAGATAATCAGGCATTTTGTTTCATATGCTCTTTTTTATATTTGCTGTCTAATCTAATTTATGTTTTGGGAACATCAACATATTACTTGAAATTTCAGATCAATATTCAATATTATTGATAGTCTTTCAGATTAATTACATGACCTTATTTTCTTGCTCTTTTTTTTTTTTTTGCCAAAACTAAGTTAATGGTAATGTTTTCTTGGCAGGGGGCGGTATTCCCAGGTAGACTTACCAGTTGTCATGGAGGCAGCTACTATGGAGCTAATGAATTTTATTGGAAAGGCAACACAGTGACAGCATGTATGTTCTGTATGATACATGTAAGGATATCCTGTTGATATTGAATTCTTATTGACTTGATTTATGTAACACTTCTCCAAAATGCAACTTTATTAAATTTGTGTTGTTCCTTGCAGAAACAGGTGGTCTATAATTTAGTGAAGATAAATATTAAATTGGGATTATGTGCGGGCCATGGGCTGGGCAGAAGCTTGTTCAAGCCAAGGATGTGTTAAAGTTCCCTTCTCATCAACAGTAGTTCTTTAACTACGTGTAGGTGTAGGTTATTGGGTTAGATATTAAGCCCAAACATAGCCCTATGTAGATTACAATCAGATCTTGCCCTGCAATGCCTAGCCAATGTCCCATTACATGTACAATGATAACCAAGGAAACTGCTTGTCATCTTTTGAGAGAGACTTTCCAGAGATTTAAGCAAGATATAGTTTATGCAGTAAAGCTCGTGGGGCTCATTTATATTATATACATGTCCTCAATGGAAACAGTGGAGCGAAAAAATAAAATAAAAAAATCAGCTCTACCATATTATCATAGCCCTTGATTTAACAGTCTTAGAATTTAATGGCATCTTAATTGTAGATTTTTCTGAAATTCAGACCAATGGGAGGTGAAGGTAAAATGAGTGTAAAATTAACCCTGATGCCAGGTCATAAGATGGGGAAAGTATCAAAGGGGATGCATTGATCAAAGATAGGCACAAATGAGTCTCAGAGAGATGGACTCCACATACAGTCGATATCGTAGAACATTCTCCATGTTCTTTTAGGAAATGTGATAATGAGTGCCTTCCCAACTGTGTTAGGTGCTCTCATCTCTAGTGACCAGGATTTAAAGCTTCGGGTCTAAATGAGTGACGAAAATAAAATGGGGGAATGAAGTGATTTGAGGAGGCAGAGAGCAGTTGTTGTCAATGAGCACATGGTGTTGCATTGGGATTCTCTGTTTACATTGGAGTTCTGTTCTTATTCCACCCAATGCAAGTTGCATCTTGATATTCACTTCAGTGAATGCCTTGATCTCTAGCCATTGATCAAAGATTTGCCTTGTCTGTCCGTGCTTTGAATGGTAAAATGAGATTGCATGCTCTCAGTTTCAGCCTGCTTACTCGAAACGAAGGTTGCTTGCTCTCATTTGTGGGTTGTCTTCTATTTTGATTAAAAGGAAAAATCTCAAAATAACTATATATATATATATATAATAAATATAGGAAAATTCTTAAAAACTCCCCTGTTTCAAAAGGAGAGTTTCTGCCTGTATCTAATAGCCAATGATTTGTTAGTATTTTAAGAGATCCACCCTCGTAGGAGAATATTTATGAGAGAATTGAATATCTGTATCATTGATGATATGTATCACACTATTATTGGCTAAAAGAAGGGCGTTTTGTACCATAACTCATACATATATATATATATATATATATATATATATATAGGAGATGCCTATAAGAGACATCTCTCACCTTAGATGATTGAAATACATGGACATCAATTTTCAGATAACTTCTTGGTTAACGTGATCTTTCACAATCTCTTTCATCTATGAAGCAATATCAGATAGAAGATTTGGTAACAATGTTCACCGTAAAGGTTTACTACAACTGTGGATGCTACAGCATAGGGCATCAAAATTAATAAAGATGACTAAGAAGAGATAATTACAATCAATTTAGACACTAACAATATAAGTTTCACACACACATTGCAGCATGTATACAATCAGTTTAAACACTACAATATCAGGTTTACATACACCTGTATTGTACAAGCAATGAACACAAAGCACAGCTTTTGAAACCAACCCAAAAATGATGGGAAATTGAAAATTGTAGACTCATTTGTCATTTCCAATCCCAAGAATGCATTGTGCAAGATGTGTCAAGTACGGTTCAGCTTGTGAACTGCTGCTTAAGATGGGTCCCAGACTCTGAAGTTCAGTATTAAATTCCTTCTCAAATTTCCTGCAGCATGGATAACCCAAGAAAGTGAGAACAAAAAAAAAAAAAAAAAAAAGTAAACAAAAAAAAAAAAAAGATTTAGGAAGTACATGATCCCCAACCCCAAACTATACCATCTACGGGGACATGAGTATGGAGTTTGGACAGGCGATGGCGATGTTCTAAAGAGCTGCATCATCACGGAGTGAGCATGTTAAAAAGAATAGAAGAATATTGAAGATCATAGTCATTCAATATTCAGCATTCCTCCCATTGAAACGCAACAGCCAGTGATGGTTTCCTTTCTTAACAATCTAAATGAAGATTGAAAAGAATCAAAATGCAGATGAAGACTCCTTTGTTCTTTCCATGGTGGGCCCCACATATATAGCCTGGGGACCTATGAATGTGATTTTTTTTGGAAAAGAAATTTTTTTTCATACTTACAAAACAGATTCTGCAATCGCAGTGTTGTCCACAGCTACATTCGATGCCTGGAGCTTATGCCTTGATCTTCTTCGTTTCGACTTTTCCAATTTGAACGAACCATCAATGTCAGACTCAGACTTGGGATTGTAAATTGACGGAATCAACCATTGAATTGCCGCCGCATACTGAAGGCATATTGATTTGAGTTTCTCCACCTTCTGAATATGGAAAATTAAGATGTTAGAAGAGCCACAGGAGGAAGCCACTAGTCTAGCATTTCAGAGTAATTATCTTAGTCTGAAATGTGCCCTTTTCTGCAAACAAGAGGTCAAGATTACAGGCTCTACTAGTGCACCGTAACTGAGCTAATACAAGGGTAAAAGGTAGGGTTGCAACTGGGCTGAGATAGGTGTCTTTCCGCCTAGCAAACTTAGGACTGGGTCTTTAGGGCTGAGGATGGAATCAGGCATGAGATTTTAGCCTAATAACTAATCGAAGATTTAATTTGGCCCAACACAATCAACAGTACATGAGGCCAATCATTGCAAATGGGTGTTTCGCACCTTTCCGCAATCTGTATCTTTCATCTGATGGAAATCACTGTCAATAGAGGAATATCACAAAAGAAACCCCTCCTCACCAAAGAACCACAGCAACCTAATAATTTACTTCCAAATGGATAGTTAAAAAGAATATATCAAAAAAGTAACAGATTCAGCTGTAAGATCCCACTGATCAGATTATCTGGATTGTTCAGTGGGGAGCTTTTTGTTGCATAAAACCGGCAAAATAGGTGATTGATAAAGAGAATTTATAGAAGGGGAACTTGTGTATGCAATATGCATACTATTAGACCCAAGTGAGCTGTTGTTTCTTAGGTCAAGCACTGTACATTAATTTGTTGCTTAAACAAGCTACCTTCGAGCTGTGTCAGTCTTAAGGCCTGATAGGCTGTATAATTTGGCTAGCAAGCTGTGCACGGACAAGCCAAGTCTTAGGAAAGCCCTTCTAGGCTGCTACAAACTTAGAAAATGATAGACAGGCTAGGTCGTCCAAGTACATGTCAAACTATGTGATTTTACGGAGAGGAAGAGTAAACACCATGAATCATCATCATCAGAGCCTGTCCCAACCTTTTTGTTTTTTCCTGAATGTAGCCTGTCCTAACTATTTTGAGATCATGTACATGAATCAAAGAAAATAACTGGTGGAAGAATGAGAAGGTCCAAGAAGAGTATAGCGCCAGCCACTAGCTAAGCTTTTATGATATGATTTACATCATGGGAGGAATAGTAATGCAGAGATGAAGAGAATCAATTCCACTGGTCTGAGCCTCAGCAAGGACATAATTAGCCGACCATTCCATTTCTATACATATCCATGGTTATGAATCCAGACATTAATATGGAGAACCACATGACCTGAACTGAACCTTTTGGTTGCAACAATGAGCACCTTGCAACTGTGCTACTGGCTCCTGTTAACCAAATTGGATGATCTAAACGTTCAACATTTGACATGAATCATTGCTATATTTTTTCGCTCTTTCTCGTGAAATAAATACTTGCAGTCTCGAGATTAGTCATGTAGAATCTTCAGAAGTGTGAAATTTTACTAGGGCCTGAGGTGTGAATTTTTTTATAAAAAAAGGCCATTTACACACCAAAATTTACACATGAATCATTGACAGACGTAAATAAGTGAAAACAAACATGCACATGCATAAGTGTTGCACGCATGTAATATTTACTTACGTAAATGAGTGAAAACAAACAAACCCAAGGAACCCATAGCTTTGAATCTACAATCATGACTTCTAAAATAAAAATACTTTCTTTTAAAAAGACAATTTTTCATGCCACTTATTTCAAAAATTTCCTTGCATTGGTTAGCATAAGGTTGATAGTCGATCGTGGTGTTAAAAAAAATTATATTTTTCTGGCTTGGCCCTAGCCCAACGCTAGCCCTTGAGGGTAGGGTAAGGGCCTAGCTAGTGTGGGCCCACCAAGGGCTTTGGCATAGCTTAGGCCTAACCTGCATATGTGAGGGTAGGGTAAACATAGATCCTAGAATGGGCCAGGCCCATCCCTTTGACAGCCCTACTTGCAAAAAGATCACTTTTCACAGAAGTTAGACGGGTAGAAACACAACTTTTTAAAAGGGGCAGCTTGTAAAATTCCTCAATTATTGCACAAATAAGTAAATAGATAAAAGAAGGGTTTTTTTCTTTATTAGATATTTGTTAACAGTTGTGCAGGTGAGGGGTGGGGTGGGGTGTCTGGCAGGAGGTGGTGATGCCCCCCTACACCCCCAGCCCCCGCCTCCTAAAATATCCTCTCTTTTTTTTTTACATGACAGCTCCCTCAGAATTTTTTTCACTGCCCCTCATGGAACATTTCCTCCCTCTGTCCTTGATTTCTATCCCTCTCTCTGCCCCTTGGTTTTTAAGTAAAGAAAAAAAAAATTAATTAGAACAACCATGATATTTGTACAAACTGGATAAGGGAACAATTGCTAACCTTAAGAAGTTGAGGCAAAAGAAGCAAGCATTCTTTAAGACATTTTTCAAGGAAGAAATCGTGATGTTGGATAACCTGTCAAAAAACCATATACAACTAAAATACTTTCTTTTATAGACAGCAAATAATCCAGCTTGCCTTTGAAATAAGTATCTAGGGGAGAGTTAAAGTATAAAAGAATGATGTACAGACCTCATCTATGCTCTTTGCAGTTCGAAGTCTATCATGCATCACATGCCAGTTTGGTTCAAGAACCTGAAAAATTATGCTCAGGGTTCTGTAGCAATATACTGAAAAACTTTGGGATGACAAAATTCCCATGAAAAAAGTACCATGAAATGAAGGGGAATTATATTTCAACCAGCAATTCACATGTCTTGGATAAAAACCTTACTAGCTATGCCATTGCCCCAAGTGCAAATATACAATTCCCATATTAAGAACATGTGTGCTCAACCCTTGAGTCTGTACGTGTAGGGCCATGTTATGGTGACCTGGACTGGTAATAAGATACTGATGCAGTGGCGCAAAGTGGTGTTTAGAAAAGAGCCATGTTAAACTTGCATGTCACATCAGACAGGCCCCAAATCATAATTTTGTTTGGCACCAAGTCAACTTGGTACCAATCAATAAAGATGCAAGTATGGGAACTAGGATCCCAAAAGGACCCCAACTCAGTCGAGTCAAACAGACACCAACCGCCATGGGCTGGTACGGACTAGCATGGGACTGATACAAACTGGCATGGGATTGGTGCGACTGAGTGACACAACTAAACCAACACATAGATGAACTTACTGTTTTCGTTTTTCTTGGAGTTTGAGCTTTGAAGCAAAATGGACGAGTACCAATATGGTATCCACAGAAAATTCTATACACAGCAATGTCAATTATGGGGCTTATAGTAAGTATTAGTATGGTGGTGAATAGTATAAGATCTGCAAGATTTATTACTATAATGATGAAGCTAGAGTTTATTGATAATTTTAGGAATTTTATCCATTGAGCTTCCGTAGTTGTCCAATAATTATTGGGGATTATGGTAATGATGATACAGAGAGGCTCAAGCCAGCTTAAAACTCAATAGGGTCTTCAAGAATTATAGCTGCCTCCATGACCCTAAGCCCCCACCTCCTCGCTTAATATTATGGTTTGTGGTTTGTTATTTTAATGTTACCATTAGGGTTAAGTTATAAGTAGTTATTTTATTTTGATAATTTGGTGCTCTGTATGTGTTGAATGATCCCCTTCCAGTAGCTGTAAGTGATTCACATTGTAGTTGCCGTTAAGAAAACTAAATATGTCTATAATTGATTTAAGATACAATTAAATAATCAATTTTACACATTTCAGCCTTTTCTATTGTTTCTTTAATTTGATCGATTTTTGTAATTTTCTTTGAGATGTTTTAAGACAAGCCATCCATATTGATTTGGCATGAGTGGTCCCTGCTGGCACAAAGTGCAGCCCAAGAATTTAAAACATTGCCCCAAACCCAAGTGGATAGTGTCACTAAAACAACCCAGATGCAAACACACTAGAAACCTGATACTTTCCTTCTTTATTGTTTTAATGTGGACAGTGTCTGTAGTTCTTTTCTATCCGTCTATCCAGGAGCCACTGATGACTGCACAAAGGTCTACCCTGTGTTTTTTGTAGGGGTTTTTTTGGTCAGTATAGTCCTCTTATACTATACAGGTTTTAAGCAATGAAAAGTCACTTTTAAAAAAAAAAAAGGTCTGGGAACTAAGGATGCTAGTACAATTGTATCAAGATGATTTTAATAAATTGTTCTAATTTAGGATGGGACCATCATATAAGCAGCATGGATGCCCAGAACATGGGACCCACTTTCACGTACTCAAGGCAGGAAAATTCTATGCATGTCCTCCAGTCGAGAATTATATGATTCCCATGAAACGAGATGCACAATAACTTGCCTCAAAAGTTAAATAGTGTAAAAGACTATTGATATACTTAAGCATGCTACGGCAGAGCACTGAAGAGCGGGAAATGACTGTTCCAAATGTGTTAAGAGCACGGACTCCCTGCAAAAATAAATCAACTGGTTTAGACAGAAAACAGAACCACCAAGCATGCCCGGCAAAGAACAAGTGCAAAAAGTATCATACTTGATGTACTTGCCATGCTCCACAAAGTTGGCGATTCACATGCTTACAATGAAAGAGGAAGCGAAATATCAATTGATATTTTGTTAAGGCCTTTCTTGAAATAACGAGCGACAAAGGCCATTGCACCTATTCAGGTTAAAAGATTTAAAAGTTAGAGATTATTAGTGCTGTTGAGTGTAGAGCCCTCGTGCTGCCATTTTTCTTTTCCTATTTGTGTGGCATCAAGGATCGATGGTCCAAAGTCCCAGACCTGTTATTTAATTGTACATGGGCCCTAAAAAATGCCCCAACAACCAACCAGATTGGAAGATCCTATTCCTTTCACCTTCTCTCTACTCATTACTCAACAGTCCATTTGTAAATACATATCCTTAGGATCTACAAATCTTTCTCATATTTCAGGTATCTTCCATCAACAATGGACCTACCACATAATCAAACAGGCTGGACCATCGAATCCTGGTTCCTGCATGTAATGAAACTGGGTGCAGCAGTAATACCTATACTGCAGTGCATGATCATATGCTTCCTATTAATAAGCAATAGCGGATAAATAACCAAGTAACACAAGAACAAAACAAACCTTGTAGCTCAAAGAGAATGTTTCGAGGCCAGTAATGCTTAAAAGCTCAGTCTGATCATTACCATCGGAATAAGGCTTTTTAACTTCAGATGAATTAACAAGTATGTTTTTTATGCCATAATCCAAATCTTTTAGTGTCCCCAATCCATTAAGCAAGGAGGACCTTTCCTGAGTGGCAAGAGATCAAAAATGAAAATAAAGAGAAAAATCAGTTCTCACCAGCTCCTCAGTATAAATGCAATATGTTAAAGGAAACTTCTTACCACACAACATGTCAACTCCTCATGACAAGGATCTGCTGAAGCTGCAGTAGTGCGCAAAGCAAGGTCCAACAGAGACTGCATTGTTTTTGAGTGTCATGGATAAAAGAAGAAGAATGCAAGGTAATACATGGAACAACTACTATGAAGAACAACGCGAATTGAACCTGTAGTTTCTCCACAGATATATCATCAGGCCTTTTAACAAGCTCATCAAGAGCTATATCCATAAAATGAACCAAGAAATCACCCTGTGAAGCAATTCACAACACATCAAGTCAAAATGAAAGGAATCCAAATAAGTTCGTATACAGAAGTGTAGAGAAAGGAAAATTTGCAAACTGTTTTTCATCAAGCTCCAAGAACCCTAACCACTGGATCTAAGTCATCCGGCAGACAGAGGGCAACAGACTGACATACTGATGGAGATGGACCGACGCACCTGCTCAGAAATCCTTTGAAGGCATGGTCAGTGCCACAGAGGGAAATCTGGATGTTCAGAGCCCATGTACCCGTATCTGACCCAGAGATTAAACTGGTTGACGGGCCTAGAGTAAAGTTGGACAGCAAAAAAACTGGAAATCACGCGGGCACTATGGGAACTTTCCTTACCAGGAAAGTTTTGAAGAGATGCCATTCATCTCCAAACCTATCCCAGTGACTCCTGATACTATGGCAATATCAAGGTAAGGTTGACATATAAAAGTTATCAGATGGATTTGTCCAGCTTACTTTTCAAATGGAGGATGACCTCGGAGTACAGATTGGATTGTCATGGACATTAACTGGGCAATAAATGGTAGCAATAGCTTTTGTGCCCAACTTTGAACCTATGAAGCAGTCGTAGTCTTCTCTATCATACGTGTTCAGATGCTAGACCGTCCCAAAGAAATTATGGAATACATCAAAATGATCCCATAGTAGACAACCAAGATAAGGGTGAAGGGTTAGAAAGCTCCCTTTGCCTGGTAGCTCCCTTTGCCTGGTATTGGTAAAAATTAAAATCACACCCTCAAATCATCTGAGAGTTACCATAGATACAAGGATGACACTAGCTGGCAAACCTTCAAATATGAACGAGTTGCTCCGATATGCAGAAATTGCCGCCAAATTCTACGTAGTGGTAATACTGTACCTACCGCACATTTGTGGAATCGATAAATGGAAATGATGATGATGGGGGTAACGGTGGTGGATGGGGGATTCCCAAAGTTTACAGTGTTGGATGATTCTAAATTTCTAATCATCCAATTAGGCTACACTAAATATCTATCTTGAGTCACAGTGGTCCTTTTCCATCAGATGGGTACAGCCATATGTTAAAGGGAGAAATTGAGCCTAGTCCATTCCATGCAGGGCCCACCAGATCAATGGCATATATTACTACAAAACAGGCTCCACCTCTGCTATTGCTGGGTTGAAAAAAAAAAAAAAAAATCTTTTTTTAATTGGTATCATGACTCGAATCCACAACCTGAAGATTGCAATAGTAAACACCTATGGGGCATCGATATGGTATGGATATGACAAGGACGGACCGTGGACATGATAGGGACATGGATTTCGCACATAAAACACAAAGTGATGTGATACGACACGATACGCTGCCTATTTTGAAGTTTCCGTGCGTCATGGTGAGCACCCTCCACTGTGCCATACTGCCATGCCATTGCATTTTTCTACTTCTCTTATTTAGCAAGGCTGTTCAACTGGTGACTACAATGTCGTTTGGGTGACCATGGCACCTAGGGGAGCAGAGATTGAACCCCATTATCAGTTAAGCTATATAAATCAGTGTTGGTCTTCATGTACTTCAATCCTTGGATCTCTCCCATACAAGAAGGATTTCACGGGTTTCGCTCTGAACTGGGGATGACATATTTCTACAAGTTGAAAAACATCAAATGCCCTTGCTTCAGTGCTATTAAAACACTGATCAGGATAACCAGTTTCTACCAGGTCTATTTCCTTGCATAGAAAAGATAATCTCAGATTTCCCACATATGTAAAGCCTGAATCCCACATTTAGAGGAAGTGAAGCCGTATTTAATAAAAGTGAGGTTGTGATCAACATGTCTTTCTCGTTTTTTGATCGTAACATGACTTGAACTGCAATCTCATAGTTGAAATAAAGTAATGCTCTCTCAAGAAATATGAACTCCTTCCAAAAGATGCATTTCATCCTTCCACGATTTCAACTAAAGTTTGAAGCTTTCACTAATTCTCAGGAATTCACCAGATTATTCTCAATAAAAAAAATTGAATACAAGAGGTAGGAAATCAAAATTCAGCCCTTGCTATCCACTGACATGTCTAAGGAGGCATAATAACAATATAATGGTTGCACGCTACTTACAGAGTACTGCTGTAGTATATGTACGGTGTCGATTAAGTAGTTGATAGGGGTGGAGGTTATAATATCAACTACAATGCAACTGAATAAATGGTCTTGAAAACATGAAAGAAATGCCCAAAACTGTAACATCTTTGTCAAACAAGATTACCAAACTCAGTTGGAAATAGCTAACAACCAAATAAACTAAGTACCTGGTCAAGAAGAAGATACCGCTTTAAAGACCGAAGTTTTCCCATGAGACCATACTATGCCACAATCAATAGAATCATATAAGAAACATCAATTCTAAAAAGAGTAAATAGAATAAGGCTAGTGTTACAAAAGTCCATCAATATGCCTATATAAAAATATCAAAAAAAGCCCATGCCATACCTTATCTTTCATGAGATTCAAGAGTTCACCACTTGCAAAATCATAAGCAGCTTTTATACACTCAAGATAGTGATGATTCGATCCGAAGCTCAACAATTTTGAATTCTCAGTAATAGGAACCTGTCCATTAAAAGATTTTTTTGGTACCTATACTTGAAATGACATGTGGAGAACAATTACAATATATCAGACAAAGAGAAACCTGTAAACCTGAACATGGTGCCCACATTCTCTCATCACATTTAAATACTTTCCAGTTGTCAAAATCACCCCTGCAGCATTTGTAAGGAAACTGGGAATGCCATCCTTGAGGCTATAACGCTGTTGCCAGTACTTGGCATCGTAATCCTGAGTGAGACTCTCCTATAAAATGCAAATCATCATGCTTTTAAAGTCAGCCGAATTTCTGTCATGACACAAAGGGAATGGTTGGTTTGCTGGACTCGCTATTGGATCAGGTTTGAATTTCAGGTCCACCCAATAATTATGTTTGCCCAAGCATAGATTCAATAAAATTTCTGTTGAGACCATAGTTACCTGATTCGGTGATCTGGGTTCCGCATCCCGAACCGTTCGCAGCGAATAAATCGCTATTCGATTCGGTGAAATTCGGAATTTGTAAAATGTCCGATTCGATTCAGTTCGACTTCTTATTTCATGATATAATAAAGACGTTGGAGAGTTGTAATGGAAGTGAAAACCCTCCAAAAATAGGAGTTACAGAGGAGAGGAGAGGAGAGATCTATATTAAAGAAACATTAAAAATTAAAAATAGAAAGTTAAATCATAAGAAGAATCAGAACAAAACTGATTTTAGAAATCGAGTAGAACTCAAATTGTAAAATACCTATTTAATCTCTTGGTATGCATACTTGTAGACACAATCCCTTAATCGCATGCCTCTGCATTCTGCAATTAAATCTAGATTTCTGGTTCTCAGATTCTTCGTATTCTCTTGTGTAGTGCGTACTAGGGTGGATTTCAGGTATGTATCTCATCTCCATCTTCTTCACACAAACATGCAGAGAGTTTTAAATGGAAAAAACAGAGAAAAATGGTTGCAGTCTGTACTCTGTAGAAACGAAGGAGATGAACAGGGGAAGGGGAAGGGGAAAAGCTCTCTCCATCAGTCCATCTCAATCCATTCGTTGGGAATGGAAAAGAGACTTTTCTCTCTCCATCTCATTCCATTCGTTGGGAATGGAAAGATAATAGTCAATGCTATATTGTTTTGGTACTACTCAAGACACTTGAAATTTTTGTCATGCTGAGAATAGTCCTCATCTTTCTCAAATCTCACCGGTACACTGTTGGTGGGCCATAAAGATGAATGGATGTAATTAAAGTGGATTTTCTCCCCTTTTATGCTCTTTCTCCTTGTCAAACCTTGCTACTCGATTTGTGGGAAATCAAATCCACTTGATCTTCATCAGAAATCTTGAGAAATCCCAACTTAAAAGGAGAAAAAATAAGTGGGGTCCACCTATTGAATTTCAAACCATATTCAATCATCATCCTACTGGTGTATAGGTTATTCTTAAATTATTCATCAATCTGAGTTTGATCCACTGATTGACTTTTTGAAAAAAATATTAAAATAATTATACATAAAATTTGTGTTGGTCACATTTTTTTTTTATCAAGCAATCAATCTAAAGGCTGATCAAGCTTTGATCGATGTAATATTTGAAGATACCCCATGTTGGTATATGGCATGTATTTTGAACCGATTGGATTTTAATATGTGAATGCCCACTATGGATTAACTAGTGACTGCGCTGGGTTAGATTGTTAGACACAATGTCAGATGATCACATTCACATTCATGTCTATTAAACATTATTGTTCTCCCTCCTATTGCATACATTTTGAGTTTTGACTATTCAACTTACCAATAACTTAGGATATCATATCTATTTGTTTCTTTGTTTGTTCTCCACCTTTGGACTTATATTTAATTTGGATGTGTGAATCCCAACGTGGGTCTCACTTATGAGAAACACCTGATCAAAATAATTGGCCCCCTTTTATGGGGGTTTAATTAAATTTCCTTTCAAAATAAAATATAAAAATAGAGTCACTTACTAGATATGTGAATAAAATATTATAAAAGAATTTACTTATTTATACTAACTAAATCAACGAAGGATCCCTCTCTTAATGAAGTGTAAAAGTAATCAATAATATATATGCTAAACTCATTTTTACTAATTTAGATTTTTTATATATGGGTCCCAATATGAGTGGCACAAGTATTGTTTTATACATTTAGAAAATCCACAATTTTAGACAATAGAGGAGATCTGGAAGTTGAGTCCTGGGTTTTTGGATATGAAATCTTGTAAAACCTGATGTTGGTCCCAACCTATGAGAAATCTTGTCACATACTATATTAAATTATTTAATAAATCAAAATGCAAACATTAAATCATCATCATCATTATTGCTATGTATGGCTCTTTTTTTTTTTTTTTTTTCATTAAATCCAAGCCATTCTACAATTAATCTTCATCAAGTTTTTGTTAATGTATGAAATTTCACAAAAAATTGAGACAAGACCTTGTTAGATTGATTATAGATTTTATATCTAATTTCATTTGCCCTCTAGCTTGACCCAGTAAAACCTTAATGAAAATTGTTAAAACTCCAAAGTAAGTCCTACTTATTAAAAATCCAATTCAATCACATTCTATATTTCGCAATTGTTTTTTTCAATAGGACACTGAAGCTGAGGCTAAATTGAGGGCTCAATATGCCATATTTCATTCTAAAGATGGCATTTTTGGGCTTCCTGCAGCAAAGGTGGATGCTGTCACTATGTCACCAATAAAATGGTGGTCAACATATGGATCAGAGACGCCAGAGCTAGCAGAGATAGCTATAAAAGTTCTTTCACAACCCGTAAGCTCATCGTCTGCAGAGAGGAATTGGAGTACATATTCATTTATCCATAATGTCAAAAGAAACAGGCTTAATGCAAAACGTGCAGATAAACTTGTCTTTATTCATTCAAATCTTCGTCTTTTATCACGCATGAAGGAGGGATATAATGAAGGACCATTTAGAAAATGGGACATTGATCCGGAGCCAGATGTTATTGAAGATTCAAGTGCACATTTAGAAGACCTAAGGTGGAAAGCACTAGATAATGATGAAGAGCCTCAACTTCAAAATCGTAACGACAGTAGAGTGGAGTCTCGACCAAGTGGTACATCAAATGTTGCAGTCACCCAATCCTCTTTACAATCACGTCCACCTAGTAGACAAAGAAGTATTTCATCATACGGATGCGGTTTGCCATCTTCTTATGACAAAGGGAAAAGGCATTGGAATTGAAGACTTTTATTCATACTCCTATTTTTGATGAATTTTTATTTTACCTTGCTTTTTATTTATGTTTTGGTGTTTGATATTTTATATCATTTTTATTTGGTGTTTAGGATTTAATTTTTCTTATATGGATAGTTAAATGGTTGAAGTTTATTGATTAATAATAGAAAAAAGTTATAGATTGTTTTTAAACATTTATTTTCTCATAGTTTAATGATTAAATGCTTTTAATCATTTATTTGCTCATACTTATTAAAGCATCAAATGACTAAACTTTTTTTTTTTTATGCATATATTGAATGGACATATGAATTATATCGAACTATATCAAATTATATGTTCGAATTAACTTAGCGAATTCATCGAATTCGAACTGCGAATCAAGCGAATAGAAAACCGAATTAATTCTGCCTACCCCATCGAATTTTCGAATTTGGGTAACCGTCGAATTGCGAACTGCGAATTCGAATCCGAATTGGTCGAACTGCGAATCAGGTAACTATGGTTGAGACACACCCCAGCCAGGGTACAGGCTCAGGAGCACTATTGGCAACAATGATTCAGGCATGGGCCTAAATTTCAGACCTGATTAATAAAGAGGCATACTGCAACCCAGACCAAACCCAAACAACTGCCATTCCTGTAGTTCATATTAAATACCTTTTGCAGCGATTTGTTCTCAGCAATGAAAAATTCACCATATGGATCATCAATTACCCCTTCATACAACCACCTACAAGAGTAATAATGGATTGTTCAGCAATGAAATTGACTAAAGCACAGCAGTAGATCACATAATGGAAAACACCTTAATGAGTACGTATATGAGATCGGGAATGGTCAGTACCGAATGTTTGATTCAATGAACCATAACATTAGGATACTCGGACATGCTGGTATAACTTAGTGGCTCTAAGAAGTTAATAAATTAAGGCAATACGGTGGTTAGTTTTATAGTGGCATTGATTTGCTGGGTGAAAGGATGAAATGACTCCAAAAATTTGAAGCTAAGGTTTTAAATTCTGCTGCTGGTCTGTGATGATTGGGATAGGGACGAGTCGCTCCTTGGCGCGAGCACACACAGACACACGTGCACGCACATAGAGATGCTTTTTTTCTTTTCTTAAAGTTGGAGAGATGTTCATCATCGCTTCCATGCAGCTTATGGAAGGATCACTTAACACATAGAGCACCAAATTACAAATACATAGCAACTATTTATAACTTAACAATAATAGTACAATTAAATTAAGAAACCAGAAAGAATAATAATGACCAAGGGGTATAGTCTTGGGACCAAGAGGGCAGCAAATTCTGGAAGATTGCATGGAGTTTCAAGATGATGTGAACCCCTTTTTATCATCATTATCCTTCTCCATTGCTTGCTGGATAATTATGAAAACCCAACGGATCTGATTCGTAACTTATCAAACAACTCCGGCTCCATCATCATACTGATAACTCTCATGTAGTATTGATCATCAATCTCGTATTGTTCACCACCGTCCTAATATGTATCCATATTGACGAGTACAAGAATTTTTTTATTTTTTTTTTATTTATTTATTTAATCATATTGGTAGTTGCCCCCTCTAGTTCTAAGTTCAGATAATGGCAACTCCTATATATGTTTGTATCAGTTAGCACATATCATTCTGTACAAGTACATGCCAGTCATGTCAATCTGTGCCCGTCCTGGATGGTCATGTGGCCATGTCACTTTGCAGTAGATCTTTTTTTTAGGATTGTGGTCCTAGACTAGTACCAGCACTGACCGGTAGCTAGTCAGCTCACCCTAGTCGACTCAGTGGCAAAAGAAACAAAACCATAGCTGAAACAGAGATGGTTGTTCTCAAAATGCAGTAGGTGTAAATGTAGGGAAAGTGGAGATGGGGGTGAGGTTCCAAAGTGGGATGGGAAGAAGGAACAGTTATGTAACATTTCTATGATAAGGACAATAGTTGATGATATAAGTGTAACCTATTTTTTGTATTACTATCCTAACAAGCCAGAGGTTTAAACAGAACCCTTCTAGTAAATGCAATATCTAAAACTCAGACAAAAATAATAAATAAAAAACGAGGTCTCGCATCAGAATCCAAGGAGTGGCATATTGTGGAAGTATTTGACATGGTTATTTCATCCACTTAAAGCAATCCATGTATTTGGGATGGAAGGGTGGCAATTACCTCTCTAATATGCATAGGTATGGAGAACTAGCATGTTGAGTCATCTTCTCCAACAACGACCTCATGGAATTATCACCAGACATTGCCTTGGCCTAGGCTTCACAATAAATCATAACAATATAAGACAAATTAACCAAAATGAAAAGGTACGCATCAAAATGATCTTCAGATAATTGATTGCCAGGAAGATAAATAATATGATGATTGATGAATCAATGACTTAAAACTATCAATAACATCATGCTGAACTACAAGCTCAACAATGATATAAAGCCCAACTTTCCTTAATTAAAAATTAAAACTCAAGAACTTGATGAAATGAAAACCCAACAGTTATATAGCAAAAATGCCTTCATGCGGTAAATGAGGTCAATAACAGCAACCATGCTCTGAACAAAGCATGAAAGTGCACACTGATTGACTTTCCAAATTTCCTGACCAGAAGGTTTGCAATAAAACAAATAATAACTGGGAAAGGACAGCACTTGACACATGCATCTGAAGTAGTCACTAACCTTGCTATCCATAAAGAATATACAAACCCTGAACCAGCTGGGTACTGCCATGGAAGGGCCACATCTCACCATTCGGGTAATATTTTCAAAGGAGCTGCAAATGGATCCGCTGGTTCACCAATCATTGACGGTTCTAGAACCGCTAGACCTAAAAAATTAAACTGACCGGATAGCTCAAACCAATTTGATGCAGTCAACGGAAGCTAATCCGATTGATTATGGACCCAATGAACCCCGAATCTTCAATCAAACAGTTAATCAAAAGTAAATCAAGGAGAAACAAAATAAACTGTTAAATTTCTCATCAAACCAATGGGAGATAAATCAAAACCAAGTGAAGAAGAAACACACCCACACACACACACAAAAAAAAAAAAAGGTGCAACAATGCAACTTCAATTCAATTAGTATTTAAAAAAAAGAAAACTCCTCGCAACGTTCCATTACATGCCTTTAAATGGACTCAAAAGGAGAGAACATAATTAAAAAAAAAATCCTAGATTTAATCTTAGCCTTCCATCTCATCTCTAAACAATGAAATCCCTAAATTATAGTCCTCCTGCTATTTCTCAAAATATGAAAGATAACAACAGAACTCTATTGATAACTTGGAGTTCCTGTAAGACCACTTACCTTCTCACTTGCTATCTTTGTGGAGTATATGATATCTCAATCAATCACAATCCTATTTTTAAGAAATTTCTTAACAAAGATTCCAATAAAGTAAAGGTTGTCAAAACAATCACATTAGAGAATCAAGAGAATTTGCACACATCTGGAATAATGAAGTCCACGGATTATTTTGAAGTGTTTTTTATCAGTGGCCCCACTTGATGGCTTCTGTATATGTGGGCTTGCTGAGCATATTTGGGCCTGTTTGGGCCTGTTGGAGAGGCCTAATTGGGTGCTCATTGACCAGTTTTGAATCCTCTTTAATTGAACAAATTTCAAATAAGATCTAGACCCATATTGACTGATCAATCACATGGTTCATTGGATAAGCCATACGCACCTGCATAACAATTGAATGACTTCTACCCACTAAGTATATACTGTGGATTGGACTTTTTCTAAACATCAATTTCAATCCTTAAAAAACCACTTTTCATCATAATGTACACGTCCGACGACTTGATTTTTCAGTATAGTGTGTTCCCAATAGGTGCGAGCCCAGGAGCGGAATAATAAATTAATCATGCCATGCGTGCGGAGTCGGATTGACAATTTAGATGTCTAGGTCTAGCAATTGATCCTTTCCCTGATAATGCAAAAATACATTGGGATAATTGGTAACGGTAACTTAGGTAGGTAACATATTATACTTAAAGTCAAATTAAACATTTCAAAGGGTGGAATAAACATGTGATGATTAGATGAAAAAGATAAAACTAAACTTTAGCATTAACTCCAAGGGTAATAGGAACATTCAAAAAAAAAAAAAAAAAACCCTCCAAGGGTAATAGGAGTTGACAAAGAAGATACTACCTGGCTCTGTAAGAGGTTAAGAACCCCTGATCCCATTAAATTGTGAGCAGAAGCCTTCTCTATCACAGTTGATAAAGTATGCATAGGTCCCACCATTGGCTAGCACACATAGTAAAAGCAGCACATGTCTGTTAAGTGGGCATACAGAAAACCATTAACAAGAGAAGATAACGTTAAAATGGACTACCTGACAGTAGAACCATAATCCTTGAATAGAAAGCCTTCCAAGTCGGAATTGGTGCTCCAACTGTGCTACCATGGCCTCATAATCCTGACAAAAGGAAATGATCAAGAATTTGCCAGGATCTTGCAAAAGTAAATCCATAATAACTCCACCTCCAAACCTATAAACAAAAATAAATAAATAAATAAACAAGAATGAAAAACTCCAGAAAGAAAAGTCCTAATCTATTGAGCCACTGCCTACAAATGGACAGTTTAGAGAGAGAGAGAGAGAGAACTGACTACAACCTACATTCAAAAGAAAAAGGTCAAATACTGAATGGATAAGATATTCATAAGTGGGAAATTCCTGAGGTGTAGACATCAGCGATGGGACCCATTAGATTAATAGTGTAGAACTGGAGATCACCAAAACATGGGCTCCATATGTGCATACTGCAGTTTGAGCATAAGCATATTCTCAGGCCAAGAGTATGACAGGTTCTTAATCCCTATCCGTTTTCACTTCCTAATACTCTTGTGGTCCAATAAACACCACCAATTTCTCTTCAATGAAAATAAGGTTAGCCAAGACCTTTGGAAACCAAATGATGTGGAACGATTTAGATTACCTGGTATCACACTTACATGAAATAAAAGCAAAAGTAAGGTTTCCAATGGGACTTAAGGGTTAGCAAACAAATTATTAGCTTGCTTCTAGTCTAATAAAATCATGAAAGCTGAAGGAAAATTAAATATATTTGACAAATTGAGACAAAAGAGGTAAATTTCAGCAACCAGCTAAACTTGACTAAAGAATTCGTCCCCACAAAACTGAAAATTCTCTAAAATCTTTTACAATTTACATGAGACAACATTATCCTTTTCATACCTAAACAACTACACTTTGTTTCAAGAAAAACCAAAATTTAACATAGGTATATGAATCAAAGATAGAAGTTTTAGAAACTGCTGTTATAGAAGCAAGAAGGATGTTGCTTCCATGGATGCAAACAAGCATATCAGAGTCAAGGAATCTTGAGGAACTACAAAAAAATATATTTTTTTATGTTAAATAAGCTTCATGAGCCACAGAAGGTGTTTGTTTATGTTTTCTTGGTAAGACCTAAATATTCTGACAAAGTGATGCCCACTCAACCTTTAGGGTTTGGCATATTTTCTGCAGTGTCTCATTCTCTCTATCATTAGCATGAAAAATGTTTTAAAAACAGAAAAATTATTTTACATAGTTGGGAGTCGTGTGTGCTATGTTACCCCTCGAAAGTCAGCAAAGTGGAAATAGTCTCCCGCTACTCCGGGATGTCTGAAATTCAATGTTTATAGCGCTGGCCGGACCGGCTGGTATTGGAGTTCTTCGTATCAACAGGGGGGAGGTGTTGATTGCTTTTTCCTTTTGGGCTCAAAGATTCAAACAAATCCAAGAGATGGCTATTTTAGACGCTCAGACAATTTTTTCTCTTTTATTTCATGATATGCTGTTGACAGTAGAAAGAGATTTGTCCAATGCTAATATCCTGGGTTGCTGGCTTGTCTGAGGCCTGTGAAATTACAGTACTATCTAAATGAGATCAGATCGGTCTTCTTTAATTCAGGTGGGCAGTTAACAAAATTGTGGGCACACAGAAGAAGCAAGGGTTGATAGGGATGACCCATTTATGGTTCCTCTGCTGTAGTTTTCATTTTCTACTGTTCTGTTTTGTATTTGTTTTCGCAGTTCGTAATAAGTCACTTACTTCTACTATAGTCCTGTTTAAGTTAGTTGTCCCTGTCCCCATTCTTGATTCTTCTTAATCAATGTTAAGTTCCTGGTAACCAAAAAAAAAATGAAAAAAAAAAAAAAAAAAAGTGTTATAGCTTCTCTTTTTTTTTCTCATATGAGGATCAGAAGGACATTTCTCGTTCCATATATCTAGCATCACTTACAAAAAAATTCATTCAAACCTGTAATTAAAATTAAATGACAATAAAAATAATAATCACAGAAAAACCTACTAAAAGGAGAGCCCTTATTGCTGCTGCAAAAGCATGATTGACCAAGCCATACTTGAAATGTGACCTTGACTCAACAAACTGGGTAATCGCCAAAAAGTTCTCACATAGAGGGAATATCCGCTTTGTCATTTCCTGGATTAGAAAGTTCAGTAACTTCAGAACAGCATAAAATGCAGCTAAATTTATGGACCATGTTTTTTGCTTCACCTGCAGTGCTAAATCCATAGATGCATCAATCTGAAAGGTAACGAGACCTTCCTTCCCACGAACCATTTTTGCAGAGACATAGCGTCCCTCAATTCCAACCAATGCCGATAGCAGATCATCGATAACTAGGAGCTCCTGTTTTTTCATGAAAACATTCAAACCACACCCAAATAATGAAACATGAACAGGTCGTCGAATATGTTATTTTTTAAAAGAATGCAGTGAATTCAAAGCAGCAAATCACACTAAAATAAATAAATAAATAATGAAATCAACTTATGTTGTGTGAATAATAAGGACAATTATTATTAAACCATCAATCAAATCAAATATGCAGATTTCTTGCAGTAAATTAGGCCACTACCGTGACTACCCACAGAAAATTGCAATAAGAACGTAGAGCTGATTAGACCAAGATACATTAAATTAAATGGCCTTACAAAATAGAGATTGTATGATTACAAGCAATAATGGCCTGCGTGGCCTATACAGTATACATGTCACTTTTGTATCATGATAAGTATAAATTATTTTATTTTTTGCTGCTTCATTTTCTAAAATACTATGGAAATTTATTGTGATACAGCATCTTATCATGATTTAAATACTTTCTACCATTAGCAAGAAAAAATCTTTCTCATGATGCACTCATTGTAGTTTTTTTTTTTTTTGAGAACCACAAATTTTTATTACTCAGAAGAAAACAACCGCAAAAAGGCCTATGCAAAACACAGGCTAGCTGAACACATCAAGCACCTATTCTAGATAACCAATTCATCTAAAAAACACTACAATCAAAAGATTCAGTAAAGCGTAAAACTCCTTCCTTTGCAAGACCTTCCACCACAGCCTACGAAGCCCAGATACTTCAAAATGAGCAACGTATTGTATCGTATTGTGTCTAATACTTCACTTTTTATGTGTAAAATATGTGTCACTGCCGTATCTATGCTGCTGTATCTGGGCATCACAGGCCACAGCATTAGCCTCCATTAAGACGTGATGAAAAGAAGCACCTAGCTGTTTCGAATATCCTGCACCTCCTCCACCAAGCCTGCCAATCTCCAAGGATGGGATGTCAGATGTCTTCCCTTGATGCCCACCGTATTGCTGAAAAGGAATCACCTATTCTCAACTTAGTTTCAAGGTAGTCGATCCAAGTCGCTCGAATCCACTGCCAATTCAAAGATGGGAGATCGAATCGACTATAAATGCAAGAAAGTCGATCCAAATCAAATGTTGAACCTCCTCATTGGATTCCAGATGCCTATAAATAAAAAAGGAGGACAATACCCTTCTGTTGACAATCCTCTTATGCATTTGATTTTTGCCGATGAAGATAGGAGAAGAATCCATTGTATCGTTAGTCAAAATCAGACAAACAGGTAGGGAGATTGCCATTCAAATCCTGTACTTCCAGTCCTGTCTTTTCGAATCCCTCTTTACCTTCCAGATCCTAGACTACAAACAGACCTTGATTCTCCTCAGCTGAACAATTGTAGATTGTTGAATTGAGTTTACATGAAACCCGGGATTTCCGTGGCCCTGAGAAACTTCTTTGATGCCAATTGATTTTTTGAAGAAAGGGAAATAGGATGAAAGAAAATGGGAAAATCTCACAGTATCAATGAGAGTGTCTCATGATTGCTTTATATATTGCCTTATGAGTATTGTTATACTTGTTACAACAGAGAGCCTTCATGACCTGAAGATTAAGTCCTACAGACAACTAGTTCTGGGTAGTTTACATGAATAACAGGCCTCTTGGTTACATGGACAGTGGGCCTTAGCCTATTGGGATAGACCAAAGGTCAATTGTCTGAGATTTGACATGCTGGAGGTGGTGGACAAAGTGATAATTGATCTTAATGTGTTTGGTACATTCATGGAAGACATCATTATGGGCAATATAGATGGCCGCAATAGAAAGGGGAGGGGTGCTTGATCTTGACACACATGTCATGTATGAGATGGCAAACCCACACTAGTTTCGGTGGAGGAGTGAGAGACCACAGTTTGTTTCTTGCTTTTCAATGATACGAGGGAGTTACCAAGGAAAATGTTGGAATCCGATGAAATATCATTGATCATTGATGTCGCCGGTCCAATCAGAATTGGAGAAGGTAGTGAGAGTGAGATCGCTTGATGAGGATAGGATCACACCCTGAGTGTTGGTGTGTTGAAGCTAGCGGAGTATCCATAATACGGCTGCCCAGTGAAAGGTGGTAGGAGTTGCCATGAATTGATTGACTACATGAACTGCAAACGAAATATCCAAACGAGTGATGGTGAGGTAGAAAAGGCTACCAACAACTTGGTGATTGCAAGTCGAATTCTTTACGAGGGTACCACTTGTAATGCCCATCTTAGCATTCACTTCCATAGATGTTTCGACCAATTTGTGTCCGTGAGGGCAGCCCTTGAAAGGATGTCGCGAATATATTTCTGTTGAGTAAGCAGCAATCCCTTTAGAGAATAAGTGATTTCAATGCCTAAAAAGTAGCGAAGGATGCCTAGGTCTTTCATCTCAAATTGGGTATGAAGAAATTGCTTCAACCTCTAAATACCAACTTGATCATTGCCAGTAATGATCATATTGTCAACAAATAGGAGCAGGAGGACACAGCCAAAAAGAGGTAAAGTGATAGAAGAGGGTGGAATCAGAGCCACCTTGAATGTACCAAATGCTATAGAAGGTATCACTAAACCTAATGAACCAAGCTCAAAGGGCCTGTTTTAAGCCATAAAGAGCCCGATGATGCCGACAGACATAAACAGAGGGGTGTCATAAACCTAGAGGAGGCTTCATTTTAATCCCCTTTAGAAATGAGCCCATTTAGAAAGGTATTTTTTACGTCCATTTGAGTAGGACACCAGTGCATAACAGCTGAGACAACAAGGAGGGTACGAATAGTGGTCATTTTCACAACTGGAGCAAAGGTCTCGAAAAGCTTAAGCTATTAGAAAGAGGAAGCTAATCTATCATTAGGCTTCACACATTAGACACGACTCCCCTCTTATTTTATATTGAATACCTAAAAGGAACTGCAATACAAACAAAACTCATTAGTAAACTCCTATTACAATAGTGGGACCATTAGACTCCCAATAGTATCCTCATGATATGCATGATTGTTGCTATTTTGAGGTCGCTTCCGGCAGTCAAAAATAAGATGCTCTTTACCTTTGCAACAATTGCAAATTTCTTGTAACACTGGTTGCAAATTTCTTTTAACTTTGTGGCTCTCGGCACCGCAATTCGCGCAATGGCTGCCAGAGGAAGAGGAGTGGGTCATGGTGCCCATGGTGCTTGTGGATGTGGCTGTCACACCAACAACCCTGAAATTGAAGAAATCCGATTGAGGATCTCACAATCAGAAATGATGCACCATAACGCTGAAAATGATGGCAGCAATGATGAAGAACCCTTGAAGTCCATGATGAAGATGATGACTTGTCTTTTGCCCACAGAATTATCTAGGAATTCAAGAAAGTGAGAGAAATTTGAGGGAATGGTCCTAAATTCTTGGGTCATCTATGTCAAGCCCGACTAGCCAATACATCCCAAAAGCTTAAGCTTTTAGGAAGCACAATTCTACTTAAACCACCACGCCACGCCCCCCCCCCCCCCCAAAAAAAATGACCAGTACGCCATTCAAATTCGCAACCCACATGTGCCTACCCACACGATACGCCTGCCCACGTGACCTTAAGGAATAATGCCTCCCCGAGGTTCAAACTCGCAACTAGCCATGGCTTTGATACCATGTCAAGCCCGACTGGCCAATGCATCCCAAACGTTTAAGCTTTTAGGAAGTGGAAGACAAATCTACTTAACAATCTCCACCCCAACGATTTCACTGATTGGTTAGAAAATATTGAGGTTTTCTTTGAATTGAAGAACTTGCTGCATTTACAAAAGATCAAATTTGTACAAACTCGATTAAGGGGACATGCTTTGATTTGGTGGAAAACCTAGTAAGAAAATTGTGAAATACAAGGAAAATGAAGAATCTTTACTTGGAGAAGCATGAAGGTTGCCCTTGAAGCCAAATTCCTACCAACCAATTAGGGCTAAACATTATATCAACATAGGCAAGGTAGAGGACTTGTTGAATTGTTTTTTATTATGCTGAAAACTTCTATGCATTAGTAAGTCAAAACAAACTAGGAGAAACAGAGCAAAGAACCTGTGTCTCATTTGTAGGTTTTTTAATAGCTTTGGATTATTTTATATTTGTTTTAAGTATGTAGGTGAAGCCCTTTCATGCCTTTAGTGTTAAAGCTTCTTCCTTAAGGTCCTAAATAGAGAGAGAGAGAGAGAGAGAGAGAGAGGTTTTTATTTTCACTTTTTTCTCATCATTCCTTTATCCCAATGAAAGAAAAAGCTCCCTCTCATGCTTCCAGATGGTTTGCTTTTTAGCAATCAGGTGATTGAGAAACTCTCTCTCTCTCTCTCTCTCTCTCTCTCTCTCTCTCTCTCTCTCTCTCTCTCTCTCTCACACACACACACACACACACACACACACACTTGTGAAAGGATTGGGAGATGAACATGATGATAGAACCCCAAAATCATGTAGCTCTTCGTCTAACTTGTGTGAGGATGAAGAGATGAACGTGGCAATAAAATCTCGCTCATCACTACCCTTCATATCATTTTCTTCTTGAGTTGCCACCTCTTTAATTGAAAAACCCCATTTTATACTCCTTAGTTACTTCTTCTCGCCCTAATGCAATATAAAAGAAATGTTCAAGTCTATTTCTTCAAATGCCCAACAAAATGAGTACAAAGTGAGATATATTCACATTATAAAAGGGAGAATTTCACAACAAACTGTCAATTATATAAGCTTTGTTAAGCGCCTATTTCTTCAATGCCCAACAATAATATAGATAAGAAAAACAAAAGGAGAAGCAGATAGCAGCTCTTAGCATAGTTGGAATGTGTTCGTTGCTATAACCACAATGTTGATTATCAATCCAATAATAGATAAATAAATAAAAACACTGAAGCAAACAATAACTAGCAAAAGAATCTGAGACAAATAATCTTCTTCGCATTATAACAAGAGTTTTGTAAGGAACCACCATGACAAAAACGAAGCCGTTGAGTAAAGGAATGATAACCATGTTATGTTAAAACATGACAAAAAATATTGCAGTCTTTCCATTGAAATCAGGAAAAAAATACCTGAACGGAAGTGGGATAAGAACCGATGGGATTTTGCGAACTTCGACTGCTAAACAATCAGATTTAGGAAAAAAAAATAGAAATAAATAAATAAATAAACCCTCAAATTTCATTGAAGATATAATCCAAATATACATTGAGTCAAGTGATAACAGGGTCCACCTCCTTGATAAGACCCCATTCATCATGTTAGACACACCAAGGTTGGCCCATGGTGCACAACAGTGCTGATAGGATGATCTGGGAACCCCAAGATGAAAAATTGGAAAAAAAATGTTCATGCATTCTACAACCAAAAGTCTACATGAATGGTCAGTACCATCCAATCAGTTCAAGTCCAGCTCAGTAGGTCATTTATCATGGACCCACCTAATGAACCAAGGCGTGCGGGCCCACATTCTGCAGACTAGGATTTCAGCTACCATCGCGCATGGTGACAACTATATGGTATTTCTCACAATAATATTACAATAATTTCAAAATATCTCTAAATTTGAAAAAACACAATGAGAAAATCCAATGGTACCACCAAATGAACCAAGACCTGCATGCCCACATTCTGCAAATTACAACAGGTACCATCATGCATTGTCACAACCATCTGCAATATTTTTCTCAAATGGTATTTTCCCAATAATAGTGTGATATTTATCCTAATGATCTTGGAATAAAATGGGAGGTTTTGGAAGGAAAAAAAAAAAAAAAACTATCTTTCATTTGTACTCAATTCATTATTTAAAAGACTAATCTATTTCCTATGAGATTCTCTCCTAACATCTGAAGAAGAACTACCTAAAAATCTTAAAATAACCATTAGTTTTTCGAGAACATTTGTGGCAATGCTATCACAGACTATGAATTATGAAACCCATCTTCTGAAAAAGGTTATGGAGAGAAAGAGAGAGAACCCCAAATATTGAATTGAGGATCAGATCTACACCTGAAGGAATCGGAAGAAATTCCTTTGGTGCCTCCAATTTGAGCTGCAGAATGCTTAAATTCCTGCAGTGGGAAAGCAAAGGAGCAAAAATGAAAACCAAAGATCAGATCTTTTTTGGTTTCTTGAAATGAGAATGAAAAAGAGAGATGGTATGAATTAATTAGGGATTGAATCGGACCTGGTGGAATCGGCCAGTGAGGAAGGGACGTTCGATGTTCCATTGAGGTGTTTCAGGTAAGGAAGAAGAATCCATGGAACTGCAGGAGATTGAGAAGGACTAAACTTTCAAAACCCTAGATTTTCTCTGTCCAGAGAGGGAGGGAAGAGAACGTTTCCTCTTTTTCAAAAAAGAGGACGGGGCTTTAGAACTGGGGTTTCAGAGCATCGCCAACTGGTATGCCTTTTCTCCGCATTCCTTTTTAAAAACATAGAGGATTACGTGGAAAAAAAAGGCGTATGTAAATTTAACATCTCATTTCGACAATTCTAAAAGAGATATTAAATTATTATTTATTTTATTTTCATTTAATTCTCATTTGCTTTATTACATATATCTTATTTATATTTAATGAGATTTGATTCGATTTAAATGTTATTAAAGTAATAAATTATTAAAAAAATAAAAAATACACAAATTGTATTTGAAACTCATTTTTCATTGAAAATGTAAAATTAAATTACATAATATTATAGTCAATCACAGGTTTCTTCATATTGACCTTGGAATTGCTACAGGTGCTCCACCAGATCGGCTTAGAGTTGAGAATGTGTTCTTTTGTCACGAATACGCAAGTGGTTTTGAATGAAATCTTGAAATTCCGTAGTGTGGTCACGTGACACAGGAAGGTCACTGCATTCACCCTCTCATGCATCGTAATTCGATGGAAGACTTTGATCGCGTTTATCTTCTATAGTCATGTTATGCATTATGATGTATGCCTTCATTATATACTGAAGTGTTTGACGATCTCAAAAACGAGCAGGCCCACGAACAATTGCAAAACGTGCCTGTAGCACTCCAAACATGGTCCAAGGTGAATCTTGATCCATATAGATGTTCGTAAATTTTTTTTTTTGCTTCTACAATATGAAAATTAAATGTAAGCTCAAATTAAGAATAAAAAAAATTTTCACACACACATATATAATTTTACCTTATCTTGTTCATTCGTGCCACTTTGATTTCTGGAAATCATTGTGGCAAGACATCCACAGAATTTGTTGACAGAAGCTTGAATCTTTTGTCATCTTTGTGACAACATTTTGTCTGTTCGATTACTGGGAAATTGCTTATTGTTGTAATAGTATTCTCTCACTCGTTCCTAAAAATCTCTAAGTTTCTGCTCGTTTCCATGCACAGCATCCAGGCTGGTGTTTAACCACGAACCGATGAGAAGACGGTCTTCTTCTATACTGAACCCGGCACCTCGACCGACAATCTTTTTCTTTGGGGCATCATCAATACGGAGTTCGGATGCCTCACCGAAAGATTGTGAATATTGGGTAGAAAAATTAGGAATTTGGGAGAATTGAGAAACCATAGTGTGAATGAGGAAAAAAAGACTTTAAACACTCATAATTTATAGATATCCAAGCCCAAGAGTTTCTCAAATTTTCACAATTTATAATTACCCATTAAAATTCAAAAAAGTAAAAAAAAATTGCAACGTCTATAAATCTGGCCGTTTACGTTCACTTTTGATTGATCATCCCCTTCAAATGCAATATATCTGATGAAGTCTACTGTCGACTAACGGCTATAAATCCAACGGGTCGAACCACCTTGTATTATTATATTAAAAAAAAAAAAACAAATGAAGTCTACTTTTTGGTATGCCAAAAAAGGCATACCAAGGCATATGTTAAATGCCAAGTAGATTTACAGCGTTTGTTGGAGGGCAACTTGCATCCCATTTTGTACCATTTGACATCATATCAACGCTGAGTTGGACAAAAGGCATACCTGTTGGATATGCTCTTAGAACTTCAAACTAGTTGTAGACTGCATTTGATTTTTGTTCAAACATTCCAACGAATCGCTTATGTCAAATAGGGTTAGGGTTAGGGTTAGGGTTAGGGCATGATAACTTTGCTCTTTGCTAGGTTCATATGTTTGGACTTATTTACATATATTAAAATAAATAATCATATGTATAATGGTTGAGCATCTTAATTCTTCAATTAACTTGCACTTATTTATACATGTGATGTGTAAATAAGATCATTATTGTATCTATATGGGTAGTAAAATCTTAGCGGCAAGATTGGAAAACTCGTGACTCTGATTCGATTCGTCTAGTGCAAAAAATTTGACTAGAATCGAATCAACATAAAAACTCGTAAGAGTCGTGGATTTTTTAATAATTTTAAAAATAAATTCATTAATTATAAAATATAAAAATATATTTATTTATATGCATTCATGATAATTAATTCAAATTAATAAACTCATATATAGAAGAAGAAAAGTACTACAATAAATTAAAAAATAAAAGAGACATATTGTATATTATATGATTTATTAGTCCATATATCAAATGTAAAAGATCAAATATAAGTTTTAATTACATTTCATTCATCATTTTTAGAATACTGATTACATTTCATTCATAATTACTTATAAATAAACTTTAATTGTTTAAAATTAGATGTGCCTATTAAATGGTTCAGTTATTAAAATGAGATGGCTGATGGCTCGGCCAAGTCTCCCCTATTTTTTACTTAGTCTGGCAGCAAAATGAGATGACCCGAGAGAGTCAAGAGTTAACATAAAGAGTTTTCCAACCATGATTAGCGGCAATCTATGGAATAGGTCAAATCTCATTGATTGGATTTTTTTTTTCTTGACTTATGTGGGCCGCAAATTTATAATCTAAGCTGTTCATTTTCTTTATAGGACTAAGAAAACCACGAGGTCACGTTTAGCAACCAAATCCTTGGAAAAAGATTCCTACTTTTCCACAAAATCATAGTTACCCTATGTTGTGGCAATTGTAAATCCGAGGATTTAGACTAATAAAGGTCGTCTAACTTCCCCCATAGGATTTTGAAACCCTCACTTTTCAGTTTTGTACAATAAAACGATTTTTTCTTAACTATATGCATTAAAATCAATGTAAAATCCTTTGTTACGCAAATCATTAGTGAGAAATCCTTGTTTAATGGGCCATAAGGAATCATCAAATCTATGGACTCCTCACCTATAAGCAAACTTATTCTAAATGTTAAATTTCATATCTAAAATCTTCATGAATTTTGAGAAATTTGTGAAAAATAGCCCATGATTTTTAGTCATAGTTCGTGATCGAGCAATTCAATATTCTTTTATTAATGCTAATTAAGATGTTTAGTTTCATGTCTTAGTTTTTCATGGGTTTTGAGAAATTTGTGAAAAGACATCCAAAAACTCCAAACACATTTAACATCATTAGATGTACTTATGAGAAAATGGTGATTTTGGATAAAAGTGATAGTATATTTAACATGTGTAACACTTGCATACATAAAAGGAAAATCTATTTTCCTATCCCATGTGTAAAAGACAAACACCTCTAACTTTTTTGGAATGACAAGTTTGCATTTTCAAATCAAATAAGACGTAGTGAATAGTTTATTTTTTAAAGATTCTAATTGATACAACTTTATTTCAAATAAATCTAATTGAATTTAATTAAGTTAGGTTTCAACAAAATCACACTTCGTAAAGAGCCCCCTAGAATTTATTCATTCAAATGTTTGAGTAATTTAATTAGTGCCTCTTTTTGAGAAAGCTCATGTGAATGTTTGGTTGGGGTTGAAAATCCGAGAGCACTTAATAAAAATTTCACATATGATTGAATTAGTGCCTCTTTTTTTTTTTTTTTTTCAATTTCTGACAAAAAGGATACTTATTTAAATGATATATATAAATGTCTAAAGCATTCATACTTTTTTTTTTTCTTTTCTTTTTTTTTTTTGTTCCTGGTAATTTTGCCCATATGACATTACTGTACCCAATTTCACTATATAATTAGTTTCTTTTTGTACTAATTTTATTATATAACAACTTTAGCCATAAAACCTTTTTTTAATAATAATTCTTTTTTTAGAGGATTTTACAAGAAAGAATCCCTAGATGTCAAGTGAAAAAAAAATGGCCCAATGGATACGTGTGAACACCTATGGATTTTGTATTTTTTTTACTATGGAAGCCCAGTGTCAATATCGATGCTCCTTTTACTATTGCAGAAGGGGAGAATTGATATTTACAAAAGGGGCTGAACAAATTTTTCTCCTCGTTTCATCATCTTCTTCCCTTTTCTATCTATTTATTGCACACTCCTCCTCCATGGTGGTCCCTACAACACTTTAGCAAATAGGAAAAAATCAAGATTGCCTCAACAACGCTTGAGTAATGTCTTTAAGTAATGCCTGAACAATACTAGCACTTGCATTATTTTGGGAAATAGTGAAAGAAGCAATGTTGCACTTTCCATGTGGTTTCACAAATAGTAAAGAGGAATGATGTATAAGAGATGATACATCTGTTTGCCTTTGTTGCCTAAATAATTACCAATGTCAGGTGGTGGTGGTGTTTATTTATTTATTTATTTATTTATTTAATTTAGAACAAAATCTGAGAACTTGAGTATCATACCTAATGTGTTTTCTTTTATAAAATCGTATTTTCAAATGCAAACCAAGTTGCAAAAATTATACAGTGCGACATTAAATCATCCACTTAGCCTATATTTAAAACCAATTATTATCATCAACACAAAAAGGCAAATGAAAAAGCAGAATCGCCAATGAATTTTTAAACTTGTAACACCTAAGTGTCAATATTTACTTTTGTTTTTACATTTAAGTGTCGATATCGATGCTTAAGCTGAAAGGCGAACAAATAGAAAAAATGGTGGGAGATCCTTTTTTTGTCTGCAAGGATTCATTAAGTCCATTTTAGTCACGGGACATGTACGAGGTTTTTTTCAACAAAATTCTCTCTTTTTTTAATTGAATAAAAGAGATGGCAATAAGTAATCTATTTACAGAAAGGTCTAATTAAAACAACTAATTTTAAAGAAATCAAACTTGTTGAAGAGGCCCTTTAGTCTTATGGGTGACTTTTAACAAGTTTTTTACGCAAAACCGTTGATTTGGTCTAATGGTGTTAGGAAATATGTAAATATCATCAAAGCTACCAATCTTTTACAATTGTATAACAAAAGATGCCCACGCTTACCACATGCAATATAATTTATAGTATAAAAAATAATTAAATAATTAAATTATATTTAGTCTAAATTATATTGAGATGGTAAAAATTATAATTATAATTAAAACCTATTATAATAATAAAAAAAAATAGTTAGTTAATTTCACATATGATTGAATTAATGCCTCTTTTTTTTTTTTTTTTTCCAAATCTTGACATAAAAGGATACTTATTTAAATGACATATAAATGTCTAAAGCATTCATACTTTTTTTATCTTTTGTTTTTTTCTTTCTTCCTGATAATTTTGCCCATATGACATTACTGTACCCAAATTCACTATATAATTAGTTTCCTTTTGTACTAATTTTATTATATGACAACTTTAGCCATATAACCTTTTTTTTTAATAATAATTCTTTTTTTCAAGGATTTTACAAGAAAATAAATCCTTCGATGTCAAGTGAAGAAAATGGCCCAATGGATATGTGTGAACTCCTATGGATTTTGTATTTTTTTTACTATGGAAGCCCAGTGTCGATATCGATGCTCCTTTTACTATTGTAGAAGGGGAGAATTTATATTTACAAAAGGGGCCGAACAATTTTCCCCTCGTTACATCATCTTCTTCCTTTTTCTATCGATTGCGCACTTGTCCTTTATGGTGGTCCCTACAACACTTCAGCAAACAGAAAAAAAATCATGATTGCCTCAACAACACTTGAGCACTGTCTTTAAGTAATGCCTCAACAATACTTGCACTTGCATTATTTTGGAAAATAGTAAAAGAAGGCAATGTTGCACTTTCCATGTGGTTTCACAAATAGTAAAGAGGAATGATGTATAAGAGATGAGGAGTCCGGATCCTCTGAGGATTTCCCCCATGGCGACTGTGAGTGGACCAATCGAGGTCTGCCACATTACCGCGGGCAGCCTGCCATACACGCGGGCCGCTTGACATGCATTCGGGCAGGGGCTACCCACGGTAACGTGGCGGACCATGATTCCTCCACTCACGGTCACCGTGGGGGAAATCCTTAGATGATCCCGATTCAAGAGATGATACCTCTGTTTGCCTTAGTTGCCTAAATAATTACCAATGTCAGGTGGTGGTGGTGGTGGTTTCTTTTTTTTTTTTTTTTTTTTAATTTAGAACAAAATGTGAGAACTTAAGTATCATACCTAATGTGTTTTCTTTTATGCAATCATATTTCCAAATGCAAACCATGTTGCAAAAATTATACAGTGCGACATTAAACCATCCACTTAGCCTATATTTAAAACCAATTATTATCATCAAGCCAATGAATTTTTAAACTTGTAACACCTAAGTGTCAATATTTACGCTTGTTTTTACATTTAAGTATTGATATCAATGCTTAAGCTGAAAGACAAACAAACAGAAAAAATGGTGGGAGAGCCTTTTTTGTCTGCAAGGATTCATTAAGTCCCTTTTAGTGCACAGGACATGTAAGAGGTTTTTTTCTACAAAATTCTTTCTTTTTTTAATTAAATAAAAGAGATGGCGATAAGTAATCTATTTGCAGAAAGGTCTAATTGAAACAACTAATTTTTAAGAAATCAAACTTGTTGAAGAGGCCCTTTAGTCTTATGGTTGACTTTCAACAAGTTTTTTTTTTTTTTTTACGCAAATCTGTTGATTTGGTCTAATGGTGTCAGGAAATATCCAAATATCATCAAAGCTACCCATCTTTTACAATTGTATAACAAAAGATGCCCATGCTTACCACATGCAATATAATTTATAATATTAAAAATAATTAAATAATATTTAGTCTAAATTATATTGAGATGGTAAAAATTATAATTAAAACTAAAACCTATAATAATAACAAAAAAAATAGTTAGTTAATTTCAAAATGAGAGCACATTAATTTGTTTGGAACCAATTGAGTATTTTACTTCAAACATTCTTTTGAAATTAGAAGAAGAAACCCATAATAAAAAAAATTAAAATTGATAAAAACACCACAAAAATGCAACATCAAAACAAAAGTCCATAGACATTCAATTTGATAATAAAAACAACTTAGAAAAAATATATAAACCCATGAAAACCCGATGCCTAAAAACTAAAAATTGAAACTAACAAATAAAAGAGAAAATATAAATCCATGAAAACATATGATCATGAAAACTAAAAGAACTCATCAAAACTGAAAAAAATAAAATAGAACTATGATAAAAAGGAAAAAGTAATTAAAATACCAAAACACATAAAAATGGAAAAACTTAAGAAAGGGAAGAGATATGACATTGCAAAAATCATCGAAAATGTAGTTGTTTGAATCCTCGTGTTTCACTTACTCTCGTTAATTTGAATTGTGTGACTGAAGGGAGATTAAAGAGTCTAGATCCAATTAAACCCCATCTAAAATCAAAAGCCATGATGGGATTGCACGAGATAAGGGATGGAAGGTTCAAATGACAAACTCTTTAATATGGCATTAGATAAGATTTGCTTGCCTATTACATTCGATAAAAAAACTTAAATAAGCACTAGCAAAGCATGCCCACGCAAAGCCCGGGCCCAGAAGGAAAAACAAGTCCAATTTGTGGCTATTTTACGAGATATTACTTAATGAGAAAATAAATATAAAACAAACAAATATAAATATAAAAGATGTTACTTAACATCAATATTTATGTATTTATTTTAGTAATTCCAACTTTATTTCAAGTTGAAAACCCTAAATACCCATAAAGTCTCTTTTAATTTATATAAGCAAATTTAAAAATATAAGATTAAGATGGGCATGTGGGCTAGCTCGTGGGTATCACTGCCTGGCCTAATTGGGGTAGGGCAAGGCACGACACGGTTGGGCCGATCTGAAAGTGGGCCATGCTTTTTTGACAAAAGTTCAAATCTTATCTTTATTTGAGAATTACCGGAGGTCTTTATATCTTCTTGTAAGAATCCCTTTTGTTTTTATATTTTCTTAAAAAATAACTTTGAAACATTTTACTTCCCGCGGAATGGGGCCAAAATCTCATTTGGACGCTGAGCGCTAATATATACGATAATTTTGGACTTCAATAGTCTGGATTTCACAGGTACACATCAATGATGAATAAAAAAGGTAGAAAGAAAAGGTCATCGATCAAGATTTGACATTTATTTCTTTCCCAACTGGAAACTTGGGTGCCTTACAAAGTTGCAATATAACTTGTTGTGAAATTGTATGTATATTACAATTTTTTAATATTGTGATAAAGTCAAAATTACAATAAAAAGAAGATAAAATGAAATCTATTTTTAAAAAAAAGATAAAATAAAGAAAATATTAAAATCGAAATCAACCAATCAATTGCAAAATTGTATGTGGCCCCGTCTTTAGAAATTAGAATATGAGGTTTACTTTAAAAAAGTTTATTGGATAAGGAGCCCCAAGAATCACTTTTTAAAATCACAAACATTAAGGGTTTTCTAAGCATAATAGATGTATTAAAATTCTAAATCTACCTAAAGAAGACTCATTTTAACTTGGTTGGATAGAGTTATTGAGCAAATCGGATTTGTTCATCTGGACTCTTTAATCATCACATATCTATAATAGATATATATTAAAATTTGAATTCACATAAAGAAGCTTAATAAAAGTAGACTCTGGATTGATTGATAGTCAATTGCAAAATTGTATGTGGTCCCGTCTTTAGAAATTAGAATATGAGGTTTACTTTAAAAAAGTTTACTGTATGTGGAGCCCCAATGATCACTTTTAAAAATCACAAATATTAAGGGTATTCTAATCATAATAGATATATTAAAATTTTAAATCTACCTAAAGAAGACTCATTTTAACTTGGTTAGATAGAGTTATTGAGCAATGTGGATTTGTTCATCTGGATTCTCTAATCATCTATCTATAATAGATATATATTAAAATTTGAATTCACATAAAGAAGCTTAATAAAAGTAGACTCAGAATTGATTGATAGTTGGAATTGATTTGAGATCCGATTTCTCAAATTGATTTGAGATTAGAGTCTAATTTTGCAATCGATTAGCAAATCGGACTCCAATTTCGAAATCAATGCCTACATCTATAATATATATTAATTGATTGATTAGAGATTGTGGTATTTTGGACTCTTTAAAAGAATTTCTTTTTAGATTGGTCTCTTTATTTAGATGACTAAAATCGAAAATTTCTCTCGAATTTTTAAAATCTCTCCCTCAAAATTAAAATTGAAATTGAGCTCAAACTTCTCAATCAATTGGGAAATTGGAACTCAATTACAAAATCTAATCATATCCTTTCAAATATAATAATTGATCTTCTCAAACTCACTTGGTTTGGGCTTGGTCTTCTACAACTACAACTTTATATATGATGTCTTTCAACTCATGTTTTTTTTTTTTTGCTAACGGAGGGTCCGGAAGAGGGAGAAACCGTGGTCCTGATTACTTGACCAACCCCTTGGGGAAGGTAGATTTCGGTCCATCTTTATATCTGACCATCTTCTTGTTGTTGTTGTTGTTGTTTTTTTGTTTTTTTTTTCACATTCACGAATGATGAAGGTAGATTTAAGTAGTTTTGACTTTAGTGTTAGGTTGAGCTTGAATTTGATTAGACTTTAACAGTTGACTTGGTTTGGGGAAAAAAGTGATATTTTGATTTTCTTGAGTTTTGATCTATAAATTATAGCATGGGGCACGGCAGATTTTATTTTATTTTATTTGGAGAAGGTGAATGAATGAATGTGGGGGTAGAAGGCCAGAACACAAGATGGATTTGAACATGCCAATGAGGACCATTTGAAGTATGGATGGTTACTTAGCCCATTCGAAGTTGGTCCAATTGGAGCTGCACAAGTTGATTGCTGTGGGCTTTTCCTTTTTGCTCTTGCTATGAATCATGCTTTTCTTTGGAGGGTCCTGCAGCTATGCTTTATATTGTTACTTGAATTAGCAAAACCCAAAACTCCCTTTTTACCCTGCCATATAATGGGATAATGTTCTCTTACGAGCAGATTACATATTAAGCAATGTAGCTCAAACAGCCCACTTAGATATATGCCGCGCAATGGGAAGAGGGCATACCGAAAGGTCCCCTAACTGGCAAGGGGAAGCCAAAAAATCAGCCACAACAAGTTATCCTAGCCCTTGATTTAAGAGCCTTAGAGTTTAATGACATTTTAACCATATTTTTTTCTTTTTTTTTTTTTAGATTCAATCCAGTGGTGAGTGAATGTTTAAATGAGTGTAAAATTGGTCATTCAGATCATGGGATGACAAAGTATTAGAGGCCTGCACTAATCAAAGATGGGCACGAGTGGGCCCCATGCAGATGGACCCCAATTCCTGGGTGTGTGGTAACTGGTAAGCGGATGGCAAAGGAACACTCATGTGCCTACTGCACTGAGGCCCGGCAATCTTCCACTTAAGTCCTATGAAGGTGGCCTTTTATCTTGGGTGGAGATCCACAAGAGAGTAGAGATCATTTTACATCCTTGCTGATTCATTTTCATGAAGAGATGGGTGTAATCTCTTTCTACCAGAGGAGAGAAATTTGATGGTCCCCTGTACAATACATTTTCGCACTTGATCCTTCACCATTGAAGTCTTTGATAACAGCCCCATTTGGTAGAAATTCCTGGACAGTAGCCAAAAGTGCTTGGAAGCTATTTAGTCATCAGATTTCAGCATTGTTCCATTATCTTAGTGTAAGTACATCAGTTCATTTGTTATTTGAGCACAAACAATGATCTTCATTTTGGTCATGCAGGATCAATTATAAGAGCAAAAAAGTATGTGCAAGGCAAAAAAAATTTGGAGCCCATGGAAACAGATGGTTTTAGGCAATTTTGGGCGACGACACGAAATTTGTTGCAAACTTTTGTAGTATTGTCTTCAGAATGTTGGTTGGCTGTTCCAATTGTTTGATGGTCACTATTCCCATCTTTGAAATAGTTTTTTCATTTCTTTTCTTTTTTTGGCTAAGAAAAGGAATTACATTAAGAGGAAACCAAAGAGCTACAAGACAAACATAGACCGAGACTCATACAACAATTGAAAACAAAAGATCCTAAAAAAAGCCATTGTACATCATTAGTCATGCAAATGGAATGCCATGATCTGTACTCCTATTAGACTAGTTTATATGCACAGAAGAGTTGACACAAAACAACCATTGTACATCATTAGTAATAGTTTACAACTAATACAGGATAAAATGAGACGTTTCCACTCAAATTTTGGTCAACTTGAGTAAAAAAAAGCACAACCAGGAAGTAAAGAAAAATGCAACCTGCTGACCATCAGTGGCAGAAACTGGTGATAAACAATTGAGTTGATGACATCCTTGTGTTTTAACAGGTGTGATAGTTAATTAGGCATGTGAAGAAGCCCTTGCAATTCCTCATGTCTTAATGGGTGTAATTTATGGCTAGCTTGTTTGTGCTAAATTTGAAAACAAGGTATTTTACAGATCACTGGTGCAAATTCAAAACAAAGATGATCACCCACAGTGCTGAACCTTCGGAGCTGTTAAACCCTGAAGGGTTTTTTTTTTTTCCTTTATGAATTTGAAATTGTTCTTGTGGTTCTCAACTGGTGCCTTTTCTAGATCACTTATCTCAAGTACTCATCATAGATAACAAGACTGCCAGAAATTTGTCGGACTGTCTTTATTTACTTCATCTTATTAATGGGGAGAATCTCAGTAGATCGTCATTTGGGTTCATGATTGCACATGACAAAGTTTTCATTTTATGTGAATGTCATAAGCATTTTTCCCCTTCTAAACCTCCGGCGTCTATGTAAGTTGTCTTTTATTTCTTACAGTTGGAGCAGAATGTACATCTCAATCTGCCTAACATCATGTTTATGCATACGGTGACCTAATTATAAATTTCATAAGAAAACACAATAAAAATATGAGAGAGAGAACATATATTTTGAGATTTTCAAACTCATCTTGAAATAGCCAATGCAAGTCAATTCGTTGCTATCTTCCAAAAAGTAACGATCTAGCCAATTGAACAGTTGTACAATATTTCTTGCAGCCGATCTTATGAAATTTTGTTATGGTCATAATTTTGGAACCATGACTTTGTCATTATTAGTTGTAATAGTTAAAAGGTTTGATAATTCTTCACATGAATGGAATTCATGCTTTAATCTTAAAGAAGTTTCCTCATCCTAGGCTTTGTTTCAGCCTTGCTGAATGTATGCAAGATCCAAGACATCCTGAAGGTAGGCTCCATCATCTAGATGCTTTAGTTCAAAAAGTCAAGATTGCCCATCAGGTGGGCAATAACTTGCAAAATTGAGGGTTGAAGCAACCATAGCTAATGGCCCAAATTCAGTTCAAAAGCAGCCCCTCACCTGATAAATACCCAAGAGTAATTTTAATGGATTATATTTACTACATGCTTTTCCTAGTGAATCACTTGGACCTGGTGCAGATGTGCCACAGGCTCCATAGAATGATCCACAAGAAATACTGGTATTTTTAAATTATTAAAAAAAAAATAAAGCTGCTCGTAACATTAGCAATCAGTGCATACAGAAGATTGCAGACAGTATCCAAAGCTAATAAATCCTTGGAGAACATTCTCAAAGTCAAATCCCAATTCTAATAATGTCTATTTACATAAAGAAAGAGCCTTATAAAGCACGTATCAAAGTGAAGTCCCAAGTACAAAACACTAAAATACCACCCAAATACTCTCTTTCAAAAGATCAGCATTCATACCTTCCACCAGGCTTGATTTCCAACAAAGCGTTTTGAGAAGCTCTTTCGAAGAGCAACAACTCATTTACTACTATGTCCTCTTCCGACTGATCCCTAGGAGATTTCCGGTAAAGGAGTCTCATCCTAATGAGAACATGTGCATTTATCAACAAGAACTTCACAAACTCAATCACATTCTTATTGTATAGATGGATGTTTTCTATCCGTATGGTCATCAGATGGTTTGTCAAACACTTTGGAGGCCTCTGCTTCTCCCGATAGTTAGTTTCAATAGGAAATCCTATTTCGGAGCATTCATGCTGGTGGCAAAGCAGGGAGAACAAGAACGTAAAATAGATCAGAGTCAGAGATGATACTCAATAAAACAAGTGGTAAAGTTTGATGATTCAAACCTTTAAAGAAAGTTGTTCTAAAATTGGGCAACTTCGAAGCAAGAATAGCAAAGGAGAGACCATCGTGGCATCATCAAAATTCAGCTCCATGAATAGTTTCTTCAGATGAACCAGCTGACACCCAATAGGCAAACTATCTGGCAGGTGCATTATCGATTTGAACTGGAAAAACAAAAGAAGGAAAAAAAAAAAGTTCAGAATCCTTTAGCTTATGCAGAAATTGTTCTTCACTCTTTTATGGGTGCAAAAGATCTGAAAGTCTGGCAATTAGGGTAGCCACTTTTGTTTTGATTTGAGAAAATGACGGGAACTTTGACCCACTGAAAGGGGGCTTGATCTAGTTACATATGAAACCACTAACCTTGAAAAGGTGTGGACAGCATCTAAAAGAAAAGCTCTCTAGATGATCCAAATTCATCAATAGCTTGATGAGGTTATCGACTTCATCTATTTCATTCTCGTCTTCCTCATCCTCTTCCTCCGAAAAATCATACAAGTCATGCTTGTCTAATTGATAACCGAGAACAACATGTTTCAGACGGGGAGCTTTGATCAAAGAAAAGCGGAACCGTTCAACTTCCTCCACAAAGATATCCAGCAACAAGAGATTCGGCGCATGAATACGAAGATCACTTAGATCCAGACAATGGTTTATTGTCAAATTCTCTAGATTGGGACAACCAGAAACTAACATCTCAAGCTGAGCACTGGTAATTCTAACAAAAGTGAGTTCGAGGGCTTGAAGGTTGGTGAGTTGGTTAAATTGAGATGGAAGGCCGATAGTAAAATGCAAAATTGACAATTTCTCAAGGGAATTACAGAAGAATAGTGAGGAGAGAGTTTTAGGATCGGTTCCAAAGTGGCTGAGGAGGAGACGCTGGATTCCGAGTTTGTGGAGGAGGGGGAAGAAGTTGTAAAAATCGACGGGGCAGTCATCGAATATGGGCAAGTCGCAGCTGTTAATATGGGCTTGGCGACGCGCAAATATCTGGTAAAAGACGGATATACATTTCTCACCAACTTGAGTAGGGAAACCTCCAATTGGGAAGAAAGTGTCGAATAAGTTGAAGAAGTCAAGATGAGGGATAGAGGTCCAGAGATATCTCCATTTCTTGGATAGAACTGATGTTCTTGCTGCTTCTATTACAGGTATCAGAGAGAGGATCATTGTGAGGATGGGATCTGGAAGGAGACTGATTTGGTCATCATTCACTTCTTCTCCTTCTTCACCTGCTACCAAAGAGGATTCTACTGCCATTCTTTTGATTGCCCTTATCTTTCCTAATGTGATATCTCAGCAGGTGAATTCCTGGAAAACAACAAGAAAAAAAAAAATGAAAGATTATAAAGTGGAAATATCTAGCATTTGGATAAAGAATGTTTGTCCTTCCTAATGAGATATCATGATGGGAATTCCTGGAAACCAACAAAGTAAAAAAGAAAGGTCATAAAGTGGAAATATCAGTAGGGTTGGGACATAGAAAAGTAAATAGGATTTAGAAAACATCACTACACGTCGTGCCTTATCACCTATTGTTCTGGAGGTTTAGATTCAATTAGCGTAAATCCCATGCGATGCATAGACCATTCTCATGTAAATTAAAAAGCAGTTAAAGTTAATATCCGAATCAAATATTAACTAATAAAAAGCTCATGGATTGTGTTAATGACAAACCATTTGTGTAAACAATCTCAATGAGAAAAAAAAAAAAAACTACTTACAAATGAATTATACAAAATAAAAAAAAAAAGGAATTAGTGCTCAGCTGAAAAAAAAAGATTAGAAGTTACAAAGAAGGGAAAAAAAAAAGAAGACATGGTACAGAGGCAAAAAATGGGGAATATCACCAATTGTATCTATGGGAAGATTGTCACCATTTGTAGTATGAATTTGTAAAGCAACATCGTACTTTTTAACATTAGCAGGATTGCTAGAAGAAAAGGTCCTATAATTGGAAGCCCCAGAATCTAAAAATAAAAAAGAGGGTTTAGATATCTTACTAGAAATACCAAGAACAGTAGGCATATTGAATCATCTATTGAACCATATCTTGGGTCAAAGTAGATGGGTACATAAGCAGGCCGTGCCAGCATAGCTAGGATGGTTGTGATAGCGCTAGTTCTGTTGAGCCCTTAGTTGTAGCATGATAGACATCATTGTGTTCCAGTTCTATGGGTGCTTCTGACGTTCCGAAATAATATGACTGGGCTTCTTACAATAGTTGCAAACTTCCACTTGGATTGATCAGCAATGTGGCCATATTCCTCAATCCTCACGACTTGGATCGTTCTTATCTATGGCTTCTTCTGTTTGGGTGGCATGGGGAACATCCAATGCAATAGCACTAAGACCTCTTCGTTTCATTGTTGCTTGAGTGCAGCACCGTTGCTTTTCTCAGAGCAACTCATGCAGACATTCATCTAACAAACTATGGGGTAGGAATTCAACTCATTGAGTTTGAATTGATTCAAATTCTTCACACGATCTCATGAGAAAATGATCACATTGGCGAACCTCATGAACCATTTGTAGGGCCAATACAGTTTCATGAGGCACCATGACATAAACTAATTCCATGAATTTGATCCACAGGTTTACAAATCCAAAATAATATTCTTGAATTGGTTTATTCCCTTGAGAGTATTCAGAGGTTTCAAGTTCCATTTGGAATCTTCTAGCTGTGTTATCTTGATAATAGACTCCTAAAAATGTAAAATCCCCACACCTCTCAAACCATTATTATGTAGGGTCACAAATTAACCACAATCTGTTGATCTGCAGAATTCAAGATCCAGTTCATGATTTTGCCACCACTAATTCCCTATTCTCTTCAGTAATTGGTGGGTTTTGCAATGGTTCCATCAATATGACCCCAAGACTTAAAAAAATAAATAAATCCCAATATCATATCAAGAACATGATCTATGACACTCCATTCCAAGAAAATCTAGACCTATTACGAAGATACAGAAAATCACATTGAATTGAGGAGTAGGGATGCAATTACTAAATCTAACAACACATCGATTGACTGCAACTACAAGATGCAAGCATTGGCATCCTCATCTCTCGATTCGATTTCCAAGAAGAAAACTGAAATTCAATTTGAATCTATGCGTTTTACAGTGAAATTAAATTAGGGTTTGGCTGATGGAGAAAGAAACATACAAGCAAGATTAAGATTAAGGTGAAATGAGGAGGAGCAGATCAGATGTCGTTGGTTTTACCTCGGAAGACGATGACATGTAGGAGAAGAACTGATGAAATGCGTGCTGATGCTGTAAACCCGAAAAATGAGGTTCGATTTGGAAGGCTGTGAGAGGGAGAGGAAAGAGCGTCGAGGGGAAAAAGAGATGATGCATCGAAACCGCAGAGAAGAAGGGGAAGAGGGAGCCGAATTGTCACAAAAGTCCTCAAATTTTTCGTGGTTTTGAAATAAATTAGAAAAACCTTGAGAGTTTTACAACAAGACCCCTAAATGTTAAGACAACCTTAAAAAGGCTTCTAGGAAATTCTCAAAAACTCCCATATATCAAAGGGGAGTTTTTGCCCATTTTGACTTGTCTAATGAAAATTTGCCACCTCACATGTGCAAACCAAGAGAATAGAAGACAACTACTTGGGCCTGTTTGGTAATTTTACCGCAAAATAAAGATTAAGTAAGGAGTCATTCTATTGGCACACGGAAAATAACTCTTCCCACACACTCATTTTTTATTATAAAAAATAAAAAAACCTTTGAAATTACCTTTTTGCCCCCCCAACCTCCAGCTCGAGCTCCGGCACCGACCTGGACAGCGGTGGCCGACCCCTCCCCCCTTCTCTCACTCCTTCTCCCTCCCCACTGTTTTCTCTCTCTTCCTCCCTTTCACTCCCCATTGTTTTCTCTCTCTCCTCCTCCCTTTCTCTCCCCCCACCTCTGGCCTGGCCTCGAGATTGAGCTCGTGGAGTTGGAGATGCGCGGCCTCGTGGTCTGCCGTGCCGAGTTCGGCCCATCTCAGCCCTTCAAGGGCGCTTGGATCTCCGACTCCCTCCACATGACCACGCCGGACCATGTCGCCTCCGCCATCGCCCGGATCTCCGGCTCTTCTCCACCCAGGACCACGCCGCCTGCGGCGAAAGGGGTGGGGGGTGGTGGGGAGAAAGGGAAGAGGAGAGAGAGAAACTGTGGGGAGGGAGGGAAAACAGTGGGGAGGGAGGGGTCAGTTGCCGCCATCTAGGCCGGAGTCGGAGGTGAAGTGGGAGGTGGGTGGAGAGGAGAGAAAGGAAAGAGGGTGGGCAAAAAAGTAATCTCATTGTTTTTTTTTTTAATTTAATATTGGCTGTCCGGGAAGAGAAAAATCTTGTGTGCTACTAGAATGAGTACCGTGTTTCCATTATTGCCCTTTCTACTACTACTCGTATTCTTTAATCAATTATTGCCCTCATGGTCTCTTGCTCTTCTCTTTCTTTCTAAACATTTACTTTTGCATATAATGCAGATTTCCATATAATATGTTTGCTAAATTGCATAGAGTTAATTATTCTTCAAACGAATGATGCTTTCTGAACTGTTTAGCTTTGGGAACACAAGGGTCATTAGTTCAGTGATTCAGATTGTCTTCTAATGGGAGACGCTATTAAAAGATGTCCTCAAAATCTCCTGAATTGAGTTATAGTATATAAAAAAAAAGAAAAAAAAGAGACTCGCACCTCCCACCCCACCATTTTTTTTTTTTTGATAATGTAGGATATCTCTGACCCAGCCCAGGAACCTTTGTCCCTACGCCCGAGAGATGCTTGATTCTGGATCCCACCCCACATTTTTCACCTTCACTTTTAAATACACATTACTCATTTCCCTCAGCTCTTGCATCAATTTCTAATTCCAGCAACCATGGACTCGAAATCTCTAACTCTAGAACCTTGATTAATATTAATATATCAACTGTCTAGAATTAAAGGCCAAATATCATATAGATGGAGGGAACTAGCATGAAGCCCATGCAATAAACGACTCAAGTCTCATACAAATCTATGGGGGAGGCAGAGGACAGCACACAAGTTTATTTCCAACAGGATAAAAACATTCCCAAATAATTTCGCCTAACAGACCAACATAAGGGGAAAAAAGGAATTAGGGTTCTTTCCCAAGAACAACCACCAGTATAAGCTAACCACTCAACAAATCTTACAACAAAATGGAAACTTATAACTACATGTGTTTGCGCTTTCTGGTCCTGCATTCTTTTCATGCTTCCTCAAAAAAATCATAGGAAATGTTGAAAAACCACGGAATGTCATGCAACTGTTTCTTGGATAGTTCCCACATCCATTTGTCGCTATGGCCACCATATATGCATGAAAGCAACCCATCTTTCACAGAAGAGAACTACTTCCTTGTCCAAAGTAGGGACAAGGGTTTCCCCTTTTGGCATGCTGTTACAGACTCCAAAGCAAGTTCTCTCAATTGTTTATGTACTTCCTCCATGGCAAGGCAGGCATCAACATTCTGCAATTCAAAGGGAAAAATATGTTTTCAAAAAGAACAAAAAGGAAATTTAAAGGGCAAAATACATTAACAATAATAGTAGGAAAAATGTGTAAGAGAAATGCCGGTTTGATCTTGTGACAGGCTTGACTTGAATTGCATAGTTGGAAATCAACTTCCACCCTCTAGATCAAGGCGAGAAGCGCAGCTCCCAGGCAAGTGAGCCATGGCGCAACAATAGCACCAATCAACATCTCTCTCTCTCTCTCTCTCTCTCTCTCTCTCTCTTGGTTAAGTAAAACTATAGGTCTCTTAAAATGTAGTTTAAGAGTGGAGGCATTATTCCAATTGAATATACTACAATCGTCCTATGCTTGTCAAAATCTATTGTTCCATTTAGATGTTTCTTTCTTTACATGTTTTTTTTTTATTCAATTGTAAATTTGTAATGCTATTTATTGATTCCATCTCTAACTTTCAGACCTACAGTCTACATCTTTGCAAACGATGGAAGTGGTTTAGAATATAACTCAGAGGCTTTTATTGAAGTCCAGGGCTCGGAAAGGTCGACTTCCGATGACAAACTACTGAGAGAATTTTAGGTATAGATTTCATACATATATATTAATCTCAATTGTTCAGGAATCCTACTATTATTATAAATTTTTGACATTAATTTGATTGTCCTAATGACCTCTTAGGACTGCTACTTTGTAGGCCTTGAATGAACTACCAGTGGACATGGTTTTGGTGGCTATTAATAGATACAGTAGTCAGCTGGTGACAAATATGAGAGAAAAGAGATGGAATGTAGTTTTTGAATGTTGTTAACAAATTGTGCAGACGTTCAAATAGAATGTAATATGTGGGCTAGTTGGATTTTGGCTTTGTTAAATCAAACAAATGAAGTATGCCACAGATATTAGAAATTGTCAATGTAATAAGATCTTCTGGTGAACTTTTCTGATATCTAGCTTCATGTATGTTTCAATTCATGAAATTTTCAGCCATCATCTTCCATTTTTTCAGGATGAATGGTCATGTTGCCTGATTGTGTTATCAGGGGAGTCAATAGCCTTTGGGCCTTAATAGTCTAGATTGTCTATTTCTGGAGGCCCCTCTAAATGATTAGTGGTAGGTGTTACACAGGGTCATTTCTCTTGTATGAAATGCTAATTGTGCATGACTGAATTTCTCCTATGGGATTGAGATTGTTCTCAATTCCCTGTTTTGTAAGCTATTTTATTGTATTGATCTTTCTTTTTTTTTTTTTTTGAATGGTTAAAGTCTGCACTATGGTTACATTATGGAGATGGTATGTGATTGTATGCTTGTGGCCCAATGGAATGCATCAAACGGTGCCTATAAGACGGCCTGAAAATGTGTTGACTGGGTGTTGTACAATTCATCTTTTGGGTACCTAATCCACTGGGAGTCATCAAAAGAGAGAACATCCATCTGTTCAGCCCCATACTGGATTCTACAAAGAACGCCCAAAAATATTCCATGGCAGAGCAGCATGGATGTAAGCCTGTGCATTGTTGTACATAGTAATAGCTTAAAACAAGAACATTAAAGTAAAGCTTGTATGTTAAGCCAACATCAATGGTCACAGTACAAGCCTAGAAAATAAAATTTTGGCATCCAACTACAAAGACAAAGAATGAATAAAACTTCTACAGAATCCAAAAGCATAAAAACCTTATGTAAAGTGATTAAAATCCTTGTTGTAAGATGGAAATCCGTACACAGAGAATGCATCAAAAATATGAATTATTTCCAGCATAGAAGATCACTATATTTCCATGACAAACTATAAAAAAAAAAAAAGCCTAAAAAGAAACTTCCCGTCTCCATATAACTATATAAAAAAAAATTCAAAAGTAATATAATATCTGTTCTCAAAAAAAAAAAAAAAGCAATATAATATCTTCTTATCCATGCATATATTTATTCAACCAAAAAAAAAAAAATCAATATCCAGACAGAAAACAAGTTAAACCAGAAATGGAGAACACTCCAAAAAACCAACCAGAAGGATGAAAAAAAAAGAGAAGCCTTTCTAATGAAAGAAAGGGCTTGTATTTACGGAGGACCTGATTAGAGGAGGGAAGATGCCAATCCAATTTCATCTCCTCTCTCTTCCCTACCATCCAATCCACCGAAAGGTCATATGACTACAAAGAACCCTAATAAACACTGTTTACGACTTGACATTTCTACTACAACAATAGAAATTCTCAGATTAATGATAAATCAAACAACCGCAAAAGCATTTACACAAAATATCAGTTTCAAGCATTCTACATTGATCTCTGAATGAGTACCACCCTTAAAAATCCCGGAAAACGACTCAAAATGGAAAGAAAAGAGGCTAAATCTCAAACTCACAAAAGAGAAAAACAAAATAAACATCTGCAATATTTCATTCAACAATCTCTCTTGTCAAGAATTTGACATTTAGTGTGAGAAACGGACTTGCAAAGTGGTGGAATTTATGTGGAATCGAATGAGAAAGGGCTTGAAATAGGGAAAAAGCTTTCGGCTCTCTCGTTCATATCGGCACCAAATTAGATTTGATGAATCGATGTTGTTCTTCTGTTTTTTGTCTCAGCTTTGGAAAGATCGAAAAGAGAGGAAGTGAGGCCTGAGGGTTTTTGGCTCCACCACCATGGATGCGAGCAAGGGGAGGAGGTGGAGACCGGATTCGCAGGAGGATCCGGGGAAGGGGGAGATGAGAGGGGAAGATGCCTGATCTTTCGTGCAGAGAGTCGCTAGGGTTTTCTTTCACGTTTGGGAAGAGAGGAGTGGGAGCTTTTGAGATCGGAAGAGGGAAATCAGGCAAAATCAATTTTCCTTCTACTGTTTTCGTCCTTATATTTGTAAACCCTGGACCGTTGGATAAATTCAACGATCCTACGGTGGAAGTCGGACTTCGCACACTATTCGTGCGAATACTTCTCACCCAATTAAAACCCTATACACACATAATATGTGAGAACAATTCCCACCTAAATATTACCCATATATATATATATTTATAATCGATAGTAAGGGAAATACAAGTCTTGTATTTGGAGTACATAAACACCGGAAAGGATCATAAGTTTATAACAAGCACCGTCGAACTCCACAATTGTCGTTGCTCAACTCCACTGCCAGTGGTGTGTTTGCCAGTGCTTCGTCGCAACAGCAGCACCGTCGTCATCTGCCTTCGACGACCAGCCACTCTACTACCACCATCGTCATCTGCCTTCGTTGAAGAACTCTCCTTCGTCTCTTCAAATCGAAGAAGGTGAGTCTATACAGTCGAAACCCCTTTATATTCCTTAAATTAATCCAAGGCTGAACCAAGGGCCTCTTTTCGCACGTGCCTTCATCTAGCAAAGATTGAACCGGCCCTTTAAATTTGGGCCTAGACTTTACAATTCGGGCTTGATCTGAATATGAACCCGGCCCAGCCCACCAGCAGTTGAATTTCAAAAAAAAAAAATGCAGAAATTTGCAGCCTTAGCCCAGCCAAATTGCTGCCAAAGTCCTACATCAGCAGCTTTAATTTCAGCCATTGATCTTCAAAGAGTGATATCTTGATCATCTATAATTCGATTAATGATCCGTCTTCACCTGCAAGCTCCAATCAATGGGATCTACAAATCTGGATAGTCAGATTTTAATTAGGAAGAGCATTAAAATTTTATGTTTATTTTGCATCCCAAAATCAAGATGAGAAACACCGGACCTTCAGATGAAGTTCAAAGTTATTTATATCAATACACATATGGAAATTGGTATTTTTAGAACAAGTTTTACTTTCATGAATTCCTCAATTTGAAGCAAAAAGAGTTGTCAGTTGATGAATATCCTCGCCGATTTCGAAAACTGCAACATCTATGTCGAATGAAAGTGCGTTGCATGATGTCACTCGTTTTATGTTAAACCTAGATATAGAGGAGAAAATAAGATTTTACCAAACTGTTCAAGAAGCATATAATGAAGCTATCCGTGTTGAGCACATGCTTCGACAATCTCATATACAGCAATGTAAACCTCAAGAAAGAAGGTCCCATCAAAGAAGAAGAGCTCATATTGTTGAAACACATTTTTCCAGAGAGGATAATCCCAAGCTTGTCATACACCGACTTCTCACCACAAATAAGATGGAAGTAGAAGAATAGAAACAACATACAAAATTCCAAACATGTGTAAGGTGCGAAGGCAAGCTAGCTAATCTGGTTATTGATCGCAGCAGCGCGATAAACTTCGTTGCACAAGAAGTGATTGACAAGCTTTACTGGCCAACCGAGAAACTCCTGAAGCCATACAGAGTTACATGGGCCAATGATGTAATCATTCCAGTAACTCATCGATGTTTGGTATCTTTCAAGATTGACAATTATGAAGATAATATTTGGTGTGATGTTATCAATATGAATGTCACTCATATTCTTCTTGGAAGGCCATGGCTATTGGATATGAATGTGCATACTAACAAAGAGAATAACATACATTCTTTTTTTTTGGAAAGGACAACTGATCGAGCTCATTCCATTGCCATCAACAATGCCTTCTCAGTCTACATCATCACTTCCAATCAAAGAAGCAAAAGGTGAGCAGAAAGCAGAAACAGAAGTCGCGATTGTACTACAAGTGCTACAAACCATGATAAAAGACATCAAGGATGACATTAAACAGCAAGATCCTGAATCGCCATCCAAGTCGCCGATTCGAGGTAACCCATGAACCCCGTTCCCTTCCATCCATTGCGTTGTCATCCTCATCCTCCCCATCATAACGAAACCAATTTTCCCCAAAATCCCAAATCACCGAACCCTAATCTAGCCCTACCCGAACCCACAAAACCCACTCTTTCACCGAAATCCCAAATCCCCCAAAACTTCCCCAATTCTCCAAGACTCAAAATTGAACCCATGTCACGACCCGGGCCCGAGATCTGGTAACACTGAGCCGTGATCATCATACTTACTCCGGTAAACTCCGAAATTAACCAAAGTCAAAACGGAATCCACAAGGGATAACATTCTCTATTTACCTGTCAAATACAAAAAAATTTGCGAAAATATTCATATTTGACAATATCAACTTACAATTTACATGTATACAAAATAAAGTTCTTATACACGTATCATTTCCAATATACATTGATTAACACTGCATATTCAAAACATTATGCAGATGACCAATTAATTACATTCCAAAATGAATTTATAGACAGTTCCTCAAAATATTTTCTCAAAACGTTTCAACTTCCATTTCGCACTCTAATACCCATTTCATATGGTATCCCGCCTGTTCCACTTAATCAGTCCTCCTGGAGGAACCAGAGCGGTCTCCTCCGCTGGCGCCGGGGGCGCTGCTGCACCGGCAGGGGCAATCGGGCCTGTAATGCCATTGATAACACTAATGAGCACGACGGTTCAACAATGGATAAACAATTCTTGCAATAGTATATTAACACATTCATAATGCATTAATAACAGTTTCAATGCTAGAAAAATCTAGACAATTCTACAATAACAATAAGAGACACAATGTCAGTCAATATACATGTATGAAATGACAACTACCATAGCATTCATTGCATTGTATTTCTTTTCATTACCATCTTCCTTCAAAGGAAGGATTCATTTATTTACCATCTCCCTTCAAAGGGAGGATTCATCTTCCAACGAAAGGCATCAATCAATATCCGAAGATACGATCGGAATTTGATGGGACTTACTAGTGTCCGGACTAGAGACAACTAGCATCACCACGGAGCTCCGGAACACCCCAATATCCATCTGCTGCAGCAGGATTAGTCATTCATTAATTCGTTGAACTCATTTAGAGCTCTAATACAATAGCTAGGTAGTGCTAGACTCATGGGTCAATATCCTTCAGTAAGAAATCCTTTTATGGATCCAATTTAACTCAATGATTCCTTTCATGACAAAGGAAAAGAATAACAATAATATCAATCTCATTAAATTGAATTTCAATGACACAATGAGAGTATTATTAACCACATATGGTTTTACTCAATCTTACTTCAACCCTAAACAACAATTCGGGTGTAACTATTGGTTTCCAATGCACGTGTTATTCACGATGGACATCACATTTGTACATTTAATATGTGCATTACTAGTCCCTGTAATTATTACCCATGGAGCTTAAGCAATGATCGATTAATATGGTTCACTCAAGGAATCCTCCTTAAAATATCACCAATTCTCAATAGCTTAATCTCATCCATGATTAGTCTTAAAACTAATCGGTGAAGCGTTTATATTCACGAGACATACCTCAAATTCTCGTAAAAATCCGAAATCCAAAATTCATTGGACTCAAACTGAATGTTGCTCGCTCGAGCGGACCAAGACAGAACGTCGCTCGAGCGGACCCACTGTTCGCTCGAGCGGACTCAAACAGAACTATGTTCGCTCGAGCGAACTCTCATAACTTCATTCCGTCCAAACAGAACTTCGTTCGCTCGAGCGGACATACTGTTCGCTCGAGCAAACCCTTCAGAATTTCATCTGAAAATTCTAATACACTCTCCCTTCTTCTACTTCCTTTCTCCAATAAATTCTACAACCTGCATAAGAGATTTGCCCCCCCCCCCCCCCCCCCCCCACCCACACACACACACACACACACACACCATCCATTCACATGCATTCATAATAGCACTTCTAATAATTCCTTAATCACTTCATTAAACATCCATAATAAATCCAAAATTCAATGTAAAATGTATAAAATCCATGGAAATACTATGAACAATTACAAATGATTAACACTGATCACAAGAGATGTTTACACTTGCCTCTTTTGAAGCTATTTGATAAAAGCCCTCTTTGCCTTAGCTTGATTTAGCACAAATGTTCCCCCTTTCAAACTCTATTCCATAAAAACATCAAAGAACACAACCCATAAGTTATCTATGCTAGAATCCATGCCTAATCACTCTTTGTAACTTGAAAATTCATTAAAGGCTCTAAGTACTCACTTGTAGCTCAAAAGAAAGGATTCTTGAGGTCTCTCACAAGCTTTTCTCTTCAACAATGGAGGAATGGCTTGGGGAAGAAGATGATGATGATGCCTCTCTCTTCAAAGATCACTCAAATCACCCTTAACCTCACTAACAATGAACAGGAATGGAAGAGAAAGAGGAAGTTGCCTAGGGTTCTTGAGATGGAAATGAAGAATGAGCTCATCTCCCTCATTTCATTCTAATATATGCACTCTTCACACTATAACCCCCACTTATTAAGCTTATTTACATTTTGGGTCAAATGACACCTCACTTGGTCCATTTGAGGTCAAATGGAATAGGGTTTATTATGAAAGTTGACGTACTCTCCGAGATACACACGTTGGTATCAAGAATTTTCGTATTTGACGAAATACGTGAAAACCCGTATTTACGAAAAAGTCCCTAGCCTACCTTGTTTGAGTCTAAACTCATTTTAATCAATTCAATTTCATTTAAATCCATTCCATTATGCTTAACGTATCATTTGAGACTAGTTTATCTCTCTTTGGTCGTTAGCCTCCTCGGCCGACACGGGCCGTTGACTGGCGGGCTGAGCCCATTTGACATCCCTATATGAGAGTGAAAGTGGGCCTAATGCCGGGGGGACGAGAGTGAGAAAGGAGATGGCCACAAGTGGGCCCCCACAGAGCTGAGCTGGACTGCATGCTAACTAGCTACATTTATAGCGCGTGGAACATTTCTCCACAGGCGTGCCCGTTACAGTAAAATCACCAAAGCTTTTTGGCGGGAAACTGGCACCTACTTTTTAAAATCATTTGGCGGTTTCTGGGTTTCTCTCCCTCTCTCTCTAATGGAAACCGATTCCGACTCCGATTCCTCTCACATCTCCGCAACTCCGCCCAGAAAACCATCAAACCCTAATTATTCTGGTCTTCCAGCCACTCTCCCCTCCCAAAACCCTAGGGTTAGGGTTAGGGTTAGGGCTAGGGTTTCTCCCCTCTCAAAACCCGAACCTCCTCCTCCTTCCAAGCACAAAACCCTAAACCCTAAACCCTCCCAACCCAAATCACCCCCAGATCCTCATTCAACCGTCAGTCCCCCTGATCTCTCCACCTTCTCCCCCAAAATCCGCCGTCTGTCCACTCGAAGCTCCGCCACTTCTTCCGCCCCCGGTTCCATCGACCAGCTCCCCGCTGGGTACTTCTCCAATTCCACCTCTTTCTGTAGCCGATTCAAGAGTCGAAAACTGTCGTTTGAAACCGAACAGGGAGCTGATTCGGGTGTCTCGGTAGCATCTGCTTCTCGGTCTTAGATTGAAAATAGTGAGTGCAATGCGGGTCCGGCTGAGATTTGTGCTCGGCCTGATCTGGACGGTAGTCGAGTTGGAGCTGTCAGAATGCATCTAATTCGATCAGTGTTGGCAAATGTGTCGTTGCTGCACCAGTGAAGCCGCCGAAGTGCGTTAATGAAGGGAATTTTGTTAGGCTGAACATTAATGGGTACAATCGCAAGTTCTCGAGAAAGGGTGGAGGAAGGAATTGTTCTTCATCTGCAAGTGGTCGGAAATTGCACTGGAGAAAGAAAGGGAAAGGCAGAGTGAAAAAATGAAAAGGAGACAGAAATGGGATCTGGTTTTGGTGATGATGAAGGTTTGGTTATGGAGGAAGTGCAGCAGCAGGAGCAGCGATGTGGAAGCTTGGTCAGTGAATTGGTCAATCAGGCTGTGATGGCTGTGCGAGACGACCCATCAGATGAAAACTTGAAAAAATTGCTGAAGCTGACTCATGGTTATGATTCATTCCGGAAGGGTCAGTTGGAGGCGATTAAACAGGTGGTTGCAGGGCAATCAACAATGCTGGTATTGCTGACTGGTGCGGGCAAATCTTTGTGTTATCAGGTAAATTATATGTGAGCATGTGCATGCTTGCCTAAGATGGGTGGATGAATTTATGTATAAAAAAGCTGTCTGATGTTTACCAGTGTTAGTCCCGTTAAGATGCTTTGACACCAAACCGAAGACTTTTAAGGCTTTGTCTATTAGTGACTTGGTCTCAAAATTCATCTGAACGTAAAAGTGAGATGGGTGAAAGTAAAACTTCAAATTGAAGCACTTTACAGACTTGAGTTTCTGTTACAAGATTATATTTAAACTCACCCTGCTTTTACACGTGCAGAATATGCTAATTATAAATGACTTGACTAGGTTAATCAGTGAGCTTACAAGCTATTGGACTTTCTTAACTAAACATCTTGAGGCTTTTAGTACAATCATGATAAATCTTGATTATGCCCTTCTTTAGGAGATTCGAGAGGAAGGGCAAAACAGGGTTTGCCCATTTGGGCTTGTTAAGTGGTTAGTCATGTGTGACAACATAAGTGCTTTATGAGGCAACGATAAGATCTTTCATTTATAATAAAATGAGAATTGCCATCCATCTGCAATCTGAACCAACCATCTCATGGTCTTACATTGGATTGTCTATGTTTTCAAAATTCATTTTGATCTAATAATGCTAACAATCAAATCTTTACCTTGGAAAGACACAGTTGCCACAAATACAAATGATTGGATGGTCAGTATGTCTTTTACATGGCAGCCTATGAAGAGTAGGCTACACAACTTTGGACATCGTTGCTTCATTTCCAAATGCAACTAATTTTACTTTAGCCCAAAATGCTATGGAATCATTATTCTCATGTGTTTTGTATGGAAAGAACATGTGCTGATGCTCAGGAAGCATTTTTTGCAGTTACCATCGCTTATTTTACCTGGGATAACTTTGGTAATAAGTCCTCTTGTGGCTTTGATGGTTGATCAACTAAGGAAGCTCCCTAAGATGCTTCCAGGTGGTTTGCTTTGTAGCAATCAGGTGATCAAGAAATATCTCTCTCTCTCTCTCTCTGCGCGCGCATGCTCGGTGCATGCTTGGGCTGATCATTTATTCTTTTGTTTCAGACAAATGATGAGGCTTCTGAGATACTAGATCAATTTTGTAATGGAAACTTAAAGGTAAATCTATACTACAAACCTCCTTGACTTTTTCATGGTTGCAATGATGCCGCATGTTGTAAAAGAACAGAGCAAGTTAAAAATTTCCTAAGAGTATGTTGATAATTTCTTCCAATATCATAATAGCTTACATGTACATCTTTGGTTCTTGGAGCATGTGATTTGCCAAATATTGGTCCATAGTAATGAGACCCAGGGATTATAGCTGTCCTAAAATGCTTAAACAAAATACATTTCAACAAAAATAAAAATAAAAACCTTCGCACATAAGAGCTTTGTCTTCTATTTTCTTCAAATTATGTCACTTGACCAATGAGTACAAAGATATAATCTGTTGTTGTCATTTAAATAAGATATATTGTCTTCCATGCTATTTATCTAGTATTAAGGCTTTGGTGTACATTGGAAGTCTCTCCATCCATAGTGGCATTCATATAAAGAAGTTCAAGCTTGTCTGGCTTAGCTTTCATTGAGAGAATGTAGTGAGGGCTCCTTTTGGCATAGGATCCCTTGTTTCTCCTATCTAGCGCATTTTATCCATATTGGTTGGCTAAAATCTCATTGTGAAATGCAGCAAAGGTGTTGCCCTTATGCATAAAAAAACTCTCTCTGCATCTGGTACTTCTTGAATGATTCTTCATTCTCTGAGAGAAAGAGCTCAAGGGGACCCGGGGGTGTGCAAAATATCAACCCATCAGCATATCCTAACCCATGATTTTTGGGCCTATGGCCGTCAAGTTTAATTGTTTTAGAAGACATGATGTTTCTGGATTTCAATCATACAGTTATTTTTGGATGAGTGTCAAATTTGGGGTATGAGGAAATTCACAGGGGGTACTATGTTTGAGAGGGATAAGTTGATCATTAGTGGGCCAGGTGGTGCCAAAAAAAAAGCCAGACTGCACCATCCTTATCTACAGACAGTTCTCTCTCTCTCTCTATATATATATATATGTGTGTGTGTGTGTGTGTGCGCGCGCGCGTGTGCGTGCGTGCGTGTGTGTGCACGCGTGCAATTATGTGTAGATAGATAATAGAGTTAGAAATAAACGGGAGTCTTTTCTTTGTTATGGTGCAACTACATCATTTTCCCCAAGTGAGGCATTAACAGTGACATACACCATATATTTCTCCAAAAAATGTATGGTAAACTGATGTTCTTAACAATAAATATATTTTAAACTATATATATATAATATTATATAACTGAGTTCTTGAAATTGTAGTAATGATTTACAAACAAATGCTGATGTAGATTGTTTTATCCACCAGGTTCTTTTTGTTTCACCGGAGAGATTTTTAAATGCAGAATTCTCATCAAAATTGGGGGCTGTTCCACTAATATCACTTGTGGTGGTGGATGAAGCTCACTGCCTTTCTGAATGGTGATTTTAGTATATCACTCCTTCTTGGTTTTTGGAATTAGAATGTAGTGCATCTTTGTTTCAATAATCAGCTCATCTATCCTTCAAATTTGAATTGATTAGACCTGTGCTACTTTATGAAAGAAAAATTATTTATTTTTTCCTCCTTACTTTCATTTATATTAAATATGTTATTTGCTGGTAGTGTTGTCTATATTCATGCTGTAGCTTGAACGCAATAACAGGTCCCATAATTTTCGGCCTTCATACCTGCGGCTTAGGGCATCGCTACTTCAAACTAAGCTTAATGTTGCATGTGTCCTTGCAATGACTGCAACAGCAACCACCAAAACTCTGCATACTATTCTCTCTGCTCTACAGATTCCCCCTGCCAATCTTATCCAGATATCTCAAATAAGGGAAAACTTACAATTACATGTAACTTTGAGTGGGAATAGGCAAGTGTTTTTGTTCAAATTTAGCTTAATCTATTTTCTGTTTCTGTGATAGTATATACCTTGAAGGACCATTTTTAACATTTAACTTAAATTTGTAGAATGAAAGATTTGATGACGTTGATGAAGTCATCACCTTTAGTCAACATTTCAAGCATCATTGTTTATTGCAAGTTTCAGGTATCCGTCTCTCTCTCTCTCTCTCTCTCTCTCTCTCTCTCTCTCTCTCTCTCAATTTGTGACTATTTTATGCCTCAAATTACGTATTCGTACTTGGTAGGCATCATGGTTGACCCTGAAATTGATGTGCCATGGTATGTAGCATGAAAATTTCACTTCTCCCCCAAACGGATCGGAAAAAAATATCATAAAAAAGAAAAGAAAAACCAGAATATTGTAAGTGGTAGATTTTCTTTTTTAATAGGGCATACTATAAATTAATTTATCGGTACTCTAAAGTTATATACATCCTTTATGACTGAATTATTAGAATGCTCAGTTTGTTTAAATTTATTGTCTGATTGAAACATATTTGCTAAAAGTATGTAGAATATCATTATAAAAATCATATGATAAGCAAATAAAGTAAATATTCTTAGCCATTCCAAAAAAATAAATAAGTAAATACCTGTGGTTAATAAGTGATAAGATAATGTTGTATCTTGTGTGACTTAACAAGATGACTTATTTCATACTAACATTATTACAATAAGTCATCAAAACAGTATTTTGAATTAACACTGAAGAGTTATGACATGTGAATCTAAAGATTCAAATGGGTTTAGATGCAGGCTCTATGGGGAAAAGTTCCATTTCATGACTTCTCTTTAAAGAATTTTAGAAGAATCATGAGATTAAAAAAAGATAAAGTAATTTGCATGAACTAATGCAGTAGAGCAAAATTTATGTCACTCTAATACATCCATGCATTTAAAGAGGCGTTTAAAAGAATTTTCATAAATTTGGATTAAATACATGAAAATTTTGAAGACAAATTACTAATACAATCCATTTCCAGTAATTTCTTGGAAAAAACATAAAAGAACAAGAATACACACATGCCTTTATAAAGCTTACTTAAGCCGAAGTCTGTATAACATTTTCGATATTATTGATGAAAACTACACCAATTTGGTGTTTTAAGCATAAAAATCAGTTCTCAGGTGCACAGGAGACAAGAGAAGTGTTTCCCACACAAGAGAACCGTAAAATGGGTAAAAGAGATCTTAAATAGTGCTATCAATCGAGAATTTCAAATTATCAGTGATACCAGTCGATATCCATGAGATGGTCCAATTTCAGTCTGCATAGTACATACCGGTATCTTTTGAATAGTTGATACGTTGTACGTATCTGCCACTATTTAACACCATGCTGTTTGACCTTGATTTGTTGAATGCTGCATATGATCCTGATTTATAGAATCCTATATTATGATCTTGATTTGTTGAATGCTAAGTAATAAGGAACTCCTGTGGTCCTGCCTTGGTCTTTAGGGAGCTAAGCTAATACTTTTAGAATTTCTCAGGCTTAGTCTTTTGGGAGTCAGTACTTTTGGAACTTCTCAGGCCCAACCTGCCTTTAAACATTCTCTGTTTCCTCTTATGAGAAGTAAATTTTGCTGCCTTCCTATTCTCAAGGTTTAAGCTTCTTTTACACAGATTCTTTATTGCAAGGAAATAACGGCAAAGTTAATTTTAATGTTTTTTTCCTTGCCTACTGAAGACACTTTACATGTTTCCACCTTGTTGGAGGTTTCATCTCCTTATAAACCACCTTCAATTCTGTTTTTATAAGTTTTAAATTGGTCTTTATATCTTGTTTTTGCAGTCTGAAACAGATATGGTTAGCAAATATCTTTGTGATAACAACATCCCTGCAAAGGTTAGTATCTCATTGCAACTTCATATGGTCTAAACTAAATCCTTATTTTTTCCATATAAGCTACAGTAATTTTTGTGCTGCAATGTGATGTTATAAATTGATGTGATTATTGACTGCTTTATAGAGCTATCACAGTGGCATTTATGCAAAGGATAGAAGCCGCATACAAGAGTTGTTTAGTTCCAACAAGATTAGAGTGGTGAGCATATAGTCCTGTGTAGACTCTAAAAGGAAGCTGCTTCATATCTTAGATTGTAAATGTGGTCACCTTTTCATGGCATCTTGTCACATTTAAAAGACTGTAATCTTGCTCTTTTTTTTTTATATGTAAGGTTATAGCAACTGTAGCATTTGGCATGGGTCTTGACAAGAGCGACATTGGAGCTGTATGTACAAAACTCAAGCATATAAATCTTATTCTGTACATTTCAAATAAATCCCATAATTTTTTATTTAGGTTTGTTTGTCTTTTATGCATGGGATATGAAAATGGTGTTTACATTCTTAAAATTTACACATGTGAAACATTCAATGTTTGTGGTTTGATGTCTCAATAAAAAATTTGAATGGTTCAGACTAGAAATTTGGGGCCCACAGGAGTTGCAAAAATTAGAAGTCAATGATGGAATTTGATAATGTGACTTGTGCCAAGCGGAGATTGTACTGGCACCTTTCTAATTAGGGAGGTGTGAATGTTTTCTCAGATTCTTCACATGTGAGAGTTTTTCATATGAAGATGGTCCCATTTACACACCATTTTCAGACCTCATTTATGCATATGATACATAAATGAGCGCAAAAATACATGCATGCATAAACGTTCATGTGTAATGTTTACACATGGAAATGGGTGCAAACAAAAGAACCCTTTATGCATATTGCATCTCCATGTTTTTAAATGGTTCTTAGGTTGTATATTTGCATTGCAATATGTTAAATTCTCATCTAAATCAGCAATTTACTATCGCCATGCTAATTCTTGCGCTTTCTACAATGTGACTCCCTTCCAGGTGATTCACTATAGCCTGCCAGAAAGCTTAGAAGAATATGTTCAGGTGATTATTCTGTAACTATGAGCTAGTAGATTTCATAAAATGTTCGTGTTATGTACCTGAAGTTTAAAGAAATGAGATATAACTCTTATGCAGGAGACTGGACGTGCTGGTCGGGATGGGAGATTGTCTTACTGCCATCTCCTTCTAGACGATATCACTTATTTCAAGCTTAGGAGTCTTTCATTCAGGTGCCAAAGTTCTTGTATGATACTTTTCTGTTGTCTTCATTTGAAGATTTTCAATGCATATGAAAAGATGAGGGGCTTACAAACAGATGTATTGGCAGTGATGGTGTAGATGAATACACAATAAACAAATTGCTTAGTCAAGTTTTCGATAACAACATGAAGTTGCCGGGGAACATTTGCTCCTTGGTCAAAGAATCAGCAGTTCAAAAATTCGATTTGAAAGAAGAGGTCCTTTCTGTTTGTTTCTGTTAATTCGATCTTCTCATTTGTTTGGGTTTTGCTTCGAAGCTATTTTCTAGTTGCTTGCTCAGCTCTTTTGTGTTGAACTTTTGTTCTAAACAAGTTCTCAATAGTTGTAATAATTCTAATGTTCCATCTCAATGAACTGGCAGAATTTATGCATATATGAGTATTCTCCTTTTTTGGTTAATGTTAATGTTTTGGCAGAAAATCTATTCAGTTGTCGCTTGGTTTTTTGTTGAAAATTTAATTGGAGTAGCTTGTACTTGTATCAGGTCATGCTCACTGTTTTAACATATTTGGAGTTGGGCGAAGTGCAGTACTTAAGACTACTACCACAGCTAAATGTCACTTGCAGTTTGCATTTTCACAAGGTCAGCAGGCAATTTATATGCCTTCATTGGATGCATAATTAATATCTTTTATCTTAATCTGTCAATCAGTTTTGAGGATCTGAGCTGTCTGTTTGATATTTCATGAATATGGGATGTCTTACTTCAAAGTTCAAACCAAGGATATAGCTATGTACCGGTGTACTCAAATTTACTTTACCATCCATGAGAATCTGGAGACAACTTTACCATCCATGAGAATCTGGAGACATCCAATGGCATTTCACTAAGGGCCCTCTAGGCTACATTATATAGGGTTTTTTTTGGAATAATAACAATTGGCTTTTCAGGTTGCTACAAGAGTAGAAGGTTTCATCCATACTGCTCTTGAGATATAATATTTTTTCCAACTTCACTATATTCTTTAGTTTTAATGCATTAAGATTCTCGAAATTAATCTACCTGCAGACATCCCCAGCATCACTTTCTAGCAAAGATATTGTGGTTGCGACAATTCTGAAGAAGTACATCTTCTATCTGGTTTGTCTATAGAACCCTTCTTTGTGTTATGGTACTGTAGAAAAATTATGTCTTCTTAATGACCTTTTCAGCTCTGAAGCTAAGCAAGGTCATCATGTGTTTGATATTCCTTCCATAGCAAATTGCATCAGTATTACAACCAGTGAACTAATCAAGTCACTTGCAGAAACTTAAGGTACAATCAGTCCACATATTACTACTATGAGACTTACCATATTTTACTTGCAGTAGAATTTGAAACTCTGTATCGTATTTCCCTCCATTAATTGACAATGTTTTGTTTTTCATTGTGCTAAAATTGGAAGTCGTTGGGAGAAATAACTTATGAGCTGAAGGACCCTGCCCTTTGCTATACAATCTTGAAAAACCCGAAGGATTTCTGTTCCCTTGCAACACACATCACAAGATGGTTATCTGAAGTTGAAAGATGCAAGGGGCATGGTTTTATCTTATTAAACTTTTTAGCAGAAATCCATATTTCATTAAAACAAATTATTGGAATATCTTTATTCTGATTTCAAATTCCACTTTTTTTCCAGTTCTACTGGCGCTAGACGTACAAAATCCTGTGTGAACCAACCATTTTGGGGGGTGAAATCTTAAAAATAGTAGTCAGTACTCTAGTCTTTTAATTATTGGTTTAATTATTGATTTCCTATCATATGACCATTGCTGAAGATGGGGCCCTCCATTTAGTAACCTCCATGGTTTAAAAACTCGACCGACACGAGTTGTATCACCTAATTAGCAAAGTTTTTGGCCATCACCGATGTTGATTTTAAATGGGTTTTATCTGAAGCCATAAATGTACAGTTTTTTGAAAATCCTTTTTTCTTTCTTTTTTTTATCCCCAAATGTGAACTTTGATTAATGAAAAGAATAGTGTATAAGAGATGCATTGTAGAAGGACAAAGTAAGGTAACTACAAGCTAAACATGAAGAACCAAGGACCAATAAAATAAGCCAAGGTGATTCTCTATCTGGAAGAAAAACCGAACTGTTGACTATCGAAATTATATTTTTACTGCCTTTTTACATTTGTTTATTTATTTACATCTTAAACACCCTGAAAACAATTTAGAATGAAGATTAACAATTTTCTTAATATTTTTGTTTCTTTAGAAAGGGCCAAAAAAACAATAACGCGGCATATGTAATGGTTTTGGCTTTGGGTGATACAATGTCTACAGCCCTGTTTTAAAACCATGGTAAGCTGTTTATCTGGTTTCTACATCATGGGATAGGATGTCCTGATATTTCCCCTGGAGGATGATAATTGTAGCTTTATGATTGGAAGCTTTCAAGTTACAATTGATCATATGAAGCTACAGGTTTATGTTCTTTTTTTTTTTTTAATTTTTTATGGTAGAAGTACTGGTTTATGTTAAACCAGAGCAAAGCTAGATGATTTGGATGGTTATTAGAGAGATATCAAAAGGGATGGTGAGGGATTTTAGATTGGATGATTATTAGAAAGATATCAACAGGGGTGGTGAGGGATTTTAGATTCAGTGGTCCATATTATTGGACCCTCTGAATTAAAGGCACCCACCGAAAATCCTGACTGGCTTCCATGCAGGATTCCTATAGGAAAAAGTCTCCCCATAATATTTATCACTTGTTTCAGTAGTTATGAATTATGATGGTTATATATTTATTCATTTCATACAATGTTGAACAGGTGAGGAAATTAGATGCAGTCTTTAGTGCTGCAATGTTCGCTGCAAAAAAGTGTGACAGAACAGGGGGGTGTATAAACTCCCTGCACTCCTCATGTTTGCAAAGAAAAATCTTGGTTTACTTTGGTGAAAATAATGATGCCTCTCCAACAGACTTGTCAAAAATGATGGCACAGAGCAGGTACAGGAAATTTCTTTTTCTTTATTTATTGGTGGATACATTACCGCAAAACTCAAGTGGATGTGTCTTTGCTTTTATATGGTTTTAAAATTATTTTACTCAACTATACTGATACAACCTCCATTCATTTTTTCAGTCCATTTTTACGAGCAGATATAAAGGTGAGCAAGTGCTGCTATTTTCCTTTTAAACTTGAAATTGAATTTACTATGATTTGAAGTGCCTAGTGATACTCTTTTGGTGTTACAGGTGTTTTTGCAGAGTAATTTGCATGTCAAATTCACGCCTAGAGCAGTAGCAAGGATAATGCATGGCATCCCTAGCCCTGCATTTCCTTCAGCGGTTTGGTCCAAAAGTCATTTCTGGTATCTTTCAACTAATTATCTTTTTCATTCAAATGAATATGACCCCATGTCTATGCAAGAATGGTTACCATCTCTGGCAAGTTGTTAATGTTTCAATGTCCGTGCTGAGATCCTCGTGGAAAAAATATATAATATTACATCCATCTCTGGCACAAAGCCACATAGCATTGCCAGCATACTTCAGTTAGGATATTACTTTCCATACATTATGCCTGACCCTGCTGAAAAAACAAAAGACTAAGCATCATGAAATTGAGGCTATGTATATTTTTCAAGGACTGATGCTCTATATCATTTGGTTCAGACTCTGCACAGACTTGGTCCACCTTTCAGTGGTTGAGACTGCCTTCCTATTTGATCCGTCTGTGGATGTGCATGTTGTTCGAAGGATGTCATCACCATGTGATCCTAGCCATCTAAATGAAGAATTTTAGGCAACAATATTCATTCAACTGTAGAAGTCAAATAGTCAGATGACTGGTTATCTGATGGAGTAGATTTTAGTTTTACTTCATGTTGAGTGTGGGCCCCACCACACAGATGATTTGTGCAACTTTCATGATCTTAGATACCAGCTCTTTTCAAAAGGGTGTTGATGACCCTATTCAACAAGGTGCTGGAATTTTTAGATAGGTAGCAATTAATGACTTCTTGTGAACTGAACTGTGAAGTCTCCCTGTGCTGTTAAGTGCATTAATAACCCTTTTCCTCAAAGAACTGGATTATCCACTCTCCAGTTCATTCCGTTAACCTCCCCCACCCTGCAAACAATAGATAATCAGGCATTTTGTTTCATATGCTCTTTTTTATATTTGCTGTCTAATCTAATTTATGTTTTGGGAACATCGACATATTACTTGAAATTTCAGATCAATATTCAATATTATTGATAGTCTTTCAGATTAATTACATGACCTTATTTTCTTGCTCTTTTTTTTTTTTTTGCCAAAAACTAAGTTAATGGTAATGTTTTCTTGGCAGGGGGCGGTATTCCCAGGTAGACTTACCAGTTGTCATGGAGGCAGCTACTATGGAGCTAATGAATTTTACTGGAAAGGCAACACAGTGACAGCATGTATGTTCTGTATGATACATGTAAGGATATCCTGTTGATATTGAATTCTTATTGACTTGATTTATGTAACACTTCTCCAAAATGCAACTTTATTAAATTTGTGTTGTTCCTTGCAGAAACAGGTGGTCTATAATTTAGTGAAGATAAATATTAAATTGGGATTATGTGCGGGCCATGGGCTGGGCAGAAGCTTGTTCAAGCCAAGGATGTGTTAAAGTTCCCTTCTCATTAACAGTAGTTCTTTAACTACGTGTAGGTGTAGGTTATTGGGTTAGATATTAAGCCCAAACATAGCCCTATGTAGATTACAATCGGATCTTGCCCTGCAATGCCTAGCCAATGTCCCATTACATGTACAATGATAACCAAGCAAAATGCTTGTCTTCTTTTGAGAGAGACTTTCCAGAGATTTATGCAAGATATAGTTTATGCAGTAAAGCTCGTGGGGCTCATTTATATTATGTGCATGTCCTCAATGGAAACAGTGGAGCGAAAAATAAATAAATTAAGCTCCATCATATTATTATAACCCTTGATTTAACAGCCTTAGAATTTAATGACATCTTAATTGTAGATTTTTCTGAAATTCAAACCAATGGGAGGTGAAGGTAAAATGAGTGTAAAATTAACCTTGATGCTAGGTCATAAGATGGCGAGAGTATCAAAGGGGATGCATTGATCAAAGATAGGCACAAATGGGTCTCAGAGAGATGGACTCCACATGTGGAGAACAATTACATTATATCAGACAAAGAGAAACCTGTAAACCTGAACATGGTGCCCACATTCTCTCATCACATTTAAATACTTTCCAGTTGTCAAAATCACCCCTGCAGCATTTGTAAGGAAACTGGGAATGCCATCCTTGAGGCTGTAATGCTGTTGCCAGTACTTGGCATCGTAATCCTGAGTGAGACTCTCCTATAAAATGCAAATCATCATGCTTTTAAAGTCAGCCGAATTTCTATCATGACACAGAGGTAATGGTTGGTTTGCTGGACTCGCTGTAGGATCAGGTTTGAATTTCAGGTCCACCCAATAATTATGTTTGCCCAAGCATAGATTCAATAAAATTTCTGTTGAGATACACCCCAGCCAGGGTACAGGCTCAGGAGCACTAATGGCAACAATGATTCAGGCATGGGCCTAAATTTCAGACCTGATTACCAAAGAGGCATACTGCAACCCAGACCAAAACCCAAACAACTGCCATTCCTATAGTTCATATTAAATACCTTTTGCAGTGATTTGTTCTCAGCAATGAAAAAAAATTCACCATATGGATCATCAATTACCCCTTCATACAACCACCTACAAGAGTATAATGGATTGTTCAGCAATGAAATTGACTAAAGCACAGCAGATCACATAATGGAAAACACCTTAATGAGTACGTATATGAGATCGGGAATGGTCAGTACCGAATGTTTGATTCAATGAACCATGACATTAGGATACTCGGACATGCTGGTATAACTTAGTGGCTCTAAGAAGTTAATATATTAAGGCAATACAGTGGTTAGTTTTATAGTGGCATTGATTTGCTGGGTGAAAGGATGAAATGACTCCAAAAATTTGAAGCTAAGGTTTTAAATTCTGCTGCTGGTCTGTGATGATCGGGAGCACACACAGACACACGTGCACGCACATAGAGATGCTTTTTTTCTTTTCTTAAAGTTGGAGTGATGTTCATCATCGCTTCCATGCAGCTTATGGAAGGATCACTTAACACATAGAGCACCAAATTACAAATACATAGCAACTATTTATAACTTAACAATAATAGTACAATGAAATTAAGAAACCAGAAAGAATAATAATGACCAAGGGGTAGGGTCTTGGGACCAAGAGGGCAGCAAATTCTGAAAGATTGCATGGAGTTTCAAGATGATTTGAACCCCTTTTTATCATCATTATCCTTCTCCATTGCTTGCTGGATAATTATGAAAACCCAACGGATCTGATTCGTAAATTATCAAACAACTCCGGCTCCATCATCATACTGATAATTCTCATGTAGTATTGATCATCAATCTCGTATTGTTCACCACCGTCCTAATATGTATCCATATTGACGAGTACAAGAATTTTTTTATTTTTATTTTTATTATTATTATTTTTTAATCATATTGGTAGTTGCCCCCTCTAGTTCTAAGTTTAGATAATGGCAACTCCTATATATGTTTGTATCAGTTAGCCACTATGATGCACGGATACTTCAAAATGGGCAACGTATTGTGTCGTATCGTACCCGATAATTCACTTTTTATATGTAAAATCCATGTCCCTGCCGTGTCTGTGGCGTGTCTTTGCCGTATCTGGGCATCATAGGTTAGCACATATCATTCTGTACAAGTACATGCCAGTCATGTCAATCTGTGCCCGTCCTGGATGGTCACGTGGCCATGTCACTTTGCAGTAGATCTTTTTTTTAGGATTGTGGTCCTAGACTAGTACCAGCACTGACCGGTAGCTAGTCAGCTCACCCTAGTCGACTCAGTGGCAGAAGAAACAAAACCATAGCTGAAACAGAGATGGTTGTTCTCAAAATGCAGTAGGTGTAAATGTAGGGAAAGTGGAAATGGGGGCGAGGTTCCAAAGTGGGATGGGAAGAAGGAACAGTTATGTAACATTTCTATGATAAGGACAATAGTTGATGATATAAGTGTAACCTATTTTTTGTATAACTATCCTAATAAGCCAGAGGTTTAAACAGAACCCTTCTAGTAAATGCAATATCTAAAACTCAGACAAAAATAATAAATAAAAAAAGAGGTCTCGCATCAGAATCCAAGGAGTGGCATATTGTGGAAGTATTTGACATGGTTATTTCATCCACTTAAAGCAATCCATGTATTTGGGATGGAAGGGTGGCAATTACCTCTCTAATATGCATAGGTATGGAGAACTAGCATGTTGAGTCATCTTCTCCAACAACGACCTCATGGCATTATCACCAGACATTGCCTTGGCCTAGGCTGCACAATAAATCATAACAATACAAGACAAATTAACCAAAATGAAAAGGTACGCATCAAAATGATCTTCAGATAATTGATTGCCAAGAAGATAAATAATATGATGATTGATGAATCAATGACTTAAACTATCAATAACATCATGTTGAACTACAAGCTCAACAATGATATAAAGCCCAACTTTCCTTAATTAAAAATTAAAACTCAAGAACTTGATGAAATGAAAACCCAACAGTTATATAGCAAAAATGCCTTCATGCAGTAAATGAGGTCAATAACAGCAACCCTCTGAACAAAGCATGAAAGTGCACACTGATTGACTTTCCAAATTTCCTGACCAGAAGGTTTGCAATAAAACAAATAATAACAGGGAAAGGACAGCACTTGACACATGCATCTGAAGTAGTCACTAACCTTGCTATCCATAAAGAATATACAAACCCTGAACCAGCTGGGTACTGCCATGGAAGGGCCACATCTCACCATTCGGGTAATATTTTCAAAGGAGCTGCAAATGGATCCGCTGGTTCACCAATCATTGACGGTTCTAGAACCGCTAGACCTAAAAAATTAAACTGACTGGATAGCTCAAACCAATTTGATGCAGTCAACGGAAGCTAATCCGATTGATTATGGACCCAATGAACCCCGATCTTCAATCAAACAGTTAATCAAATGTAAATCAAGGAGAAACAGTATCTTGTGCTAACCTTGATCCCAAAATAAACTGTTAAATTTCTCATCAAACCAATGAGAGATAACTCAAAACCAAGTGAAGAAGAAACACACGCGCGCACACACAAAAAAAAAAAAAAAAAAGGTGCAACAATGCAACTTCAATTCAATTAGTATTTAAAAAAAAATAAAACTGCTCGCAACGTTCCATTACATGCCTTTAAATAGACTCAAAGGGAGAGAACATAATTAAAAAAAACAATCCTAGATTTAATCTTAGCCTTCCATCTTATCTCTAAACAATGAAATCCCTAAATTATAGTCCTCCTGCTATTTCTCAAAATATGAAAGATAACAACAGAACTCTATTGATAACTTGGAGTTCCTGTAAGACCACTTACCTTCCCACTTGCTATCATTGTGGAGTATATGATATCTCAATCAATCACAATCCTATTTTTTAAGAAATTTCTTAACAAAGATTCCAATAAAGTAAAGGTTGTCAAAACAATCACATTAGGGAATCAAGAGAATTTGCACACATCTGGAATAATGAAGTCCACGGACTCTTTTGAAGTGGTTTTTATCAGTGGCCCCACTTGATGGCTTCCATATATGTGGGCTTGCTGAGCGTATTTGGGCCTGTTGGAGAGGCCTAATTGGGTGCTCATTGACCAGTTGTGAATCCTCTTTAATTGAACAAATTTCAAATAAGATCTAGACCCATATTGACTGATCAATCACATGGTTCATTGGATAAGCCATACGCACCTGCATAACAATTGAATGACTTCTACCCACTAAGTATATACTGTGGATTGGACTTTTTCTAAACATCAATTTCAATCCTTAAAAAACCACTTTTCATCACAATGTACAAGTCCGACGACTTGATTTTTCAGTATAGTGTGTTCCTAATAGGTGTGAGCCCAGGAGCAGAATAATAAATTAATCATGCCATGCGTACGGAGTCGGATTGACAATTTAGATGTCTAGGTCTAGCAATTGTTCCTTTCCCTGATAGTCAAATTAAACATTTCAAAGGGTGGAATTAACATGTGATGATTAGATGAAAAAGATAAAACAAAACTTTAGCATTAACTCCATGGGTAATAGGAACATTAAAAAAAAAAAAAAAAACCCTCCAAGGGTAATAGGAGTTGACAAAGAAGATACTACCTGGCTCTGTAAGAGGTTAAGAACCCCTGATCCCATTAAATTGTGAGCAGAAGCCTTCTCTATCACAGTTGATAAAGTATGCATAGGTCCCACCATTGGCTAGCACACATAGTAAAAGCAGCACATGTCTGTTAAGTGGGCATACAGAAAACCATTAACAAGAGAAGGTAACGTTAAAATGGACTACCTGACAGTAGAACCATAATCCTTGAATAGAAAGCCTTCCAAGTCGGAATTGGTGCTCCAACTGTGCTACCATGGCCTCATAATCCTGCCAAAAGGAAATGATCAAGAAGTTGCCAGGATCTTGCAAAAGTAAATCCATAATAACTCCACCTCCAAACCTATAAACAAAAATAAATAAATAAATAAACAAGAATGAAATACTCCAGAAAGAAAAGTCCTAATCTATTGAGCCACTGCCTACAAATGGACAGTTTAGAGAGAGAGAGAGAACTGACGACAAACTACATTCAACAGAAAAAGGTCAAATACTGAATGGATAAGATATTCATATGTGGGAAATTCCTGAGGTATAGACATCAGCGATGGGACCCATTAGATTAATAGTGTAGAACTGGAGATCACCAAAACATGGGCTCCATATGTGCATACTCCAGTTTGAGCATAAGCATATTCTCAGGCCAAGAGTATGACAGGTTCTTAATCCCTATCCGTTTTCACTTCCTAATACTCTTGTGGTCCAATAAACACCACCAATTTCTCTTCAATGAAAATAAGGTTAGCCAAGACCTTTGGAAACCAAATGATGTGGAACGATTTAGATTACTTGGTATCACACTTACATGAAATAAAAGCAAAAGTAAGGTTTCCAATGGGACTTAACGGTTAGCAAACAAATTATTAGCTTGCTTCTAGTCTAATAAAATTATGAAAGCTGAAGGAAAATTAAATATATTTGACAAATTGAGACAAAAGAGGTAAATTTCAGCAACCAGCTAAACTTGACTAAAGAATTGTCCCCACAAAACTGAAAATTCTCTAAAATCTTTTACAATTTACATGAGACAACATTATCCTTTTCATACCTAAACAACCACACTTTGTTTCAAGAAAAACCAAAATTTAACATAGGTATATGAATCAAAGATAGAAGTTTTAGATACTGCTGTTATAGAAGCAAGAAGGATGTTGCTTCCATGGATGCAAACAAGCATATCAGAGTCAAGGAATCTTGGGGAACTACAAAAAAAAAAAATATATATATATATATATTTTTTATGTTAAATAAGCTTCATGAGCCACAGAAGGTGATTGTTTATGTTTTCTTGGTAAGACCTAAATATTCTGACAAAGTGATGCCCACTCAACCTTTAGGGTTTGGCATATTTTCTGCAGTGTCTCATTCTCTCTATCATGAGCATGAAAAATGTTTTAAAAACAAAAAAATTATTTTACATAGTTGGGAGTCGTGTGTGCTATGTTACCCCTCAAAAGTCAGCAAAGTGGTGAAATAGTCTCCCGCTACTCCGGGATGTCTGAAATTCAATGTTTATAGCGCTGGCCGGACCGGCTGGTATTGGAGTTCTTCGTATCAACAGTGGGGAGGTGTTGATTGCTTTTTCCTTTTGGGCTCATAGATTCAAACAAATCCAAGAGATGGCTATTTTAGATGCTCAGACAATCTTTTATCTTTTATTTCATGATATGCTGTTGACAGTAGAAAGAGATTTGTCCAATGCTAATATCCTGGGTTGCTGGCTTGTCTGAGGCCTGTGAAATTACAGTACTATCTAAATGAGATCAGATCGGTCTTCTTTAATTCAGGTGGGCAGTTAACAAAATTGTGGGCACACAGGAGAAGCAAGGGGTTGATAGGGATGACCCATTTATGGGGCCTCTGCTGTAGTTTTCATTTTCTACTGTTCTGTTTTGTATTTGTTTTTGCGGTTCATAATAAGTCACTTACTTCTACTATAGTCCTGTTTAAGTTAGTTGTCCCTGTCCCCATTCTTGATTCTTCTTTATCAATGTAAGTTCCTGGTTACCAATAAAAAAATGAAAAAAAAAAAAAGAAGTGTTATAGCTTCTCTTTTTTTTCTCATATGAGGATCAGAAGGACATTTCTCGTTCCATATATCAAGCATCACTTACAAAAAAATTCACTCAAACCTGTAATTAAAATTAAATGACAATAAAAATAATAATCACAGAAAAACCTACTAAAAGGAGAGCCCTTATTGCTGCTGCAAAAGCATGATTGACCAAGCCATACTTGAAATGTGACCTTGACTCAACAAACTGGGTAATTGCCAAAAAGTTCTCACATAGAGGGAATATCCGCTTTGTCATTTCCTGGATTAGAAAGTTCAGTAAGTTCAGAACAGCATAAAATGCAGCTAAATTTATGGACCATGTTTTTTGCTTCACCTGCAGTGCTAAATCCGTAGATGCATCAATCTGAAAGGTAACGAGACCTTCCTTCCCACGAACCATTTTTGCAGAGATATAGCGTCCCTCAATTCCAACCAATGCCGATAGCAGATCATCGATGACTAGGAGCTCCTGTTTTTTCATGAAAACATTCAAACCACACCCAAATAATGAAACATGAACAGGTCGTCGAATATGTTATTTTTTAAAAGAATGCAGTGAATTCAAAGCAGCAAATCACACTAAAATAAATAAATAAATAATGAAATCAACTTATGTTGTGTGAATAATAAGGACAATTATTATTAAACCATCAATCAAATCAAATATGCAGATTTCTTGCAGTAAATTAGGCCACTACCCACAGAAAATTGTAATAAGAACGTAGAGCTGATTAGACCAAGATACATTAAATTAAATGTCCTTACAAAATAGAGATTGTATGATTACAAGCAATAATGGCCTGCATGGCCTATACAGTATACATATGTCACTTTTTGTATCATGATAAGTATAAATTGTTTTATTTTTTGCTGCTTCATTTTCTAAAATACTATGGAAATCTATTGTGATACAGCATCTTATCATGATTTAAATACTTTCTACTATTAGCAAGAAAAAATCTTTCTCATGATGCACTCATCGTAGTTTTTTTTTTCTTTTTCTTTTGAGAACCACAAATTTTTATTACTCAGAAGAAAACAACCGCAAAAAGGCCTGTGCAAAACACAGGCTAGCTGAACACATCAAGCACCTATTCTAGATAACCAATTCATCTAAAAAACACTACAATCAAAAGATTCAGTATAGCGTAAAACTCCTTCCTTTGCAAGACCTTCCACCACAGCCTACGAAGCACAGATACTTCCAAATAAGCAACGTATTGTGTCTGATACTTCACTTTTTATGTGTAAAATATGTGTCACTGCCGCATCTATGCTGCTGTATCTGGGCATCACAGGCCACAGCATTAGCCTCCATTAAGATGTGATGAAAAGAAGCACCTAGCTATTTCGAATATCCTGCACCTCCTCCACCAAGCCTGCCAATCTCCAAGTATGGGATGTCAGATGTCTTCCCTTGATGCCTATCATTCGTAGCTTATCATTCGTAGCAAGCACAAGAGATTTTGGATTGTAATTTTGTGTCCTTTCATTGGAGATTCTCTCCCATTATATAGAATACAGATGCCTCATCAAAGGCTACAAATCAGCTCATTAAAGGCTACAAATCAGCTCTACAAATCTAATTACAATCTAATTAAAGAAAGAGTATTAGACTAAATCTAATTACAATCTAAATTAAGGAGGGAAGGAAACTGTGCAAATATTTGACCAAATCCAACGAGATTGGATTTCACCATATTGGGCCCAAGTGGGCCTGAGCCATCTTGTATTTGACACCCCCCCTCAAATTGATGCTGGGGAATCCACAAGCATCAATTTGCTAACCAAGAACTGATGGTGAGGTCGCGGAAGTCCCTTCGTGAGGATATCAGCATTTTGAAGATCAGAAGAGATGTGAGGAAGGCTAATGACATCACGCTTGTATTCGTCGTGTATAAAATGACAATCAATCTCGATGTGTTTAGTGCGTTCGTGGAAAACTGGATTGGCAATAATACGAATTGCACTAGTATTGTCTGCATAGAGAGGAGTGGCACCAGCAGCAGGAAAGCCGAGATCGGAAAGCAACCTGCGAAGCCAGAGAATTTTTGAACAAGCAGCAAACATGGCACGATACTCGGCTTCGGTGGAAGATTTTGAGACCTTATCTTGTTTCTGACATTTCCACGAAATCAAGCTGTCTCCCAGATACATGCACCATCCTGTGGTAGAGCGACGAGTATCCGGACAACTAGCCCAATCAGCATTTGAGTATGCTTTGAGTGTCAGGGAATTGTTGGCCGGATAGAATAATCCACAGGTTGGTGTCCGAATTAGATATTTAATAATACGTCTGACTGCAGCCAAATGAAGATGTCGAGGATCAGTCATGAATTGACTGACTAAATTGACTGCATAAGAAATATCAGGATGAGTTATCGTCAAGTTGATCAAGCTGCCAACGAGGCGACGATAAAGTGTAGGATCAGAGAGAGGATCCCCACTGTCTTGCTGAAGTTTAACATTGACTTCAACTGGAGTATCAACGGGAGCAGATCCTTGGAGTCCAGCCATTTCAATTAATTCAAAGCATATTTATGTTGATGAAGTACAATGCCTTTTGCAGATTGATGAACTTCAAGACCTAGAAAATAGTTCAGAGGACCAAGATCTTTCATGTGGAAAGATTCATGAAGAGAGGCCTGAAGGTGGTGAATCATATCTGCATCGGTACCTGTAATGATGATGTCATCCACATAAACAAGAAGAACAGTTATCCCCGTAAAAGTATGATGAAGAAACATGGATGGATCATATGGACTAGGATGAAACCCCAAGTGGCGAAGAGCATTGTGGAACTTTTCAAACCATGCCCTGGGGGCTTGTTTGAGGCCATAAAGAGAACGCCGAAGTTTGGCAACTGCACCGGTGATGATAGATGAAACCCCCTGAGGAAGGCGCATATAGACATCTTCTTTGAGATCGCTATGGAGAAATGCGTTCTTTACATCCATATGGTAGAGAAGCCTGGATTAGGATGCCGCGATGGCAAGAATAGTCCGAATAGTTGTCATCTTTGTTACAGGAGTAAAAGTCTCCTCATAATCAATACCATATTCTGTCGATTACCCAGAGCGACAAGACGGGCCTTATACCTATCTAGAGTTCCATCAGCTTTAAGCTTGATAGAATAGATCCATTTGCAACCAATTGGCTTAACTGAAGGAGGACACGGAACGACATCCCATGTATGATTTTGCACAAGAGCATCCAATTCATCCTGCATAGCGTTGTTCCAACATTCATGCTGCACAGCCTGAGAGTAGGAGTTCGGAATAGATGTAGAAGACATGGTGGCCATTAAGGAAGTGTGGGTAAACCCATAACGAGTTGGAGGTACTGAAATCCGAGATGATCGACGGAAGGGAGGGTCTCCAGTTGGACCAGATGTAGTTGGGCGACCGTTAGGGGGACTATCTGTGTTTGTCGTATTACTCCGCCTATGATACACGAATTGAGGATCAAATTTAACAAATGGAGTTTTGTCCGAAAAACCAGGTAAGGAAACAACAGATGGGGACTCGATAGACTCAAGATATTGCTGAAAAAAATATTGATTTAAAAAAAAAAACAACATTACGGGAGGTACGAATGCGCTGTATTTGAGGATCATAACAAAGAAACCCCTTTTGATGACTAGCATATCCTAGAAATGTGCATTTAGCAGATTGGGCAGTAAGTTTGTTACGCTCAGAAGGAGGTGAATGTACAAAACACACCAATCCAAAAACATGAAGAACATCATAAGACGGTGTAGTTTTGTATAATTGAGCATAAGGACTCTCACTTTCTAAAGAAAAGGAAGGCAATCGATTTATAAGGCGGACAGCAGTGCTAAGAGCTTCTGTCCAAAAACGTGTAGGAACAGAGGATTCAATAAGAAGAGAGCGAGTAACATCAAGGAGATGTTTATTTTTTCTTTCAGCGACCCCATTTTGCTGAGGGGTATAAGGACAAGATTTTTGAGAAAGAATTCCTTTTTGTTGTAAAAAGGTTTGAAACTCTGTAGACACATATTCACCTCCCGAATCAAAACGTAAAACTTTAATACAAGTAGAAAATTGATTCTCAACATATGCTAAAAACAGTTTGAAAACATTAAAGACATCAGCTTTAGAATGCAGAAAATAAACTCATGTAAATCTACTATAATCATCAATAAATGTCACAAAATATTTATAATGAGCATGAGACAAATGAGGAGCAATACCCCAAACATCACTATGAACTAAATCAAAACATTGAATGCTAGTAGAAGTGGAGACAGAAAAAGGAAGAGTTTCACTTTTTCCCATCTTACATGTAGCACAATCAAAGGAAACAAACTTAGAAAATCCTATTAAGTTTAACAATCCAGAATTAACCATGTGAGACATGGTTTTAAAATTGGGATGTCCAAGCCTACTATGCCATAATTGACAATTATTTTGAGTTGAAAAACAAAAATCATTTGCTGAATTATTCCTAATTGGAGTAGATAGATCAAGAGAAAACAAGCGTCCATGTTTAGGCCCCCTCGTGATCTCCTTCCCTGACATTTGGTCCTGCATAACACAACCAGAGGAAGAAAAGGAAACATTATAGTTGTTTTCAACAAGTTGTCCAACAGAAAGAAGGTTTGAAATTAAATTGGGACAGTGATAAACATTCTTTAAGGGCAAGATACTGGAAATATCTCCAATGGCAGTGATAGGAAGATGTCCGCCATCGGCTGTTTGAACATGAGCATTGCCAGTATATTTTGTCAAGCTAGAGAGTTGTGCACTGGAATGAGTCAGGTGATTTGATGCTCCGGAATCAAGATACCAAATGGAAGAAGGGGTTTTAGATTTACCTGTGATGCCAAGTGCAGAAAAAGCATTGACGATCATTTGTTGAACTAATTCGGGAGTGAGAGCAGGGGAAGACGAACCAGGCTGTGAAGGCACAGATGTGGACGCAGCATCAGCAGGAGAATAGTCTACTTGGGCAGCATAAGCATTGGGAGACCGAGTTTGTGGACGGCGGCGACATTCAGTAATGATATGTCCCTTCTTCTTGCAATAATTACAGAACTTCTGGTTGCATTGAGTTGCAAGGTGTCCATATTTTTTACAAGAGTAACATTGTACTTTCCTCATATCACGAGTCTGAGGAGTCGGAGAAGACTGTGAGATCTGAAGAGACTGAGTGTTCCCTTTAGCAGAATATGCAACAGGATAGGTTTCAGTGTGCTTTTGTTCCAGATGGGCTTTTGTGCGAATGCGTTGTTTTTCTCGCAAAAGCTCATTCAAACAAACATCCAAAGATGGTAATGGGCTCCGGCTCAGCAGAGATGATGTTACAGTCTCATACTTGGGAGTCGGGACGCAATTTCACCAAAAACTGGTCCCTGTGACTTGAGGCTTGAAGTTCTTGTATAGTTTTAAGAATATGGTTCGGAACAGAAGCATATTTAATCCCATCGTATTCACTCCACAGATTGTGGAAGCTAGAATAGTAGTCCTAAATGGTCAAGGTGCCTTAACGGTATTCTGCAATTTCACACTTAAGTTGAAATTGTCGTGCAGAATTATCTTGATGATAAACTGTCAACAAGTAATCCCACACTTCCTTGGAGGTTGTCTACGGTTTGAGATTCAGAATCAGATGAGGTTCCACAGCCCCAAGAATCCAGGTTTTAATTTTAGCATCTTTGGTATTCCAAGTAAAGATCTTTTTATCATCCTCTGTGGGCTTGGGATCAGAACCAGAAACAAATCCCCATAATTCCTTGGCCTCAAGGTATAATTGAAATTGAAAAGCCCATGCAGGATAGTTTTTACCATCAAATCGAATCAAATTAACTTCAGACTTCTCCATTTAGAACCAAACAAAGAGAAGTAAAACACAAAAATATGTGCAACAGTGCAGAATCAACAGACAGAGAGTCTGTGAATAAAATGGCTCAAAAAATTGGTCTAGGCGACCCTAAAACTGGAGGTTGATTCACTGCGTGGGGCCCACTGTTTGATCAGATGGATGATTAGATCAAGAAAGTGCAAGTAGTAAGTAGTATCAAAATGTCTTTCCAGTAATGCAAGTTTCACTAAAATCCATCCACAATCGAAGATTTTGTACGGCTGCGATCAAATTGATTTGATAAAACTGGAAAATCACAAGTGGGGTCCAAAAGCCTACCTCTGATCCCGAAAAAATGTTGCAAAAATCACCAAAATCATAAGTAGTGATGGTCGACCATGGCTGTAGAATTTCCTGAAGAAGTCATGATGATCGCAAGTGGGCCACTGTTGATCATATCGTGACAGAAGACCTTCTGCTTTCAAAAAACACAGATTACTGATCTGGTTGATGTCACAATCACAGATCCCTGATCTGTGTGTTTCTAAAACACAAGATTGAGTCTCCCAAGATCAATGAACTTCTGGAACTAGATTCCTAAGAACAGATCCTTGATCTGTTTTGTTGCACAAGAGAGAAGAATGTCTCTCTGATAGAGTCCTTAAGGTTTTCGAAAGATGAATAACTGGAAGTCCTTACAAGAGAGGCTCTGATACCATATCATTCGTAGCATGCACAAGAGATTTTGGATTGAAATTTTGTGTCCTTTCATTGGAGATTCTCTCCCATTATATAGAATATAGATGCCTCATCAAAGGCTACAAATCAGCTCTACAAATCTAATTACAATCTAATTAAAGAAAGAGTATAAGACTAAATCTAATTACAATCTAATTAAGGAGGGAAGGAAACTGTGCAAATATTTGACCAAATCCAACGAGATTGGATTTCACCATATTGGGGGCCCAAGTGGGTCTGAGCCATCTTGTATTTGACAATGCCCACCGTATTGCTGAAAAGGAATCACCAATTCTCAACTTAGTTTCAAGGTAGTTGATCCAAGTAGCTCGAATCCACCGCCGATTCAAAGATGGGAGACCGAATCGACTATAAATGCAAGAAAGTCGAGCCAAATCAAATGTTGAACCTCCTCATTAGATTCCAGATGCCTAAAAATAAAAAAGGAGGACAATACCCTTCTGTTGACAATCCTCTTATGCATTTGATTTTTGCCGACGAAGAAAGGAGAAGAATCCATTGTATCGTTAGTCAAAATCAGACGAACAGGTAGGGAGATTGCCATTCAAATCCTGTACTTCCAGTCTTGTCTTTTCGAATCCCTCTTTACCTTCCAGATCCTAGACTACAAACAGACCTTGATTCTCCTCAGCTGAACAATTGTAGATTGTGGAATTGAGTTTACATGAAACCCGGGATTTCCGTGGCCCTGGGATACTTCTTTGATGCCAATTGATTTTTTGAAGAAAGGGAAACAGGATGAAAGAAAATGGGAAAATCTCACAGTATCATTGAGAGAGTCTCATGATCGCTTTATATATTGCCTTATGAGTATTGTTATACTTGTTACAACAGAGCGCCTTCATGACCTGAAGAATAAGTCCTACAGACAACTAGTTCTGGGTAGTTTACATGAACAACAGGCCTCTTGGTTACATGGACAGTGGGCCTTAGCCTATTGGGATAGACCAAAGGTCAATTGTCTGAGATTTGACATGCTGGTGGACAAAGTGATAATTGATCTTAATGTGTTTGGTACATTCATGGAAGACATCATTATGGGCAATATAGATGGCCGCAATAGAAAGGGGAGGGGTGCTTGATCCTGACGCACATGTCATGTATGAGATGGCAAACCCACACTAGTTTCGGTGGAGGAGTGAGAGACCACAGTTTGTTTCTTGCTTTTCAATGATACGAGGGAGTTACCAAGGAAAATGTTGGAATCCGATGAAAGATCATTGATCATTGATGTCACCGGTCCAATCAGAATTGGAGAAGGTAGTGAGAGTGAGATCACTTGATGAGGATAGGATCACACCCTGAGTGTTGGTGTGTTGAAGCTAGCGGAGTATCCATAATACGGCTGCCCAGTGAAAGGTGGTAGGAGCTGCCATGAATTGATTGACTACATGAACTGCAAACGAAATATCCAAACGAGTGATGGTGAGGTAGCCAACTTGGTGATTGCAAGTCGAATTCTTTACGAGGGTACCACCTGTAATGCCCATCTTAGCATTCATTTCCATAGATGTTTCGACCAATTTGTGTCTGTGAGGGCAGCCCTTGGAAGGATGTCGCGAATATATTTCTGTTGAGTAAGCAGCAATCCCTTTAGAGAATAAGTGATTTCAATGCCTAAAAAGTAGCGAAGGATGCCTAGGTCTTTCATCTCGAATTGGGTATGAAGAAATTGCTTCAACCTCTAAATACCAACTTGATCATTGCCAGTAATGATCATATTGTCAACAAATAGGAGCAGAAGGACACAGCCAAAAAGAGGTAAAGTGATAGAAGAGGGTGGAATCAGAGGCACTTTGAATGTACCAAATGCTGCAGAAGGCATCACTAAACCTAATGAACCAAGCTCAAGGGGCCTGTTTTAAGCCATAAAGAGCCCGACGACGCCGACAGACATATCCAGAGGGGTGTCATAAACCTAGAGGAGGCTTCATTTTAATCCCCTTTAGAAATGTGCCCATTTAGAAAGGTATTTTTTTACGTCCATTTCAGTAGGACGCCAGTGCATAACAGCTGAGACAACAAGGAGGGTACGGATAGTGGTCATTTTCACAACTCGAGCAAAGGTCTAGAAAAGCTTAAGCTATTAGAAAGAGGAAGCTAATCTATCATTAGGCTTCACACATTAGACACGACTCCCCTCTTATTTTATATTGAATACCTGAAAGGAACTGCAATACAAACAAAACTCATTAGTAAACTCCTATTACAATAGTGGGACCATTAGACTCCCAATAGTATCTTCATGATATGCATGATTGTTGCTATTTTGAGGTCGCTTCCGGCAGTAAAAAATAAGATGCTCCTTACCTTTGCAACAAGCAAATTTCTTGTAACACTGGTTGCAAATTTCTTTTAACTTTGTGGCTCTCGGCACCGCAATTCGCGCAATGGCTGCTAGAGGAAGAGGAGTGGGTCATGGTGCCCATGGTGCTTGTGGACGTGGCTGTCACACCAATAACCCTGAAATTGAAGAAATCCGATTGAGGATCTCACAATCGGAAATGATGCACCATAACGCTGAAAATGATGGCAGCAATGATGAAGAACCCTTGAAGTCCATGATGAAGATGATGACTTGTCTTTTGCCCACAGAATTATCCAGGAATTCAAGAAAGTGAACGAGAATTTGAGAGAATGGTCCTGAATTCTTGGGTGATCTATGTCAAGCCCGACTAGCCAATACATCCCAAAAGCTTAAGCTTTTAGGAAGCACAAATCAACTTAATCCCCCCCCCCCCCCCCCCAATAGAACAGAACGCCATTCAAATTCGCAACCCACATGTGCCTACCCACGCGATACGCCTGCCCACGTGACCTTAAGGAATAATGCCTCCCCGAGGTTCGAACTCGCGACTAGCCATGGCTTTGATACCATGTCAAGCCCGACTAGCCAATGCATCCCAAACGTTTAAGCTTTTAGGAAGTGGAAGACAAATCTACTCAACAATTTCCACCCCAACGATTTCACTGATTGGTTAGAAAATATTGAGGTTTTCTTTGAATTGAAGAACTTGCTGCATTTACAAAAGATCAAATTTGTACAAACTCGATTAAGGGGACATGCTTTGATTTGGTGGAAAACCTTGTAAGAAAATTGTGAAATACAAGGAAAATGAAGAATCTCTACTTGGAGAAGCATGAAGGTTGCCCTTGAAGCCAAATTCCTACCAACCAATTAGGGCTAAACATTATATCAACATAGGCAAGGTACAGGACTTGTTGAGTTGTTTTTTATTATGCTGAAAACTTCTATGCATTAGTAAGTCAAAACAAACTAGGAGAAACAGAGCAAAGAACCTGTGTCTCATTTGTAGGTTTTTTAATAGCTTTGGATTATTTTATATTTGTTTTAAGTATGTAGGTGAAGCCCTTTCATGCCTTTAGTGTTAAAGCTTCTTCCTTAAGCTCCTAAATAGAGAGAGAGAGAGAGAGAGAGAGAGAGAGAGAGAGAGAGAGAGAGAGAGCTTTTTAGAAATCTCTCTCTCTCTCTCTCTCTCTCTCTCTCTCTCTCTCTCTCTCTCACACACACACACACACACACACACACACACACACACACACACACACACACTTGTGAAAGGATTGGGAGATGAACATGATGATAGAACCCCAAAATCGTGTAGCTCTTCGTCTAACTTGTGTGAGTATGAAGAGATGAACGTGGCAATAACATATCGCTCATCACTACCCTTCATATCACTTTCTTCTTGAGTTTCCACCTCTTTAATTGAAAAACCCCATTTTACACTCCTTAGTTACTTCTTCTCGCCCTAATGCAATATAAAAGAAATGTTCAAGTCTATTACTTCAAATGCCCAACAAAATGAGTACAAAGTGAGATATATTCACATTATAAAAGGGAGAATTTCACAACAAACTGTCAATTATATAAGCTTTGTTAAGCACCTATTTCTTCAATGCCCAACAATAATTTAGATAAGAAAAACAGAAGGAGAAGCAGATAGCAGCTCTTAGCATAGTTGGAATGTGTTCATTGCTATAACCACAATGTTGATTATCAATCCAATAATAGATAAATAAATAAAAACACTGAAGCAAACAATAACTAGCAAAAGAATCTTAGACAAATAATCTTCTTCGCATTATAACAAGAGTTTTGAAAGGAACCACCATGACAAAAATGAAGCCGTTGAATAAAGCAATAATAACCATGTTATGTTAAAACATGACAAAAAATATCGCAGTCTTTCCATTGAAATCAGAAAAAAAAAAACCTGAACGGAAGTGGGATAAGAACCGATGGGATTTTGCGAACTTCGACTGCTAAACAATCAGATTTAGGAAAAAAAATAGAAATAAATAAACCCTTAAATTTCATTGAAGATATAATCCAAATATACATCGAGTCAAGTGATAACAGGGTCCACCTCCTTGATAAGACCCCATTCATCATGTTAGACACACCAAGGTTCGCCCATGGTGCACAACAGTGCTGATAGGATGATCTGGGAACCCCAAGATGAAAAATTGGAAAAAAAATGTTCATGCATTCTACAACCAAAAGTCTACATGAATGGTCAGTACCATCCAATCAGTTCAAGTCCAGCTCAGTAGGTCATTTATCATGGACCCACCTAATGAACCAAGGTGTGCGGGCCCACATTCTGCAGACTAGGATTTCAGCTACCATCGCGCATGGTGACAACTATAAGGTATTTCTCACAATAATATTACAATAATTTCAAAATATCTCTAAATTTGAAAAAAACAATGAGAAAATCCAATGGTACCACCAAATGAACCAAGGCCTGCATGCCCACATTCTGCAAATTACAACAGGTACCATCATGCATTGTCACAACCATCTGCAGTATTTTCTCAAATGGTATTTTCCCAATAATAGTGTGATATTTATCCTGATGATCTTGGAATAAAATAGGAGGTTTTGGAAGGAAAAAAACAAAAAAAACTATCTTTCATTTGTACTCAATTCATTATTTAAACGACTAATCTATTTCCTATGAGATTCTCTCCTAACATCTGAAGAAGAACTACCTAAAAATCTTAAAATAACCATTAGTTTTTCGAGAACATTTGTGGCAATGCTATTACAGACTATGAATTATGAAACCCATCTTCTGAAAAAGGTTATAGAGAGAAAGAGAGAGAACCCCAAATACTGAATTGAGGATCAGATCTACACCTGAAGAAATCGGAAGAAATTCCTTTGGTGCCTCCAATTTGAGCTGCAGAATGCTTAAATTCCTGAAATGGGAAAGCAAAGGAGCAAAAATGGAAACACCAAAGATCAGATCTTTTTTGGTTTCTTGAAATGAGAATGAAAAAGAGAGATGGTATGAAATAGTTAGGGATTGAAATGAGAAAAACCTTGAGATTTTTACAAAAAGACCCCTAAATGTTAAGACAACCTTAAAAAGGCTTCTAGGAAATTCTCAAAAACTCCCATATATCAAAGGGGAGTTTTTGCCCATTTTGACTTGTCTAATGAAAATTTGCCACCTCACATGTGCAAACCAAGAGAATAGAAGACAACTACTTGGGCCTGTTTGGTAATTTTACCGCAAAATAAAGATTAAGTAAGGAGTCATTCTATTGGCACACGGAAAATAACTCTTCCCACACACTCATTTTTTATAATAAAAAATAAAAAAAACCTTTGAAATTACCTTTTTGCCCCCCAACCTCCAGCTCGAGCTCCGGCACCGACCTGGACAGCGGTGGCCGACCCCTCCCCCCTTCTCTCACTCCCTCTCCCTCCCCACTGTTTTCTCTCTCTTCCTCCCTTTCACTCCCCATTGTTTTCTCTCTCTCCTCCTCCCTTTCGCTCCCCCCACCTCTGGCCTGGCCTCGAGATTGAGCTCGTGGAGTTGGAGATGCGCGGCCTCGTGGTCTGTCGTGCCGAGTTCGGCCCATCTCAGCCCTTCAAGGGCGCTTGGATCTCCGACTCCCTCCACATGACCACGCCGGACCATGTCGCCTCCGCCATCGCCCGGATCTCCTGCTCTTCTCCACCCAGGACCACGCCGCCTGCGGCGAAAGGGGTGGGGGGGTGGTGGGGAGAAAGGGAGGAGGAGAGAGAGAAACTGTGGGGAGGGAGGGAAAACAGTGGGGAGGGAGGGGTCAGTTGCCGCCATCTAGGCCAGAGTCGGAGGTGACGTGGGAGGTGGGTGGAGAGGAGAGAAAGGGAAGAGGGTGGGCAAAAAAGTAATCTCATTGTTTTTTTTTTTAAATTTAATAATGGCTGTCCGGGAAGAGAAAAATCTTGTGTGCTACTAGAATGAGTACCGTGTTTCCATTATTACCCTTTCTACTACTACTCGTATTCTTTAATCAATTACTGCCCTCATGGTCTCTTGCTCTTCTCTTTCTTTCTCAACATTTACTTTTGCATATAATGCAGATTTCCATATAATATGTTTGCTAAATTGCATAGAGTTAATTATTCTTCAAAGGAATGATGCTTTCTTTTGATCATTGACGAAGAGAAAAGATTTTATACAATTCATTCATAACCTATTTGCTGTAATTTTCTCTCTTCTTAGATTGCCCAGTTCCTCAATCGAAGTCTGTTGAAAACTTTCAATGCTAATTTGCAATGACCATTAATTATTAATTTTATAATGTATAGATGTTTAATTGGCAATGCATCGACATCCCTATGCTTAGCACAGGTTATTTTACTCACATCTTCACCACTATTTAATGGATAAGAGCCCAAAAGGATTCCCTCTAAATTTGAGGACTGAACTGTTTAGCTTTGGGAACACAAGGGTCATTAGTTCAGTGATTTAGATTGTCTTCTAATGGGAGACGCCATTAAAAGATGTCCTCAAAATCTCCTGAATTGAGTTATAGTATATAAAAAAAAAAGAAAAAAAAGAGACTCGCACCTCCCACCCCACCATTTTTTTTTTGATAATGCAGGATATCTCTGACCCAGCCTAAGAACCTTTGTCCCTACGCCTGAGAGATACTTGATTCTGGATCCCACCCCACATTTTTCACCTTCACTTTTAAATACACATTACTCATTTCCCTCAGCTCTTGCATCAATTTCTAATTCCAGCAACCATGGACTCGAAATCTCTAACTCTAGAACCTTGATTAATATTAATATATCAACTGTCTAGAATTAAAGGCCAAATATCATATAGATGGAGGGAACTAGCATGAAGCCCATGCAATAAACGACTCAAGTCTCATACAAATTTATGGGGGATGCAGAGGGCAGCACACAAGTTTATTTCCAACAAGATAAAAACATTCCCAGATAATTTCGCCTAACAGACCAACATAAGGGGAAAAAAGGAATTAGGGTTCTTTCCCAACAACAACCACCAGTATAAGCTAACCACCCAACAAAGCTTACAACAAAATGGAAACTTATAACTACATGTGTTTGCGCTTTCTGGTCCTGCATTCTTTTCATGCTTCCTCAAAAAAATCATAGGAAATGTTGAAAAACCACGGAATGTCATGCAACTGTTTCTTGGATAGTTCCCACATCCATTTGTCGCTATGGCCACCATATATGCATGAAAGCAACCCATCTTTCACAGAGGCTTCTTTCACAGAAGAGAACTACTTCCTTGTCCAAAGTAGGGACAAGGGTTTCCCCTTTTGGCATGCTGTTACAGACTCCAAAGCAAGTTCTCTCAATTGTTTCTGTACTTCCTCCATGGCGAGGCAGGCATCAACATTCTGCAATTCAAAGGGAAAAATATGTTTTCAAAAAGATCAAAAAGGAAATTTAAAGGGCAAAATACATTAACAATAATAGTAGGAAAAATGTGTAAGAGAAATGCCGGTTTGATCTTGTGACAGGCTTGACTTGAATTGCATAGTTGGAAATCAACTTCCACCCTCTAGATCAAGGCGAGAAGCGCAGCTCCCAGGCAAGTGAGCCATGGCGCAACAATAGCACTAATCAACTACATGTCTCTCTCTCTCTCTCTCCCTCTCTCTCTTTTGGTTAAGTAAAACTATAGGTCTCTTAAAATGTAGTTTAAGAGTGGAGGCATTATTCCAATTGAATATACTACAATCATCCTATGCTTGTCAAAATCTATTATTCCATTTAGATGTTTCTTTCTTTACATGTTTTTTATTATTCAATTGTAAATTTGTAATGCTATTTATTGATTCCATCTCTAACTTTCAGACCTACAGTCTACATCTTTGCAAACGATGGAAGTGCTTTAGAATATAACTCAGAGGCTTTTATTGAAGTCCAGGGCTCGGAAAGGTCGACTTCCGATGACAAACTACTGAGAGAATTTTAGGTATAGATTTCATACATATATATTAATCTCAATTGTTCATGAATCCTAATATTATTATAAATTTTTGACATTAATTTGATTGTCCTAATGACCTCTTAGGACTGCTACTTTGTAGGCCTTGAATGAACTACCAGTGGACATGGTTTTGGTGGCTATTAATAGATACAGTAGTCAGCTGGTGACAAATATGAGAGAAAAGAGATGGAATGTAGTTTTTGAATGTTGTTAACAAATTGTGCAGACGTTCAAATAGAATGTAATATGTGGGCTAGTTGGATTTTGGCTTTGTTAAATCAAACAAATGAAGTATGCCACAGATATTAGAAATTGTCAATGTAATAAGATCTTCTGGTGAACTTTTCTGATATCTAGCTTCATGTATGTTTCAATTCATGAAATTTTTAGCCATCATCTTCCATTTTTTCAGGATGAATGGTCATGTTGCCTGATTGTGTAATCAGGGGAGTCAATAGCCTTTGGGCCTTAATAGTCTAGACTGTCTATTTCTGGAGGCCCCTCTAAATGATTAGTGGTAGGTGTTACACAGGGTCATTTCTCTTGTATGAAATGCTAATTGTGCATGACTGAATTTCTCCTATGGGATTGAGATTGTTCTCAATTCCCTGTTTTGTAAGTTATTTTATTGTATTGATCTTTCTTTTTTTTTTTTTTTTTGAATGGTTAAAGTCTGCACTATGGTTACATTATGGAGATGGTATGTGATTGTATGCCTGTAGCCCAATGGAATGCATCAAACGATGCCTATAAGACGGCCTGAAAATGTGTTGAGTGGGTGTTGTACAATTCATCTTTTGGGTACCCAATCCACTGGGAGTCATCAAAAGAGAGAACATCCATCTGTTCAGCCCCATACTGGATTCTGCAAAGAACGCCCAAAAATATTCCATGGCAGAGCAGCATGGATGTAAGCCTGTGCATTGTTGTACATAGTAATAGCTTAAAACAAGAACATTGAAGTAAAGCTTGTATGTTAAGCCAACATCAATGGTCACAGTACAAGCCTAGAAAATAAAATTTTGGAATCCAACTGCAAAGACAAAGAATGAATAAAACTTCTACAGAATCCAAAAGCATAAAAACCTTATGTAAAGTGATTAAAATCCTTGTTGTAAGATGGAAATCCATACACAGAGAATGCATAAAAAATATGAATTATTTCCAGCATAGAAGACCACTATATTTCCATGACAAACTATAAAAAAAAAAAAAAAAAAGCCTAAAAAGAAACTTCCCGTCTCCATATAACTATATAAAAAAAAAATTTCAAAAGTAATATAATATCTGTTCTCAAAAAAAAAAAAAAAAAAAAGCAATATAATATCTTCTTATCCATGCATATATTTATTCAACAAAAAAAAAAAAAAAAAAAATCAATATCCAGACAGAAAACAAGTTAACCCAGAAATGGAGAACACTCCAAAAAACCAACCAGAAGGATGAAAAAAAAAAGAAGCCTTTTTAATGAAAGAAAGGGCTTGTATTTACGGAGGACCTAATTGGAGGAGGGAGGAGGCCAATCCAATTTCATCTCCTCTCTCTTCCCTACCATCCAATCCACCAAAAGGTCATATGACTACAAAGAACCCTAATAAACACTGTTTACGACTTGACATTTCTACTACAGCAATAGAAATTCTCAGATTAATGATAAATCAAACAACCGCAAAAGCATTCACACAAAATATCAGTTTCAAGCATTCTACATTGATCTCTGAATGAGTACCACCCTTAAAAATCCCGGAAAACGCCTCAAAATGGAAAGAAAAGAGGCTAAATCTCAAACTCACAAAAGAGAAAAAGAAAATAAACATTTGCAATATTTCATTCAACAATCTCTCTTGTCAAGAATTTGACATTTAGTGTGAGAAACGGACTTGCAAAGTGGTGGAATGTGGAATCGAATGAGAAAGGGCTTGAAATAGGGAAAAAGCTTTCGGTTCTCTCGTTCATATCGGCACCAAATTAGATTTGATGAATCGATGTTGTTCTTCTGTTTTTTGTCTCAGCTTTGGAAAGATCGAAAAGAGAGGAAGTGAGGCCTGAGGGTTTTTGGCTCCACCACCATGGATGCGAGCAAGGGGAGGAGGTGGAGACCGGATTCGCAGGAGGATCCGGGGAAGGGGGAGATGAGAGGGGAAGATGCCTGATCTTTCGTGCAGAGAGTCGCTAGGGTTTTCTTTCACGTTTGGGAAGAGAGGAGTGGGAGCTTTTGAGGTCAAGAGAGGGAAATCAGGCAAAATCGATTTTCCTTCTACTGTTTTCGTCCTTATATTTGTAAACCTGGACCGTTGGATAATTTCAACGATCCTACGGTGGAAGTCGGACTTCGCACACTATTCGTGCGAATACTTCTCACTCAATTAAAACCCTATACACACATAATATGCGAGAACAATTCCCACCTGAATATTACCCATACATATATTTTTATAATCGATAGTAAGGGAAATACAAGTCTTGTATTTGGAGTACATAAACACCGGAAAGGATCATAAGAGTACATAAACATCTTGTAGTCGCTTCATAATATTCTTATTTAACTTCCTTTAGATATTAGTGAAAATGGTGTTAAACTGTTCCACAAATAGAATATATGGGGTGAAATATTAAAAACAAAGCAATAAGGATGTTTCTGCAAATACCTTTTATAAGCCCTGCTTTCTATGCAAACTGTGCTATTACCAAAATATCATATAGCGACCCTGGATCCTAAGTGAACTGTGATGAGCATGCAAACTCAAAATGGAATGAACCTTAATGAGAGTCTTAAAATATAGGATGCAGGGAAGATCTGAAAGTAAACAGATAGTTTCTTGCAGCAAATTTCCTTCCGATTCAGCATAAAAGGGTAGCTAAAGGAGCATCTACCTTACTAAGAGTCTCCACCATTGGAGGATATAAGGATTCAGAGCCAAACATGGAGGCTGTAGAGTATGCACAGCATAGAAAACAGTTGACTATTATTCATCCATCTATTTAAAGGAAATATGCCTAGGAAGCAAGCCATGAACTTCCCACTTCCTCAACAAATTATATCACTTCCCTCTTTGAGAATTATTTTCTAAATAAACATTCAATTTCAAAGCATATAAACTCCTACTTAGCAGGGAAGATCTGAAAGTCAATAGACAGTTTCTTTTGCAGCAAATTTCCTTCCGATTCAGCATAAAAGGGTTGCTAAAGGAGCATCTACCTTACTAAGAGTCTCCACCATTGGAGGATATGAGGATTCAGAGCCAAACATGGAGGCTGTAGAGTATGCACAGCATAGAGAACAGTTGACTATTATTCATCCATCTATTTAAAGGAAATATGCCTAGGAAGCAAGCCATGAACTTCCCACTTCCTTGACAAATTATATCACTTCCCTCTTTGAGAATTATTTTCTAAATATAAACATTCAATTTCAAAGCATATAAACTCCTACTTAGCAGCAACTAGCTTACACAAAGACATTAGTTTTGGAAAGAGATTCAGCCTCCAGCATTTTCAACTGCCCAGATCAGAAAACCTATAGGGTTTAGTTCGACAGACATGCGAAGCCCATGAGGTGAATGTCCGACTTCTATAGACCTTGACTCCCTCAACCACTGTACCATATAAACTATTAGATGACTTTCGAGGATACAAAGTCCAGATTGAAACCTTTTAGTATAAATTTCCCTTCTCAGAGATTTATTAACACAGAGGTGAACAATGTCTTCTTTAAAGGCATTAAGTGATAAGATCAAGTGTTTAGTGGCTTTTTGGGCTTCGATTCTTCCTCAATTTCGAGATATTCCTATGGGTTTCATTTTGTTCAATAGGAGGGAGGTGGCTTCTTCCTAAGTTTTGCTTGTTTTCAGTTTTCTTTTGGGTGGATTCTTCTGTTTTGTGGCTTCTGTGGGCAATCCTTGCCTTCAGGCCTCGTTTGTAAGTTTGTTAGCATATAGCTCTTGTACTGATAATGTTACTATTCAAAAAAATAAAAATAAAAATGTATAGAGCCAAAAACCACCAAAAATCTTATTTTCACCTTTCAAGAAAAGTGAAGTACTTTACTAATGACTTCAGGGTGCTAGATTCCTTTTATAATTGGAGCAACTTTAAAACAACATGGCGTACTTGAGAGGATATTGCAAATAGAATCAATGCAAGGTGGGTAAAGAGAGGAAATGGACAAGCTACTCTTGTATTATGTGGCTGCTAAATTGGTTTAAGTGACATTTTCGTAAGTAGATGATGACATTTAGACCTATGCTACTGTACAGAGCTGAATGTTGGGGGAGCGAACAAGAAAGTGAATTTGGCTGGTAAGCATCTACAAAATTGTGTAGATGATTGTGGATGAGCCTGCATCCATTGATGAAGACCAAGAAGATTTTGAAGAGCATGTAGCAGTCCAAGCATTGGCCTTTATGGTGGGATTTGAATGAGAACATAGGGTGCACAATAACTGCAGGTGTCCAGGCCATGGAGGAGTCTAAACTCTAAGCTGCTCAACGATCCTCCTGAAAGAGCCCAAAACAGTCCATAAACACAACTTTCATACTGGACTTACAGAACAGTCCCTTACCAAGAACTGTCAGCTCATTTAACGGGATGTGGGCCCATAGCAGGTCCACTTCTAGATCCTAAGGCCACCACAAGGTGTGCCAGGCACTTTAGTTTGGCCCTATCAAAATAGACTCAACTGTGGGCCCCAAATTAACTATATAACAAGTTTATGTCGACTGCACAGCACAAAAGTCCATTTGGATGGGCTGTACAGGCCACCTGGCTGCAGCCAGACTGCCCACAGGCCCAGCTGACCCCTATGAGCCCCTCTACAGCATGCACAGGCCCTTTAGAGGATTTACAGCCCACTCGTTTGGACCTACATTCAGCCAGCCAGCCTATATTGGGGAGCTGACCTAACACACAGCGTAAGTTAAATGTGCAAGGACTGTGCATAGTTTCTTTGTTCCTTCAGCTCCTTATTTCCTGGGCATGCCGATGGCTCAGATTTGTTTCTTTGTTAACTCATAATAAATCTATGGTATGGATGTAATCTAGGGTCTAAAATCCATTATGCTCATACTAATAATGAGCAGTAAAATTTTCACTGTTTCGATCTTCTGAAGAAAATCAGTCCTCTTGGTTGTTTGGAGTCAATAGATCTTGAATTGGTGTTCCAAACTCATCTTCTTCCTTGTGAGATTGCTTTCAGGTGGTTTTTATTTCCGTTTCTTCCTTACTGTTTTCTTTTAAGTTTTCATCACTTGACTGCTATTACAGCAGTGCCTTGATGATCAGTCTCTCTTTGAAGCATCCAGGACTACATCAGCGGAGCAACAAGAAAGTAAAGAATTGAGAATGAACACGCTAGAGAAAATCCATGGAGACCAATCGTGTGTGTATTTCTATATATATATATATATATATATATATAGAGAGAGAGAGAGAGAGAGAGAGAGAGAGACTATGGACAAATAAAGTAAAACAACAAAAACACGGAATGACATTTAAGATAGTTTAAGTATACGATATTTTTCTAGGAAGTAGGGAATAGGCCTGCATGGAGATTTAAAGTAACAAGTCCCAAACTAGGAGAAGAGGGACATTGATAAAGAGTATGAAATAGGAATGAACTGGTAAGAAGAGATGTTAAGAAATGCTGAAGGATGGGCAGGAAAATAGATCTCACAAGGCCAGGAAAATAGAACTCACAAGGCCCACCACAAATATATCGGATAAGCCTCAAAAAATGATTGACAAAGATTCTTGCATGCAACAATGTAGAACTGATGAGGGAGAGGATTACCTTCCAACTCTCATCACGTAGGACTTGATAATATTGGGCAACTTTTAGTTGGAACTCAAGCTTCTCATACCGCTCATGTCCATAATCTCCTCTTTCTGCCGCTTTCTGAAATGATACCAATTCTAAAACATGCTTCATAGTGTAGATGAATAATTGAAATATAAGTTTTACAATAAAATGAAGAGAGTCAAATCTCTAATTATAGCACCAAAATCCTGGATTCATTTCATGAGGTTTTTAAATGTGCATTTGGATGTAACCTGGATTGCCAGTGATAGAATATCTTGCTAGGATGGATGGTTATTGATTCCGCCATGATTTGGTGGCAAAAAGGAGGAAACACAATGTGGGATACTATTTTCTGGACACAACAATTATCAGTGCTAATTTTCCAATATTAATTTGGGACAGAAAAGATAACAGAAAAGATAATAGATAATAGATATTAATAGAGCATCTAATGTAGTTTCCAATATCCGTGCCTCCCAAACACACAACATAATAGATAATTGTCTACACTATGGAAATATTCAAACCAACTGGAATCCAAGTTGCATCAACACACAACATGACATTCGAAATCAGCATCTGAGTAACATTAGCGCTTGTTGTACAAAGTGTCCAAAGAGAATAAAGCATTTGACAAACTTGCTATTTCATTTTTCCAAGAGCCACTGATATTCTTCTATAAATACAAGTGCACCACAGAGCACGATGTACAACACTTGGAAACTATGCATATCCGAAGAACTTTTCTTAACAGCATTTATGTTTAATATTTTGGTAATTTAGGATAAGTGGCGTTTTCAATCCATTTTTTATAGAATATGACAATGAAACCTGCCAACTATGGCATACCTCTGGTGGTATGTCAAGGTGAACTACTAGATCTGGAGCGAGCAGCCCGATCTCCGGGGCCTGCAAGAAAGTAAAAGAAGTTTTTAATGCCAAAAATATTTTGATACCAAAGATCATAAGAGCAGATAGCACATTTGGAAAGTGCTCATTATTGCAAACAGAAGCTAGATGGTTCAAGTCAAGTTCCCAATCTAGGAAAAAAGAAAAAGGACACCAAGGTCTCTGAATTAAAATTACTTACCTTACACCATTCAATATCAAGTCCTTTCGCAGCAGAGAAGGCCACTCCAGAATAAGAATAGCGGTCAACAACAAGCGTTGTTCCACTTTTTAGTTTAGATTCCATCAGCAATCTGCCAATATAAGATTAAAAAAACATAATGTTACAACTCTTTATTATATGAATGTTTGGGTTATGTTGGTGTGCACATCCACTTGTTTATGTAAAGATATAGAAGACAACTCATGTAGAGACAACACTTTCTTCTTGTAGTCCCTCCTACAGGTGTAACATTATACTTGTACCATCATTGTAATCCTGTAGATAGATGGGTCATCTTAAATTAGGCATAGCAGCATAGCATGATATTTTTCCATATTTGTAGTTATCAAAAATGTACCCAAACTCTATCATAAATATGATGTCATTGTTCATGTTGACGTAACTTCTCAAATTTTCTTGATACTCACAGTCTATATGGGCGGTCCTCATAAGGGTATAGTGTGTAATTAGTATTTACTTCTGGAAGGTGTGCGCATGTGTTATTTAAACTTGAAAGGTATGTATATGAGTGTGATGTGATTAACATGCAGAAGTTCAAGCAGACATCTTACGTAACTGACGCTCCTTTAGAATTAAATTACTTTCACCATGTTATGCAGAATGTAATAGCATATTTAAATTAATAGGCATATATGCCATAGGGTGAAGGACACTTATATAATTGGAAATATTCATGTGCAGAAAAGGAAACGCCATGTATGTTCATATGCAGAAGAGGAATGTTCATGTGCAAAGAGGGAAAACCACGTAAGTGGTCCCTCACCATGGATGCACGTGAACATTCCTATATATATATATATATTGGATTTTCCTCTCCTAAGCTCATGCACTCATCGGCTCACGTGGGGAAATGCCTAGTGGGGCCCACCTAACGATCCATCTAGGTAGACCCTAATAGTCACCAATCCTGGGCTTTGGTATCCGTCCAAATAGACTGGACCATAGGATCAACTGTGAACTGTGCACTCGATTTGGAAGGTGAAGGCTTGTCGGCCGTTGATCAAGCAAATAAAGTTTTATCTTTTCATTACTTCTGCATTTCTGCATTATATGATTACACTTTTCAAGACCAACTTTTCAGGGCTATAAATCATGTTCTGTTTCCCTATATACATGATCCTGTTACAAAAAACTCTTTTTTTTTTTTTTTTTAAATAATGGTAACACAATTTTATTAGAAGCCAAATGGCATAAGAGAATCCTGTTACAAAAACTCTTATAACACAGACCAATTGGAAATATAATGGGGGAAAAAAAAGAAAAGAAAAGAAAAATCATATTATGCTGACTAAAAGAATAGACATGTACCTAATACAAATCTCCAGAATGATCGAGTAATCTTGATATGATAAATAGAGAAAGAACAAATAGCTTTTGCAGTACAAGCCAAAATATAGAATGCAAGGAGAGAGATTTTTAAGACACCCTTCAAGTTAGTGGATAAAGATTCAGTTACTTCTTGCTGATTGCCATTCAATTGATTGAGAACTTATAATCAATAACAGCATTTCCACGTACAAACAGATAGTTGACTTAGATATATTTCCTATTTTTCCTTCTTACGGCGCTAATGATCATGCCTAGTACAAAATACAAGAAGCTTTTTAGAAGATAAATCATCAAGACCGCTCTGTTGTAAACAATGAAACCGTCACTTTTTTTTGTTCATTGACAATGAAATGAAACCTTTGCTACTCTTTGGTTGAAGACGGTAAGAAGGCTCTTTGGACATTTCCTGTTGTAAATGAATAAGGAGCTTTTCCACATCAATTGAGGTGGATTTGTCTCATGTCCCAAGGGGAAAAAAAATCCCAAAGCAGAGTTCAAATGAGAGGTTACTTCTAATTTTTAACATCAGCACCAAAGATAAGTTGCTTGTCAGAACTTGGAAGACGAAGCGGGCTGAATATAAAGTTATTTAGGCTGTTCTGGGTCTAGCCTACTTAAGCTTGGTTAGAACCGGTTCAAGCCTGACTTAAATCAGATTGTAGCCCCAATTCTAATTTAGTAAACACTAGGAGACTCCTGTGATGGAATGGATTAGCTTAGCATTGAACTCTCGCAGGTAACAATCAAGATTGCATCAGGCCTGCTTCAACTGTTTTCAATACATCCAAGCTGCTGTGTATTATCTTTCAACAAGATAATATATGCATACACACACATACAAATATGTATATATGTTTTGATGGTTACTTTCAACAAGATGATATTACAACTGTAACTGGCACAAACTATATGATCCGGAATGTGACTGTTTCCACAGAACTGTTGCTTTATTAAATTTCAGGCTATGAGGCTACCCAATCAAGCAATGGTAGCCCATTGTTGTACCACAAATGGCTAATGGATAATAGAATTAAAAAGAGGCTCCAATGTGTGATAACTATTGGGAACTTAATTATAATGGTCCCAATTTGGTCTTTTACGTTATTCTGTAAGGAACATAAGGAACGATATGGGGTTTTTGTCTTTTGGCCTTTGTAACCTTTATAAGGGCATTGCTATAATTTCATCTTATTAAGATCTTTATAAAAGCCAAGGGGAATTTGTGTGCAAGATTAACTCAGGAAACCCACCTCTTTCCTTTCATGCAACATCAGTCTCCTCACCCTCCCCCCTACCCCCCACAACACCAACCCATGGGTGAACTGATGGCTATGATATCAATTCTGGAAAAGTATGACATGTCAAAACTATGAAATTGATATCATCAATATAATTTGCCACATAGGCTGCTCATCAAAATATCAACGAAAAATTTATGGGGAACTCATTGACTAGATTAAATTCAGGCATATTGAGATCCACTTGATTTTATACTAGATAACCAAATAACAGCTCTATAGAACAAATTATAATCACAAAAAAATGTACAGGAAAAAACAATTTGGATGAACAGTTGCCATAAACCAAAAATAGGGCCCAAACATTAAGATCATAAATAAATTAGAAAACTGCAAAATCCATAATTCCCAACAAAACTATATAGCACACCTCTTCTCCCAGCGATTGGCACTGAAAAGCAGATGAATTGTTCGATCGTCTAGCTGTGATTTGTTGGAAAGATAAGCGGATATCATCTCCCCAACACTGGTGGTTCTGTCCGGAAACCTCCATGATTCTACAGAAAATCCTTTTTTCTCTAAGTGTGAGACTAATCTACTTGATTGGGAGGTCTTCCCACAACGATCCAGCCCTTCTAGAACAATCAGGGCACCTCGTGGCCTACCATAGGAACCACTTTCCATTTGAATTTGCCTATGAGAACTCCTTTGGGGCAAATGTAAATGTAACCTCAGGGATCTTGGAGTCCCTACTGCACCTAATTTCCTACAAATGAAAGTGAGAGACAAGAAAATAAAAAAGTGGAAGTATCATGATATTTCAAAATTTTAAATGGAAGGTGAAGCATTCATAATTTCATATGAAAAAATAATCCACTATTTATCAAGTAAACTGGTGAATCAACTTTTAGGACCAGATACACGATGTGCATAGTGCCCCGAAGTGCCATTTTGAACGAGTGGTGCCCAAATTTTGATGATTAAGATCGTTGATCTGATTGGCCCCCTCTGTGGATGAGGGATGCCCCTATAATATTCCAGACTGAAGATTCTAACCATCCAATTCTGGCCTACAGCTAAGTTCTGGGAATGAATGTTGGATGATTATTATGACCTTTCAATCTAGAAGATAATGCAGCATCCACCATCCATGGCGAATCCCATCTGATCACCCCAACAGCCAGTATGGCTGAACTAAGGGCTCACTTTCATGGACTTTAAGCATCAGGATGCATATATGATCATTAATTCAGGATCTATAATGCCTGTTTTGTAAAATATTCAGGTCATACACAGAGACATCACATGTAATTAGAAATGAGAACACAACAAATTGGCTATGATTTATCATGATTAGGATGCTAAGTTTAACCAGGCAAAAGTCAAGGCATCGAAGAGAAAAGCGATCGCAACATGTCAGTGGTTGAGAGAAAGATACTTACAAGGCTTTGGTAAGAGAGCAGGAACCTGGCATATCATGTTCTAGCAACGGGAAAAAAAAATAAATAAATAAACAAAATAAAATATAAAAGAAAGGGCAAGATAGAAAAAAGATATCAAAACATTCTGAATAAAATACTTCAAAATGATATTCAGAATAAAATTTTCTAGAAGTGTGAATTGTTATACACAACCAATTCAAGGCACAGTCTGTTTATTAATGAATAAGCTCTTAACGATTGTTCAAATCATCTAAGGAGTTGGATCATTAGCTGATTTACAGGCCCACCATGCCAATTTCGCTTGCAAGTGACGAAATGGATTCTCAAGTAAAGGCAATCAGAAGTCTGGACCAGGGCCTTTTCTACAGTCATTCCAACAACATTCATCTAATCGGCCTTTTGGATCGTGATTGGTCTGGTGATAACTTCGCCAGCTTTTACTGCTGGTCCCATGCCCGGATAAGAGAGGAGGATTGCTTAGGCAGGTTGACAGCTAGAATAAAACTTTTCTCACAACCCACATATGAATTTTAAGAAAACAACATTCTGTGAGGCTCAAGATAGGTTGAAATGGAGAAACAGAATTCATATAGATGACCCCAACATAGCTTGGACAAGGCTTTAATGATGATTGGCCAGGTGATGTTGATACTGAAAAAGCACCAGGGTATGAGTTTCATTTTGGTTCAGTTCTATTTTCTTGGTTTTCTAAGTAGAAACTAGTGCTTGCTTGGCCTTCGTCAAGTGTTTGATTAAGAATGATGTCCCTGAGCTAAATCACAAGCAAGAAGGCCCAATGAAGATAACGTTCACTAACAAGTCAGCAACTGCATTATCAAATAATGCAATATTTCAATGGCAAACCGAGCATATCAAGATCAAGTTCCATTTTCATTCGTGATCTCGACAAGGAAGGTGATATTGCTCGAGTTTTGCAAATCTGAAGATCAGGTTGCTATAATCTCACAAAGCCACCACTGAAGGCGGAGACTTTCAGCAAGACGAAGACAATGATGGTATGATTGTTTTTAAGATATTGGTTAAATGGAGGCTGTTAGAAACTGTAAGCCGAGACCAACAGTATCTAGTTGAGGTTAAAATTATATTCTTACCAAAAACTAGTTAATTTACATGTGAAAATTACATGGTAATGTGATTGTAGTTGAAACTCAACTTGCTTTACAATAGATGCGTAGGAGCCCCAGAATCAAAGCATTCGATAAATCCTAGTAATTCATTCCTGCAGAATTTTTAAAAAACACGAATAGTTGGCCAGTAAAAAGGCTGATAGCATTTTCAAAATCCTCTACATGAGATAGGAACAAGTACTGATTGAAATATCTGCATCAGTTTCCTTAAAACATTTCAACCCAAACATCTGTAAATTCTTCATCTTAATTTCCATCAACTCCAACAAATTTCTGCAGTGCTAACAAGCTCTTAGATTTTTCTCCTTCTTCTGATTATCCTTATTGTAATATATCTAAGGCATGAAAGGCAGATTGGTTTTCCATCTCTGCCATTCATGTGTTCAGTGGTTCCTGCCTTTCATGCATCTGTGTGGCTAGAAAGGTGGATTGGTAGGGTTTATTGCCCTTCATACATTTATTGACCAAATTCCATGGAGAGTGTGATGCAGGCCAGATCCATGGTCTGCCAACTAATTGGGCCCAGTCCACAAGCCCAATGGGTCATTTATTTAGTTAAGAGTTTTATTTAGAGAGTTGTTATTTATTTAGAAGTCATTAAAATTAGGAGTTTTATTATATTTGGATTGTAACCAAGTTTAGTTTCTTAGGAAAGCAGAGACCTATTAGGAAAGAGGATTCCAACCCTTCCTATAAATATGTAATCCCTCTATTAGGAGAGTAGTTCAAGATTCAAGATTATTCAATAATAAAGATTGGTTTTGTTTGATTTGGTTTGTTCTTTATCTTCAATGGAAGAATGTTATTGAGTTCCGAGAGGAATTCGGCTAATTCCCTTCTGCGGAATTGGTCCTCCCTCGAATCCATTCAGGATTCGGCAAACTCTCTCACAGGGCTTGTCTACACCCGTTTCATCACCGCTTGCGAATCCAGGCTGCTTCAATTAGTATCAGAGCCAGGTTTCGATCCCGAATCGCCATCCAAGTCGCCGATTCGAGGTAACCCATGAACCCCGTTCCCTTCCATCCATTGCATTGTCATCCTCATCCTCCCCATCATAACCAAACCAATTTTCCCCAAAATCCCAAATCACCGAACCCTAATCTAGCCCTACCCGAACCCACAAAACCCACTCTTCCACCGAAATCCCAAATTCCCCAAAACTTCCCCAATTCTCCAAGACTCAAAATTGAACCCAGAACCCCAAAACACCAACTAAAACCCAAACCGCACCATTGTCCCCTTTCTGAGCCCATCCCCCTAGCCATCACCGAACACCCAAATCAGCCAGACACCCACATCCCCATCACATTCCAGCAATCCCAGACAACCACCATCCAAATCTACCCCACACCCCTTGCTTCCCCCTTCCACTTTTTCAGTCATCAGAGTCTCAGAACAGGGGTAAGACCAAAAATAAAAAAACCCAAATCCGAACTTCCCTAAATCCGAGCCCCCAAATCCTTGAACCCTAGCGACCCATCCAACCACCCAAACCCTACAAACCCCCAGCACCACCGACTCACCTGCCCTTCGTCCAACGAACCCCAAATATCTAGGACCATAATTTCCCCAAATCCTAGGCCTGCCAAAACCCCTCAAACAAAACCCACCCCACCCATCAGTCTCCTACCAACCATCGCCTCACCCAAATCCATCCGTCTCCTCCCAACCATCGCCTCACCCAAATCCATCCGTCTCCTCCCAACCATTGCCTCACCCAAACCCCACCCATATCCCCTCCCTGCATCCCAGCACCACTGAATCCCCAGCCTCAGCGAAACCCCTTCCAGAAAAAAACAAAAAAAAAAAAAAGCAGAGAGCAGAAGAAGAGAGAGAGAGTAGCAAAGAAAAAACAAAAGAAAAAGAAAAGGCAGAAAAGAGAGGAGGAGAGTTTGAGTTAGGAGACGTACTTAGCACCGTCGAACTCCACAATTGTCGTTCCTCAGCTCCACTGCCAGTGGTGTGTTTGCCAGTGCTTCGTCGCAACAGCAGCACCGACGTCATCTGCCTTCGACGACCAGCCACTCTACTACCACCATCGTCATCTGCCTTCGTTGAAGAACTCTCCTTTGTCTCTTCAAATCGAAGAAGGTGAGTCTATACAGTCGAAACCCCTTTATATTCCTTAAATTAATCCAAGGCTGAACCAAGGGCCTCTTTTCGCACGTGCCTTCATCTAGCAAAGATTGAACCGGCCCTTTAAATTTGGGCCTAGACTTTACAATTCGGGCCTGATCTGAATATGAACCCGGCCCAGCCCACCAGCAGTTGAATTTCAAAAAAAAAAATGCAGAAATTTGCAGCCTTAGCCCAGCCAAATTGCTGCCAAAGTCCTACATCAGCAGCTTTAATTTCAGCCATTGATCTTCAAAGAGTGATATCTTGATCATCTATAATTCGATTAATGATCCGTCTTCACCTGCAAGCTCCAATCAGTGGGATCTACAAATGTGGATAGTCAGATTTTAATTAGGAAGAGCATTAAAATTTTATGTTTATTTTGCATCCCAAAATCAAGATGAGAAACACCGGACCTTCAGATGAAGTTCAAAGTTATTTATATCAATACACATATGGAAATTGGTATTTTCAGAACAAGTTTTACTTTCATGAATTCCTCAATTTGAAGCAAAAAGAGTTGTCAGTTGATGAATATACTCGCCGATTTCGAAAACTGCAACATCTATGTCGAATGAAAGTGCGTTGCATGATGTCACTCGTTTTATGAGAGGTTTAAACCTAGATATAGAGGAGAAAATAAGATTTTACCAAACTGTTCAAGAAGCATATAATGAAGCTATCCGTGTTGAGCACATGCTTCGACAATCTCATATACAGCAATGTAAACCTCAAGAAAGAAGGTCCCATCAAAGAAGAAGAGCTCATATTGTTGAAACACATTTTTCCAGAGAGGATAATCCCAAGCTTGTCATACACCGACTTCTCACCACAAATAAGATGGAAGTAGAAGAATAGAAACAACATACAAAATTCCAAACATGTGTAAGGTGCGAAGGCAAGCTAGCTAATCTGGTTATTGATCGCAGCAGCGCGATAAACTTCGTTGCACAAGAAGTGATTGACAAGCTTTACTGGCCAACCGAGAAACTCCTGAAGCCATACAGAGTTACATGGGCCAATGATGTAATCATTCCAATAACTCATCGATGTTTGGTATCTTTCAAGATTGACAATTATGAAGATAATATTTGGTGTGATGTTATCAATATGAATGTCACTCATATTCTTCTTGGAAGGCCATGGCTATTGGATATGAATGTGCATACTAACGAAGAGAATAACATACATTCTTTTCTTTGGAAAGGACAACTGATCGAGCTCATTCCATTGCCATCAACAATGCCTTCTCAGTCTACATCATCACTTCCAATCAAAGAAGCAAAAGGTGAGCAGAAAGCAGAAACAGAAGTCGCGATTGTACCACAAGTGCTACAAACCATGATAAAAGACATCAAGGATGACATTAAACAGCAAGATCAAGAAACTGAAGATGTCACGACACTGTCAGATGAAATAAAATGCAAAACTTTTCCTATGGAGCATATTTCAGAAGAACCAGAAAACACAGGGACTAACGAACAAATTGTTGATCATGATAGTGCCGATCAAAAGAGGCAAGAGGCAAATGAAGTATGTCAAGCGCATCATTAAGACATAGATCTAAAGAACAACAAGCCTAATCATTCAATGGATCTAATGATCATTCAGGAGACATTAATAGCAGAACAAATTGTTGAAGTCCCACACATTGACTTCATCTTCGGGAATCAACGATGGATATTTAAGGATCATGATATGTTGGTACACATGCAACACTTGAAGCATCTAATGGTCTGATCACATATCCAAGAAAATTCCAAACATCCAAAGAAGCGACACCTCCAATCTGTTTCTAACTGAAGGAAGAAATCAATTCGAGTTCCAAAACCATGTGAAGAATATGAAGATCAAGAACTTCGGAAGTTTGTACGCTTGATTTTTGACCCAGGTGGACATTTACAGAACTCGAGGTCGAGTTCTCTCCAAACTGGGGAGAAACTGATGCAAGCCAGATCCATGCTCTGCCAACTAATTGAGCCCGGTCCACAAGCCCAATGGGTCATTTATTTAGTTAGAGTTTTAATTATTTAATAGTTTTATTTAGAGAGTTGTTATTTATTTAGAAGTCATTAAAATTAGGAGTTTTATTATATTTGGATTGTAACCAAGTTTAGTTTCCTTTATTGTTTAGGAAAGCAGAGTCCTATTAGGAAAGGGGATTCCAACCCTTCCTATAAATATGTAATCCCTCTATTATGAGAGTAGTTCAAGATTATTCAATAATAAAGATTGGTTTTGTTTGGTTTGTTCTTTATCTTCAATGGAAGAATGTTATTGGGTTCCGAGAGGAATTCGGCTAATTCCCTTCTACGGAATTGGTCCTCACTAGAATCCGTCCAGGATTCGGCAAACTCTCTCACAGGGCTTGTCTACACCCGTTTCATCACCGCTTGCGAATCCAGGCTGCTTCAGAGTGAGAAAGAAGAAGAGGAAAATGAATGCACAGAGAAGAGAATAGGGTCCTTCACAAAGAAGGATGAGTAAGTGAAAATAAAAAGGCAATTGTCAGCACTTGTGAATTGGCAAAAGGTGCCCATGCTAAGCCCGAGCTAGCAACCGATGATACATTATAATTTAAGAATAAAGAGAGAGTGCAAGAGAGAGAGAGAGAGAGAGGGAGAGAGAGAAGATTTTTTCATTTTTAGCATTTTTTTGCTCCAGTATATAGTCAACTCACACCCATAACAACTGTGGATGAACCACAAATAGATCCTTGGTCATCCCTATGGAAATAGACATGCCTTACCACTTCGAATGGGTTGGTGAGGTACGGTGGGTTCAAATCCTCTCATATTAACATTAGAATGTTATAAAAAAAACTAAAATAAAAAAATAAGATTACATGAAGCTATGTTGCAATTTCTTAAACCAATAAATTTGGTACATACCTTCTTCATATGCCACCTATTCCCGACAATGATTTTATCACCGTAATTTAGAAGAATAAATTAATAAATATTTTTTTTCTGAAAATGATGAATCATCATAGTAATGAAGAATGTCCGATTGCGAAAGGTAAAAACTCAAAACAGCATTTGCATTAGTTGAAAAAATAAAATAAAAAAAGAACAAAAATATAATCAAATAGTTTCTCATACTAAAATAGTCCATTTAACTAGTTCTGTTGATTTTCAAAAATATATTCTATCAACAGGTCGGGATTAGGCCGCATTTGTGTCGGTGTCGATATCCAAGTCCATTTTTAATTAAAGAGTGGAAGCTAGGTTGACGACCCTAGTGCTCAAATTTGAGCTTCCCTTTCTAGGAAGTGGAGAAGCCCAACCATTTTTCTACTTGGAGCTGGTCCAAGCTTTCGGACTGAGGTTGAATCGATTAAAATATAAGCAAATCATAAAAATCTCTTTTTTCTTACATATATACATTAAATGGTAATAATGTTTTATTTAATATATATAATAATTAAGACATGGCTTATACGTCAAAAGCAACACTTGCCTGCCTCAGCTCAGTTCACTGAAGGCAATATGATAACGCCTGTTTTCCAAGAAATTGAAAAAAAAATATGTGCCGGGGTGGGACTTGGGAGTGTTTTGATTGAAATGGAAGAGTATGCCCTATTTATAAGCTAAGGGAGTCATAGATGATTGACAAGTGTTATACATCCAACTACTAAAAAAAAAGTTATTAATTGTACCATGCCACTCATCTAAATTAAAAATGACGCATGAATCGGAGAGGAGGTGCTTTCGATATGGTGGGGAATAGGGGAATGAAGACTTCACATGTGTGGAGGGGGCATGTATGTCCCTTTCAGGTGTTGAAAGGGAAAATTCAGTTTTGGAAAGGAAACCATCTGATGCGAAAACAACAGAAAGCCCTTTTTGTCTTGAGTTTTTCTAATCCCCTTGTATTTTAATAAAGTAAATCTCTCTGTCAAGAGGCAGGGCAACACAGATGCTTGATACTGAGGATTGAATGGATTTGAACATGGATAAAGGGTAAGCTCTTTGTTAATGGAAGCTAAAAGTTTGATGACTTTTATGTAGCGCAATTCTTTTGCGCGATTGAACATATCAACGTCAAATTGAGACTAGTGCCTACTCTCGAGGGATATATATATATATATTGTGTGTGCGAAGGATTGGATTGACAATAAGTGGGTCCTCCTACAAAAATAGAGGAAGGCATCAAATAAGTTAGATGAGCAGGAAAATTTGTCCTTTGCCACTGCATGAGTGACCTTATCAAAATTAACAGTTATCAAGGTCAACATAGCTTCATTTCCACTCAATTCATTGTAACACCAACCGTTGTATTGACCACATATTTTTTCAATGGATCAACTTTGTTCGTTTTCCGCGATTTCTCAAAATACTAAATAGAATCCATACTTTATGAGAGCATTTGAAATTATTTGGGAAATAAAAATCCCACCTTCATTTGTTTCATTGCTCAGAATGAATGATCAGATGAGTCAATTAGGTACTTCTGCAAATTATACATTCCGGTAAATTGATTAAGAACAGAATGTTTGCTGAGTGAAGTTACCATTACAAGTGAAAATATAATAGAGTAAATGAAAGTCTCATGATCTGGGAGCCAATAAATCACACAAAATGTGCATCAGACTGTGGAAAATTTTAGAGGAAACCACCAGAATAAGCCAAAAATTTATAACCCAGAAGATTGTGCTACAACTATCCATCAGATATTGTGCTACAAGTGGCGGACCCAGGATTTTTGTTTGAGGGGGGTTTATGGTAGTCACTTGAAAAGTAATTTAATTATTGTTGTGTTGTTCTTCTTAACTTTGGAAAAAGAGAAATAACCCACCTGAGAAACATGTGATTAAAGAGTCATTTAAACAAAGATTAATCCACTTCAATCATCATACACATAGATAGAGCCACAAAAAATATACATTTCAATTAAAATTTAAGGTACCCTCGGTTCTAAAAAAAGTGTTTTCTATATGTGATGATGGTAAAAGAAGGCCCTTGAACTATAAGAGGACAAATAATGGAAATACAATGAGGACAGTCAATTTGTTTTAACGAATTTAATTTGTTTGACTTGTATGTTTTTCCATTAAACAAATAGAAAAAAGAAATAAAAGAAAAGAGATGGACAATTAATGCAAAAAAAAAAAAAATCTAAAAACCATTATAATACCCTTTTATCCTTTTTATGAATGGTTATGGTTAATAATCTTTTACTCCAAACAAATAAAATACTAACTTAGGCCCTCACCAAACTCAAATGATCAAGAAGCTCAGTAACCATAAACCTCATAAGATTTCTAGAACAGAACACTGATCAGCATACACTTATAAATTATGAAGTCAGATTAATCAACACAGACATGAATCCAAGTCAATTTGTTTCTTTCCTTTTCTTAAATTTTCACCCTCTCTCTCTCTCTCTCTCTCTCTCTCTCTCACACACACACACACACACACACCATTTTTCATTTACTTCTCTTTACAAGATGCACAATTTCATGAAGTTAGTATACCTCCCTAGATGAGAGACAGTTCAAAAATTTTGGTAGTTAGATCAAACAGGTTCCTAAACATTTAGCTCCTTTCCTACAGTTTTATGCTTTACTGAAACAGAACATAGGTAATCTCAATTCGATAACCAACGCTAATTTTAGGTAATCAAATGAATTTAGTTGAATAATTTGATTTTTTTGTCTTAATTTCTAATGCGTTTTTTTAGTAACTGTGTCGAACATGTTGTGATCATATCCAGCGCAAACAATCATTTTTATTCATAAGATTAACATTCATCATAGTGAAAGAAATCAATTCCACAAAAGTCATGCATTTAACAAGATTTCTAATCTCATAGGTAACAAAGAAAAACTATCCAACATAACCTAGTAAAAATTAGGAGCCATAATCTCCCTCAATGCTCAATAATGTGAAATCACTGCAGGTCATCTATCTCTTATTCTAGTCATACGTTATCAATTGAATCAAATCTAAGAACCACATGTATCAATCAAATTTCTCAAAAACCAAAACTCGCAAGCTGCACAACATAATAGATATCTAGATCTTACACACTTCAAACAAATCAAATACTCAAAAACAGCAACGCATCCAAATGATAAGTAAAACCAAGAACAAAAGAACAATCTGTATTCAATGATCTGATGCAAAGAGAAATGGAAAACACGAGAGAGAGAGAGAGAGAGAGAGAGAGAGAGAGAGAGAGAGAGAGAGAGAGAAGATGAGTAGAGCACCGGAGGGACGGCGTCACGACGGTGGTGTGCCAATGTCGGTCGCCTAAGATGGAGGGTGATGGAGGGAGAGAGACGAGAATGGGGATTGACCGATTAGGTTAGAGTTGAAAATGGTCGTGGGGACTTGGGCTTTTTTTAAGTGGGGGCTGGGCCAAAGGGGCCTTAGGGCCCTTATGGGCTTTTTCCAGTTTTGGTGGGGGCTTCAGCCCCCCAACCCACAACATGTAGGTCCACCCCTGGCTACAACTATCCATCAGATAACCTACAATCCATAGAAAAAAAAAAAAAAAAAAGAAAAGCTACATGCATCCTATGAAGCGCCATAAAAAAGTGGACTTTTTCATTCAAAACATCATTTTTTTATATTTTTTTTTCTTTCTAAACCACAAACTACAATCCCAGGAAAGGGTGTAGAAATCCACATTGGTGTCGGATTTCTTGTTTGGGATGGAGAAACCACGGAAACAAACACAAGATTATAAAGAGAGAGAGAGAGAGAGAGAGAGAGAGAGAGCAGAAGCAGAAATGGAGGAGAGCGAAGAAAAAGTAGTACCTGATGGCGCCTCTGCAGTCTGTTGCAATTGCTGCTTCCTCCTCTTCTCTTCACTTTTTCTTCCGCTTCCACTTCCTCTTCCGGTTCTCACTTTGAGCGTTTTTTTTTTATATATATAATCGTTCACTTTCTCTTTGCACAGAGTCTGGATCCCTGAGGCTGTAACTCAGCCAAACCCTGATTTGAGATTCTGTCTCCCACACACGCCTGCCTTGAATGGGATTCCAAACCCTGATTTGAGATTCTGTCTCCCACACACGCCTGCCTTGAATGGGATTGGTGGAACTCCACCATGGGTCCCACCTACTTTTTAACTTTTTATTTTTTTTACAACGGGTGGTTGTCCCGGCCCTTGAGGCCTAAATAATCCCAGCGGGCTGGGGGAGAGCCGGATAAATTCATTGTGGCTCCAGTGTGGTATGCAGTTTCAAATTCTCAACCTTTGGGTGCAAATCGTGATATTAAGCCAACCGAGCTATCCATCAGGGTTACCTAAAGTTTACTTGACCAGTTCAAAATGAATGTCACCCCTAAAAGGGAGTGCTCATGAGAGCCTGATCTCGAGCCAGTCTGCTTTGGGCTTGACCTAAAATACATAATTTGGGCATGCTTAGTACCTGGGGTGAGCTTGGATCAAGTGATGGGAAGCCCAAAGCCCGGCTAGAACAAGGAGTGCGTCTAATTTAGAGTAAATTTGTGCAAGCAATTGATGAGCCCTAACGGGTGATAAAAACTCAACTTAGCCAAGCCGTGCCTGAACCAATTGAGTAAAATGGGCAGGCTTGGGTCTGACACTTAAGGTCTACATGGCTAAAGTCGGACCGTGCTTGGATATCCCTCATTGGCTCAACTCGAACTATGGACACTCCTCGACATCCCCTACAATGACATATTCTCAATTTTGAGTCCAATAAGAATTGTTCTTTCTTCGTAAGGTAGAGCACATGAATAAAAGTATGATTTATACATATGATTAATAACATATAAGATTGTATTGATCAAGTCATCAATCATGTTTCCCACAGCTGGTAAGAGTTGATAATATGTCATGGAAGGGGATGACATCCATTTTGAATAGTTTAGATTATTATTAAGTCAGCCACAAGGTGGTGTTTCATCTTGAACGAGTTCAACTGCACATCTCCCTTAGCTGAGCTAAAGAAAAAAAAAAAAAAAAAAGCCACATCAAAAGTTATCCAAATAAATCTTGGAACGTGATGGGAGTGAATAAAAGTACTTGAACATGAGAAAGAATAAATGTTGGAGAACTTAAATACTTTATACTTTTTATCCCACGACTTAATATATAGCTTTAAACCACTTCCTACCAAGTCTTCATTGTCAATGTTAAGTACTTCTTTATTTACTAGCTTGGTCCAAACCACTGTGTACTTGAAGAAACTCAAGTTTTCTCAACCAAGATTTGTTTGTCATAGTATGGGCCATTTGGGTGGTGGGACCCATTCAAACTTGATTAGGGTTTCTTTTTTCATTTTCCATTTTCCATTTTCATTTCTATTAACTTTCTTTACTCAAATCTTCTAGTTGACTTATTGAACTTTCCAGTCGAGTTTCAGAGGTTTTAACAATATGGTACAAACATACAATAAAATGTTTTTTTATTGTTAATTTTCTTGCTAGATGGAAGACTCTAACTCACGTACTCTGTCTTCCTTACCAACTGTTTGGTGTCCTTAACTAGATGAGCTACTACAACTAAGAACAAAAAAAATATAATTTATTGATGCAATTTGATCCAAGGATGTACTTTCCAAATCCTATTCATCACATAATTTGTAAAATGTGATTTCAATCCAGCCATAAACTTGGTTTAGTTCAATAGCATCTAAATTATCATGGGTCTTATCTGATAGTTGGTACAATTTTTTTTAAGATGCACAAAGAAAATTCGTGAGAGGTCAAGTCAAATTTAAGGTTAGGTTAATGGTACCTGAGTTATTATGTCAAGTGACAAAGGGTTTTTCTTTCTTTCTTTCTTTTTTTTTTTTTTTTTTTTTTTTTTTTTTTTTTTTTTGGGATTTTTCCCTATAACTTACCTTTAGAGATAACTTTTCCCTCCACCTTACCAAAGTCTGAATATTTCCTCCTAGCTAAAATTGAACCATTTTAGGACTAAAATACTCATAGTGTGGGCTATAACATAATAAAAATGTATTCTTGCAAATAGGTTGGGATTTGGTCAATGAAAGCACTTAAACTTGTATTATTGCATTTGTTGGTTGAAATGCAATGGTGTAAATGGGTTTGGATGAAAATATTTAGCATTATTCTATAATTGAAAAGTGGTGATCTAATATGCATTTTCTTATATTCTTTTAGATCTTAGGGAATGTCTGGATGGATATATACAGAATAAAATATTTACAGATTTACATACTAAAAAAATTATTTCAATATTGTTGTTGTTTGGGAATTTCCAAAACATTCAATAGACTTTGAACTAAGCAGTTTGGTAATTATCTCATATTATAATATACGCTGAGTTCAAGATTGATCTTACTTTTCAAATGAAGGAAATGGTCAATAACTTTATAATTTTTTTTTCAATAATTTTTTAAATGACAAGACGACACCATTTTCTAGGAATTCAATTTAAATGAAAATAAAAAAAAATCTCCAATTATATTTTTAAGATAAGGAATCCATGATAAAATGGGTTTCTTTGATTTTCTCGGAATTATATTCATCCAAACTTACATGTTATAAATTCTCAAGAGAAGGGATTTTATAGTAAAATAAGTTCCTTTGAATTTGTAGGAGTTTAGTTTCATGTAAATGAATAGATCCTATATTTTAGGGGTTTTAACGGGAAAAAACCCCGTACATGGACATTTAATAAATTTAGACCCAATAAAACCTGGCAGACAGAAGTGGTCCCATGGGCCACTTGCGTTTTTTTTTAAGCATGTTTTTGTAATAGTCGATACTGACTATCCAGTCATTATACAACTGCTTTTTTTCACTCTGTCTTCTTCACCTTTTCCCTTTCTCACTCTGTCTTCATCACCTTTTCCCTTTCATCCTCTCCACGGTGGTCCCAGGCGGTGGTCCCAGAGAAAGATTCGCGCCAAATCTTCAAACATTCTCCATAGTTTGACGCACATGGAGGTATTTTGTTTTTCTTCTCATTTTTGTGCCCTAAATTTAGAAGGGAGTTAGCGTTTTTTGATGGTTTTGATTGTTCAGAAGGGATTGATTGTTCAGAAGGGAAAGACTTGCAATCTTCTTTACACTTTCTAGTTCGCCCATTTAGAAGGGATTATTCGATTATGAGCACTGCCGTTTGCAGAAGTTATTATATTATCCTGTTTATGACATTAACCAAGTTACATGTTCATGGCAAACGTACTGGGTTTTCTGAAATCATAGTAAATTGGTTTGGAAGCTGGTTTGTTTGCCCTTGGGGCACTGGCTAACCAGTGTGTATGACAAATGTCATAAACAGTTTGTCATAAACTACTGTTTCGAAGATATATGCGTGCAGTCCATCGGGAAGCTAGTAAATGTACCTGTTTGGGGCACTGGCTGGAACCTTGCTGTGTACCTGTTCGGGAAGCTGGTTAACCAGTGCCCCAAACAGGTACACAGCGAGGTTCCAGCCGATTTCAGGCTATAGGGTTGCAAAAGTTCGGGGTTTCAAAAGCAAGCAAACGCGATTGCATCGTGTCCGAAAATAGCAGTTTTTTAGTTCGTGATATGTACTTTGGAATCCCCGAATTTCGAACAAAAAATCCACCGGGAAGCTGGTTAACCAGTGCACCAAAAAGGGGTACTGAACGAGGTTTCAGCAGATTTTAGGCTGCATGGTTGCAAAAGTGTGCGGTTTCAAAAGCAGGCAAACGTGATTGTATCGTGCCCGAAAATAGTAGTTTTTTAGTTCGTGATATGTACTTTCGAACCCCCGAATTTCGGACAAAAAAACCATCGGGAAGATGGTTAATCAGTGCCCCAAACAAGGGTACCGAAAGAGGTTTCAGCAGATTTCCGGCTGCAGGGTTGCAAAAGTGCGCGGTTTCAGAAGTAGGCAAACGTGATTGTATCGTGCCCGAAAATAGAAGTTTTTTAGTTCGTGATATGTACTTTCGAACCCCTGAATTGCGGACAAAAAATCCATCGGGAAGATGGTTAATCAGTGCCCCAAACAGGGGTACCGAAAGAGGTTTCAGCAGATTTCAGGCTGCAGGGTTACAAAAGTGCGCGATTTCAAAAGCAGGCAAACGTGATTGTATCGTGCCCGAAAATAGCAGTTTTTTAGTTCGTGATATGTACTTTCGAACCCCCGAATTTCGGACAAAAAATCCATCGGGAAGATGGTTAATCAGTGCCCCAAACAGGGGTACTGAACGAGGTTTCAGCAGATTTCAGGCTGCAGGGTTGCAAAAGTGCGCGGTTTCAAAAGCAGGCAAACGTGATTGTATCGTGCCCGAAAATAGCAGGTTTTTAGTTCGTGATATGTACTTTCGAACCCCCGAGTTTCGGACAAAAAATTCACTGGGAAGATGGTTAATCAGTGCCCCAAACAGGGGTACTGAACGAGGTTTCTGTTGTTAATTTTGACAAGAAAAGAAAGAATTCAAGTTTTGAAAACTACTGCAGTGCTTTGATATGATAACAACGTATGAAAGGAAGACAACAAAAACATATTTTACTTCAGGAAACATTACAACTTATACTTGAAGAAAATAACTAACCACTAACAACATGGTCCTACAAATAATCCACGATCAACAACACTAAAAGAAACAGCCTAACTGCTTCCTAAAGACTAGGACAACAATTTTAAAAAACAAAACAAAAATAAAACACATAAGCTGCACGTGGACATGTTTCAGTCCTGAAGCATTTTCCTAACACTCATACTTGCTTTAGGAGCTGCAAACACCAACTTTCTGCCTTAGAAACTCAAACCTGCTCACTGGAAGTGGCTTTGTAAACAAATCTGCCAACTGATTTTCAGACTCGCAGTAAACCAGAGTCACAGATTCTTCTTTCTGCACTTCTCTTACGAAAAATAACTTGATGTTGAAATGCTTAGTTTTCCCATGAAACACAGGATTATGGGAAATAGCAATGGCAGCTTGGTTGTCAACAAAAATCTTAGTGCTTTCTTTCTGCTCCAGATTGAGATCCATTAAAATCTTCCTTAGCCACAAAGCTTGATTAACAGCAGCTGTTGCAGCAACAAATTTTGCTTCAGCAGTGGATTGAGCCACGGTTTCTTGCTTCTTCGAGCTCCATGAGAAAACACCAGATCCAAGAGTAAAACAGTAGCCTGAAGTACTTCTCATATCATCAATGGAACCTCCTCAGTCACTGTCAGAGAAACCAACCAGCTTGAACTCCTTGCTTCTTGTGAATTTAACACCAAAATCACTTGTGCCTTTGACATATCGAATCACTCTCTTGGCAGCCTTGAGATGCAATTCACTTACACAATGCATAAACCTAGACAGAATACTTACAGCATTTAAAATGGCAGGCCGTGTTGCTGTAAGATACATCAAGCAACCAATTAAACTTCTAAAGTATCCATCATCAACTTTATCAGCACCATCTTCCTTACATAGTTTCTCCTTTTGATTCATAGGAGTGCTTACTTCCTTGCATTCTTCAAGCTTAAACTTATTCAAAATCTCCTTGGCATACTTCTTCTGGCAGATGAAGACTTCATGCTCAGCCTGCTTAATTTTCATTCCAAGAAAGAAGGTCATCAACCCGAGATCTGTCATTTCAAAAACCTTCATCATTTCTTGTTTGAACTCCTCAACCAGCCATGCATCATTTCCTGTCAGTAAAAGATCATCAACATAAAGAGAAACTATCAGAACATCATTGCTCTGACATTTAACATAAAGAGTGGCTTCAGACAAGCTTTTTTTAAAGCCTAAGCTCAGCAAATGGTCATCTATCCTGCTGTACCAGGCTCTTGGAGCTTGTTTCAACCCATAAAGAGCCTTCTTGAGTAGAAACACCTTGTCCTCTGCTCCTTTCTTCACAAAACCTTCAGGCTGTTCAATGTAAATTTCTTCTTGCACAACATCGTTTAAAAATGCTGATTTTACATCAAGATGATACACTCTCCAATTCATTTGAGCAGCTACAGCAAGCAAAAGCCTTATGGTGTCCAGACGAGCAACTGGTGCAAAGGTATCCGAGTAGTCCACGCCAAAAACTTGAGCACAGCCTTTCACCACGAGTCTTGCCTTGTGTTTGTTGATAGAACCATCAGCATTTAGCTTAGTTTTGTACACCCACTTGACTCGAATTACCTTTCTGTCTTGAGGTCTTTCCACTAGAATCCACATCTTGTTTTTCTCTATCATGGACAGCTCCTCCTTCATTGCAACTGTCCCCTTCCCTTTGACTGAGATGTAATCACCATTGCCGATTCTGAGTTTGATGATGTTGGTTGGCTTCAAATCTTTGAAAAGTTCCTTGTCATTGGTCATGTGATTGGTGCAGCCACTGTCAATTAGCCAGCTTTCACTTGATTCACTGCCTGTGAAACACGTAGCCACGAACAATTGATCTTCTTCCTCTTGATCAGCAATCTGTGCTTCTTCATCGTTTTGTTGAACTTTGTTTTTGCAGATAACAGCTTCATGCCCTATCTGATTGCATTTAGTGCACATTGCATCAGGTCTTCTCCAGCATCTAAATGGAGGATGACCTTTTTTCCCGCAGTGTTTGCAAGGAGGATAGGATTTCTTCTGATTTTCATTCTTTCCTTTTGCACTGGCTGATGAGGTACTTGCCCCATTTCCTTCAAAATCCTCATTCTTCTTGTTTTTGGCCACGTTTTGATGCTTGGCTGCCAAAGCTCCTTCGGTTGTTGTATCCTCCCTCATCAGTCTTCTTTGTTCTTGTGCTTGCAATGCGTTAAGCAATTCTGCTAAGAAAAATTTTTGCCAGATCCTTGGTATTCTCCAAGGTAGTAATTGTTGCTTCATATCTTTCAGGTACTGTAACAAGAATTTTTTCTACAATTCTTGAGTTAGTAAATTCAGATACAAGAAGCCTCACTTTGTTTGCAATACTAAGAAGCCTGTTAGAGTAATCTTTAATCGTCTCGAAGTCCTTCATTCTTTGAAGTTCAAAATCCCTGATCAAGTTCAGCACTTGCATCCCTTTAATTATTTCATTTCCTTCATATTCGTTCTTGAGATAATCTCATATCTCTTTTGCTGACTTCAAAAACATGATACGGGAGAAGATGGTGAATGAAACTGCAGCAAACAAGCAGGCCTTTGCCTTTGACTTCTTTATCTTCTTCTCCTTATGCGTTTTGATCTGTGCCATGGTGGGATTGTCTGGAAGTGCAGGAACATCATAGTCTTCTTCCACTGCTTCCCAAAGATCCAAAGCATCCAAATAAAACACATAAGTTGCACGTGGACATGTTTCAGTCCTGAAGCATTTTCCTAACAGTTTCAGCAGATTTCAGGCTGCAGGGTTGCAAAAGTGCGCAGTTTCAAAAGCAGGCAAACGTGATTTAATCGTGCCCGAAAATAGCAGTGTTTTAGTTCATGACATGTACTTTCGAACCCCCGAATTTCGGACAAAACATCCATCGGGAAGATGGTTAATCAGTGCCCCAAACAGGGGTACCGAAAGAGGTTTCAGCAGATTTCAGGCTGCAGGGTTGCAAAAGTGCGCGGTTGCAAAAGCAGGCAAACGTGATTGTATCATGCCCGAAAATAGCAGTTTTTTAGTTTGTGATATGTACTTTCGAGGCCCCGAATTTCGAACAAAACATCCATCGGGAAGATGGTTAATCAGTGCCCCAAACAGGGGTACCGAAAGAGGTTTCAGCAGATTTCAGGCTGCAGGGTTGCAAAAGTGCGCGGTTTCAAAAGCAGGCAAACGTGATTGTATCGTGCCCGAAAATAGCAGTTTTTTAGTTCGTGATGTGTACTTTCGAGCCCCCGAATTTCGGACAAAACATCCATCGGGAAGATGGTTAATCAGTGCCCCAAACAGGGGTACCGAAAGAGGTTTCAGCAGATTTCAGGCTGCAGGGTTGCAAAAGTGCGCGGTTTCAAAAGCAGGCAAACGTGATTGTATCGTGCCCGAAAATAGCAGTGTTTTAGTTCGTGATGTGTACTTTCGAACCTCCAAATTTCGGACAAAAAAACCATCGGGAAGATGGTTAATCTGTGCCCCAAACAGGGGTACCGAAAGAAGTTTCAGCAGATTTCAGGCTGCAGGGTTGCAAAAGTGCGCGGTTTCAAAAGCAGGCAAACGTGATTGTATCGTGCCCGAAAATAGCAGTTTTTTAGTTCGTGATGTGTACTTTCGAACCCCCGAATTTCGGACAAAACATCCATCGGGAAGATGGTTAATCAGTGCCCCAAACAGGGGTACCAAAAGAGGTTTCAGCAGATTTGAGGCTGCAGGGTTGCAAAAGTGCGCGGTTGCAAAAGTAGGCAAACGTGATTGTATCGTGCCCGAAAATAGCAGTTTTTTAGTTCGTGATATGTACTTTCGATCCCCCGAATTTCGGACAAAACATCCATCGGGAAGATGGTTAATCAGTGCCCCAAACAGGGGTACTGAGCGAGGTTTCAGCAGATTTCAGGCTGCAGGGTTGCAAAAGTGCGCAGTTTCAAAAGCAGGCGAACGTGATTGTATCGTGCCCGAAAATAGCAGTTTTTTAGTTCGTGATATGTACTTTCGAACCCCGAATTTCGGACAAAAAATCCATCGGGAAGATGGTTAATCAGTGCCCCAAACAGGGGTACCGAAAGAGGTTTCAGCAGATTTCTAGCTACTTTGTTGGAAAAGTGCGCGGTGTCAAAAGAAAGCCTTTGTCTTATTAGAATGTAAAGGAGGTTAAAGGAGGTCATGTATGTAATTGGCAACTGCTATAAATGCCATGTTATCATGGATGTCTTTTGTTAGCTAATTGATCTACATTATGGTATTGATCATAGAATGTAGGAAAAGAGAAAAGCTGTTGTAGTGTACTATAGCTTGAATTAGAAAGCCTTTGTCTTATTAGAATGGCCATTATAAGGGGTGCATTATGGAAGCGACAACAGGCTGCATAGTCATTATAATTCAAGATAATCTCACCAACACCTGTAATTCCATATTGTGCACACACACTGCCATGAAAATCGAGTTTTTTCTCACCTAGTGAAATCAATGATCTTCAATGCTGCCAGCTCCTGATTAATTTCTAAAAAACTCGTTGATATTTTGCAGGTCAATGAAGAGAAACCCGTTGAAACTCCAAACATACTCCTCTTTAACCAAAACAATCATATCTCGGAGGGTATCGGTCACGGAGAGGTATACCGAAAACAGAATTAAATTTTGTATTTACAATTGAAATTTATTAGTTTTGTTCTATTGTTCTTGGGGTCAACTCAATAGTTGTTGTTTTTACAAGGAACTCGGACGGATGAGATGCATTCCAACAAACCCCGACAAAGATGTATGGGTGCTTACAGATGTTCAAAAGCAATATGTACGGCAGACAGGTCTACACCACTTGGCTGGCATAGATCGTATGTTCATAGACCATGCCTTAATAACAGCTTTGGTTGAGAGGTGGCGCCCAGAAACAAATTCATTCCATTTGCCATCCGGGGAAGCAACTATAGCACTCGAAGATGTTGCTTATATTTATGGCTTGCCAGTCGATGGCCCGGTGGTAACCGGGCGAACTTTCCCCGGTAGATTTGTAGAGCCGGTTTGTCATGAGTTGCTTGGGATCACGGCACAGAAGAAGCTAGACTATGTTGGCATAACAATAAAATTTAAGTGGCTTGAAGACAACTTCAAACCTTCCGCCTGGCAGGATAAGAAAAAGAAGAAAACCAAAGATGATGAGATAAGAGCCACCCGGGCATATTTGTTCTTTTTGGTGGCCGGGCAGATCTTCACACAGACTTTTGGTGCGAGGGGGCCTGCTTATCTGCTTGAATTGTTTAAAGAATTCAAATCTTATGCATGGGCCCCCGCATGCCTTGCAAATCTTTATAGAATGTTGGCAAAGGCAACTTGGTGGGGCCATGAGACGAAAGAGGCTGAAGGAAAGGGGAAAGATCAACAAGTTGAGGACAGCAAGTCCTGCAGGACACCGACAGGGCCTTTGCAGCTGCTACAGGTGGATAATTCTCAAACTTAACATTTTTGGGTAGCATTATTTAAATGCTAACTAACACTTGCATTTTGATGTTTTCCATCGCAGATATGGGCTTACTCCAGAATGTCTATTGGACGGATTCCTCGGCTAAATCCTAGTGGGAAAAAGGACAATCTAACTCTATCCGTTAAATTTTGGAACGTGCAATCTGACTCTATCCTCCATTAAATTTTATATTGTGCAATCTAACTGTGTCCTTTCTGTTTTCCATCAGACAAGCAGTGTTCCCTCTCAAACTGGTCCATCTCACACTGTTCCCCCTCACACAGTTCCTGATACCAATATCGGTTTGAGCTTCGTTGGACCCTCTCACACGAGAGTAAAAAAAGCTGCTCTTAAAAGTCCAAGGGCGAAAAGGTTTAAAAAGGCAGGACTAGTGCGTCTCGATCATTCACCAAGCAGCTTGGGTAAAACGGGCTTACCACCAACCGAAGAAGTGCTCTCAACCCCCCCAATAGCGAGGACATTGTTTGATACTCCTGTGAGAGTTACTAGTGGTTCTGCAATTGTTGCTGCAACACCTAAGGCTAGCATAGTCTCTTTGATTTGGAGAATCAAGCGCTTGCCCCGTATGCGTAAAGTGCCCATAAAGTTCTCTGATTATTCTCATTCTATGGTGCATTCGGGCTATGTATTAAATGATCAGGAGCAATTCTTTCTTACAGGTTTCAAGGAATACTACGAGTCAAAGTAAGCATACTAATGTCCCCCATTACTTTCAATTTGTACCCATCTTCATTAATTTCTTGTGCATTGTGTTTTTTATTAACAAACATCTATTTCATATAGAGAGGATGAACTAGCCAGTATTTGTACCATGATATCCAGCAACGATTTAAAGAAAGCACTAGACGAAGGAACTTGGCTGGACACCAATCTAATGTATTATTACTTTGAGATCATGAGAGAAGGATGTCCAACCGCTTTCATCGCCGACCCAAGCATATGTGTAAGTTTGTACTGAACTGTTCTATCTTAGTTTCCATAGGCGCCTATGAGTCATCTTTATTTGTTAACCATTTATATTGTGGTGACATTATTATTCGCAGAGTTGGTGGCAAGATGGATATGATGCCAGTGTGGAAGCTGCCTTCGGTAAGCATGGCCACAGAGTCTAGGAAGCAAGGGAGGCACATACACTAGTGTTTGTCTTCCACTACAGGAACCATTTCACCCTGGTTGTGGGATACGTTGATGAAAAAAGGTGGGAGTTTTATAACAGTTTGGCTGGTGATCGTTTGACACAGAATAAAGCGGAGCAGTTTGTAAGTATGGTTTGGGATCCGAAATTGCAATCCCAGTACTTAGTTTGAGACATCACTTATGATAACAGTTGCCCCCCCATCTGTTTTCCATTTTTTGCAGATCGACTGGTTGAACAAGATGTATATGCATTTTGGGTGGACGGATCCATTTTTATGGACTATCGTGTTGAAGGAAGACATTCCTCATCAAAACAATGGTAATGATTGCGGAGTCTTCGTTGTGGCATTCGCAGAGCATTGTGTTCACCGTCGTCCTATCACATTTACCCAAAACGATATCCCTTACTTCCGTAGCAAAATTGTCATTGAGTCATTCAAGAGAAGTTGGCAAGTAAATGCTAATAGGTTGAATCTTCCTGAGTTGTTGAACCTACCGGCTTGATGTCATTTTATTAGCTGGTTAATAGAAGTTTTGGGAAGCTCTTGGGCAGTAGATGGAGAGGCCAAACATTTCAGTGAAACTTGTAAATTGTGGAGCTTGTAAGAAGCATTTCAGTGGAACTTGTAAACATTTCAGTGGAACTTACTTCATATTTCAAATTGTGGAACTTGTAAGAAGCAGTGGTTGTGGAACTGGTTCTTATATGATTTTGATTATATATTATGGACCTTCATTTCACATTATTTGAAATTGAATGGGTATGGAACGTGTATTGAATGTGGTTGTGATTATATATTGTGGACCTTCATTTCACATTATTTGAAATTGAATAGGTATGCAAACGTGTATTGAATGTGGTTGTGATTTTGATGATATATTGTGGACCTTCATTTCACATTATTTGAAATTGAATGGGTATGGAACCAGGGTTGAATGTGGTTGTATGTGTGCTTGAATGGAGATTACCAAGGTAATTTGGATCGTGACTTGCAACCATTTGTCATAATAGCTAAAAAAACAAAAACAGTCATAGTCCATATCGACTATCGTCATAGTCGATATCGACTATTTAACTGAAACATAAAAAACACAGGCATAGTCGATATTGACTATCATCATAGTCGATATCGACTATTTAACTGAAACATAAAAAACACAGGCATAGTCGATATCGACTATGATGATGGTTGATATCGACTATTTAACTGAAACATAAAAAACACAGTCATAGTCGATATCGACTATTACGATAGTCGATATCGACCAATTAGATGAAACATAAAACACATTAACAACTAGATGGGGTTAGCCAATTAATGATTCTCAATATAGTAAGACTGGAAAAATAAAACATCAATAACAGTCATACACTTGCATCCCCAAGAAATTAATGGTAATATTATCATAGATGATTTTTCAACATATAATAACCCCAAAAAGGAGTTCGTCCTTACAAAAAAAGGGAAGTATACAACACTTATGCCCTTCCAAAAAATTCTTCAACAAAATGTACAAGCCCATCACAACATCTTCTATCACATTATCACCAACCCAAAAGGAGTTCACGTTGACTCTTGCATCCCCCTTCCAAAAAATGCGTCAGTAGACTATACATCGTGCAAACGACTGCTGACTCTTGCATCCCCCTTCCAAAAAAATGCTTCAGTAGACTATACACTGTCCAAACGACTGCTTCTTCTATCACATTTACACCAAATACTAACACCAATCAAAAAGGAGTCCACGTTGACTCTTGCATCACCCTTCCAAAAAATGCTTCAATAGACTATACACTGTCTTGACGGTTGCATCTTCTATCACATTTACACAAAATACTAACACCAACCAAAAAAGAGTTCACATATACTCTTGCATCCCATTTCCAAAAAATATTAACAAGAACCAAAAAGGAGTTCACATTAACTCGTGCATCCCCCTTCCATCTTCAAGTTTGCGCCGGTGGATTGCGACAACTTTGTCGATTATGCCCCCTCTCCTTACAGTTACCACAGGTGACTACCTTCCGTTGGCAGCCACGATCCTCGGTCCGAATCCTATTCTTCTTTGGCCGCCCTGGCTGTTTAGTAGCTCGTGGTGACAAAACTCTTTCATCAGATGTGTACTCCCATTGTTTACTGTCACGGGTAGCATGCAACACTTCACTATACGTTGTACGATAAACACTTGATAGGTACCAATGTTCGCAGAATTCATATGGATCATAGTTTCTAACTCTCATTGAAGCCAATGCATGAGAACACGGGATCCCCAGAATCTCCCATTTTCGACATGTGCAAGTCTTGCGTTCAAGATCGACGACGTCCACGTACTCCGTAGATTGTACCTGAAACTCAACTAGACCAGCCACACGAACATGCAATCGTCGAGCTTCTTCACTTTCTTTTTCCAAAACTTTCTCCGCGTAAGGTGTTAGACGGCTTGTAATTGCTTCTGATTCAAGATGGCGCTTCTGGTAAAATTCCATTAGCTTGGCCCGTATTTCCACGACCTGTTTTGTAATAGGAAGGACCCTTGTGTCCTTTAAGAGGCCATTTGTGCATTCTGCAGCATTACTAGTGAGCATGTCATACCGTCGTCCTTCTACATATGCATCAGCCCAACGTTGCCTTCCAATTGAATCAATGTAAGTGAATGCCTCTTGGCTGATTGCCCGTATATCGGTCATATATGCATCATACTCAAACGGCCTATTTGCTTTGGCTACACGCCAAAATTTCATAACAATTGCCGCATCACTGAAAGCTACCCTAATATTCTCGGCAATGTGACGACAACAATAACAATGTCTTGCGGAGGGTATGGTGTTCAAGAGCGTTGGAATAAGACCCTTTTGACGGTCCGACACAATAGTCAAATTGTTAGGCTCACCCAGCGCTATATGTAGGTTTGCAAGGAACCACTCCCAACTATCACGTCGTTCGGCTTCCGCAAAGGCCAAAGCGATGGGGAGGAACTTATGATTGGCATCGTGTGTGACAGCAACGAGCAAGACACCGGGATACTTCCCTCGGAGATGTGTCCCATCTATAGCAATCATTGGTCTGCACGTACTAATGAAAGACCTTAGACAAACTCCGAATGCCTAAAAAATCTTCTGAAACGGTCCTCAGATGTGGTGTCTATGTTTGTTATCGTGCCTGGATTGGTCCTCTGCAGTTCAATACAATAACTAGGCAGCATTTGAAATGACTTCTCGTAAGATCCTCGCACTGCACGCAGGGCTATCTCCTTTGCTATATGTGCCTTTCTGTAACTAATAGTTGTCCCATATTCCATTTGGTAGTCGTTCATGATCTTTTTTGGTTTCAGATTGACATTTTGTCGGACTCTATCCATGATGAACTCCGAAATTAGCAATGCTGACGCTGTTTATGTGCTATCCCCATCATTGGCTTCGAGCATCTATGGACAGGATTATAAGTACGCACTTTGAATTGTGGTCCTGATTCCACGATAGAGGCATGAATGCGCCAAGGGCAATTCTGATCTTTACAACATGCAGTCACTTTGTACATATTTGTCTTCAAGTGCTTCGGAGTAAAATTTCCATAAATTGCAAACTTAGCCACAGTCTTCCGGAATGTATCACGATCAGGGAATTCACGGCCAACCCACATTTCACGTGCTGAATTGTTTCCAATGTCTACATTCGATTCTTCAGGTACCATGTTGTCGATGAAATTAACACCTGAATGTTCACTTGAAAGAAATGCATTGTTGACTGGATTAGCCCCGACAATGTTGCTTTTGTCCGAGCCCATCACAATCACTGGAATTTGTCCGGTGAAATTATTTTCATCAAAATGATTCTCATCACCATACTCTGCCCCATCCTCTATATTATCAACATCAATTTCTTGACCTAAGGTATGATGCAGAATTGTAATGTTTCGAACAGTTGAAAAATGCATGTCATTATTTTCTTAGAGATCAACTGTAGGAAGCTCTGGAACGATTGTCTTATCTTTCACTTCTTTTCCATTGCAATTTATCAATACACTCCTCGATTTTCGAAGTAAACATCGATGCTTGTCATTCCTCTGAAACCTACAGTGCATCAACATATAATAAAATGCAAGTAAGGGATTGGAATTAATATTTGATAAAGTATAATTTAGAATACAACAAATTGACAAAGTATAATTTAGAATACAACAAATTGACATACCTATATTGTTCTCCTCCTCTACATTGTCCATTGTTCCAACTTTTAGAAACATATAAGTAGATCCTATTTGTATCCTGACCCGATGCTTTGATCATTCTGTTCACATCATTTTCATCTTCAATGCTAGCCAGTGAAAATGCACGTCTATTGTGATGAAGGTATTGTATGCTTAAACTTTTAGTAGATGAATCCCAATTAGATGCTTCAATTGCTTCGGCAACCAATGACCCATATGTTATGTTGGTTGATAAATACCTCATCTTTTGCTTTCCTCCGTTATAGACGGGACGTATAATATCAAATTCAAAGTTTCCATCGTAGTGGAATATGATTAGAACCTCACAATCTGACATGTTGTTTATAAATAAAAAATTAGTTTATAATAGTGATAGGAACAAAAGGTAAATATGTATACATAAACAGTGCCCACGGCGAAAGGCCAAATGTATGTTTTAAGTAAATGCATTTGCATTGTGATATTCCAAGGGTTGTACTAATTGTATTGTTAAACAATGCCATACAGAGATTATGTGCATTTTAGAGCCTAAACCAAAAAAAGGATTATGAAAACTAAATAAGATAGTGTAATTGTAGGAGCATATCCACCTTTACAACAATTTCATGGGACAAGGCAAATGTACTATTAAAATTTATAGATATTGTAAAAGGAAATAGATGAAAAGGAATTAACATGGGGCATGAATGTTGTGTTTTAGTTTAGGTTAGAGTAAATAATACAGTGAAAAAGAGAAGTGATGTCTTTATTGTCAAATATATGCACATTTAAAGCCCTAAACAAAAAAACGTATGCGAAAATTAAAGATGGTAGTGTCACTTTAGGATCAAATATCCATCGTTCAAAACTCTAGATGCACTTGGGTTCCATTTTGTAGGACAGCCAAAAAATGCACATTTAAAACCCTAAATCCAAAAACGTATGGAAAATCAAAGATGGTAGTGTTTTTTTTTTTTTTTTTTTCAAAATATCCACCGTTCACAATTGTAGATGCACTTGGGTGCCATTTTCTTGGACAGAGCAAGGTCGTTCTTTACTTGTCTAGGGCTGGTAACATATAAAAGGAAGAATATGAATCAACAAGTTGGGTGAATGCCAAGTTTTGGGGAAACTATCAAACTAATAATAAAGATTCAAGTGTGTACCTACCTCTTAAGGGAGTGCAACCACCACCCTTAAATAATGGAGTGAATAAAGAGCTACAGCTCTTGTTTATCACCAGGCAGTGTTGCAGCTGTGAGATGAGCGATGAAAAGGGAAAAAGAAGACGTGAAACTGGGTAATTAACTTATGAATGAGCGTCGATATCGACTATACCTCTAAAAGACAAAAAAAAAAAAAAAAAAAAAAGAAACATAACATTAGGACCACTTCTGTCTGCCAAGTTTTATTGGGTCTAAATTTATGAAATGCTTATGTACAAGGGTTTTTCCCGTTAAAACCCCTATATTTTATGGAAGAATGACTTCTTTTGAATTCTTAGATATTCAGATCCATACTAATTAGATCATATTTTAACAATAATGAATTCATTTCTTTAAAATATTTGATAATTCAATTCCATACAAATAAGTATGCTATGTTATATGTTCGGGCTAAGATATTAGTGGTAAAGTGCATGGTTCCATATAATTTCTAAGAATTATCTTCATGCAATAAAATTGTCCCTAATCAAGACAGGCAATTAAAGTTTCATAAGCCTTCCATCTTTACTATCTATGTCAATGTGATTTTTGTTGTTAGGACTCAAAAAATGTACTGATCATAGAAAAAAGACCAAATTGTATAAAAAGAAGAAATGAAGATATAATTAATTTATCCTATTTGAGGCCCCACCTTTCATTGTTTAAAGTTTTGATCATATGAACAACCACTCCAAATATATTCATTACATCGTATTTCACTTTAATAGGTAAAAGTGGATTGTACTCATAGAGGTTGGCCACACAGGGTGCAATGACCAAGTGTTCGATAAAGAAAGCGGAAAATAGAAATCATACCAAGAGGGGAAAAAAAAAGAAAAAAAATCAAGGAATGAGGATGCCTCAATAAAATGTTTAAATAGTTTTGACATTTCCCCTGGCATTGAGAAGGTGTAGGGAAAATTAGAGTTTTTGAGAAGGTGAAGGGAAAACTCATCTCTAAAAGTAAGCAATAAGGAAAAACCTCTTCTTTTCTTTTTTTTTTTTTTGGATCCTAGCTAAGGCGCTGAGACCTGTGAGACTCGCACATGCAAGGTAATGGACATGCTAGAAGGGGTCGAGCACTTCTAGGAGAGGTGAGGGTAGAAACTCCACTGGGCCCCCCTTCACTGCCTGAGGTGCCTCAACCAAGTTTTAAGAATAGAGAAGAGAAGTTGACAAGCATCCATTAGAGAGCAAGGTAGAGTACTCCATCGAAGCTCCCCTTCTTGCCTAGAGGATGTCTTGGCAAAAGTGAGTGATAGCATTGAGTTTTATCATGGACTTCAACGAGCTCTTGATCCAACTCACTGGCCTTAGTCTCCAATTTTATTGTTCTCTTCGTAAAGGGGGCACCAGTGATTAGTCCCAATCAATGTGGAGCTTAGTGTTAGCCTGGGAATGCCGGAATCTCCATTACTTATTTACAACATCATTGTATATGTACCATTTCATCTGTTCATAAATAAAAGTAAAAGTCTACATGGACCGAATTTTTGGGACCGATCCTTGGACCGGTCCCAAACTCGGTCCATGTAGCATGCCTCTAAATAAAAATCAAATCGGAGGTCCCTCCTCGGGTTATAATGTAGGCATTGCTACACCTGTTGGACAATAAAAGATAACACGCTTAACTATAACTTAATTACAACTTTTGATTATAATTAGTACAAGTCACTTAATTTAATACGAATACAAGAAGAACCCACTTAAAAAATTTACACAATCACAGTGCTACAATGCTTATAAGCTACTCCCACAAATTACAACATACAAATATCTACACACCCCAAGAACACACTTACAAGAGGAGGCTCACTACACTCACTCACTACACATTCATTCTACTTGGACTAAGGCACTCAACACTCACTTTCACTTCTCTTCACTTCACTTCACTTCACTTGTCATCACTTGTTCAAATGACCAAGCACTCCTATTTATAGCAATGAATAGGTCAGAGGAGGTCTTTCTCGTGGTTGGAATTGGGTCCAATGCATAGGTTGACCGAGGTCTTTCTTGTTGCTAGAAATGGGACCATGTGGCCCAATGCACCTCCACTCATGTGAGTCAATATTGTGAGGTAGTTTTCATAGCCAATTGTTTTAGAGTATTCTTGAGATGTCAAGAAAGGAGGAGTCTTGGTTCTTTCTAGAACACTAATAAAGAGATTGGAAGGACATAAAGTTAAATGTTAGTGTCGACTGACATTTAACCACGTAAATCTCATTGTCCTTTTGATATTTTCATTTCATAGTTTCTACATTTACTTTCCAAGTAGTTTACATTTCCACATGGCGAACATTTTTATTTTATGCATTATAGTAAGGAGCCGTTCTCAAGTGACAAGAAGTTGTACAATCTTAATGACCCGATATTCAAACACTCGATATAGATGGCACTTAAGAAAGGACGACATTCAACCTAATGAAGAGTCAATTGTTTAACAATTTAAAAATTAGAAACAATGGGCCTATTCATTTCATTTAATTGAATTCCTAGAAGTTCTCAAGACTTTGTATTGCTATAAGTTGTTAAACTAAAGAGTCGAAGGTGAATATCCGAAATGGGCAATCAACTAATGTCCCTTTTGATGAAAAGTGAATCGGTGATTGAAGATACCCACAGCGGAAATACTGCAAACCAAATTTTTAGCATTATTTTCCTTATTTTATGTTATTTGGAAATGAAATGGACACTCACGCTGCTGGTACCAGAGGTAATCTCGCAAATTCCAGATTTCCTCCTCTTAGAGAGGAGGAAAACTGGAAATTGCAGCTTTACCGTGGATAGATACGGCGGAAATCCTGCACACTGATTCTTTAGCCTTTTTTTTTCCTTCTTTTACATGTTTGTGGGTCACGGGTCGGGGGGCTTAGTCCACTAAATGATGTATGGACATGTGTGAATAACAATTGGATGAAATAACATCAAATCGCAATAAAAACACAGTAAATCGTAAATTTACTTTATCGGTGAAGTGAAGTAAATCATTAATATAGGAGAGAACAAAAGTTAGGGTGTGGAAGAATCTGAATGTGACAGAGTAGCATTTTTTTTTTCCGCTTAAAGAGAAGAGTGTTTTTTTTTTTCTTGTAAGGGTGCTCTTGGTTGAGCGATTACAAGATATACTTACAGCTCCTTTTCCTAGTCATTTTGTCGACCTACGAACTGTAGTTGTTCTTGCACAACTTCTCCTGTTGCCACGACTTCCCCGCTGTGTACTAGTCCACGTACTTGATTCAGCAACACCTTGTGAACCAAGATTGACAAATCTTCTATGAGAAGGTAGAAGTAACAAACCTTCTAGAGCAAGTCTTTAGCACAACCTCTCAATGATGGCTCTAGAGAACAAGGAATCTCTTAAGATTTTTTTTACCTCGGAACAATGAGAGAATTACTTGATGTCTTGCTTAGGGTTGAGAGAAACACCATTTATATAGCCCAAGATTCGTGCAAGAGTATTCTAATTTTAATCCAATCAAAATAGCAAGTAAATTCGAAATAGAATTCTTAATCGTGAAGAATTAATCCTCCAAGTTCGCTATAGCGACAAGGGTCCTCGCTATAGCAAGCCGCTATTCTGTCCCGATGCTCCATGCATGTTCGCTATAGCGAGATTGTGTTATGGAATTGTCTTTCTTCTCTCCAAAACACTTCAATCTTCACTTTAGCCTTTCGGTGACACAACCACGGTCTATTCTAAAATAAATACAAAATTACAATTCAATGGACCCGGAGTTTTGTCCAATCCATAAATTAGCCAATACATGAAAAACCCTAACACTATCAACACTCCCAAGAACAGCACTAATGGACCTATATATTCTAATGATAGAAGTAGATACATAGACGTGATCTAAAATATGTCAAATGGCATATTTCGAAGAATCCCTTTACCATGTGTCACATTCTAAGGCCGTCATGGTTGGCTGGCATCACAATAATCAATCAACCCAATAAAAAAAATCCACCTAACTCCATCATTCCATCATTAATTTTTTAATCAATCCAATTTATTTAGACTTCCTAGATTTTGTGGGTCCCACCAACAACATGTCAATAGATCCTCCATCAATAACAGGAAACTCTTTTGGGTTAAAACTCCATCCATCCTAGTCTTCTAAGTAAGAAATAAAAAGCCCTAGTCAGTCAATTCCGTTAGAGATTTCTTCATCTTTTTCACAAGGACTCAGAGATACTAACATTATACTTTCTTTTCTTTTTTTTTTAAGAGGAGAGAACTAGTAAGGAATGGGAAGAAGAGTTTGTTTCCTAAAAGAAGTCCCAACCCAGGTATAGTTGTAGAATTGTAGTCCATTTTGAATTAGAAAGTAACTAGACATTATAGATGTGACAAGTGAAAGGAGGAAAATAGCTGAAATATTCTTTTTCTCTTCCTTTCTCCATATTGCATTGTAAGTTTGACAAGTGAAAGAGGAAACATAACTGAGATCAAATTGTCTCCTTCCTTGCACTCAGAGGATTCTCTCTCTCTCTCTGTTTCTCCTGATTGCATTGTAAGTTTTCCCTTCTTTTCCTTCTAATTTGTTCAACTTGTCTGTTTCATCAAAAAGCATATTTAATAGTTTTAGTACATATTTAGCTGTTATATATATTTAGTCAAGAATAAGATGGTTAAAATCATCTGATTGTGCCCATGTAGAGCCCCCCATCCACCATTCCATGTTGAGACCTTCCAATCCCATCTATCCATGTTATTTTATATGCATCCAAGTGGTTCACACATCCAAAGATTGTAGAACAGTTTGTTGTTGAATGTTACTCATAGTTTCATAATCAGGAATGTAAATACATTATGTGCTACTGTTGTGTCATCAATCATAACCAATAAAGCCTTATACCATCAATTTGAGGTTGGCCACCATGTGTTATATTTACTAGTTTAACAGAGGGAGTTTCTATTAGCCCTTATTCACTCTACAAACAATACAGTAGACAACAAGATATTTCACTCTCTCTGTTTTTTTTTTTTTTTTTTTCTCACCATATGTTTCACAAGCCAAGACCTAAAATACCATGGAAAAAGTGACCAACAGAAGCCAAGCATGCAATACAAGAATTTGATATTTTGTTTTATCTATGGAAAAGTCAAGACTCTGGAGGCATCAAGCAGAGTTCCACGAAGTTGTGTTTCTTAATGACACTACAAAATGTGCAAAAGCAATTTACAGGGTACCAATTAGATGCACAGCAATTTATAGTCAGGATTCTCCGTTATATAGAACTTGGCTTTTAAATAGGGTCAGTAGTAGAACTGTTCTTGGCTTGAAAGAGCACAACATGATTCTACTTTTTATTAATAATGTATCTCCTATCATGAACTTATTAATTGTTTATGAAGTTTCATTAAAGGGGAAATTCTATTTGCACTCACATGTTTTGCTGAGCACACCCGCTTTCTGAGCTCATCAAATCAAGAAAAAAAAAAAGGCCATTTTTTCTGAGTCCACCCCCAATAATACTCAAAACACCCTCTTCTCCCCTCTCTTCTCCTCTTCTCTTCTCTCCCCCTCCCACCAACTGCGATCAAACCCAAACGGCCGCCCCATCACCGGCGACCATCTCTCCCTTCGGCGAGCTCCCCTCTCTGTCACCCCATCACTAACGACCATCTTCTCCTCTTTCTTTGTGTGTGTTGCTCGTTGGTGGGTTGCACGGAGTTTCAGGGTCGTGCACATAAAGAGGTGCACGGTTGTGAAACCCCGTGCATATATAACATGCACAGCGTTTCACAGCCGTGCACATGAGATATGCACAGGTTTTCACAACCAATCACTTGCAGAGAAGATGAAGCTCATGGGTATTTTCATCATTTCACACATGGGTATTTTGGCAATAATACAAAAGTTAAAGAGTGGGTGTTTGCAGCTATTTCCACTGTGCAGATAGAATTTCCCTTCATCAATATTGGTTCTTTCTTTAATACCTATAAATATAGTCTAGAATAAGTTAAAATTAGTCTCACTTAAAAAGAAAAAAAAAATTAAGAACATGCACAATTTGTGTGTTTTACAGGATGGTTAGGGTGTGTTTGACATTATGCCACCGAGATGTTCTCGTGTTCCCGCTGGATAAGAACTTTGAAAACATGTTTGGTAAGTTTAATTTGATGTTCCCGATATTGTTCTCACTGGAATGATCCTCGAAAGATTGACCCGCTGGAGTAAGAAACCGAGAACAAAAAAACTTCGTTTTATTTTTGGAACGACCAGCTGGGGCCTCAGCGTCCGCTCGAGATTTACTGAATGAAAGTCTCCGAAAGTCCTATTCCTCTCTTCCACTTCTTCTCTCTCTCCTAGAGGTCCAACCAACCCATCCTCCATGCCACATCTCTCTCTCATCCCTGACACTCCCTTTTTTATATCCCTTCCCCCACAAGCCTGATGACCCATACTCCATTCTCAAGCAGGAAACCCACTGCTGGATTGTGCTTGAATGTAAAATCTCTCAATTGCTCAATTCCAATAGTAATTTGATCAATTGATTTCCAACTTCTTCTAATAACACATAACCAGGCAAAATACAAACAGAGAAATATATTTCAGCCATGAAAAAGAAAAAATAGAAATCTTATCTAACAAATTTTAAAGGTTTTTTTTTTTTTTTTTGCTAATATCGGCAATGCACATGCATTAACTGCATGATGGCCGGGTCTTTGTTTTTATCTTTGAAGGTATTATGGAATGAGTTTTTTATTTTATTTTATGTGAAAGCTTGTTTGATTTTATTTTTTGATCATTGTATAATTGTCGCTTTTTTTCATGTTTTTTTATTTGCAGTGTTCCAAACTACCTTAAAAAATTTTCAAAAAGACTCAAATAGTGGGTTTTACATTGTAATTTCTAAAATGTGGGCCCTAATTACAATAATTCCTAAAGGAGGCTCCCACGTTCACTATAACAATGGCCCAATTGGTAATTCCTAAAACTTGGTTACATGTTCACAATCACAAAATGTGTGCCCATATTATAATTTATATGAAGGTGGGCCCATGTTATAAATCCTATGATAGTGGGCCTCATGTTCTAACTTCTAAAGGTGGGTACCATGTTGTAATTTTTAAAGATGGGCCCCATGTACAATAATGTTAAATTTAAGTTCAACATGGTTGCCAAATATTATTCTCTTTATTTTTGTACAGCATATTCTCAATGAAACAGTCTGCAAGATAATATTGCAAAACAAGTTCTGCACAACACAATTTCAGCACAACCTGATCTCAGCACAAGCCGTTCTTGGCATAGAACTAGAAACAACATAGAAACAATGCCAAACAGGCCCTTAATTATCCTGGTCCGGGCCATGGTGGATCCATGATTTTCTTTTGAGGGCAGCAGACCTAAATAGGTAGTTGAATTTTCTGGTTAAACTCAGGATTGTCATGTAGACCCAAGATTTAGCTATGGGTTTTGAATGTAGACCCAAATTTCCATACCAGTTTTGGAGGCGGGCCCACATCCAACAGGGGCTATTGCCCCCATAATCATAGATGTGAATACGCCCCTGGTCGGGGCCAAACAATTTCAGAACCTGCTGCTTATATAAAATGATCTGATGATATAATCAATATGAGAATTTGTTGACCGTGTATGAGTTTTAAACAACTTTGTTTTTTTGTGTTGAACATTGATTGATCGGTTAGAAAGATCTGTTTAAGGCTAGGCTGCCTTTAGGCCTGATTTTATGTGTGTAGGTAAGTCCATCATTTTCCAAGTCTTCCAAGTAAGAAATAGAAAGCCCCTGTGAATTAGTTCCGTTATAAAGATAATTAACACATAAATATATATATATATATATATATATATAGATTTCTTCATCTTTTTCAAAAGGATTCATGAATATTAACGTTGTGATCACAATCTGAAGTAGAGATGTTTCTATATTTGTTTTTTAGAGGAAAGAACTGGTAATGAAAGGGAACAGGGAGTTTGTTTCCCAAATTTCATTCCTTCCTTTTTTTGAACTTAATATCTAGCCATTCAGAAGAACAAAAGTATTTGGTCATAAACACCTTGACTTATTTGTGATAGTTTCAAAACACCCAGTTCTTCAAAATACATTCTGAGATCCTGATGATTGGAATTTGAGTTTTCTACAGTTGTTGTACATGTTGAAGCATCCAATATTATATGTAGGTCATAAAAATAACTGATTAATCAAAAGAAAATGACTTTAAATAACACAATTTGGATAGAATTGATGGTTTTGGGGGCTCATCAAATTTTGCGGAGGACGGCCCGTTAACTAATATGGGCAGAATCCAAACCCGGCCCACTAGCATTGGCTAGAGCATGGAAAAGAAGAGCTCGATGGATTTGGTGGGCCACACCAACAGATCGTATACGGACTGTTGTGGGCCCGGGTTCTTGGTTTCATTCGTTTCTTTTTGGGGATTTGACAATTCAATGCCCTTTAGACACTCAATTCCCAAATTCATGATTAAAAGTCACTAAAAGTTGTTTGACAAAAACCCATGATATAATGGGATCCAAGGCAAAAAAGTAAAAGAAAAAAAAAAAAAAAAAAAAGGGAAGACCAGAGTCAAAGGACTTTAATGACATTAGCTTACTTTCAGTCATAAACTTGGGACAACAGTGTTTAAAAATCATTCTTGTGTCAAATCCCCTTCTTCTTCTTTTTTTTTTTTTTTTTATGAAGTTGTAATCATTTGGCGCGGGAGAATGGAAATAGAAATATTTCTATTTCTATACAACTTAGTTTCAAGATTGAGGAGTTCTCACTAAGAATTTCTAATAAAAGAAGTACTCCCAGTTTTAGTAGAAGTCTTCTTTTATTTAGAATTAGAGTAACCCAACGCATGCATGCTATTTTTCTTTATATATATATATATATATATATATATAGTTATAAAGAGAGCATAGGAGAAGGAATAGAAACAGAGACAAAGATTCTTTCTCCTAATTGCATTGTAACTTGTAAGTATTCTTCTCCTTCTTCTCTTTCTCGTTTCTTCTTCATGCATCTTTTTCCTTTAATAAATTCTGTATGTACGTGGGTCTGCATGGTTGAAATAACAATAGAAATACTCTCTCTCTCTCTCTCTCTCTCTCTCTCTCTCTCTCTCTCTCTCGTTTTGTTTCAAATTGATTCTAAGAAGAGTTTTGCTTTGATTCTTTGTGTTTTCAGTTTTCTCTTCTCTGGGTTTAAATAACAATGAATCGTCAGCGCAAAGACAAGCGAAAAGAAGTACTAGACACAAGCAACCTCATGATTCTTGCTGAGGTTTGTTGTCAAGAACTTGAAAGGATTACCCTTGAAAAAAAGAAAGAAACGGAAAAGATTGGTCCTCCTAGGGGGCTCTTTCCATCACATTCCAACAACAATGATGATAAAAAAGCACGCGCGATACCATTGCCACTGCCCAGCACAAACAAGATTGCAAAATCAGCAACATCAAAACCATGCAGTAGTAGAATGGCATCAGCAAAAGGAGCACATGATAATCAACAACTGCAGCAACCCCTCCCAGTAAGAAACAACAACAATATTGCAGTAGTACAAAGGCCCAGCACCACACCCTCGTGGGTTGAGCAGTTGGCCCGCACCCAATTGCATTGCTCCCAGCCTCCGGTGTGGATGTTCGGTAAGCCCCTTAGAATGAGTGACACTCTTAGGCAGCAAAACCGTTTGTTGTTTCCAAGGTCATGTCTTGAAGACAAACTATTCCCACAATTGGCTACAGAGGAAAAAGAGATGCTGGAAAATGGAATATCAGTCATGGGTCTCGATGAAAATGGAAGAATTTGGGATTTAAGTTTGATACATTGGACTTCTATGAACCAGCACGTATTTAAAAGAGATTGGGTTGATCTGGTAGAGGCAAACAACTTCCAGGAAGGAGAGATAATCCATGTGTGGCTTTGTCGCCATGGCAATGAAGAAGAGCAAAACCAAGGGAAGTTATGTTTTCTAATTGGAAGGCTATTAGCACAGCCTAGGTGAATTCATTGGATTTTATCTTTAGCTTCTTTTTTTATTCTTCTTCTTCTTAGAACAACATTCTTTTCTCTCTCTCTTTTTTTTTTTTTATAGTTTTTTACATAGTTAAATGCTCTTTTGACTATTTGTTTATTTGAGAATTTTTTTGTTTACTTCAAGTAAGATTTTTGCTATTGAGTATCTGTCATTCGTCTCTCTATTTCTGGTTAGGTTTGTATAGTAATTAGACAACAGACATGCTAGGTTCGCAAATGGACTAGAATAGACTCAATCAAAGCATGTCCAGGTCCAGCCCATTTAATTTTTTGGCTACATTCAAACAATGATCCTAATAGTGAAACAATTCCCAATAGGCCCTTTTTGTGCTTTGGAATCCTAACCCAACGAATTGGGATTCTCTGATGTTTTTCCCCACGGTGATCGGCAAGCAGCCACAACCCACGTTCATTGGCAGGCTCTCCATGATGACGTGACGGAAGAGCCTAATTGACCTCTTCACGGTCACCGTGAGGGAAAACCTCAGAAGATCTGAACTCTGACGCAACTTCACTACCCAGTGCCTAACCGAAATTCCATTTATTAGTAAGGTTTTCTCTATGGATGTTTTTTTCCTTTTCTTTTTATATCTAGACACGAAGATAAATCATAGTCATCAACTTATCCACAATTCCACCAAATTGTATTTTATTTTAGAGTTCCCAGTTTTTCATTTGGTAAAGGGCTGGTTTGGATAGTCTCATCAGTTTGAAATAGAGGTGACTTAAATACATCTATTTGAAATAGAGTTTTTTTCAATCACACCTTTTACAAATACACTGGTTGATATGTCTGATTCAATTAAAAAAGAAAATTTATCACACCATAAAAGATATAGGAGCAAAATTGCCATAAAGTAAAAATAGTACATGCTTTTATAGGTGTTGATTAGAGGATTTTAGATGGAACCACATTTACCTTGGGAAGAGGTTTGGAAACTAGACCTCCTCCCATTAAAACAAATTTAAAAGCTGTATTTTAAAAACACACTGTGCTTCAATGGGTGTTTCAAGGTTGCTTGATATGAAAAAAAATATACATATATATATATATATAGAAAAAAAAATGAATTAATTTGCATCATAGATAGGATTTCGATTTCCTAATTAGGATCGAAGGCTTCCCAGCAACAGAGGCTACTCAATGGATGGACCCTCACTCATCTGCCAAAAACAGTAGCTAGCTGTTCATCTGGCCATTTCTACTATGGCTGAGCCATTCTGTAATATGGCTGTTCATCAGATGGATTAAGCAGCAAAGCTTGTCCAAGTCCGGCCCATTTAGTTACAGGCCTAATCTACAGAATTGATTCCAGCCCACAAGCCCATTTGCAAAGTCTAATCCATCTTTGGTGTAGATTTGTTACATTGGGCTGGCCCGTGTTGACCACCACCTTCCTTTCACCAAAACATCACAGCAGGGCCCCAACAATACTAAATAGAAAGGTGTAAACTTTGTTAAAACTTGCCAAAATCATCTGATAAGGTACATAAAACTCACCCACACTGGTCACCGAGCCCAGGCATCATGACCCCAAAAGATTTCCTAAAAGGGTGGCTTCATCGGCTCATAGGGAACTCTTGTATGTAAACACATGCTGGGAGCATGGCATCACAGATAAACAGGCAAATCAGATCATACTCTGGATCACTTTTAACCATGGAGCCCAGTCAGATCAAGTCCCTTTTTTTCTAGACTTCTGATGCAATTGGATCAGTGATCATCGAAGGCAGTAGAAACGTAACAATAACTCAAATCACTTTTCTTTCTTTTCTTTTTTTTTTTCTCGAGAATGGTGATAGCTCAATCAACTTTCCCTGAATTCAAGACCATAGAGAGCCAGTTGGGAAAGAAACTTCCAAGCAAAATTAGCTTTTGGAATGGGAGAGCAACCTTTAGAAAGCAGAAACTTTAGGGCACTTTTTTTCTATACATGTCAAGTGATGGCCTACATTTGGTCAAGGACCAAACTCTAGATGGAAGGATACAGGATGAGAGCAATAATAATCACCTAGAAGAATGCCAATGATCCAGATAAGAGGATGCAAACTGAGATCATATGTTGGTAAGGAAAATGTGCAACGAATTCTCGAATACCAACAACCCAATGTTTCTCATTTATGTTTACTTACCAGTTACAAGTACAGGTCTGTATGTTTCTCACTCAATGTTATGATTACAGGTCTGCAGGCCATATTACAATGGGAAACAACTAACAACCTACACGTTCTACGCATCCAGAAATATGGACGACCCTCCCAAGTCAGGACTTCGTTAAGAATAACTTTGAACGAATGCACTACATTTGGGGGTGGGGTGGGGTGGTGGATGGGGTTTAAGCTATGAGGGAACTACAAATTTGTCTGGACAAGGATCTGAAGCAAGTGTCAATGGGAGACCGTTCTATAACCTAAGAATATAGGACCTAAAGGGACATCAAAGCTTGGGAATCATAGGCCTTGGGAGAGAACTCACTGGAAAACTGGAAGATTCAGTTCCATTGAAGAACCACGAATTGAGCAGCAGTCTAATTATCGATCCTCTAACCACAGAACGCAAGCATTTTTCAACAGCACATCCCCCTAAAATTGTAGGAAATTTGTTAACAGCATTGGCAGAATGAACTACACAAAAAGCTCCAAGGTTGGGACACACTTAACAAGCACATTGATAGTGGGAAATGAGTGCACACTGTCTACCGATTACCTTTCTTTTTATTTTTTAGTTTTCTGTACAAGTAGTTAGTTTTAGACCTAAAGAGTTCAGTACTTTCAGTAGTTTGTTTTATATGATAAACCTTGTTCTTGCATATTTTATTGGTTTCTTAATAAACTCCGAATCAATAAAAACGGTAGTAAGAATAGATAGTCATGCAACAGGATGATGAGCAAATGAACCTAAAAGTACAACCAGTGCCAAAACTATCTGTTCCATTCCATATCTTACAATTTTTAGTTTACAAGAAAAATGAAAATAAAAAAGAAAAACGAAAAGCAGACACAAACGATGGAAAAAGAATCTATTAAATAATAGCAGAGGAAGAAGACAATGACAATATTTGTACTTATTTACTAGAATTTTGCCAACAAGACTGCATCTAAGAGTAATTCTCTGAGTATGAAAATCTGTGTTTGCCATTCCAAAATTCTGGCAGCTGGAAGAGACAAATGATTTCCATGAACGTAACAGTCATCTTACTCCTTTGTCCACTTCCAGATCGGATTTGTAGATTGGCAACCCACATACGTACCAAAATTTTGTCTAGCAGGAATGACCAATGTTCACTCTGACATTTTAGCTTGTATTTGTCGGTGAATATGTACAAGGAACTCAACATAAGAAAGGCTGCCTGAAGTCTTGTCTTCAACCAGATACGAAAAAAACTGCATCCCTGCACACAATAAAATAACTTCAATGGTAAGATGAGAAAACTAGAAAATAGAGAAAAATACAGCATTCTTTCATGTTTCATAACAAAACATAAAGTCCCTAGGAGACTACCTTAATACAAACAAGCAATTCTTCAAAACTACGACAGCTTAGGATTTTGAAAATGATAAATGTTATAATTGATGAAATGAAATACTTATGATCAAAGGATATCACGATATACGAAGATCTAGTTTAATGGATCAACATGAATCAAACCAACAGCCATGTGTTTATTTCTTTTCCTTTTAAAGTGTCAACCTTCAAACTGTTCCACAGGCTCTGGTCACCCTCATAAATGAAGCAATTCTAAAGCTTTTCCAAATGTAATTAATGAGTAACACATGTTACCTCAAATTACAGCTGATTTGGAATATTGGATGTTATTCATTCTTTTAGGCATATGGACCAGGTAGAAAAGCATATTAGATGGGAGGTCCGTCATTTCTTACCCAAATAACAATCAGCATCCATTATTGATATTGATTTAAGGCAGAGAATTTAAAAAAGAAAAAAAAAAGAGTCATTATTAATGTGATTTTTTTTTTTAACACAAAGCAGCCCTTTTAGAGCATCCCTGCCAAAATATTGAAACCAAGTGACGCTTGTAGCTTGGGTATATCCAACAGGGGAAAAAAGGTGGTACTTAGAACCCTTTACAAATTTCTGATGCTGATTTGAGATGCTAATCTCTAATATTGATTTGGCTAAATAAGTTAAATCTCAAAAGGGAATTCTGATGTCCTCACAACCCAGACACTGGTACTAAGAACAACCATACTCCAAAATATCAAATCATTTGAAGGGTACAACAAAATACACCCATAACTTTCAAGACATTTAGGAGTAGGATCGGGCATGATGATGCAGTTTAAACTCTCCAACTCAATGCTTCGATGCATGAGTATGGATGGAACATTAAAACAAGGCAATGGTTCAGGATGTCATCTTTGATGAGTATAATCCAAAAGAAGAGAAATGGTGAACAGAAGCTTTTGTGACAGAAAATGATGTTCAGCAAGATTTGTGAAGTTTAAACTAGATCATGCAGACAAAGGAATAAAAGTCATAGTGATAGACCCAAGACATCCAACCAAGTGTAGTAGCTGTACTGAACTACTGATCATCCTTGTGGATTTTATATATATAGAAGCATGGAGGAAATTTTCAAGGTCAATCCCAGCCGACAGTGCAACTTCATTCGACGGTCCAATTAAGGATACATCTCGATCCAACATATCTAACTGAAGAAGCAACTTGACTCAAAACTGGTTGTGCTGACTATATAAGTGGTCATAATAGGATATATGTTAGTTGATACGAGGAGTTCGGATTATTTCAAGGATCTGTTTTTTCTTTGTTTTGGATTATGGTGAGCATTAAACAGTAGTAGATTTTCTGCCCATTGTAACACAGAGTGACCTTTGAACTGATTGTTGATTTATTTCATTGTCTATTTCTTTTCTCTATACACCTATTTCCCTTTCCACCCTTTCAGATTCAACTGTAAAAAATTTTGAAATAGCAAAAAACTGTAAAAAAAATTGGTATAGAACCTAAATAAACATAACTTCACTGTTCATATTCATGATTTTTGGTGGTAATTGCAAAAGTTAATACTATTTGGAAGTCTTGCATCAATTCCCGAAGAGCAGATATGTACAAGGTTCAACAGAAAATACACGAGTGGTCATAAATGATTCTTGGGTACATTGATAATCCACAAAGGTATATGCTTTAATAGAAATTGTGGGCATTAAAGCAATCTATTATTGTTTACTCTCTACATATAGTTGGGAGTAGGGAAAAAAAGTCCTGCTTCTGAACAAACCTGACGGTTCTCCTTTCTTGCACAACTGTAAACTGCACAGAAAAATTTGAAATCAATGCATCAACATAAGAAAAGGAACAAAGCCTTCAAGTTATCATATTTTGCAAAGTTTCTGCTAACAAAAAGCAAGTTGGAAAATCTGTAATACCGGAGATATGAACATCTTTGGCGACGTATCTCATTGACCACATCATTTAGTTTCTTTGAAAGTTTGTTATCATATTGCTGCAGCAAAAACTGCAAAGGCCAAAACAAACAAGATTTTAATAATAATAATAACAACAACAACTATCAGCAAACTCCAATTAATTCATCATGAATTAAGTGTTAACCCATTCTCAGTATTAACTCCAAAACACAAGAAAGTTTGGAGTTATCCAGAACTGCAATCGGTTATTTCATCCAGATAAAAAGTTCATTTACAAGTAGATGGCCTGAAGATTAGTGGCCAAAAATGATGACCTAAATCATGAACCTAGAATAATATAAGCCCAAATAATCATACTGAACCAAACATGAAATCAATTGAAAATGATCTGAACTACCATACAATCATTATGGAACAAACAATTCAAACATCAAAAACCACAAATTTCTTACAGAGGAAACCACCATGATTCATAAATTGTACTCTCCTGGAATCAACATAAAGATTTATCGTTCTTAGACAATCACTCGGAGTTTTTTAATTATTTTCTTCATTGTAACTCAAGATTAAAAAAGTGAGGTCTAGGCCTGATCACTTAGGTGAATATGGAACTGAACTCTATGCCTGATCACTTAGGTGAATATGGAACTGAACTCTATGCTGATCACTTAGATACCAATGGATATTGTATTGACTTACACTAGCTGAGAGTATGACGACTCATCTTTTGTCTCTCTTTTTTTTTCTTTTTCTTTTTTCCTCTTACTGAGTGTAAACAAACTACTACTAAATTGGAAACTGAGAGCATATCTAACCTTTGGATCAACCTCAATAACATGCTTAGTGTAATGTCAAAACTATCCAGCAAGATAGACCATCTTGTTTCATTTAGTTCTCTGTCATGATAGTTAGCACTTAACAGCACTAAATTATGTTAGCAGATGGTATGCATAACTTTCAATTCTGACCATCTTCGCAGTGATCAACATACAAGAGGGATGCTAAAAACAGCAGAAATACCTGTGTAGAAATTTCATTGAGGGAGGGTACTCCAAATAGTTGTTGCAGAATGTCTGAATTCACAGAGGTCCCAACATAAATAAAACCATCCTCTCCATTTTCTAGGAGATAGATTCCGTCATCATTTACATGCTCACTTGAAAGTGGAATAGTGGAGGGATTGAAAGATTGATCAGCTTCCTGTAAATTGACAAAAAGATACCATTGGTTTCATTCATTCAATTATGAAAATATCAGCAGGTATTGCAACTGAATCCAAATAAAAAGTCCAAAGAAAAGAAAAATCGTACCTCTGAATCAAGGTTGTGGATAGCTATCATCCTAGGATACACCAAAGGAATTGCCAACAATGTAGAAAGAGAAGCAACATGACTCACCCAATAAGACCGGTCATCTATTCGTCCATCAGTTCTCAACCCTATACTTTTAACCAGTGCTGGAATTGCACCAAGAAAAAAAAAAAAAAAAACATACACAACATAAGCAATGTCTGATGAATAGCATGCACCCAGTAAGCAATAGAAACAATATTCATCCATTTGAAACTTTTGAAAGATGAGAAGCGACGTAGAACCATTGAATAGGTAGCATAAAATAATGATTACGAGAGTGTCGAACAGAATTTTTCCCTCCAATCCCCCTCCTTTCATTTGGTCTTTCCCTCTTTTAATTTGTCTCCAAACACTAGATTTTCTTCTCTTGGTTTTCTACATTAAGTCAACTTGTTACCAAAGCACATCAGATGGACACCTTTAGTTTTACCTAGGGATTACTGACTTCAGCAGCCATATGCAACCTCATGATTCCAAGAAAGAACACCTTCCAACTACACTTATCAGATCTTGTCAAACGGTGAAACCTTTAATGAATGATACATCTGTGTTTAGGGGTCGTCTGCCTTTTACAAATGTGATAGGGAAATGGGTTCTGCAAATGTAAATGTAACATTTGCATGTCACATATGCAAATGTTACACATGTGAAACACAACCATGCTTGTAAAAATCGGCTTTTTTTTTTCGGTAACAAAGTAAAAATATATTGATAATAAGATTACAACCAGGAAAAGACCAAAAACAGAACCATAATACACATCAAAATCACCATTTTTACATGAGTAAAATAGAAAATTAAACGGTTTTAGACACTTTTCATAAATCTCATGAAGAATGAAGATATGAAACTAACGTTCTGATATAAACCATTAGTACATGAATACTAAATGTTCCGGATCATGAATTGGGGGCCCGCAGAAGTGCATAAAATTAGATTTATAGGTTGGGAATTTTTCAAAAAAGTACTGAAAATCTATGAAGATTTAAATAATCAGCTTCAAGATCATGGGCTTTAATGGTCCAATAAACAAACTGAACGGTTTGGATTAAAAAATGAGACCCATCACCCATGGGAATAAAAAATAAACGTGGTTGAAGGTGCCCACAAGAATGCAATCACTGTGTGAGAGCTGCATTAGCACCTTTTGCAAGAGGTGTGAAAGTCATTTTCACCTCTTTACATGTGAAAACCTTGGTGGGTAAATGGCCTTATTTACACCATTTTCACACCACACCATTGTCACACAACATTTGCGCATTAAAAACATGAAGATGCATAATCATTACATTTGTGAATCATTTAAATATGTAAATGACTGCAAACAAACGCCCCCTTATGGAATTCTCAGAACACACACACACACACACACACACACACACACATATATATATATAGAGAGAGAGAGAGTTGAAGTGTGTTTCCATTCCTAAGGGGTCATTAGTCATTTTCACATGGGATATGAAAATGGTCCGCATGCGTAAATGACCCACAAATGAGTCATTTTCTTTTGCAAATGAGTCCCATGTGAAACAAAATCCTATGATGCATGGATACTTCAAAGTGGGCAACGTATTGTGTCCTATCGGTTTTGATACTTCACTTTTTATGTGTAAAATCTGTGTCCCTACCGTATCCATAGTGTGTCCCTACTCCATCCTCGTCGTATCTGGGCATCATAGACAAAATCCCATGTTTGTCATTTTCACACCTCATCACATGTGAATCTGAATGCATCCAACGACTGACCATTTTTTACAAAATTTCCCAACATCTTTCATAAATTTCTAAAAATATATGATGAATAAAGGCTTCTGACTTGACCCCTAGCCAAAAATGACCATTCTAAAGAGGATCAACGGTTTGGATCATGAAAATGGGGCCCACAAAACTCAGAATAGTGGATTTTAGATCTAGAATTTCTTACAAATGCTTAAAAACTGGTGAAGAAATTAAATATGAAATTTGGTCCCATGGCCGTTCCAATCATTATAAAGAGTTTAAATGGTTCAGATCATGATTGTGGGCCCCACACACATAAAATCTTAAAAAACCGGACTTGGTTCAAGGGGCATCAAAACAGTGTATAAAAACCATTACATACATCCAACAGTTGGGCTTGTTTTGTAAATATCTCAAAATCGATGATGACTTAAGACGTCAAATTTGGCGCCATCTTCGTAATTGGACTTTTAAAGAGTTTGAACGGTCCGGACCATCAATATGGGGCCCACAGATTCCCAGAATCGCCAAATTTCACACCTTAAGAGTTTTTTTTTTTTTTTGCAAACATCTCACAATCTATAGGAATAATCAACGGTTGAAATTTGGTCCCATAGCTGTAATGTGTCTTTTGAAGAGGATGGATGGTTCAGAATCTTCAGATTTGAATTTCAGTTCCCATGTGTGTTAAAAAAAACGTGATGGACAATGATTGTGCCAAAACACTATAGAACGCAAATGGTAACGGTACCTTGTGAAACGGTTTACCACCTATTGAGGTGTGTAAGATTTGGGCTAAAATACATGTCATTTTCACACCATTTACACACCTATTTTGCATACCTAATGCGTAAATCAATCCAAACAAACAGAACTGTGCGTAATCATTACGCATGTGAACCATTTACATATGTAAATGGCTGCAAATAAACGACCCCTAAAGAAAAATTGCAGAAAAGATCTGTTTAGAGCTTCTTTTCTCGGGTGCACGTGCATCTTATAAGTTTTTGAGTTGTTTACAAAAAGGCCCCTATATTTTCATCAAACCTCAAAAAACCCTCTCTACTTTGGTTTTTACTAAAAGATACCTCGACTAACAGTCAAGCTTCAGAAAGTGCAGCTGCCATTTCCACTGTCCCTTTATTCTTCTGTTTTACCATTTTTCCCTTGCATTTGTTGAGAATTTGAAAAGACGCTTCAACCCTTATTTTCTCCTTTTAAAACAGAAACTACTCAAAGGAGGAGATGAAGAGAACCAATAACATTCCACTCTACGTTTACCCAAGAAAAAGAAAAAAAACGATTTTACTCTACACTCGACCCACCCTCTTCTCCCTATTCAACATCTCCTGACTGATTAGATATTGCCCCCACCTGATTAACAGATTGATCAGATTTTTATCTACGACAATCTGCTTTGTTGTGGTCCATGCCTAATTGCATATTGCCACATCAGTTGATTCATACAACCTGGCGAAAAAAGTATAGATTATGTTATAGGATCCAATTCATTGATCCAGGAGCCCACAAGTTACATGTCATAGCCAAGAAGCTAGATTGATTGGATGGGTCTCAGCTTCAATCATTGCCCATGTATAATACTAACAGATGGATCCAAGTTCCAATCCAGACTGTTTGCAAGCCCAATAGAGGATGCTGGGAACATACATAGTTATGCATTTTCGAATGGGATCTAAGATAGTTAAATAAAGATCTCACAGATGAGGAGAGCAATAATAAGAAGCATTTGCCGGTCCTTTTTTCTTAAGGCCCACCTCATGTGGGGCCCACACTGGTGCTTGGTAACCAAGAGGACCATTTGAATCAATGACCCATATCCAAATTTGGTTAGAATAATGTCATCTATCTTTCCACATCAAACTTCATATAAACTAACAAAACAAAATCGAGTCCAAATCCTCTCATTAACCTAAAGAAAAAAATAGAGAAATTATGGGTTAGAGAAGTGGAACTCTGCAGTGGGGCCCACCTTCAAAATAGAAATCATTCAAGATATAAACCTTCAAGGGTCAAATCTGTCATTTCAGATTTTCAATAAATGAAGGGGCAAAATGGTAAAACAGAAGAATAAGGGGGATAGACCGGATAGTGGAAAGGGAAGTTGCACTTCATGAAGCTTGACTGTCAGTCAAGGTATCTTTTAGTAAAAATCCAAAGTACAGGAGGTTTATTGAGGTTTGATGAAAATATAGGGGTCTTTTTGTAAAAAACTAAGTTCTTTTTTATCAGTTCTGCTCAAAAGAGGAGTTGCCTTGGGAGTTTCGATAGCATCTAGAAAAAATGCTTATGCATTACAAAAAAATGTATGTGATACACTTTTTAAGTGTTTACTTTAATAGTACAAAGACAGTGCTTTGATTGAAAACATGCCTTTAATGGTTTCCGGACTTACTTGGTCTTGGGCCTCGATCAGACTCATGTCGTTGAAAGGATAGCTCAGGCCTCTCATATTTCTTAGTAGCAGGGCTAGGACCTAAGATCTAGGTTCCATGCTGGACCCAAACTCGGACCCTTTCCCAGATTTCGGGCCAGATAATGCAGCCCAAATCCAGCCCGTTACAAGTCCAAGGCCATAACCACAGAGATGCACATTTATGGGATCTAAGAAGTGTGTCCCACAATCTAATTACCAGGAACCCACCAATGAAGATGTACTATGGTCTCCTCAAAAGTATGCCCTGCATACATACAGTGGGGACTAAAAGGTGGGACAGGTGGGCCCTGTCCCACCCATGAAGACGTTCATGGTGGGAACCATCATGCATGAATTCTATGTAGAAACAGAAAATTAAAATGTGACATTCCTACACACGATAAGATATAAGTATGCTACCATAATACCATTCGTGCATTATAATAATTTAAGAATACTATCTACTAAATGTCGCATCAAGTTCAATAGGTATTGAATTCTCGAGCTACAGCTTATCTGATTTGAACAAGTACAACAGGATACTGAGGAAAGATAGGCATACCTAGTGTATATAAAGGCAAAAGTTTAAGAGCTTCGGGAAGAATTAGTTGCCCCGATGATGATACCGTTGCACAAAACTTACGATACGAGTATAGAATGTTAATGCAAAGGTTCGTTATCTTCTCTCTGATTTGAATCAGAGGACTGATAGGAATTTCATTTGCAGCTGAAAATAGGAAAAGGAAACAATTAATGGGTGAGGAAACTACATCAAATGAGAAAAAGTTCTATGATGCAAATAAACATTGACACAAAATCAGGGATATTTTGTAAAATCATAATAATATCACAATATATACTTGAAACAGTAGTTTCCAAGTAATAATGCGATATTTCCAGAATATCATAAAAAAATGAAAATATCGTGAGAAAAATCAAAAGATATTCAGAGTAAAAATGGGAAAACTATGGACAACTAAGCAGTATTTTATATATATTTTTTCTATTTTTTTTTCTAATTATATAAAAATCATGTTTCCCTGCAACTTTTTCCCGATAATAAAAAATTGAGAATATTCTTTTCTAAGATGAGAATTTCCAGAAAACAATATGACAATGTAAACTCTAGTAGTTTTTACTGCTGGTCCCAAGCCCTGGTAAACTACATCAAATGACAAAAAGTTCCATGATGCACTGGTAAACTACATCAAATGACAAAAAGTTTAAAGTTCTATGATGCACTGGTAAACTACATCAAATGACAAAAAGTTCTTTGATGCACATAACCACTGACACAAAATCAGGGATATTTTGAAATATCATGATAATATCACAATATATAACTAAAACAGTAGTATCCAAATAATAATGCGATATTATCAGAATATATAAAAAAATGAAAATCTTGGAGAAAAATCAAGACATTCAGAATAAAACTGGGAAAACTAGGGACAAACAATTAAGCAATACTTTATAAGTGTTTTTCTATTTATATAAAAATAATGTTTCCTTGGAACTTTTTACCGATAATAAAAAAAAAATTGAAAATATTGTTTTCGAAGATGATAATTTCCAGAAAACAATATGACAGTGCAAACTCTGCTAGTTTTTACTGCTGATCCCCCAGCCCGGGTAAAAGAGGGCTGCGTTAGGTGGGTTGATAGCTAGCGTAAAATTTTGTCACAACGCAAACATGAATTACATGAATTTTGAGATATAATGATATGACAATGCATATAATGTTCTTGTCAGAAGCGAATTAATATAAAGCTACATGACATGAAAAATGATACTGCCTTTATTTCCTCATTTGGTAATGAGTTCAATGCAGTTGCTTGTGAATCATCAAGTCACCTAGAACAAAATCAGTACCTTGCTTCAAGAAACAAGAAAATTGAGTATCCAAATCAGCTGTGCGGAATAGATTGCTTAATACAGATGTGCATGGAAGAGATAAAGTATGAACGCGTATTCTTCTCTGACCATACACTGTTGTGTAGAGAAGGGCACACTGCAAATGAAACATCAAGGAAATTTCGGTCAGACCTCAGTAAGAAGAATAGAAAAAAGGACCCATAAAGTGAACTTATAATATGGGAAAAAATATGAATGCATTAATGACAACCTGAAAAGCACATTCAAAGCCTTCCTGTAACTTGTCATCGTGTTTGAAGGTAACCATTATAGTTTTGTCACTGTCTATCTGCAAAATAACACAAACTTCTATAGATCAGAAACACACCATAAGAAGTATCCTATAACCATCAGAAAAGAATTAAATACAGGGGAAGCAATGAAGATCCAATAAATCTGAAGTCTATGAACTCAAAAGTTATAAATGTCCTTGAAACGAGGTCCTAGCAAGATCAACCACTTGAACAGCAGGCATTAGAGAAAAACGTGAATGATTCTCATACTGGTGCTCGTCAATGCTTCAAACTGGTCAGGAAGCTAGCCCATAATGGTTTCAACCAGAACCGGGTAGGCAGAGTTCCACCTGAGCCTAAAACCGTTTGTGACTTTTGGATGCAATGTCAACTGACAAGTTTTTAACTAACACTTTTTCCCCTTTAATTGAGGGACCTCTTGGCTCTAAATCTCAGGTCCCTACTGAGAGAGAGAGAGAGAGAGAGAGAGAGAGAGAGAGCAGCAGGAGGAAGCCAACTCACAGCTTGAACTCAATTCCATTAAATCAAGCAGTGGAGCAAGTTATTTTTTTATTGTATATAAAAATAAAAATAAAATTGTGAGATTATATATTCAATCAATATTCTCAAGGATGACATTCTTTTGAGGATCTTTAGGTATATATTCAATCAATATTCAGAAGGTTAAATTGAGAAATCAAAAGAAAATTTAATTCTAACCAATCATACTAATTAAACCATCATTATTGTTAGAAGCCATTCAGGACTCGTTTTATATTTTCAGAAATATCAGGTTCAGTTTTGTAAAGTTTAGAACCGAGAAATATCAGGTTCAGTTTTGTAAGGTTTATTTACCACCTGTAAGTTTCCTCATTTTGTTTAATGGTAACATGAGTTGAAACTGCAATGTTGTGGCTGTGACAAAGAGCACATTCCTTTCGCCCGTAAGTTTCCTCCTCAGTGCTCATTTCTACTTCTGTCCTTATAATTCCACACATTCCTCTTGGCATAAAAATTTTCACACCATGTGCTTTCACTTCTCATTTCTTTATTGACCAACATTTGACTCCATAGAGCATAGAAGATTAACTAGCATCTTTTAAAAATGCTCTTCCATTGAAGTAGCACTTGACAAGCGCATCACGATCCACTAGTTTATCTCCACTTTGCCCACCCAGCAATGATCCTACTTGCAACATCCATCTCAAACCCCTTATTTTGCCCCATAGTTTCTTCTAGTATCAAAATAAATCACACTGTGATACTAAACTATTTTCAACTTTTTTTAATCCATAAAATATTATATATTTTCAACATCTCATTTTCCAGAAACTTCTGAACCAAGACCTAGGCTCTTAATACAGCATAGCATAACTTATAAACAAAGCATGGACTGCCAACTACTACTAATAAGATCTGGACGCACTGACCCACAGGAAGATCAACATCTGTAGGAATGCGCTTGCAAAAGTTACCAGAGTACTCTTGAACTTGTAGACCCTACAGAAGAGTACCATATTAGTAAAGGAATACCAAACAACATGAAGCCTGAGTAAGGAATAATGTATAAAAAAACATTGTGTCAGAAACAGAAAAACTGCATAGCAAACCTGACTGCATCGTATGCGCATGACTGCCTCAAAACCTTGAGGCCTCGAAATGTTCCATTTAAGGTCATTGTAGAGCTTGGCAGAATCAGAAAGAGCTGAAAAGGGGTAGTAATAGTATACCTGCATGCGAAAAACAAACTAGTGAAGTTGGTCATTCCATATGAAAAAGCGAAAAACAAACTGGAGAAGCTGGTGATTCCATACAATAAAGCAGAATCTGGAATTATGTCCCTTAGACAACTTTCTGTGCTGTGGGAAGGCTATGGCATGGTTTTACATCATGTAGTTTCATTATTAATGGGTAAAAATGTTTAAATATTTGAAAAATAAATATTAGTGATGCAGGGCGTAATTTTGATAAAAAAAAAAAAAATTGGACAAAACAAATACTAGAAATTCGTAGACCAAGAACAATATAAAACTAAGGAAATACCCTAAGACACAACTGAGAAAACAATCAGAAAAAAAAGAAATGCATAAAAACTTCTCACTGGTCATACAGTTGTTATTACAAAGAAATATACTCATCGAATGGCCAACATTCAAAGTAAAAACACATCCAAATTGAAAAAAAAAAAAAAAAAAAAGCCGATACTGAATAAATCATGTAGTTACAAATCACATGAAATATCGTCTCAAATCCTAAAGCTTAGAGAATCATTGGCCAATACACAAATTTTGGTACCCCTGAAACAGTTGAGTTTGTTTCATTTGCTACAGAGCATTTTATTTTACATTGACAATGAGAATTTTCAGAATTAGACACATTAAGGCAAGGACAGAGCTTCCAAATTGTAAATTTGCAAATTAACAGTATTGAAGATTATTTATTTCAGGTACAGTAAGGGCGACACTTTCTAGCAGAATCCAGGTCAACAGCCACTTTGTATTTTTGAAGGTCATTTTATGAGTTAAAGCATGTCATCTGCATCATGGAAGGTCTATTGATGGTTTGAATAAAAATATATGCTTGGCTGATAGTGATGCATGCCGAGCATCAGCCCATGCGACTGGAACAACTCAAGGCCCAGTCTGTTAGTCAAAGGAAGTAAGTCTAAGAACCAGCCATTAGAGGATAATTTTTCTTTAGAACGATAAGATTGGAAGAGATTTTACATCCCTTGATTACAGTTCGCTGCTATCTTAAAGTCTTTAAAGAAGTTTGCAGCTAATCTTAGAACTTGAAGGGATAATTCCTTGTTACTCTCTCTCTCTCTCTCTCTCTCTCTCTCTCTCTCTCTCTCTCTCTCTCTCTATGTATATATATATGTATATATATAGGAGCCAGCTCTCCTAAGCTGCAGCTTAGCTTATCCTAAGTTGAAACATGGCTGGTCCCACAAATCAAATTCGATTATGCTGTTTTTTGCATGATGATCGTCTCTAAAATCAAGATAAATCCAATCAGAACTGGATTTTTCAGTTCCATCATGCAAAAAACAGATATAATCAACTTTGATTTGTGGGACCAACACTATTCCAGCTTAGGATAAGCTAAGCTGCAGCTTAAGAGAGCCCTGGTCATGTATAGATATATATATATATATATATATGGGCCGGACTAATCACTATGGGCCCAGGGGAAGCCGGGTAGTAAATCCCCTATAGCCCCAGTGTGGTAGCACAGTTTCGAACCTTCAACCTCCGAGAGCAAACTGTAGCCCTAGGCCAACTGAGCTACCCCTCGGGCTTAATTTCTCTATATTTTTTGCTCTTGAAGTTTCATCTGTCCACAAATGAGAATCAGAGATTCCTATGCTCCTAACCACAAACAAACAAAATGAAGGTACTCAATAGTCTCAATTATCGAACAGCTCTCACAACTGATGATCTCACTCATTTCTCATTTCAAACAGATAGTAACCAAGGAAACTAAACTGGTTCTAAAACTAAGCAGACTCAATATTGGTAAAGAGAGAAACAACTTCTTACACCCACCACCCTCTCAAAATGCTCCAAATCACAATAGTTTCAATCTGTAAGGAAACACTGCAAAAATTTGAGTTCAAAAACAACAATCAATTCAACCTGGCTTTCAAAATAGGGCAAGCCTCTGGCAAGAAGCTTGGATATCTCAACTATTTTTTTGCAATATTGTGGAAGTAGTTGCCTATTGACCAAATGGTCAACTATTTCAGCTATATCTAGTGAGTGCATTCAAGAACGGTGAAAAGGATAAACAAAATACAATAGAAGTCCAACTCATCAAGGAGATAAATGTCAGAGTACAAGCTAAAAACTAACAATCAAGTGTTTTTCTTTTTCTATTTTTTCCTCATTCATGCAATTTCAGCAAAAGAAGAATTACTTCATTCACACATTAGCAGTTAATGTCATAACACTTGATGCACAATTAACAATTAAAAACACAGCTAATCATTAAGCACTTCAAAGTACCTGTCCCCCAGTAGTTCTTGGGACTACAGAGACGGAAGCAATATCCACGTACGACTGAGTAGTAATAAAAATGTCCACACAAACCTGGAAAAATGACAAAATGAATTAAAAGATCACCATAGCAAGTTTAGGCTCAAAACCACGTGACAGTTTCCTTAGCTCTGGTTCACTTAGGAAAGTTCAGTCAAATACCATGCAGAAGAATTTGCACAACCATAGTTTTACTAAAAGATAAGTTAAAAATGAATCACTTAAGAATCACACCTGATATTCGGCAAACTCTATCGCCATTGTTTTAAGAGTCTTATCTGCTGGTTGGAGTAATTTATGGGTTTCCTGAAATTCAATGATGAAAACGATTTTAATAAGAAAATACCATCACAAATGCTTCAGAAACAATGAAACAGGATTACCAAATAACCAATACGCCCACCTTGAGTCATTTCAGTCGTCACCCCCCCCCCCCCCCCCTTGTTCTTTTCAGATTGAAATCATAATAAAATGATGCCTTTAAACCATTAAATTTTAGGGCCATAGATCAAAAGGTTAGGATGATCTTATGTAGTCAAAACTTTGCATGTAGGTAGGTCTCATATGGATCTTTTTTTCTCTCTTTTTTTTTTTTTTTTAAATGGTGACTGAGGTCTCATATAGATCTTTCCATCCAATGGACTTCCATGATCATCATGCATCCCAATGGGGCCCAACTAGGGGGGGTGGGGTGATAGGGGTGTGTTTCTCCTAAAAAAGCAACCAGGCGATCAATATATATATATATATATATATGTATGTAGGGAATTATTTATATGCATCCATCCCTCACCATAGGGTTCAACAAAGAATTGATGAGAGAAAACAATCAACAGGAAACAAGCAAGTTCTAACATACAAAAAGGCGAGTAAACAATCTGGATTAATTGACCATGATTCCTTCTTTGTCTCCACATAATTCAACTCTAGAAAACCCTACTTCTAGTTTTATTGGTAGGATCATGTTGAAATCATCTCAAACCCTAGATACATAATGGAAAATGGCTCAAAAGCCTCAAATAATGATCAAACAAGAGAAAGAAGGCATAACCGTGGGGTCCCCTTGGGGATTACACTTGTCCGAACACCATAGGATCATATCCCACGGTAGTTTGAGGCTCTTTCCATTGAGGAGACTTGGTTTTGGGGTTTTTAATTACATGGTCTCATTAGGTTTTGTATTCTTTTGACGTCTTGCCTAATTTAAGGATTCATGATGTGTCAATTGGGTAGAATTTAGTCCTTTTAGTTAGATGTTGATCCTATTAGGTTTTGAATTGGTTTTTGCAATTCTTACATGTGAATCACCTTACAAACCCTATAATTTGATGGAGATGGATGCCAAACCAAAAGAGAACATCAAATTGGTAGCCTAGGGCTTGTCCGCGGGTTCCCATTGGGTTCTCCTCATTGGCCAACCGCTATAAGACGAGGTCCTAAGGTAGTTTGACGCCATCTCCACCATAATTACTCGGTTTTTTTATGACTTTGATCATGTTCAGTGAATTTGAGACTATAGATTATGTTTGAATCTGAAAACAACAGTAGTATGCATTGGGGCTTTGATTTATCCTTGTTTCATCAATTTACATGTGTAGGACATCATAGAACCAAAGTTGGGAGAGAAATCCATGTCCATTGGTTGCACATAATGATATATTTATAGTTGTTTAAGATACAAAGGGTTAGGCAACTAAAAAGAAGATTACAGGTAAAATAAGGAATAATTACAGGTAAAATAAGGAATAACTACCGTCATACTAATCCATCTTTAATTTACAACAGATTTTATGCTTCATTCGACCCGCGTTGGCCCAGTGACGTCACCTCCTGTGCGTTTTATGGGAAGCACATAGATTGCAGATTACAAAAGATCGAAGCAATACAAAAAGCAGATGCATCCAAATTGATTTATTAAATATGGCCCCATATTGTTGTCCCAAACGAGAACACATGTATGTTATGATGGTAAATGTAGGGTAGATGAAACACAAGATATTAAAGGATACCTTCTCCCCAGCTGTCATGTTTGTTCTTCCTTCAGCTTCTCTAGCAGAAAGAGCTCCAAGGCCAATTGATGGCAAGACTGTAAGATATCATATAGTGGCCATTAGAACTCTCCACCGACAAAATGCAAGAGAGAGATTTCAAAAGGTGAGAAACAATTACGAATGCTTTCGCTTAAAAGAAATGCTTCCTTAATGTTTGTTCATGCAAATAAGATTTCTCCACATATATAAATGTGTATATCGTTGTAGATAGACAGACAGATATCCCAGAGAGAGAGCTAATGTCTTCAAAGGCTCATCCAAAACTTGATGACATATTTTTCCTTGATTATCTTTTTCAGTATCTCTCTGACATTTATGGAAGAAGGCTTTTCTGGTTGGGCCCGTTTCCCTTTGGTATTTACTTACGTTACCATTTCCTTGCCCCGCTCTCTTATATATGTATATGCATGCATGTGTGTATACGAGCCTTGCCTGACTGAAATACGAGTAATTTTCCTCCCATCGATTTCATTGCCAAAAATGCAGCCTGAGGATACAAAAATGAAAAAGTTCATGTGGAGAATGTGAATCTCTGCTGTTTGTTCTTAATCACAAAGAGAATCAATATAACATAAGTTTTTAATAGTCAAAACCTTGAATGTCGTCAGCAGTCTCAAAGTATTCCAAAGCCTAAGTTTTTAACTTCCCAAGTCACAATAATTTATTATTACCTTTGCAGCTGCACCAAAGGCAGATTCAGCCACTCTATTATTCTGAAACATGGTTGGAATATTCTCCAGCAATTGCTCCAAATGTTGGCGACACTAAATCCTCAAAAGAAGACCACAAAATTATTATAATGGAAAATGATGAATGTAAAAGTGAATAGACAAAGTCCTGCAATTCGAACCTCAGCAAATTGAACTATGACATCGGTTTCAAGAGGAGTGTAAACATCATTTACATCAGGAACAATAAGCATCAAAGGCTGCCAATGGAAAATGGAAATCAAATGGTCAGAACTTATTCTATTACTAGCTTTTATTTTCTTTTGTTGAATGCTTACAAGCTCGTAGTTATTGTACAAATGACACGCATAGCTAAAGAATTTATCATTTCTATTCAACAACCTTGCAATAGGATAAACATGGGAGATATGCCAACAGTTCTCTTCTTACTGCCTTGAATTCAGGACATTCAGTTTATGGAGATTCTAAAATCTAAAAGGCAGACTGAAGCAAATCTTAATCCCCCATGACAACATACTGATAAATAATGGATGTGTGAAAACAATAGAAAGGATAGAATTAGGTGAGCGCATAAGAGTAGACAGGTGGATCCAATAGAGTAGAAAATCGAGGATGCCATTTGGCCACTGATGAAGAGTTCATAAAAAGTCCAAATACAAAATATTAAGTGTAATAAGTTCAAGGAACTACACAGAGGGAATAGAGCCTTAAATGAAATAGGATGAAAAGAAACTGAGTGATAAAGAGTATGAATTCAATTAAGGTCTTGAAAAAAGTAGAAATCGCAAAAAGTCAATCCCAAATAGATGGGATAAGGATTTGAAATTGGTGGTTTTCACAATAAGCCTCATATATCTTACACAAATTCTTAGCAGAGATGAGAATGTTGAGGTGGATGTGTAGTAAAACTAGCAAGGATAAAATTAGAAATAAGCTCTTTCAACAGCATCTAGGGTAGCAACAATGAGGGATAAAATTAGAGAAACCCATTTGAGATGGTTTGGGCATGTCCAATGTAGGCCAGCAACAACACCGGTAAGGAAAAGTTTGGCTATGAAGGTTGATGGCCCACCAAGGGGAAGAGGTAGGCCAAAGAAGACATAGATGGAGGAAGTAAAAATAGATATGAAAAAGTGTAATTTATCAGAGGATTTGGATCAAGATACATTGGAATGGATAATTAGAATTCGTGTAGCCGACCCCAACATAGTTGGGACAAGGCAATGAAGGCATTGATGATAATGATCTTAGAGACACATTCTTATGACTCTGAGTTTGTTCTCTTACATAGCAATCATAGGTTAATTCCATTTCATTTCATTCCAGCTCGAATGTTCTGCCCCAAGAACATACCGGAATAAGGTTTCCAGCTATTGACTAATAAAGGAGCCAGGGAATGGTAGTCAAAGGAGCCGGGGAAAGTATTGTAGAGCATATTTCATGATGCTTTTGTTTTCTCCCGTTTTCAAACACTTGTTGGGCTGCTGTTTGTATTGTATTATATTATTATGCTCCTTACCCAAAAAAAAAACATCAACCCCCCCCCCCCCCCCCCCCCACACACACACACAAAAAAAAAAAAAAAAATAATAATAATAATAACAAAACCACCCTTCCCTCCAAAACCACAAACTAAAAACTTCCGGATTATCCTGGAATGTCCCAGAACAAAGCTTGTTTCAGCCAAGTAGCAAATTTTCGCAATTTTTTATTCTTCACATTCTTACCCTTTAAAGCTTAAGAATCTTTAACCCTTCCAACTGAATGGGAATGCTTCAAAGAGATAATATACATACAATGTTCTTTATCATTCATGTGTGCACTTAATTGCTTCATGACATTAATTCTTTTATTTAATTTGTGGCTTTAGGTGCATGACAATGACAAATTTGTAGTAAAAACTAATATAATTAAATTATAAAGATTTTTTTCTTTGGCCATGGATCCAGTTTCAATTAATAGTAGAAACTTTTTAGTTAAAAATGTTATAATTAAATTATATACTTTCTTTTGGAGGGGCTTGAGGCAGTATGAGGATTTTCAGTCTTAGTTGTATCTTCTTTTCTAATGTTTTTATTTGCAGGCATGAGGAGGATGGACACATTTGGAAACCTAGCCCATCTAGGAACTTCTAAGAGACATCTTTCTCCTCGTCTATGGATCCAGCTTGAATTTATCATCCTCCATGCCATCACGTCTGGTTGGGTTTGGCTCCTTCCAGGGTGGAGGCTTCTTGTTGGCTGGCAGTTGTAGGAAAGATTGCCTTGCAAAAGAATTAAGTACTATAAATATGATATGAACAAAAAGAATCTTTTTCTTCGCATGTGTATGTATCACTGTATTCATGACCAATGCCTCCTATCCCTTAACTAATATGTATGAACTGCTCTAGTGTTTGTAAGAGAAGAAATCACAGTAAATGACACTCGCAAACAGCTAATTATAAAACGACCGCAAATAAGAAATAGCTATAATCCGTGAGGAAGTTAGGCACCAAAGAGCAGTTGAACAATAAAATCATAATTGTTTGACCTGTTGTAATTGCCGTTTCAGATTGTAAAAATGAATAGCTGAATCAAATGTTGCAATGCCCACTAATGTCCGAGGACCTTCCTGCAGCATCAAAGTAATAGATCCATCATTCACTTAAACTAACTCTAGTTTCTGCTGTAAAAGGGGAAATGTCAAAATATGTTCTCAGTTATAATTTAACTTCCACATATCCAGAAACAAAAGTTCAACTTCCACCACATCAACTGATCAATATGAACATGAACTAGAATACATAGTTTAGGATAAAGAATTTGATAATAATAATACCGAACCAAAATATTCCACCTAATAAGCAACCACAATCAAACGAACAGTGAACAAGAAAGTACAAATTGGCAACTTGCACTCATTTAGTGAGGCGAATGCGCTTAGAAAATATGAGAGACATTGTAAAGCTTGTTCAAATAGAATGGCCAACCTATGTAGATTGAGAAAGTCAAATAAATAACCAAAAATATTACCGGGAGATCAGCAATAGCTTGGCTTATTGCACTGCATGCTGCAGCCGTTGCACCAGTCTGTATAGCATTCATTGATACATCAATGAGGAAGAAAAAAACAGCTGGCATTGGATCACGTACCTGTAAATAAATCAGAGGCAGACATTAAGTCAGACAGCCTATAATTCAAAGAGGATGCAAACAAAACAGAAAGTTTTGGGGAATGAATTGAGTTTCAATCATAGCACAAGGCTTCTATAATCAGCTTCGTACGCAATTAACACTAGAAATTATTACCGGTCCCTTCTTTTGATCCTCAAAAGAACAAGAAAACAATTAGAGAAAAACAAGGAAAACCACAAGAACATCACCCGTCCCCCTGGTAAGTGCCCCTCGTGGTTTCTTTTCAGTTTTTTTCTTATCATATTCTTTTAGAAATCAATCTAGGGATATTGATCCCGGCCTGACCTTTTGGTTCGAGCGGAAGGATTTCAAAGTATTGCTTCTAAGGTCCATCCTGATTGTGTGGATTTTTACTTGGGAAGGGCCACCTTCGTCCTATAAACTAGGGAGGTTGAAGTTGCAGTTTGTGTTTATTGCTGGTACTCTAAGCATCGAGCTAGAGAGAGGGCTTGTCCTTGGCACTGGCCCTAGAGAAGCAGAGAACTAGCAGTTTCTTTGGTTATTTCTAATGCTGTATCAAGGAGTTCTGATCCTAGAACTGAATTCATGGGTGATTCTCTTTCTTGGTTGAAAGGGGCGTGGGCCTGTCAACAATCTGTGTCCTAATGTTTCTTCGTCAGATATGTGTGTAGCTTTGAACGAGGCAGCTCCCATCTTCGATGTTTACATCCCATTTGATAAACGTATAAGAGAAACAGCAGTTTCACCTTTTATGCAATTCAAAAAAGTATGGGATGCCTGAAAGCTGGAACGATAGGTGACAGAAATATACATGTGCAGATGGCAAGCTTCAATAGAGAGGATGTTAGGAGGAAACATACAATACCTATGTCTACATTTAGGAAGCAGGATGATCGATCTTCAGTGAGTTTGAGAAAAATTCCTAATGCCCAGAAAATCACGCTCATCTTCACTTTTCTGCCACACCACTTCTCCATTGCAGGTCTCCCAGAATGTTCTATCATTTTGCCCCCTCCAATCAAACACAGAATGGACACGTGGAGGTTCCAGACGCTCCCCTCTCCCTCCACCAATCCCAACTTTCCAAGCTTTCACCAATTCAATTTATCAGCTCAGCATCATCCACACTGACAGCCAACTAGTTGGAAAAGGAACTTCAATATTTTCTTTAAGAACACTCAAAGCAAGAAGACTGGGAAGGAATGATTCAGTTATTACTTATTAGAGAATCATGCCTGACCTGATACGCTAAATGCATTGATAAGAGGACATTTTTCTAGTTGCATAGAATTGAGATAAGTTTGGATAAGTTTAAGAAATTTCTCTTCCGCCTTTCAAGATTTCTAATATCAAAGAGGCTTTGACAAAACACAATCATGAACTAGAGAGGCAAAGACAATGAAATGGAATGTCCTCATGCCAATCAAATTGAATATTCAGTTTCAAAACTGAAATTTTCTTTTTGTAGTTAATGAAATGAAAGATTCAGTTTCAAATATTTTCAGTTTCTTTTTGTGGTTAATGAAATGAAATGTTCAGTTTAAAACTTGAATACTTTCTCATGCCAATCAAAAGAGAAGAATGGCATTTCCTCGCCAGTGATGTATTACTTGATTCTACACGGATATCAGTAGTCACTAGGGTTGCAAACGAGTCGGGTTCAGTCTGGAACCATATAGGAACCAGAACTGGAACCGTTAACCCAAGGATGGTTCCAGTTCCGGAACCAGAACCGAGTCGGAACCTGGAGTCAAGTTCCAGAACGGGTTCTGATTGGAGGATGGGGTTCCGATCCCAGAACCGGTTCCGGTTTGAGGATTAAACCAGTGATCGAGACCCTCAATTCTAGAAGATTAAAACAGTGATTGGAGGATGAGGGTTCGTTGCTAAAAGATTTCAAAAAGAAAGGAAAAAAGTTCCAAATGAATAGAGATGAAGATGATTGAAACTACTCAGGCACAATCCCAATTAAAAGGAGCCAAAAAGGTCTTGGATGAATGAGTACTGTAATGGGATGAAAGAGTAATGTTATTTTGTATACATACACTTTAGATCCACCATTGCCCATATGTGCCAAACGTCCATCTACATCTAATGCATGACAAAACCTTTCTTCTCCTTTCAATTTCCATCTCTGCCCCTCCTTGTTCAGGTCGTACCCATCTCACCTACGGCACACACGTCATCACCGTCCCATCCCCCAACTTTTTCCTCAATTGCCAAAGAAAAGCTCACATATCATCACCCTCACCTACAGAGCACACATCACCACATTCAATCACTAAGCCCCATGGTATTTTGTTGTCAATTCCTCCCTTCACTTTGCCTCCGACGCTGGTGTCCTCATAACCCTCATCTCTGCCAATGCCTCTGCCCTCGCCAGACTCCCTTCGCCGCTGCCTCCACCTTGTCACCTATTAGAGCGAGAGAGAAAAGGTGGGGAGGGGGGGAAAGGGCGAGACTCTGAGAGAAGAACCAAATGGGGTAAAAAAAAACCCTAACGTCGCTACCTTATATATTGAGAATGGGTCGGGTCTCAGGTCCACGGCTCCAAAACCGGACCCATTTAGGTCCCGGGTCCAAAAAATGGATCCAGAACCAGATCCATTTAGTAATTGGGACCCATATGAGGTTCCAAACCCGGTTTTCAACCGGTCAGAACCTTCGGGTAATTGGAGAATCAGGGACCCATTAACATCCCTAGTAGTCACTATTATTATACTTAAGAAAATATTGAAGTCTTTAATGATTCTTCAAGAAAAAGATGAGGCTATCCATGGAATTTGCAAGCACTGAGGATATATTAACTGACCATGTACTCCTTTGAAGCTACAAATTCTACTGTTCCTCTACATAGTTCAGGTCTTTCATCAGCATCTCTACGCCTACCATCAGGAGCCGTATTGGAATAGTACTCACGAGGAGTCTCATCTGTAAATCCTGAAAAAGAAACAAAAAATGACACGCATTTGAAGCCTTACAAAAAAATAAGAAAGAAAATATGCACAAAATGTATTGAAGAATGAAAGTTTCTTTAATCAGTAATGCTCTTACAATTGTTGTTTTCATCTATAGAATGGAATACAGAGATGAACTAGATCCAAAAACTGCAACAGTAGCAGTAAGGAAGCAACTGTGTGGGTTTAAGTTCCCAGGGAGAGTAGCAGCACAAAAGGATAATAGGCCAACTTCTGCTCTCTTTCTTTTTCTTCTTCTTCTTCTTCTTTTTTTTCTTTTTAAATCAGAATTCGAACACCAGGAAAGAGTTTGACAACACAATATAGGCTATTAGTTTTAAATATCTGCATTAGAAGTCAAAAGAGGGGTAGTAAATAAAATGCGCCCTAAAACAAAGTGGAGGGATTTGAAAGGAGAAAGAGCAACAATATTTAAGGATAAAGTGATTGAGGAGGGAGAATGGAATTTTGAGGGAGAAATTACCGCAAGGTGGAATTGAATGGCTAATTGTATTAGGAAGGTTGCCAAAGAGGTGCTTGGAGAGTCAAAAGGGAAAAGGCACTACAATAAAGAAACTTGGTGGTGAAGTGTAGAGGTTTAGGAAGTTGTTTGAGAGAAAAGACGTTGTTACAAAGTTTGGTAGGGGACTAGAAATATAGAAGCCTATGAGATGTATAAGGAAGAATAGAAAGAAGCTAATAAAGTTGTAAGTGTTGTAAAGTTCAAAGCATATGATGACCCATATAATAGGTTGAGAACAAGAGGAGAGAATGATATTTTTAAGCTTGCAAATATAAGAGAAAGGGAAAGCAGGGGCTTAGACCATGTCAAATATATTCAAAATAAAAGTAATGACCCAAAGGTTCTAGTGTAGGACAACGATATCAAAGAAAGGCCAAGGGAATATTTTAGCAAACTTTTGAATGACGACTATGTAGTGGATATAAGAACAAGAGAGGAAACTTTGTTAGCATAAGATACTTTTTTCCGTAGAATTAAGGTGGCGGAAGTGAGGAAAGCATTGAAACAAATGAAGATGGAAAAGGCTATAGGTCTAGAAGACATCTAATTAAGGCTTAGAAATGCTTAGGAGAACTTGGGGGGATTTGTTTAACTAGACTCTTCAATAAGATATTAATGAAGAAGAAAATGCCAAATGAATGGAGAAATATTGTAGTAACTACATACTCAAGGATGGAGAAATTAAGGAAGATGTCGAAAGGATAAACGTGGGATGGTTAAAGTGGAGACATGCTTATGAAGTGCTTTGTGACCAACAAATTCTAACAAGCTTTTAAGGAAAATTTTTATATGATATTGATTAGACCAAATATGACCTATGGAGCAAAATGTTGGCCAATCAAGAAGCAACATGTGCACAAAATGGATGTAGTAGAGATGAGAATATTGAGGGTAAAACTAGGTAAGTTAAATTAGAAATGAGCATTTTCGAGAGCATTTAGGGGTAGCATCAATAGGGGATACAATTAGAGAAACCCGTTTGAGCCGGTTTGGGCATGTCCAATGCATGGCGGTAACAACACCAACAAGGAAGCGTTATACCATGTAGGTTGATGGCCCACCAAGGGGAAGAGGCGGACCAAAGAGGACGTGGATGGAGATAGTAAAATATATCTGGAGAAGTACAACTTATTTAAGGTTTTGGCTCAAGATAGATCGGAATGGAGAAACAAATTCATTTAGCAAACCCCAACATAGTTGGGAAAAGGCTTTGATGATGATGATCAAGATTCGAACGCGCATTATACTCACACACCCACATCCCTAACCAGCTAAGCTACAACAGAGGGACGCCGTTTTCTTCATTTTATGAATCAAACCAGGAACTGAATTTCAAAGGCTATACTCCATATCAAACAGTAATAATAGACAACAGTTCCACAAGCACCATCATCATTGTTGAAGCCTTATTCCATCTATCTGGGTTGGCAACAATAATTCCAACAAACAAATCAAATTCTCACTACAGCGGAATGGATTTTGGAAAGCATTGGTAGAAGATGAGGCCCTAATCCATTACGCATGAAGCAATGCCATCTAATGAACATTAGAAAAACAACTCTGGATGTGAAATCATAACACATGGCGCTTCTTACAAGAATGTTTAAACTTTCAATCAATAACCCAAAAGGTTTAGCCATTATAATGTCATAAAAGCATTGAATGCAACTGAATGTATTGCTTGATTATGATATGAACACTGCAAGACTGCACTGGATGCAAATTATTTCAGATTCTTTCTGGTCATCTTGAATCGTGGCAATTGGAACTCATAACAAGCTATGCTCTCATTATTTCATAAAAATAAAACGAGTCATGAGAGAGTAAAGTTGCAGACACGTAAAGACAGGTGCATATTGACGAGTACATTACAATACACACCTCTAGGGATATATAAAAAGCCAAAACTGGAAAGGTTGCAATTTGCATGATCCCATTTTAAGGCAACCTCTTTAAGAGAGATTGGGTCTTGAGCCTCAGAATATGTGAGCTTTGATCAGGCTCCACGTTCCATAATGCATGGCACCATGGCCCCCACTTTCTAGATTCACTCAATTGTCAGATTCTTGATGTGGAGCTTTGCATCTTCACCAGTAGGAAAAAAAAGGACCTATAGATGGATTTTTATTTTTATTTTTGTAATTTCCCTTCGGTAATTAAAGGCCATATTTCATATGTAAACTGCCTTGCCCAGATATGTATACAGATACAGAAAACGATACGGGGATCAGAAATCTGATTGCATTTGGAAATCTATGACACAGATACGGATAAGGCAATCCTGATTTTTTCCTCTAGAAACGTTTGGAAATCCGATAGACTCGAGACAGGTTCAAGCAGACTATATCAAATGTCAATCTGTCCAATTTTGGCCAACAACAATTCTCACACTTAATACAATGATTCATGTAAATGAACAACCTGAGGTTTAATACCCACCCAATCTGCCCTCACCACGCCTCCCAAAGTCACACTCACATAAATTGAAATCAGTAACCACTTTTCCCAGTACAAGTTAGCCCATGGAAAATTTATAGAGTTATTATTTTATTCTTCATTTCGGAATGGGCGCTTACAATTTGTGTTGTGTTGATTCCTCATAACTTTAGCACCATTTAAACTGAATACCACATCAACTATATGGATTTTTTTTTCTTTTTTTGAATGGTCATTTCGACTATACTTTTGTTCATTTTTTTGTTATTGTATCAGTCTAACCATGTACTAGAGGGGCAAAGATCTCTCAAATAGGAAGATCTTAATCCTATGCAAGGACTTTTACACATGTTGTTGTAATCTAGTCTTAAATGTTTAACTACATAGGTAGACTGAGCACTAGAAAAACCAGCACGAGCAATCTGTTTGGTGGTTTCACTCATCTTCATGAACACATCTTTTTATCTCTACTGTAGAGGCAATTACCTAGTAAAACAAAATAGTGACAGTAGCCCCCAAAGATTTGCTGCTCTTTTACTCTAAACTGCTTGGGGTATGAATAACACAAGTAAACAGGTAGTAACCATTGATCCCAGCCACAGTTGAAAAGTTGAAGCTGCCTTAATTTCAATTAATGTACTCAATATATGAAAAAAAAAAAAAAAAAAAAAGTCTACTCCAGAAAAATATTAAGAATAACAAAGCCTTTATGGCCATCTTACTAACATAATTTTTGAACAAGTAAAATTTCTGAGCAGTAAATTTTATTCAAGAAGTTTTAACTGCACAAAATAGTACCAATACTTACCACACAAATTACAAATAAAACGCCTTCCTTGATCAATAAATTTCATGAAAGGATTTATGTACCCTTTGCAACGTGAACATCGAACAGGTCCACTTTCCCCAAAATCGACTACCTGTAAGAATTAAATTTTATCTAATAAGATATAGATATCATATACAATACGTACAATTTCTTTCTCGATGGTAAGATTATATCAATATCAATTTCTTTCTCGATGGTAAGATTATATCAATATCAAAAAAATAATAACAATAATGATTTGATCACTTCCAGTCCATTGGTAACATACTCCCTTTCTTATATTGTAACACAGTTCGGATTTACAATTTATAAAATACTGTTGAAAATAAAGAACATCATCCTAAATCTTTAATTTTATACTCAACAAATTTTAGTTTCTTACGGTGGGAACAGTCACCTATTCAATATAGTTACCATTCGGGACAAGGACCCCGTGCCTGGCCATTAGAGCAAATTCTTCCCCAGAGGTTACAGATCCATTTTGTTGACTTCCTTGCCTACATTGATCCATCAAACAAAAGTAGTTCACCTAGAAGACCTAATCCAGTTATAAGTACAACCAAGTGTGAGAGGCATTCGGAGCCGGACCCCTAGATTTTTCAAATTTCAAGAGCAGCTTGGGGTACACTGGACACCATGTGACATGTGGAATCTTCTAGCAACTGGACCCTACTTCTGGCTGAGCTGTTTCGTGGGTGGACGTGTTAAACAAAAAAGATAACTCTTCGTGAAGACTTCGTCAACGTGGTTAAGGAACAATTCAATTCCCTTTCAGAGCTCACATGCTACATGATCAAGGACGGGCCCCTTCTGATCAACTACACGTGCAAATGCCATACAAACTCTTTAGCAGTCTTAACTTCTATTGTGATTTAATCGAAAAAACTTCTTGTTGATAATGATGATTCCTCCTCCCCTTGAATGACCTGCATCTACTTGGAACCCATAGGACGGGTTGCATTTTGTGGACTGTGTGTGGACCTATACCATGTATCAAGAGATAGGTGCAGCCCATTGGGAGATTTAGACTCAAGTTTTCCATATCAGGCCTATACACCTAGTCACACTAGAGCAGATTCTGAGCCCATTGACAACCTTAGAGTGCAGGGAAGATAACTAGGCCTAAATTGAAAAACCACTTAGGGCGTGTATGATATATTCAAATATGAAAATATTTGCTACTAAATTTTCAGCGTTGTGCAGATGTGCTACGAACTCTCATTCAAATGTCAGTGATTACATGGTCAGGGTTGACAATCATGTCGTATGGGACCCCATTCTTTGTAGAAGTCTGATGGAATTGAAAGAAGGCCAATTCCAAGAGATGCATTCTCTTCTAAATGGCACATATATCCCTATCCCTGGCAGGCTGGCACCGATAGAGGGATATGGACTATAGGCAGGCACTATTGATGGGGAGTGTTCACTATTCAGTCACATATTTTTGGCTAGCTATGTTAGGTGGCTCATCGCATTCCTCTCATTTGGCAAGGATTTGATCTTTCAAAGCCCCACCGTTGTGGTCTTTGGATGGTTGGCTATTATGGAAAAGATCCTTACCAATGAATCATTGATAACCTTTGGGGGCGTGAAAAAGATTCTTGAGAACGGTTGTATTATGTGTTCGGGAGATGCAGAAACCGTGAATCATTTGTTGGTAAATTGCAAGGTGGCTCAGCAATTTTGGACTTCATTGTTGGGGTGGTGTGATTGCAGATGGGTTCTTCCTAATAGCTTGTGCCACTTAAGCAAGGCTTGGAATCTAGTAGTTGGTTCGACCTGGGAAAGAGTTATGTGGCGAGCCACCATTAAAAAATAAAAATAAAAAGAGTTATGTGGCAAGTCACTATCTTCGCAATCATTTGGATTATATTTGGAAGGAGAGGATTCCTCAGTGTCTTCAGAGTTCATGCTCCTCTATGGATGTGTTGATAGAGAAAGTGCAGTCTTTGGTGGCTTGTTGGGTCTTTGTCCGTCCTATTCCATGATTTCTCTATATCATCCATTTTAAGATGCTGGGAGGATGTGGCATTCTCTTCGTATCTCAAGCATCAGTGTCTCCATTTATAGCAGGCTCCTGCATTGGGTAATTTAAGCTAAATCTTGATGGTGGCACTGTTGGCAATCCTGGATTGGTGAGCATGGGAGGGATCATTATTCATTAGGGATAGTACTAGAGTGTCTATTCTATCCTTCTCAAGTCCGGCAAATGTCTATTCCGTCAACAAAGCAGAAATGGAAGCTATGAGATTCAGTCTTCAAGAAGCTAGGCGGTTGAATCTCCAAAATATCTTGGTAGAGGGAGATTCTCTCGGCAGTAACCGATGGGCTCCTTGGTCTTTAGCCGACATTGTGGAAGAAGTGAGTGATATAGGTAATGCTTTAGTGGCCTCTTACTCTCATGTGAAGAGATGTGCAAACAGAGCAGCAAATCTTTTGGGTAAGAAATTAATCGCCAAAACTTGGTTATAGAGCATGGTGGGGTTCTTACATTTATCTAGGCTTGCTTCCTCTTTTTTTTCCTTTGGTGTTCTTTGGTGTAAGCTTTTCAGTGTAGTTCTCTTGTAATGCTTAATTTTTTTTAATAACCTTAATCACCATTTAAAAAGAATATATCAAAATATCATTAGACCAAACTGAGGCTTGGAGGAAATCTGTGAGCTGCAAGTTTATAAGCCTTTATGCAACTGAAAACAATGGAGTACATACTTAAAAGGTATAGAAATTATCCAGAATATCACTCAAGCTTAATCTAAATAGAGCACGATGCCTATGTAAAATGAGTATTCTAATTTCTAGAAAACATGAATTAGATGATTGTCCAATATTGTGGATTTTTTGGATCATTTTTATTTTATTTTGTAGACTAAGAAAAATGACGTCATGCCAATATGAAGGATAAAAGGATAATGCCAATGCAATGTACATATCACAGAGAAGGCCTATATATAGATATATATATATATATATATATTTTTTTTTCAACCGGCTGAAATGGGTTCAATAAAGATATTTGAATCAATGCTATGGAGTAAACAGCAGCAAAGATAGCAGGGACTTTCTTGGAAAAAGAAAACTCTGAATCATATTTCAAACCTTCTTAATTTTCAAAGGAAATCTACAACCTATGCAACAATTTAACACCACAGCAGGATTTATCTCTTCAGAGTAGATATTCACAAACAAAAAGGCCATTCTCCCATTTGCAAACAGAAACTAAATGTTTCCATAAATGAACATTATTTAAAAAAAAAATTATTTAGCAAATGAAAGGAGAAAGAAAAGATGTAAATTACTTGGATAGGCTCCTCCGAAGGATGAGGAACAGCCAACGGTTGGACCAGCAAAGCTAGTGGCATGCTAGATGTTGTTAAAAGATCGACAGAGCAAGGTATCTATATATGAAACATATAAAAAAATGAAAATAAGTAAAATACCGAGTAGCCTACAGTCCACTGATGCATCATAACATACTACGCATGATATAGTTGAAAAGTACCTGATTAATAGTGCATCTCATGTAGCGTGGACTGCAGTTTCCAGTGTCTTTGACAACAAAATCGCTTGTGGCAGGCTTAATAAAGATTTAAGTTTAATAAGTCAGATCAGAAGTTCATCAAAACAATAGGAAGGACTTACACTATTCAATTCTATCTAATGACATGCAAATCAAGAGAAGAATGCATTTAGAGGATAAAACCATAAAAATATAAAAGAATAAAGGTGCAAGGCATACCGGGGGAGGGTTTGCTTGATTGTTCTGACGAGTTTCAAACAAGATAACTGAGGAAGTAGGAACAGGGTGTGGGATTTGATTGGGATCGATTTTGGATGGTCCAGGCCCTGGAGGTCCAGTGAAAGATGGATGGCCCATTCCATGTTGTACAGGTGACACAGGTTGATTTGGTAGAGGCGGTGGCATTGCAAACATTTGAGGAGTTTGCATATGACCTGGTGGCAGTGGAGCCGCCTGAAACAACCCTAAATTTTGTAAGTGCAAACAGTTCTACAGAAGAATAAATTACTCCAACACAAAGCACTGCCCCCACTGAGCTGATTATCCGTATCTCATTGTTGTACTGTTAATGGATCAATATGTCTTCAATTTACAGTAATCCATCCCAAGTTGTTATATAACATTTACAGCTCAAGATCATTGTAATAAGAAAAAAAAATCAGAGGAAGATGCAAATCTAGTTCTAGATTACATAAAAATTAGAAACAATAACACAAACGCACGTAAGAAAATATATAAAAAATAGGGGAAAAAGATCTAAGAGATTAAAGATCCCTGCAAAAGGTATTTCAGAAAACATAATAAATATGTTCTATCAAACACCCGGTCAATTTGTCATTAACAATCAACTTCTCAAGCATTGAGGCTATTCAAAGCAAATAAAATTAATTGCTTCTTACAAGATATATGGCACACGATATCAACACAGCTAAGGTTACTGAACAAACTCACCTGACGGGGCACCGTCCAGCCAACTGGAGGACCTGGAGTTACTGGCATGCCTTGATTGGGAGGTGGAAATGGAGGCGGAAGTTGAGAAGGTGCACCCAATGGAACACTGGATGCTGGATTACCGGGAAAAGGACGTATATTTTGAGCCGGAGGAGCCCTTGATGCTGATAACATTGTCGGAGGTCCTACTAATGGACGTTGAGTGCTGTGACCAGACGGTAGATGAGAAGCACCAAACAAAGCCCCTTGTGAGTACACAGCTGGTCCATTACTCATTGTACCCTGCACACTCAATGGTGGTGCAGCAGTGGCAGTCATCATCGTCACAGATGGAAGTGTTTGGGATGGAGGTGCCATCGAACCATGAGGAATATGAGAAAACGGTGGTGGTGCAGACGGCCTACCAAAGTCCATATTTGACATGAGGTTAGCTTGGGGAGGACGACTTGGAGGAGGCCCAACTCGGGGAATGCCAGCTGGCGGCGGGCCAGGGCGAGAAATTGGTGAAGGACCAGGAAAAGAGGCTGAAGGAGCAGGTGAAGGGGCAGATGCTGGGAATGGTGGGTTCACAAAAGGGGGAGGCCTGGTCCCAGGCAAGGGACCTGAAGGTCGATTGAGTTGTAGGTTTTGCATGTTATCTGCCAATGAATTGGTGAAGTTTGGGTTGTTGAGGTTAACATTAGGGGGAGTGTAGCCCGGCCTCGGTGCCCGGGATGGCCCGAACGATGCCATAAGAGAGAACGCAAATCAGATTAAATATCTTGAACCCTCAATTTAAAGTTGAAAACCCTGTTCTGCAAAAATTCAATAAAATTGAACATGACATGTCAATAATATAATAATTCAAAGTAAAACATGCTGTACCCAATATTAATGTACAGAAAGACAATCTCTTTTTCTTCCCTGTAATGAACTGAAACCCCAAAATATATATATATATATATGTTGAAGTTACATAAGTCTTGACTCAAATTTTGACATGATGATCAGCAAAGAAGACAGAAAAATGATCAAATGTTCTCATGTCCAATAACCTATACCATTTCGCTAGCCAAAGACAGAAAAATATCCATATATTGAATCTCCCAATCCCAATAAATGAAGTATGAGCTCTTGCCTGCAATTTCGCTTTCTCTTTAACAGCGCATATGTGTAAAGATTCATATTTCAGAAGGCACAAACATAAACATAAATACACATTTCAGGTTCATTGCAGACAAAAACGTGTAACAGGTTGGTCCAGTTATGACCAAAAGCTCTTCATTTTCATCCAAAAATAACAAAATGAAGCGGATGATTCTTTTTTTTTTTTTTTTTCTTATCCCTTTTGCATGATCCCGAAGAGATTCTACACTAAACTATCAAAAACCCTAAAACCCCAATGAAATTCACCTTTCAGAATTAAAGTTCTCAATTGAAAAAACGAAATAGCTTCTTCAGGATCTGGAAAGATACGAAAGACATGGAGTCGTGAAACCCTAATAAGAATAACTGCTTGCTCAAATCCAATCAGGATTCGTAGAGAAACATCGAAATTCACTTGCGAAAAAGACGAGATCTGTGCATAGGAACCAATCCAAGATCAACGGCATTGATGGGACTTTAAACGAATCAACGGGTCTGATTTCAGTGGAAGAGAGCTTCAAATAGTTACAAAATTCGTTTCGCTTAGGACGAAATCTCTGAAATATTTCGGTTCAATCACTCATCCGAAACGAAAAATCACAAGAAAAGCGGGAAAGATGTGATTTTTATACAACCTAAAACAAAGAAGCCCTAATCCCAAACCCCAATCGTTCGACTCAAATAGAGAAAGAATAAGAAGAAGAAGAAGAAGAAGAAGAAGAAGGAAGGAAGGAAGAAAAAAGCACTAGCCGACTCGGATTCAATTCATTCGACTGAAACAAAGGGGGAAAAAGACAGAAGAAGAAGAAGAAGAAGAAGAAGACGAGGTACCAGCGATGCGTGGATCTTGAAGCTGCTGCTGAAGCTTGACGTGGTAGGGAGCTTCGTCTTCGTCTCTCTCTCTCTCTCTCTCTCTCTCTCTCTCTCTCTCTGTCTCTGTTACGATGTTTTTCCTCTTAATTCTGTTTGTGCTGGTCTGCTGTCAGGAATCAGGATTTTATGTGGCTTGTCCGGGCCCCGGGCTGGGTCGTTGTTCTGGGTCAATTGCTGGATTTGGTGGTGGCGGTCGGGGAGTCAAAATTTTCTTTCGTTTAAGAGGGGAGGGGTCGGGGTAGGGGTAGTCCTGTCAATGGGACGGGATGAAACGGATAAAAAGTCCGATCCGGTCCGTCCCAAGCCCTAAAATACAGGGCTTTTAAAAGAAATTTGAGCCCAGTGGGTTAAGTTTCTGTAATACATTTTAAAGTCCGGCCAAAATGGGACTGGGACTGAGCAGAGGATGCACAGCCCGTTCAGGCCCGGCCCGTCCCAAGCTCTAAAATACAGGGTTTTTAAAAAAAATTTAGCCTAGTGGGCTGGGTTTGGACAATACATTTATGTTCTTTTCTTTTTTAAATTACTTGACCGATATAGGAAAATAGGATACTCAATCTCATTCATTTTATTGATTTTTTTATTTTCTACTTTCATCGTAAAAAAAAGAAGAAGAAGTTTTTAACTAATCCTACGTTACTTTAACTTGACTCATATATGATATTTATTCATTTCTTGACCCATATAGCCTATAGGATACTTATTCATTTCTATTGATTTTCTGATTTCTACTGTCACCGGCAAAAAAATAAAAAAAGTTTTTAGGTCCGCCATGTTGCTTGTTGCATTGCATTGCCAGTCCCAAGCTCGAGAAAAAGAAGGAGGGTTTAAAGTCCGATTCACACCGGGTGTCTGGTGACAGCAGGAATAATTAAAAAAAATGTTTTACTTCTGTCTAGGATCGAGCTAAGCCCAAGCCCGGCCCTGTCCCAGCCCGGGCCCGTACGGGACGGGATTTGATGTAGGCCCGTTAAATTTAGGGTCGGGATTGGACAACACCTGACGGGCCCGTCCTATTTTTGGGACGGAATTGGACAACCTAAGCCCAGGCCCGGCCCGGCCCATTGACAGACCTAGGTAGGGGTAGGGATGCAAACAGGACGGTTCCACATTAGAATCACCGTGGATCCAAACCTGAATAAAATAATGATTTCAATTTTGAATCAGAACCTATTTTGTTAGTTTGAGACCTGATTTTGATAAGAAGATTCGGATCCGGTTCCGGAACCGGATCTACCTACAGGACTCGAATCTAGTTCCAGAATCGATTCTATTTTCTCTTTATTCTTTATTTTTTTTTCTTAAAGTAAGCATATCATTCAACTTATAAGAGTGCATCAAGTCTACAACATCCAGTATTATACATAAGAATGCCCAGAAGGAGTTGGTTTTAAAGTACAAATTGCAATATCAAATACTCATATGTCGGGTTTGCATCCCTAAAGAGGGGTAAGTAACAGTGGACCGATAATATTATTTTTTTGTATTTATTTTACAATAGTAAATAAAAAATAAAGAGAGCGAAAGAGAGAATATCAAAATAGACCTGAATTCGCTTTTTATTTTTGGGTCGATAGATGTTTCCAAGGGGCAACTGCTGTTGTTGACATGTAAATGCAAACAGAAAAAAAAAAAAATTAGAAAACAAAGGAGAAAACATGAGAATTTTGTGAGGCTAATTAATGGGTCCAGCTATAAAAATTATAAATAAATGTGAAAGTGTATATTCCTTATTAGATTTCAATCTAATAATTAACGGTTGACAAGTAATTTTAAAAGCAATCAAATAAGATATTATACATGGATTTGCATATAAGCAAATCTAATTGTGGGCCTTTATATGGTATTGGGTTTAAATTTATTTTATAAAAAAATAAGATGTATTTCTTTAAGAAGTTTAGATTTGTCCTAGGTGATCCCACCGTCGATTGAGAATACAATTGTTAATATGATTAATGCATTAATTATATTATTAATTATATGCTCAATCTTAGAATAGAGCCAAATCAAGAGTAAAATTTGGGGAATGGCACCTAAGGGGAGGGTATTTCATTTTGAGCAATTTAAATTTTAATAGATCGACCTAGTCATGGAGATCCACTCTTCTTATTTTTGAAAAAGTGAGATGTTTTTGCTTAAAATCCATTACTTCCTTGTATATCTCTCTCATTTAGAGAAGACCTTGAATGTGCATCTATGCTATGCTCATGAAAAGAGGACTAAAGAAAGAGGGAGTTCTTTCCTATCTTTAGAAATAAATAAAAGACAAAAATGCAATCTCTACTTATAAAAGAAAGAGAAAATTGAGGAGTGACAAACAACTTTAGGGCCTGTTTGGATAAATGAGGAGTGAAGTAAAATTAAGTTGATTTCACATGTGCAGTGGAGTGAAGAGAAGAATGTTGAAGTTAAAATAGAGTATTTCACTTCACTCCATTTGGATGCTTATTTTGAAGTTAATGTTTGGAGTAGAATTCACTTTTACTCAAGGAAATGGAAGTATTTAGAGTTGAAGTGAAATTGAGTACATGTAGCTCACAACATTACTTCATCTATTGAGCCAGATTCATCCAAACGAAGTAGAGTTGAACTGTTAGAGCCCACTTAACTTCACTTTACTCTATTTTTTTACCTATCCAAACAGGCCCTAAGATTTCCTCTTTTACACGTGTAATACCAAAAGAAAGTTAAGTGGGGGGCAAGTTGGTGCTGTGCAGCGGGACCACATGTATTTTCAAGAATTATTATACCTTTTGGACATAATTTCCATACATGCTGTTCTTATAACTTTTGAGTTGGATTCAAGTCCACTGAAGGAGTTAAAAGATCCATCTTCATCAAATTGTCACCATCGGTTTGATATCCAAATCAATCAAAAGTTAATTGGTCCATATAAACAATTATTTAATATCCGAATAACTATATTATATCACATTTAAGTTGATTGGGCGTCATTACATAGATCAATGTTCAAACTTTTGATTAATTGGTCATTGATCAATACCTAATCTCTTTAATTAATTCACCGTAAACATACATCCATTCAATCCAAACAACAAATAAATGTAAATATTAAACATAAATGAGCATATATGAATATTAACAACCCAACATAACTATGATTTTGGAAGATTTGCAAGATTAGCGGTGGAAGTAGCAATAATGAGTTAAACATAACGTTAAATTAAGTTATGCTCCGATTTAGAGTAATTTATCTATCCATCAGATCCGTTCAAGTGATAGATCTCATTGCCATCAATACACAAAAGAAAATGGATCATCGATCCATGTCTAGATGTGTCTTTTACTATCAAAATAAGATTTGGATTATTTGATAAGATCTGAATTGTTTATTATTGAGCAATCCGTTCAACTCTGAAGTTGACCAATGGATCAGAAAGTTATTAATGGCCAATAAAATCACTCTAACGGTTCTGACCGGATTGAGTAAACAATATGTAGGAATAATTAGAATCAGACTTTAATGATCAATCGCACTTGATTTTGACCAATCAATGCCCAATAAGTATTACCATATTTCAATCATAATAATCAGAACAATGAATCACATTGTAGCTTTTGTAGGTACTAGTATGCATACTTTTATTATGCAGGGGTCGGTTTATAGGCTTTAATTGGGCCACTTCTGGATCTCGTTTGGGTCAATTGAACATACCATTAGGTACCTTTTAGTGAGTGAGATTAACTGAAAACTTCTGCCCAAAACTGAAATGGGCTTTGTAATAGGTCAAGCCCAACCCACGAACGGCCCATGATTGACCCAACATAGTAATCTACCCAGTCCAAACCCAGGAGTTGACAGAAGGATAAAGAATGTTTCAGTGTGCACTTTTTTGTGTCTCTATGTTCGAGGAAGATTTCATGTGGAACAATTTTTCATTATTTTCAGCTGAGCATATTATGAAGTTCTGCAATGGAAAAGCCATGTTTGCAGTGGGAAAAGCCATGCCAGGTTCTTTTCAACCATTTTTGTTTTGAGCTTTTCAAATAAAAGTTCTGTTTACTTTTTCAGCTCTTAATGAAAGGCAATTGATAACTCCAAGGATCGGCCAAGTGGTTAGGACCACGGTTCCTCTCATAGGGGTTTTACCTAACTTCTCTTTGGGCCCGGAGGAAATAGTCTAGCTCAAAAGATTGAAAACCCTCCATTAGCAAAATGCATAAAAAAAAAAAAAACAACAATTGACAGAGACATGGTTGGAAAAGCATCATATCCAACCTATTGCAATGGGGTTATAATAATATCACTATTGGCATTGGTTTAAATCACTACTGGTCATGAAGGAATAGATTTTTTTTTTATTTTTTTATAAAAATTGAAACATCTTAAACATCAAATATAAGAAAAATAGTATCTAATGATAATCCTTCCTTCATCTATAACTAGCAAAAGACACTCGTGCTTAGCATAGGCAACATATTTTTGGATGTGAAAAATATAAAAATAGTAATCCACTATGGATTAAACCGAGTTATTTGAATAAGGCCATGTTGTAAGCTGGCAAGATTTCTCCACGTGTGCTTGATTGGCATTCATGGAGTGAATAAAATAGGAGAGATAAATGATTTATAAATAAGTCTGCAATATATATATGTCTTTATAATATTAATGAGAAGAAAATAAATCTAAAATAAAAATTTATTTTTTAGAATTATAGTATATATCTAAAATAATATGTATATATATATATTATTTAGTATTCAAAGAATTCTATACCTGAGAACTTATTCAAAGAAGTACTATTTTAGTATTTGTAAGCTGCAATTATAGATGAATTAACTTTAAGGCAAAAGTAGTTGAAAAAAAAACATTTTAAGTTAAAACAGTATTCATCTCATTTCTTAATAAGTCATAAAACTAAATTTCAAAAATGTATATAAAAATATAATATTCTTTAAAACTTTATAAATTCTAATATGCGTTGCTATTATTAAAAAAACAGCTCTATCTAAATGTAAAATAAATAAAAATAATTTTAAATTAAAGAAATATGAAACCCTCTATGAATAAGATACGTGTTGGCCTGAATAACTATCTTTTTTTTCTCTTTTTTTGAAATTGAAGAATAACCATCACTTGAAGTCCGTTTCCTCTGAGGCTTTAACCCGAGATAAAGTTTAACCCTCTTTGCTAATACAATTGGAAAACCACCAATCGAAACCTAGTTATTCATCGTCATCTAAATATGACGTGATTGTTGTTCAAGCCGGCTGCCAACATTATATACAAGTGCCACTACCATTTTGTTCATTTTAAAATTTATTAAATAGCCTTCAAAATTAAGGAAAGATAAATACAATAGGGGTTAAAAAATGGCCTGGACAGATTGGGAGATACCGAGATACTGATAGTGCCTTTGTAGTACTATAGTACTAACATGTACATGTACAAATTTTTTTCTATTGATAAGTGGCAAGGAAATAGAACTTGAAACAGATACATATTATATATGGTGGAACCAAACATCTTCACCATTGTTGAGAACCATTAAATCGAACCAACATATATATTATATCTTGTGACAAAAAACTTCACACGATTACGAAGAAGAATACAAAAACACCGTATGCTGTGACACAAGCTAGGAAAATCTGCAATGTGGGAACACTTCTTCCACGAGGTAACAGGGGATAAATAATACCAGCATTAACCACATTAAGCTCAAACATCACCCAAATCAAAGTGGTATTCGGTGTTGGGTTAAAGTCATCTTCTTCACGTGGTGATCTTATATTTTATCTCTCTATAATGATCCCTTATACAAACTGTGGTATTATATATTTTGGATAGCTACAATGCAATTAGGCATCTTAATACAGCTGTTTAACTTGACAAACTCATACATGGCAGGGCTCAATTTTAACTTTGACCCAAATTCATACTGAAATTATAAAAATAGAACAAAATATGCAAAACCCAATATCCCAAACTAATCTATTGGCATATAATTCTTTAAAGAATTAAAAGGACAAAACCTGATCTCTAAAATCAAATGTTAACACCTCTAATTCGCCTTTCAGGCAAAAGAAAAAAAAAAACATAATAGCTGAAGTGAAAGGAAAAGATTGACTTACTGCAAATATCGAAAGAATGCATGATTTCCCGATTAAGGAATTTCTGATTAATGGAACTTGAAGAGGTAGTTAAAGAGGAAAAGACACATGAGAATTAAAAAACAAAAAAAGAAAAAATATATATTATATAATAATAGGGAGGGGCAGAGTCTTAATATTCATTGCTACTTTGAAGAATTCAAGGAATATTTTTTGTATATTTTATTAGAGAAGCAAGAAACAATATCTCCACAAGAAACTGATATGCTAAAGTAACTCAAATAACTCAAGTACTATGCTTAAAAAATATATTGTACAATAGAGATTAGAGGAGATATGAAACTATGAAAGCCTTTGTTACCCATCTGCCATGAATCATTAGAAAATGAAAAAGTTTTGGGCCTCTGGCTACATAATATACGTGCTTTTATATAAGTCAAGAAGAGAGTCAGTCATTTTGCAAGTTACAACTTAATTCAAATAAAGATGAAACGGGCTAAAGTGAAACGAATCCGGGCTAATATTGCAGATACTTAAATGTCAATTCACTTAAATGCATTTAAGTTACGATTAGAAGAAACTAAATTGGAAACGGAAAGGAGGGGAATGGGGACAAGAATGAGAAGGGAATGCAATGTCAACATTAAATAGCTAGAGTTGGTCAAAATCAAATTGAAATTGATCCGTGGTTTCTCAATTGAACTCTTTTCGCTTCATATATAATAATAACATCAATTCAGTTACAAAGAAATCTAAGATGCATTAATATGAAGAACATGATTAATATATATCAACCTATCATGTGTGTGAATATGTTAAGGAGTTACGTTGGGAACCAGCAGAAGATATGTTAAAACATTAAAAAATCATCTGAAAAAACATAAGATTCCTAACTAAAGGGTCTCCTGTATATTTGATTGCCTTAAATCCCAATGTTTTATTTAATTGGTTTGACACTTTAAAACTATTGAACTCCCTCATGTTTCATCTCCCTTCTTCGCCACTGGGCCCATGAGTTAAACATGATTAAGGCACACCACAACTACTAGTCATGTTTTGAATCACATGAGAGACCCATTCCTATTGGACTGAAATTTGAGTATACATTACAGGAGTGGATGGTATTCATCATGGACACAGTCCGAATTATCATTATGCGCATGGGCAGACCTACATATGTATGACCTTGGGCTACCGCCCCATGTCCATTTTGATATTCCCTAAGATTTGAATGGGTTATAACTGGTCCACATATATCTAATAAATAATCGCCCCGCGTCTGAGCATTGTGATCGCCCTATGTCAAAAAATCTTAGTGAAAACACTCACCTTCTTTTTTGACATCTTCTTCCCACCGATAGTACCGGATCTTTCTCGTGTCGTTCTCTCTCGACATCTTCTTTCTACTCAGAGCCTGAGATCCTCTTCTCACCGACCAATTTTCTTGTCGCCGATCTCACCAAATAATCCTAAATAAAACAATCTCCATTCCTCCTTAGATGTAGTATAATCCTAATCATTCTATACCTAAATCTGAACCCTTAATCTCCAAATTCTAGTTTCAAACCGTAAATCTCCAAATCCCATCCAAACCCTAAGTTCAAAATCACCAAATCCGAGTATATCTACAAGTCCAAACATGACCAAACCACCATTGAGCACACTTTAATCTTCAATTCATACATAAAATCAGGCCTTAGGGTTCATATGTTTGGATAAATTTGAGTTACATTTAAGTGGCAACTCTTCTTCTTTGCGATGAGCCCATAACCAACTATAGGAAATTATTTTTACACTAAGGTAAGTGTAGGCAACCAAATTCCTAAGATCCAAATAAAACCCCTTTGGGAACCCAATTTGGGTAATTGGGTGCTCACCTAAAACACCGTTTCAGGGCATTCAAACATTGAGGATTAAAGGAAATGTTATTTTTAGGCTAGTTTGATGATGATGAATTGATGATCACCATAATTTGAGAAGTTTTGTGTCTATTTTAATGTAATACATTTTCTCTTTTTGTATTGTTATTGTGAAAAAAGTCTATTAAACTCGAGCAAAATTTTAGCCCCACCCAAACAAAAATCCTAAGTCCACCACTGATTATGCGAGCTCCATTATGGAATTTTGAACTCACGAATATATATATATATATATATATATAACGACCTGGACCCACCAAAACTATTCATTTATGGGTTTTAGATACTACCTGCTAGTAGGTCCCGCCAAATCTAAGTGAGGCAAGGATTTAACAAGTTCACTGTTTTTTTTTTATATGAATGAGTCAAATTTTATTCTCCTTCCATCTATGGCTAATAAGAGTAGGGATCATCTATGGGGCCCATGTATTAAAAAAGTAACCCACTCATAAAAAATGACCCATCTCATATGAGATCTGGCCCCGCGTTTAACTCAAGGAGAGTAAAACACATGAATTGTTTAATAACATTTTGTTATTACTTCTTTATCTCTAGAGGGTTTTACCAAAAAAAAAAAAAAAAATCACCTTAGATGTATACTATATCAAAAAGGTTATTTTAGTTGCGGTCGCACGGAGAACACTTCTGGTTTCTTTTGTGTGAAATGAGATGTGGGTCGATATCGACCCTCTCCTAAACATCGACCCTTCGCACACGAAAAAAAAAGTTTTACCGTCATGTTCCTCCTTTCACGGGAAACCGTTTTTTCGCGTGTGGAGGGTTGATATCGCCGCACATTTCATTTCAACAAAAAGAAAAAACGGAAGTGGTCCTAGGCACCACTTCTGTGCGACCGCAACTAAAAGGGCCTTTTTGGTATGGTGCGCATCTAAGGTAATATTTCTTGGTAAGATCCTTTTATTTTTAGAAGAGATCAAGCTGAAGGTGGGCCCAAGTAATAGTGGAAAGAAATCTACAAGTGAGTGTCATTTACTTTTAACGGTTCAGATTCTAAGAAGACCCCACACAAAGAGAATGATGACCTCTAGTGAGCCTGAACCCATCACTACTATCCAAATTTTGTTATTTATAGTTAAACGTGGATTGTTATCTATATCTATATATATATATATATATATATATATATATATTCTAATTACCCAATTATTTTTACGGCCCACTGAAAAAGTCTTGATGGGCCACCTGAGCCCATTGATAATTCTAATCATTGGACATGCTTAATTAGAATATCAAAAATTCTAGTTCCAACAATCAAACCATTACATCTACAAGAGACTAAAGTCAAGAGAGGACCATAAAATATACTTTGACATGAAGTAGAGAAGAGTTATAAATGATTGATTATTTATGGATTGTTGACTTGTAGGTAATATTGTCTTTAATTCAAGTGAATGGATGTTAATCCTGCGGTTGTGATGTAGTACAAAGTTACGCCCAATTTTGTTTTCCCGTAAATTGATACTATCATGTGTTTGTAGAACAGTGCAGTGGCCTAATCCTGCGGGGGTACACATCTCATATTTCTGATCCGCGATATCAAGGGGAGACTGTAGGGCCCACCTCTTGGGGAGGAATATTTAGATCCAACATATCTTTTCTTATGATCGAAAATGAGCCCTCCCAAGATCAATGATCATAAACCCCCCGACTGATCTTATGTCAAATTTAACCTGGTGGCTTTCATTAATCTTGATGCTGTTATAAGATATATATCATGAGTGGATGCCCATATGAGATGAGTTAGGGTTAAAATCATATTGTAATTAGATTCTTCAATGAAGAGCAGGTTACTTTGCCTATAAATAGGCTTCCTCTTCCTCCCTATTACTCTCTCTCTCTCTCTATTAGTGCTTTATTTTGCAACACGTTATAAGCACGAAGATCTATGAGAAAGAAGAAAACCATAGTCTTCTTGTTCTTCACGAAACCCGAAACAGAGGAGAAAGCTGACCTTGCGCGGATTCCCTGCGCAGTATTCTTTCTCTATGCGGATTCTTACTCTCTGCGGATTTCTATCGTAGATTCCTTCCCTGTACGGATTTCCTATGTAGATTCCTGCACCTTGCGTTGCTGTTTCCCAGTGTTCATCACCGCCGAAACTTCATATTGCACTATCTTGGCCATCCGGACTTCGATCAGCAATCTGTTTGCGCCTACGGAGTCATTGAGAGCAGATCTAAAAGGTACCGGCATCAAAAGGGCAATCCGGTGGTTCAGAAAAGGGTGATATTTTTCCTTCAAATATACTAAGTGGTATCTAAACCATCCTTAAATTCAATTGATTAGAATTCATGCAAATAAATTTAGTTTTAGATACTTGTTTACAGTAATCATGGTGTTTGTTTACTTTTCATTATCTTGTATGCTTTATTTTTATTGAATTGAATTTATCAATATTATTTATGTGAATGGATCACAAAGTAGAACCAGAAGTCCTAAATTTGAACCTGAAGTTCACTGATCTATTGGCTAGCAGTCCTAGAAGTTTGAATACTGATATGACCATGTAGATTCATATCCATAAATCAAACTTAAAGTTTTTTATGCAAATCCAGATAAACTATATCTTGTGATAAGGCCATGAAATTAAGCATGGAGTTTTGACATTATTAGAAGTTCTGATCCATACTCGAAATCAATGTTAGAACCAGAAGTTCTACTTCAATCTTAAATATTTGATAGAATCGGAAGTTCTGCTTCAAAATGATAACTTCGACAGAACCAACAGTTCTAATTCATATGATGAACCTAAAGTTCTAAATCAAGCATGAAGTCTTAATAGAACAAGCAGTTACGATTCTTAAAGTTGAGAATTTGACGTTCTAACTTTCATTGGCCAATTTATTTGTCATGATTAATCCCTTCCTTATTTATTTTGGATGTTAAGGTTTCGTTTCTTTTATTTTAATTAATCATCTGCATACCATTAATTTTATATATCTTTTATTACAGTTCGTGCATGATGTTAGACCTGACAAAACTTGATTTTAAAGCACTTAATATTAATGAGGACAATTACTTATCCTGGCAATTGGATGCAAAAATCCATTTGCAATCCAAGAAGCTTGGAGAGGCCATAAAAGAGGGTAATAAGATGTCCTTGCAGGACAAGGCGTCAGCCCTCATATTCTTACGCCATTATATACATGATGATTTCAAAAATAAATATTTAATCGAAGAAGCTCCAACGGGTCTCAAGAAATAGGATCGGCCGGCACCAATCCTGGCCGGAGCCGGAGGTGAAAGGGGTAGTGGGGAGAGAGAAAGGGAAATGGTGGGCAAAAAGGTAATTCATGGGGGCAATTTTTTTTTAATTTATGTGTGGGAAGAGAAAAATATTGTGTGCCAGTAACATGTCCCAAGTTTTATGACTTAAATGACCAAAACACCCTTTAGTTAAGCTTAGCAAATTTCACTAACTAAAGTTACTTTTAGCGATGCCCACTTGGATGCCATGGCATGGCAGTAAAAAGGTTTATATATGGATTAGGAAAATACGTAACACCAAGCCATTCAAATATTCCTAGCCTTCGGTTTTAGGCTCTCAAAGATTAAGAGGCAAAGTTGTCTTTTTAGCAAATTTCACTAACTAAAGTTACTTTTAGCAATGCCCACTTGGATGCCATGGCATGGCAGTAAAAAGGTTTAGATATAGATTAGGAAAATATGTAACATCAAGCCATTCAAATGTTCCTAACCTTTGGATTTTAGGCTCCTAAGATCAAGAGGCAAAGTTGTCTTTTTATCTTGTAACTAAAGGAATAAATCATTTGAGTTTTTCTTAAGCATAAACTGGTCGTACAATTTGATTCTTTGTGGGAGGTTTTAATAAAAGCATTAAATATAGGAGCCTCTTTTAGGTTGCATAAAAATCAGGGGCCCTTTTGTAAAAAGACTCAAAAGAAAACAACATATTTTACACATTTAAATTGGCCATTATGTACCATTCCAATTCAAGTGAAATTTGATGGATAATAAATAACGTTTTTTTTTTTTTTTTATATATATATATTTTCAGTTCTTTATGTATTATTTTGATTTCAGTTATTTCTTTTCTTTTCTTTTTCTTTATAGTTTCAATTTAATCACATGATTTTCCTTTTTAAGCCATTTCATAGAATCTGAATTTTTTTAAAAGCATTTTGGTTAAAAAGTTAAATAAATAACAAAAAAAAAAAAAATCATCCTACATTTTCTTTAATCAAAATAGAGTTCAATTTGTTTTTTTTTTTTTTTTTTGTTATTATTTAAGGGCTCATGCATTAACTGCTCGTTGAAATTAAGCTAAACTTTGGTTAAAGAATTCAAATTAAAAGGTTCAGAGACCAAAACAAAATACATGGAGTGCAAAGGTCAATATATTTGAGAGTAGAGGAGGATAATTTAGCACACCCCAGTACAAGACTCGGATATCCAGGAATAACCTTATAACAAAACAGGGTTCATAATTAAATTAGCAAGAATAATTAGTGAAGAACAGGCGAAAAGGAGATAAGCTAATGCAATGTTACATGATCATCAACTGCCATTTCTATCATAGGGTCTGTTCAAATCTGCTGTTTTGCACCGAATTGCATTCTGAACAATGACGAAAATACATGTGAATGATATGCACATGATAAACCCCGAGGGGTAGCTCAATTGGCCTAGGACCGTGGTTTGCACCCGGAGGTTGTGGGTTCGAAACTGTTCTACCGCACTGGGGCCACAAGGGGAATTTTACCCGGCTTTCTCTCTTGGGCCCGCCCGTAGGGATTATTCTGACCCAAAGGATTGGAAACCTTACGTTATTAAAAGTAAAAAAAGAGAGATGCACATGATAAGTTGAATGCAAGGCATTACAGGGAGACAGAACATTAAAAAAGAGCACATTAGGAAAAACCTATAAACGACTGCAAAATAGATTAAAAAAACATGTTTAATTGGGCATGTAATCAGCCTTAGTAAGACTTGCTCAAGGTATACAAGTTCAAAGAATTAGGACAAGGGGAAGATCGATTAAGAGCTTGGATTGAGAAAACATTAGGAGAAGGGGAAGATCGATTAAGAGCTTGGATTAGTCACTGTAGTTGTAGAAAGCATGATTTCAAGTGGGCTATTATGCATGCTAATCATCATAATAATTTATTGATTACAATTTATCTATGATCCAGCCATACCATTAGCAGTATCAATTATATCATGATTAGACTAATATGAAGATACATTCGCTTCTAGGAAAACACATTGCACCAAAAAACATACATTGCCGAATTGCCCTCATGAACTTCTTCCACCTACAAATGACTTTCCCAGGAAAATGGTACACAGCTGACCGTGCCCTGAAGAAGCAATAAACCAGGGAAAGAGAGTAGTAGTACAGGTAAATCCATGCAGTATCTGGTGCCAAAACTTATCTTGTCAGTACCATGATATGCTGTATGCAAACCACAAACTACCATCCCATCTGATACCAGTACAATTTAGGAGGAGATCCCTTTCCCTTAATACCCTACACCTGGACCCATCGAGGACCATGCTCATCCTTTCACAATAGTAACTGAATGTGTCTTGTGTGTGGTGTGTGTTTTACAATATTAACTCATTGAGGCTGTTAAATTGATAGATATCATTATACAAGGATGAATTTTTTAGCCAAGTCATGTTCCCAATGACACCTCTCCATCATACTCAACATGATGGCTGGTGGTCCAAGGTGGGACCCACAAACAGGACTACACCTTATCATGCTGATCATTTTAGGAAAAATAAAACACAAGCTCTATCTCCAATGAATAAGTACCATGGGTGCAGTGAGACTTACACCCTGAACCAATGATTCCCGGATACTTGTACAAGCTCAGGGGTATTTGTATCAGACCAATACGATACTTGTATTTGTACCTGATACTGCACTGATACTTTTAGGGAATAAGTTTAACATATCCTACTTATAAAGTCCATTATTTCATATAGTTCTTTTAATATTTTTACTTCTTCACCATAAAAAAAATGTAGGGGGTGGGGGAAACAATGATAGTTTCATTGATTCAAAAGTGATCTAAAGAAAAAAAAAAATTAGGACACCAGTATCCATAGCCGTGTCCTAGATTTTCAAAAGTGAGGTGTCATTCCCCAATTCCCACATCAGTGTTCGTATTCATATCTGCATTTGGGCATCATTGCCCTGAACATGTAAACAACGGAAGGTTGTAAACAGTAAAAGGAAATATTAAAAATGACAGTAAACAATAAAATATATCAGAATGACCATTTGACTGGTAAAACAAGAGTGATCACTAAGATGATAATAAACACAATCCAAATTCGGGAAAACAGATCTTTGGCTAACATGATTCTCAACAACTCTTTCTGAATCAAGAAGTTTCAAATTTCCTTCCAAACTAGCAATACAGCAACTGCTTATTGGCCACTCCAGCTCTTTCCATTAAAGAGTAACAATACCTATTGTAGTTGTACCAACGCGTAGTAGCATAACTGCTGCGTCAACCCTATTGCTGCTCAAGTACCTACAGCATCATAATTCAGATCAATAAGCAGCCTCTAGGCAGAAATATTACCTCAAAACCACATGATCATAATTAAGTGATATAAAATGCACATTGAAGATTGAAAACAAATAACTGGTTGAATAAATAAAGAACATTTTCTACAGATACTTGATAACATATGTAATATGAACATCCATTTTAAAAGCCAGCAAACAAGAGAGACCACCATAAGCAGAATCTTTGGCATATAGACATCTAGAAATGGCTTACGGCCATTTGGAACACATTATCACCCATTCATAGCAGAAGGGGATTAAAAAATGATGGAAGAGTATAAAAAACAATGGAAACTGTCACTTTTTTAAGAGAGATTCTGGGTCATTATGTGATGCTCCTTGTGTCCTTTATGAAAATGAATCATCAGCATGTTAAGAGGAGTCATAACACGGCATCGGATCGCTTGGATGGGGAGTCTTTCACAGGAGTTCAATGATTGATCAAGATGGAGCTCTTTTGTCCTTTACTTTGGGTTTCTTGTGCTTTCTTGCTTTTTTAGCTGGCACCTTCTGTTGCAGCTTTGTTGTGAAAGCTTTACAGTATCATTTCTTTGCACTTGTTTAGATAAAATTTGGTTGCCAAAACCATCAAAAAAGAAGAAGAAAAAAAAAAGAAGTCATCGCATCGTCAACAGAGCCTTACCTTATCTATCCTTTATGAATGTGAATAGAGAGGCGAATTCATTTGTCAACTCTAGCCAAAGGTGGGTGGGAGTGTAAAAGACAATCTCTAGTTGATCCTTGGTGGACAAGCAGTTTCACTAGTTCTAAATAAAACTACATCCATTCATTAAAAGAATATAGGAAAACAATGAAAGAAATGGCATTGGGAGATGGTGTTCAAAACCTTTACAAACATTATTATCCCTCTCATGTCCAATTATATTGACAAGATTGCCCTCATTAATGCAAAACCTAAAGTTCATTTTTTTGGCCGGGATTTTAGCTCCTCCAAAATCCAAATATGCGTAGTTTATATCACCAGGATTAGTTTACTAGGGAGATGCCTACTTCTTTAAATGAATATAGTTTTTGTGTAACCTTTTTTTTTTTTCAACTTTGTTGTTGTTTAATATTTTGAAACAGAACGCCCAAATGAAACACCGAAATGCCATCCAGCCAAAACAGAGCCAGAGTACCAAACTAAATCGACAACTATGGATGCCAGACAAAGCAAGAAGATACAAAGCTAAAGCAAACAAGCAATGAACACCACAACTTACAATGGTGAAAGACCTAGAGGCCGTTTGGAAACTCTAATTAATAAGAGCTAATAAGATTAAGGTCTTAAATAAAAGCTCCAATTATTAATTTCTACTATACAGTTAGTGCATTTGATATAATTATATAAAAAAAGCTCTATTTTCATGAGGTAATTGTGGCCCACCTTTAGTAACTGAGGTAATTAGAGCCTACCTTTTAAAAATTGCAATGTAGAACCCGCCATTTGTGTCATTTTAAAAATCATGAGGTTATTTTCTTCCAAAACACGTAAATTTTGAATTGTCCACCTCGCTATGCTTTAGCTGAGAAGTTCTAAAAAAAGGAGCAGCTCCCCTTGGCTTATTTTTTTCAGAGGTAAAAGCTCTAATTTGTAACTAAGATCTAAATAAAAAAATAAGAGCTTATCTTTAGAGTTAGCAAACGCTCCCCTACATTTCCTGAAAAAATAAGGAATCTCTCACCCGTTCAACAAGGATGGCTGCTTCCTCATTTGTGCTTTGACAGACGTGGATGCACCAACCAGGTAAGAGGGTGCAACGTCCCTTATTGCTTATACCAAATCAGCTACTTTCCAAGGGGCCAAAGGAAGATTCTTTCCAATGCAATAGCAAAATCTGAATCCCCTTTGACATTAAAGGGAAATAACTTTGGCTTAACCACCTCTCTAATACCCACGCTCTTATTCCTTAACATCACTAAACAAAATCAACCCCACGCATTGCAAATCAACCCCCTAATACTAGCTAGGCTAGAGTTTCCTAATAGCACTCACGTTAAAACTAATCTTGAAGGATGACCCTAAGGTAGGCACTCACCTAGGGCAAAAGGGTTGAGGCAAACACAAGTACACTAACATCTCTCTCCAACATCCATCGAGGTAGTGAGAAGGTTACGGAGTTAGATCAAACTTAGAGATTCAAAAAAGCACACTATGCAACAACAAGAAAGGACTTTAAAGGAATAAATGGGACAAATATGTTCAGAGATTGCTCCCGGAGGTTGAGGGTTCGAAACAACATTGCCACACAGGGGGCCACGGGGGATTTACCCGGCTCCCCTTGGCTGGTAGGGATTAGTCCGGCCCAAAGGGCTGGGACACCCTCTGTTATAAAAAATATATATGTTTAGAGATTGATGTGAAATTTTCTGCTACGGCAATGTCCACATGCGGATATCCCGGTCAGGACATTAAAGAGGCAGGGCCATAGTTGAGAATTTCGTTCCAGACTCATTTCCGTTTGGCCTTCATACTGCGAAATTTTTCAGGCAAATTCATAATTTTTGCAAAACATTTTGGAGTTACATTTCAGGAAAAATATAAAAATAAAAAAATTTATTAAAATTTGAAACTAGCATAAAAATTGATACATTTAATTTCTTCAATTAAAGTAGTAATGCAATAATTTATTTAAACATGGCCGAGAATTAGGGTTTTCCATCTTTTTCTTTCAAAGAATATTAAATTTTAGGGCCTTTTTTACAATTTTCTCATAAAAAATTGATCAATCTAATAGTGAGTCATTTCCTATTAGAGTGAAATTTGGCCAGAGCCCACTTTCTATTACAATGAAATTTGCGCTAGGGCTCATTCTCTATTAGAGTGAAACTTGGCTAGGGCCCATTTCCTATTAGAGTAAAATTTGGCTAGATCCCCATTTCCCATTAGAGTGAAATTTAGCTAGGACCTATAAACAGCTCGGATTTTCAATGGCATAAGCCCCACTGTGGGTTCCACTCCTTGCAATAACTCTTATAAGGGTGACATGGGACCTTATCAAAAGAAAAAAAGGGCAAAAGGTTATCCAAATTCTTGAGAGTGAACGAATGAAGAGAAGAACGGAGAGAGAGAGAGAGTAGTGATTGCGAGTAGAGAGAGAGTAGTGATTGCGAGTAGCAAGTGGTGTCAGATACCCTTCACCATTTTCTCTCTTCCTTTTTCCCCTGCAACCACCTCTCTCTCCCTCTGTGTGTGTGAAAAACAGCCAAACAGTTTGAAATTTGGGCCAATATTTTCAAAGAAGTTGTTCGGTTCACTGGCCGAACTGAATTTTTTTGGCAAATTTGGCCAAACCAAACCGAATTTTGCAACTATGGGCAGGGCCATCAGCGAAAAGCCAGCACCTCCTGAATTTCACCGGCAGCCACCATGATGACATAGACATCCGCATGCAGGAATGCCCGTAGGAGAAAATACCCCAGAGTTGACATTCTTCAATGGTTAGAAAAAGAAAAACTCAACCACAACCATGGCGGGAGTCTTTGGCAAGAGGATGGGTCTGGATGGCGCCACTAAAGGCAAAAATGGGAGTGGCGAGAGCATACAGGGGTTTAAGGCATGATGATCAAGGGGCTGTTCTACGCATCTTTTCATGTTGGATAGGCATTAAAAATCTAATCTGAGGTGATGTCGATAGAAGAAGCTCTCAGACATTTTCGGAGAGGGTTCTTAAGGTCAATTGGTTGTGAAAAGTGACTCTAGAATACCATGAGTTGGGCATCCGATAAAAGGGAGCATGGCGCCATTATGGGAGAGATTGGGAATCACACAAACATCTTAGTTGCATTTCTCTCACAGTAAATTAAAAAAAAAAAAAAAAAAGAGTGCCAACAAGACGGGCATATTTTCTTGCTACACGAGGAGTCCACAGCACAAAGAAGTTTATCACATTGTTGTTGATTGGCTGGTCACCTGGTCCTACTGGATGTCTTTTCTTAGGGGCAATTGTTAAGAAGCAGCAATTCAATAGTACAACACTCTTGTACTGTTTGTTTCACAGTAAATTCCTTTTTCATGTTTCTATGCACCTCATTAACTTGTTTTTCAATAAATTTTATAGGTTACCGATCAAAAAATTACTTTTTTTTTAAAGAAAAAAACCCATCAAAGGAGGATGTTGGCATCCTAGACTCTTAGGAACTTGTCGCGCTACCTATAGATTGGCACCTAGCCTACACAATTATAGTCAAAATGCGTTTTACTATGTCCTCTAAACATTTATTATCACTCTCCCTCGAAATCAAATGCAATTTGCCAGAGAGGAAATGAACCAAAGAACATGTCCACAAGACGATCTATATTTTGTATCCCAACTACCATGCTTCAAAAAGAATGACCAACAGAAGATTTGTGCACCCAACTCCCCTAGGGCTGTTTGTTTACAAATGTGGAGTAGGAGTAAAGGGAAATGGATGTCAAATCATGGAAAAAGTAAAGTATGGTATATTACAGTAAAAAGTAGAGGTGTGTTAAAAACTTAAAATCCTTGTTTTAGATAGTTTGAAGTAAAGTATAGGTGAGAGCGGAAGTGTAGATTAAAAGCATCTTTTGTCATTAAGTCACTACACCACAATTAATCACACTCTTTTGTGGTTTAAAGAAAAAAAAGAGGCATGTGGAGGAGTAAATGATTAGTAGTGTAGTGTCACATTATAAGTTTACTTTTCCACTCCACCTTTTTCATCCAAATATGGTGAAATAAAAAAACATCACATCACATGCCTACTTTTACTCCTCCACATTTACTACTAGTCATGTTAAACAATAAAGCACAATGTTCCATGCAATTTCAGCCACCCAACATTGAAAGGAGAGATGATATCTTAAGGTAACAAGTAAGGACTGAGCCCAAACCTGAATCCACTCCATTTGATAATCAGGTTGATAATGTCAACTCTAAATTCTTGGGTCAGGCCGGTGGATTTATATGCAATAGGTCAGGTCAGATTAGGTTCAGATTGGGTTGGTGAGATGAGCAGCATGTATGGACTTAACCCAAGCCTGACCCATTTGTTAATCAGGTCATAATGTCAACCCAAACTAAGTTGATGGGTTGGTAGGTTGGTCAGCAAATGCAACCCCTAACTTTAGGAACAACTATCAGGGGGAAGAAGACCTACACTGCAGGAAGCCGCGACACCAATCTCCCCTGCATTCCAACTGCCACTTTCGCATTACCCATCTTTTCCATTCCCACCTATACACCAATCTCAATCCCAATTTCTTCTATCAACCAAACATAGAACGAAATAGATGGGACGCCCATGAAAGCAAAACAGAGAACATATATATAATCTAAGAAAGAAAGGAAGGGCGGGTGTGGCGCCAGTGGAGCAAAAAGGGCATAGTTAGTAGTTCCTAAAAGACTCACAAAGAGAAACTACTAGCGATCCTGACAAGTGCGGCAGAAGGTACCCTGTGAGAGCTCGCAGCAAGCGCGGGACTCCACTGAGAGGTGCGACGTGAGGCGGGCCGAAGCAACGACGCTGTGAAGCGGAAGGAGCGACTGCGTGCATCCCAGCTCCCCCAAAGACCTATGCATCCATTTCATTCAGAAATCGACATAGAGATCAAGAAGATAGAGATAGAAGAAGAGAATGAATACCTACATTATATCTATCTTGGCTTGTTGAAAGAAAAACCCTAAACCCTAAACCCTAGATGGGGATCTTAGAAGAGGAAATGAGAATTTGGGTCAATGCAAACCCTAGAAAGAAAAGACTTTTCTTTAAGGTGGAACTTCGAAGGAAGCACTGACCTGGGATGGAGGAAGGGGAGACGGCGGCGCGGGGGTGGTGGGGCGGCGAAGGACGTACGGCGGAGGCGGGGGAGCGGCGGAGAGGAGCGGACGGAAGAAGACCTAGCGGTGGCGAGCAATGACCTCGACAACGAACCAGAACGCCAAGCTGCCATTTTTCTTCTCTCTTTGGTAATTGGTAATCTATTACCCTTCTATCTATTAAACTCTTTTTTTTTTTTATCCTCTGTTTCCAAGCCTAGAGAAGAGACTTAGCCCATGTTTGGAATCTCTATTTTTAGCCTCTGTTTATCTAAATGTCCACCAACTTAAGAGGATTGGAAAACTAGAGGCGTTTGGCACACCAACTTATCCTCTCTCCACTTCAGACAAATAGAGGCATATCCTCTTAAACGGAAATACCCCATTCCTTGGCCCATCGAAAATAGAGGTTTCCCCTCTAGGAAAAGTAGAGGCGCTGGATATTTTACGGGACAAAAATGCCCCTAGACGCTGTTTAATTGGCAACGAAAGTCCTTATAAAACCCATTTTTCAGAAGGAGTTTAGGGCATCGATACATTGAAGTAGCGGGAAAGAGGGAACACGGAAAGAAAGAAGAAAGATTGGGTCTGTGATTAAGGTACATCTTCTTCTAAAAACTTTCCATGTTTGAAGTGGTGATTACTGCAGGTATCAATCATTGTTTACTTGATTGAGTTTTGGTATGGATGAGTCTCTTCCTATTTTTGATTTTGCGATTGCTGCTGCTGTTTTAGTTTTCCGTTTATGTTTTTTCCTTGATCGAGTTCATGGATTTTACGAAAGATGAGTTTTTGCAAGATTATGGTTTGTGGGGTTGTTGTTTTATAGAAGCTGACTACTACCTTTCCATGTTTGAAGTGGTGGAAGGGGTCGTTTATGAAAGACCCATCTTTGGAGATTCAGGAAAAAAGCCTTTCTTGAATGTGTTTTTCTGCATGTTCCACTAGAGATTGTTGGGGTTGTTCAGATGTAGATAATGAGTTTTTAGAATGAGTGTGCCCTTTACAAAATCCTAACATTTGACATGAGGGCCTCAAAGTTCTTGAATGGGTCCATGTTGAATATTGAATGGGTTCAAATGACAGGTTACTTCTTGAATATTGAATGGGTTCATGTTGGTTCTGTTGAATATTGAATGGGTTCAAAGCTAGCCCAGTTTGATAGATGATGCTACATGGTGATTTTGTTGATTTCACTTGGTTACTGGTTTTATTTTCAGCAATTGTCGAGACTGTTTCAAAGCAGTGGGGGCGTGTGGACCTGGGTGTAATGGTTTGTGGCTCTTCAAGCCTTCAATCCTGTGTTGCTAAAGAATGCAGGTCACAAAATATAAGGGGTAGATGGAACCATTTAATCTTCCATTTCAGTAGCCACAACTTTGATCTCTAATGTTAAATCTCATGCATGACTCACTTTGAAGTAGCTGTGCTGATGGGATTTCTTAAGAGAGCTGTAATGCCAAGACTCTAGTAATGAGACTGCTCGTATAGTCACATACTCTATTTGTATGTGTAAATGGATGTTCTCTGGATCTAGGCATAGCAACATACAAACGTATCAATGTTCAAATTTGTATTTTTTTTAAGGGTGGGGTTTATTTTCTACCAACTATTTTGTTGGGTTGGGTTTATTTTGTTGAAAGGATGTTTGAATATTAATATGAAGTGGAATAAATTTTCTTGTTTTATTTTTTGATGGTTTTGGAATAGAAATGGATGTTCGGTGTGTAGTAGATTTGGTCTTGGATAATGGAATTAACAGTTTCAATTTCTCCATATAACACGGATTGGAAGTTGTAATAATGTACTGTTGTATATACATGAAAATAAAATAAAAAATCAAATGAATAAAAATAATATATTGATTGCAGTAATTTTTAAATTGTTTACAAGTTACAGGCCATATTTTGATGGAAATGATTGTAGTTTTCAAATGATAAGAGATTATGATGTTATGGTATGTGTGTAGAGAGCATATTTTGATGAAAATGTGCATAAGTTTATTTTTTACATAATGACAGAAGATACCCCTCTAAAAAGAGGTAAATAGAGGGCATACCCAACGGTCTATTTGAAGTAGACCCGTTCATTACCAAACACGTTTTTTTTTGTTCTAGCCTCTTTTTTTTATGGCTCTTTTCTTAATGGCTCTATTTTGAATAGTCTGTCAAAAAAAAAGAGTAGAGATGCCAAACAAGGCCTTAACCCACTTAATAAAATTCAAAAGCCTCAGTCTCTTCTCTAGTTTTTTGAGAAAGAAAAAAAAAAAAAAAAAGTCCCACATGGGTGGGAAGTGTGTGTTGTGGCTTATACTAAGCACCTATATCTATTACTCTTCCATTTGGTAATTTACTTTTAAAATAAAGTGGAGTGAAGTGAAATAAAAAGAATGAATAAAATATAAGTGAGTTATAGTGATATTTTATTTTTAGTTGTTTCGGATGAAATATTTTTGACTTTTTGGATGGGAAAAGGTAGTTTTTTTGTCTTTTAGTGAGTAAATGTAGTTGCTTTTTGACCTTTTATGTAAAAGATAAAGGGAATTTTGGTAAAAAGTTTTTTCATGGAATGTTTAACTTGACTTGACTTCACTTGACTATATTAATAAAATTATCAAACGGGCCCTAAATCTATTACCCTTATAATAAAAGCGAGGATAGTGTCATGATAAAGCTGCTCGTGCAAATTTCTTTCACATAGTGGACCCCACTTTCAACTTGACGAAATTTCCAAATAAACAACGGGCGTATCTCCACACTCCCATTGCTGTTGGTTCCGTGGCTCACTTTCCATTGCTGCTGCTTCTGTGGCTCATTTAGATGACAGATGCTATGTTAGATTATGGTGTCGTCAAGTAGTAAAGCACTAAAGAGTCCGGATTATCGATCACATAGAAAGGGGATGGAACAAGCAATGAATCCAATTAAAGTAGAATTGAACTAAGATATAGCTAATATAGACAATTGAAGTGAACAATTAAGACTACTAAGCTACGTGTGAAAAATGGAATTAAACTAATTGGAATGTGAAATAAAACTAAAATGGCAACTAAACTACTATAACTAACAACCTAAAATAAGATCTAACAAACTACAATAAACTATTGGTTGGAAATGGAAGATTTAAGATGAAGATGTAGTGTGAAATATGTATGATTTTAAAATAGTGGTGTAAAATATTTATGATTTTAAAACAATGATTCAAATTAATAATAATAAAAATAAGATATTAGACAATCTAAAATCCACTAAGTATGTAATTAATCTAATTAATGCATGTTCTAATTTAACTCCCAAATCTACAATCAAATTATCAATCACTTGCCTAATTGGATTGAATGATATAGCAATGAAGATTAAAGTAAAGAAAATAAAAAGCCAAGATCCTAGATCATTATCTAACTATCCTAACAATAAATCATCAAAATCAAGTGTAGAGATAGAGCATGAGAAATGAGAGATATTAGCATAATTAGATCTTGAGTCTACTAATAAGTCAAGGCACAAGTAGGGAATTTATTAATTTAAACTAAAACATGCATGTAATCAAACTAATCACATTAAAGGAGAGCCTAATCAAAGAGCTTTAGCCACTAAACATCAAGAAAGAGCTCCAAATCATCATTAATGATCTTCAATTACACACTCTCTTTAGATTAGTTACAAAGAAGAACATTGCAAGTTATAGAAACATTGAAGACATTTGATTGGTTCATTTCCTTGTGTTTGAACCCATAACTTATTTCATACCAACTCAAGCTCTAACCAATACATCAACAACTCCTTTGTATTTGAAAATGACTTTTTTTTTATCCTTAAAGTCTTCTCCTCTTATTTTGGAATTCTTCAACTCTTCTTAAAATTTCTTTACCAAGATTTCTTCATTTAATTTCTTTTATTGAAACCTCTTCTTGATTCCTTGGGACACTAGCCAGAAGATTGGGGTAGTAACGGGGTCCACCTACACAAGAGAAATTATATAAAAATACGCTATAAATAATTGGATTTATGCATGATAATCCGTTAATATGATAGAAGGATAAAATCTCGGTGTAAAGTAAATGATATGCATATGAGATGTCGATAAAATTCGGACTAATGGGGGGTAAAATATGCAATATTTAACACTCATCACTCAGATGCGTGACAAGTGTTCCCTGCATGAGCTTGCCAAATGGAGAGGGAGATGCAACCTGTTGGCTTCTCATACCTCTCCCACGGGACCCGTATAGATGTAGTTTTGTTTTTGTTTTTCTTCTTTTCCACCACCAACGACTGCAAGAAGAGAGAAAACGGTAAGAAGAAAGGATACAATTTTCTGCCCTTGTTGATCCAACAGTATGAGTCTTAATACTCTGTTTTCATTTATTCATAGGATAGATAAAATCTTCATGAAAGCATGAAAGAGGTTATCAAATAATTTCTTCATTTGTTTAATAAAATGGGTATGCGGATTCCCAATTGATGAAATGGCTAGGTGAAATTTTTTCATAAAGAGCATGTGAAAGAATCCCTTCATTTACATGATAGACAAGTTGTTTGATGAAATGCTTAGCCCAGATTTTCATAAAAAGTGTTGTGAAATTTTATATTGCAAGAGAGCTTGTCAAGATGTGTTCGATGAAATGGGTTGATATGTTTGAGAGAGAGAGAAATCTAAGCTTTTGTGTCATATAATGTGGCTTTGGAATTTGTTGGTGCAATGAACCATGCATTTGCCAATTGTTTGGCTTGTTTATTTAGGAGAATTTTCCCCTTTTTATTTGACTGGATTCAGCTTGTCTGGCTTTTCGTTTCATATAATGTGGATTTGGAATTTGTTGGTGCAACGAACCATCCATTTCCAGCCATTGTTTCTTAGTCTTTTCTCATTTTAATTTTTCTGTAATGATTAAATTTATAATAATCATTTATTAAGATTTTATATATTTTTTCTACAAGTATACGTTAATTTGAGATGTATAAATATATGGATATTAAATTTTGAAAAGTACGGACGTAGCCGTGCTAAGCATATGTTGTTGTGCTTGTCAATTCTTATTTTGCATATGCATGATTCAATATCATTATCCTCCATTTTAGCATGCATGATACAATATTAGGGCTATTAATTCGGCCCTTTGACGAGGGCGTCCGCCTGCGAAAACCCTCAAAGTGAGGGCTTTTCTTTTTGTTTTAAAGCCTACAGGTAGGGTAGGGCCCAATTTTGAAAAGCCTGCAGCCTTGAGGGCAAAGCTAAGGCTTAACTTAGCTTGCCAGAGGGGGCCCGACCCTTTGTCTATTAATATATAAATTAAATAATATATATAATATATATAGATATATGGATTTTTAGAATTTTTTTTTATAAAGAAGTCTAATTAGCAATTAATGATAGGGACTTAACTTTTGTCAAAGAATAATAACCAAATCTTAGAAAAAAATTAATGGATACCCCCATGGATTATAATATTGCCACCTATATTTGATTCTATGTTTTCTTTTGAATGGTATGTTTGATTCTACGTTTGTTTAACACGAACATATTTACTCAATGAATAAGGAATTCAAGTTGTTATTCATCAAACTAATTTTCACCGATGTTAACTACAGAAGTTTGAGAGTTTAGATGGATAGCCATCAACATCATTATTGAGTGGGGTTGAGTTTCAACCAATAGCCATTGATCGATACTCTTTTTATCCCCTTACTTTCATGACTGTTGTTGTTTCATACAAGTGCCACATCTAGAGTTTAAGTTTGTGACTCATACATTAAATCATCTTCGTCATTCATCTTCAATAGTTAGAGTTTAATTATTTTGTTATAAACTCCAATGGTGATATTTCAAAGAATTACAAGTTAGGGCTAATGTTAATTCAAGAGTGGTATGATGTTTATTTCAACCATAAATACTAAATAATTTATTTGGAAAAGGTCTGGTGCCTATTTGAAATGAATCTAATTGTATCCGATGAGACTTGTCAAACACATTTTTATGATTCATATGATTACTTTATAAAAAAATATATAGTACATGAAGTAGTAAAAAATGCTACAACTAGTAGACCTTAAACTGTGACAATCTTACCGATAGCCCGACGACAAACAAAATTAGCCACATAAACTATGGAATTATTGTTTGTGTGTGTTAAGGTATTTAATAGTGTCTTTCATATCCTAATTTCATTCACAATACTATCAAATTAGCTTATTCCATTTAACTTATTTCTTGCATTCTTCTAGAAGTCAAAAAAGACCGACTTTTGCATTGCACCTTGAATAAAGGAGGGTTAACATCATGACATAGAAATATTATCATATATAATAATATTATTATAAAAAAAAACCCATACTTTTGGCCCTAGTCCGGCCTTAGCCCTTGAGGGTAGGGTGAGGGCTTTGATATTGTAGGCCCTCTGTGGGCTCCAAAGGCTTCGGCTATACCTAGGCCCGGCTTGCATATATGAGGGTAGGGTAAGGGCTTACCCCAGCTCAGCCTTTTGACAGCCCTATACAATACTATTATCATACAATATCATTAGTGATTGCAAATAGATATTACTACTATTTAGTTCTTATGTATTATAATGCAAACAAAGACAGTGGATTTCGCAGTGGACTCTACTGAAAAGAATTCTAATTCATACAGAATAGCTTGCTCACATTGAATGAAGCTTTCTGTTTTTCACTTAGAAGTTAGAAGGCTCTCACTACCGCTATCCTCAAAGAATTAAAATCTATGATGGAGGAGATATGGTCGGTTGGTAGGGCTCATAAGATCATTTGGGCTGATCAGAAATTCATTTGGGAAAATCCAGTGAGGATCTAAAAAAAGATAGTACCGATTGAAAAAATGATGGGATTCCATGTATTCGATTCTTTGGTTGATTGATTTTTGTGAATCTAATGAATATACTATTTCTCAAATTTGGAGTGGTATATTTGTATTTTATGTTTGAATCCCTTTTGAAAAGTATTTATGCTTGGCTTATATTTGGGCTAAGTAGATTTTGTGAATGGAGTGTCAATTCGGATTGAATTTATGTGTTTTTATTATTAATTTAGGGCATTTGATTGTTCCATTAGAATAACTACATTTTTTAAATACATACATTTTCATAAGTTTGAGTTGAAAACTCATACTCAATCAGCAGGCTCTCAAATTGATCATTGTCACACCCCAATTCCAGATCCCAAGTTTACCGCCTCCCAGTTCATGATCGTAGTTCGTGGTGAGGTCTAGTTTAAAACTTCTAACAACATGATAATTAGGAATATTTAAATGCAGTGGCAATAATGGAAATAAGTGGAAGCAAATAACACCAGTCCATTGGTTCCATCCATGCATACTTCAATATAACAGGTGAAAGTCAATACTACATGTCCAAGTACGAAATAATAGCGTTTATACAACCATATAAATCCTCCCCAAATGGTACTCATCAGACTCAACACTCAAGTCAAGCTTTTCATCCTCAGATTACTCTACTACGTCGCTTGGGCTCCCACTAAAGCCCTCCATTGATGTTTTGTAGAACGCCTTGCTTTCCAGGATAACGGGGTTGGTAATGGTACCTATAGCACCAAATATCAAGGGTCAAATTCCAAAAGAAATTGACAGCACAATATACCAAAATAACATAACATGGATGCATCAAAAGGGAACAAAGACGGCAAATAAGATCAATGGAGTAACAATGGTAGCAGTACTAGGCAGATCATGCAATAATATAACATCATAGATCAATAAGAAAAGGAACATGCTAAACCATCCATCTAAATAATATGATCATCCATACAGGCTAGTAGCGTGCGAAATTATGACACTACCCTCCTGGACTACATATGAGTTGCATCGGGGAATGCACGGGAGTCTACCGAGACAAAGTTACTGGAGTTTGCCGGCCAAAATTTGGTATCGTGCAGTATTGTGTGATACCCAGTGGTGTACATTCACCTCAAAAGGCCTATCATGATGTCGAAACATAGATTAGCTCTACCAAGTGTGATTAATGACAAGGCTAAGCTCTTCAACCCAGTGAATATTCATGCCAACTCAAGGAACTGCATAATGAGGCCAGTGTCTAGTTAGGCTACCCTTGCATGAGCAAGGTTCTCATAGGTCCATACAAAGTACGAAATCAAAGTCCAGTCTATACCATCATCCATACATACCATCCACCCATCATAATGTCCATAAGCCATGCCAACAGTCCATCATAAAGCCAATCCATATAAAAACCTAGATTATAATCCATCCATAAAAGGGTACCTAATCAATGCACATAAACCATTTACTCTATTGATCAACATCCATCCATACATAGAGCCATAGAATAGCCTGCCTAGCCACAGATATCGGTCAATGTCCTCCATACACATCCAAGGTCTCCTCTAGGTCAACCCTACGTCAAGGTCCTCATTTTCATTTATTAATTATATTTAAAAATAATATTGATAACAGTAAGCAAGAGAGAAATAGCGTATGAAGTATGTGACATCAATATCAATCAATAGATGGAAGTAAGCAAGTGGTCCAACCTAAGTCAATGCCACACATTCAATTGTAGGCTCCCATTTCACCAAAAACAGTGACCAAAAGGGTTTTAGATTAATAAATATAGGGCATTTAGTGCTCTGAAGCTGAGTAGCATCCAAGACCACTTCTAAGCACCGATTCGGTTCTATTTTACAACCCTAGAGCCTACTTTAGGTGACTACATAGATCAAGGATAAGGTCAACCATTGACTCATGTTTATTCCATCCAAAATAATCAAATGAAATTTGGAATTCTTAGTCTGCAGTGTCCGTGGTCGATCGTGTATGAAGCCTAGGTCAACCGAGGATATTGGGATTTCAGGAGTTGACAGTCAAATCTGGGTTACAGAGTGCAGTGTTTTCGGTCGACTGTGGATGAAGTCTAGGTCAACCAAGGACACTAAGGTGAAAAACAACCTGACAAACAATTCACAGGTTGAGACTCTGCAGTGTTCATAGTCGACCGCTAGTGGTCTCTCGGTCCACCATAGAGTTCAGAATTTCCAGTTTCTACTCTTCCATTTCTATTCAATTTCCCCACCCAAATCCATCCAATTTCGTCCAAAACCAAACAAAATTATCTCCCAAGCATAAAACATCTCCCACGATCATCAAACCATCACAAATGGTGTCTCGCCCCAAAAATTGAAATTGGGGTTATGCATGAGATTAGGGCCACTTAAAAGTTTTCCAACATTAATCAAATGCAACTTGGCCCCAATCATGTCCCATAGGATCGAAGTCAGTAGTGAGGTATAAATATTTACTCGGTAACCGTAAAACATAGCTGAACATCATATTAAACAAATGGTACGATATAATATTTTAGAGCATGCACATCTTTCTTTTCTATAGTTTAAGTTTAGCAAAAGATAACAAAAGTATATTAATTAATGACTTATATCAAAATTTAAGCCAAAAGAGAATAAATACGAACTAATCAAAGTATGAAGGCACTCGTGTGCTGGTCATAAAGACAATACCGTCGACAATAACTCGTACTCACCATCAGGCTAAACTGCTTAGAGCGTTGTCTCCACTTTTCCAAAGGTAAATGTACCTGGTACCTATGCACCAAGAGTAGCATCAGACACGATGGTCAGCAGGCAGTTATAAATAAAAAAACATCAATAGATATGTAGAACAAATTAGAATAGACGATAGACAAGATCATAAAACATGCATAGCATCCTGATCATAAGAAGTGCATAGCATACGAATCATAAACAAACTAACATAAACATCTAGCAAGATAGACAGTCCACATATGCTAATTACCATGGGATAGTATCATTGCCCTCTTATACTCACATTGAGTCGTGGTGGAGATATCAAGGCACAAGAAATACATGGCAACAAGGCACATAATTAAAACCTGACAACAAGGCATGGAGTAGTAACTCAGCAACAAGGCACGGTAATGACCCGGCAAATAAGCAAGATCCATCAAAAAGTAAAAGGTCGTACTGCACAGACGTTTATCAAGGTCCTCACATAGATGATGCCCCATTCGTGTTGGGCGATATACAGCTGAGTGGTACCTGACACAAAGATCCCTAGACAAACAATAGTAAGGGGCTAGGCTTTCTTGTGCGAACAAGATTTATTAACAAAAGAGAGGCTACTTTCCATTATCAAATCAAGATCAAGACCAAACAAGTAAGCTTTTTCCAACATCAATACCATAAGTAGTCCTTGTCAAGCTTTTACATTCAAAGCCACCTAGCCTCAACAGTTCCATCAATCGTCAAAATAAGCGGAACATCAAAAGTGATCCTAAGTTCAACACCTAGGTTCATCAAGTAATCCCAAAACAAAACAAAGCAAACGAAGCTAAGGAACATAAACATAGCAGGTAGACAAATACCAGACGGTACAATTCGGAATAAAAAGTGATAGACAATCAAATCCTAGGTACAATGTTAAACTTGAGGCATCGTACAACCATACTCAGTCAATGAAGGGAAATAGGGTTCGCGATAACCAAACAAACAATCTTCGTGCATAGAGTATAGATTTAAAGGAGGTATCCCGTTGTCCCGTACCGTTTAAGATTGAGCTATGTTGAAACTCGATGCAACCAGAATAACCATGAAGAACATCAGCTCAAAACATCTTTACATATAGTCAAATGAGTCCAAAAAGGGTAGATAAAGTTCCATCTAAGTCTATTTAAAATAGGATTAAAAAGGCCCTTTCCAAAAGGTGCCACAGCTCATTCGGTCGACCTAGTCTTTGGCCGATCGACATCCTAAGCAGAGTACCCGATCAACCCGACCCAGTCCGGTCGACTGAAAGTTGTAAACAAATGGAGTGCACAGTGTTTTTCATCAAGCTCCAGGGAGCTTGATTGTTTGTGGCCGGTCGACTCGGTCCCCTTGGTCGGTCAACCACATACACTGCAGTTACAGAACCTCAGTTCGGTAACTAAAGTTCCATCTAAGTCCATTTAAAATGAGTCCAATGAGTCCAAAAAGGGTAGATAAAGTTCCATCTAAGTCCATTTAAAATAGGATTAAAAAGGCCCTTTCCAAAAGGTGCCACAGTTCATTCGGTCGACCTAGTCTTTGGCCGATCGACATCCTAAGCAGAGTACCCAATCAACCCGACCCAGTCCGGTCGACTGAAAGTTGTAAACAAATGGAGTGCACATCGTTTTTCATCAAGCTCCAGGGAGCTTGATTGTTTGTGGCCGATCGACTCGGTCCCCTTGGCCGGTCAACCGCATACACTGCAGTTACAGAACCTCAGTTCGGTAACTAAAGTGAAATGGGTAGGAAACCCTATCCAAAATCCCAGAACATGTAATCAATCAATATGAAGGGTCTAACCTTTCCATTCTAATCCTGCAAAGAAAGAGAATAGGGCCTTGCCCTCTCCACATATATCCATACCCCCTCTTATCAAGTCCATTCAAACCAACAACCATCTCATTCAATCTATCCATCCAATTAAGAAACCATTTCATTAAACATATACATCTAATTATCATGTTTTCAAACATCTAAGGTATCAATGAGCATGTGGTCATCTAAATCATCATCATCATCAAATCAAAGAAGACACAAACATATCCAAGTATATATATAAATATCTACTTGCTTTTGGTTGAAAATGATCAAATCCAAAAATCCTAGCTCAATGCCCAACAAACCAAACCTAAGGAAGCATTAGCAAGATAAAACTAAATTAAAATATAAAACTAAAAGAATTGAAAGCTCTAAGCTATCTTAACACAACTCAACACCCAAAGTATATAAATCAAACCTAGGGGAAGGGGAGCTTACCAAACAGATTGGTGAATGGAGTGGTGGCTTGAAATTGAGGAACATATGCTCGCGGGGTCCACGTGGAGATGATGGTGATGGTTGGAGTGGGGGTTGCCTTTGTAGTCCATTTCCAGCAAGGTGGGTGAGAGAGATTGAGAGAATGAGAATGAGAATGAGAGATGGGACTGAAATTGAGATGGGGAAGTTAAGGGGCCCACTTGATTGGTGGCCCAGTAAATTGGTGATGATGGGGACTCTTGGTGGTCCATTGACAAGAAGAATGAAGGAGATAAACAAGGTAAGAATGGAGAAAGAAAGAGAACAGAGAGAAATAATGATTTAGAGAGAGAAAGAGTGAAATGGGTGGAATGGGTGGGGCTAATCCACGTTGGTAGGGAGCGAAGTGAGGTGAGGGAGAGATGAGATGAGATGAGATAGAATGAGAGGATGAAATAAAGACAGAGAAACAAGAAAGAAAACATAGAAAGGGAGATAGAAACAGAGAAGGAGGGGGAATGGGGGAAAAATAGAGAGAGATGTACATGTGTGTTCGTCGGAGATGGGGAAGTTCGGTGGTGATGGTGGTGGCACCAGTGGGTCCGGCGGCGACGGTGATGGTGCTGGGACAGTGGGGCAGCAAGGGTTTGGGAGAGGGAAAGATGAGTGAGAGAAATGAGAGATGGGAGATGAGAGAGTGGAGAAGGGAAATGAGCTTGGTGGTGGTGATGGCCGGAGATGGGGGAGCTCAGCGACGGCGAGGCAGCAAGGAGAGGGAGTCAATAACGAGAGAACGAGTGATGAGAGGAAGGGGGGTGCTAGGAGTGAAATGCATAAGGGAGGGGGGGTTTGACCTAGTAAGGGAAAATGGGAAATGGAAATGGGAAATGGGGTATGGGTTCTACACGTGGGTTAGGGGGTGGGGACATGATGATATAATGTTAGGTGGGTTCGCATGGGATAAAACTGGGGAGGGGTTTGACTTTGGGAAATAATAAAATAAACTTAGGTGGGTTCGGGTCAGCTCAGGTTTTGGGTCGGGTTCGAGGGTCCGGATTGGGATCCAACAGAAGGACAAAGTCCGGGAAATTAGGCAATCTACCAGATGATGCCAAAATCTTGAATAGCGGAAAATACTAAAAAGCTCTCGGAACTTTTCGGAAATAGTGACACACACCCCTATTGTACCCAAACGGCCTCGAATCTCAACCCAACTTCGCACGCGCTATCTTAATGATTAATCAGACCTGTTTGGCTTATAAACAAGCTTAATTAGCTAAAAGTATAATTAACTAGACTAATTACAACTTTGAAATTTCAGGATGTTACAAATGGGCCATTGATATTTCAAATGGGGAATTCCCCTCCATTAATGGCCAAAATAACAGAAAATAGAATTTAAAGAGAGAGCCCTACAGACCAAATATCAAATCAAGAGAAAAATAACATAATTCAATGAAAGGAAAGCATTTATGCCATGTTAGATGTATATTGTACTTGCCTTGACCTCGTAGGTTGGTTCTCCTAATTTGATCATTTAGATCCAAGCTGAACACCTCTAGATCCTCTAGATCCTTCTAACTTAGAAATTATATCTAAGGGCCTCTAACCAACTGACTAACTCTAATAAAATACAACTAACCCCCTAACTATTCTATTAATTGCAATTAGACCCCTAATCTACAAAATCTAGGCCAAATTCCTTGGAAATTACTCATCTACCGTCGCTAGTCCCTACTAATTAGCATAATTTAACATTATATATATTAAAGAAACGGGGAGGAGGGCTATGAGGGGTTCCACGTTATCACCTACATGAGTTCTCCTTTTCAGAAAAATACTTATAAAAACACACAGAGCTTTTGGTTTAATGTGGGCCACTCCAAATCTCCTCCCAAACAAGTCTCCTCCCTTAAAATGTCAACCCAAACTAATCTCCTCAAATTCCCTCCTTTAATCCTAAGAATAGTTATAATCTTAAATCTAATCCCTTAAATTTAAATCACACCACTGTTTCTAGCAACGAAACTCCTTGGATATGACCTCCCTAACATCTCGATCACTCTCATTTTAAAGTAAACTTTATCTCATATTCCTTACAAGATTAGAATCAACTCCTTTTAATAGAGGTTCGTGGGGCCCACATTCATGGTGTTGGCAATGAGAGAGAATGTGCATGACTAAATTATCATGATCTTAGAATAGATCAATCATCCACATAAAGTAGAAACAGTAGATGGATTTATGGGGACCACTTTGATCTCCTGCTTGATAGACACCTTCAAAAGGCACCACCATCCAGCTTGGCCCATCAAACCAATGGCAAGGATGATGGAACACCCAACAAAAGGGACCAACCAATATGGAGTTGTATCAAGACCATTAGTTTCATGATCTAGACCATTAATTACAAGGTGGAATCAACGTTCAACGAACAAAAAATAATGGACTCAGATGATCAATAGTCAAGGTGGGCCATAGAAGTACAAACTCAATTTGTTAAGCTCCAAATCCATTCCATATTCTTGTAAACAATTGTGCACACCATACAATTAAGATCAAATTAAGTAATGCTTAAACATCATACAATTGGAAAGACATTACCAATCTAGGTTTAATGCAAAAAAGACTCATATCAAGATTAATATAAAGGTTAACATGATATTATGCATATTACTCATTTTTAGTAATCCTACAAGAAATAAAGAGTTGTTAGAAATAATTATATTTGTTATTAAAATGCATATTATATATTCATTTCATTTCTAATTATATATACATGAAATAGTATAAGGGTTGATATAAGACCTGCCTTTAATAATTATTGTAGACGAGGCCACCTTTAAACACATCATAATGCACCTGAATGAATTAGGATAAGAGGCCAACTTTTAAATATTACATCATTTGACCCCACCAATGCTCATTGGAACACCACATCAACAAGAGCCTACTGTCCAAATGTTCAATTGGACACCCCTTTAGATATTTGGATACGGGCCTATCTTTAGATGTTACATCATGTGACCCCACTAAGGATTCTAGGAATGACACATCGGTAAGGTCCCACAGTCCAATTGGACACACCTTGAAGGAATTAGGATATGAGGTCCACTGTTAGATGTTACATCATGTGATCCCACCATTTTAATTTTTTTTATTAAAGTTATATATATAATAACAATAAACTACTTCTTTATTTATATAAAATATGTTCTTTTCCAATAATATTTCAGAAAAGAATCACATATTTCATTATATCTTTTGAGCCCGAGCACCATACCTCTCCATTTAATTCTATAAGCTTACGCTTGTGGGGCTCACCCTTGGTCCATCCAAATGGACCAAACACACGACCTCCCTAAATTGCACATGTCCACTAGCTTTTGGTCAGATCCGAATATACCGGACCGTTGGATCGATTGTGTACCGATTCGAATGGATTGTTGACCATTAAACTTTTGGGGCTAGATGGAGATGGTAGAAACCATGGTTGAGACTAATTTTTTATAAGGAGAAGGGTCCTAGGGAGTCCCTGAAATCCCCCCATCAACACCCCCATGTGGGTCTTTAGGTGGGCCCCACCAAAAACTTGAACTTACCTTAACCTAAGCTTTAACTTAGGAGAGCTGCTTTTATGTAGACACACATTCATACTTGTGTAATGATCAATGCCTATAAATTCAAGAGGTCATTATGTTATGTAAGTTTACTTCATTTTATATTTATTTTTATTACATGTTAAAAGATTCTAATATTCAAAGATAATAAATTTCTTTCTTTTAGACTTATTTTATCTTAACAATATTTTAAAATAATTCTTAAATTTTTAATATATTTTTATTTTTGGCCCGGGCTTAGCATGGGCGTTTGTTGCTAGTATTTAATTACAATCAGGATGTAGCAAAGGCAAGTGAAGGGCAAGGCTTCACAATCATATTATTAGATCATTTTACTTAATCAGCAAGTTCTCAAATCGTCATCTTGGACCAGGACAATGAGTCCTACGCAAATGCTCAAATTGTTTTTTGTGAGACTATTTTTAACTCATTCAACATTTGTAGATATTAAATAAAGAACCTATATATGCAACTTCGTTATCCAATGTTAATTTCAGTTATCTTATTTTATAGTTTTTATGATTGTGATAGGAGATGCATGAAATATAGAATGTGGAATCATGTTCTGCCCTTTCTGAGTTCTAAGTAATGTTGAAGCCTGGCTAAAAAAGTACACCGAATCCTGATGTTCTTTATTTAGTTGGTTTTTCATATATTTCTTTGGCAGCTTTTAACTGTCATTTAGAAATGTAGCTTGGTGGAACTCTGACTGGTGCCTTTAGAGTCGACTTTGTCCCCCAATACTAAAATAGACATTAATTGTTGTATTGCATGCATGGCTTCTATTGATTCCCATTTTCATAACATTCTAGTTCTTAGTGTGAAATATAAGGGAGAAAAGATGAAATATCTTGTCGTCTACTGTACTGTTTGCATAGTAAAGGATAAAAGAAACTCTTGTGGACAGATACAACAAGCACACAGTGGTGAGTCCCAAATTCATGAGATAAGGTTTTGATGATAATTCTGATAATGATGAGAGAGCATAAGATCGTGTTACATAACTGGTTTTGAAACTACGAGTAATATTCAACTGCAAACTATTCCACAACTAGTAAACTTACTGGTTTTGGATATGTGAACCACCTGAAAGTAAAGCATAAAAATAATACTGATAGGAAGAACGGATGTAATTTTGGATGGACTCTATTTAGTGGTGGACCCAAGATTTTCATTTTGAGGGGGTGGATTGAAAATGGTAGTTGGGTTTTAAGACAAACTCAGAAATTCCATGTGGATTTTAAGTGGTGGACCCATGATTTCCATATGAGTTTTGGATTTGGACCCAGGGTTTTCATGGGTGTTTTGAAAGCAGACCCAAGTCCAACAAAAAACATACATGTAGATCTGTCGGTGGCCCTACATGGGCACAATCAGAAGATCTTAACCATCTGAATTATAAGGCCTTAAAATAACTAGATTTGCACTTATAAAACCATTAAGCTTTGGGCCTTTAATCAAGATTGTTATGATCAGTACCCCCTCCAAGGCTTAATTCCTGCGTCCGCCCTATCCATGTGAATCCATGAGGGGACCCATCAATGCCACTACTCCAGTGTTTTCCCTTGTGTTCTACTGCGAGGGGTGCGAGGGGTAAGAAAGCAGAATTCCTTTCTCCAATGAAAACAAAAGGACATAGAGCGCAAAATCTCGTCGTTGCACAAACAAATCCGTAGTACATGGCTTTGGTGACAAGATCATTAATCGGGTCCCTAACAACTATGAATATACCCCCACTGGTCTAAGCTTAACTATTATCATATCATCATTTATCATTAGTCAGAAGCAAGTAAATATGAGGGTGTGAAGTGTACTTTACAAACCTATCAAACAATAGAGAGACGAAAGACACATTTTCTAGTAAACATCTTAAACCAATATTCCTATTATCAATTAAAATGTACTACTTACACTTGGCAATGACAATTTACTTTGAAAGAGTAAAAAATGTAAGAAGAAGACAAAAGGAGAAAATTTAATGAAATGTCGATCAACCTCCTACTTTCTTCCAATTAGAAAACAGAACTTCCGATCTCTGCCGTATCGACAAAACCACACTTGAATTTCATCGTTTCCCTTGAGATGGTTTGCCTGGACGAGATCGATCCATCTATCACATAGAACATGTTGTTTGACACCGGGCCATAATTTCAACTCTAAATTCCAAACTCTACCATCTTCATCTAATCCAAAAACTGGTATCCCATTTGGCACCATCTTTTTCTCCCCTTGAGTCAATTCTTGGAATAAGTTTTCAACACCAGTTCTTGGGATGAAAAAACGGTTGTGATGCTTTTTAGCATCTGTTACTGTCAGCTTCTTGCCGCAAAGCCACACTGGAGGTTGTGCATTCTGTAATTGCATGCGGGCCACCTGCTCAACCCAAATGGGTGTCACGGCAGGCCTTTCTATTATTTTCTTCTCATGTGCTGGTTCTCTTTTAATCTTACTCTTGGATTGTTTTGTTGCTGTTGCTTTTTCAGTCGTGTTGTTTCTGCTTTCCTCTTGATCATGATTTGATTGTTTTCTCTTTTTACTCTTGGATGGTTGGTTTGTTGCTCCTCCTTTTGCAAACTTGTTGTCTTCGCTCAGCGGCGGCAATGGCAATGGCAATGTTATCGCATGTAGTGATTCTTCATCCTTCTTTGGATTGGAATCGGGATTGGCATGGCAATGGCAATGTCTTCGCTCAGCGGCGGCAATGGCAATGTCTTCGCTCAGCGGCGGCAATGGCAATGGCAGTGGCAATGGTATCGCATGTAGTGATTCTTCATCCTTCTTTGGATTGGAATTGGGATTGGCATTGAGCTTGGAAGTTAGGTGTGATGGGAGGAATTTGGTCCTCTTCCTCTTGCGGAAGACCTTCCAACGATCACTAATCTCTTCTGCTTTTTGACAACAAACATCAACAAGAAGCATAAAATTGCTAAGGTCTACTTCTTCATGGTATTCTTGGTGCTGACTATTCATTGTTATTTATTTCCAGAGAGAAAAGACTGAAACACAGAGAGAGAATCAAATCAAAACAAAAATCTTCTTAGAATCAATCTGATGAAGGGCAACAACTCATCCATGCAGACGCACATACAAAGAAAAGGAAAATGAAATGCATAAAGAAACGAAAAAAGAGAAGAAGATATATGAATACTTACAATACAATTAGGAGAGAATCCAACCAAGTAAGAATGCAACGAAAGAGAAGTAATCTCAGATTCCTATTCTTTTATCTTTCTCTGGTGTTCTGTTTATAAACTTAAGTTCTAGTTCTCAGATAGAAGACAACTTCTACTACAGCTAGAAGAGTTCTTTCTTTAAAATTAATGACAACTCCCTGATGCAATTAAATTTCTATATATATAGATGTATGTATTAGTACTAAATCATCAATCACACCAATTGAAGTCAAGAAAACATGTATAGAAATATTTCTATTTTCGTTATCCTGCCAACATATCCAAGAAATTGGATCCACAACTGTGATCTGTTGGTGGGGGCCCACAGAATCCAGGAGAGGCAAGAATTTGAGAAGTACACTTGTTTTCATATGACGGGTCAAATTTCATTTGCTTTGCTGATAAAAGCCAGATCATTTACTGGGTCCATTAAAATCAGATGTCTCAGCCGAAGTTTCCCTTATATTTGACTTGTTCCTTCGTCAAAATAAGATAGTTCGGGAGAGTCAAGAGTCAGCTTAAAGAGTTTTTCAAGATACAAATACTCCTTTCAGTTTTACAAGGAAGCCACACTTTAATTGAAGTGAAATACAACTCTGTACAAATACGAAGAAAGTATTGTTAAGCGACTTTAATTTAGAATGATAGGCCTAGTAATTATGATCTAAATGACTGCACAAGTTCAACTAACCAAGTCACTTGGGTCTTATGAACATACGTACGCATCAGAAATCAATGGCAGTTCAAATATCAAGCCCTGTTGTCTGGAGTCAGTACTGGCTTTTTAACCCAAGCAGTATCATGAATCATTTATCACACAAACCAATTTTGTTGTCAGGTATATAGATACTAGCACATGCCTGTTGAACAGTGCAGTGCAAGGCAACCAAAGTTGCAACAATTCAAATGCAACCTGTTAATTAATTACATGGTCTAGCAGTGCAGCATTCTACCGGTGGTTATAAATTTATTATTACATAAAAGTTAATCTGGTTGCTGTTATAAATTCTTAATGCCTAAAAACATAAAATTAAAACCCTAATCCTAGGTGGGGCGGCACGATCATATTTTTTATCCGTGATTTCTAGGGGATATTGGCTGAGATCATGGATAGGATACTGTATGGCCCGCCTCTAGGGAGGATTTTTTAGATCCAATGTACTAATTTTCTTATGATTGCAAATGGGTCCCAGCAAAATCAATGATTATAAACCCCTTGATTAATCTTATGTCAAATTTAACTTGGTGGATTTCATTCTTGATGCCTTATAATCCAAAATTCACAGCGGGCGGATATTCCTAACTCTTATTTATTATTTGTTTTTATTTAGTTTTTGATAGGTATCTTAATTCCTAATTATTAAGTAATGGTTAGGATTGTGTTATCAAATCATTTTTTATCATACTTTAATCATAGTGATTGAAGAAATTAAAGAAAAACATGAAGTCAGATAGAAAAGATGAATAAATCATAAAGACGTGAAAAAAAAAATACTTACAATGCAATTAAGATGCATTTAAGAGAGAGAGAGAGAGAGAGAGAGAGAGAGAGAGAACAAGAAAAAACATGAAGAAATCAGAAAGAGGAGAAGAAGAAAAACAAAGGAAACTCACATGCAATTAGGAGAGAGGTAAATCCTCTGTCTGCAACGAAGGAGACAATCTGAACTGAATTGTTCTTCCTCTTTCACTCTGTCATCTATATATATATATATATATATATATATAATAACTCTCTAATTCACAAGGGACTACAACTCCAACTGGAACTCCTTTTAGGAAACAAATTCCTGTCAATTGACTTTCCTTATTGGTTCTCAATTTCAAATTAACTTTCCATATATATATCATGTTGTTTACAAGAAGTACTAACCAACTTACGTTGACTGGGTCTTTCTATTTCTCACATGGAACTAGAAGACTACTAATAGAAAAGGGCTTGAATTTGAAAAAAAAAAAAAAAAAAAAAACTAATGACCAGTTTGTGGGGCCTACAAAATCCAGGATCTTCAATGAGGTCTACGAAGGATTGGTCTGATTAAGGCTTTTCTTTGGATTCCATTCTTGGTTGTTTGATTTTTGTGAATGGAATGAATGCCATGTTTCTCAGATTTGCAGTGTGGGCGTGCTTTATAAAGTGACTAAAATGCAGTTGATCATCTATATTTATATCAACTGTTTGAGGTGGCTAGAATCATTAATCAAACTGATTTTCAAGCCACTAATAGAAGATTGTTTCAAATCACCAGCATACATTCTACAGAAAATCTCAAGTTGTGAAATTATGCTAATTTAACAAAGAAGAGATTGGCAGCTCTAGAATGGCTTGACCAGGCTTATGCAATTTTGAATGGATGATCAGGCTTGACTATTTGTTTAATAACTTGAAATTTATACCTGCACCTCATGAGCTAAAAAGATTCTGTCCAAGTGAAATTCATGGTAGATCCAATCCTGTCCTCCAGTGGTGGATTGGATCACCAAAGTGTCAATCCCTCAAGTCAAGGATATGATTGGCATTTCATTGGAGATGTCCTCTAGCCCTATTTCATACAACTTAATGTGATTAGTTCAGAATCCATATGTCAATCTTGATATTCTCTTCTTTGTTGATCTAAAATCTCCATTTTCTCTGTCCATCTGCCCAACTTCATGTTTATGCATACGGTGAGCTAATTATAAATCTCATAAGAAAACACATTAAAAATATCAGAGAGAGAACATATATTTTGAGATTTTCGATCTCATCATGAAGTAGCCAATGCATCTATCTAATTGAGTCAATTTCTTGCAGCCGATCTTATCTATCTAATTTTGGAACCATGACTGTCATTATTAGTCATTATTAGTTGTACGGTATTTGTTAACATTGCAGACTGTCATGACCTTGCTCGCTCGTTTAAGGGCGGATCCTTACTCTAGCCATTATCGAATGGGTCATGGAATCTCGCGTTTCAAAGATCGCATGTTCTTCCTCAACAATGTCCATTAATCCAAAAGATGTTATATGAGTTTCGCACTACGGCAGAAGCAGGCCATTCAGGGGTCGAGCTTTTCACTGGGCTGGAAATGAAAGAATAGGTTCGAGACTTTGTACAAACATGTGGCATTTGCCAATGATGTAACAAGACTGAGACATTGTCACCACCAGGGTTGTTGCAGCCACTCACAATTCCAGAGCAGGTATGGTCTGACTGAAATCTCAATGGATTTTGTGGAAGGGCTACCAAATTCTCAAGCGAAAACAACCCACTCTATCATAATTCCTAACATGAATATGGAATTCATGCTTTAATCTTAAATAAGTTTCCTCATCCTAGGCTTTGTTTCTGCCTTGCTGAATGTATGCACGATCCAAGACATCCTGAAGGTAGGCTCCTTCAACTAGATGCTTTAGCTCGAAATATCAAGATTGTCCATCAGGTGGACAATAGCATGCAAAATTGAGGGTTGAAGCAAACATAGCAAATGGCCCAAATTCAGTTCAAAAGCTCCCTCTGATACATACCGTGGATTGATTTTAATGGATCATATTTACTACATGCTTCTCCTAGTGAATCACTTGGACCTGGTGCAGATGTGCCACAAGCTCCATAGAAGGATCCACAACAAATACTGGTATTTTAAATTGTTTTAAAAAAAAAATAATGCTGAATCACTGCATACAGAGGATTGCAAACAGTATCTGAAGCTAACAAATCCATGGAGAACATCCTCAAACTCAACTGCCAATTCTAACAATGTCTATATACAGAAAGGAAGAGCCTTAAAAAGCATGTATCAAAGTAAAGTCCCAAGTACAAAACACTAAAATACCATCCGAATACTCTCTTTCAAAAGATTAGCTTCCATATAACCTTCAACCAGGCTTGATATCCAACAAAGCGTTTTGAGAAGCTCTGTTGAAGAGTAACAGCTCATTTACCACTATGTCCTCTTCCGACTGATCCGTAGAAGATTTTGAGTAAAGGAGTCTCATCCTAACAAGAACACGTGCATTTACCAACAAGAACTTCAGAAACTCGATCTCATTCTTACTGCTTAGACGGATGTCTTCTATCTGAATGGTCATAAGGTGACTTATCAAACACTCTGGAGGCTTCTGCTTCTCCCAGTAGTTAGTTTCAATAGGAAATCCTGTTTTGGTGCATCTACCCTGGTGATAAAACAAGGAGAACAACAACGTAATATAGATCAGAGTCAGGGATGATACTCAATAAAACATGTGGTTAAGTTTGATTATTCAAACCTCTAAAGAAAGTTGTTCTAAATTTGGGCAACTTCGAAGCAAGAATAGCAAAGGAGAGACCATCGCAGCATCATCAAAATTCAGCTCCATGAATAGTTTCTTCAGATGAACCAGCTGACACCCAATAGGCAAACTATCTGGCAGGCGCATTATAGATTTGACCTGGCAAAAAAAAGAAGAAAAAACAAAACAGTTCAGAATCCTTTAACTTATGCAGAAATTGTTCTTCACTCTTTTATGGGTGTAAAAAGATCTGAAAGTCTAGTAATTTGGGTAGCCACTTTTGTTTTGTTTTGAATAAATGACGAGAACTTTGACCCACTGAAAGGGAGCTTGATCTAGTTATATATAAAACCACTAACCTTGAAAAGGTATGGACAGCATCTAAAAGAAAAGCTCTCTAGATGATCCAAATTCATCAATAGCTTGATGAGGTTATCGACTTCATCTATATTCATTCTCGTCTTCCTCAGCCTCTTCCTCCGAATTATCATGCCAGAGCTCCTTGTTTAATGAATAACCTAGAACAACATGTTTCAGACGGGGAGCTTTGATCAAAGAAAATCGGAACCGTTGTTCATCTTCCTCCACAAAGATATTCAGTAACAAGAGATTTGGCGCACGAATACGAAGTTCGCTTAGATGCACACAATGGCATATTGTCAAATTCTCTAGCCTGGGACAACCAGCAACTAACCTCTCAAGATGAGTACTGGTAATACCAACAACATTGAGTTCGAGGGCCTGAAGGTTGGTGAGTTGGTTAAACTGAGATGGAAGGCGGACTAAAAAACACAAAATACTCAGTTTCTTGAGGGAGTTACAGAAGAATAGTGAGGGGAGATTTATAGGATCCTTTCCAAAGTAGCTGAGGAGGAGATCCTGCATTCCGAGTTCGTCGAGGCGGAAGAAGAAGTAGTCTAAATCGAAGGGGCAGTCATCGAATATGGGCAACTCGCAGCTGTTAATATGGGCTCGCCGACTTGCAAGGATTTGGTTAAAGACAGATATACATTTCTCACCAACTTGAGTAGGGAAACCTCGTGGGAAGAAAGCGTGGAAGAAGTTGAAGAAGTCAAGATCGGGGATAGAGGTCCAGAGATATCTCCATCTCTTGGATAGAACTGATGTTCTTGCTGCTTCTATTACAGGTATCAGAGAGAGGATCATTGTGAGGATGGGATCAGGAAGAAGACTGATTCGGTAATCATTCACTTCTACTTCTCCTTCTTCACCTGCTACCAAAGAGGATTCTACTGCCAGTCTTTTGATTGCCCTCATCTTTCCTAGATATCTCGGCAGCTGAATTTCTGGAAAACAACAAGAAAAAAAAATGAAAAGTTATAAAGTGGAAATATTTAGCATTTGGACAAAAAACGTATGCGCTCGTCGTTCTTAATGAGATATCATGACGGGAATTCCTGGAAAACAATAAAGAAAACGAAAGGTTATAAAGTGGAAATATTGGTAGGAGAAAAGTAAATAGGATTTAGAAAACATCAGTACACGTCGTGCCTTGATGACCTATTGTTTTGGAGGTTTAGATTCAACTAGCATAAAGCCTATGTGATGCATAGGCCATTCTCATAGTAGTTAAAGCCAATTTTCAAATTATATATTAACTAATGAAAAGCACATGGATTGTGTTAATGACAAACCATTTGCATAATCAATCTCAATGAGAACAAAAAAACTACTTACAGATTAATTAGTAGATCTTGGTAACAGATTAATTAGTAGATCTTGGTAGTATTCAGGGGTTTCAAGTTCCAATTGGAATCTTCTAGCTGAGTTATCTTGATAATAGACTCTTTTAATACTTTCACACCCCTTAAACAGTCTTATAGAGTCACAAATTGAGCACAATCTGTTGACCTACAGAACTCAACATCCAGCTGATGAGTCTTGAATCGGTTTATTCCCTTGAGAGTATCCAGAGGTTTAAAGTTCCAATTGGAATCTTCAAGCTGCGTTATCTTGATTATAGACTCTTAAAAATTAAAATTCCCACACCCCTCAAACAGTTTATAGGGTCACAAATTGAGCACAATCTGTTGATCTACAGAACTCAAGATCCAGCTGATGATTTTGGAACCACTAATTTCCTACTGGGCAAACTTAGTCGTATCGGGGGTCTCTATGGTAATTGGTAGGTGTTTTGCAATGGTTCTGTCAATATGACACCACCCTGTCAGAAAAATGCAGGATTGAGATGACCGAGAAAAGTAATTTCCCATTAAATTTATTGGAAAAATCTCATTTTTCGGTCATATTGAAGAAACACAATATATGAGTTGAAAAGATGCCCCACAATGCTCAAGACCCAACTCAGAATAGTTCAGCTAAGCTGTATTGCATAAAAAACTGCAACATTGAAAGAATACAGGGGCTGATGACCCAAAAATTGTAGGGAGAAAGGGACAATGAGCAACAATCCCTTGATAATCGCAGATCAGTTAACAACATAAGTTTCTTAATACTTTTCTCTAAGTCCAGCAAACCAGAAGTTCTTGATTTGGGAAATCAAATAGAAAAAACTACAGGCTTGATGAAAACTTGTTGCAGAAAAAATCAAAACTCTAGAAGTGGATTAGATCGGACCAAACGATGTCCAAAAATCCTAGAAAAGATGTCAAAAATATCAGATATAAGCTTGCTCTGAAAATCTTGGCTTGATAAAAAACTTAAAGTCAGCCCCACTGATAAACACTGATTCCCTTGAATAGCGCATTGTAATGTGTAGGTAGAGAAGTTTCCAGAGTCCAGACAAAATGAAAAGCTCCCGATTCTATGTTATCAAAGGATCGATGGAGGTCTAAAATTCAAAAAAAGACTGATTGAACACAAGAGCGACCACTGGTGGATAAAAAACAACGAGCAGACACTGTTGAGCCCATGTCAACAACAATTTCTTGATCAGTGGAATCTGGAAAAAAACAATTCACCAGACCCCTGAAGAGGTTTCCTCCTCTAGATTTCTCTCCCACTCATAGTGACAGACTCATGATCCCTCAGTTGAACAATTCAGTCACCTGGTCATTAAATCCCTACTTACCATTAAAACAAGTCTTTTAATCCCTAATTTCTTTTATCTTTTTTTATCATTAAGTTTGAGCAAATCGATTTAAATGCTTTACACGATCTCATAACAAAATGATCACGTTGGCTAACCTCATGAACCGATTTTAGGGCCAATACAGTTTCATGAGGCACTGTGACATAAACTAATTCCATGAATTCGGTCCACAGGTTTACAAATTCAAAATAAAATTCTTGAATTGGTTTATTCCCTTGGGAGTATTCAGAGGTTTCGAGTTCCAATTGGCATCTTCTAGCTGTGTTATCTTGATAATAGACTCCTCAAAAAATCCCACACCTCCCTCAAACAAATCTTACAGGGTCACAAATCTTAGAGGGTCACAAATCTGTTGATTTACAGAATTCAAGATCCAGTTGATGATTTTGCCCCACTAATTTACAATTTGGCCAACTTTGTAGTATCGGCAGTCTCCTTAGTAATTGATGGGTTTTGCAATGGTTCCATCAACAAATATGACCCCAAGATTTTCTTTTCTATCAAGAACATGATCTATGACACTCTATAAAATCACATTGAATTGAGGAGTAGGGATGAAATTACTAAATCTAGCAACACATCGATTAACTACAACTACAAGATGCAATCATTCGATCCACAGACATCAAAAATATGAGTTGAAAACTGAAATTTCAATTTGAATATATGCGTTTTACACTGAAATCAAATTAGGGTTTGGATGATGGAGAAATCGACACCGAGAAACAAACATACAAGCAAGCAAGATTAAGATTAAGATTAAAATGAAATGAGGAGCAGTAGATCAGATGTCGGTGGTGGTTTTACCTCCGTAGATTAAAATGAAATGCGTGCTGCTGTAAACCCTAAAAACGAGGCTGGATTTGAAATGCGTGCTGCTGCAAACCCTAATAACGAGGGGAAGAGAGATTCAGATGATGCATGAAGACGAAGGGAGAGGAGGAGGGAAAATTTTCACAATGTCCTCAAGGTTGTAGCAGTTTTTAAAATTTAGAAAAAAACACTTTGCGGTTTTTACAAAAACACCCCTATATTTAAGACAACCTTAAAATAAGATACACATAAGTGTAGCTAAAAGAGGAGGATTCTTGATTCCTTGGTCATTAAATTAAATAAATAAATGAGAAATGAAATATTAGGGCGATGGCTGGTTTATTCATTTACCATTTTATTTTGACTTTACTTTCCTAGAAGGTAATGTTATTTGGTGCTCATTTTTAATCTCTCTCTGTCGATCTTTACTTTTAGCATGTTGCTGTGTATTTAATTCATATGTATTATAATGCAAATCAAGACAGCGGATTCCTCAATGGGGTCGATACTTTTTATAATGCAAATCAAGACAGCGGATTCCTCAATGGGGTCGATACTTTTATTAAATCTTTCTCTGTTAATTCTTCAATGAGGAGTCATTTAGTATTTATAATGTTAATCATACAAATTATAATAAATCTATCCCTACATTGAAGGTGGGAATTATAGAATTTATGCATTACAATATGGGTAATAGATCATTCTTAGAGTCATTACAATATCGCTTTCCTGTTTCACAATATAAAATTAAGTCGACAAGGGTAAGACCGTATCTTTGCTACACCAGTCATGGTCCTTTAACATACTCGCTCAAACTTATCGATCGTAGATTGATGTTAAGTTTGTCATGAAGATACAGGATAATCCCTTAGTCAAAATATCTGCAAATTGTTCTCCTTGGGAGATAATGAAAGTTTAGGGTTCGAGATCGCTAGATTGGTCTACTCATTTTTCAGCCCAAATAACCCCAAGGTTGGCCGAGTGGTCAGGACCATAGTTCCTCCCTCTTCCGGAGCTAGAGGTCTTGGTATTGACCCCCGGTTCCCCCTTCTTCAGGAATCGAAGGTTGAGTACACTAGTGCTACCACCTTGGGGCCATAGGGTATCCGGCTTCCCTCTAAGCCCAGATGGATTAGTCCAGCCCAAAGAACTGATAACTCTTCGATAGAAAAAAAAAAAAGAAGAAGAAGAAAAAAATCAGCCCAAATGTGTGCAAAAAACAATAACTATGCAGCGGAAATAAAATCACAAGCACGCACAAGGACACTAGATTTAGCGTGAAAAACCCTACCGGATGAAAAATCACGGATCCGAGCTAGATCAACGATCAAGCACTATGAATCTCACAATTACAAGAAACTCAGATTTCCTCCTCAAATATTCCCTACCTAAGGACTAAAGTTACCTTGCGTCGCTTCACTCTTCAACGACTTTACACCGTTAATTGCAACAAACTTAATCATGCGCTTAACTTTTTAAATCTTCTATGCGAAAGGATGATCTTCTACAAAGGATGCAAAACAAAATGGCTCTCTAAAGAACTTGTCCGCACAACTCTTCAATAAATCTCTAGAGAAGAATTCTCTCAATTAAATCTCTAACTCAGAAGTTTGAGAGGTGAGGTCTGTCTTTAGAATAGCCCATGAGTCCTTTAAATAGCCTTTAGAATGTGCTTAAGGTTGCCTAAGATGATTAGGACTAAAACAAGCAACTTGGGCATAATTAGAATCGGGTTTCTAATTTTGTTAAGACTCCACCGCATGTCCGCTTGAGCGGACCTTCCATCCGCTCGAGCAAATAAGGTTCTGTTTTAGCGTCTGGCTATTCTTAGTCATGTTAGCTTGAGCGGATGATACTGGTTGCTCGAGTGGACCCCATTCTGGACTGGATCTGGAATTTCAATTCGTTGAGTCCTTCCAGTCTTCTATCTTCGGAGTCCTTTTCTAAAAAATAAAAATTACAACTCAATAGACCCAGGGTTTTGTCCAACCCATGAATTAGCCAATAAAAAAAAACCTAACAATCTCCCCCTTGGCAATCTATAGTCAAAACTCCCTAGGACAATACAAATTGATCTACCAAAAGAAAACCTAAAATACATTCAATTTAAAAATTGGCACTCGGTACAATAGATCTGCATTGTCAGCTTGTTCTCTCCCTTGATCTATCACCTTTCTTTCCCTTTTTGTCCATAAATGACAAAGCTAAAGAAAATAACATGCAACTTTCTTGTTAATTAGACTCAATAGCTCTCCATAAATTGTAACTCCCCCTGAATGTATCTTTGTAGCAACGTTGGGGGTGGGAGCCTGATCTCCTTGATCAGGGCTTTTTATACGTAGATACCCACACTTGTGTAGTTTGATCGTTCAGCAGAGTGTGAGTAAACTCTTTAGACAAATCAAGTTTTCTAACTCAAATTTTAGCCTTCTTGAGTGGAGAAAAATTCTTCCGCCATTGCTTGGTCTTTGGTAGACTATTCAGCTTCTTGCAATAGGGACGAATGTGTCCTTTTTTTCCACAATGGTGACAAGTGGATGTGTGTGCAGCACGACATATTCTTTTTCTTTGTACTACTTAACACATTATTTGAAAGTGCGGTATGTGGAGTAGTATGTGCAACACTTGAAACAAAAATTGTTTTGCCTTTAGTATTTGAAGTGGATGCACCATGATCATAATCGATACCATTTATGTGAAAATGAGACTTCTAACTGTACAAGATGTTTGTAAGAGTCCTCGGACGAGTGTTCATCTTGTTTAGAGAGGCCTGTTTGACTTCTAGTTCAGACAGAGTGATTTTCAGTCTTCCTTGTAGGTCTTTATTTTCAGATTTCATACTCTATAATGCATTTTTCAGATTCTGAATCTCTTGTTCAGTCTTTTCAAATTTTTGACTCTTAGTAGTAAAATTTCCGGCCATGTAGTTTTTCTAACTTTCCATGAGATGGACCTCTTTAAGCACTTGCTCTAATTCAATCTTCAGTGTAGAAATTTTCTTCTTAAGCAGCCTTAAACTTGATAATGATCTTGTTGTAACACCTGGTCATCCTGACACAATCAACATATGTAGTATGGTATAATTCTACATAAACTTTCTACTGATCTGACATCTCATCATCATTATCATTATTAGTATCATTGTCAGACACAGACTCAGCCATGAAAGCCACAAACTTGCCATTGACCTTATTTGCTAAATTTGCCTCGGGATTTTTTTCTTGTTCTTTTTCTTCGTCAGAAGATTCTTCATCCCAACTTGTGTTAAGAGCCTTTTGCTTTGTTCCATTTTCTTTGTTGGTACACTCATTAGCATAGTGATCATAGCCTTGGCAATCAAAACACTTTGTTCCTTTTGTAGGATCCTTCTTCCCAGATTTGGAATTCTTCCAATTGGTTTGTTAAAAACTCATGTATTTCTTGAAGCATTTCGTAAACTTAACCATATTATCTTCAGCCTCAGATTCAGAATCAGACTTAATTTTCTTTTCAGGTTTTTTTTTTTTTTTTTCTTGATTCTGAGATGGCTTTCAATGCAATACCTTTTTCTTTTGATTTTCTTTTATCCAAACGGTTTGCTTCAAAGGCCTGAGAATTTTTAGGTTTCTAACTCGTGCTTTAATTTTTAGGGATAATAAGCCAAAAGTCTCTCAGCACGGTCTTACAAGGCCTTTAGTCAAACAATTTTTTCTCTAAGGCCTATAGTCTATACGGCTGGACATATTTTTGCGAGAGGTCCCTTGATACGCCACATCAAACTTTTTCATGACTGATTTACCTTTTAGCTCTTTAAGCATAAAGTTTTGAATTTTAAAATTTTAAATCTTTCACTCTCCCTCATTCCTAGGGCAAGGTAAAACCCCTCTCTGCTCTTCTGTCAAGATTGAACCCAATCTGGAAGAATCGATTTTGATGCATCAAAACTGAAATGGAGGAAAAGAACAAAAGAGGCACGGATTCGAATGGAAGCGTACAAGCGGCAGAAACTCCAAAAACCTTCTCTCCTAAGCCTCAAATCGAATCGTACATTTCTTTGAGCTTAGATTTCTGCATTGTTTTTGTTTGTATTTACAGACCTAGTGGCGATGGAAATGCAGAGAGAGGGGTTTCGCTAGTGGAAACATTCATTTGTCTACTCGAGCGAGGAAAATGGAAATCTCTCTCCAGGCGGTAGAAACTCCAAAACCCTTGTACCCTAAAACTAAGATTGGACCGTCTTTTGAAATTTATTTTCATTTTTTGAAATTTATCTGTATTTTTTTTAGAATTTATTTGAAAATCTCATTAATGTGATTTTCCTTAATCGTGGCCAATTAAATGGTAGCTGACCATTTTGAATGGCTTATCTTACTAATCATGGGATATGATTTATCTATAAATAAATAAGAACTTAAAAAAAAAGGGTAACTTGGACATTTCAGGTCTTCAAATTTGGAAAAAGAACCTACCACACTATGAAAGAAGATTGTGAGTCTGAGGCCCGAAAGTGAAATGTTCAAGGACCTATTGCTGAATGCCCCTTTTTTTTTCTTTCTAAGGGAGGCTCTCTCTTGCTCTAGGATTATTAAGTTAATTTCTTTAATCTTTGTTAGAAAGTGAAGGTGGAGATTGAATGGCGTATTAAACAACTTTGAATGCTTTCAATAATGGATATTTGCTCTTATATTCTTGCTTGTTCCACAATGCTTGGCTAATTCATGTATTAGGGTAGAGGAGGAAACCAAAACCGATAAGATTGTTCCTCATTATTTTTCTATGTCTTTCCCTCATTATGCTTAATGATTTAATAGGTTCTCCTTCATAAATGTTATTCAACTTCTGATTTTGCAAAGGTTATTTGAAATGTCTTTTACTTTTATGCTTGATCTTGACATATCATGTTTAGGTTAAAATATTTTAATGGTTTGTGCTTGATCTTGATAAATAGTGATTAGGGTTTCAACATATTTAAGCGAATGGAGTCTTAGGTACTAATTAGAGAATTGAATTTTTAAGAAAAAGGGTTTTTAAAGCTAAATCTTCCAATCCAAGGCAATTGCTTGCATATTGGATTGAGTTTTATTAGGTTAAGATTATGAAGTAATTTTGTAATGATAAAATCTATTTTGGTGAAATCCGATGCCCTAATCTCTCCTTCTCTGATCAGTTTGTGTTTAATTTCCTTCGATATCATTTTAGTTTTATTTTCTTGATTAATTGTGTTTTCAAAATCCCTAGTGTAAAAATTAATTGAGGATTTTTAAATCTTTTTCTACAAAGCCCTGTAGATCGGCCCATACTTGCTACTATCTAATTAATAGAAATTTGTGCGATTGTTGTTAATTATTTTGAGCACATCAATGGTGTTGTTGATGGTGTTAGAGGAGGAGTGGGATTGTTGGCGAAGGGGAGAGAAGGAAACAAATCTGTCATGGCCTCTCTCTGTCTCTATCATTATCTCTGCCTCTGAATACAACATTATCATATCACATTCATCTGGGGCTATGGATAGTGGGAAGAACTGAAAATACAACTAATGAGTGTTACTATTAAGAGTTGGAAAGGAAGATGCATGGCGTGGATAAGCTTTTCTTTTTCTAATACACGAGCGAGAGAGGAAGAGTTGGGGGCGATTTTGGAATGTCACTATCCTTGATCCACCATTGGATGGAGCAGTGCATTTTTATTAGAAATCTATCGGACAGGATTATGAGAATTCCAAATGCTTGCAAAGAAGAAATCTCTAATAAATGCTTTGAAACAAACAGGTTGTAAGGGTGATTTGTATTTTGCGCATGAGATATGAAAATGAGATTTACAGATCTAAAATTTGCATGTATGAATTTCACATATATATCTAAGAACAAAAAAAGAACTTGACATAGATTAAAAAAAGTCTATTCATGTTAAATACTATGTTTGTTAGGGAGAACAACTTACAGATGAGTAAATACATGTTAAATAATATCAGTTATTGTGTGATATCCTACATCCATAGGATATCGCAACTTGGAATATACTACAGTCATAGAATATCGCACGATAAAGGATAAAATTTTCACTTTCACAACGTCCCTTTGTATACTTACAGTTATCCGAAAATTATAACTTTTCCAACTGTTCTCGGGCAAATGTCGGATTTAGAGGTTGTCGTACGGTAATTGTAAAAAAAAAAAAACACCACTCAACCATGAGTGCGTTGGCCACTTATTGTTATCTATGGCCATACCAGTTGTATCAATCTATGATTAATCTCTCAGCTGTAGCTCAACAGGTAAAAGACATGGGTGTGTGAGTAGAGCATGTGTTTGAGTCCTCCATGTAGCAAAAATAATATACAAATATACATATATATATATATAGAGCATGTGTTTGAGTCCTCCATGTAGCAAAAAGAATATACAAATATACATATATATATATATATATATATATTTATATAAAATCCATGATTCAGTTCTTAAATTGAGGCACAAATCTATCTTGTTGTTTAGTGAAGCATTTAGACCTTGTTTGATCCTTGGTAGTCATAGCATTTCTGAGACTTGGGCTCATATAACTAGAACAACATAAATCAAACTAAAATTTAGGTTCTACGCAAAAGAATATCACACCAAAGGGCAGATTATTGAGCCCATACATAGGGAGTTTATATAAAACTTGAGGGGCCATACGAAAAAAAGGCCTAAATTTCCAGCATATGAAGGAGTTTCCAATTTTCCCCCCCTGTTTTGTTGGGGGAGGCAGGGGAGCATTGGTTCACATAGAACATTGTAACAAATTTCCTCTCTGTAGCATAATCCTCCAATTTCGCATAGGTAAATTTTCAAATAAGGCCTTAGGTTTTTGCTTTATTTCAAAAAAGGACACAAGTTTTAAGACTTTTCAAATTAGTCCCTAAGTTTTTCATGAAGTTTTCAATTAAGGACATCTGGTTATTTAAAGGTATTTTTTTATGGCATTTTCTATTAATTTTTTAAAAATACCCGGAGTACCTTCATTTAAAGCCATACCGTTCTAGCAGCCACTATATTTAGCGGAAGTACCTAGTCTTCCTCGATTACTATAAGGCTGCTAGTGAAAAAAAAGAGAGAAAATATAGAGAAAGTGAAGGGGGGCTTTATTTTATTGAAGGATAATTTGGGTAGTTTAAGAAAATTGAAGAAAAAAGTTGCCAAAAAATAACTTTAAATTGATGAATGTCCATAATTGAAAACTTCATGGAAAACTTAAGGACTAATTTGAAAAGTTTTAAAACTTGTATCCTCTTTTGAAATAAGGCAAAAACTTAAGGACTTATTTGAAAATTTCCCATTTCACATATGTGCATTTAAGAATGCCAATTAGGAGTAGAACTGTTAGCCAATTGACCAAACTGTTAGACCATTGACCAACTTCGTTTTTTTAATGTAATTCAGATTTATCTTAAAGATCTACTAAGTAGAAACTACTACCACTCTTGTAAGTGCAAAAGCTACCATTTTAAATCAACAAATCAGTTTATATCATAGTTAAAAAACTCTTTCTGTCACTGGCCACCGAGTCAGGCATTTTTTATTTTTTATTTTGCTATAGGAGGGTTCCCAACTCTTTGGGCTGGACTAATCTCTTCGGATCCAAAGGAAAGCGGATAAACTCCCTTGTAGCCCCACTGTTCTAGTACAGTTTCGAACTTACAACCTCCAGGTGGCTACCCCATGGGGTTACCGAGTTAGGCAAGTGACTGCCCAAATTTAAGCAATGACTCGATCAAACTCACTTGAATTACTCGATGAATCTCTAAATCAAGTACAATCTCAGAGTTCTTTAAACAGAGAAATCTTCTAAAATTCCAAATGTTCATGCCATGAAGACTTTGGCACTAGAGTTTAGAGCCTTGATGATCATCTTCCTCTCCACTGGCCCATAGATCTCCACCTTCCGGTCTGCAACCACCGGTGAGACCCGCGCGCAGCACACCGCAATTCTTCGACAGACTGCAAGGCCTCTTTAGTGAGTATCCTAACAAACTCATCATCATATCTCCCTCTTAACGTTTACTCCCTCAGGAACATTGTAGCAACCAATGTTGCTAGCCATTGCTCAATACAAAACTACTGAAGCAGAACTGCTAGTGTAAGTACTGAGTTGTCTATCTTTTTCTTTGTTTTCTGGAGTATGTAAGCTCCTTTCTGAAGTATATATAAAGAGTTAAGGAGAATCGGGATCTTCTGAGTGGGTCTAAGCTCTGCATAGCCGATGGATCCACTGGAGAAGGTTTTGTACATGCAGCCCTTTTCTTCAAAGAAATTCACATTGTTGAAATTTCTGTACAGTTACTGAGTTTCTGTAGAGTGGAAAGACCCACTTTATTTATGCTACAGCCAAAAACAATCCAGTTCTTTCGAGTTGTAACCATTCTATATGCAAAATACGGATAGGGTTACTTAAAATGTGACAAGACTGACACATGCCATTGACAGTTTGTGTGCATGGGTTGATAATGTGGACCATAGATTGAACAGACTCACATAATGGTTTGTCAACCTGTGGAGTGTAAACAAACACTTGGGACCGAAGTTAGTAATAGACAGAAGATTGGAAAGGGTTCAGACTCACCCAATCCTCGAATACAAGAACGAGTGGCTCAAGATGATGTCACAAAGCACAATGACCCAAACACAATAACCCAAAATCAAAACTCAAAGAAAGTAAGAGAGAACCGCTAGTTAAAGCACTATTTCAAGTAGATTGTATGAAACCCCAAGTGGTGACAGCAAAAAGCAATTGGAATGGAATGCAACAGGCTTTAAAGCCTATCTTCTTTTTCAAACAGTAAAAAGAAGAAACCATGGGACTCCACTATTTTTACCTTTTTTCTGGTACCCCATCCAAGGAGGTTGGGTTTGAGAGCCAGGGGGGTAGCCCCCCACAAGCGGGAAGAGTGACCCAAAAATGTGGGCAGAGTGGCATACCCAATCCCTGGAACTAATTAGGCAACTCCAAGGGTGACTCAATTCATCACCACCTACAGAGTCCAGGTCTCACTGGAGCTTGGCCCAATTTTTAAAACAGTTAATATTGGGCTATGATAAGATTTATCTGGGCCTATACCCCATCCATGGTGGAGCCCATCATATCAATAACAATTGTAAAAAGGGTGATTCTATATGCACCCTCCCCTAATCAATCACTGTTCATAAAGCGGAGTGGGGCAAAATCACTGTTCATAAAGGGGGGTGGGCGTGCTCCGCACATTAGGGGGGTGCATATAGAATTTCCCATTGTAAAATCGTGGGCACCACATTTATGTATTGACGTGGAGATGGAACTTCTATTATTTACCAAGTGAGAAATGTGCATGTCAATTATCACATAATATGCCTCTGCATCAGAAAAGTGTCTGATAAGCGGGGATGAACAGTTGAATAAATCTATCACTGATGACTGAAAAGAAATTAAATCACAAATGTTCAACTTGATACATGTCCATCATTTACCACATGGGATATGTGCATGGCAACCATGGCACATCATGCACGTACAACATGCAATTGTTAGATTAGGAAGGTGATGTAGGTGGGGACAGTGGGGTCTTGAATTTCCTAGAATTAGATTAGGAAGGTGATGGCTGGGTATTCATTTTCCATCAAAGGGGAGATTATTGATGGCCATTATGGATATTCAACTTTGCTTCTACAATTTAGAAATGCATTCTTAAAATTCCAAGGAATTCAATTCCATGCAAACAAACGAGCCCTTAGCAATGAAACAACCTCTTTCCTAAGTATGAGTCTCCCGCATTCCTAATATCAAGGAGAAAACAGTCTCCATCTGCACAGCAGAATCAGCAACCACCTCAGATTTCACCCTCCAAGCAATGTGCTCATCGGGCCTAACCAAAATGGCACCTCCATTCGTCATCTGACACATTTCCCACCAAGAAGGTGATGACGATGATCTCTTAACTTCCTCGACATCTATGTAGTTTGTATAAGGCTCTAATGATGCCTTGCTCCCACCCACTTGTTCATCAAAGGAACTTTGAGGCCACATGACACACACTTTGATTGACACTTTGAATTGCTCCGCCACCTTGAAGGCAGCAACTGCAAGATCATATGACTCTCTCAATGGTGCAATGATGAGAAGGAACTCAAGTTTCTCTCCACATACAAGATCCAAAGTAGACAATGTTCCCTAGATTAAGAGTTGAGACTAGTAAGCAAAATGAATAAGGAATGCCCGGTGAATTGCAAGAATCAAATGGAGACTGAATTGCAAGAATCAAATGGAGACTGGACAAACCTCACTTGATGCTGCCTTTAATACCCTCACATTCATATGTGGCAATCGTGATCCTGGTTCTGAAGATGGAATGTAGTCTCTTCTCCGACCAGTTGGCACTTCTGTTGTGTCCTGTGATATGTCACTAATCTCGGGAACAAGAGCGCCTTCAAGATACCTAATATCAATAGACATGTTTAATTGCACCAAACATGTACCATTTTGGTCAGAATGTGGGAACAGGATTTATCCTGCCTTGATAGATCAGATCCTGAAGCACCTCGGCTCAAAAGATCAAGACCATTGATCTGATAGGTCTCATCACGAACACATCACGTCTTGAATCTTCCAGTTATGAAGATCAAAATCATCAATGCCCAAAAATAGACAATTAAGAGAAGTTAATTGTCAAGGCAGAAAAAGTCAAAGGTCAGATGCCATGCTTTCAAATTTGAAATATTTATGGGCCATCGTCCAATGTGAGCTTGCATCAGATGATTTACCTAACCATGGGTCCCACTTGGCCACTTAAACAGTCTGGTCAAATCAGGGCCAATATACATGCCCTGGTCGATTAGTAATAACACATATCTGTTTCATCAAGTTATCAAAAATTACAAAGACCAACCTGAAACCAAGATCCTCTGCAGGAAACTGGAGTTGAAGGCTCTTCCCTTCTTCGAAAATACTTTTCAGCTTGGCAAGCCTGGCAGATCCAATTGGGTTCTTCTCATTCAGCAGGGGTGGTGCGAGTTGAGCACGACCTAATGCAAAAATACTCTCCAAGACTTCCTTCTGCATTCCAGATGGTAGAATAGAACCAACGGCACTATTAATTACTTGATGCACTGCCAAACCAGAATGGAAAAGAACAATTTATCTAACAAAGTAAAATGACCAAAAGAATCACAACTAGCACAATGCTTAAGTATTTAGAATTAATTCAGTTGAACCCATCACAATTTCTCTAAATATTATGGTAGAACAGAGATGCACCCATTCTGCTATGCATTTGGCTTGATGCAGAAATCAGAAACCAAACTACGTAGGACTGAAACTTTCAGCCTTATCAGCCCCAAATCATTGTTAGCACCAGGAGGCGTAAAGTTCTTTAATGAAACTAGTATCCACCTATTATGATTCCTCTCTTTAACCAAATTCACAACAGAATAGATAATCCTCTTGTTCATAAAACATATTTCAACCAATGGCAAGACATACATCCAAATACATAAACTGCATGGAATCTCTAAATTGTGAAATTGTGCATGACAACAGTTCTTACCCGAGTTTGCAACAGTTGGGTCTAGGCCAAGTGCAGCAGGAACAGACATGGCTGCCTTGAAGTTTTGAACGCTTAGTGCTGTATTGAAAAGGGCAATCTGGAAACAGGCAATGACAGAGATTAAGGACACACCTATACTTAAAGAAGAAAAGGAATAAAGAAAATATAATGGAATATAAGTTCTACCGGTTTACGCTCCAGTTCGTAAGTTCGAAGAATGGAAGGCGAAGCAATGCCATTTACTACAGAAGCTATTTTCCAGGCTAGGTTATGAGCGTCTTGGATGCCAGTGTTCATCCCTACAAATGAGCATCGCTAGTGAACCAAGTACTTGAAATTTGAAAGAAACTAAAGATTAAATATCCAGAAGGTAACAACAAAATGACTATTGCATGTCATAGCCCAAAATCACGGGTTGTCCACACTCAATGAACAAAATTCAGAAGACAATGAAGATCATCAAATATCCACAAATTTTTTGCATGTGGCTTGAGATTATGATGGACAATATCAGTGGTTCTGATACTCTAGATGACTGCTCATTCACTGATGTTGCAGGTAACAAGCCACGATGCTGGCAACCCACATGCGAAGTGCCAGTAGACCGCCTTTTTAAAAATATTGATGATGATATTCGAAGCTCAAAACAGAATTTAATGAGGATTGAGATGGCTGACTAAGGCATGCCATTTATATTTTAGATTATCATAAATGCAGCATGCTAAATGTTCACTGAAGAAACAGTGGAGAACTAATGATAAGTTAAAACATTAACAAGAAGAAGGGGCAATTAACATGAATGCAGCATGCTTAATGTCCATTGAAGAAACGGCAAATACTAATGCAAAGGTAAAACATGAACACTGAAAAGGGACCATTAACTTTTGCAATGGATAATTTGTCAAGGCACCACCTCTGGACATGTGGGTCTGATGACTACATGATAAATACTACCGGTAAGATGGCTCCCAGAATGTACTGCCAACTACCCACCCAAAAGATGTTAACCCCATAGCCAGTGGCTATGTTCTTATAGGCTCGATGAGCCAAAAACAGCACAGGGGCCAACCATATTCATGTTCTAGATCACTTATCCCTTGGCCCCACAAGCACAGAGGTGGCTGCTTAATATGCCGAATGTTTTAGGAGTTTGGATACTATGGTTCCTCATAAAACCGACTCCAAGCATGGCATATTTTCCTTGGTTCATGAAAGAGTTATTCCCAAATGCAACAGGCTAACATCACCTACCAAAACCACCAGCTGGAGGGAACCGGTGAGCAGCATCACCAGCAAGAAAAACTCGATTATCAAAGGAAGCAAACTTCTCAGCAACTTCTGCATGCATAATCCATGGTTTTACATCTCTAACGTCAACATCGGCAAGCTCTTCACCGACCAACTTGAGAATTAATTCCTTGCACACCTACAACATGTGACATACTTTCAGCAATTCTCTGGTCAGAGAAATAATGTGACCATACTCCCTCGGAAATCTACTGGGTATAATAGAAAATGCTGTTTTGCTTACTAGCAGAGCAAGTTGGACATTAATGAGTAGAGTGATGGGATCTAAAATACTTAGTTGTAAACTCAGAAGTGTATGAAGGTATCCAAGCCTAAAGATGCATTGCGGTTATAAACATTTTAATAAACTCTATCATATTACTGCTCTGAGCCTCCAATGGGTTGCTACTCCACAGAAACGTAATGTCAACGAGCCACATGGTTTATGAAGAATGCCTTAAGAAAGTTTAGTACCTTGGAACTGAAGTCCTCGAGATTTTGTTGAGGAGGATAGAATGGCATCTACAGAAAACACAAGAAAAAAACCAACCTCCTTGGTCAGGAAAACCATACATAAAAAATAAGTTCTTGAAATCCAAACAGGAACTGTCATACAATCCTGATTGCAGCAAATATATAGTTTGAAGCACCCCAATATGCTGGAGATGTACAGGTATTAATGATCCAGGTTCCAGACTTCATTTGATATGCATGTCATTGAATTGGGAAGTACTAGAAGTATCCCAGGAAGGGAGATTCTAAAAGATTGATTCTTTGCCTATTTCTCATTGAATGTGGACAGCTACCATATCAAGAGTTCTGATCTTCCAGTATGGAATAATTTTAAATTCTTGATCAACACAAGATGAAATCAGATCAATAATAGCAATCACTGAATCATCAGAGAATTTACTGCTCCTTGATTTGTTAATCCAATACACGTACATCCCATATTGATCCAAAAGGTTGAAAAGATGGTAGGATCAGAGACACAAATCTGGCGATTCGTAATTGAATCTTAAATAAATAGATTTGTACCTATTGAGGAATGAGGATCAAATATCAGTCGCAGTGGGCGTATTTGCCAGCAGCCAAAACAATGTATATCAAGCAATATGTATTGTTTGAGGCAATACATATCGGTTATCGATGTGAATTGAAAATGAGGTAAAATAAATCCAAAATATTAAAAAATGTAATAATTTTTTTCCCGTTAATAACTAACATAGAAGGGCATATCAGACCCCTTATTGCATGCAGAGCCTGTATCATTGTATGATTATTAAATAACAGGACTGTATCATTGTATGATTATTAAATAACAGGACTGATATCGTTGTAAGTTAGTAACCATGGCTCCACATTGTTGCTTGTTTCCCTCCAACATCTCTTAAACTATCAGCCTAAATCAGGCCCGTATCAGCCTATATCGGGCCCCTATCAGCCCATATCGCCTACCTGATACACCTATTTATTGGCCGATACAGGTCGATACTAATATGAGAGATGATTTTTCTATTTATCAGGGAGGCCATGGCTGATACAGCTGATGTTTTAATCCTTGGTACCTGTACAACGAATCCCATTAACAAGTTTCCGATTAAAGCGTGAATGTAATGATCCAATACATTGCTATATTGAATTGCATGATTCTAACAATTCATCTAGGTAGGAATGGCAATGGATAAATCTATAGTTAGTCCTTTTTAACTATTTTTATGTTTCCATTTTCAAAATGTTATTAGTGCTTTAAGAAAACTTCTTAACGTAAGAATTTGCAAGATTTTTAGGAGATTTTAAAGAGAATTAAAGAATAGACATGCTAATAGAGTGTTCAATAATAGATATGGCCCTTGCGCTACATTCTTTTTTCTTTTCGTTCTTTTCAATTTTTTCTTCTTTAACTTCAAGCCACATCCTAACCATGCAATGTTGGTGATTTGGATTTAAAGAGGAAAAAAGCTTGCAACAGGTTTTTTATGATACTAATGGTGATATCTTAAAAATATTCAACTATTGACACATGTGTCAATGATGATCTACATATTATTGTACCATAGTCTTATTATACTTCTATGAATGAAAAATAGGTAGATTATAAATAACTACTATTTTTAGTTATTTTATTTTTAAAGAATTCATTTATTTGAAAAAAAAAAAAAAAAGATCCTGCAATTCACAATTCATTGATTAAGTTTTGACGACCTTGAACGATTCTGATACAATTGACAACCATCAATTTTGGATGCTAATGTAAGAATTATAAGCTAATTATTTTCTTATCAATAAAAACTTGTGGGGATCTCCACCCACTGCTCATCATATTAGTTGTACAGATTATTGACAACAGGTCCCATATGAATGGGACTCGGGCATCAGGAATCACAAATTCCCAAGTCTGAGTTTCTACTGTACTGAATCATGCACACATTTAGTACAGCTCAGGACCATGATAATTCCTCAACAAACAATCTAAATAAATATACATGATAACATCTGCAGATCTTTATCTAAATAAATATACATGATAACATCTGCAGATCTATCCTCAAACAAAGGTATATCAGCTCAAGAAATTCAAATACCATTTCAGGGACTGCATTACCTGCAAAACAAATTCGCCTTGGTTGAGATCATGAGCCACAAGAACCCCTATAGCTTCCGGATTAAAAATGAAGAATAGCATTCCAGGCCTCTGATGCAGTAGGTATTGTCCAAGATCTCTGCTCAAGAAATGGATGCTAACAAGTTTTTGCAAGTCCCTTTCGCCTTTCATATTTATTCCAACCAGCTTTCTCACTGCACTTCCAGCACCATCTGAACCAACAAGAATGTGGCAATGGATATTTCTAGTTTGCTTTCTTCCTTCTTTAAGAAAGGAAGCCCCCACCATGACACCACAAGCAGTAGGTGTGATAGACACACATTCATGACCCATCAAAATCTTCCTCTCCCCTATGCTACCATTGCAAGGAACTTGAAAGCCATCACATGTATGAACATGGAAATTGAGGTTCTCTAGTTGCTTCAGAAGTAATCTGGTCAGTTTGTACTGTGAAAAGTGTGCAACAGAAACTGGGCTAGCCACTTGTTCCAAATCTGGAAAAACAACTGTAGTTAGTGAATGAGTGAATCTTATGGCCATTTAGCTTCGACAACCATTGCGAATCAGGCTTCAGAAGAGCCTCTAAAACATACATGATGTGCTCAAATAATTTAGTATCACAATTCTTAATAGTCATTGTTTTCCATTCCAATGCAAAGGCAGAGATACTCAAGATCCAGAATTGAAGTATTATGTTGTAACAAAAACATATTCAGCTCCAGAAGTCAGAATTCAATTGGTAAATATTGTAATATTCAGTAGGAGGTAGAAACCTTCCAACATGTGACTAAATATTGGTAAGATTCGAGGCATGGATAAATGCCGCAAGGTTTCGATCTTCCTCAAAAATATGGAAATAAAAGATAATCAGATCAAGGCCCGTTAGTGGGGTAAATTCAAGTTCACCTAGGTGTATAGAGACCTTGTTAAGCTAGACGAAGTGGATGAATTAGTTGAGGACGATTATTTTTTAGATTTCCAATGGTCAGTTTATAATTCCTTTGGTCCATGAAAAATGGAGCAGACTGATTGAGAGATTTCACAAGAACGTCACTTAGTCTTTGTACTGCTCGTGAGGGCAATAAGGTGGCTGATTAGTTGGCTAAGATGGAGCAACTACCAAGTCCACCACTCTGCCAAAAGATGGAGCCATTCTGCCATTTTGTATAGTGTGATGTTCTCTCCATGGTTTTCTATTCTTTTTCATAATATTATCAATTCACCATTACAGTACACGCACACATACACGTACACGTACACGTACAAGCATGCACATGGGATTATCAAACGCGCACGCAAACACACAAACTGATGCAAATGCAATCCAACATCAGGCCCAACTAATCCAGGCCCATGACTGAACCCAGATTTATCCAGCACGTGTGTCAGGGTTTGTATATCATTCTCAAGACTTGGAAACAGGTCCAGACCTGGTCCAACAGTCAACAAAGTGCTGCCAATCAGCAAGTTTCCCCATCTTCTCTTTCCTTATATAATTCATCATTAGAATTCTTATGGTCATAGGACTTTCTACGTTTTAGGGATATTAGTATGGAAACATTCCTTTTTAGTAGAGATTTCGGATTCAATTTAACAAAGAAACTACATATCATATATTTAAGGAGAACGGCGTTCAATCTGAACTTGTAATTTTTTTCAATAGCTTCAATAAGATCTCTTTAAATTTTCTTGATTAAAAAATTATTGTTTTGATGTCTGGTTGTTGTCTGTTCTCTTCTTCGGAATTTTCCAAGCCCTGCATAGCCGATGGATCCACTGGAGAAGGTTTTGTACATGCAGCCCTTTTCTTCAAAGAAATTCACATTGTTGAAATTTCTGTACAGTTACTGAGTTTCTGTAGAGTGGAAAGACCCAGTTAATTTATGCTACAGCCGAAAACAATCCAGTTCTTTCGAGTTGTGGCCCTTTTGACTGATTAGAATTGTGCCAATTTGGTATCAGACAAGTCAATGGCCAAAGCATTTCCATTCAATTTCCGTAATAGCTTCCAGTGATCTTCTTCCTCCTACTTTCTTTTTTGTTCTTTTTCAAAAATCTCAAAGCCCCAATTACAGTCAAAATTCAATTGAAATTTCTATAGAATTTTGACACTGTTAAAATTTTTCAAAAGTCAGCCCTATCAAATTCTCAATATTTATCCAAATTTCTGCATTCCTAATTTTTCTTAAATCTGATCCTGAAATCCAACTCCTGTAAGTCTCCAATAAGTTCCTTAAACAATCTCTCTCAGCCATGACATCAACATACCTTGACTCTGATTGAAGGGTGGCAAGTACGCGTATCACTATCCCTCTAAAAGCAGCAAGACATGCAGGGAACAACTTCAAGAATTAGGCGTGCATTGACCTAAGTGTGAAACAGTTTTCTCAGAATGTCCAGATTGAACAGACAATAGTAACCATTCTATGCAAAATACGGATACGCTTACTTAAAATGTGACAAGACTGACACATGCCATTGACAGTTTGTGTGCACGGGTTGATAATGTGGACCATAGATTGAACAGACTCACATAATGGTTTGTCAACCTGGAGTGTAACCGAACGCTTGGGACCAAAGTTGGTGGTAAAAGAAGATTGGAAAGGGTTCAGACTCACCCAATCCTCGAATACAAGAACGAGTGGCTCAAGATGATGTCATGAAGCAACGTCTTAAAACTCAGCCAAGTCCGAACAACTCGGCTTCGCCAACTCATGCGATTGAACACTTGTATGCAAGGGTTGATAGTGACCATAGATTGAACAGACTCAAATAATGGTTTGTCAACCTGGAGTGTAAACAAACACTTGGGACCGAAGTTAGTAATAGACAGAAGACTGGAAAGGATTCAGACTCACCCAATCCTTGAATCCAAGAACGAGTGGCTCAAGATGATGTCACAAAGCAATATCTTGAAACTCAGCCAAGTCGACTCAAACTCGGCCATCACCAAGTCGGGTTAGTCAGACTCGGGCGGTCTCACCTTAATAATAATAATAATAATAATATAATAATTATTATTATTATTATTATCAAAACAAAAACATAAACCCTAACACTCAATCAACATAATAACCTCATATTCGCTCAGATCTGAAACCCTAGTATCAATTACGCCTTTTAAAAATTAAAAAAGAAAAACATAGAGAAAATTGATAAATCCCATTAAAAAATCTGAGATTTGCTCAAAATCGAAACACTAGTTTCAGTTTTTGTCATTCAAAAATTTTAAAAGGCAAATTTTCAAACAGGTATAAACTTTTGCCTCATTTAAAATATATATATATATATATATATGAAGATTTGAATATTTCAAAAATGTAAAAAAGTTTTCCACAATTCTTTCAATCAAGTCCTCTCCATAAAAAAAATTTGAGAAATGACAAAAATACCCTTATGTCATTTTCCAAATTTTCCCTTTAATAAATCAATTAAGAGAAGAGATCGAGTCCAACCCAAATGACCTAGTGGGGCCCACTTCAACTACCTTTATGCATTGATGATTGAAAAGGGCATTTCCAAATGTCTTACCATCATGTATCTACAGTGTGGATGATCTGAAAGGGAAATAGGAATGGATCATTGACATGACGCGTCTAACATTTGATCTAGGAGGGAATGATGCTAATGCAAGCCAACATTACGGATAACCAATCCAGGCCCATATCCATGCCCAGATTTATCCAACAAGTGTGTCATGGCTTGGGGCCTCATTCTCAAATCTCAATGCCTAGATATAAGTCCAGACCTCATCCAACAGTCAACAAAGGGGTGCCAATCAGCAAGTTTCCTCGTCTTTTCTCTCCTTTTTATTTAATACATCATTAGAATTCTGAGGGTCTTAGGACTTTCTATTTTCTATGGATTTTAGTATGAAAATATTCTTTTCCAGTAGAGATTTAGGACTTGATTTGATAAAGAAACGACACATAATATATTCAAGGAGAAGGGACATTCGACCCAAACTTGTAATTTTTTTCAATAGATTCAATGAGATCTCTGAGTTTTCTTAAGTTATATATTATTGTTGTGCCCCAACATAGTTGGGACAATGCTTTGATGATGATGATGATATATTATCACTGTAATTTGCTGGTTTCAATTGGTTCTCTTCTGTGGAATTTTTCAATCCCTACAAAACTGCCAGATCCAGTGAAGAAGGCTTTGTACTTGCAGCCCTTTTCTGCAAAGAAATTTGAGTTGCTGAGATTTTTGGAGAGTTTTTGAATTTCTGTAGAGTGGAGAACGACACAATTATGTTATGCCAGAACCAACAACGGTCCATTTCTTTGGAGGTCTTTGGAGTTCCAGTCCTTCTGAGTGATTAAGATTGCATCACAAGCACACACAAATCAAATTATCTGGCACACATAACACTTAACCAGATTATCACACCTGCACACACATCGGATTATCAGACAGATGTGCACGCAAGCAAGCACACATGCATCCACACATTTTTTTTTTTAAATGGCTACATGCATCCACACATGCACACGCATCAGGTTATCAAACACACACATGCACACACATCAAGTTATCAGGTCAGGTGCACACACATGTATCAGATTATTAGACTGTGACAAAGGTTTAAATTTTGAATTATTCAAGAGAAGTCAACACTTAATCTTAAATTCTAAATATTGTCATATTGGAAATGTACCAAAACTAGAATTCATACCTTGAGGTTGCATATGATCTACTGACCCAAAAATATAACCTGAGAGAGAGCTGCAGTATATAAACTTCCTCCACAAATCCACTGGTGGCTGCAACTTACAGATCTCCTCTACCAGACCACCCATTTTGCGAAACACCTGCACAAATAGTATTAAATCAAATATTATAAAAATTCTTGCAAAAAATTTTTTTTTTGAAAGGAAAAGATTCTAGCAAAATTTCCTGCCTAACAGTCCATTGATACATTGAGGAATAATTCAAAAGGTGGAGTAAGTACTCCATCAGTATAACATGAGTCAGCAAATTACTGTTCGACCTATGACGGTTGACAAAACTGTTGCTGAACAACTTCTAAACATAGAAAGATAGGTGGAAGAACAGGAAGATGTGTCATCAAGCCTTCTTTGATGCTTAAACAAAGTACGGATATTATCAGAGGTAAAGAACAACCTCCACTGTTCGGTTGTTAATGAAGTGTGCTTGTGGATGTTGAGAGAAAACCATACTTTTCTCCAAAACAGAACACTTGATCCCTACAAAATAGCAACCTAAATTTAAAATCTCAAACATTACCTTCAGTGTGATTGGATGCATAAGCAAACTAAATGGCAACAGAGAAAATGAATAATGGGGTTGCACCATTTTTTATTAACTTATTTTTTCATAATGATGAAAAATCGCATAATTGCCAATCCAAGAACTTCAACCTGGATCAAGAATTAGCGTAATTCAATGTGAAGACTTTCCCACATGAATCTAGTGGAGATAGCCTCAATATGCGCTTTTCCAATTTGTTGAATTGAATTGTTATAATTTTAGTTAGAATACAAACATATCCTTAATTTTAAAATGAAAGTAAAACGATAAAAACATATAAATAAATAAAGTTCATGAACACAAGAAAGCATTATTAACTTGTTTAGTACAGACAAGTGAAACTATTTCGCAGTCAATCAACCAAATTTGCACAATAGTGAAATTACAAGTTCAACAAATTATAATATATTAAAGCTAAGGGTTTTGGCTTTAATTTTGACCCTACTTCATAATTTTGACCGACGGTTATATCCCCTTTATCTTGAATCATTGCAGTTCTAACTTCTATCCCACTTTTTATGCAACTTTCATTTCCCATCAGCTATCCCTTACAAATTCCTTTTTTTTTTTTTTTTTTTTGAAATGGTAACTTGAATTAGTCAAAAGCTTTACAGTATAAAAGGGCTATACTGAGAAGCGGCTGGGGAGGACCCCAGAAAAACAACCACCACCCAAAAAAGAGGACCCATACAAAAAAGGCAAAAGACCTCAGACAAAGGAAAAAAAGTCAGATCAAGGCAAAATGACTTCCCTCCAATTGAAACATAGAGCATCAAGGGATAAGTCGCGAAAGTCTGGGAGAATAGAGACCCAAGAGGCTACAATGAATTTCATTTTGATGATTAGGTCTTCTTGGGAGGAAGAGGTTCCTTCAAAACGTCTGTTATTTCTCTCTTTCCAAATCGTCCAAATGAAGGCAAGAAAAGACAGGCACCACATGATCTTCCCTTTGGAGGAGGTAATCGGACAAGACCACTGATGGAACATCTCAGGGAAGGATTGAGGAATAACCCAGCTGCAGTTAAACTCCTTAAGGATTGCTAACCAGAGAGCTTTTGTCTGCTTGCAATGAAGTAATAAGTGATCAACCGATTCCTCATCAGCTAAGCAAAGGGGGCAAGCATTGACAATAAGCATTTTCCGGCGGTGGAGATTATCCATAGTCAGAATTTTATTATAGAGAGCTAGGCAAAAGCGAGGACTCTAGGAGGCGCCTTAATTTTCTAGAGGGATGGCCAACCTCGTTGAGAAGTCAGGGGCCCAACATGGAGGGTGGAGAAGAAGGAGGAAACAGAGAAATATCCGTTGCTAGAAGGGGCCCAACATCTGATGTCTTGCACTTCACCGTTGATGTCCAATCCACTTAGAACCTCAAAAAGATTGAAGAGATTTGCTTCCTCTGCCTCAATAAGATTTCTTCTAAAAATGGGGCCCCACAGTTGCTAGTTGCCATTCATGTCAAGATAATCTCTGACCCTGGCTTTGCGGTTTCTAGCACATCTATATAGATCGGGGAATTGAATCGCTAAGGGGTTGTTGCCGACCCAAATGTCATGCTAAAAAGATATGTTCTCTCCATTACCAACTCGGTAGTGGATGAATTGAGCAAAAGAGGCTTGGGAAGAGCAAATCCCTTTCTAAAAATTAGAGCACCTTTGGGGAGGAGGATAGATGTCCCAACCGTTTCTCCTAACTTTGTATTTGGCTAGAAGGATATTTCTCCACAAACCTTCAGATTCGTCCCCCAGCCTCCAAAGCCGACCAGTAATGCTTGATTCATGTTCCTTAAGGGTCTTATACCTAGACCGCCTGACTTTTTAGGGCGACAGACTGAATTCCAATTCACCAAGTGGATCTTTTTTGACTCCTCACTTCCTTGCCATAGGAAGTCGCGTTGTAGCTTCTCAATGCGGTTGATGATAACAACTGGGCATTTGAGAATAGACATGTAATAAATTGGAAGGTTGGCAAGAGCAGATTGGATCAACGTGATTCTACCTCCTAGGGATAAGTATCTTGCTTTCCAAGAAGATAGTTTTTTCTCAATTCTCTCAAGAATTGGGTTCCAGATGGATCTTGGCACCCTACTTAGACAAAGAGGAAGCCCAAGGTACGTGGATGGGAAATGGTCGGCTCTGCATCCCAAGATAGTTGCAAATTGACGAAGAGAGTCTTCTTCAATAGAGTTTCCTAGGATGGCGCTCTTGGAGAAATTAATCTTGAGACCCGAAACAGCTTCGAAGCATTTGAGAATGGCAACCAAGTTTTGAATTTGATCTACTTTAGCATCGCAAAAAAGAAGAGTGTCATCCGCATAAAGGAGATGGGAGACGGATGGAGCATTCTGAGCGGGCTTGAAACCGCAAATCAAGTTGCAATCTTCTGCTTTAGAAAGCATCCTACTGAGAGCCTCTCCAATAATGACAGAAAGGAACGGAGATAAAGGGTCTCCTTGACGCAGGCCCCTCTCTGCTGGGAAGAATCCTTTCGGGGAGCCATTAACAAGGATTAAGTGGGTAGCAGATGAGATGCATTTACTCCCTGATACTACACATTAACATGTAACTACTCATGTCTCATCTCTCTCTTTTCCCATTTCCATTTCTTATGAAACAACTTCAATTCTCCATATTCTCATTTGCCTTTCTAACCTAAACTACTCTTATTTCCTTTCTATTCCACGCAGAAAGAGGTACTTTCATAATCTTTTCTTTTTTATTTTTCTTTTAAAAAATAAAATTTAATTGTTTTTTCAATTTTTAAATTTATGGTTTTTCAATTTGAAATGCTATTGATATACCCGTGCTAAGCACCAGTTATTGTGCTAGTGACAACATTACCCAAGAAGAAATTACAAAAACATTCATATCCTAAAACAATTTTTATTTAATGGTAAAATTCATACCTTTTTAATTTACAATATAATCATCACAGCCTTGCCACATCAGTCTAGGGGTGAAGCCAGCTTCAAGAGCTGTCTTATTAAACAAGAAATGATCAAAATGCATATCTTTCCAATAGTGCCCAAAATGAGAAGCAACGATGAGTAGTAAGTGCACTTTGGGAATGTTCAGACTTGAGTAGGAGCTAAGTTATTAGAAGGAGTTGGATCCAATTTTGGAAAGATGTCTGCTCAACAAAAAAAAAAAATTGGAAAGATGTGTGGGTTGAAGAAACTCTAACTTCAAATTGACAAAGGCTGTATTCTATTCAGTATCAAGTTTGTAGATGAGCAGTGATAGAAGAATGCATCATTGAGTTGGAAGAAACAAAGTGTGGAATGTTACATTTGTAGAGAACCTAATGAATTACGAAATTGAAGTTCTAGAATGAACAATAAATCTTCTATAATTGGTGGTTTTCCCTATTGGTAGTATGGCACTAGAGCTGAGGACTTTGGATGACATCATCCCATAGGACCTTCCAAGCTAATGGTCTCGCATCCAGATTGAGAGTTCCCCAAGTTCAGCAGTATGGGACTCTTTAGCATCCTGCACTCCTGTAAGGCAAAAGCATTTTGCTGGACAGGCATTGCTAACAAAACTCTCATCCTATATCATTTTTATTTTAAAAAAATAAAATAAAAATGAATTACCTAATAATTACTTTGTGTTTATCAAATGAAGAATCTGTTGAGTGTAGACCACCTTATCCTTTATATGTTTGCACACTTAAATTGGAATATCATTAAGTTCTATCCTTTCCCCTCCCCTTCTTAAATTCTTAAAAGATTGTCCGTCCAGCAGCTTATTTCCCAGAAGGGAACATGTGATCACAAAAAATGGTACCCCTACCAATAGCATCGGGGACATGCAACGAAGAAATAAGACAACAGTTTAAGGAAAACACTCATCTATAAAACCAGTGGTGAATACGATAAAAGGGATGGTTCATGGTATCCTACAATGGAGCTTGAAAGGAAGGAATCTTTCAAAATCCCATCTATGGATCTTCAGCAGGAACATAAGAAGTGGTAAGAAAAGTAGGAGATGGCTTCCAGCTCCACACAAATGGAGAAAGCTTAGCATGAATGGGTTTTTGAACCATTTAGTACTGGGTGATTCAAGTAAAGCTGAATTCTTGGCTATTAGAGGAAAGCTGATACATGGGTCATTTAGGGTGAGATCTTTCATCAGAAGTGGGCCGCCCTGTTCTCCGGCGGACATCACACAGCAGATCAAATCGGTATGGGATCCCATAAGGATTTTTGTTGTCACCACGCCCGTGGGCTTGTTCTTATTTCACATACTGAATTGGAGTACAGAAAATCCATTAACAGATAACCCCATCTGCCTAATTCCACAATTCACTACTCCCAATTTTACATTTCTAGTTTTCTACTCATCATTCAGAAAACCTCAATATCACCTCGAAGCAGATGTAACTAAGCTAGTAACGAAAAGAAAAAAAAAAGAAAAGAAACGAGTAGAATCTATAAAACGATGCGCCAAATCCATATTATAAGAACCGCATTGGAACACCAAAATCTTCCAAAATTAGAGGACCCCAGATGGGGAAATCTAAGAAAGTACCTAATTTGGTGAGAAGTATGGAGAGGACAAGCCCAACAGGACCTGCACCCACGATCAAGACGGGAAGGATTTCGTCATCTGCTACCATGTTTTGAGCATCTGAGAAGCTTCTCCTTGATCTAATCTCAAATGGGTATGTATTGGTTTTGATTGGAAAGACCCCATTCCATCTCCTGATTGATCTGAAAACCCCCATGAACAGAGAAATAGCTCAGAGAACGGCGTGGGAAGGTATTCCAACGGGACTGCTACGAGGCTTTCTTTTCAAATCAAGAGCACAGATGGAGGAAGAACAAGTGACGGCAAAATGACTGACAACGTGGGGGCCACTGATCCAGTGATATCAACCATTGACTATTTTTTTTGTCAACTTACATGAGAGGAATGGTAAATTATCCTAATCCTACACTAACACTTGCCTAATGTAGGGCCATGGTCATCTTTAGGGTGCTCCATTCCTTTGCTATGGTCTGCTTCCACTATAGTGCTCCACTGTAGGGATCGCAATGAGTCGAGTTTAAATGGACACCCGCCGTCCCGACCTGATCCTATTAAGGATAGTTTTGGTAGCGTGTTGGAAGGGTTCAGGTCAGGTATGGTTTTTCATGCATTAGCACGAATTGGGTTTAGGGCAGGTTTGGGTTTTTCGGTGCACCAACGTGACCCAACCCATCTATCTTTACTTCATATATTGGTCGGTGCATTTCTTTTCATCTGAGAGCTTAGGAGTGTGGTGGCAATGAAGGTGGAGATATTTACAGAAGTAAGGATGTAAATGGGTCCCCGATTCTCCGATTACCCGAAGGTTTCGACCCTTTAAAACTGGGTTTGGGTCCTTATTTAGGCTTTGATAAGTAAATGGGTCCGGGTCTGGTTCCACCTTAATTCGGACCCGTTGACTTGAGACCCAACATATTACCTCAATTTTCAAAAATCTCTCCTAAAAATTATATTTTTTTAATATCATTCTCTACCTAAACCAGGACCCGGATCCAGACCCGTCTCATAAGTTCTGGTTCCGGTTCCGGAGTTAAGAAACCGGTTCCACATTCTCCTTAATGGTTTCGATTCTAGGTCCATCATGGACTCGGACCGGAACCGATCCGTTTACAACCATGGACTCAAAATTGGAACCGACTCGTTTACAACCCTATCCAAAGGTCGTGTTTTCAAATGCTGGTTGTAGGGATCCATTATTGATCCCTCTACCACTATCTATTGGGCCTAAAAGGATAGTATTGGTTGGTTGTGATATTGTTGGATTTTAGTCCCATCACATCCAGCCTCTGGATCACTAAAATGATTGCCTAAGGGGCCCCACATTATAATATATGGAACTAAGAAAACAAGGAATTGTATGTTTGCCTGGACCTAGTAACAACAAAGGTATGTTTATGGTCCGGGTTGGGCGGGCCAAAGCTATCTTATCCTGGGCCAGTTACTCGTCCAGATTAATATTCATGCTGTAGACAGGTTCACAGGCCCAATGTGCTCGGCTGTCACGCCCCACAATTGCGACCCCTTGATGAAGGCGATTAGAAGGAGCTACATATGAACTGTGTTTGCACCGTGAGGAATACACGAGTCCTACACTGGAAATGAGTTATCTAGATCCCTACGCTTATAAGTTACACTCCGTCTTAATTCAACGTGAGGCCTTTTAAAACTAGAAGAACTTCATTGTTATTAAGCGTGCCCCAAATCTTCACGTTTGAGCGGACAATATATTTCCATGGACTTACATATGAAGGCATGTTTGATTACATTAGCAAATTAGCCTCCTTTCTTTCAAACCAAAAAAAAAAAAAAAAAAAAAAGCCCTCCTCGGAAGGAAAAGAATTTTCATGGGCTCATAAAAAATAGTTAGATTTTATCTTTTTTCTTTGCAAAAAGGTGTTAAGCAGTAAAGGCTCTAAAAGGTACATGCACCCCCGGACCCCACAAGCTCAATTTTTCTGCAAATAAATGGGCCTTTAAGGACATGTTTTTGCACTATTTGCATAAATAAAAGTTCATGAAATTTCAATTTTAGCGAAACATCTTGCCTCTCCTTCTCTCACCATAGGAAACACGTTTCCTTTGATTTATAGAAAAGCAAACTCTTTCTTATGCTTTCTCAAGATCCCCACCCTTACTCTGATAGTTGTGGTCTATGAGAGTGAGTGGAGTAAGAAAAATTGTTGATTGGTTATCGTAACTTTGACACTTACTTTTTAATAACAAAAATATCCCAAGGATTTTTGTTTAAACACACCGAAAATAGCTTTTACGGTGCCTCAATATATTTCAAGTCCAAAAAAATTTATTTTCACAAGTTTTTTTATATTTAATTTTTTTTAAATAAATGATGAGCAAAGTGATTCCTGCATAACCTATTTGGAGATGCTTTAATAACTACTAATAGTGATAACAACTACTATCTACTTCTCTATTATTCTGATTTCTTTTATCTAAATTCTAGCTTTCAGAATATAATTATTTCTTTTTTTTAATTTTCATATTCGAGTATAAATGTAAATCTACTTGCTGCTAATACTTTCATTGGTTAAAGATGACAGTAAGAATATTCATAAATCTGCAACTTGGAAATCACAGGAAAAAAAAAACCCAAAAAACATAACAAAATCATAGAACAAAAAACCAAAAATGATAACTAGGTCTAAGCATTTTTGTTAAAAGACAAATAGACCCAAACACAATAACCCAAAATCAAAACTCAAAGATAAGAGAGAACCGCTAGTTAATGCACTATTTCAAGTAGATTGTATGAAACCCCAAGTGGTGACAGCAAAAAGCAATTGGAATGGAATGCATCAGGCTTTAAAGCCTATCTTCTTTTTCAAACAGTAAAAAGAAGAAACCATGGAACTCCACTATTTTTACCTTTTTTCTGGTACCCCAGCCAAGGAGGTTGGGTTTGAGAGCCAGGGTTGCCCCCCACACTTCCCCCAAAAATGTGGGCAAAGTGGCATAACCAATCCCTGGAACTAATTAGGCAACTCCAAGGGTGACTCAATTCACCACCTACAGAGTCCAGGTCTCACTGGAGCTTGGCCCATTTTTTAAAACAGTTAATATTGGGCTATGATAAGATTTTCTGGGCCTAGACCCCATCCATGGTGGAGCCCATCATATCAATAAAATAAATTGTAAAAGGGTGATTTTATATGCACCCTCTCCTTATACTGAGCACACCACTCAATCACTGTTCATTAAGCGGAATGGGCAAAAATCACTGTTCATAAAGAGGGGTGGGCGTGCTCCGTACATTATGGGGGGTGCATATAGAATTTCCCATTGTAAAATCGTGGGCACCACATTTATGTATTGACGTGGAGATGGAACTTCTATTATTTACCAAGTGAGAGATGTGCATGTCAATTATCACATAATATGCCTCTGCATCAGAAAAGTGTCTGATGGGCGGGGATGAACAGTTGAATAAATTCTATCACTGATGACTGAAAAGAAATTAAATCACAAATGTTCAACTTGATACATATCCATCATTTACCACATGGGTTATGTGCATGGCAACCATGGCACATCATGCACGTACAACATGCAATTGTTAGATAAGTGGCCACCTGATGAATAGTTGGAAAAAGTCTAAAACAGGTGGAAGAGGCGAAATTAAATCACAAATCTTCAACTAAATACATGTCCATTTGAGATTTCAGAATCCAAGAAAAAGAGGAAATAGAGAAGTTAGCTGGAAAGAGAACTGAGTTGAACAACAACTAGCCCAGAAGAAACTTTTTTGGCTTCAAGCAGCTGTTCATATATCCATTTCTTCTGCTCCTACTCGACCATCACTACTCACTAGTTCAGAATGCTGCAAGAGAAAGGTGAAAATGAAAGGAAAATATATGCATGGAGAGATAAACGTTGTCATTGTCATTCATGAAACCATTTCATAATCCATACCTTATCGAATCTTTTTGCGATCAATTTCAATACTTGGAATGTGGGATATGTCGCGCCAGACCTCTCCCTTCTCTCTCTCAAGCCGGTTTGTTACAAGTGGACACTTGGTGATCCTTAACTCTTCAACTGTGGCCTGCAGCGTTGGTAAAGACCGCAACTCGGGGCAGTCAGAGATGTTGAGGCTACGAAGTGATTTGAGTTGTTCAGGTCCGTGAAATAGAGACTGCAATTCAGTACATCTAGAGACACAGACACTTTGTAGCATTTCGAGTTGCATTAACCCATCAGACAGAGACCTCAATCCATCACAGCTATCAATGCAGAGACCCCGCAGAGCCTTGAATTGTCCACATCCATTGAATAAAGATGTGAATCCATTGCAGGAGCTGATCATTATAGTGTGGAGCTTTTTGAGTTGCCCCAGTCCATCAGGCAAAGAAGTCAATTGAGAGCAGCTTTTGATGTCTAGAGTCTGAAGAGCATTGAGATGCCCCAACCCATCAGGTAGAGATTTCAATTCAAGACAGTGGTAGATTTTAAGAGTGTGGAATGATTCAAGTAGCTTCCATCCCTCAGAAGAAAGCACTTCAAGAAATGTTTCCCTGATCTCTAGAGTCTTGAGAGCAGGGAAGCATGGTAATGACAGGGGGCATACCCTCTGTCTTACATTGTCTGAGAGACTCAAATTTTCAAGGAGTGGGAGTGGATTGGATGGAGTCCAAGTAAGTTCATTACAGTCCCGAATGACTACTTTTCTTAATGTATTAGGGAGGCAGGTGGGCAATGCCTTCAGCTCGTGGCAATTGAAAATTTCCAACTCTTTAAGAGACGGCATTACCTCTCCATACTCTGTCCACTTCCATTCCTGCCAAGTCGACATTGAGTAGAAATAGAGCTCTTCCAACTTTGGGAATGCACTTCCTCTCACTGTATCATCACCATTCCCGTAAAATTCAACCCCCACTTCTTTTACTTCGTGAGCTCCATTTATTTTTAGGTATTTAAGCGAATGCAATTTCCCAAGACCTGGTAGTAGTCTACACTTTCTGCAGTCCTTCAGTGTGACTCTAACTAGACTAGAAAACTTTGAATCCTCCAACCAAGCGGGGAACATTGAACCCACGTAGTTTATGATCTGCAACTGTTTTAGCTTGGAATGAGGTGGCTCCAGGCCTTCGAACACACTCTGCATCCTTGCCATCTCCTCAGCTAGTAACATTCCCCACTCTTGGTCTGTCTTGTCCACACAATGCAAAGATAGACTATGAAGGTTAGACTTCTCATTCAGCACTGCTTTTCTAGACTCCTCATCAATTGCCCTCTCCAAATTTTGTATTTCTAAACTTCCGCTAAGAAGTTTGAGAGTTTTTAACTCTCCAAGATTACATCTTTTGGTCCCATCCCCCACGGGGAACTTGCTTAATGTTTTAAGGGAAGTTAGACTCCCTAGTCCATGTGGTAAAAACACGAGACCTGGAGTCGATTCAACTTCAAGATGCCGCAGGTTAAGCAGTTTCCTCATACCATTCGGTAGTGTACAAAGTCTTCGGCAGCCATTAAGTTTCAAAGTTTGCAGATTACAGAGATCAGTTACAAATTCAGGCAAATCCGTGATATGTGACTTACACAAACTGAGATACCTTAAATGTTTTAGTTTCCGTATTGAACTTGGCAAATTGTTAATGCTAGTTCCACTTAGATCTAGAGCTCTAAGAAATCTCAGTTGATCGAATAAACTATCACTGATTTCCTTAATTCCCGACGCTCCAAGCAATAGGAGGGTACGCAATCTTTTGCCCTTGCTCAGTGAAGGTGGAATGAATGACACATCATGCTTCATAAGTAATGATAGATGATGACAACCAGCAAAACGTATTTCTGAACTTCCATTTTCCATTTCTGAATGTCCAATTTCCATGTTACAGTAGTCACCAGTTGTGACAAATTTTGCAAGATCGTGAACAAGATCGTGCATCTTACATTGAACTATGATCCTGTCATCATCTTCCGTTGCATCTTGAAAGAATGAGTATTTCAGCAAATCATCAAAATACCTTTCGCCAGTTTCTTCGATGTCTTCTTTCTCAGACATGTCTTCAACACCTTCTTCCCCAGATTTAATGATACCAAGAGACATCCATAACTTGACTATTTCACTCTTCTTCATCTCATGACCTTTCGGAAATATTGAGCAAAAAGAAAAACATAATTTCAAATGGAGAGGCAATCTATAATAGCTCAATAAGAAATTGGGTAAAATGCCACTTAAATTCCATTTCCATATGTTGATTTTTGAAAAGCGTTCCCAGTTCGACTTTTTCTTGTTAAAACGCAAACTATTTCCTATGGCTGATACAACAAGAGGTATGCCTTTGCACCTCTCTACAATTTTCTCACCTAACTCTGTCAGCTTACAACGATCATCCTCTTCCCATCCTTTGAATGCTTTGGATGCAAACAGTTTCCAACAGTCCTCATTAGATAAAATGTCCAAATCATGAGTGTAAGTAGTCCCCATTACTTCCGCAACTTTACGATTACGAGTGGTAACCATAATCTTGCTTCCTTGGACAGCACTTGCAAGTGGAACCCTTAGTTTATCCCATAGTTCAACATCATCATTCCAAACATCATCCAACACAAGTAAAAATGGCATTTCACCAACAACTCTCTTAAGAGTCTGCTGCAAAGTGTTCAAGTCCGTGTCTGCGTTCGTGGATGTAGACTGCTGCAAAGTGTTCAAGTCCGTGTCCGCATTCGTGGATGTAGACTTACTCATGCTTTCAATGATTTTTCTTGCAATCTTATTCACATCAAAAGGATCAGACACCCAGACCCAAATTATCCTCTTTTCAAAATATGCAATCACTTTCTCATCGTCACAAACTAGTTGAGCAAGAGTTGTCTTGCCCAATCCAGGCATTCCAACTATCGAAACAATGGAAAGTGACTCCTGCTCTTGACTAACCAACTCATTAATTATACTCCTTTTAGCACAATCTCTGTCGAAAATCTCCGATTTAATAATTAATGAACCGGTTTCTCGTGATTTCATCTTAGGCGAAAGCTCAACTTCCTTTGTTTTAACTTTAACACCAATAGCAGCTTGTTCCAATGAAATTTCACTTAGTCTTTCTCTTATTTCCCTTATTCTATGTCCAATGTTCACTTGCTTGAAAAATAGACAAGGAAAGAGTAAGCAAGGGCTTACCTTCCTCAAGCTACGAATATCATCTTTATATCTCTGTGATCTGAAAGCATCTATTCTCCATGCATCTAGTATGTCCTCAACATCATATACCACTTCTTTGAGTTTTTCCAGCCGACCTGGGATAGTCTGATCTGTCAGTTGCTGCCTCTCAGCTTTTACCAGCGCTGCTTGAATGTCTTTGTATGTACTGGAAAGTTTATCCACCTCTTTCTTGACTCCATTCAGTAAGTGAAACTCATCTTTGGCCATGTCATACAACTCTTTCACAATAAATGACACAAGTGCATCTGCCATGCTATCTTTCTTAGAGCGCACAAAGAGAGATCTTTGCATACAGAGGCTAGAGCTACCTCACTTGGTCCTGTGTTATATAGGCAATGGAACATCTATTAGCTGGAGAAGCTGGAATCTTTCTTGGCCTGCTATAAAAGAACTAAGTAGTAGAAAAACATCATGTGCTCTGTAGTATGTACCATCAATTGACCAAATAAATTTTACTAGAATAGAGAAAATGTGGGTCCTTACTTCTTTCTAGTGTTAAAAGGATTCCCAAACATCCACTTAGGGGGAATCCTTGCTGAGAGATATTCATGTGCATCTATCCCTCACCATATTACGATAAGGGAAACATGGTGGAGCCGAATTTATGATCCATCTGAGTCTTCAACACACATGGTATCCCTTGAATTACACTAGATCCATCGAGTTTACATTGACCTGAACGGACAGGACCATTGGATTGAGAGTCAAATTTTTTTCTTTAATATAGAGTTGTTAAATTCGTGGGCCACGAATGAAGGAGTTAGATGCATGTGATTGACCCCAAACTTGATATATGGGCCCATCCAAGTTGTCTATTTCTATCTCCCCCCAAGTCCAGTGATCAGTAGGGCCCTAGGTGGGCCCCATCAAGGTTTTTCCTCACTATATGATGAGAGATGGATGCACGTGAATATCCCTATATATATAAATATATAAAGAGAGTTTTTTTACCAAAAAAAAAAAAAAAAAACTATATTTTCAGAAAACCTCAAAAAGGCCCATTTATTTTGACTTTTTACTAAAACCCCCTTGATGAGGGTGAAACTATAAAAAAACAATAAAATGTCCAAAATTTTTTGTTTTTGATGGATTTTTTTTTTTTTTTTTTTGAGTTATGGTACTTATAATGAGTGGTTCCTCGATTGGAAAGTAAAGCTGGATTTAGCAATCTTTGCCACTCAAGAATCGATGAAGAAGATGAGGACTACCCTTACGATCCCACTACAAGCGCCCCATCTCTCTTCTCTCCCTCTCTATATGTGTCGATGTTTGTTTATGCCTCGGAGATGAGATTGTAGAGAAACAAATGTGTGAGAAGAAGAAGAAAGAATATGGGAAAGGAAATGTGTTTGTGAAGGGGATTTTGGTTTTCATGGTTGGGAGCATACAACAAGAGTTCAATAACTGAGTTGGTTTTTAAATGGGCAACAACCTCGGCAATTTGAAAGGACCCCATTGGAAGGCAACCGTCGGATCAATGTTCACAATGCCAACATAGACTGAATAGTCTAAATGGAATGGAGAAAGAAATGAGTTCTAACAGTACTCTCGACATGCAAAGAGAACCAAAGGTCTCCAATACCAATCAGATGATTACATCAGGGTGGATCATCGATTGGATTAGAGGCTTACTTGACATTCTGAAAATTAGCAATATTTATTTTTATGACGGAATGATGGTTGGTATGCTACCAGTTTCTGCAATGCTTCAGAAATAAGAACCCTACAGCCAGTCAACAAAACTGTGAGGGCCCCTTTGCCCTCCATCTTTTTTAAAAAAAAGTCAAAAAACAACTACCTTTATTCACTAAAAGACAAAAAAAAACTCCTTTCCCAATACAGAAGTCAAAAATATTTCATCTCAAACAACTAAAAACAAAATACCATCATAACTCACTTATATTTTATTTCCTCTTTTTGTTTCACTTCACTCCACTTTATAAGGGTGGAAGCCTCTCTCACCTTAACACAGTGAGAGTTACTTTTATAGGAGCATTTCCCATATATATATATATATGGGAGGTGTATATATAGGGGCTAGCTCTTCTAAGCTCAAGCTTAGAATAAGGTAAGCTCAAGTGTATGGTGGGGCCCACTTGGGGACCCTCATGGGAATGGAGATGAGGAGAATTTCAAGGACTCCCTAAGATCCTCCTCTCTGCAAAAATTTAGCCACAACCGTGATTTCTATCATCTCCATATGGGCCCAAAAGTTTAATGGTCAATAGTCCATTCGGATAGATACATAGTCAATCCAACGGTCCCATAAATTCGGATCTAACCAAAAGTTGGTTGACATGTGCAATTTAGGGGGGTCATGTGTTTGGTCCATTTAGATAGACCAAAGGTGAGCACCACAAGCATGAGCTTACGAAATTTTATCCTAAGCTTGAGCTTAGGAGAGCCTTGCTCGTATGTGTATATATATATATATATATATATATATGGGAGGTGCTCCTATGAGAACATCTCTCACCTTACTGTAAGAGATGAGGGTGGAGGCCCTCACCTCCATATCCAATATCAACAACTTAAATGTGAAGGCCCCCACCCTTATCTCTCACCTTACTGTGAGAGATAAGGTGGGGGCCCTCACCTCCGTATCCAATGTCAACAACTTAAATGTGAAGCCCCCCTCCCCGTGGCCAATCTCTCACCTTACTGTGAGAGATAAGGTGGGGGCCCTCACCTCCATATCCAATGTCGACAACTTAAATGTGAGGGCCCCCACCCTTATCTCTCACAGTAAAATGAGAGATGCTCTTATAGGAGCACCTCCATTTATATATATATATATATATATATATGTATATGGGAAATGCTCCTATAAAAGTAACTCTCAGTGTCTAATGGTGAGAGATGCTTCCACTGATCACCAGGACTAGGGGGATGGAAAGAGACATCTTTGATGGGCCCATCTATCAAATTTGGGTTCAATTCAATGCCTTTAACCCCTTGATTCGTGGCACAGAAGTTTAACGGCTTATACTAAAGAAAAAAAATTGACCCTCGATCCAACAATTTGGTTTGTTCAAATGGGTGCAAACCATGGCCCCCGGCATAATTCAAGGGGGGCACATGTACGTGGATGATTCAAATTGGTGATAGGTGCGCCCCATCATGGTCTCTCGCTATAAGATTGTGAGAGTTAACTCTAGCAGTAGCATTTGGTGATAAGTAGGGCCCATCATGGTGTCTCTCACTGTAAGATACCATTATGGGCCGTCTTTGAGCGAGAGACACCATGATGGAGCATACCTATCACCAATCCTAACCATCCACATAAACAAGACTCCCCTAAATTATGCAAGAGCGCATGGGCTTGCACCCATGCAAATAGACCCGGCCATTGGATCCAGGGCTTTTTTTTTTTTCATGGACCACGACTCAACGAGCATGGATAGAATCCAAACTTGATAGATGGGCCAATCAAGGATGGCTATTTCCATCCCCTGGTCCCATTTTCAGTAGGCCCATCATGGTGTCTCACCGTAAGCGGTAAGAGTTACTCTCACAAAAGCATTTCCTATATATATATATATATATATATATATATACCTTTTTTTATTTTCTTCTAAGCTCGATTGGACAAGTTATCGTAAATATGAAATACCACCAATGTCAATGTCAAATACCAGGTTATAAATACTCAGTTTCCCTAAGAAAAACCGGCAATGTGAAATTAACATCATACTAGCAAAATATGCCCGTGCAATATAATTTATAATATTAAAAATAACAGAGGTTTCTACAAATATTTAGTCTGAATTATATTGAGATGGTAAAAACCATAATTAAAATTAAAACCTATAATACTAATAAAAATATATAGTTGGATAACTTAAAAAAGAGAGCACATTAATTGGTTTGTTCGAAATAAATTGAATATTTTACTTCAAACATTCTTTTGAAATTAAAAGAATGAACCTATAATAAAAAAATAAAATTGATAAAATACCACAAAAATACAACATGAGAAAGAAGGCCTATAGACAATCCAATAATAAAAACAACTTAGAAGAGACAAATAAACCCATGGAAACCTAATACCTAAAAACCGGAAATTGAAAAAAAAAAAAAAACATAAATCCATAAAAACCTATCATCATGGAAACCGAAAGAACCCATCAAAGCTGAAATAATAATAATAAAATAGAACTATTATAAAAAAAATAACAGAAAATAAATAAAAAAGAAAAATGTATCGAAATATGAACAATAATTAAAAAGAAATTAACAAACCCATGAGAAATCAAAAAAAAAAAAAAAAAAAACTGAAACTAAAAAAAAGGTTAAAAAACCATCAAATGTGATGACGACAAAGACAACATGAGGTTGGTTAGTTGGTTGGCAAGCTAAATATCACCCCCTACCCAGGGAATGCCACTCTTCCTACATTTGTTGCTCCTTTTCACATGTGGGCTACCTTCCCACTTGTGTGGGCTATGTTGGGTCTCAACCCCTTGACTAGGGTAAAAAATAATAATAACAAAAAAACAACAACAAACCCATAATAAAAAGCAATGAAGACAAAAAAAAATCAACATAAAACCAAGAATTCATAAAAAAAAAAAAAAAGTCATAAGATGTGCCCTTGCTAAATTTTTATGATACTAAATATTGATAAAAATATTTAAAACTTTATAAGTTAAAATGACATGACATGATTAATCAAGCCTTGCATAAACAAAACATAGAGAAATAAAGCAAAAAAATAGATCTGATAATGATCAAAAAATAATTTAAATCATTCAAAATTAAAAAAGAAAAAAACATCCCACCCTTTATTATTCAACAATCTAATTTAATCGAATCGTCATTCTTCCAGCAATCATAGAACAATCATTATTTGAAATCAATCACATAACAATGAATAAGTTTTATCTCCCTTTATTGAACAGTTGCAGTATAAGATTTCTAAAATCAATCAATCCCTAATGTGAAGCATTTGGGAAAACCATAAAAAGACAAACAACAACAAATGAAGAAGATCTAGAGTTGTTGTAAGAATTGGCATTGGTAGTAGTTGCAATGAGAGAGAAAAAAGAGAGAACATGGGAAAGGAGAGAGGTAATAAGTCTTTGTTGTAGAAATAAACTGCATCAGTAACTCTAGCCGGGTATTGATTTCTCTCATTATTTTCTTCTCCGTATAAACTTTTTTTAAAATATGAGATGAACACAAAACAAATTAACATATGGGAAGTAAATTTGAAATCTTTTCAAATTTTAGATAAATGAGATGTTGGGCAAGTTCAACCCAATAGTACTACTACATTGAGAACTGTCCTCTAATGATGGGACCCACCAGAAATTTATAAATGAAAATCTTGAGCAGGGCAATCTTATAAAAGATATAAACTGCTATCGCATCCTTTATGGGCCATGACAAAATTTAATAATATTAATAGTTGATACCTCATCAAATTAAATTTAAAAAAAAACAATTTCTCAAGTAAAGCCCACTTATAAAAGATAAACTGCTTAAAATGCTCCCATCTTGTGAGACCATAACAAAATTTCACAACATTACTAGCTGATGTCATGTCAAATTAATCAATACAAAAGAGTTTCTCAAGTAGGGCCTATTTTTAAGTAGGGCCTACTTATAAAAATATAAACAGCTTGAAAGATGCTTTCATATTGTGTGGTTATTACAAAATTTAACAATATAGGTAGTTGATACCACATCAGATTAATCACTACAAATCAATTGGCCCACTTATATATAAAAATAAGAATTGCTTAAATTTGCTCCCATTATTATATATTATAGGTGTAGGATCCGATTTTGAAATTGGAGTCCGATTTCGCAATTGATTGTGAAATTGATTTAGCAATTATAGGTAAAGGATTCAAATTTGAGATTGAGCTCTAATTTATTATATATGATAGGTATAGGATTCAATTATTATATATTATAGACGTAGGATTCGATTTCGAAATTGGAGTCCAATTTGCTAATCGTTTGCAAAATTGGACTCTAATCTCAAATCAATTTCAATTTCAATTTTTTTTAGAGAAGAGATAAGCGCTATCAATTCAACTGACGTATCCAACTCAAACCCAAACTCTCGAGTCCATCCAACTCAAACCCAAACTCTCAAGTCTATCAAACTCAAACCCAAACTCTCAAGTCCTACGATTCCTCACTCAAACTCAAACTCACTAGTTATATAAGTTTTCAACTACTTAATTGCATTGCCAAAGTAAAACTAACGTCGGAAAGGATCTCAGTAGCTTCAAGCTCCATCTAGGTACAGTTTACTTTATGTTTATTTTTTCTGAATGATTTTGTTGATTAAGATAGTGTATTTTCTGACATGGATTTTGCGGGCATTGTTATGTTTTTTTTAATTGTTCAATGTAATGATTCTGTGTGATTAGTTCAGTAGTTCAAGCTTCTAGGTACAATTTTTGCTCAAGGTACGATATATTTTATGCTTTTTTTTGTTCAATGTAATGATTTTGTGTGATTAGGATTTTTATTGATCTATGTTTATTTTTCAGGTCAGATTTTGTTGCATAGGTTATGTTTTTTTTTATTATTCAGTGCAATGATTTTATTTTATATTTCCTTTTGTTCAAGGTATGATTTAGTTTGTGTTTTCTTTTTTTTTTTTTCTTATCACGTAGGTTACATTTTTTTTTTTTTTTATTGTTCAATGTAATGATTTTGTGTTATTAGGGTATTTATTATTCACAGCTGATAATTGTTTTCAATTTTTTCTAAACAAAAGTTTTATTCTTCTTATCGTATTGATCATCCGAGTTAAATGTTTTGATTCCATGTCCCTGTAATTTATTTTCTGTTGATGAATGGTTGATTTTTTTTTTTTTTTTAATGCAAGTCATAAATAGCTTTAAAAAAAGCATATGTTTAATTTTTTATTGTTCAGTAAATTTTATTATTTTGTATATACTTTTAGGGTTAGATTTTGCCTAAAATTGTCCAATTGGCTTCTTTTCTTATTAATATAGTCATGTCAGCCCAACCTAATCTAACTCTAAATCCATCAAAGTCGAACACAATCTATTCCAAGTATCAGATTTTATGTATTTTTTGGTGTCTTAACGATTTTTTTTTTTTTTTATTTTTTTATTTATTTTACAATTGTTCTGTTTTATTTTTATTATTTCCGCTTTTGATAGGTTCTTTTAGTTTTCTTGGTAATATGTTTTTCATGGATTTATATTTTTTCTTTTATCTTTTTATTTCGAGTTTTTGTTTTTAGGCATTGCGTTTCATTGGGTTTATTCGTTTCTCTAAGTTATTTTTATTATTGGATTGTCCATGGATTTTTATTTTCATGTTGTATTTTGCGGTGTTTTTATCACTTTTATTTTTTTATTATGGGTTTATTCTTATGATTTCCAAAAAAAAAAATATTTGAAAAAAGTATTCAATTGATTTCAAACAAATTAAAGTACACTCATTTTGAAATTAACAAACTATATTTCTTTGTTATTTTTATAGGTTTTAATCAACATTGTAATTTTTACCATCTCATTATAATTTAGACTAAATATTATTTAAAATTTTAATTATTTTTAATATTATAAATTAGCACGGGCATGTTTTGGTAGTTTTGAAATTAAGATCTACAATTGATTGAGAAATTAGCTTTCAATTTTGCAATTGATTTTGTTTGATTGAGATATTTTGATCGATTTAAAGATACCCATGTAGATATATATATATATATATATATATGAGAATATTCATATACATTCATCTCTCACCGTAAGGTCAGGGACACTTCCATAATTGAAAATTTTCATTTGCAAAAGAGGAAAAGTCATATCTGGTCATATGCATAAAAGGAATATTCATGTACAATAGATTTATATACATATATATATATATATTATATTCAAAGAGTCCAATCTAAATATGAGAGATTCTATCTCATCAAGTTAAGCTAAGGAGAACTCTTTTGATAAATTTCCAAATCCTTATCCTATCCTAAAATCTCTCTACAATGGAGACTTTAATAGCACCTATGGATATTGCAGTAAGTAAGCCCTTTTGCATTTGAAAAGAAGATCAACACCATCGATGGGTTTTGATTCTCTTTCTAAGGCTGATGGGTTTACGTAGATTTCCCTTTCTTCAGTTTCTATAATATTCTTTCTACTTTTTTTTTCTTTCTATTTTTTATGAAGTGGTTTTGGTGATTTTATTTAAAACCGTTGAATTTTGAAAAACTTTCTAGAGTTTCTGATATTGGGATCTTTGCATATCTACGGAGAAATTGAAGGAAAAGGTCGGCGGAGAGAGATGGAGGAGTTGCAGGAAAAAGAAAATAGAGAGAGCAAACGAAGCATTCGGTTGCAGGAAAGAAATTAAAGACTGATACCTGGAGCTACTGCTTCTTCATTATTCCTTTTCCTCTTCCCACTTCTCTCTTTCTGCTTCTGATTCCTCTTCTCTCTTCTTTCCTCACTCATCTGCTTTTCCTTCTTCCTTTCTCTCATTTCCTTTTCCCTCACAGATGAAATGGGCTCCATCAGAGGAAAAAAAAAAAGGAAGTGCCAGGCTTTTGTCCTTACTTTTCTGTCCTGCCCATTCACGTGCTCCTCCACTGTAAGATGTCTGGAACATAGTTCAGTTGCGTTGCCTAATTCCTATTTCGCCTGATTAGCATTCGAGTTCGAAATTCTTAATTTGAGGTTTAGCTTGATCAAAAAATACGGCTAGCCCAATAATCCATACTCAGCATGGTATATTTCTGTACCGCAAAGTAACTAACCACATATAAAAAAAAACTACCTCTTTCCATAGGACAGTTGGGTAAAATAGAAATAGAGAAATTGGAGCAGAAGGGTTATAGTTACATAGAAGCAACTGAAACATGAGTGGTTTGATGGAAAAATTAGTAAGCAGTTACGTGAGTAGTTACATAACTGTCAGTCAAAATTATAATCGACGGTCAAAATTAAAGCCAAAGCCTCCTAGCTTAATATATTATAATGGATTAGTTTTATTTGAATCTCTTTTCAATTCGGCTAATTGGAAGTTTGAACCCGACAGATTCGATGGACTAATTCATGTGTACCCATTTTATAAGTCCATCACCAAATGTTCCTAAACCATTCATAATAATTATTATTTTTATTTAACCTTTAGGCAAAATTCTACTTCAATTATAGTTTGGGCCATAATGAGATTGACTACATGTAAAACGTAGCTATGATCAAAAACCAAATTAAATTTTTCATAGTTTACTTGTGATCAATCTTTATGTGGGGCCAACTCTGATTAAAGTTAGTTGTAGATTAGCACCAATACATCAAGCTGTAATGCCTTTGAGTGGCTTTTGTTTTTAGGTAAGCACTGTAATAGAATTGTATGATTCACTGGGCCCGTTTTTGTTAAACTATGTGACTATTAACAATGATCCAAACCATTGGAAACATTAATACGGTCAAACACGACCCATACACCAAATTTCAACCGTTGATTTGTCTCTGATCTCGAGATATTTGATAAAAAAAAATAAATAACCACACATCTTTCTTTTTTTTTTTTTTGAACTTTTGTGGTCCCCATAATCACAATCAAGATCATTAATCTTCTTTGAAATAATGAAAACGGCTGCTACAAAAATTTTAGCCTCCGATTTAATGTATAGCTACAAAAAATGAAGAAAAACTTTAGAATCGTTAATTTCATATGTAACATTATCACAGTAGAATAAATAAATAAAACTTAAACTGTCCATTTTTTTATTTTTTCCTTGACTTTAAGACCACCAAACCACCATCCAAACCGTTGGATAGCTGTATGAGTGTAAGAACTAATATGGCACCAAATTTGAACCATTGATCTATCACGTTTATCAAGAAATTTACAAAAAAAGTCACACTGTTTTCACATTATAAGAAATTTACAAAAAAAACATGACTTATAATTTGTTCTTATAATGTGAAAACAGTGTGACTTTTTTTGTAAATTTCTTCGATAACCGTGATAGATCAATGGTTCAAATTTAATGTCATATTAGTTCTTACACTCATACAGTTATCCAACAGTTTGGAGGTTTGGTGGACCCACTATAAAGGAAAAAAATAAAAAGCGGACTGTTAAATCTTTTTCACTTTAGATATTGCGATATCATACATCTCTACAATATAGACCAAAAATTTCTGCAGTAATTATATATTTTTCGACAATTCTGATGTAATTGTCAAATTTGACAACTACCGTACGCTAATTTTCCCTTTCATTTGCTACTTTGAAACGATCTCGGGAAACACAGTTGACTAGCGGTGCAAGCACCATCACACAAACTTACCCTACGGAATGAGAAGAGAGAGACTACATGTCCCGACTTTGGACCGATCCCTGGACCGATCCCAAAGTCAGGACCTTCTCTGTCAGATGATATTTGGGTCCTGACTTAGTACCGGTCCAGGGAGAAGAAAAAGGTCCCAAAAGTCAGGACATGTAGCATTTTTCGAATGAGAATCTTACAAAACCTTAGCTGGCACTATTAACTTTTCTTAAAGATATTTTTCTGACTTCTCTGTGTTTCTTTTATCCCTAGTACATATAATTTAGAAACCTAGTTACTTTAACTCAGATCTGCCCACTAGGCAAAAGTGGGATAAGGCCTATTAAAATCTTTTATTTTTCCCAACTAATGTAGCCCGTGCCACGTCCATACAAATATATGAAGAAAAATGTAGGTGATGTTAAAAAAAAAAACCCTTCTCAAATAACATCATTCTACATTTGATTGCATATTTCATCATTCTACATTTGATAGCATATGCATGCTCTAAGGGGATCTCAAACAACCATGAACACCACTGTCAACAAACTCAACTGCAAATGATAGCATCCACCAAGAACACATTCAATTGAACCTTTTCTATTAGCTGTATATAGGATGAAACAGCTGATGAAAACATGGTCTATATAGGATGAAAACATCCAATTGAATATATACATAAATGCGCAATACTTCCAACTAGATCTACATATGTGATGCATATACAAATTCAATATCCACATACATATCCACTCACTCACCTATACATATAGACGTACCAATAGCACAATTTCTTTCAAATAGACTGGTGCATCAAAACCTTATCTATCTCAAAAACACCGTCTCCCTGAATCCCATAACCACTGATAGTCCGGAAAAGCGCACATTTTCATACATATTTTAGACCATTTTAAGGGCTTTTTGATATTAGAGAGTTTTATTTAGTGTCAAATTAGGTTTTTATGCATTTAGGGTCCATTGTAGTGCATTCATGCATAATTTGCTAAAAAATCACACTTTTTGCATAAATTCATGAAACTCGCCATTTTTGGAGATTTATTTTTGGAAATTCAGTTATTTTGGGTGCATCAAGTAGAGTCTCATGCATCGTCCATTTAAATTCCTTACGTCGAATTATTCTTGAATCCATTTGTTTAAATTTGTGTAGGAGAAATCAAGAATGGAACCACATTGGTGAAATTTGAGAGCGATTAAGCTTAGAACATCTTTCATGGTGGACCAACATATCTTGGTATTTTTGGAGAGCTTGAAAAGGCCAACAATGGAAAGTTAGATTTTTTATTTTAAAATCAAGAAAGAAAACTTCAAATTTGGTAAGATCTAATTCTTACTAAGTTCGAAAACTCAAAAATTAAGAACGGAAAGTGTGCTAGAAGAATAGACAAGTCAATCAAAGAAACTTGGAAGCAAACCAAAGATGGAAGGAGAGTTAAGAAACAAGGAAAGAAAGATCACAAGATCCCTTTGGACGTCCACATGGGTCCCACATACCCCATTGCACAACAAACATTCTATATGTGCACAAGTTTTCTTGAACTTTTTAGGGGCAGCAAGATCAAAATGGCCATAAATTTTAATCCAACCGTCGGATTGGTGCAATCCATACACCGTTGGAAAGCTCTTTTCGAATATATATCTTTAGAATTTATGATTGTGTCAATCGGAGCTAAAACTAGGAAGATATGGCATCTGAAAGTTGGTGCTATAATTTCTACTCGGGATTGCAATTTTGCACTATGGAAAGCACAAAAAATCTGTCACTCACCTTGCTATTTCTTTGAAGATTTGTTGACCAAGGAAGGGACTTGTCAGCAAAGAAGATTGCATGCTACAAACTTGGAACAAAGAAGGAAAGAAAGAGAATAAAAATCTATAAATTGAAGTTATAAGCATCAATCTCCTCTCATGGGAAGATAGACCATCTCTCTATAGAATTACTACTACACTCCATCTTCTTCCTCTCTCTTTCTCTCCATTTGAGTCCTCAAAGAGATTTGGCCGGAAATTACACTACACCATTGGGTTTTTCATCTAGAAGAGGCTTCTCATCCTAGTATGTAATTGTTTTTGTTTATGCTTTTTTATCCTATATAAGACTTTGCATATTAGTAAAATTGTTTCTTACTTTTTCAATTTTTCTTTCTTGTCCTTGGGTGATTGGTGCTTGTTTTATATTTCTTTTCTTGTTTGTGTTTGGACTGACGACCCAAAAGCCCTAAGAGCATGATTCAAATTATGACCCGGGTGGTTCTAAATGCACCCACCCCTTTTGCTGAAGGCACCCACCTCCCCCTATAAACAGTGATTTTTCAATCACTGTTCATAAGGGGAGGTGGGTGCCTTCAGCACTTCATGGGGGTGCATTTAGAATCACCCTTATGACCCTGCTTAGAAAAGAATTTTGAAAGAGGAGAATACACTTCCACACATTTAAATTTATATTCTTCCACACATTTAAGTTTCTGTTGAAACCACATTTACTTTTCTTGTTTTCACCACATATTTAAATTCTTGAACTTTTGTTTATTGTCTTTATTTTTATGATCAATTCAATTTTATGTTTATTTTGTGCATAGTTTATGGTTGGAAGTAGTGATCATATTGCATGCATATGCATATGGTGGAATCTCTTATATGTTTAAGTGGCTGAGAAATCTAGTTCAGGAAAAAAAATGATTTGAATGATGAAATTCGGCCAAATATAGTGCTAAATCTCGGAACCAGCATATAAACAGCACTTACAGTTTTTGGCAAAAAGTTTGAAGTGGGTAGACCAGTCAAATCATGGTATTTTTATGTGAAATTTGGGAAAATTGAAGTTCAGCATGTGGTCTATCACGTCCCAAAATTTTAAATAAAAAAGATTTCAGGAGGTTGGTGAACCAATGGCTTGAATATGGCATGTTAGGCTACCTGTGTGCAGAATTTCCGCACAGTTTCAGTTTTTTAGGTCATGTTTATGCATTCATATTTCATTCATTTTAATTCATTTTTTACTTCCATTTTTTTTATTTGATTCATGAATCATTATAGTTTAAATTCCAGCCATTAAACTCAGTTTTAGATTACATTAGATTAGGATAAATCATGCATAAAAACAGCCCAGCATACTAGTTTTCCAGGCTTAATTTTTTTATTTTTTATTTTAACATATTGCATTACTAACTTTCTAACTTAGGTTTCTTTTGTTTCTAGTTTAGTTTCTTAGTTTTATTTTTGGTACTTTTTATTTTTTATGTTCTAACTTGTGTGTTCTTTTGTAACAATTTTAGTTTTTAGTTTAGGATTTTTATATTTAGAAAATTTTCTTTTTATTGGATTGTAATTAATTTAATTTTTGGAAAGTAGGAATGATGGTTGTAATTTTCTAGTTTGTTAGGCTAGATTTAGATTTTTAATTTAGGGAAGGTGCAAGTTGAGAATGAATCTTAGTTTATATTGCTCCATGTGGATCGACCTGGTCTCACTAGTTATTATTACAATCGCACCCTACACTTAGGGTCCGATTAACCACCACTCCTCATTACCCCAAATAGGAAAAAACTAAAACACAGAAAATAAGTCATCAGCACTACTGTTCCACCTATATAAAAATAAATTAGAAATCAAGCTACATTTACATCAATTTTCCTAAAAAAATGTTACTCAAATCTAGAACACATTCTAGTACAGACAAACCCAATCATCACTTTGGGCCCAAGAACAAGAACAGATTGACCAAAGAAAATGGTACCCCAAGTTCAAGATCCAGCCCATTCAAAGTGTTCCCTGTCTGGTGTATCTTAACCAAATGGTTGATATATTCCCCATCCCATCCATCAATGCAAAGGAAAGTAAAACCATGGGCATAAAACAAGACTTCCCTTACACATCCCAACAAGAAAAACAAAACTAATGTAACCACAAGCATTATAAACCCAAGATATTTCACACTCAATTAAATCTGATAGAGTAAGACCCAACCAATCCAACGCATCTACATCCTCTTTTTTTGTTTTTTTAACTAAAGGGGTTTATAAAGCCAACATATCTACTGTTTTTTTTTTTTTTTAAACCGGCAAACTAGGCTTGCTTTCACCATTATCCATGTCTTACCAGGAAACCATGCTTGGCCTCATCACAAACTATGATATATATGTACCTGAATTTCATGGCCCAATCACACCCACATGTGAAAGTCGCATAGACAAGTTTGTTTCAAAATGAATAAATTTGAAAGTGAATTCAATTGGAGATAAGCCATAAATATAACAGCCCGTCATCTGCTACCATGTTTTGAGCATTTGAAAAGCTCCTCCTTGATCTAATCTCAAATGGGTATGCACTGGTTTTGATTGGGAAGACCACATTCCATCTCTTGATTGATCTGAAAACCCCAATGAAGAGAAAAGGAGCTCAGAAAATGATGGCATGGGAAGGAATTCAAGGGGACTGCTACGAATGTGGACGTTGACCTCAACAATCCCTCCCTAAATAGCACACCTGTCGCGACTCCTGCTGTGCAACGCGTGTCCCATGGCTCGAACACCTGACCTACCAGGCTCCACTTATCCCAAAACCAATTGGTGATGGGGAAACGGCACAACAATGGTTTATGGTGTGGGCGAGGGTTCGGCCACAATTATGACCCCTCATAAGCAAGGGTGGACGTTGACTTCAACATATTACATGAGAGGAATTCTAAACTATCCAAATCCTACACTAACACTAGCCTAATCTAGGCCCAGTGTCATCCTTAGGGTGCTCCATTCCTTCGTTGTGGTCCACTTCACCATAGTGATACGCGAGAGTGCTCCACCACCTAACACATTCCAACTGTGCATTGCTGGTGGTAGGGATCGATTATTGATTCCCGACACTTAAGGTGAGTTGTGATGCCCTTTACCACTATCCACGGTGCTATATCACAGTTTTCTAGCAACCATGGATAATTAAGAACTATCCTAGATTGATTGGAAAATTACAACCGCAGGGTAGTGAGCTTTTTTTTTTGTTTGGTAACTCAGCCAAGGAGGCTGGACCCAAGTGAGAGCCCGCATACACACAGGAATACAGCCCAGTCAAGTGGGAAAGGAGCCCGTACACACGGGAAAAAAGGCCCACATATGGGAAGAGTGGCGTACCTAGGGTTCGAACCCTGAGCTGTAACTTCTTACCACTAAGGTAAGGAGCTGCGAGGTTGATGCACAACAGTGCAGTAAAAGGATAGTATTGGATGGTTGTGATCTTGTTGGATTCTAGTCCATCATATCCAGCCTCTGGATCACTGAAATGATTGCCTAAAAGGGCCCCACATTATAATATATGGAACTAAGGAACAAGGAATTTTCTATTTGCCAGGACCTAGTAACAACAAAGGGATGTTGATGGTCTGGGTTGGGCGGGCCAAAGCTATATGTCCTGGCCCAGTCACTGTCGGGTTAATACGAATAGGGTATCGGGCTCACATCACATTCCTCAAGTTAAGCCCAGTCTCTTGACTATTTACATATTTCACACCATTGTGCCAGGCATCTCCCAGATCATTTAATAGAAGGTCCAAATCATTTGGCCCACAGTCCAAAGCAAAGTCTTGGTCCAGTCCAAATGAATGCTAACTCGTCCAAAGAGACCCCTGGGAACAATCTGGGTCTATGGAAGCATGAGCAGGTGGGACAAATCTGAAGGTTGTGCAAGGTCAAATTGTTTAGCTTAGACCTAAATCTAGGCCAAGGGCAATGAATAATTTAGGCCCAGCCCAGCTTCATAAGCAAAACCATCATAGTTAAAGAACTCGTTCTCACTCACCAAAGTTTATGCTTACAGTGCTTAAAGTGTAAATATTTAGGGCACATTTATATAACATTTTGCACGAGAAGAGGAACAGAAGAGTGGAATGCTTCCTTTTTTAACAAAACTTCTTCTTCTTTCACGTCAAAGGAGTTTGCTTTTCTTAAATCAAAGGAGAGGTGTTTCCTGTTGTGAGAGTAGGAAAGGCATGATGTTTTACTGAAACTGAAAGTCCATGAACTTTTATTTCCGTAGATACTACAAAAGCATGTCCTTAAAGCCCATTTATTTGCCATGGTTTCTTAATCAAACGTGCCCCTATATGATTATTCTAAGCCATGGAAATGTATTTCTGCTAATAACTAGAAACATAATAATGTATATCAACACCTCCCCCTCGAACGGGAGATCGTTCGAATTCAAAACCCTACATACAAACATATAGATAGAATGGAACAGACTAGACAGATGGAGATAAGATGCCTCCCAGGGGTTTCCACTCATAACCTCTCGCTCTGATACTATGTTAATGACTAGTAATACCAAAAGCCCGAGCTTTTAGTAAATGGAATAACAATTTATATCAACACTCTCACTCGAATGGGAAGCCGTTCAAATTTGAAACTAACAAATAGACCGAACAAACAAATTGAGGTAAGATGCCTCCCAGGGATCTTGATCGGGGGGGGGGGGGGGGGGGGGGGGGTGGTTTCGTAATCAAACGTGCCCCTATATGATTTTTCTAAGCCATGGAAATATATTTATGCTAATAACTAGAAACACAATAATGTATATCAACACCTCCTCTCGACCGAGAGGTCATTCGAATTCAAAACCCTACATACAGACATATAGATAGAATGTAATAGATCAGATAGATGGAGGTAACATGCCTCTCAGGGGTTTCAACTCATAACCTCTCGCTCTGATACCATATTAATGACTAGTAATACCAAAAGCTCGAGCTTTTAGTAAACGACATAACAATTTATATCAACACTCTCCCTCGAACGGGAAGCCGTTCAAATTCGAAACTAAATTGAGGTAATATACCTCCCAGGAGTCTTGTTCTTGTAACCTCTATCTCTGATACTATTAACTAACAGACAGATTTTGGTTCCACCTATCAAGGTATATGGTATCTTACACCCTAGATGATTTTTTAATAAATGGATGCAGTATGCAACGCGTTAGCAACACATGTAGGACCTATTTAGTAACTTCACTAATCATTAATAAAGTGAAGTGAGATAAAATGTTAAATTAAGAGACAAGAAAAGAAGATGAGTCAAATCAAAAAGTGATGCTTTTTGTTATTTAATGAAATGAGAATATAGCTTTTTTACTTTTTCTTAAATAAAGAAGATGACTTTTTGTCATTTAGTGATGTAAGAAAGTAACTTTTTGACTTTTTTTTTTTTTTTTTTAAGTAGAGGTGTTGTTTGAAATATGAAACTTTCTTATTTGACATATTTTCTTGAGAGCGGCTAAATACACATTGAGAATTGATCTTTGCACACTACTACTCTCTACACTCACCATGTTTATTCTCTGCACACACCTGGTACCTTCCAAAATACAATAATCTCTACTCTCTCTACTTCTTTCTACACTCCCTCTCTCTTCCTCTCTCCCTCTTTGTGCCCGTGCCCGCTCTCCCTCTCCCGGTCTCTCTCACCCTCCCCTTCTCCATGTCTCTCTCCTCTTTCTCTCACCTTCTCCATATCTCTCTCCCTCTCCCCGCCCGCCGCCCGTTCTCCCTCTCCTTGTCTCTCCCCCCTCTCCCTCTCCCTCTACCTCTCTCTCCATCCCTCTTTCTCTCCCCCTCTGTCTCTCTCCCTCTCTCCATCTCCCTCTCCATCCCCCTCTCCCTCTCTCTCTCCATCCCTCCCTTCCCCTCCCAGCCCACTGCCAACCGCCACCTTCTATCCCTCTCTCTCTCTCTCTCTCTCCCCCACTCTGGCAGTGCTGCCGGAGGGGGCGGTGGTGGTTGGGGGTTGGTGTGTAGAAAGAAGTTGGGGATGTAGAGAGTTTGTTAGGTGTCCTTTTAGGTAATTTCCTACATGGGTATTTTGGTATAAAAAAAACCTTCAGTGTGCAGGGATCAATTCTCAGTGTATATTTAGCAGCTCTCCGTTTTCTTTTATTGTCTTTTAAGACTACCCCTTACCACTTTGCTAATAAAGTGAATTTATCAAATATCCTATTACTCTCTACGCTCCCTAAAAAGCATTTGGTTTTTCATAGTGATGTAAATGGGTCCCCAATTTTTTGATTACCCGAAGGCCTCGACTTTTTAATAACCAAGTTTGGGTCCTTATTTAGGTTCCGATAAGCTAGTAAACAGGTTTGGATTTGGGTGCTTTTTGAGACTTGTTACTTACATGGGTCTAAATCCGATTCCACCTTGGTTCCGGCCCGTGGACCCAAGACCCAACATATTACTCTAATTTTTAAAAAAATCCTCCTAAAAATTACCTTTTTTTTCCCTAAATCATTCTTTACCCATACCCGAACCCAAGACATATAGGGAATCGGTTTCGGCTCTCGTCCCATCTTCTCATTAGTTGTTCCGGTTCCGAAACCAGAAAATAGGTTCCAAACTTATTTCGGGACGGTTCAAGTTTCAGGTCCACCATGGATTCGGTCTGGAACTGACTCATTTACATACAATAAACCGAAATTGGAACCTACCCGTTTACCTCCCTAGTTTCTAGTACATGTCATATGACACTTTACAATGTAATCAATTTTTAGGAGGAGGGAAAAATAAATAAATAAATCATCAATCGGACGTTAGACAAAGCATTAAGCCTGTAGATTCAGTTGGCCCACGCAACCTTGTCAGCACAGTCATGATTGTACCTTTAAAACAAGCGGCAGAAACCAACCAAAACACAATCCCTTTCAATGAGTCTGGACCCTCTGTGTGTCTATCTCCACCTGAGTCCCACTTATTAAAAATCCAGACGAATTTAAAACTCAAATAATGAACACTTTCCCTACAATGTCTCCTAATTACTATTACATTGAGCATGTAGTTAATATATATAGCTAATGCATTCGATTGATTTTGAATAACAGATGGGGATAGGGCTACGGGATCCAATGGACGCTACCTCCCTATCAAATTTAGCATCACTGATCATCATAATCCTTTGATCAATGACTACAAAATTAAACAATCATATATTAAAATAATTCAGTCAATCAAATAATCCAATCCATTCGGATGGGTGTTAAGTCCAAAGATCCGGTGTAAATTCAAGGGGGGCCCCTTACGTGTGGTTCGCTCGACTGGACCATCAGGTGGGCCCCACATAAGGTGTACCTGATAATTTCTATTGTCTCACATTGAATGAATTCTATGAATTGTATTCTCATCATTCATTAGTCTCACATTGAATGAATTCTATGAATTGTATTCTCATCATTCATGAAAAGAGGGCATTCATTTTAAATAGTTAAAGATTTTTCAATTGATGACTCCAAGCTGGGAATGTGGGAATTGTGTGTAAGACACTCAGAAGATGTGGATTGTGGACCCCCACTCAAGGGCATCATGAATCATGGCCATAGCAGAGCCTTTGCCCCAAGAGTTGGAATGACACTGTTTGTGCCTAGTTTTAAAACTATGAAAATAGCTTATACAGTATCAAATGCAATGTGCAGGTATTGTCTTGATAGCTTTCATGACTCTGCAGAAGGTAAAGCCCTCGCAGTAAAATGTACTCTCTCTTTTCTTTTTTTTCTTCTTACCTTTGTACTCTCTTTTTCACCATGTGAAGCTCAGTCAGAGAAACTTTCCTTTCCTTGCAGTAGGGTGGTTAGAACCAGCAGCGTTGTCTGCTGGTATCATCTCTCCACGTTCCCTCTCGCAATGGCTTCAATGTACAGATGTTTGATACAAATTTGGATCGTCTGGTGGAGTCCGTGACACTATGCAAACCTAGTGCTCGTGCAATGACTCAAAACCGTCCAATTCAAACAGTCCCGCTGTAGATAGATCATCTGTAACAAGATGAAGAAGGAGAGAGAGAGAGAGAGAGAGAGAGAGAGAGAGAGAGAGAGAGAGAATCAAATTATATGTTTATAGTAAGTTAATATTGTGTCTTCATATGTTTTTACATAGTCAGAACTCAGGAGGTTCTATAATAATTCGACTTATTTACTACAGTGTTGGACTCTTTTTAATCAATTTAACTCCAACCCTCTCACACCCATTAACCACTCATGAGGTGAGGCTAACCCAAATTGACAATAGTCTAAATTACTTCCTGTTGGATTGAATTTTACTCGCGATGATTTGATTGAGATAATATTTGCCCAAGATCTTACAAAAAATAAGACTTTTCCACTACACTATCCTCTCGTGATTGTCCTGTATTCATGTGGCTCGTAACAAAGACTTTAGAATTTAACATGAGGTTACTCAGCAGGTTGGTCATATTCTAAGTTATTTGTTTGTCTCGGCATCAATAGGTGGATATGCCATTCCTCCTCGTGGTATCCTTTACACTTGTGTGGGCTCTCTCCTTTCCATGGTGCAGGCTTTCTTTCTAGTTCTCTCTGGAAAAGGTTGGCCGATTGCGTTAGTTGATAAAACATAATTTTTAAAAATGCATTTAGGTGTACTATGGGCATGTTTGTGTATGTTTGCGCTTCCTCTTCCACATAAATGCATTTTACATTGGGGAGGGTCGATTTTTGCCACCCTAATTACCCGAAGATTCTCACCCAAAAATCCCATTTGAGCCGAGCCCTCTTATTAGATCTTATGGGGAATTAGATCCAGTTCTTAGCCACGTGAATATCCAATTACCCTAAATGACGTGCATAAATATAGTTTTTACAACAAAATACAACCAAACAGCATTCTAAACTTCTTGAATAGAGTTGTAAATCAAACATTTTGATGGATTGTTCAACCTGTATTGTTGGATTGTAATGTTGGGTCCTCTTGGGCCATTGTATTAGGGTTCAAGTCCAGGTCTATTTATTAAATTGGAGCTGGGTCCGATCCATGTCCCTGCACCTGACCCATTTATGCTTTGTACAGTGATGATGGCATGCATGTATGGTTGTAAATGGGTTGGTTCCGGTTCGGGTCTGCGGTGGACCCGGACCCGTTAAGGAGAAGGTGAAACCGGATCTGGACCCGGAACCATTTCGGAACCGGTTTTTTGGCTCCAGAATCCGAACCAGAACCATATATGGGACGAGTCTAGATCCAGGTCCAGGTCTAAATAGAGAATAATATTAAAAAAAATATAATTTTTATGATAGATTTTCGAAAATTGAGATAATATGTTGGATCTCGGGTCCATGGATCCTAACCAAAGTGGAATCGGATCTGGACCCATTTACTTATTAGGACATAAATAAGGGTCAAGACTTGATTTTTAATGGATCAGAACCTCCGGGTAATCAAAAAATTGGATCCCATTTATATCCCTACATGCATGTGAGCATGTATCATCATACTCTCTCAGTGTACCAAAAGATACCTCTACAACCATGCATGTATCATCATACTCTCGCAGTGTACCAAATGATACCTCTACAAATTTAGTAGCCGTTAAAAACGCTCGTCTTTCAAAGAAATCTCTCTCCCACTCCCTCTCTATCTTGGAGTGAAGGACAAGAACTGATTCCTTTGAGAATTTTATTCTTTAGTCCCTGCATTTTGACTTAATTATTAGGAATCTGTGTAGTGTTAAAGATTATTCTTGGAAAACTTTGTGCATGAGGGCCTTGGATCCAGACAGATACAGAGGCAGGTCCACCTCTAAGATTGGGATTTTGCCAGTGCAGGTTCTCATGTGCAGAGAATATTTTCCATCATTTTGGATTCATTAAGTGGTTTTTTTTTTTTTTTTTTTTTTGGTATTACAATCCTATTAATCAATAATAAATGACAAAAATACTGTTCTATGATGAAATTGTTTCTCTCTCTCTGTTTTTTTTTTCATTGTTTTACTTGTCAAACCACAATTACAAATGTAGCCATTGATGAGCCAATTAATGTGGTAATTCTTGAGTCAGACCTGCTTACCATTTTGACTATTTGATCTACCAATCTAATTTATTGCATTATGACCTATCAATCAAATCAAATTCAAGCTTTAAACTAAGCATTTAGGTTGACTATTTTAACCTAGGGATGGGAATCGGTCGGCTTCGAATGTAGACTTCTCTTGACATGCTCTTATTTCAGTTGCATTTGATAATGGGTTGGTTGGGTTTGGGGCAAATTTGAGTTTAAAGATTTTGACCCTAGTTAGATATCGATATGGATTTTGGTTGTGCATGACCCACCCCACCCAATTTTTCTTTTATTTATATGTAACTCAATAAGTCTTATAAAGAAATTTCTATTAACACGAGTATTTATTAGGGAGAACAAAGTTTAATAGGTTAGATTGGTGGGTTGGGACAAGAATTGTTAATCATCATAGTTTTAAAAAAGTCAATGAGCTAGAAAAGACAAAAGATTTCATTATAAAGGGGTATTTGTGTCATTTGATTGATATGGAAGATCTCTGCTGGTATTAGTGCTCACGCACCCACTTTATGATCCATCTTAGTGAACCATCAATCTGGGACCTCTTTTAATAGTCATTTATCCCAAGTTTGGCACCCATCTAAACTAGATTGGACCATTGGATCGACTATGCATTTATTTGGATGGTGGAAAACTTAAAGGACATTAATTAAGTGGTTATGATGATCATCCGAGCCAGCCTTCATCACCATATACAAGTAGGTTGAGGGAGAGGCCCTACAATGACCATGTAGAGTACAAGGTGCTCAGTAGAGGAGGGCTGGATTAATAAATCTTGCCCAAAGAACTACACTTAAAAAATTCTAAGCCTGTTTAGATAGGTAAAAAATATAATAGAGCGAAGTTAAATAAGCCTTAACAGTCTAAAATTTTAACTCTATCCTGTTTGGATGAGTCTGACCTGATAGATGAAGTAATGTTGTGAGCTACATGTATTCAATTTCACTTCTCTCCACTCCTCTCTACATGTGAAATCCACCTCATTTTACTCCACTTCTCATTTATCCAAATAGGCCTGTTAGTCCAAAAATTTAATTTCACTACTGTAAGGACTTCCAAATAAATAAGTAAAAAAACAGAGACTAAAAACAAATCTCCCTGTGTCACTGGACCCTCTTCCCAAGATTCTGGTTTTGAGATGCTTCCCATCTCCATTGAGTAGAAATGCTACCATTTCCCAGGTAGAACTTGCATATCTTTTACCATTGTGAGTGTTGTGTCATACTGGTTTCAACCTTTTTATATATTACAACATCTTTGAGTTGTTTTCTGTTTTTTATTTCTTTTAACATCTCCAACTCCAATAGATCTTGATCTGCTTCCCTATCTCTGCAAATCACCAAAACCAACGGCTTCATGGTTATATTCTCTGTAGAAGCAGCTCCTGCAAAACCCATCTTGGATTAGTGCATTGCTCTGGCAGTTAGGTAACATCCATGACTTCTGGTTGTTTCTTTTATTCTCTCTCTGAAGATTAGTTATTCTTGCAGAAACCCATCTGGGATTAGTGAAAGTTTGGTTTGAAGTGAGTATTTTGCTCTTTTCCTAGATTGGTATGTTTTGGTTAGTCCAAACATAAAGTCACATACTGCTTCTATAATTAAGGGGGAACTTGGGTATTATTTGGAATGAACTTTTGTATCTTTTAGACACCCTCCATCAATGGTTTAGAGAGTTTGGATAGTTTGCAGGAAGTTGGTTAGAAAACCCCATCTGGGTTTGTTCCTGCACTGAAAATATGGAACTAGTTCTGTCTGTTTTGGGAGTATATGTCCTTTCCATTGAGAAAAGACTCTGTAGAATGTGACTTCCAGCTAGAAGTTTAGGTGCTTGTCCAAAATGTTTGGGATTGAGGTAAGCAAATCCCATTAAAAGTTTATATTTTGAGGAAACCTTTTTTTTGTTGATTTTCTATGATTTATATTTCAAGGAACCAGGTTTGTGTTTGTTAGCTATCTATGAGCTAAATCCTTTTTAGTTGATGCCTGAAGTTCCTTTTTTTTTTCTTTTTCTTTATAGAGATACCATTGTGATTGGGCTCTATTCTCTTTATGTCTGATCTGTGAATGTTAACGCATATTAGATTAAATCATATTCTTGTTATTCTGGATGGCTTTACCTACACTGACTTAGAACACATTTGGTTTAGATATTGGCCAGTGCTTCTAGTTTACTCGGTTTCAATGGATGTTTGTGAGAAAGAAGGAAAAAAATGAATGACGCATGCTTATAAACTTACCCAAATGATTGGTTTGAGAACCTGTATTTGATCAGACAATAGAGAATGAAATCTATTGAGGATAAGGGGTGTTGCAATGACGGACCAGCACAGGATAATTTAAGCATCAATGCTTGTAATTTCGAGTTTCATGAAGGAAGCATTGCAAACAACAATTCTAATCATCGAACAGTCATGGGTTCACTTAGCAAACCAACTCCGTCGAAATGGGACGATGCCCAAAAATGGCTGGTTGGGTTATCTAGTGGAGAAGACCCAAACTATGCCAAGTACAAACCTCGGATTTCAAATGCTGAAGATTCTAGATTAGTTGGCTCTGTTCCACAAAGAGGAAAGGATTCTTGTAACAATTCTGAGGAAAGAGCTGATTACAGGGGATCGGAAATCATGAATCAAGATGAAGGAGAAACGAAGAAGATCGACTGTAATGAATCGTTTTGGCGAATTGATAAACCCATGGAAGATTCATTGTCTGATATGCGATCGGTTTGTGTGAGAGACATGGGGACAGAGATGACCCCCATTGCCAGTCAAGAGCCTTCAAGAACAGGTACTCCACTCAGAGCTTCAACGCCAGCTGTAAGGAGTCCTATTTCTTCTAGATCATCCAGTCCAGGTAGATGTCATCAAGGATCTCAGGCCATTGGAAGCCACCAAACAGGTCGAAGCTCCTTGGGAAGTAGAAGCGATGTTGTTCTTTTTGGCAGAGCGAACTCGATTGGGTGGCCAACCAGAGAAGGATCAGATGCTTACAACATAGTTGAGAAGAGAAATTTGGAGCAAGCGACGAAGCCCAATTCACTGGAGACTCGAGCGATTGCTTGGGATGAAGCTGAACGTTCAAAATATATGGCAAGGTAGACAAGTACTTTGCCTCTTGCATGCTATTTATGTTTCTAATTGCTTTTCCCCTCAAAATAAGCTTCTCAAATGATCAACTTATACAATTTAAATTGTCAATGAAACATATATCTCTCTGTGTGATTTAGTGTGCAAGTGATTAACCCACCCACAGTCGGTTTGCAATTGTGGCAGAATGGATGGTTACACCGGTTAAAATATGCATTTGGGATGACTGATTGGGAACTTGAACCACAAGCAGTGGGAGCTGATTTTCTAGTATGTTTCTTTCATTTCATTATCAGCACTAAACATTGACACTAGTTTGGAGCAGAAAACTTGGAAAACGGTGTCCCAACTGCCGTTCCCGATTTCTGTGCTGTGCTGCTACGAATTCATGTGGCGGAACAAGGAAATTTTCCATTTTACCAAATGAAGCCAACTACTTACATTTCAGGTTACATCCAATGACACCCTTAATCATCAAGCTTGCTAGTGGTGGCATCAAGCTATTCTCTTATTACTTATATATTGGCTAATAGGTTGAAAACGTGATTTTACATGTTAATTCATGCATAGATGTAATTTATGCATCCGGTTTTCATCTGTATGGAGTTTGTGTATGTTTTCAGCATTTGGAAAGTAGTTTCAGATGGCCTTCAATATACTCAACTTACCTTCTTTAGAACAATATTCTGTTTTTGGCATTTGGAAAATGGCTTCAGCCAGCCTTCAAAATACCCAACTTGCCTTCTTTAGAACAATCTTCATAAAATATCGTTAGTTTTCTGCGGTATTGGCAGATAAAATTAGAAATTCAGTTATCAACTCAAATTTGAATAGTTTGGCATTTATTTCTTTCATGTGTTTTAGCATATGCATTTTCTAAATTTAATCTGATGTCAAACGATGAAGATTTCATATGATGTTTTAGTCCTAGCACCTTATCATATTATATCATCAACTAATTCAACTTATTATCTTGCAAATCATCTTGTGACATCTGTTGTGTTGTAACAATGCACTGATATTTAGGCATGCATTTAATGGCTGATTTTGTCTTGTAATACATTCTACACTGACTGAGTGAGAAACTATGGTTTTCTCTGTTGCGTTGTGTAGAAATGGTTATAGCAACACCTCCATGAGAATTTGTGAACCATTTCTCTAAAATTACTGTTCCATCCATTTTTTAGGTACAAGCGTGAAGAAGTGAAGATAGAAGCCTGGGAGAATCATGAGAAACGAAAAGCTGAAATGGAAATGAGGAGGATGGAGGTATTTCTAAACAATAACAGCATTTCTTTGTTTCCCATTTTCTTATCATGAATCTATGATTTTTTCCCCCTTGAGTTCCACTTCTTATTCTATAAGCTAATGATGGATTGGTGTTCCACATTTACTGTCAATGTTTTGATGTAATGCTGATGCACCACTACATCCAATCAAATGAACCCGGGCACAAGAGATTCCTTTTGATGACTGTTCCCATGGTTTGCAACTGTGGGATTCTATGCATCGCATCCTAGAACCTTGAATTCGTACCATGCATGCAGGGACAATAGTTCAGGATCTGCACAATGATTTGATGGGTCTCACCATGGATTAACTATGGCCTAGAATACTGAATCCTAGTCTGCTAATAATTAGCAAAGCTTTACCAATATGGATAATTGCAGTATTTCTTCCTTGACCATATGTCTGCAGGTCATTACGTGAATAGTTAATATTGTCCCCATTGTAGAGCAGTAGGCATGATATATCTACATGGGACCGATCACATTAACCATCCAGATCATTGGCTCACAATCCCTACTTGTAGGCACAGGCACTCAACTCAAGTCTTGTTGCCAGATTAGACTGTTCCATGACCTTGGCTTGATAGTCATATGGTTTTGATTATTCAAAGGGTCATGAGATGATTAAAAATATCCTAGTTGCCTGGCCAGGACTAAACCAAAAGCAGGAGACTGTAGGCATTTAAAAATGTCCAAATTCTGTGGGACAACCACAATGGGTGGGATCTCACCGAGTCCACAAGGATTACACACCCAAGAAGGGGTTGCCACCCACTTCGAGTGGATAAAAACGAAGCATGTGCTCGACAGATGGGAATTGGGGGACCACTGTATGTCCCTCACTTATTGCCAAAGCTGAGAGGAAAACATCTTCTTCCCCATTGCCATACTCCCAAGAGGAGCCTAAAAAAGTCCCTCGGCCTCCTCAGAGAGGGGTCGTTTAATCATTGGTCAATGGTTTTGAATAGTTGATAGTCGGTTGACGGTGGGAAAAATGGTCACAGCTCTAAGCCTGTCCAATGCAGAAAGGAAGTCCTCCTTATCCAACCGACTAAGCTGACAGAGCCTGAGCGGCAATGCCACGTAAGGATGACCTATGTTCCCACTGAGGATTCTCTCTTGGTCTTGGGTAAAGGGATGCCCGCACCCGATAAAGTTGACTGGGAGTCTAGTGCTGCCCAGAATCTCTGCTTGTAAATTGCAGACCGATCAATAAATTATATTGATACTTTACCTTACCCACCTCTTTTCAATTTGATTTTGTTGTTTGCACGTAGACCACAATTTACACGGAGATCAGCCTTTATATCCTGTGATGGATAACCTCAATATTTAAGTACTTGGCATGTCATTTGTTAAGATGGCACAGAATAAGCATCTATTGGCACACCTGAGTAGGTGATATATACCCCAGAATTAATATTTCCTCTCAATATGATGCAGAGACCAAGGAATTTATTGTAAGCCCAAAGTTCAAGATTTCGATTTTACTAACTACTTAAAAAAGAAGCACAGTGAGCATAGGGTTTTCAGCCAATGCAATGGGACTGAATGATGGATGGAGTCTTGAGTATTGGCACATTCAGCGTTGACATAAAAAGTTCGCATTCATCACCATTGGCAACCTAGTTCTTCTCACAAGGGAGACACATGCTCAATGTCAATCACACAACTAAAATGGAAAGAGGAGTTTCCTTTACTTTCTTTGAATTGAAGCACAAGCATTCACACGCACATACATATGACTTTCTTAATAAAGAAATAGCAATCCTTATTGCTCTTTAAGAAAATCTGTTTCTATCAGTCTCTAAGCAAATCAAGCACTAAAACAATTAGCTAAAAATGAAAGATATGATATATGACTTTCTTAATAAGGAAATAGCAACACCTATTGATCTCTAAGAAAATCTGTTTCTCTGAGTCTCTAAGCAAATCAAGCAGTAAGATAATTAGCTAAAAATGAAAGATATGAACAGCTTGGGCATGTATCTGCCCCTTGGACAGATTTGCCGCACTGATGTCTTTGTGAACATGCGATTTTGTGCACTTAAGTAAACTGAGCCCCCATCATGCTGGCTGGTTGACTGGTGTGCCCTTGGACCTTCTTTTGTATACTTTTAATGCTTGGTTTGGCCTATTGGACTACATCACTGCAGTAGAATTTAAATTCCAATCCTGTGATTTCTTTCAATCTTCTTTCCTTGGTGAAGATCGATGTTAAATAAGTCTTGAACTGGAAAGCTATTTTTTTCTACCAAGATGACTTCAGCCTTTATCTGACTTATAGACACCAAACAGGGACAGACTGATCCAAACCAGTTTGATTTCATCTCTCATATATACATATATATATATATATATATATATATATTGGCTTCAGCCTATATCCATGCATGTATCTTTCCTGTACTGATGGTAATTCAACTTGGCCATTGAAACCCTGCCTCATGGCTCTGCACCGGAAGATTTTAGGACCTAAAAAGCATAATTTCATAAATATTATATTCCATTAATTGAAGAGGATTTTTTCAAAGTATACTTTAATTGTACCATGTCCGTCTTAAAATGTTCAAGCCTTATTTTGTGAAGGTATGGTGCAGAATTATGCTTCTTGCTAACCGCCCCTGTGCACATTGTGACTGTAAAGTATAAGCCACTAACATATTGCGCTGATTATTTGCCAATCATTTATTAGTTGGTTCTCCTCTTCATCTGATGTAAAAACACTATCCACAGGCGAAGGCTGACAGGTTGAAATCGCGGGGACAAGAGAGGTTAACAAACAAGCTAGCAGCAACCCGAAGAATAGCTGAAGAGAAGAGAGCGAATGCAGCAGCCAAAATGAACGAGCAGGCAGTAAGGACTTCTGAAAGAGCTGATTACATTCGAAGGACTGGCCATATGCCATCTTCTTTCTCATCTTTTAAGCTGCCTTCATGCTGCTGGTAACTACTATGCAAATGTCTGTTTTGGTAAGAACCATGTAATAATATCTGTTTCGTATAGTTCGCACTGCTTGTTATTTTGCATGCTTCTGATTACGCTTGCTCAGTGTGCGTAAATTGGTTGTGTTCAGCATTGACAAGATGCGTTCTTTGTATCTTCTCAATAATCATCACACAGCTATCCAACCTTTTTTTCAGCTTGTTTTAATGCTCCATTTTAGGGGAAATTAACACTGCATGAGTGAGAGGTACCAACATAGAAGATTTGATTATTTGTTAAGTTTATGAAGCAACATTATCATTACTCCTCAAAACATTCAGTGATTCCGGATGGCCGCATGGACAGGTATAGAAACACATCCTGGCCATCCATGAGAGGCCCACCCGATGTGTATTGATCGTGTGGTCAAATGGTATGCCTCTCATCAAGCAGGCCCCTTCATGAAGGCTGTATTGGTGAAGGTGCACTAAATGGATCCCCAAAGCGTGTGGTTAAGGGTGTAGCACTGTCAGGCCAGTTGGGGTACTGAGTCAACTCAAGCCCGACTCAAATTGTATTTGGGTAAATTCAAACCCAAGCTCAACCTAAAAGAAACATTAAACGTACCTATCAGAATCTGATCCCTACTGTAAATCCCAACCCAATTTTAATTGGAGTTCAGCCAGTTTGATTTAGGTCCCTCAGGCATTCAATAATTTTTGGGTTGTCATCAATATTAGTTACTACATTGGAAGAACATCCACTTCTAGTGGCGCCCATCTGCATGGGGCAGGCAAATCAAGTGATCCTTGCCCATAGTTTCAGTTACTCAGTTTAGTGTTATCCTCCTGCAAATTTTTTATAAAAACAAAATATCCAAGTTGATGCCTGGACAAGTATCAAATTAGAATAATTCCGAATCTTAGAAGAATCTTAGAAGATAGGTACAGGAATTGGATCGATCATAGGTAGCCCTCTCCGTGAGATGGAAAATTTGCATGCACTCATGCACGATGTCTTAAGCGTGATTGTACATGAGTGATGGGGGGTCAAGAGCCACAGTGTAGCCCACCTAGTAGGAGGCACCTAGTAGGAGGGAGGAAAAGTCTAAGCTTGAATAAAGGGCCCACCAAATCTCAGATCCAAATTATCTGAGATGGTCAAGATATGGGCCCGTAAAATCAAACTAGTAAAAAATTGGAAGTGAGAGACCCAATGGTTAGTACAATTCCCAGGTGGATTGCTTCATAAGATATAGAAAGGGATTTAAGATAAGAGATAATTAGCGAAAGGTCCCTAGAATTGAATCTATTCAGCCTCTAGTCTAAGCAAGTTTTTTTTAAGGGCTCTAGTCCAAGCAGCTAGACTATTAGCAGCCCGAGGTCCCTGGATACATTTTACATGACTAATTTGCCCTCTTTCAACTGTTTATGCATCTAATTTTAAATTTTAAATTTCAAATCTTCCATTCTCCCACTCTTTATTTCAAACCGGACATGGACATTGACGGATTGGATTTTAACAGTTGAGATCGATCTCTGAAGAAGAAAACCCCTGCAACGAAGAAAAAGAAGAAGAAGAAGAAGAAGAAAAAGATTGCAACGAAGAAGACCCCTGCAAAGAAGATGAAAAAGAAGAAGAAGAAGAAGAAGAAGAAGAAAAAGACCCTTGCAAAGAAGAAGAAGAAGAAGAAGAGGAAGAAGACCCCTGCAAAGAAGAAGAAGAAGAAAACCCCTTTAAAAAAGAAGAAGACCCCTACTACGAAGAAGAAGAAGAAGACTTGCAGAACACGAAACGAAGAAGAAGACGATCTTTTGCGCCATCACCGGATTTCCTGTGCCACCGTCATTCCTACTTGTTGTCAGAGAAGGGGAATCGCCACCGAACGTCGCGCCATGCCATCGCCGGAATTGAGGAAGAAGGCGAATGGAAGATGGCTTTTGTGTTTCTGATTCTCAAACGAAAAAGAAGAAGAAAGTGGGCCTAGGATCTACTGTAGTTCCGGGGTTGGTTCTAGGTCAGGTTTGACCTAATCCATTCCAGAAGTCCATCCACATTCCAGTCAAAGTTAAATTTATCTAAGTTTTGTATTTTTTTTGTCAAATTTATTTGTGTTTTGGACAAAATCTATCTGAGTTTTTGGCTATTTATATGACTTCTGGCACAAATTTATCTAAGTTCTGGACAAATCTGTCTGAGTATTGGATGAATTTATCTGAGTTCTGGACAAATTTGTTTGAGTTCTGGATGAATTTATCTAAGTTCTGGATGAATTTATTTAAGTTCTGGATAAATCTATCCGAGTTTTAGGCTATTTATCTGAGTTCTGGAACAAATCTATCTGAGTTATAAGCAAGTATATATGAGTTTTTGGCAGATTTATTTGTGTTTTTTAATTTTATTTGTGCCTTTTGAAATTTATTTGTATTTTTCAAAATAAATTTAACTGAGTTTTTAACAAAAAGACTTGAGTTTTTTGCCACATTATTCGCTAATTTGGAAATCCGGCGATGTCTTAGTTTTGGCAAATGTATTTGCATTTTTTTAAATTTATTTACATTTTTTAATTTTATTTACTTCTTTTAAAATTTATTTGAGCCTTTTGAAATTTATTTATATTTTTTTTAAAATTTATTTGGATATTTTGAAATGTATTTGGATCTTTTGAAATTGATTTTCATCATTTGAGATTTATTTATATTTTTTGAAATTTATTTGTGTCTTTTTCAATTTATTTGCGTTCTTTTGAAATTTATTGATTTTTTTTAATTTATTGTGTTTTTTTTTAAATTCATTTCATTTTTTGAAATTTATTTGCTTTCTTTTGAAATTTATTTGGGTTTTTTAAATTCATTTCATTTTTTGAAATTTTATTTGCGTTCTTTTGAATTTTATTTGCGTTTTTTAAATTTATTTCTTTTTTAGAAATTTATTTGAAATTTGTTTCCTGTTTTTTTTAACTTATTTGTGTTTTTTTGAAATTTATTTGAAAATCTCATTAGTGGAATTTTATTAATCGTGCCTAATTTAATGGTTGTTGACCATTATTAATGGCTTATCCCACTAATTATGGGACAAGATTTGAAGAAAGGGTAAATTAGACATTTTAGGTTTTCAAATTTGGAAAAAGGACCTATCACACTATAAAAAAAGATTGTGGACATAAGGCAATAAAGTAAAATGTTCAGGGACCCGTCGCCGAATCCCTTTAAAATAACTATGTTATCTAACTTCTAAGGCTATCGAGTGCAAGGTCAAAATAGAAATAGCTCTTTTATCTTTAATCAGAGAGTTATGAACATCCTAATAAGGCCTGTTAGCCTTAGATGTACTTGATTATATCCAATTACTGTCTCCCTCCTAAATACTCTCTCTCTCCTCTCTCTCTCTGTGTGGATCGAGCTAGGTAGCAAAACTGATCAGTTATTTGCTTTTGGGATCCATGTGTCAACTTGAATTTTTAATTAAAACCTAAGTCTAAACCAACTGGAAGGTTTATCATGCTAAATGCGCCTCTTTAATACTGAGGAAAGATATGCAATACTTATTGAATGCCTCTTGTTTTTTGCTGAAAGGTAAGAATATATTTATAAAAAAAAAAAAAAAAAAAAGGGCAAACGCCCCTAAAAAGGATTACAAGGTCATAAAAGAACCAAAGAGATTAAAGAAAGACAAAATGAAAGCTAGGAAAAGCTTACGTACATATATGTTGATAGCTCTTGGACTAAGCAAATGGGAGGAACGGAAGGACAGAAGGGCCAAGATCAAAAGCTTGAAACCCACTAAAGAACTCCTGAATTCGCTCCAAGAAAAAGACCTTCTCAGTTTCTTTACCGGAATTTATGACTAGAATTTGGAAGGTTTGGGTATTTTAGACATGATATGACACCTTGTTCCTGGCATTTGAAATGCTGTATTTCTTTTGAAATTCTAACCACCCAAATGACCTTTTGAAACTTTTGGAATTCCACTCCATAAAAAGAGGGATTTAGAATTCCACCTAAGGGGACAACTTTTGGAGATTTTGAAATTTACCTAGACATGAATTCTTGAAATTTTGATAAAGAAACAGGCCATCTGCTTAAAGGGATGAATTTGTTATTAAATGACTTAAAAGGGCTCTATATATAGAAAATCATTCTCATGGTTACAACACCAGACACTGATTCAACCAAATTAAATAGCCTTATCTCATCAAAACCCAAATCCATAATCTCTACAATTCCAATCATAGAACAAAAGTAATATCAAATTTAATTCCATGCCATGGATGCACATGCTTAATCTCACCAATCAAATGGACAAATCCCATTCCCACTTCAGACACTCTCCACATCAAAGATAGGAGAATAAAATTAATAAGGTCTCAAATTGGAAAAAAAGGAAACGTTCAAGGTTAGTATTCTTAGCTTTATCATTCCACAGAATTAGTCTATTGAAAATATAATTAGATTTCCTGATAAGACAAGGAATGTTTTTAATGAAAGAACCAAATGTAATAATGGCAGGTCTTAACCATAAACTTACCAAAGTAAAGTAGGTCTAATGCATAAATATCTAAAAATCAATATTAATCAATTTACCAGCTATATCAACGTGATATCATCGAAGCTGCACTATTAATACTGGGGCCACGTGGGATTTACCTGGCCCCCCAGGCTCATAGGGATTATTCTTGCCCAAAGGACCGGGACACCCTCCGTTATTAAAAAGAAAAAAAGCATGATATCACCTCAACTAAAAGAATAAAATAATACGCACATTGGCATGTGTCATTGGGCATCATACAAATATTATGTACATGAAATGCTACAATCACTACACAGTTGACATTCCTCAACTTTTTTCTAAAAATAAATATTTGTAAATCACAACCCATGACCCACTTAGACGGTTAATAACATAGGAATCATCATAAAAATAGAACAGATTATTAAGAGTCTCAAATGATATGTGGCAAACAATCCGATAACAATAACATCCATAAATTTCCCACAAATCCTCTTTCATATCAAAGCAGATTTTTCGATTGAAAATAGGATGAATCTAAGGCCCAAACAAGAATTTAGGCAGATTCAAGTGGGATAAAATAAATCAAACAAAAAAAAAAAATCTTGATTAAATGAAGAAGAGTATTAAGAGTCTCAAATGAAATGGCAAAGAGATAATGATGAAAACCCTCCTATAATTTTTTAATTTTTTATGATTTTATAATTTAAGACTAATGATTTTCCTTTTGAATAGATTGTTGGTTTTTCACACAGGCATTTTAATTATTTCCAATGTTAATGTTGTAACTCTCTAAAACTAAAAATATTAATTAATATTTCATCTTAGTTATGTTTGGTCCAAATTCACCTTTCTTAAGTTTTCATTCTTTTTATTTTTTAAGCCTAAGATTCTCTCCAGATCATATTACTTCCTTTTATTAAATAAGACGTTCGTCTTAATTCTTTATTCTCTTGATAAAATCTAAAAGCAATATATTTATATATATATATATATTTTAATCTTATTTAGGGTTTTTCATTGGCTTTGATATCTTCTTTTTTATATTCCTTATTGGTCATTCTCATGGACTAAGATAATTTACATTCTCATTCTTAAAATAAATCTTTTCCTCTTTCAACAGATTTCCACCTATTTTCATTTAAGTTAGTGAAAACACATATAATTTTTCAATTCATTTTTCTTTATTCTGTTTTAGTTCACTTGTGCTTTTTTTTTCCTTTTACTGTATCTTTTATTGGATGAAATACTCTCTAATATTTTTTCTCATTATTTTTAGAAAGATAATATTTTCCACTTTCATCTTATTTTGATCATTAACCAAGTGCAGTTTTTGAAAGAATATGTTTATTTTATCATAAATGCTTTGACTCCATTTCAGAGAAATAATCTTCTTATTTTCTTCTAAAACTCTTAAAATAAAACAGTAGAAAAAGTAAGAAAATATATTGGGCCCACCAAAAGATACTTACGATTTCAAAAGTAATCTAAAGTGAAATTCGCATTTGATCTTGAACTAATTAAAGTGCCCTCATTTTGAAATTAATCAATTATACAATAAGATTTGTTATCATTATAGGGAGTGAGATTTTAATCGCAATTTTTGTTGTCATCTCAATATAATCTAGATAATTTTTTTTAATTATTTTAAATTTCTTATAATTTTTTTAGTATATAAACGGCATGTTTTGCTAGTCTTAATATAAGACAAACTTGAGACAAAAATATTCTTTACTACAGTGGACCCAGACCTAAACCCAAGTAACTGATATCCAATTTTTCCAATTCGGGCCTTTGGGCTATTCAAGACCCATTCTCATCCCCACCAGTCACTATCCATGCCTATACATTAACCCCCCAACACCCTTTCATTTTTAAATTGTTTTGAAAGTCAAATTTTATTTGTGAATGTCATGTTTTCACCAGCAAATCTCTAGAGGATTTGCCAAAAAACAACCAGATTTATACGGCCACCTTTTCATTTTCTAACCCCGACAGATAGCTCAATTGGCCTAGGACCATGGTTTGCATTCGGAGCTTGTGGGTTCGAAATTGCACTATCACACTAGGGCCAGAAGAGAATTTTACCCGGCTTTTTCTCCTGGGCCCATAGGAATTATTTGTGGCCCAAAGGGCCGGGAAGCCTATGTTATGAAAATAAAAAATAAAAAACCTCTTCATTTTCTTACCCCACCCGACCTGTGCATGTCATGTGTCAAGACCCAATTCCCAAGTCAAGTTACCAAAATAGCCACCCCACCTAATGCATGACGACGTGCACATTCGTTAAACCGAGTGAGATCAAACCCTACGGTCTCAAGGTCCGCCACGTCACTGCGGGCAACCTGCTATGCATTTAGGCAGGGGCTGCCTGCGGTGACGTGACGAACCCTGAGTGGTCAACTCACAGTCACCATGCTTAGACCCACTCAAAAGATCCCGATTCTCCTTAACTCTATATATAATAATTCAGAAAAGAGCTTACAACACTAGAAAACAAGAAAAGATAGACAACTCTGTACTTATACTAGCAGTTCTGCTTCAGTAGTTTTGTATTTAGCAATGGCTAGCAACATCGGTTGCTACAATGTTCCTAAGGGAGTAAACGTTAAGAGGGAGATATGATGATGAGTTTGCTAGGATGCTCACTAAAGAGGCCTTGCAGTTTGTCGTAGTATTGCGGTGTGCTGCGCTCAGGTCCCACCGGTGGTTGTAGACCTGAAGGTGGAGATCTATGGGCCAGTGGAGAGGAAGATGATCATCAAGGCTCTAAACTCTGGTGCCAAAGTCTTCATGGTATGAACATTTGGATTTTTAGAAGATTTCTCTGTTTAAAGAACTCAATGAGATTGTACTTGATTCAAAGATTCATTGAGTACTTCAAGTGAGATTGTACTTGATTCAGAGATCCATTTTTTTGGTACGTCTCTAGTTCTCACCTATTATATGAAAACTTTTTTATGGGGGCCAACTAGCAACCCATCCAAACCTGACAACCAATAAGGAACCCCCTGATAGTCACTAATCTCAATGATTGACACACATCCGAATGGACTGAACCGTTGGATCGAGGGTTGAATATTTTTTTGAATATAAAGCCATTAAATTTGTGGGCCACAGATGAAGGGGTTGGGGCATGGGTTTGGGGTCAAACTTGATACTTGTGGTGGTCTCACATAGATGTTTCCATCCCCCTTGGTCCCATCCCCAAATGGGGCCTACAATTGTGCCCCATAAAATGGTTCTCACATAATATGTGAGAATAGTTCCCACCTGAATATTACCCTTTATATAAACTCCCAATGTATGGGCTCAATAATCTGCCCTTTGGTGCAATAATCTTTTGCGTAGAACTTGAATTTTAGTTTGATTTATGTTGTTCTAGTTTTATGAGCCCAAGTCTGAGAAATACTATGACTACCAAGGATCAAACAAGGTCTGAATGCTTCACTAAACAAGAAGATAGATTTGGGCCTCAATTTAAGAACTGAATCATGGATTATATATATCTATATCTATATCTATATCTATATGTGTATATGTATATTCTTTTTGCTACATGGAGGACTCAAACACATGCTCTACTCACACACCCATGTCTCTTACCTGTTGAGCTACATTTGAGAGACTAATCATAGATTGATACAGCTGGTATGGCCATAGATAACAATGAGTGTCCTGGCCAACGCACTCATGGTTGAGTGGTGTTTTTTTTTTTTCTTGAGATAATTACCGTATGGCAGCCTCTAAATCCAACATTTGCCCGAGAACTATTGGAAAGGTAATAATTTTTAGACAACCGTTCATATATAAAAGGATGTTGTGAAAGTGACAATTTTATCCTTTACCGCGCGATATCCCAATTTACTCATCTGTAAATTGTTCTCTCTAACAAACATAGTATTTAACATGTATAGACTTTTTTATCTATGTCAAGTTATTTTTTTGTTCTCGAATATATATATGTGAAATTCATACATGCAAATTTTACATATGTAAATCTCATTTTCATATCTCATGCGCAAAATACAAATCACCGTTACAACTTGTTTGTTTCAAAGCATTTATTTATATTAGAGATTTCTTCTTCACTAGCATTTGGAATTCTCGTAATCATGTCCGATAGATTTCTAATGGTGGATCGAGGATAGTGACATTCCAAAATCGCCCCCAACTCTTCCTCTCTCGCTTGTGTGTTTGAAAAAGAAAAGCTTATCCACGCCCGGCATCTTCCTTTCCAACTCTTAACAGTAAAACTCATCATTTATATTTTCAGTTCTTCCCACCATCCCTAGCCCCAGATGAATGTGATATGATATTGTTGTAATCAGAGACAGAGATAAAGATAGAGACAGAGAGAGGCCATGACAACTTTGTTTTCTTCTCTCCCCTTCTCCAACAATTCCACTCCTCCTCTAACACCATCAACAACACCATTGATGTGCCCAAAATAATTAATAACAATCGCACAAATTTCTATTAATTAGATAGTGGCAAGCACGGGCCGATCTACAAGGATATGTAGAAATAAGATCTAAAAATCCTCAATCAATTTTCACATTAGGGATTTTGAAAACACAATTAATCAAGAAAATAATAACTAAAATGATATCAAAGGAAATTAAACACAAACTGATCAGAAGAAAAAAAGAGATCAGGGTATCAGATTGCACCAAAACAAATTTTATCATTCCAAAATTACTTCATAGTCTTATCCCAATAAAACTCAACCAAATGTGCAAGCAATTGCCTTGGATTGGAAGATTTAGCTTTGAAAACCCTTTTTCTTAAAAATCCAATTCTCTAATTAGTACCAAAGACTGCATTCACTTCAATATGTTGAAAATCTAATCACTATTTATCAAGATCAAGCACAAACCATTAAAAGATTTTAACCTAAACATGATATGTCAAGATCAAGCATAAAAGTAAAAGACATTCCAAATAACCTTTGTAAAATCAGAAGTTGAATAACATTCATGAAGAAGAACCTATTAAATAATTAAGCATAATGAGGGAAAGACATAGAAAAATAATAAGGAACATTCTCATCGATTTTGGTTTTCTCCTCCACCCTAATACACGGATTAGCCAAGCATTGTGGAACAAGAAAGAATAGAAAAAGAAAATCTCCATTATTGAAAGCCTTCAAAGTTGTTTAATACACCACTCAATCTCCACCTTCACTTTCTAACAAAGATTAAAGAAATTAACTTAATAATCCTAGAGCAAGAGAGAGCCTCCCTTTAAAAAAAAAAAATAGGGGCATTCGGCGATAGGTCTCTGAACATTTCACTTTCGGACCTTAGATTCATAATCTTTTTTCATAGTATCGTAGGTCCTTTTTCCAAATTTGAAAACCTAAAATGTCCAAGTTACCCTTTTTTTAAAAGGCCTTATTTATTTAAAGATAAATCATATCCCATGATTAGTGGGATATACCATTAATAATGGTCAACTGCCACTTAATTGGCCAAGATTAAGGAAAATCCCATTAATGAGATTTTCCAATAAATTAAAAAGGCACAAATAAATTTTAAAAAAAGACAAAGAAATTCCAAAAGAACGCAAATAAATTTCAAAAGACGGTCCAATCTTAGGCTTAGGATACAAGGTTTTTTGGAGTTTCTACCGCCTAGAGAGAGATTTTTATTTTCCTTGCTCGAGCAGATAAATGAATGTCCACGAGCGAAACCTCTCTCTACATTTCCATCACCACCAGATCTGTAAATACAAACAAAAACAATGCAAAAATCTAAGCTCAAAGAAATGTACGATTCGATTTGAGGCTTAGGAGAGAAGGTTTCTTGGAGTTTCTGCCGCTTGTACGTTTCCATTCGAATCCATGCCTCTTTTGTTCTTTTCCTTCATATCAGTTTTGATGCGTCAAAACAGATTCTTCCAGATTGGGTTCGATCTTGACAGAAGAGTAGAGAGGGGGTTTACCTTGCCCTGGGAATGAGGGAGAATGGAAGATTTGAAATTTTAAAATTCAAAATTCTATACTTAAAGAGCTGAAAGGGTAAATCAGCCATGAAAAAGTCTAATGTGGCGTATCAAGGGACTTCTCCCCAAAATATGTCAAGTCGTATGAACTATAGGCCTTAAAGAAAAAGTTGTTAGACTAGAGGCCTTACAAGACCGTGCTGAGAGACCTTTGGCCAATTATCCCTAAAAATTAAAGTATGAGTTAGAAACCCGAAAATCTTCAGACCTTTGAAGCAAACCATTTAGACAAGGGAAAATCAAAAGAGAAAGGTATTGCATTGAAAGCCATCTCAGAATCAAGAGAAAAATCTGAAAAGAAAAATTGAGTTTGATTCTGAATCTGAGGTTGAAGATAATATGGCTAAGTTTACGAAATGCTTCAAGAAATACATGAAGTCAAAACAAGCCAATTGGAAGAATTCCAAATCTGAGAAGAAGGATCCTGCAAAAAGGACAAAGTGTTTTAAGTGCCAAGGCTATGGTCACTATGCTAATGAGTGTGCCAACAAGAACAATAGTACAAAGCAAAAGGCTCTCAATACAACTTGGGATAAAGAATCTTTTGACGAAGAAAAAGAACAAGAAAAAGATCATGGGGCAGATTCATCAGACAATGTCAATGGCAAGTTTGTGGCTTTCATGGCTAAGTCTGTGTTTGACAATGATACTGATGACGATAATAATGATGAGATGTCAGATCAATAGAAAGATTATGAAGAATTGTACCATACTACATATGCCGATTGTGTCAGGATGACCAAGTATGGCAACAAGATCACTATCAAGTTTAAGGCTGTTCAAGAAGAAAATTATGCACTGAAGATTGAATAGCAAGCGCTTAAAGAGGTTCATCTCTTGGAAAGTCAGAAAATTACATGGCTGAAAATTTGACCACTTAGAGTCAAAAATTTGAGAAAACTAAACAAGAGATCCAGAATCTGAAAATCGAGTTGCAGACTATGAAATTTGAAAATAAAGACCTGTAAGGAAGACTGAAGATCACTCTGTCTTAGCTAGAAGTCAAACATGCATTTCTAACCAAGATGAACACTAGTTTGAGGACTCTTACAAACATCTTATACAGTTAGAAGTCTCATTTTGACAGAAGCGGTCTCGATTATGATTATGGTGCATCCACTTAGAATACTAAAGGTAAAATAATTTTTGTTTCAAGTATTACACATACTACTCCACATACTGCACTTTCAAATAATGTGTTGAGTAGTAGAAAGAAAAAGAATTTATCACGCGCTACACGCACATCCACTTGTCACCGTTGTGGAAAGAAAGGACATTCATCCCTATTGCAAGAAGCTGAATAGTCTACCAAGACCAAGCAATGGCGGAAGAATTTTTCTCCACTCAAGACGGATAAAATTTGGGTTAGAAAATCTGATTTGTCTTAGAGAGTTTACTTACACGTTGTTGAAAGATTAAACTATACATGTGTGGGTATCTACGGATAAAAAGCCCTGATCAAGGAGATCAAACTCCCACTCCCAGCGTTGTTATGAAGGTACATTCAGGGGAAGTTGCAATTTAGGGAGAGCTATTGAGTTTAATCGACAAGAAAGCTACATGTTATTATCTTTAGCTTTATCATTTATGGACAAAAGGGGGAGAAATGTGACAGATCAAGGGAAAGAATAAGAAGACAATGTAGATCTACTGTGCTGAGTGCCAATTTTTAAATTTAATGTATTTTGCGTTTTCTTTTGGGTAGATCAATTTGTATTGTCTTAGGGAGTTTTGTCCATGAATTGCTAAAGGGGAGATTGTTAGGTTTTTGTTTATAGGCTAATTCGCTGGTTGGACAAAACCTTAGGTCCATTGAATTGTAATTTTTAGTTTTTCTATAAAAGGACTCCAAAGATAGAAGACTATAATGACTCAAAAAGTTGAAATTCCGGATCTAATCCAGAATGGGGTCCGCTCGAGCGACCAGCATCATCCGCTCGAGCTGACATGAGTCAGAATAATCAGACGTTGAAACAGAACCTCATCCGCTTGAGCGGATGGAAGGTCTACTCAAGCGGACATGCAGCAGAGTCCTAATAAAATTAGAAAGTTGATTCTAATTATGCCCAAGTTGCTTATTTTAGTCCTAATCATCTTTGGCAACCTTAAGCACGTCCTAAAGGCCATTTAAAAGACTCAAGGGCTATTCTAAAGACAGACCTCACCTCTCAAATTCTGAGTTAGAGATTTAATTAAGTGAATCTTCTCTAGAGATTTATTGAAGAGTTCTGCTGACAAGTTCTTTAGAGAGCCAATTTCTTCTGCATCGTTTGTAGAAGATCATCTTTTTGCATAGAAGATTTGAGGAGTTAAGCGCAAGATTGAGCCTGTTGCAATCAATGGTGTAAAGTCGTTGAAGCATGAAGCGATGCAAGGTAACTTCAATCTTTATGTAGGGGATATTTGGAAAGGAAATCTGAGTTTCTTGTAATTGTGAGATTCATAGTGCTTGATTGTTGATCTAGTTCGGATCTGTGGTTTTTCACTCGGTTAGGGTTTTTCACGCTAAATCTAGTGTCCTTGTGGTGTGCTTGTGATTGAATAGTTATTAGTTTTTTGCACACATTTGGGTTGATTTACTTTATTTTTTTTTTTCCTTTTGCTATTGGAGGGTTCTCAATTCTTTGGGCTGGACTAATCCCTCCGGGCTTAGAGGGAAGCTGGGTAAACACCCATGTGGCCCCAAGGTGGTAGCACTAGTGAACTCAACCTTCGATTCCTAAAGAAGGGGGAACCGGGGGTCGATACCAAGACCTCTAGCTCCAGAAGAGGGAAGAACTGTGGTCCTGACCACTCGGCCAATGCTTGGGGTTATTTGGGCTGATTTACTGAGGAGACCAATTTAGAGATCTCGAACCCTAAAATTTCATTATCTCCCAAAGAGGACAATTTGCAGATATTTTGACTAAGGGGATTATCCTGTATTTTCATGACAAACTTAACATCAATCTATGGTCGTCAAGTTTGAGGGAGCATGTTAAAGGACTATGACTAGTTTAGTAAAGATACAATCTTACCCTTGTTGACTCAATTTTATATTGTGAAACAGGAAAGCGATATTGTAATGACTCTAAGAATGATCTATTACCCATATTGTAATGCATAAATTCTATAATTCCTACCTTAACTGTAGGGATAAATTTATAATAATTTGTTTGATTAAAATTATAAATAGTACATGACTCCTCACTGAAGAATTAACAGAGAAAGATTTAATAAAAGTATCGACCCCATTGAGGTATCCGCTGTCTTGATTTGCATTATAATACATATGAATTGAATACACAGCAAGTGGTTAAAAATAAAGATCAAAATAGAGTTTTTAAAAATGAGCACCAAATAACATTACCTTTTAGGAAAGTAAAGTCAAAAGAAGATGGTAAATGAATAAACCAGCCATCGCCCTAATATTTCATTTCTCATTTATTTATTTAGTTTAATGACCAAGGAATCAAGAATCCTCCTCTTTTAGCTACACTTATGTGTATCTTATTTTAAGGTTGTCTTAAATATAGGGGTCTTTTTGTAAAAACCTCAAAATGTTTTTTCTAAATTTTAAAAACTGCTACAACCTTGAGGACATTGTGAAAATTTTCCCTCCTCCTCTCCCGTCGTCTTCATGCATCATCTGAATCTCTCTTCCCCTCGTTATTAGGGTTTGCAGCAGCACGCGTTTCAAATCCAGCCTCGTTTTTAGGGTTTACAGCAGCACTCATTTCATTTTAAATCTACGGAGGTAAAACCACCACCGACATCTGATCTACTCCTCCTCATTTCATTTTAATCTTAATCTTAATCTTAATCTTAATCTTGCTTGCTTGTATGTTTGTTTCTCGGTCTCGATTTCTCCATCATCCAAACCCTAATTTGATTTCAGTGTAAAACGCATAGATTCAAATTGAATTTCAGTTTTCAACTCATATTTTTGATGTCTGTGGATCGAATGATTGCATCTTGTAGTTGTAGTTAATCGATGTGTTGTTAGATTTAGTAATTTCATCCCTACTCCTCAATTCAATATGATTTTATGTATCTTCGTTTTCACAGTTATTATCTTGGAATGGAGTGTCATAGATCATGTTCTTGATAGAAACGAAAATCTTGGGGTCATATTTTTTGATGGAACCATTGCAAAACCCATCAATTACTAAGGAGACTGCCGATACTACAAAGTTGGCCAAATTGTAAATTAGTGGGGGCAAAATCATAAACTGGATCTTGAATTCTGTAAATCAACAGATTTGTGACCCTCTAAGATTTGTTTAAGGGAGGTGTGGGATTTTTTAAGGAGTCTATTATCAAGATAACACAGCTAGAAGATCCCAATTGGAACTCGAAACCTCTGAATACTCCCAAGGGAATAAACCAATTCAAGAATTTTATTTTGAATTTGTAAACCTGTGGACCGAATTCATGGAATTAGTTTGTCACAGTGCCTCATGAAACTGTATTGGCCCCAAAATCGGTTCATGAGGTTAGCCAACGTGATCATTTTGTTATGAGATCGTGTAAAGCATTTAAATCGATTCGCTCAAACTTAATGATAAAAAAAAGATAAATGAAATTAGGGATTAAAAGACTTGTTTTAATGGTAAGTAGGGATTTAATGACCAGGTGACTGAATTGTTCAACTGAGGGATCATCAGTCTGTCACTATGAGTGGGAGAGAAATCTAGAGGAGGAAACCTCTTCAGGGGTCTGGTGAATTGTTTTTTTCCAGATTCCACTGATCAAGAAATTGTTGTTGACACGGGTTCAACAGTGTCTGCTCGTCGTTTTTTATCCACCAGTGGTTGCTCTTGAGTTCAATCAGTCCTTTTTTGAATTTTAGACCTCCATCTATCCTTTGATAACATAGAATTGGGAGCTTTTCATTTTGTCTTGACTCTGGAGCCTTCTCTACCTACACATTACAATGCGCTATTCAAGGGAATCAGTGTTTATCAGTGGGGCCGACTTTGAGTTTTTTTATCAAGCCAAGATTTTCAGAGCAAGCTTATATCTGATATTTTTGACATCTTTTCTAGGATTTTTGGACATCGTTTGGTCAGATCTAATCCACTTCTAGAGTTTTGATTTTTTCTGCAACAAGTTTTCATCAAGCCTGCAGTTTTTTCTATTTGATTTCCCAAATCAAGAACTTCTTCTGGTTGCTGGACTTAGAGAAAAGTACTAAGAAACTTATGTTGTTAACTGATCTGTGATTGTCAAGGGATTATTGCTCATTGTCCCTTTCTTCCTACAATTTTTGGGTCATCAGCCCCTGTATTCTTTCAATGTTGCAGTTTTTTTTGCAAAACAGCTTAGCTGAACTATTCTGAGTTGGGTCTTGAGCATTGTGGGGCATCTTTTCAACAAATATCTTGTGTTTCTTCAATATGACCGAAAAATGAGATTTTTCCAATAAATTTAATTGGAAATTACTTTTCTCGTCATCTCAATTCTGCATTTTTCTAACAGGGTGGTGTCATATTGATAGAACCATTGCAAAACATACCAATTACCATAGAGACCACCGATACCACTAAGTTTGCCCAGTAGGAAATTAGTGGTTCCAAAATGGTCAGCTGGATCTTGAGTGCTGTAGATCAACAGATTGTGCTCAATTTGTGACCCTATAAACTGTTTGAGGGGTGTGGGAATTTTAATTTTTAAGAGTCTATTATCTAGATAACGCAGCTTGAAGATTCCAATTGGAACTTTAAACATCTGGATACTCTCAAGGGAATAAACCGATTCAAGACTCATCAGCTGGATGTTGAGTTCTGTAGGTCAACAGATTGTGCTCAATTTGTGGCTCTATAAGACTGTTTAAAGGGTGTGAAAGTATTAAAAGAGTCTATTATCAAGATAACTCAGCTAGAAGATTCCAATTGGAACTTGAAACCCCTGAATACTATCAAGATCTACTAATTAATCTGTAAGTAGTTTTTTTTTTCCCTCATTGAGATTGATTATGCAAATGGTTTGTCATTCACCCAATCCATGTGCTTTTCATTAGTTAATATATAATTTGAAAATTGGCTTTAACTACTATGAGAATGGCCTATGCATCACATAGGCTTTATGCTAGTTGAATCTAAACCTCCAAAACAATAGGTCATCAAGGCACGAAGCTTACTGATGTTTTCTAAATCCTTTTTACTTTTCTCCTACCAATATTTCCACTTTATAACCTTTTTTTTCTTTATTGTTTTCCAGATTTCCCCTGTCATGATATCTCATTAGGAATGACAAAGGCATACATTTTTTGTTCAAATGCTAAATATTTCCACTTTATAACTTTTCATTTTTTTTTTCTTCTTGTTTTCCAGGAATTCACCTGCCGAGATATCTAGGAAAGATGAGGGCAATCAAAAGAATGGCAGTAGAATCCTCTTTGGTAGCAGGTGAAGAAGGAGAAGTAGAAGTGAATGATGACCGAATCAGTCTTCTTCCTGATCCCATCCTCACAATGATCCTCTCTCTGATACCTGTCATAGAAGCAGCAAGAACATCAGTTCTATCCAAGAGATGGAGATATCTCTGGACCTCTATCCCCCATCTTGACTTCTTCAACTTCTTTGACGCTTTCTTCCCAGGAGGTTTACCTACTCAAGTTGGTGAGAAATGTATATCTGTCTTTAACCAAATCTTTGCATGTCGCCAAGCCCATATTAACAGCTGCGAGTTGCCCATATTTGATGACTGCCCCTTCGATTTAGACTACTTCTTCTTCCGCCTTGACGAACTCGGAATCCAGGATCTCCTCCTCAGCTACTTTGGAAAGGATCCTATAAATCTCCCCTCACTATTCTTCTGTAACTCCCTCAAGAAACTGAAAATTTTGTGTTTTTTAGTCCGCCTTCCATCTCAGTTTAACCAACTCACCAACCTTCAGGCCCTCGAACTCATTGTTGTTAGTATTACCAGTACTCATCTTGAGACGTTAGTTGCTGGTTGTCCCAGGCTAGAGAATTTGACAATATGCCAATCTGTGCATCTGAGCGAACTTCGTATTCGTGCGCCAAATCTCTTGTTACTGGATATCTTTGTGGAGGAAGATAAACGACGGTTCCGATTTTCTTTGATCAAAGCTCCCCGTCTGAAACATATTGTTCTAGGGTATTCATTAAACAAGGAGTTCCGGCATAATTTTTCGGAGGAAGAGGATGAGGAAGACGAGAATAAAATAGATGAAGTCGATAACCTCATCAAGCTATTGATGAATTTGGATCATCTAGAGCGCTTTTCTTTTAGATGCTGTCCATACCTTTTCAAGGTTAGTGGTTTCATATATAACTAGATCAAGCTCCCTTTCAGTGGGTCAAAGTTCTCGTCATTTATTCAAAACAAAAGTGGCTACCCAAATTACCAGACTTTCAGATCTTTTACACCCATAAAAGAGTGAAGAACAATTTCTGCATAAGTTAAGGATTCTGAACTGTTTTGTTTTTTCTTCTCTTTTTTCCAGTTCAAATCGATAATGCGCCTGCCAGATAGTTTGCCTATTGGGTGTCAGCTGGTTCATATGAAGAAACTATTCATGGAGCTGAATTTTGATGATGCTGCGATGGTCTCTCCTTTGCTATTCTTGCTTCGAAGTTGCCCAAACTTAGAACAACTTTCTTTAGAGGTTTGAATAATCAAACTTAACCACATGTTGTATTGAGTATCATCCCTGACTCTGATCTATATTACGTTCTTGTTCTCCTTGTTTTATCACCAGTGTAGATGCTCCAAAACAGGATTTCCTATTGAAACCAACTACTGGGAGAAGCAGAAGCCTCCAGAGTGTTTGAAAAGTCACCTTATGACCATTCAGATAGAATACATCCGTCTAAGCAGTAAGAATGTGATCGAGTTTCTGAAGTTCTTGTTGGTAAATGCACGTGTTCTCGTTAGGATGAGACTCCTTTACTCGAAATCTTCTACGGATCAGTCGAAAGAGGACATAGTGGTAAATGAGCTGTTACTCTTCAACAGAGCTTCTCAAAACGCTTTGTTGGAAATCAAGCCTGGTCGAAGGTTTTATGGAAGCTAATCTTTTGAAAAAGAGTATTCGGATGGTATTTTAGTGTTTTGTACTGAGGACTTTACTTTGATACATGCTTTTTAAGGCTCTTCCTTTCTGTATATAGACATTGTTAGAATTGGCAGTTGAGTTTGAGGATGTTCTCCAAGGATTTATTAGCTTCAGATACTGTTTGCAATCCTCTGTATGCACTGATTCAGCATTATTTTTTTTTAAAAACAATTTAAAATACCAGTACTTCTTGTGGATCCTTCTATGGAGCTTGTGGCACATCTGCACCAGGTCCAAGTGATTCACTAGGAGAAGCATGTAGTAAATATGATCCATTAAAATCAATATAGGGTTTGTATTAGAGGGAGCTTTTGAACTGAATTCGGGCCATTTGCTATGTTTGCTTCAACCCTCAATTTTGCATGTTCTTGCCCACCTGATGGACAATCTTGATTTTTTGAGCTAAAGCATCTAGTTGAAGGAGCCTACCTTCAGGATGTCTTGGATCGTGCATACATTCAGCAAGGCGGAAACATAGCCTAGGATGAGGAAACTTGTTTAAGATTAAAGCATGAATTCCATTCATGTTAGGAATTATGATAGAGTGGGCTGTTTTCGCTTGAGAATTTGGTAGCCCTTCCACAAAATCCATTGAGATGTCAGTCAGACCATACCTGCTCTGGAATTTTGAGTGGCTGCAACAACCCTGGTGGTGACAATGTCTCAGTCTTGTTACATTGGCAAATGCCACATGTTTGTACAAAGTCTCGAACCTATTCTTTCATTTCCAGCCCAGTGAAAAGCTCGACCCCTGAATGGCCTGCTTCTGCCATAGTGCGAAACTCATATAACATATTTTGGATTAATGGAGATTGTTGAGGAAGAACATGCGATCTTTGAAACGCAAGATTCCATGACCCATTCGATAGTGTCTAGAGTAAGGATCCGCCCTTAAACGAGCGATGAGGTCGCAAGTATTGTCATGACAGTGCAATTCTTGACGAATCGGGCTGGAATGTTAACAAATTAGCAAACCTTGTAACTCTTACAACTAATAATGACAGTCATGGTTCCAAAATTATGACCATAACAAAATTTCTTAAGATCGGCTGCAAGAAATACCGTACAACTGCTCAATTAGATAGATGAGGAATTGACTTGCATTGGCTACTTCATGATGAGATTGAAAATCTCAAAATATATGTTCTCTCTCTGATATTTTTATTGTGTTTTCTTATTAGATTTATAATTAGCTCACCGTATGCATAAACATGGTGTTGGGCAGATGGACAGAGAAAATGGAGATTTTAGATCAACAAAGAAGAGAATATCAAGATTGACATATGGATTCTGAACTATTCACATTAAGTTGTATGAAATAGGGCTAGAGGACATCTCCAATGAAATGCCAATCATATCCTTGACTCGAGGGATTGACACTTTGGTGATCCAATCCACCACTGGAGGACAGGATTGGATCTACCATGAGTTTCACTTGGACAGAATCTTTTAGCTCATGAGGTGCAGGTATAAATTTCAAGTTATTAAACAAATATTCAAGTCTGATCATCCATTCAAAATTGCATAAGCCTGGTCAAGCCATTCCAGAGCTGCCAATCTCTTCTCTGTTAAATTAGCATAATTTCACAACTTGAGATTTTCTGTAGAATGTATGCTGCTGATTTGAAACAATCTTCTATCAGTGGCTTGAAAATCACTTTGATTAATGACTCTAGCCACCTCAAACAGTTGATATAAATATAGATGATCAACTGCATTTAGTCAGTTTATAAAGCATGCCCACACTGCAAATCTGAGAAACATGACATTCATTCCATTCACAAAAATCAAACAACCAAGAATGGAATCCACAGAAAAACCTTAATCAGACCAATCCTTCTTAGACCTCATTGAAGATCCTGGATTTTGTGGGCCCCACAAACTGGTCATTAGTTTATTTTTATTTTTTAATTCAAGCCCTTTTCTATCAGTAGTCTTCTAGTTCTATGTGAGAAATAGAAAGACCCTCTCAACGTAAGTTGGTTAGTACTTCTTGTAAACAACATGATATACATATATATATATATATATATATATATATAGATGACAGAGTGAAAGAGGAAGAACAATTCAGTTCAGATTGTCTCCTTCGTTGCAGACAGAGGATTTACCTCTCTCCTAATTGCATGTGAGTTTCCTTTGTTTTTCTTCTTCTCCTCTTTCTGATTTCTTCATGTTTTTTCTTGTTTCTCTCTCTCTCTCTCTCTCTTAAATGCATCTTAATTGCATTGTAAGTAACTTTTTTTCACGTCTTTATGATTTATTCATCTTTTCTATCTGACTTCATGTTTTTCTTTAATTTCTTCAATCATGATGATTAAAGTATGATAAAAACTGATTTGATAACACAATCCTAACCATTACTCAATAATTAGGAATTAAGATACCTATCAAAAACTAAATAAAAATAAATAAGAGTTAGGAATGTCCGCCCCCTGTGAATTTTGGATTATAAGGCATCAAGAATGAAAGCCACCAAGTTAAATTTGACATAAGATTAATCAAGGGGTTTATAATCATTGATTTTTGCTGGGACCCATTTGCAATCATAAGAAAATTAGATACATTGGATCTAAAAAAATCCTCCCTAGAGGCAGGCCGTACAGTATCCTATCCATGATCTTAGCCAATATCCCCTAGAAATCACGGATAAAAAATATGATCGTCCCGCCCCACCTAGGATTAGGGTTTTAATTTTATGTTTTTAGGCATTAAGAATTTATAACAGCCACCAGATTAACTTTTATGTAATAATTAATTTATAACCACCGGCAGAATGCTGCACTGCTAGACCATGTAATTAATTAACAGGTTGCATTTGAATTGTTGCAACTTTGGTAGCCTTGCACTGCACTGTTCAACAGGCATGTGCTAGTATCTATATATATACCGGACAACAAAATTGGTTTGTGTGATAAATGATTCATGATACTGCTTGGGTTAAAGCCAGTCCTGACTCCAGACAACAGGGCTTGATATTTGAACTGCCATTGATTTCTGATGCGTACGTATGTTCATAAGACCCAAGTGACTTGGTTAGTTGAACTTGTGCAGTCATTTAGATCATAATTACTAGGCCTTTCTTTCTAAATTAAAGTCGCTTAACAATACTTTCTTCGTATTTGTACAGAGTTGTATTTCACTTCAATTAAAGTGTGGCTTCCTAGTAAAACTGAAAGGAGTATTTGTATCTTGAAAAACTCTTTAAGTTGACTCTTGACTCTCCCGAGCTATCTTGTTTTAATGAAGGACCAAGTCAAATATAAGGGAAACTTCGGCCGAGACATTTCATTTTAATGAGACCTCGTAAATGATCCGACTTTTATCAGCAAAGCAAATGAAATTTGACCCGTCATATGAAAACAAGTGTACTTCTCAAATTCTTGCCTCTCCTGGATTCTGTGGGCCCCACCAACAGATCACATCTCCAACCCGAAGACCAATATTGTGGATCCAATTTCTTGGATATGTTGGCAGGATAACGAAAATAGAAATATTTCTATACATGTTTTCTTGACTTCAATTGGTGTGATTGATGATTTAGTAATAATACATACATACATACATACATACATATATATATATATATATATAGAAATTTAATTGCATCAGGGAGTTGTCATTAATTTTAAACAAAGAACTCTTCTAGCTGTAGTAGAAGTTGTCTTCTATCTGAGAACTAGAACTTAAGTTTATAAAGAGAACACCAGAGAAAGATAAAAGAATAGGAATCTGAGATTACTTCTCTTTCGTTGCATTCTTACTTGGTTGGATTCTCTCCTAATTGTATTGTAAGTATTCATATATCTTCTTCTCTTTCTCGTTTCTTTATGCATTTGATTTTCCTTTTCTTTGTATGTGCATCTGCATGGATGAGTTGTTGCCCTTCATCAGATTGATTCTAAGAAGATTTTTGTTTTGATTTGATTCTCTCTCTGTGTTTCAGTCTTTTCTCTCCGGAAATAAATAACAATGAATAGTCAGCACCAAGAATGCCATGAAGAAGTAGACCTTAGCAATTTTATGCTTCTTGTTGATGTTTGTTGTCAAAAAGCAGACGAGATTAGTGATCGTTGGAAGGCCTTCCGCAAGAGGGAGAGGACCAAATTCCTCCCATCACACCTAACTTCCAAGCTCAATGCCAATCCCAATTCCAATCCAAAGAAGGATGAAGAATCACTACATGCAATAACATTGCCATTGCCATTGCCGCCGCTGAGGGAAGACAACAAGTTTGCAAAAGGAGGAGCAACAAACCAACCATCCAAGAGTAAAAAGAGAAAACAATCAAATCATGATCAAGAGGAAAGCAGAAACAACACGACTGAAAAAGCAACAGCAACAAAACAATCCAAGAGTAAGATTAAAAGAGAACCAGCACATGATAAGAAAATAATAGAAAGGCCTGCCGTGACACCAATTTGGGTTGAGCAGGTGGCCCGCATGCAATTACAGAATGCACAACCTCCAATGTGGCTTTGCGGCAAGGTGCTGACAGTAACAGATGCTAAAAAGCATCACAACCGTTTTTTCATCCCAAAAACTGGTGTGGAAAACTTATTCCAAGAATTGACTCAAGGGGAGAAAAAGATGGTGCCAAATGGGATACCAGTTTTTGGATTAGATGAAGATGGTAGAGTTTGGAATTTAGAGTTGAAATTATGGCCCGGTGTCAAACAACATGTTCTATGTGATAGATGGATTGATCTCGTCCAGGCAAACCATCTCAAGGGCAAGGATGAAATTCAGGTGTGGTTTTGTCGCTATGGCAGAGATCGGAAGTTCTGTTTTCTAATTGGAAGAAAGTAGAAGGTTGATCGACATTTCATTAAATTTTCTCCTTTGTCTTCTTCTTACATTTTTTACTCTTTCAATTATCTCACTGTGATTTTCTTTTGCTTAATTAATTTTTCTAGCTACTAAGTAAATTGTCATTGCCAAGTGTAAGTAGTACATTTTAATTGATAATAGGAATATTGGTTTAAGATGTTTACTAGAAAATGTTTGTCTTTCATCTCTCTATTGTTTGATAGGTTTGTAAAGTACACTTCACACGCTCATATTTACTTGCTTCTGACTAATGATAAATGATGATATGATAATAGTTAAGCTTAGACCAGTGGGGGTTATATTCATAGCTGTTAGGGACCCGATTAATGATATTGTCACCAAAGCCATGTACTACGGATTTGTTTGTGCAACGAGGAGATTTTGTGCTCTATGTCTTTTTGTTTTCATTGAGAAAGGAATTATGTTTTCTTACCCCTCACACCCCTCGCATAGAACACAAGGAAAAACACTGGAGTATTGGCATTGATGGGTCCCCTCATGGATCTAGAGATAGGATTCACATGGATAGGGCGGATGCAGGAGTTAAGCCTTGGAGGGGGTGATCATAACAATCTTGATTAAAGGCCCAAAGCTTAATGGTTTTATAAGTGCATATCTAGTTATTTTATGTAAAGGCCTTATAATTCAGATGGTAAAGATCTTCTGATTGTGCCCATGTAGGGCCACCTGTCACGACCCGGGCACGAGATCCGATAATTCCGAGCCGTGAACCCATATTTACTCCCATAAACTCCGAATTAACCTAAATTACAACGGAATTACAAGAGATAACATTCTCAATATCCTATCAAATACACAATTTTGCGAAAAACATTTGTATTTGATAATGTCAAATATATGATTTACATGTATACAAAAATAAAGTCCCTTATACATGTATCATTTCTATCATTTACTTGTAAACACTGCATATTTAAAACACCATGCAGATGACAATTAATTACATTTCAAAATGAATATACAAAATAACTTCTCAAAATGTTCTAACTCTTTCTCACACTCGAATATCTATATCAAATGGTATCCCGTATGTTCCATTCATTTAATCTTCCTGGAGGAACTGGAGCGGTCTCCTTCGCTGTCACTAGGGTTGCTGTGTGACCGGCAAGGGCAATCGGGCCTGTAATGCCATCAATAACACCAATGAACACGACGGTTCAATAATGTATAAATAGATCTTGTAATAGCACATGTTAATACATTCATATTGAACTCATTCAATCCATTTAGTAACAATTCCAATTCTAAACAAGTCTAGATAATTCCTACAATAACAATAGGTGAACACAAAAAAAAAAGTCAATTAATAGACATGTATAAGATGGTCACTACCATAGCATTCGTTTCATTGTATTTCATTTCATTTACCATCTTCCCTCAAATGAAGGATTCATCTTCAAAATGGAAGGCGTCAATCAGTAGTATCCATAGATATGATCGGAATTATGGGACTTATCAGTGTCTGGGCCAGGGACAACTAGCATCACCACGGAGCTCCGGAACGCCCCAAATCCATCTACTGCAGTAGGAATAGTCATTTGTTTCATTTATTAATTCATTGAACTCGTTTAGAGTCCTAATACAATAGCTAGGCAGTGCCAGACACAAGAGTCAATACTTTCCAATAAGCCAATCCATTTCTGAATTCAATTCAATTTAATAATTCCCTTCATAGCAAGGGAAGGGAATAACAGTGATACCAATCTCACTAGAATGAAACACAATGATACAAAATACGATACAATGAGAGAATTTACTAATCATTTATGGTTTACTTAATTCTTTCTCAAATCTAAGCAATCATTTAGGTGTAACCATTGGTTACCAAATGCACGTGTTATTCTCGATGGGCATCACATTTATATATTTAATGTGTGCATTATTATAGTCCCCGTAATTATCACCCATTGAAGTTTAGTCTTAAAACTAATTTAAGGAGCACTTATACTCACAAGCTTGTAAGTCCATGGATCCGAACCCTAGAGGGGGGGTGAATAGGGTGAGTTTCTAATAAGTGACCAATTATGACAAATTCTAACTTCTTTAAAATCAATTAGTCACAAGTGATAATATAGAACTAAAGTGCGGAAGATAACAAAAACAATCATCACAAAGCATTCACCATAACACAATGATTTATAGTGGTTCGGCCTCAATGCCTACATCCATGGCTTGTGATTCAACACCCCACCGGATTTCCACTATTTATGCTTTTCAATAGGCTAAGCAATAGCCTTTACAATATGATTTCCAAGGCTAAGCAATAACCTCTTACACTATGCTTTTCTTAGGCTAAGCAATAACCTCTACAACTATAAGGTTGGTTATATCTCTAAGTAGTGTCTAGAATACACTTGATGGAGATACAATTTAAGCTCAATACAATTGCCTCTTAAATAGGCGGATATGAAAGTGAAAATCTAATTCACACACACATACAATATGAATGTAAAGATGAATGCACAATGTATATGTATGATGTCCTCAATCAATTTGAAAATTAAAGCTCATAAATGTATGCCAAAGGCTGTTAAAAGTTTTAGCTCATAAAAAAATTTATGATTGAGGAAAGAATGTTAATCACATGTTAAAAACAACTTGTAAAAGATTTACCTATCTAGTTCAAACAAGTTGTGAAAGTTTAAGAACAAAACATGTGATGCATAAGGATTTCAATCAAATTAACAATGAAGCTTAATATATGTATGCTTAAAGCATTTGAAAGTGTAAAACACAAAAATAGATTTGATTGAAATCAAGGGACAAATTACATGTACTTAAAATACAACTTGAAAATGATATACCTATTAAAGCTAAGCAAGTTGTGAAACTTTAAAACAAAAGTACATATGATTTGTGAAGTTGTTGAATCCAAAACATAAGATAGATTTGAAAGTGATTTTCTTATGATGAAAAACAACAACCAAAGATTCAACCAAATATAGGAATCATGTTTACATATAATTTCAAATATGTTTACAAAAACATGATTTACTTAGATATACCAATTTAAGTACTACTTGGTTTGAATCAAAGTGTTGCATCCAAAACAATAAATCAATTCAAAACATATACATGTTAAGGACACAACAAATCATATTTTATCATGCTAGAAAAGATTTACCAATATTTAAAACAAAGCATGAAAATATATGATTAAGAAAAGTAAAGCTTACTTAGAGATTTAACTTCATTAATCCAAGCTTTAGCTTTCCAAATGTCCCTTATCCTTCCATAGCTCATTCCCCTTTGATTGGCCTCAGAACATCTCAAGGAGGGCCTCTTTGTTCCTCATTTTTTTCTTAGGAATGAGCTTCTTTTTATACAAAAAAATGCCCAACGGCTAGTCCCCGGTCGATCTGCCCTTTCCGCGGTCGATCTGGCCTTCAACGGTCATAAATCTGACCGTTTAAAAAAGAGCTCAACGGCTCTTTCCCGGTCGACCCACAGTGTGCACGGTCGACCGGGTCCTGGGACCTTTTTCCCCAAAAATTGTATTTTTTAAAGTAATTTCTTATGGGAACTTTTGGGCCATGGAATCAAGCATGGAAACATGTTTTAAATCATTCTAAGAGTTTTAAAAACATGAAACATACAAAGCCAAAAATGATTTGAAACTTTTTAAAACCATTGGCTAGTTTGATTTATAAAACTTCTTTTCAAAAACTAATTGCATCCAAATTTAAAACCAAAACATGCATGAACCAAGATTTTTACAAGTCTTAAAAGTAATGCATGTGTAAAATCATGATTTCAAGTTTTCCTAAATCAATGCATGTGTGAAAATTCAAATGATGCTAAAATGATAATGCATCCATCAAATTGCAATACACAAAATTCCTAACAACAAGCGGTACTCCAAGTCCATGCAAAAATCCAAAAAATCCAAAATTTCACTCACAATTAATGTCTTGACCTGTATCAGGTTCGCTCGAGCGGACTTATTGTTCACTCGAGCGGACCCAAATAGAAAGGTGTTCGCCGGAGTGGAATTTATTGTTCGCTCGAGCGAACCCATCAGAATTCCTACCCGAAATTCTGATCCCATCTTCCTTCTTATACTCTTCTTTCTCCATTATATTTCCACAATCTGCAATGACATTGGAACCTCCTGTTCCCTCCTCATACTACATTCATCCACAAAACAATACTTCTTATTATTCATAAATAATTTCAAATCTCAATGGAAAATACACAAAATCCAAATCCATGGAAATTCTATGAAGTTCTACAATGATTGACACTAATCACAAGCAAATGTTTATACTTGCCTCTCTTGATGCTTAGTGGAAAAAAGCCCCATTTTCCCTAGCTTGGTTTGACACAACCTCCCTCAAAACTCAAACCCTAATCCATGAAACATGCAAATGAACTCCTATGAGTCATTTATACTAGAAATCTCTACAAACCAACCATTAGAACTTAGAAAGTTCTATAAAAGCACTTAATTACTTACTTGTGGTTCAAAGGAAAGGATTTTGAGATCTTTCTCAAGCTTTACACTTCAACAATGGGGGAAAAGACTTGATGAAGAAGATGAAGATGGAGCCCTCTCACATGACCTCTTGAAAACCTTCCAAGATCACACTTGGTGAAGAGGAAACGAAGAGAAAAGAAGGAGATGAAGATGAGCCTCGGGTTTGCTTGAGGTGAAATGAGTGAATGACTCATTTCATTCTAATATAAGAGTCTCTCACATTAAAACCCCCCTTTTATTGAGTCTAATTACATTTTGAGTCAAATGAAGCCTCATTTGATCCATTTGAAGTCAAATGGAATCGTGTCTATTATGAAAGTTACGTATTATTCGAGATACACACGTTGGTATCAAGAATTTCCGTATTTGACGAAATACATGAAAACCTATATTTAGGAAAAAGTCTTTAGTCTATCTTGTTTGAATCTAAACTCATTTTAACCAACTCAATTTCATTCCATTATGCTTAATGCATCATTTGAGACTAATTTGTCTCTCTTTGGTCATTAGCCTTCATTAACCCAATTACCCATGCTTAATTAGCATTAATCCCAATTAATTAGCCTTAATCACGATTAGTTTGGGTCAGGGTGTAACACCACCTACAGATCTACATGTATGTTTTCTATTGGACCTGGGTCTGCTTTCAAAACACTCATGAAAACTTTGGGTCCAATTCCAAAACCCATATGGAAATCATGGGTCCACCTTGAAAATCCATATGAATTTTTTGAGTTTGTCTTAAAACCCAACTACCATTTTCGATCCGCCCTCTAAAAATGAAAATCCTGGGTCCACCACTGAATAGAGTCCATACAAAATTACATCCAATTCTTTTCACCTGGTGGTATATTTGGAAATCCAGAAATGCAATCATCTCCAAATCCCACCCTTTTCACCCGGCCTCCATTCTGGGGAAAATATTTCAAGCGTTGCATGAATGGAAGGTGGCAAGGAATCTTCTCCTACCTCCACCGTCAGTCCTCTACCGCAAGCAACTTGGGCTCCACCACGCATTGCCACTCACAAGCTCAACATTGATGGACCCTTCAACCGCACCATAGGCACTGTGGGAATAGAGGGAATCTTACGAAACGACAAAGGTAATCTCGTCCAAGCCTCCACCGATAGGACAGTAGCGAACTCTACGCTGGAAGCGGAAATGCAGGCCTTCTTACGGTGAACATAACTATGCAAAGTTCAGGGGGTGGTTGATGTTATCATAAAAGGGGACTCCTTTATCATTTTGAGTTCTCTTAACTCGAATGAAGGATTTACGTGGACATTAATGCCTCTCTGGCGAAGGATCCAACTAACCTTAGAAACTCTTCCAAGTTGGAGAGTGGACTTATTCACAGATCAGCCAATTGTGTTGCGGACCAACTGGCAAAATTAGGGCCACCCATGGAAATGGTGTTCCATTCTTCCCTACCAATTCACATTTGGCATATTTATTTACTTGAGAAATTTGTGTAGGACTCGGAGCGAAGGAGTAATGCATCAACAACCTAGGAGCGACATCTTTTTTCAGCAATATACTTCATGATTGATGAAATCTATCATTTGGTGTCGTTGTTTCATGTATTTTGGCATCCTATTATATATTCCTATAGAATCAATTGTCGGAGTGTGGTCTCTTTTGTAATCAAGTCCATTTTTTTTAATATAATCTTCCTTTTTCAGAAATTTTTTTTTTACATCCAATCCCCTTATCACTATTATTTTTATGCATTACATTCAGGTGGTTCACACATCCAAAACCTGTAAGTTTACTAGTTGTGGAACAGTTTGCAATTGAATATTACTCGTAGTTTCAAAACCAATTATGTAACTAGACCTGTGCTCTCTCATCATTATCATAATTATCATCAAAACCTTATCCCATGAATCTGGGACTAACCACTGTGTGCTCGTTGTATCTATCCAGAAGAGTTTCATTTATCCTTTACTCTGCAAACAATATAGTGGACGACACGATATTTTATCTTTTCTCCCTTATATTTCACACTAAGAACCAAAATGTTATGAAGATGGAAATCAACAGAAGTCATGCATGCAATACAAGAATTGATGTCTATTTTAGTATTGGGGGACAAAGTCAGCCTCTAAAGGCACCGATCAGAGTTCCACCAAGCTGCGTTTCTAAATAACAGTACAAAAACTGCCAAATAAATATATGTCAACAAAGAAAGGATTGGCCAAAATGGAAAAGTGCCATCCAAGCAGAGTTATAGTCTCTAATAAACGTAGTGTGTTCGGACATATAGTACAAACCCCAAAAGATGTTAACACTGTAGGTTACAAGTGGGTGTTTGTAAGAAAAATAAATAAAATAAATGAAATTACCTGATATATAGCACGATTAGTGGCACAAGGTTTCCCACAGAAACTTGAGATTGATTATGAGGAAACATACTCCCCTGTTATGGATACAACAACATTCAGATATCTGATAAGTTTAGCAGTTTCTCAAAATCTAGAAATGAGACTCATGGATGTTCTAATTGCTTACTTATATGGGGACTTAGACACAGAAATTCACATGAAAATTGCAGAAGGATTTCCTTTGCCTGAAGCAAAGCCAAGGAGTATATACTCAATCCAATTAAGGCAATCATTGTACTGCCTAAAGCAATTTGGAAGAATGTGGTACAATCGTCTTAGTGAATATTTGTCTAAAAGGGGATATGCAAACATTCCTACTTGCCCGTGTCTGTTTATAAAGAAATTCTTAAAGGGATTTACAACATTAGCAGTTTATATAGATGATATAAATTTGATAGGAACTCCAAATGAGCTCGAGAAAACTGCTGATTATTTAAAGAAAGAATTTGAAATGAAAGACCTTGGAAAATGAGATTCTGTCTCGACGCAAATCAAGAGAAATTCTAGTGGGATGTTGGTTCATCAATCTAATCATACCGAAAAGGTCTTAAAACGATTTATTATGGACAAGGCAAATCCATTAAGCACCCCCATGGTCGTCCGGTCTCTAGATATAAAGAAAGATCCATACCTTCCCATCGAGGAAAATGAAAAGGTATTGGATCCCGAAATACCATACTTAAGTGTTATTGGAGCCCTGATGCACTTGGCATGATGCAGTAGACCGGATATTGCATTTTCTGTGAATCTACTTGCTAGATATAGCTCCACACGAACTCAAATGCAATGGATTGGTATTAAACACATCATACGATATTTACCTGAAACAACTGATTTAGGAATATTTTATTCTTATGATCATAAAGATTCCAGTTTTGTAGGATATGCAGATTTAAGTTATCTCTTTAATCCTCATAAGGGTCGATCATAGACAGGTTATGTGTTTTTTAATGGTAATGCCTCCATTTCTTGGCGTTCTACTAAATAGATTTTGATAGCTACTTCCTCCAACTATGCTGAGATTTTGGCCCTTTATAAAGCCAGCAGTGAATGTGTATGGCTAAGATCTTTGATTCAGCATGTTCGTAGTTCTTGTCAATTACCATATATTGCAGGTATCCCGAATATTATCTTTGAAGATAATGAAGGATGCATAAAACAGATTCGAGAAGGTTTCATTAAAGGAGACAAGACTAAGCATATAGCATCGAAGTTCTCTTCACTCATGAACTTCAGAAGAACAATGCAATTGAAGTCAAACAAGTTTGTTGAAATAACAACTTGGCTGATCTGTTTTCCAAATCTTTGCCAAAAGCAATAATTCAGAAGTCTGTATATGAGATAGGCATACATAGAGTTCATCATCAAACTATGTGAATGGTTTGTCATCAGGGCGAGTGGTTTATCAAGGGGACATCTTGAAGTATGCTACCCATGACATTTGTGCGTTGTACTCTTTTCCCTTTTTTAGGTTTTATCCCACTGGGTTTTCCTAATTAAAGTTTTAACGAGGCAACATTATGTATATCCAACACTAGTTCAATGATCTTCAAGATGTTAACTCTTTTTTTCCTTCGCTTTGGTTTTTTTCCATTAAGTTTTTCTTAGCAAGATTTTTAATGATGCAACTGTCATTGAATGGTGGTCATCCAATGGGGAGTGTTATGAGATATGGATCTTGAGTGGATGCCCACTTAAAATGAGTTGGGGTTGTTAGAATTAGGGCTTGTTTGGTATCTCTACTCTTTTTTTTATAGATCCATCTAAAATAGAGCCATTAAAAAAAGAGCCATAAAAAAAAGAGGCTAGAATAAAAAAAAAAACGCGTTTGGTAACGCATGAATCTATTTTAAAGACCTCCCCTCTATATTTTAAGACTCAAAAGCTCTATTTCTCATCTGCCCACTTTTGGAGCATTTGGATTTTAGAGGATTTGCCTCTAAATGTCTAAACTGGATAGAGTCTAGAATCTTGTGCCAAACGCTCTAATTGTTCAAACCTCTGTCTAATTTAGACATTTAGAGAAATAGAGGCTTGAAATAGAGATGCCAAACATGCACTTAGGGTTCCTCCCTTAAGATGTTTCTTTGTCTATACATAGGCCTCTCTCCTTTTATTTGTATACACATATAATGAGATAATAGAAAATCTCTCTCTCCTTCTAATAGAAAATCTCTCTCTCCTCCCTCTAATCTTCTTTCTCTTAGCCCCTGTTTGGCATGTCTATTTTTTGCCTCTAAACATCTATTTCTCTAAAGCGGACAGAGGTTTTGAAATTTAGAGGTGTTTGGCAATGATTTATAGCCTCTGCACACTTTAGAGCAAAAGAGGCAAAGCCTCTAAAAAAGAAATGCCCCAAAAATATGCATGTAGAAATCAGAGGCAATGCCTCTTGAAAAAGCAGAGGCGGAACCCATTTTTTAGGACAAAAATGCCCCTGACAGAAATTTATTTCCAACGAAAATCCCTTTGAATAAAGCCTCGAAACCACATCAACTGTGTTCCCATTCTCTCTTGCAACTCAAAACCCTCAAGGGTTCTCGTTCGTTCTGCTGTGTCTACTGTTGGAAGGGACGCTGGAAGGGAGAACAGGGAAGAGGTGTGTGTCCACTGTTGTTTCCATTTCTTTTGTTTCTTCTTGTTTATTTCTCTATTCAGAACATTTGATTTCTACTCTCTTTCTCTCTCTATGTTCAATCGATGTGTTTTTTTTTTCGTTTGAATGATGATGGAAATGGTTGGAGATGGGTTGTTTGGGATGGTATTACATGAGGCTGGAAAGGGTTGGAGATGGGTTTTCATTTGAGATGGTATTAAATGAGGAGTTACAATGATGAAGGGGTGGGTTTTGAGGATGGTTTCAACTGCGAGTTAGTGGCCGAAATCCGATCAGAAGATGGTCATCTCCTACTTAGATGAAAAAGGAGAAAGCAATGGTGACAAATATAATCTTTTTTTTTTTTCAACTAGTTTTTTGGCGATCCTTGTGAAGATTTTTCTCTAGTTCTAGAGTTTCTACAACTGTGATTGCTTTACCTGATGGAACATTTTAAGCATATAGTTTATGTTAGGAACTGGGATCCAATTTTGAGAACTAGGGTGCTGTTGTTTGTTGGGTTTCTGGAAGTGGGCTGTGTTACCATAGATGGCATGTCCTTTCATTTGGATTTCATGTTGATTTGAGATGTGGGTTCTTTTAGATAATTATTTTGTTGCTTGCTTAGGTTTGTTCTCCAGTCTTTCAGAGGTGGTTATGACTCGAATTTACATGAATTTAGTTGGTGTTTTACATGCCTATTTTATTTTGGTAGTAGGTAAGTTATGTACAGTTGCTGCAGGTTTGCATATGCTATGGTGTATGATTCTTATGTGAGTGTTGGTATGTTTATGAGCTTGTAAGATATTTATGGTTAAACATTGAGGGTTCATTGTGATGACAACTTTATTTTCTGATACTTTTCCCCTGTATGCAAGAACATGCAAAGACTTGTCTTTGTTGTGTTTGTTGCTACACTGATTTGATGTGTGTCATTCTTAGACTTCCCTCAATAAAGTAGCTTATTTTGTGGTGAATGATAAAGTACAGGAGGGAGATAAGAGGGGTTTGAGAGGCATTTTAATTATTTCAATTTCTGAAAAATTTTCGGTTTCCTTTGCAGTTGCTCATTCTGCCAGATTTTTTTTCTTGTCATGTGCAAGTGGCAATTTGATATATTTTAGCAGAAGGCCAAATGTTGTTGGGTTTATGCCTTCCGCTAGGCATTTCAATATTCAATCCATATGTCCGAAGTGCCTCAGTTTGTGCATGTGGTGATTGTGGGTGCTCCCACTAAAAGAGATGACTTTAGTTTAGCCAAAAGACTGTTGATTAACCTGGAATACAAGTATAACCCAACACAACTAGTATACCAAAGTTTTTTTGAGCCCATCATCACTCCATTGCTGGATCTATAGGCCTAGCCAAAAGTTCTCTCTCATTCTTTATATTAGCATCATGAGACAATATACCATTGAGGTACGCCCTAGTTTAGCAATTTTTTTTAAGCTAACAGTAAATGTAAATTGGTCCTCACCTTCTTTTGACTCAAGGGCTTGTCCCATAAAGAGAAAATGCACTGGCATATGCCTTGTATTGGTTGGGTTGGGGATTTGGTGCCCATTTTCTCCCTGTTCTCAATGATAGGAATCTCAGCAGAGCAGGAAATGTCTAGATGGAAATGTATTGCATAGACGCAAAAAAGAATGATGTGTGATCACAAGGGTCTTGTCATTCAATCCTTCAAAGCACTATGAGAGACTATTAAGAGAGAACTTCTTTTGGGGAATACATGTCGGCCATGAGAAGAGAATGTAAGAAAGTATAGTTTTTTTGGTGTGATTCCTACTTCCTTATCACAGACATGAAACTTGTGCACTTTTAAATTCTCTTAACTTCTGTTTCCTATGTGAAGTTGGACATCATGTCAACCTCACCAGTTCTTTCAGTTCTTATCAACTAGTTTGGAATTCCAATCAAAGATGAAAATGAGTTGGTTTAGGGTATGGTCTATAATGTATTGGGATTTGAGATGGAAAATCCAGGCACTGGTCCAATATTTGGAATTGATCCTGATTGAAATTGGGTATGGGCTCGGGCCTATGGATTTCATACCCAAGAACCCAAACACCCAATGCCATGGCAATATTTATGTTTTATGTTTTATGTTGTACATTAGTGTGTAGGTACATAACATATTGCCATGGCAGCCACATTTGGGTTTGGCTTCATCGAACCCATATCCTCTTCATCAGACCATTAATCTGGTTGGACTCATTCACATCAGACTTGAGCCCTGTTACAAGCACCAATTGTCGAGCAGCATAAGTGTTTGGTCATGGGCCGACTTGGCCCAGATAAGGCATGTCCAAGCAGAGCTCTAGCTGAAATGCATGGACTCTATTTCAAGAAAGGAGACAAAATGAGCTGGGGAGATGATGGTTATGAACCATGCATATGTAACCGTAAGGGTCTTGTCATTCAATACTTCCAAGCAGTAATTAGAAATAAATGTGCTAGTGTGACAGATGAGTTTGCAATCTAGTTCAGTCAGTCAGGTGGCTCACTGTGTTGTGTTGAGTGCTCTAGACTTAAAAAAAAGCTCATATTTCATTGTAGAAGTCATCTCCATATATATCCTAAATAACTCTTCCAATGTCCTATAGTTGACACCTCTGTACTCTGGGATTCCTTCCATTGTAAAAGTCTTCCCTGTTCTTGTCTGTCCATATGCAAAGATACAGACATTAAACCCATCCAATACTGATGTTATAATAGGTGATGTCTGTCGAAATACAGCCTCTGCAAAAACAGAAAAGTCAACAAATTAGTATATCTTCCCATCATTTAGGGGCTCTGTTTCTAGTCTATTTTCCCATTACTTTTCTTACTTTTCAACATAAGAATGTTGGAATGAAATGCAAGTAGCAATGACTTTATTAGTTTATAAGTATTCAAACTTCTAAAGATCAATGCAATCTTTGAAATAGTAATGTTAATATAAATTATGAAATCCAGATTCTAGATTCTATTAAGTGCAGTGTCGTATTCTGTTTCTTTGTATGTGGCATATCTGTGTCCATATTTGTATTTGGAAATCCTAGTTTGCCTCTTTATTCTTTTATACTGTTTTTTTTTTTGGAAATCCTTGTATTTGGTGAATGGAACAAAACTGAACAAGAACTTAAAAAAAAAAATTTTTTTTGCTCAATCTTTGTTAGGTGTAATTATCATGTCGGAGAAAGGAAAGTCAAAAGAGACAGATGACATAGATCGTGCTTCTTGGTTGGATGGTATGAGAAATTGTCTCATTGACATTTATTTGGAGCAAGTGAGAGCTAGTGGCCGCCCAGGGATGCAATTTAGCTCAAAAGCATGGAAGATGATAATAGAAAATTTTAATTAAAGGATAGGACACAGTTTCAATCAAAAGCAATTGAAGAACCAACTAGATCATTTGAAAAAATTATACAATGCCTGGTTGCACTTAACATCACAAACTGGTATAGGCTTCAACCCACACACAGGCTGTGTGGAGATGGCCTAAGACCGATGGACAGAATACCTGAAGGTATATACATTTCTTATTTATTTTGGTATTTACAGGAGAGGTAAGTTTGCTCATTTGACATTTATGGTTAAACTGTATTGCAGACTCATAAGGATGCCAAAGTATTTAGGTCAAAGCCCCTTCCTTTTCCCCAAGAGATGGCTGCTTTATTTGATGGTACTTCAACGACTGGGGATGATAAATGGGCTCCAACCATGGATGGCGTGCCGGATGATATTATAACGGATATGGATTCAAGTTTATTTAGCTTGAATGGTTATGATGATACTCCATCCCCGAACCAAACAAATTCTCAATCTACCATGCGAGAAGATGCAACTACTAGTGATATTGGTCCAAACGTCATGATGGCCAATATTAGGCGAAAGCGACCAAGGCCTTCTACAAAAGGAAGTAACAATGCAGTAGATGATTGCATAATTGAGCTCGCAGCCTCAGTAAAGGCATCAAATCAGTTAGCTGCTGCTTCTGCTCAATCTGAAGGACCTACCATAGAGGTATGCATTGACTTACTGCATACCATGTCCCAACTTCCAGAGACTAGCCCACTGCATATGGTTGCTCTTAGGTCTTTTATGGTTAAGGAGAAAAGAATTATCCGGACTAAATTCAAGACAGATGAAGGAAAGATAACTTGGCTCAAGTCTTTAATGGAAATAGAGAAGGGAAATGCTTTTGGAGTTACAAGTGATCTCTAGTTGTTTAGATTTTTTTTTTCGTTTGTTTTGAAACATTAGTGCTATGTCTCTCTTAAACTTTTGTTCTTATATTTGGATTTTGAAACATGAATGTTATGCTTAATACATGAATGTTATGTTTTAAACATGGTATGGTGTTTTATTTAAAGAATGTTTGAATTGTTAAATGTCTCCAAATATGAATGAATGATTAGTTATGTTTTGTTTGCATTATATACAGAGCATATGGACACGATTTTACGACGAAATATCTTACTTATCATATTGTTGTACAAGAAGCGACAACAACGCTTGATTAAGGAACCATGTAGGAACTTAATCCTAACGGGACATGGTCATGTTCAAATCATTTTGAATGGGAACCCCATTATTTGTCATCAGCTATTACGTATGGAACAACATGTGTTTCAGCGTTTATGCATGTATTTTAGATCAAAGAATTTACTGAAAGACAACAAATATATACTTGTGGAGGAGCAGTTGGCTATGTTCATGATGGTCATTGCGCACACCCATACGAATAGAGTGATACAAGATAGATTCCAACACTTAGGGGAAACTATTCATAGACACTTTCGTCAAGTACTGATAGCAATGATGATATTTGCGAAAGATATGATAAAGCCACCTCCACTTGATACAGTGCCTAAGGAAATACTTTTGAATCCACATTTTGAGCCATATTTTAAGGTATTGCTCTCTTTCCTTGACACCACTTTTTTATTTAAATAAAATTCTTTTGAAAATTTTATCAGTGTTGATTTCTTTTTTAAAATAGGATTGTATTGATGCTATAGATAGCACCCTTGTGCATGTCATTATCCAACCAGAGAAACAAATTCCTTACAGAGGTAAAAAGGGGGAATGTATGCAACAAGTTATGGTAGTATGTTCGTTTGACATGCTCTTTACCTATGTGGTATGTGGATGGGAAGGTACAGCTCATGATCAGCGGATTCTCTTGGATACCATTTCTGATGAAAGGCTAAAGTTTCCACATGCCCCGCCTGGTAAGAAAGTATGTGTAGTGCTTTAAATATCAACAAATGATTGCTACAACATTGTTTGACATGCCCTTTAACATTTGTCTTGAATGGTCTTTAGGTAAATACTACTTGGTTGATGCTGGTTATACAAACATGAGGAGGTTTCTTTCTCCATTTCGAAATGTTCGATACTGGCTTCCAGATTTTGAAGGTGTTGTCATTCCTCGTACTAGAGAGGAGCATTTTAATAGATTGCATTCATCCTTAAGGAATGTGATCGAGCGAAGCTTTGGAGTATTGAAAGCTCGATTCACTATCCTCTTGCGGATGGCTCCTTACGCATTTCCTGTACAACGGAGCATCGTAGTTGCTGCAATGGCGATGCATAATTTCATTAGGAAAGAGGATATGGAAGATCAATTATTTTCACAATTTTCAAAGGACGATGCCCAAGTAGAGCGTGACACTGACGTTGGAGAATCACATGGAGAAAACGCTTATACATTTGATATCACAGATAGGATAGAGATGGATGCTAAGAGGAATTTAATTGCAGATGCCATTTGGCGAGATGCTTTTTCTCGTGTTTGATTTTTATCATCTTATGTCATGGTTCTTCTTCTTCTTTTTTTTTTTTTTTTCATCTTATGTCATGGTTTATCTTATGTCATGCAACATGATGTGATGGTGTGTGATGATGGAATGATGGAGATAATATATAATTGTGTTTGATGTTGTAATTTTTAAATTGTGTACAAGTTACATGCCATATTTTAATGGAAATGGTTGTAGTTTTCAAATGGTAAGTAATTACTATGTTATGGTATGTGTGTAGAAGGCATATTTTGATGAAAATGTGCATAAGTTCATTTTTTACATAATGACAGAAAATACCCCTCTAAAAATAGGCAAACCCCTCTAAAAAGAGGTAAATAGAGGGCAAACCAAACGGTCTATTTGAAGTAGCCCGTTCATTACCAAACACATTTTTTTTGTTATAGTATCTCTTTTTTATAGCTCTTTTTTTATTGACTCTATTTTGAAAGGTCTGTCAGAAAAAGAGTAGAGATGCCAAACAAGGCCTTAGTCTCTCTCTTTTCTAACATTCACTTCAATTATATATATATATATATATATATAGTGACAACAGCCTCTTTGCGAGAGTGCGACACGTGGCATGCTCTCTGCCTCTTCAGCAAATACTCTCAAAACAAGACAAATATAACCATTTTCAAATTTGAAAGGCTTATCCCTTCCCTCACCATTCTTCCCCAAAACATAGCATATAATAATAGCTTCTCTTTATCATCAATTTCATATATCACATTCACCATTTATCATCAATGGGCCCCCACATATTACTTTCATGTGATTTTAAATACTTATAAGTATTTCTAATTAATTAGAATCTTAATTATTTTTTTATCACGCGGGCCTATTGCACTAGTATATTATCAAGGGTGATCAAAGACACCGCTTGGGTAAAAATGCCAAGAAAAAATATAGGGGTATTTTTAAGGTTGTCTTAAAATATAGGGATCTTTTTATAAAAACGTCAAGTTTTTTCCCTACTTCTTTTAAAACCGCAGCAACCTTGAGGACTTTTGTGAAAATTTCCCTCCCTCTCTCTCTTCCTCTCTCTCTCACTGACACGGTTTCCATGTATCATTTGAATCTCTCTCTTCTCCTCGACGTTCTTTCCTCTTCCTCTCACAGCCTTCCAAATCCAACCTCATTTTTAGGGTTTACAGCATCAGCACGCATTTCATCAGTTCTTCTCCTACATGTCTTCGTCTTCCGAGGTAAAACCAACGACATCTGATCCGCTCCTCCTCATTTCACTTTAATCTTAATCTTGCTTGTATGTTTCTTTCTCCATCAGCCAGACCCTAATTTAATCTCCGTGTAAAACGCATAGATTCCAATTGAATTTCAGTTTTCAACACATATTTTGATGTCTGTGGATGCTTGTAGTTACTGAAAACCGAATGGAGAGATGAGGATGCCAATGCTTGCATCTTGTAGTTGTAGTCAATGGATGTGTTATTAGATTTAGTAATTGAATCCCTACTCCTCAATTCAATGTGATTTTCTGTATCTTCGTAATAGGTCTAGATTATCTTGGAATGGAGTGTCATAGATCATGTTCTTGATATGATATTGGGATTTTTTTATTTTTATTTTTTAATCTTGGGGTTCTTGGGAAGTTGTATTGAAAATAGAAGTCAATTTTGAAGAAGAAGAAGAAGAAGAAGTTAATAAAAATACTTTGACTAGAAACAAATGGACATATTATTGGTAGAAAATAAGTTTGACACTTCTTTTACTGATTTTCATTTCTCCTTGTCTTTTGTTACCAATATTTCTTGATATTCTTGTGCTTTATTCAGTTTTACTGATATTTTCAAATTGAGGGGAGGGTTGGGGCTGGTTTGTGGTTTTGCTGATATTATAACAAAACTTGGTTCTTAAGAAATTATTGTTAAAAGGTAAAATTTCAAAAAATTTAAGTTCTTTTAATTTTTTTAGCAATTTATCTTGATATGTAATGGTCTGGCGATATTTTCAATTATATTGATACCTTGAAAACATAGCAACTGTTATGAACTTGTCTCAGATAAAGGTTGCAACAATGTTATGATGTTTCAAAATCATGGAACAGGGTTTCTGTTGGGTTTGGCATGTGGGGTGCGTTGGCTTTGCTATGTTGCATCTACTTGGATTTCTTGTGGGTTTTTTTGTTCCAGTTCTTTGTTGTGGAATGAAATACCTGTTGCCATTACGAAAAGGAAATATTGCCTTTTTCAAAATATTGCTGATGTTTGCAACATTGGCCAAAGCATAACCCTCTATCAATATGGGCTAGGTTTTTCAAGTGTTTGCACTATTTTGGGGTATGTTCTATATCAACACACAATCGAGCATGTTTCTCTTAACTAATTCATCCTTGGACTTCACCGGCTTCATTCTTCTCTTTGTATATGATTGTATGTTCTACATGTTTTTTTTCGAATTTTGTTTATATGTTGTACTTGCGGCCATAGTTTTCAAATCATTCAGGTTGAGTTGATTGGGAAACCTGGTGACTTGACCAAAACTGTGCTTTTTTACCTGCGCACTTTGACCATGGTGATTCACACTAGAGAAACTTATTTTCAGAGGACAAAAACAAGGTGTGATAATGGCAGCTATGAATGATGATGGGCTTGTTGGGTGAAGGATTTTATACTACAATTATGTTTTAATCAAGACCAAATTCTCCATGACTAGAAAATATTTATTTGGATTTCAGGTTGTGGGCTGTGTCTTGGGTACGGATCATGGAGGATTCTGTTCAATGGCAAGATTAAGTTGAATTTAGGTTGTTTTAGCTGAGGAACTATGTGATCGATACGGATTATGCAAAGTATATGAATATTGAATCATGAAGCAAAAGTTTCTCTGTTTTGCATCATTGCTGTAGCCCTCTTCTTGATCATTGTTATAGCCTTATCTCATCAATCTGGTCAGGTTCTTTTTTCTGTTATGGCTTGAGTCAGTTTTGGGTTTGATTCTTTCTTTTTTTTTTTTTTTTTTTTTTTTTTTTTTTTGTAATTTAGATAACATATAGTTGGGCATAACTCAATCTTACCTAAACAGTGAATGTGTCCGGTGCCCTATCTTAACACACAAAAATCATCCAAAACCATCACCATTCCCTCCATCTGCTTTATGGCCTTCAATATCGCCTGCAATCCTATTGAACTTATTTATCTATCTTTTTTAAATCTCCAAATCTCTGAGTCAAAGTAGAAAATACATTCAACTAAGGCTTGTAGGGAAATATGGGCGCTATTCATATTGCTATTTATGTGGGACTGGGACCACCATATCTGTAGTGGGGGGTCTTTCTATTTGTAATCAAGTGACACTGTAATCTAGTTTATCTGTAAGATTAGGATGAGATCCCAATTAAGGGAAATCACCCCTATTAAAGGAATATGCATTTAAGATACTTACCAAAGTTAGTGGGACACAAATCTTTAAGGAGTGGCCGATCACAATGAAAGGCACTCAATTCATTGGCAATTTGCTTTCTTCTTGAATTTCCAATCTGCAGTTATGGTATCGGAGCCCTCATGCTCAACTGAGGGATCATGAGTCTCTCACTATGAGTGAGAGAGCAATCTAGAGGAGGAAACCTATTCAGGATCTGGTGAATTGTTTTTTTCAGATTCCACTGATTACGAAATTGTTGTCGACACTGTTTCAGCAGTGTCTACTCGTTATTTTTGGTCCCCCAGTGGTCACTCTTGAGTTCGATCGGTCCTTTTTGAATTTCAGATATCCATCTATCCTTTGATAAGATAGATTTGGGAATTTTTTAATTAATCTGGACTCTGGAGCCTTCTTAAGCTACACTCATTGCGCTGCGCTATTCAAAGGAATCAGTGTTTATCAATGAGGCCCACTTGGAGTTTTTTATTAAGCTAACGTTTCATCAAGTCTATAGTTTTGATTTTTTCTGCAACAAGTTTCCATCAAGTCTGTAGTATTTTCTGTTTGATTTCCCAAATCAAGAACTTTTGGTTGCTGGGGAAAGAGAAAAGTATTAAGAAACTTATTTTGATAACTGGTCTGTGATTATCAAGGGATTGTTCTCATTGTCCCTTTCTCCTTGCAATTTTTGGGTCATGAGACCCTGTATTCTTTCAATGTTGAAAATTTTCTGCCCAACAGCTTATCTGAACTATTCTGAGTTGGATCTTGACCATTGTGAGGCATTGTTTCAACTAATATCTTGTGTTTCTTCACTTTGGCTGAAAAAATATGAGATTTTCCCTATAAGATTTAATGGGAAATTACTTTTCTCGGGAATTTCAATCCTGCATTTTTCTAAAAGGTTGGGTTCATATAGATGGAACCATTGCAAAACCCATCAATTACTAAGGAGACTGCCGATGCTACAAAGTCGGCCCAATAGGAAATTAGTGGTGGCAAAATCATCAGCTGGATCTTGAGTTCCGTAGATCAACAGATTGTGCTCAATTTGTGACCCTATAAGATTGTTTAATGGGTGTGAGAATATTAAAAGAGTCGATTATCAAGATGACACAGCTAGAAGATTCCAATTCGAACTTGAAACCTCTAAATACTCCCAAGGGAATAAACCAATTCAAGAATATTATTTTGGATTTGTAAACCTGTGGACCGAATTCATGGAATTAGTTTATGTCACAGCGCCTCATAAACTGTATTGTTCCTAAAAACGGTTCATGAGGTTAGCCAGCATGATCATTTTCTTATGAGATTGTGTAAAGAACTTGAATCAATTCACTCAAACTTATTGAGTTGAATTCCTCCCTCATCGTTAGATGAGTGTCTGCTTGAGTCTCTCCGATCAAAGCAACGGTGCTACTCTCAAGCAACAATGAAACAGAAAGGTCTTACTGCTTTTGCATCAGATGTTACCTATGCCACCCAAACCATCGCCATAGACAAGAACAACATTTGAGTGCTATAGTTGTAAGGAATATGGCCACATTGCTGATCAATGCAAGCGGGAGTTTGCAACTATTTTAATATCTCAGAACATTAGAAGCGCCCATAGAACTGAAACAATGGTGTCTATCATGCTACAACTGAGGGTTCTACAGAATTAGCACTATCACAAAAAGCCTTGTGATGCCTCCACGGCCTGATTATGCACCCATCTACTTTGACCCAGAAATGGTTCAATAGATGAGTCAATGTACCTTCTGTTCTTGGTATTTCTAGTAAGACATCTAAACCCTCTGTTTTTTTTTTTTTTTTTTTAGATTCCGGGGCTTCCAATAATAGGACTTATTCTTTTAGAAATCTTGCTAATGTTAAGTACGATGTTTCTTTACAAATTCATACTGCAAATGGTGACAACCTTCCCACAGATACGATTGGTGATATTCCCCATTCTTTGCCTCTGTACTGTGTCTTGTTTTTCCCCTTTGTAGCTTCTAATCTTTTTTCAGCGGGGCACTAATTCTTTTTGTTTATTTTGTATAATTCATTTGTGAGTATTTTTTTACTCATTGAGATTGATTATGCAAATGGCCTGTCATGAACACAATCCATGTGCTTTTCATTAGTTAATATTTAATTTGGATATTAACTTTAACTACTATTTAATTTACATGAGAATGGCCTATGCATCGCATGGGCTTTATGCTAGTTGAATCTAAACCTCCAAAACAATAGGTCATCGAGGCACAACGTGTAGTGATGTTTTATAAATCTTCTTTACTTTTCTCTGTCCCGACCCTACCAATATTTCCACTTTATAAGCTTTCTCTTTCTTTGTTTCTTTCCATGAATTCCTCTGTCATGATATCTCATTAGGAACGATGAGGGCAAACATTCTTTGTCCAAATGCTAGATATTTCCACTTTATATCCTTTCATTTTCTTTTCTTGCTGTTTTTCAGGAGTTCACCTGCCAAGATATCACATTAGGAAAGATAAGGGCAATGAAAAGAATGGCAGCAGAATCCTCTTTGGTTGCAGGTGAAGAAGGAGAAGGAGAAGTGAATGATGATCGAATCAGTCTCCTTCCAGATCCCATCCTCACAATGATCCTCTCTCTGATACCCGTAATAGAAGCAGCAAGAACATCAGTTCTATCCAAGAGATGGAGATCTCTCTGGACCTTTATTCCTCATCTTGACTTCGACAACTTATTCGGCAATTTTTTCCCAATTGGAGTTTACCCTAGTCAAGTTGGTGAGAAATGTGTATCCGTCTTTAACCAAATCTTTGAACGTCGCCAAGCCCATATTAACAGCTGCGACGTGCCCATATTCGATGACTGCCCCATTGATTTAGACAAGTTCTTCATCCTCCTCGACAAACTCAGAATCCAGCATCTCCTCCTCAGCTACTTTGGAACCGATCCTAAAAGTCTCTCCTCACTATTCTTCTGTAATTCCCTCAAGAAACTGGCAATTTTGTTTTTTACTGTCAGCCTTCCATCTCAATTTAACCAACTCGCCAACCTTCAAGCCCTCGAACTCACTGCTGTTACAGTTACCAGTACTCAGCTTGAGATGTTAGTTTCTGGTTGTCCCAAGCTAGAGAATTTGACAATATGCCAATGTCTGGATCTAAGCGATCTTCGTATTCATGCGCCGAATCTCTTGTTGCTGGATATCTATGTAGAGGAAAATGAACGACGGTTCCGCGTTTCTTTGATTAAAGCTCCCCGTCTGAAACATGTTGTTGTCAGTTATCAATTAAACAAGAATGTCTTGTTTGATTTTTTGGACGAAGAGGATGAAGAAGACAAGAATGAAATAGATGAAGTTGTTAACCTCATCAAGCTACTGATGAATTTGGATAATCTAGAGAGCTTTTCTTTTCGTTGCGGTCCACACCTTTTCAAGGTTAGTTTGGGTCCAAGTTCTCGTCTTTTTCTCTGAACAAAACAAAAGTGGCTACCCAAATTGCTAGACTTTCAGATCTTTTACACTCATAAAAGAGTGAAGAAATTTCTTTATAAGCTAAAGGATTCGGAACTGGTTTTTTTTTGTTGTTCTCTTTTTTCTTTTGCAGTCCAAATCGATAATGCACCTGCTAGATAGTTTGCCTTGTGGGTGTCAGCTGGTTCATCTGAAGAAACTATTATTCATGAAGATGAATTTTGATGATGCCTCGATGGTTTCTACTATGCTATTCTTGCTTCGAAGTTGCCCAAATTTAGAACAACTTTCTTTAAAGGTTTGAATCATCAAACTTAACCACTTGTTTTTATTGAATATCATCTCTGACTCTGATTTATTTTACATTCGTGTTCTCTATGTTTCACCAGCAGTATGAATGCTCCGATACAAGTTTCAATATTCCTATTGAAACTAAGTACTGGGAGAAGCAGAAGCCTCCAGAGTGTTTGAAAAGTCACCTTATGACCATTCAGATGGAAGACATCCGTCTAAGCAGTAAGAATGGGATAGACTTTGTGAAGTTCTTGTTGCTAAATGCACATGTTCTCGTTAGGATGAGATTCCTTTACTTGAAATCCTTTAGGGATCAGTCGGAAGAGGACATAGTAGTAAATGAGTTGTTGCTCTTCAACAGAGCTTCTCAGAACGCTTTGTTGGAAATCAAACCTGGTCGAAGGTTGTATGGATTCTAATCTTTTGAAAGAGAGTATTCGGATGGTATTTTAGTGTTTTGTACTTGGGACTTTACTTTGATACATGCTTTTTAAGGCTCTTCCTTTCTGTATATAGACATTGTTAGAATTGGCAGTTGAGTTTGAGGATGTCCTCCAAGGATTTATTAGCTTCACATACTGTTTGCAATCTTCTGTATGCACTGATTGCTGATGTTACAAGCAGCGTTATTTTTTTAAAAACAATTTAAAATACCAGTTTTTGTTGTGGATCCTTCTATGGCACTTGTGGCACATCTGCACCAGGTCCAAGTGATTTACTAGGAGAGAAGCATGTAGTAAATATGATCCATTAAAATTAATCTACAGTATGTGATCAGATGGAGCTTTTGAACTGAATTTGGGCCATTTGCTATGTTTGCTTCAACCCTCAATTTTGCATGTTACTGCCCACTTGATGGATAATCTTTATTTTTTTGCAATTTTTTTTGCAGTCTTGTTATCTATGATGAGTGCTCATGTTCGTTTTGAATTTGCACCAGTGATCTGTAAACTCCATTGTTTTCAAATTTAACACAAACAAGCTAGCCATAAATCACACCCATTTAGACATAAGGAAATGCAAGGGCTTCTCCACATGCCAAAAGAATTACTTGGATGTGATCTCTTGGCATCTAGGCTGGGCCTCTGTGCAGCAGCCACATGACCGTTCTTTTGCCATCCTAGGAGTTGCGGTCTTGGCCCACTTGTGCCAATCTTTGATAAATGCAAGCCTCTAATACTCTTGTCAACCTTCACTTACTGTTTGATTGAATCTAAAAGATTCTATAGTTAAGATGTCATTAAATTTTAATGCCCTTAAATCAAGGGGTAGGATAATCTATTTGGGTTGGTTTGTTGGCTTCCCCTCGTCCCTAAAGAAGACTTGCCCTCTTTCCATTGAGGGGCATATATCTAAGTGGGCTGTATGAGCTGGATTGCATACTGTGAATATGTAATCTGCAGTATCCCATTACAGAGCAGGGTAAAAAGGAAGTTTTGGGTTTTGTTAATGCAATATAAAGCATAGCTACAGAACCATCTAACAAAGAAGAGTATGATTCATAACAAGAGCAAAAAGAACTTGACATGGTAACGAGCCTTCCATGGTGCCCACAGCAATCAACTTGTGCAGCTCCAATTGATTGGACCATTAAAACCTCCTTGTCCGATTCCATCTATTTCATGAAGCTGCATTATACTTGGTTTATGGCTATCGATTGTAGACCAAGATAGTCTTAAAGTTTTGTTTATACAAGAAGGTCAATTCTAACATGGTTTATTCACCCAATTAGTGGTTTAAGTTTTTACTTCTTAGGGGTCTTAGGGGTATTGGCAACCACCAATCAAGGATGAGTTACGTTATGGAAAGAGCAAAATGGACTGAAATTTCAAGTCAATCCCATTATTAGTGGAGCTCATGACCAGGCCAGTATGGGCCTATTTAATATTCGAGCTGGGCTTGGGTTAAGTGACAGAGAGCCCAAAGCCCGGACCACTCGGCTCAAACGCATGTAATTTAGTGCCTGTTTCTTTGCAGGGATTTCTGGAATTCATGTCTTGTGGAGTTCGCAGAATTTGAAATGTTAGAATTCTAAAATGCAGCTGAATTCTGGCATTTCAAATTTCCATGTTTCTTTCATACTAGAATTCCAGCCTGAGAATCTCATACAACCTAATTTCCACACATTCCCTGTTTTGCAACTATTTAAATTTCTGAATGAAATTTTACATGCTTATGCATTATATGCATACATATTCAAGGTTTAAATGGTCATATACTATTTTGTAAATATATGATCCTACTCAATGACAAAGTCTGTTACTCAAACTTGTGGTCAGCTTTAGAAATGAAGAAAATGTGATTTCTACTTAACAAAATGTAAGAAATGATGAGCAGAAATTAAGAGTGATCCCACATATGTAACATATAACTTCAAAAAACCATGTGGGTCGGCCAAATAAAACAAGCAAAGTCAAAAACAGAAAAGAAAAAAAAAAAAAAAAATGAAAGTTTGACATTCACCCACACAAATTTTGTATGTATAAAAGCGAGCCCACCTATAGGAGATGGAAATTCTGATTGGAATACAGAAATTCACGGACAGCCTAATTTCCTATCATAAATGCTTGTAAAGAGACAGGGATAGGGATGTAAATGGGTCTGTTCCGGTCGAGGTCCTTGGTGGACCCGGAACCGGAACCGTTAAAGAGAATGTGGATCCGGACCTAGACCAGGACCATTAAGGAACCGATTTCTTGGCTCTGGAACCAAAACCAGAACCATATATGGGACGGGTCCAGATTTTTAGGAGAAATTTTCAAAAATTGAGATAATATGTTGGGTCTCGGGTCCATGGGTCCAAACCAAGGTGAAACCGGACCCAGAACCATTTATTTATCGGGGCTTAAATGAAGACCCAAACCCGGTTTTTAGCAAGTCGGAACCTCCGGGTAATAGGAGAATCAGGGACCCATTTACATCTCTAGACAAGGGCCAGTTTCTTTACTAGAATTCAAGGAATTTCTTTCTAGAGAATTTCTGAATCCCTAGACAAAGTGGAATTCCTAAATGCTCCCTAATACCTGAGAATTCAAAAATTATATCAAAATGCAAAGGGGCCGTAGTTTCTAAATTCTCTAAGTCATTTGAGACCTTTTAAGTGAATGAAATACTGAAATACTTGAGAAGAAACAAGGCATTTGCAAATCCCAAAAGACAAAATGTCACATCATGTCCAAAAAAACCTCAATATCCCAAATTCTTGTCGATTTTATAAATACTTTTCAATATTCCATCCCGCAGGGCGGACCTACGTTGGCCCCACCTCAACTTGTTGAAATTTTTACATGGGATGATGTCTTCTAAAGGTTTAGTTTTGTATTTTTCAACTTTTGCCCCTCAGTTTTTGCTACACCCAAGCAATAAAATTACAAGAGAACCTGGGGTAGAAGTGTCTTTTTATTTCTTCAAACGCAAGCCATCTTTGGATAAGATGATGATGCACTGCAAGTTCATCTCATCTTGCTTCTACCTGATTTCTCTCTTGGTTCTCAAATACAGCCATGTAGATAATTCTTCAGCCCATTCTTCAGCCAAACAAGTGAGAAAAACAAACATGTATACGTATCATCCACACATCATTGTGCCCTGCATCTCCACTTGTCCTTGATTTTGTGTGCCCACCAACAGGTCATCTCCTCCATCAATATCATAGATAAGGGAGTCTTAAGCAGAGATTGGGTGTGGTTTATTTTAATGTTCTAGCCGTTTGCTGTACTAATAGTAATCTTGTGAGTAAGAATAAAAAGAAATAGAAATCCCCTGTCAATGTCTGTTAGTTATTACCGTTTAAAAGACATAACTGAAGTTCAGCCAGATAAATCTTCTTAAACCTCCTGGATTTTGTGGGCCCCACCAACAATTCTTGGAGATTTTCATTTTTCTGGGACAGCTGTCTTTCCAGTGAGAAATTAGAAATAGAAAGTTCCTTTCAACGTCATTCAGTTCGTTATTTCAGTTACAAAGAAAACACAAGTATGAGAGAGATTTCTTGCATTTGAGTTTGCTTAGATTTCTATATATATATCCTTGTAATCAATACACAAGTTCCATTTGTAATTTCAGATTCTCTCTCTCTCTCTCTCTCTCTCATTGCATTGTATCATCTTCGTTGCACTCTGAGGATTCTCCCTCTGTAACTCTCCCCCAGTTGCATTGTAAGTATTTTCTTCTTCTTCTTCACCTCTTTCTTAATATTTGTTCATCTTATCTTCTTGAATTCTCATGTCTTTTCTTTAATCTATTCTCTTTAATTTCTTCACACACGATGATTGATTGAAGTATAATGATAAATGCTTTAATAAGACGATCCTAACCATACTACTTCATAATTAGGACTATGTGCTTGCTCATTATGGATTTTGGGTCTCTAGGCATTAAGAATGAAACCGAACATGTTAAATTTGATATAGGATCAATCACGGGGTTTTTAGATCGTAAGAAAAGATTTATTGTATCCAGAATCTTAGCTGAAACACCCGAACAGAAATCACGGATTATAAATATGATGTTGCCCCATGATTAGGGTTTTAATTCTGTGTTTTAGGCATCAAGAATGAAAGCCACTGGCTTATATTTGATATAAGCCACCTGTAGAATAGATTAATGCTGTAGTGCTAGAACATTGTAACAGTTCTCTTTTGACTTATTATAACTTTGCTAGCCCTGCACTGCACTGTTCAACAGGCATGTGCTAGTATAAACCAAAACTGGTTTCTATGGTATTATGATGGACGATATCTAAACTGCGTCCAGACCCACAACATGGCTTGATTTTTGAACTGCCATCGATTTCTTGATTCGTATGTTTGTTCGTAAAACCCAAGTAACCTAGGTAACTGAACTGTGCAGTCATTTAGATAATAATTAGCAGGTCTACCTGTCTATATACAATTTGTTTTAAGAAAGGGTGTGGTTAACTGTTAGTTTAGTTAGTGTTTTGTTCTTTTGAATCTCTCCTTCAAATGGGGTAGGTTTTCTTTAATTTAATGACATCATCATTTGATATCAGTGTTTGAACTTCTACTAGATTTAATTCATTCAGTGGAGGCTCATAAATGATTGTAGAGAACCTGCATATTTTTCTTTTCTGTGTACCCTGTCATAAAATTCTTGAATGTAATGAAAGTTTGTTGTTGGAGTTGTAACTATTTGGCTGTTGGCAATGATGCGGGAGAATGGGAAATAGAGAAATATGTTCTGATGAATTTGTGATTGATGGTATAAGTTAATTTCAAATGTAGTATTTCTCTTTACCAAGACAAAAAAAAATGTAGTAGTGTTTGAGAGAACAGAGAATAGAAAGATTGAGGAAAGGAAACAGAGACTGTAATTCCTCCAAGAACTCCCAGGTGTGCGGGCTTCTTTATCAGTTGTGTGGGCCTTCTTCCTGCTTGTGCAGGCCGTCTTCCCTCGAGCTCTCTCTTGGGTCCCAGCCCCCTTGGCTGCACTCCAAAAATTGTTTTAGTAAATAGTAATAGATAGTTGACATCAGATGGTCTTCTTCATTGCTGCACTCCAAAAATTCTCTCCTAATTGCATTGTTCGTCTGCTTTGTTTTCTGATTTCTTTATCTCTTTTCTTTCATTCCATTCTTCGTACTCTCTCTCTCTCTCTCTCTAAGTGCACTCTCTTGTATGAGTCGCTCTTAAATTTCACTCCTAATATGATTTAGGCAGCATCAGACATGATCACTTATAATACATGTTTTTTTAGCAAAGAAATTATGTAGATATCGAAACCACAGTTGAATTTTGTAGTTAATATTTTAGATATTTGTAAAAAAAAATACTAAACTTCCTTGTATTGTGTTTCAGATATATGTCTCCTTGCAAAGGCAAAGAAGTCTATTTTGCATACTCGAAGCTTTACGTTGATAACGAGAAGGGAGAAGAAGAACCCCCTATCCCCCTCATTGATTCAAGTATGATGTGTAAAGAAAAGGATCCCATGAATGATGACCCAAAATCCAATGAAGCCTTCATTGAACCTCCAATTCCTCCAATGACACCACCTATTCCTGCAACTGAAGATCCCAAAGGTGCTACATTTATTGTTTACTATCCTTCTGCTTTGTACAAGCCTATTGTTTTTCATCACGCGGAGATGTTGCCTACTAGTCCTGTGGTGTAGTGTCTTTGTTAGCACAGGGAAGCCTCAATTTTATAGATACAATGTCACTGTCTATAAAATGATGGAAAAGATGGATTATGATGTGAAAAACCCTATGGGCCTTAGTGGGGGTCGTGGAATCTTAACACCTATAGAAGCTGCCTTATCCAAGGAACAGAGAGAAGACTTAAAAATATTCTCCTACTTGACACAGTCATCTTATGGTCTGGGTTATCAGTCTATGAGTGCTTTTGATAATCTATCAGAGAAGTTTGCAGCAATGGGACTGACAGGAGCTTCTTTCTCATCTAAGTCCGAGTCTTCTCAACTCACATCTGAATCTTCGTCCGCGGACTGTGATGTGGCAAAGATCCAAGATGAAGAAGATGAAGTGTCCTCTCATGATACTGCAACTCGGCAACCTACTTTCGACCTACTCTCATTTGTGCAAGATGAGCAGTTGTATTCTTCAATTCCGCGAGGCGGTTGGGATCATCATCTTGAAAATGGAAATGAGCCCTTCCAAAAGGAAAATCCATGGAAAGGGACACGACCTTGGTTGGTCTGTTGATATGGAAATTGACTTAGTTTAGTACCCATTTGGATATCTACAAATTTAAATGTTGTAATATTTAACTACTACAGAATTGTATGTGTAATATTGCAATATTATTATTTTTTTCTTGTTCGACAGTTTATGAAAAATGTGACAGATTTTAAACTAATGTGTCATAGAATGATGTGAAATTATGATATTGAAATATTTTTCTTATTTGGTGGTTTATGAAGAAAGCAATAGATTTTGAACTGACTTGTCTTGCTGTTGTTGCATATTATAATCTTTGGAGAGAAAAGTTTTAGGATGACAAAATAATTTAAAGTTCATTACAGGAGTAGGACTCATTATTAGATTAATCACTTACAAAACACTTTATTTCTACTTTATTTGTCTCTTCAAATCCATCAATGAGGGCCTCCTTTAAAATCCAAACTATTCAAATTCACTTTCCTACATTGTCTATATCATTAATGGCCTATTTCTTTAGGAGATTTCCTGGCACATGGTCTATATCATCTTTGTGCCGAAAGGTACATGTTAAATGGGCTCGATGCATGGTAAACCCATATGTATCCAATAATAAATACTAATTAATAAATCTATATGTATCCAATATAAGTACTAATTATTATTGATCGTCCCATTGTGACTATAAATCACTCTTGCCATTGTCATCAGCAGGGTTTCCCATTGATTTGATCCTCCAACTGATGAGGCCATTACACAAAAGTAGTATGGTTGGATTTTCTCGCATTACTAGTTTGAAAGGGAAGTGTGTACAATGAATGATTTGCATTAATAGGATTAAAAAAACCGGTTCCAAGAACACCCATTCAAATTTAAATTTAGATGCACTAATCTCAATCTATCAATCTATAATGAAGTTGATTAATAAAGGTAGTGGCATTATAGACCATTTGCATGCATGCTTGATTGAAACCCCAACCCCCCACCCCACCCTCCCCCAACACACGCGCGCGCACGCACAAAGCACCCCACGACTGGTGGCCATGGTCATCTAGTTGGAAACTTACAGATGAGGTAGAAAATCTGTAATTCAGCACTGCCCATTGGAGACACAGCAGTAGCGATTGGTTAGAGTGAATAGAGTGGTGAAGGTAAGTTGCAAGAGTCATCTTGTTAAGCCCAAGGATGGCTGCTCCAAGAGTCATCAACACCACAGAGTCAATAGAATGAAAGGAAATTTTGGTTAGAGTGAAAAGAGTGGTCAAGGTAAGTTGCGCAGCTATGAGGGCAAAACATGTGGAGAAGGTAAGCTGATGAAGCCATATGAATACATGAAATCAGCAAGCCCCACAAGTTGGCCACTCAAGGCACTGGCAATCATGAGCATGGGTTCTAGTAAAAAACTCCGTGCGCCTCTTTTGAGCCTGATTTGGCAAGGGTAAGGCTTTGACAATATCTTGAGGTCCATAGGGCAGCACACTGATGTTTGGTCTGGAATGGAAGCCCAAACCTGTCTGTGAATGAGTTATACCTGGACAAAACATTTAATCTTGTGAGTCAAGATGGTATTCAATCCAAGCTTATTTAATAAAAAAAATGCTGTGGCAGGGCTTCCATTTCAAAGGCATAAGCCCGACCACCCCATTAGAGCTGCTATCTCCTCTTTGTTATATTAGCCATACAACCATCCGATCGAAGGCCCCAAAGTCGAATGGTTTTTGAAGTGTATAATTAGCTGTTAGATATTAAGGCTCCTGATCAGATGGTTACAATCATCTGATTACGCCAATGTGGGGCCCACCAGGGGGTTTGGATATCCAAAGCTTGTAACATCCATAGTTGCAGGATTGTTTGAAGCTTAATACCATTCATAGTTTCATAATCAAGAATGTAACAACAACATCTGCTATGTGGTCACTATTGTCATCGTCAACAAAGTCTTATCTCATCAATCTGAGGTTGGCCATCATGTTTTTTACATAATACGTAAACAATAAAGGGGTTCTTCTTGGTCCTCATTCACTCTGCAACCAATCCAGTAGGCAACAGGATATTGCATCCTCTCTAGGTTCTTTTCTCACCCAACATTTCATAGCAAGAGCTAAAATAGAATGAACAAAAATCAACACAAGCCATGCATTACAGAGTTAATGTCTACTTTAGCCTTAAGGAGTATGTCAAGATTCTAAAAGAATAAAGCAGAGCCCCGCCAAGCCGTGTTTCTTAATGAAACTACAGAAAGTGTCATTAAATAAACAATATAAGGATTCTGTTTACTAATTTTTCAAGTCCCGGATCCAGTATTCTTAGAACATGGCTTCTAAATAGGGTCAGTAGTAATGATCTGTTCTTTGACTTGAAAGGATAGAATTTGACACTATATGCTATATTTCGTGTATCTTCTATCACAAACATCTATATATAACCTCATAATGAGTTACTTTTTTTCTATTATAGTGTTACATTTGAACCTTCTCTTCTGTAGGAGGCTTAAAAACCACTATGATCAATGATCGTAGCAAACTTGACGATTGATATCAATGTAAATACCGGCCACATTTAATGCAAGTATAGGTTAATTAGAGATGCTGGACCTAGGCTTAACATTAGTGCTTAAGCTTGACTCTTATTTTTGGCATACTATTGCGAACATTAGTTTTTCAGGTAGCTGGTATGGACCTGAATGGACCCTGACAATTCAGATCCATAGCAGCTGATATAGGCAGCAGTATAGCTGATATATAATAGGTTTCCAGTAATCAGTTAAAGCTGTTTAGAGAGGATTAATGCTTATTTAGAGGAGTGGGTAGCCGGGGTTTCCGCTATCTGCTTCACATTGAGGTCCATGTCGGATGATTAGGATAGTCAATGGGCTCAAGTCGCCTTCAGGACTTTTGCTGGGTCATAACAAGAACCATGTAACTAAAATTTAGTTAATGATGTTCCACAGTTAATTGAAAATGAAACAATACAGCATGGAACAGAATACTGATGCTGTTAAAAGAGGAGCAGAATGCTGCATATAACTGGTGGACCCCATCAAATCCAGGAAGCTCTTTATTATCCATTGATCAAAGGCCCGCAAAATCAATACTCCATTCAACGAATCTGATCGGCCCAAAAAATCAAAACCAAGACATCAATAATTTTCATAAGAGCTTAAAACACTAGATATAAATCACATGCACACTGCAAATCTGAGAAACATGGCATTCATTCCATGCACAGAAATCAAACAACCAAGAATTGAATCCACAGAAAAACCTTAATCAGGCCAATCCTTTTTAGACCTCATTGAAGATCCTGGATTTTGTGGGACCCACAAACAGGTCATTAGTTGATTTTTTTACATCCAAGCCATTTTCTATTTAGTAGTCTTCTAATTCTATATGAGAAATAGAAAGCCCCTGTCAACGTAAGTTGGTTAGTACCTTTATAAAGAGAACACAGAACGGGAGATACTTCTTGTAAACAATATGATATATATATATAGAGAGCTATATATATATATAGATGACAAGTGAAAGAGGAAGAACAACTCAGATAAGATTGTCTCCTACGTTGCAGTCAGAGGATTTTTCTCTCCTAATTATTGTGTGAGTTTCCTTTAGTTTTCTTCTTCTCCTCTTTCTGATGTCTTCATGCTTTTTCTTTAATGCAATTCTCTCTCTCTCTCTCTCTCTCTCTCTCTCTCTCTATATATATATATATATATATATATGTATATATATATATAAACTAGAACTATGATTGAAGTATAATGATAGTTGCTTTGATAAGATGATCCTAACCATTGCTTCATAAATTACTACTATCTGCTCCTTGTGAAATTTGGGTTTTTAGGCATCAAGAAGGAAAGCCACCATGTTAAATTTGACCTGTATGAACTGACCTCACCATGGGATAAAAGATCAATGGATTTATGATCATTGGTTTTTTTTTTTTTTTTTTTTTTTTTTTTTTTTTTTTTTTTTTGTGGGGTGGGGGTGGGGGGGGGGGGCACCAACTGATCATATCTCCAACCCAAAGACCAATAGTTGTGGGTCCTGTTTCTTGGGATACATTTTTTTTTTTTTTGAAATTGTAACCGTCTTGGTAGGGCAACGAAAATAGAAATATTTCTATACATGTTTCTTGGCTTCAATTGGTGCGATTGATGATGTAATACACATAGAGAAATTTAATTGCAGCAAGGAGTTGTCATTAATTTCCAACAAAAGAATCTCCTAGCAGTAGTAGATGTTGTCTTCAGTATGAGAACTGGCTCGAACTGGCTCAACCTGAATTATTATTATTTTTTTCTATATAAAGAGAACACAAGAGAAAGATAAAAGAAAAGGAATCTGTAATTACTTCTCTTTTGTTGCATTCCTACTTCGTTGGATTCTCTCCTGAATTGTATTGTAAGTATTCATCTTCTTCTCTTTCTCGTTTCAACAAACTTAAAAGTTGTTTTCTTTATCAACAAACTTAAATGTTGATAAGTTGTATACATTTGGCTCCACCTTTGCATCCACTCCTAAACATTTATGTATCATCAGTGGATGCCCACAAGAGATGAGCTAGGGTTAGAATTCTGTTGTAGTTAGGGTTCCTCAATGAGGAGGCTACTTTGCCTATAAATAGGATTCCTCCCTTGTATTTGTACATACTTCAGATAATATAATAATCAATGTGCTTTATTTTACAACACGTTATAGTCTTTTGTTCTGCACGAAACCCGAAGATAGGAGAAAGCCGCCCTTGCGCAGTATTCCTACTCATCGCATATTCCTTCTCTGCGTAGATTCTCTATGATGATTTCCATCCTTTCATGCGCAGATTTCCTATGCAAATTCCCTGCACCCTGTGTTGATCACCGCCGAAACTTCAGATTGCAATATCTCGGCCATCCAGACTCTGATCGGCAATCTGTTTGCACCTATGGAGTCCTTGCTAGCAGATCCACGCGGCACCAGCAGTAAAAGGGCAATCCAACGGTTCAAAAAATGGTGGTATTATTCCTTCAAATATGCTAAGTGGTATATGAACTATCCTTAAATTCAATTTATTAGAATTCATGCTAATAAATTTATTTTTGGATGCTTGTTTACAGTAATCATGGTGTTTGTTTACTTTTCATTATCTTGTATGCTTTATTTGTATTGAATTGAATTTATCAATACCATTTATGTGAATGGATCACAAAGTAGAACCTGAAGTCCTAAATTTGAACCTGAAGTTTACTAATATATTGGCCAGCAGTCCTAGAAGTTTGAATACTGATAAACTTGTAGATTCATATCCATAAATCAAACTTAAAGTTTTTTATTAAGATCTAGGTAAATTATATCTTGTGATAAGGCCATGAAATTGAGCATGAAGATTTGACATTACCAGAAGTTCTGATCCATACTCGCAACATTATTAGAACCAGAAGTTCTACTTCAATACTGAATATTTGACAGAACCGGAAATTCTGCTTCAAACCGAAAACGTCGACAGAACCAGCGGTTCTAATTCATGTGATGAACCTGAATATCTAAATCAAACATGAAGTCTTGACAGAACAAGCAGTTATGATTCTTAAAGTTGAGAACTTGACGTTCTAACTTTCATTGGCCAATTTATTTTTCATGATTAATTCCTTCCTTATTTTATTTTGGATGTTAAAGTTTCGTTTCTTTTATTTTAATTAATAATGTGCATACCATTAATTTTATATATCTTTTATTACAGTTCGTGCATGATGTTAGACCCGATAAAACTTGATTTTAAAGAACTTAATATTAATGGGGACAATTACTTATCCTGGCAACTGGATGCAAACATCCATTTGCAATTCAAGAAGCTTGGACAGGCCATTAAAGAGGGTAATAAGATGTCCCCGAAGGATAAGGCGTCAGCTCTTGTCTTCTTACGCCATCATATACATGACGACCTCAAAAATGAATATCAAACCGAGGAAGACCCAGCGGGTCTCTGGAAATCCCTAAAGGATGATAGGTATGATCATTAGAAGATGACCATATTACCAGCTGCTCAGAGTGAATGGCTAAATCTAAGATTCCAGATTACAAAACAGTATCTGAATATAACTCTGTTCTCTTCAATATTGTTTCTGGTTTAAGATTGTATGGTGAAAAGGTTACGGAAGAGTAGATGTTGGAGAAAACATTATCCACTTTTCACGCCTCGAATGTGGTCCTGCAGAAGTATCGATAGCGACATTTCTCCAAATATTCAGACCTTATCTCTTGTTTTAAGTCGCTGGACAAAATTGCAAAGTCTTGATGAAAAACCGTAACTCCAGGCCAACTAGATCTTCGACAATTCGTAAAGCAAATGCCAATTTTAGTTCAAATAGAGGTAAAGGGAGGGGGCGTGGAAGATATAATTCCTCCAAACGAGGTGGTTTTAGAGGCCTTCCCCATCCAAAACTCAAGAGTCACCAAAAATGGTATGCTCCTCAATAAAAGAACAATCAGAATCAAAATCCACCAGCTAATCCTACTCATCGTCCTGATGACACGTGCCACAGATGTTGAAGGAGTGGGCATGTGGAGATGGTAATCTTACGTGTCATCAGGATGGTTAGTAGGATTGGCCGGTGGATTCTGATTCTGATTGTTCTTTTGCTGAGGAGCAGACCACTTCTGGTTATTCTTGAATTTTTTATAGGGGAGGGGAACCTCTAAAACCACCTCGCTTGGAGGAGCTATTTCTTCCACCTCCACTGGAGGAATTCCTCTGCTTCTGCTTAAACTAAAATTGGCATTTGCTTTGGGAATTGCTGAAGATCCAGTTCGTCTGGAGTTATGGTTTTTCATCAACACTTTACAATTTTGTTCAGTAACTAAGAGACAAGAGATAAGGTCTGAATATTTGGAGAAACGTTGCTATCGATACTGCTGCTGCAAGAGCACATTCGAGGCGTGAAAAGTAGATAATGTTTTCTCCAACATCTGCTCTTCCATAACCTTTTCACCATACAATCTTAAACCAAAAACAATATTGAAGAGGGTAGAGTTATATGCAGATACTGTTTTGTAATCCTGTAATCTCATATTTAGCCATTCACTCTGAGCAGCTTGTAATATGGTCATCTTCTAGTGATCATACCTATTATCTTTCAGGGATTTCCAGAGACCAGCTGGGTCTTCCTCGGTTAGATATTCATTTTTGAGGTCGTCATGTATATGATGGCGTAAGAAAATAAGGGCTGACGCCTTATCCTCCGGGGACATCTTATTACCCTCTTTAATGGCCTTTCCAAGCTTCTTAGATTGCAAATGGATTTTTGCATCCAGTTGTCAGGATAAGTAATTGTCCCCATTAATATTAAGTTCTTTAAAATCAAGTTTTGCCGGGTCTGACATCACGCACGAACTGTAAGAAAAGATATATAAAATTAATGGTATGCACATGATTAATAAAAATAAAAGAAACGAAACATTAACATCCAAAATAAAATAAGGAAGGAATTAATCATGAAAAATAAATTGGCCAACGAAAGTTAGAACGTCAAGTTCTCAACTTTAAGAATCATAACTGCTTGTTCTGTCAAGACTTCATGCTTGAGACTTCATGCTTGATTTAGAACTTCAGGTTCATCACATGAATTAGAACTGCTGGTTCTGTCGAAGTTTTTGGTTTGAAGCAGAACTTCCGGTTCTGTCAAATCTTCAGGATTGAAATAGAACTTTTGGTTCTAACAATGTTTCGAGTATGGATCAGAACTTCTGGTAATGTCAAATATTCATGCTTAATTTCATGGCCTTATCACAAGATATAGTTTATCTAGATCTTAATAAAAAAAAACTTTAAGTTTGATTTATGGATATGAATCTACATATTCATCAGTATTCAAACTTCTAGGACTGCTGGCCAATAGATCAGTGAACTTCAGGTTCAAATTTAGGACTTTTAGTTTTACTTTGTGATCTATTCAGATAAATAATATTGATAAATTCAATTCAATACAAATAAAGCATACAAGATAACGAAAAGTAAACAAACACCATGATTACTAAAAACAAGCATCCAAAACTAAATTTATTAGCATGAATTCTAATAAATTGAATTTAAGGATGGTTTAGATACCACTTAGTATATTTGAAGGAAAAATACCACCCTTTTCTGAACCACTGGATTGCCCTTTTGGTGCTGGTACCGTGTAGATCTGCTCTCAAGGACTCCGTAGGCACAAACAGATTGCCTGATCGGAGAATGGATGACCTAGATATCGCAATATGAAGTTTCGGCGGTGATGAACACGCGGAAATAACAACGAAGGTGCAAGGAATATGCACAGGAAATCCGCACAAGGAAGGAATCCGTGATGAAAATCCGCAGACAGAAAGAATCTGCGTAGAGAAAGAATACTGTGCAGGAAATCCGTGCAAGGTTTGCTTTCTCCTTTGTTTAGGGTTTCGTGCAGAACAAGAAGACTAAGGTCGTGCTTATAACATGTTGTAAAATAAAGCACTAAGAGGGAGAGGGAGAGAGAGTAATAGGGAGGAAGCCTATTTATAGGCAAAGTAACTTTCTCTTCATTGAGGAACATAATTACAATAGCATTCTAATCCTAACTCATCTCTTGTGGGCATCCACCCATGATACATATCTTAAAACAACATCAAGATTAATGAAAGCCACCACGTTAAATTCGACATGAGATCAATCGAGGGGTTTATTATCATTGATCTTGGAAGGGCTCATTTTCAATCATAAGAAAAGATACGTTGGATCTAAATATTTCTCCCCGGGGGTGGGCCCTACAGCCTCCCCCTGATATCACGGATCAGAAATATGAGATGTTACCCCCACAGGATTAGGCCACTGCACTGTTCTACAGACATGTGATAGTATCAATTTACAGGAAAACAAATTCGTACTGCATCACAACCGCAGGATTAACATCCATTCACTTGAATTTAAGACAACTAGTGGAGGGCACGTGCGTTGCACGTGGTTGTTACTAAAGTGACACATACTACATAGTGATTGAGTCTTTCAGCTTAACACATTGTCATGTATTTCAAGAAATCGTAGACAATGAAGGCATTTTGTTTGAGGTTGTGTTTTGGTATTTTATTCAAAAGAATTGGAATGCAAAACCAACATGGACATTGATGAAGTTCCATTTGATTGATATAAATAACTATATTTGATTGAAGATGAAATTTCTTCATCAAAGAACCATCATTGTACCTACCAAACAATAAAATGAAGAACATGATCAACAATAGAAACTCTCAGTGACCATTTCTCGTCAACCATTTTCAAGACTCCCCTCTAGCTGATACACTGATCATTCTACCAATTTCAAAATTTCATAACCATTCACCCACATCTAATTGGCTTGGACCATCCATTTAACTTTAAAACTACATACAACCCAATTGTGGCTCTCAATACAAGCATCCCACGTGGGTTGAATCATCTCTAATTTACAGCTCCTTGTGATGCATGTAAATGATTGAAAAAAAAATTCATTCCAAACATATTCAATAACTACAATTATAACATAATCAACAATCCAATATTTAAATTAGAGAGTAATTAAACTTCTTCAAATATGGCTGGTTTCAAAAACTAAAAATAAGGGGCAATTCATTTATCCAATCTAAAAATAGGCCTAATGATTAATCCAAACACAATGACCATTGTATTGAGACAAATAAGCTTGGTATATTAATGAACATAAGAGTACATCAACAGATTTGAATTGCACATGACTCTATCAAGTCATTCATAAATGAACTTGTACAGTTATTTAACTACTTTTACTATTGACAAAACTAAGCATTCATGTGGCAATTGAATTTTGCTAGTAGAAATGGGTTAGATGGGACTACCTATCAGTTATCCAAGAAACAACCAAGAACTTTGACCTCTTCTCTAGTTTTTTGTCTCTTATATAACAGATAAGAATTATTTGTTTGTGTTGTAACAGAACAAAATTCACAAGGATAGTGATTTTTGCACTGTCCATTTATCATACAAACATTATTCGGATTTAAATCCCGACATGGTCCATGCATCATATGTTGAACAACCATTTTGTATAGATGTGGATGGTTTTATTTTTATTGGGAAACAAAGTCATTCCATGATAATATTCTTCCATATTTGACCCATGCGCCTTCTTGGTACTTGAATTCCTAAGAACTCATAATAAATTGGGTTTTATGAAATGCTTTTGAAATAGGATAAAAGTTACGTGTCTAACATGGTGATGTAGATAGGACAATGAATATGTGAGATTTAATCCGCTGGGTGATGGGTTGTTGATGATGTGTTTGGTAGCTCCTTGTAGATACATTCAATCATTAGTTTTACTCCCTTCCATAACAAGGCATTGCCACAAAATGTTAAACATACAAGTCACTTTCTAATATGTTACCAAGTTGGCTAATTAATTAACAGACTCATTAGCCAAGAAAGGGGTCCATAGATTAAATCTTAATCACATCATAAATCTAATCAAATTGTTTCATATAAAGAGTATAATGAAGATAACTAATCACATTCTAACTCTAATTTAATCTTAATCACACCATAAATCTAATCTAATATAATTCCAATCTAATGCAAACTCCTAATCCCAATCTATAACAAACTCATCCTCATCAAGATATCCGACCTTCATAATGTAATTATTCTCTATTATGAGTGCAATTCTGAATGTCCGAAAAAATGATGCCAATAAATTTAACACTATTCTTTGTAACATAACTTTTTTTCTCACTACATTTACTGTCCAAATATGTAAACTGCACACCACAGCTTGTCGTCTCATCATTCTCTTACCCAAATACACTTACATTTTTAAGATCTAATTCAAAATAATATCACAATAAACTGGGGTAGAAAACCATTCCACACACAAAAGGACATAAATAGTTGCTAAAAGAATAAGGAAGTTGGTACCTTTGGCGGGTTTCTCAATCCACGGCCCATTCATAATGTTCAGTATGCTACAGGCGTCGCTATATTCCAGATCAGGCAACAGCTTTGGCGTTAGCAGCAAACACCTGTGTAGCATTAGATATATCTGTTGTCAACTATTAGATATATTTGTTGTCAACTTCCATACGACTGTAACTTAAAATTAAATTATTACAAGAAAACCAACAAAAAAGTGAGAAAAATGGTGTTGAACAGAGAAAAGAAAGCCTCAAACACCAAAGAGTAAGAAAGCCAACAAGCCACCCAAGAACAGAAGAAAACCACAAATCCATCATGATTCATGAGTAGGCAACAACTCAACATAATTTGGTCCATCGAAATTCCATGAAAGGAACACTTGATCAACACCCAATAAGCCACTATAAATTGTATCTTCTCCAACAAGAAAAATGGGGTTTGCTCAGCCAATCAATCAGTGGAACTCGCCAATTGGAGTCAAACTAATGTCAATCAAGTGGTTGGCAAACTCAGTAAGGTCACGCAAGCTGTCCATGAATCCAATATGAGTTTTCTCTTACAATAACCTTTCAAAAAAGAGATCCTCTTACTGTGATATGTTGGGTTGGCTGGCTGCTCTGACAAGTTGTTGGAACGTCTTTGTTTCATTTATAGGGTTCATTCCTAATTTAGAAAGGTTGATCAGAAAATTCCCCATACCAAGTGTCAATATGCAATTCAAAACAACATGCTTTCAATTAGTGGTCTTATGGTAATCTACTTTGATTTATCTCATCAACCACTCAAAATGGGCAGTTTGTGAGGTCTTGCAATGAAACCAGATAGAGAATTGTGGAAACATAGCGTTCCTAGAGAAATTGAATACTCTTCATGGCAAAAGAAGATTATGAAAAAAAAATGTAATGAATTGAAAATTAACACGGATTAAAACAATGAGCAGGTGTAACTCTCTCTCTCTCTCTCTGTGTGTGTTTGCGCGCGCACGTGCGCGTGCGTGTGAAGGACAATTCATTGGAACACCAATCCATGCAAAGATTGTTTCACAAAATTAACATCACAATAGAAGGAGACGACAACAACAAAAAAGAAAGAAGGAAAGAAGTTAAAATTTTAATGAGCAGGTGCAATAGTCTCTCTCCCTCTCTGGATGTTACACCAAAACAATAGATCCAAAGGATAGAGTCTATGCACAAATTTAGAAAAATTTTCAATGGATAATCATCGATATGATAAAAGAGCACCAATCAAAAGAAATTTGAGGTCTTAAGGGGACAGTTGACAGTTTCATATCATTTACATAGGGAAATGAAGAGGTTGGAAAGGGGTGAAAAGTAAAAGAAAATGGCCAGAGGAGTACAGGCAAAGTGAAACCATCAATTTTCTCAAATATATGGAAATTATATTCAGAATGGAGAGGAAAAGAAACTATGTACCATCAAAGATGGAAAAATTGTTGCAAATATTTTTCTGTCCTTCACTCTTATTTTTTCCCCAGTACTACCCTTCTTTCCCCAGTACTACACTTCACTCTTATCCCCTTAGGTAAATTCCAATTCCTATGTAAACTGTAGGAAACGACAAAAAACCCTTAAAAAGAAGAAAAAACAGTCTGTTTATTATAGTTTTCTTATATGAGTGGGAACTTTGAACCCTGATAGTTTTTGTTATCCATGGCACTATAAAGAATTACTTGTCAACAAAACCTACAGTCCTATCGAACATTTGTAATCTGGGACTCACAAAATAATAGATACCACACAAGTATATCCATTGTAATCCGGTGTTAACTTGTTTTTAAAGATAATCCCTCAAATCAACAGGTTATACATCTGTAATCCTATAATGAGAAAGAACAGAGGATAAAAGAGGAGGGTTGATCACCGTGATCATGATTTGAATTTTCTGGGATTGCATATTTTCTCAATTTGATATGATATTAGAGCTTAGGGGTTTCATAGTGTCTTATCCATAGTTGTTAATCCCGTTTCGTTTTGACCCAATTGTGAAACATTTTTGGATTCCGGTCAATTTCGGTGTTCCATTGTAGAAAAGACAAGATTTAAAAATGAAATAATATATAAAAGAATGGTTAAAATTGAAAAAATATTGAAAAACTAAAAATGCATAGTTATATCACTTATATACAACAGAATAATAGAAATCCAGTTTTTAGAATGTTTTCACTATGATTGACCCAACCTAATACCATTAGAACAAAAGTGATTTAAAAATATATGATACCAAAGCACAACATAATTTTTTTTTAATGGTAGAGCACAACAGAATTTGCTTCCTAAACAAGAAAAAAAATGTTTATTATTATCACTCAACAACCAAGAAAATACCTTAGTAGTAGAATTAAGAATCTAATGCTCCGTATCCAGCTCTTCAGAAATAAAGCACCTAGCAAGGTACTGAAGTACTGTGCCTGGGAATAGTCTACCTCAAGGAACTATACTCTCCCAGTATTCAAATAATTGCTGCACGAGCTGCAGGCACCATGATTGTATCCAATGTATGAGTTAGTTGAACAACCATTTTGAAAAAAAAAAAAAAAAAAAAGAATAGAAAATCAGTTAATAAAATTTAAACATACTACTACAAAAAAAAAATAAAACAGCTTCCATTGAAGTATTGGTGAAACAACAACCACGGCGTAACATGTTTCTGTTCTTAAAGTAAGAAAAGAAAAAAAAACAAGGAGTTGACTTAAATTAAATCGACACTGCATGAGCTGCAAGCATCATGATTGTATCCAATATACGAGATAGTTGAACAACCACTTTTGAAAGCATAATAAGAATAGAAAATCAGTTAATAAAATTTAAAACAGTTTCCATAGAAGTATTGGTGAAACAACAACCATAGCATAACATGATTCTGTTCTTATTTTTATATAACATAACATGTTTCTGTTCTTAAAGTAAGAAAAGAAAAAAAACAGTTGACATAAATTAAATCGACACTGCTCACTGTTGAACTAATGAAACAGGTTTCAATCAACTTTTAGATGCATGTCTAGAGAGTGGAGACAAAAAAGAACTGGAACTCATGAATGCTAGAAAATGAAAGTGATATAAGGAAAGGGAACCTAAAAAAGATATATTTTAGAGCAAAGTGGTTATCACCTTTTCATGACTGGCTGGGTTTTGCTTTATAATTGCTTTGATGGACATGACTACTTGCGTCAAAACACCTTCTGCCTCAATGGTAGAGCATAAACTACCTATAGAAGATTTTTCCATTTGAGATGTTAATTCAATAGCAAAAGTTCCAAAACTAATTTTGAATTTGTTTGAACAAGGAGATCAAGCACACACCTTTTATGGTCAAAGCAAGAAGCCCTTCCAAGCAAGTATTAACGACATTGGGAAGCCTTTGTGCAAACAAGCCTATATTCTTTATTGCATCTTTCCTCACCCAACCTCTTATTGCTGCTGTAGCAAAACACAAGCGATTGTTTTTTTTTTTGCTAGACTGGATCACTGGTTAAGGAGTGGTATTACGTAGATGAAGACCAAGGATTGGTCTCTAATCAATATTGGTGAAACTGAGGTGCATTGCCGCTAAGCTATCAATGGTTTGACAAACTTAAGTGCTTTTCTTTGTAGTATGGATGTGCTATAATCTCCTAATCCTAGCCACTGAAAATAAATTACAATACCAAATGTAAAGAAAACTAATACATAGAGAAGTTGAGCAAGAACGCCACCGCACTATAGAGCCAAAAAGGATTAGAAAATATTCTTCTAAAATGTTAAACAAACTAAAGAGTTTTTGCAATAGTTTCCAGCAGGATAAAACAAAGCTTACACCATGTCACTCTGCCGTCCAATGGACTGATCTGGGTTTTTTTTTAATGCAAGACAGGATAAACAGACTTTGAGATAATTGATGTAAATTTTAGAATAGAATATATATATATATATATATTTGTATTTTTATGATGAAAACCTGAAATTCCTTATAAAAAAATGCATTCTATACCATCATATTTTGAGTAATATTTGTAGCAGGATCCCCTTCCTGCAATATACCCTTTCTTAGCATGAAACAATGAAAAACCCGAAATTCCTTAAAAAAATAAAAAGGCATTCTATATTATCATATTTTTTTGACAAATCTTTGGAGTGGGGTTCACTTCCTATAATATACCCTTTCTTAGCAACGGATTATGAAAATTACTTGAAATTATAAAACATGCCACAATGATTTTGTAACTCCTCACTTGGGTTTTATATGACATGAATGAGAACTGTACATACCCCAAGAATTTATTGGATATTGTGTGGTCAATAGCATGTTCAATGAGTGCTTGACTATTTACAATATATGAAAGATGCACATGCGATAAAACCCCAAACTACAGCAAATGAAATCGTTAATTCTCTTTCCTTGAAGAATGCTACCGTGTAGGTGACATGACTGTCCTTGTCACCCTAATTCAGTTGATGATAAAATCAAAGGTAAGGTTTGGTGTGCATCCTCAAGTTCATGTCAAACGTTGATAATTTGAAAAATTAGGAGAAGATATAGACATATAACATGAGAATATATATTTTGATGTTTTCTCTTAGGTCTTCCCAGACTGGTTGGTGAAACTATTTAAGCAAATGTAAGCTTTTTTCTTGTTTGAACTATTTGATCTGCTTTTAATGAAAGTTATCCTTCCTAAATATATATATATATATATATTGTTCGATGCTTTCTCATGGTGTGTTCAGCTAGAGATTGTTTAAAATATTGATGATTTGAAAAAGGAAAATAATTAATTTTGGACAGTTGTTTGGGGCATTCATTCAAATAGGTTGAATGATGTGGCAGAGCAAGTGAGGATAGGACATCAGGGGAAAAAGAAAAAAGAATCTTTTTATCACCACCTTAATTAATTTACTTGAATCTGTAACTCCATCTAAATGCCAATAATGGACACAAAATCATTCAAATTTCAAACACAAGTAGTTCTTCACAATCAAATAGATAAGAAAAGGAAAAAAAGGAAGATAAATTGGATGAAAATAAGGAGAACGAGATGAGAGAGGCACACCAGGCGTTGGATCTCCTCGGCGATACAGCTCGGTTAGCAGTAACTGCGAGAGAGCTCTGAAAAATTCCGATGCTTCTAGGAGCGTCTGTTTTCAGCTGCGATTTAATTTAAGTCGGTACTAAACTGAGGGCAAATGAGTGAAAGATGGAAATTGAGAAAGAGGGAAGCAGGGGAGCAAGCAGGTAGGAGGAAGCAAGAGGGAAAACTGCCGTTTTTTTTATTATGGGTATAGATGGAAGAGAAGAAATGGGGAAAGGGGATAAGGATCTCCATTTTGTCACGATTTTGTCACGTGTTGATCCTTAGAAGGATATCCATTTGGGACTTTGGCACGTGTATGGGGGTTTGGAGTCGACCAAACTGCTGCTTTTTATATATGGGATAGATATTACCTATAAGTCAACAATCCATAAATAATCAATCATTTATAACTTTTATCTACTTCATGTCAAAGTATATTTTATGGTCCTCTCTTGACTTTAGTCTCTTGTAGATGTAATGATTTGATTGTTGGAACTAGAATTTCTGATATTCTAATCAAGCATGTCCAATTATTAGAATTTTCAATGGGCTCAGGTGGCCCATCAAGACTTTTTCAGTGGGCCGTAAAAATAATTGGGTAATTAGAATATATATATATATATATATATAGATAACAATCCACGTTTAACTATAAATAACAAAATTTGGATAGTAGTGATGGGTTCAGGCTACATGGATCTAATGGAGGACATGGCCCTAAACAGATTTGATTGGTGTCGTCAAATCCATATAGCCAACCCCACCTAGTGGGAAAATGCTTGGTTTGGTTTGGTTTGGTGATGGGTTCAGGCTCACCAGAGGTTATCATTCTCTGTGTAGGGTCCTCTTAAAATCTAAAACGTTAAAAGTAAATGACACTCACTTGCAGATTTCTTTCCACTATTACTGGGGCACACCTTCAGCTTGATCTCTTCTAAAAATAAAAGGATCTTACCAAGAAATATTACCTTAGATGCACACCATACCAAAAAGGCCCTTTTAGTTGCGGTCGCACGGAAATGGTGCCCTAGGACCACTTCCATTTTTTTCTTTTTGTTGAAATGAAATGTACGGCAATATCAACCCTCCGCACGCGAAAAAAATGGTTTCCCGTGAAAGGAGGAATATGCGGTCATTATTTAGGGGAGGGTCGATATCGACCCACATCTCATTTCACACAAAAGAAATCGGAAGTGTTCTCCGTGCGACCGCAAGTAAAATAGCCTTTTTGATATAGTATGCATCTAAGGTGATTTTTTTTGGTAAACCCTCTAAAGATAAAGAAGTAATAATAAAATGTTATAAAACAATTCATGTGTTTTACTCTCCTCGAGTAAATCGAGGGGCCAGATCTAATATGAGATGGGTCATTTTTTATGAGTGGTTTAGTTTTTTTATACATGGGCCCCATAGATGATCGCTACTCTTATCAGCCATAGATGGAAGGAGAATAAAATTTGACTCATTCATATAAAAAAAAAAAAAAAAAAACAATGAACTTGTTAAATCCTTGCCTCTCTTAGATTTGGCGGGGACCTACTAGCAGGTAGTATCTAAAACCTAGAAATGGATAGTTTTGGTGGGTCCAGGTCGTTATATACATGTTTGTGAGTTTAGAACTCCATCATGGAGCTCGCATAATCAGTGGTGGACTCAGGATTTTTGTTTGGGTGGGGCTAAATTTTTGCTCGACTTTAATAGATTTTTTTTACATCAACAATACAAAAAAAAAAAAAAAAAATTGTATTGCATTAAAATAGACACAAAACTTTTCTCAAATTATGGTAATCATCAATTCATCATCATCAAACTAGCCTAAGATAACATTTCCTTTAATCATCAGTGTTTGAATGCCCAGAAACGGTGTTTTAGGCGAGCAGCCAATTACCCAAATTGGGTTCCCAAGGGGGTTTTATTTGGATCTTAAGAATTCAGTTGCCTACACTTACTTTAGTGTAAAAATAACTTCCTATAGTTGGTTATAGGCTCATTGCAAAGAAGAAGAGTTGCCACTTAAATGTAACTCAAGTTATCCAAACACTTGAACCCTAAGGCGTGATTTTATACATGAATTGAAGCTTAAAGTATGCCCAATGGTGATTGGTTATATTTGGACTTGTAGATATACTCAGATTTGGTGATTTTGGGCTTAGGGTTTGGATAGGATTTGGAGATTTACGGTTTGAAATTAAAAATGATTATTTGGTGAGAGAGAGACTAACCACGAGAGGATCGGCAACGAGAAGCTCGGTCGATGCGAAGAGGATCTCGAACTCTGAGTATAAAGAAGATGTCGAGAAAGAACGACGCGAGAAAGATCCAGCACTATCGATGGAAAGATGATGTAAAAAAAAAAAGATGAGTGTTTTCACTAAGATTTTGTGTGATGACAATGCTTAGACGTGGGGGGATTATTTATTAGATACATGGACCGGTTATAACTAGGGCTATCAATCGTGTCGTGTTAACGAATTCGAGTTACGGGTTAACGAATTCAGGTTAAAATCACTTCAACCCGTACCCGACCTATTAACTTAACGGGTAAAAAAATATAACCTAAATACGACCCATTAATTTAACAGGTTATCCGACCCAACCCGTTAAGTAATTAAGTCATTTCGAAATTTAAAAAAAAAATTATACAAAAATAGAAGAAGAAAAATATATAAGCCACATGAAACTATAAGTAAGGATCTTAAGTGGATCCCACCTAAAAACCCACTATAAAACAATAAATTTTAATTTCTTTTTATATGAATATAAATTAATTTATTTATATTTAGGGAGTAAAAAAAAATTTAACGGGTCAAGCGGGTTGTTAATGATTTACTTGTTTAATTCATACTCGACCCGGTAACTTAACGCGTTAACGGATTTGACCCATCAACGATTTAAACTCATTAATAGCCAATTTAAATCCGTAAATATCGTATGAGTTCGTTTCGTGGTAACAGGTGGCATTACATTTTTGACAGCCTAGTCATAACCCATTGAAAGAAACCGACAGCCCACCGAAAATAACCGAAAACCATCAAACACGACATGAATACCCGGGAAATCAAAATCCCACTTCCCACAGGTCTCTCTCCTCACAGTCCGCACTAAAACCAATACCCAAAAACCATTGGCGCCGACTTTTCTCCTCTTTTGAACTCCATCTTCTTCTTCTTCTTCTTCTTCCCATTTCCATCCTATTCTGCTTGGAAACAAAGAAAATGAGGAAAACAAGCGGAACCCAGAATTCCATGAAACTCATTTTCATCGCTTCGTGTTTGGTTCTACTTACAGCTGCTCTGATTTTCGATTTCATATGGGCTTCTTCTTCATTCACATATCTCTCCCTCGTGTCGAACTGGTCCGTCCACAAGGCCGTGCGTCGAATCATTCCAAAGACCGAAGAGAAGGTAATGCTGATTTGATCCTGTTACGTTTCTTTCAATATAGGAATTAGCTTTTGAATTAGACGTGTAGTTGGAACTCTGAAACTTTTTTTTTCTTGGGTAGTTGAAGGAGTGTCTGTGGATGAATCTGAAGAGAAATGTATGATTTCGATTTTCATTAAAATCTGATGGTTAGAAACGTACGTAATGGGGTCATAAATGTGGTTTGATGGGAATGGGATGATTAGTTGATTACTATGTTTTGATTGTTATAAATGCTGTAGAGTTTTGGGTTTTGTGATTTGAAGTTTGGGTATTAGTTGGATTGCCATATGATTATATGTGGGTGATGGAGGTGGATAACTGTGGGTGAGAGAGAGCTGCAAGTTGTGAATTGGGTGATTCAAGTGTCAAGGGGCAGACCCTTGGATCAATTCTACCACCTGTGAATTGCAACTAACCTGAATCTCACTTGGTTGATACTAGCATTGTCACAGATATTGTTCTTAAGGAATTGTGGTCTTGGAAAATTGTCAGATATTAACAAATTGAGTAATTTTCTTGGGAAAATTTGTGGAAAGTAAACTAATTTAAATAATAAAACATAATAAATAAATATAAAATAGTGTTGGAAACTATGTTTCAAATTTCTACCTATTTTTCCATTTTTTTATCATAATTTTATCATGATTTTCTCTCAAAAAAATCAATTTGGTTATTTTGGGAAATATGCAATCTCATGCTATTACGAGGAGAGTTCGAGATGCTCCACCAGACCCAAGCATCTATTTACCCTTTATAGAAAGACAATTTTATTGCAATGTGTCTTATGGTTGTTAATTTATTACACAATTATCCATTTGAGAACTGTACCATGCTTTACTTCGAACATATGATTCTTAGTTGAAAAGCTTTGCTGGGGAATCTTGCAATGCATTTGAAGTTGGTAAGTTTGATGAAAACATTTTACAGTATTGCCTTACATTAGGTGATTGATGGTCTGCACTTTTGTCATTTGCAGATTGAAATTGTTAAATACAATAACAGACTAGCAAGGGATGAGCTAAATGCAACTTTTGCTGATATACCTGCTCCACAACTGGAATGGGAGGAGATGCCATCGGCACCTGTACCTCGTCTAGACGGAGCTGCAATCCAGATTAAGAATCTTCTATATGTTTTTGCTGGATATGGTTCCATTAACCATGTGAGAACCTTTTACCTCTTAGAAATAGTTTCTGTTTCTCATAAACGAGTCTTGTATCATCTTCTATATAGCCTTGCCTATAGTCTTCATTCTCATTTCTGCTCTTATACTATCATCTATTTTATTCGCTTTGATGTGCTTGTTATAATTACTTCATTTTTTAAGTTTTCTAATTACTTCCTTCTAACGGATTGAGTAAATGCAATGGCATCTTCTCCTGTAGAAGCCTTGTGATAGTGTATGTTCCCATTATCCCTGCTGTTATGCAAATTTCATAGTGTCTGATAATTCTGTAGAAACTCAAACTTCCTTTCTTTAGAAGTTGACCCTTTTGAGTGTTGCTTTGAATGTGTGTCCGTTCATTGTACATTTCTCGATACTATGTTTGAAATTCACTTCTAGGTTTTGTTCTTCATTTGAGGCAATATTTTAAGTGTAATTGGATTAAATGAGTTCCCATTTTATTTGTGATTCAATTGTTGAGAGTCAGCTTAAGCGGAGTATAGATTAATTAAACCATGAGCCTGATCTTGCTTTGTCAAATCTATCACAAACCCATTAACTCCTAGCACTTCCAGAAAGTCAGAAACACTTGTACGTGTCATTAGACTCTACAACCAATGGGAATTTTCACCAACAGCATTAATAGTTCAGGATTTGAAACCTAACTAATATGTGGTGATCTAAGACTTGTCTTGTGCTGTTGTTATTATTGTTATAGCACATTTAAAAAAAAAAAAGAAGATATAGTAAAAGACTAGGATTAGAATGAGTCCAGGGTGAGAATTTATTTTGGAATCTAGAGATTTATTAAAGGCTTATATCAGTTTCTTAAGTACATAATACCGAAAAAAATCAATTATCCTTATATTAATGCTTTTTTTTGCAAATGCGTGTCTATATCTTAGCATTTTAAGTATTAGTTTCAGTTTTTTATATTTTTTTGCAATTTTCAAATTTGTTATAGCAACATGATATTGTCCGCTTTGGTCCTCATGAGGACGGGTTAACTTCGAAGTTCTTATGGGATCTGGGCCCATGGCTTTAAAACACATCATGAGTTAAGACATGATTTTGAATTATAAGCCCAAGGTCAGGACTTGGATATTTCCGATATGGGACTTGTGGAGTCCCTTATATCCTGGATGTTCTTTGGCTGGTGATACACTGGATTTTAACCAAATCTGCAACCTTGGCCCAGGCCCGCCAGATCTCACTATATTTTTCCATGTTTAGAACTCTCAAGTTGCTAACCAATACACCCAAAATGCCTAGGCATTAAGGGTGAGGCAAGCTAACTACTTAACACCCACCGTCGAGTGGGACACCACCTGGACTCGAAGCACACGACCCCACAAGATGCTACATGGAGCCTTTTTGCCCTATGCACATGCGCCCGCACACAAAACGCGTCATGGGGCCCTTTTTTCCCTACGCGGATTCAAACCTGGGACATGTTGACTCCAATACCATCTCAAGTTTGCTAACCGATACACCCAAAATGCCTAGGCGTCAAAGGTGGCAAAGAACTACTTAACAAGAACTTCATTCTTCTATGATGTTTATTTGAGTCGACTTCGTTACTTTCTGTGGTCTTTATCCAAATCTGTGAATATCCTCAGCATCCAAGCGATACTCTGTCCAAATCTGCCACTTGCTGAGCAACATCTTCTTTTCTATGAACACCCCATCACTGAATGATAAACTTTTCCTTCTAGCTATTCTATTCGGAGTTTGCATGTTAAACTGGTTCATGAAATGTATTACATGGAATGCTTGAAAGAATTAATGCCATTGGGTTGATTGAATACTGTAATCGAATTCTGTATATTGTTTCCATTGAAAAATCAGCACGAAAAACACAATGTTCTTACTTCAGGAACAAATATGTGATGTCTACTAGATGAACATAATGATTTTGTTATTCATATATTCTATAGGTACATTCTCATGTTGATATTTATAATTTTACGGACAACACATGGAGTGGAAGCTTCCCTATCCCAAAAGAAATGGCAAATTCACATCTTGGAATGGCGTCAGATGGAAGATACATTTATGCAGTCACTGGACAATACGGTCCACAATGTAGAGGGCCTACAGCTCGATGCTTTGTCTTGGACACAGAGACAAAACAATGGCAGGACTTGCCAACATTACCTGCCCCTAGGTAATCTAGTAATCTAGAGATACATGGTAGTACTGCCCGTTTTACTTGAAATGTAATTTCCTGTCATCTTTTGTTGCTTTTCAAACATGCATGTGCACAACTGATTGTTTAGCATTGTTTTTGTGGCCAATTAATATAATTTGTTGCATTGAAGTCTTTGTTTGTGCTTTTTTCAATCTATTTTTTATTGATATGGTCAAATGATATGCACTCCATATCACCCGCAAGCAGATGGCCCTGCCAAGGAAAACGGATAGGCCAAAGAGAAAACGGGTGGAAGTAGTAAGGATAGATTTGAAGAAGTGCAACCTATCCAAGGATTTGGCCCATGATAGAATGGAATGGAGAAATAGAATTCATGTAGACAACCCCAACATAGTTGGGACAAGCCTTTCATGATGATGATGACTTGGACCGTTAAAAGTCCTACTCTAAATATATTTGCCAGAATAATTTAAGACAATTATGCTTAACAATTGTTTTTTTTTTTCTTTTCATTGTATCTTGATCAAAATGATTTCCTGTGTTCGCTTCACATATTGATGCTTGATTAGCTCCTTATGTACGTTAGTCCCTTCTTAAGCCTCAAAGCTTTTCTTTTAATATAGTTCTCAAGGTGCTTCATTAAATGTGTTCTTCTTGGATGGTAAGGCTCATTAACTTATACTCCAATTATTTAGATTGAAGAATAAGGAAAAGTAAATATAATAGTGAAACTGATGGGAGATAAATCTCACATGCTAGATTAATCTTGTCACTGCATCAATCTTGTTTGCATTATCCTCATCAAGCTATCTATTTGTGATATTGTTGCTTCCAGAACAGAGTATTGTAATGATTCACTATGTGATCTTCAGTTTTGATCAAATCATCTCCCATGCTCTCTTATTGTACTTCACAACATCAATTAACCGTATCCAAACCTTCCAAGAAGAGCATCATCCTCATTCTATTTGTCTCATTAACATCTCCGTCATGGTTTTAAAACTCGAACTTAGGGGAGACATGGCTGAGTCGGATTGAGTCACACCTTGGAGCCCTAAAACATTTAATACTTTGAGCCCTAAAACATATATATAATACTTTGAAAAAATTATAGGACAATCTTTAAAAAATAAAAAATGGTGTTTTATGAATCTAAAATCTTAAGAAATCTTTTAATCATTAAGAATGAATTTAAGTGGTAATAAGTGGCTGCATTTGTTCTTTACTAACCTCTCATAGCTTCTCACAATATTATTCTTCAAAGAAATTGAGAGATCAAAATTTCCCTTCGTCAAAGAAATCTGCTGGAGAGTGACTCAAGGGGCTAACTCAACTCGGTGGGTGTCGAGTCCAAGGCAATTCAGACTCAGCGCGTATATAAAGTAATAAAACCAGGACCCCAACTCTATCCTAACTTCTAACGTAATTTATTCTTTCTTTTATAGGCTGGAAGTTTTGATGGCCACAAATAATATTGCAATTTATTGTCACTGTCACTTAAAAAGGAAAGAGTATGTTCATTGTTTGAAATGATCTACTATGAATCTACTTAAGTGCCCCATAATGAGAAAGAGCTGTAATTATATGATGATTTAGTATCAATGCTATCTGTCGATGCTCTTATTTTTTTAACCTTCTAGTTGTATTCTCTATGAAGCTGTTCTGAGATACCTTGAAATTCAGTTAGCCAATTAGAAAGGAATTATTGAGAGTTCTGGGAGACTTGAGCTGGCGACATCATTGCTGGTGGGAGGGGATCTATCTTGTCCTGTGACCTAGCTTGTAAGACAGATGTCTTTCTTTCTTATAGGACCAGTTTAGGGACTATTCTTAGCTCCTTGTAGTTTTCTTCATTTTTGGTGGTTGTGAGAGGTTGTCTCATAATGTTGCAAGGCTGACTTATTTTGGTTGTTCTATTGATCTTTCATTGACTACTAATATTTTTGTTCTCAGTAGAAAAATATATGTTGGTTTTTATTCAAGCTTAGTTGGAGCTTTAAGTTTTTGCTTATATTTGCTGTGCATGGAATGTGTTTTGCTTGACAAACTTTTAACTTCCCTGATGTTTTCTCCATGTTATAGTTATTTCATGTAATTCCCTTTTGTACGTCCGGACTACTATTAGGTTGTAAACTGGTTATAGAATTCTATACTAAAAGAGAGAAGTTCATTATCCAGATATGCTCCTGCAACCCAGCTTTGGAGAGGCAGACTGCATGTGATGGGTGGCAGCAAGGAGAATCGCTATGACCCTGGATTAGAGCATTGGAGTCTTGCAGTCAAGGATGGCAAAGCTTTGGAGAAAGAGTGGCGATCTGAAATTCCCATTCCTCGTGGTGGGCCTCATAGGTTTGTGTCCTGCTTTGACCATTTTCAGTGATCTGTTAAGAGTCTTTATGGTTAAGAAAACAAAACAAAAACAACAATAGCAGTGATGATGATAATTTTAGGGCAGCCAGGGAAAAGCCAGATACATGACATGATTCTGCAAGAGTTCAAGTTATTGTTGTTCCTTCCATTTTTCACCCATTTAAATCATATAGGCATAGTTGAAAGATGAAGATTAACTATTGCCATGAATTCCATGCCAAGATTGTTCATCTTGTATTCATTTATGCAGCCAGAATTTTTTGGCCTGTTCAATCATTATGTGTGTCTAATGAAAGGATTCAACTTTGGAAATATTCTTAATGCCCAAAAAAAAAAAAAAAAACAGAACACGTACACATTGGAAAGTCAAGGCATTGATCAAATGCCTTGAACAGTTGAAAATTCAATTCAAATAAGCTTTTTGATTAATAGAGTTTGTGTCAATTTTAGTTAATTAGAGGCCTATTTATTCAGATGATATTTGTTAAAAATTGATCCAGATAGCTTAGATCATACAAATGAAATCTTGTGTCCATGCTTTTGATATCTGGTTGAACACCCAATTGCTAGATATTGTTGAATTTGTGATTAAAATGACAATGCTTAGAAGCCCACCAATTGATTTCCTTCCAGCCATTAAGATTCAATCTCTACCCTGACCCTGAAATCTGGAGATACTTGGTGAAGACTTTCCCAGTTCCTTAAAGGGAGACACCTGCTCATTACTTGATTGATTCAGTTAATGAAGAAACTCTATATATAAAAAGGTTTTTCTTACATGGGACAGTCTTATCAGCTCAGGAGCAAGTCAGATAAACTTTTCATCTTTTAGTTCATAAAACCTGCTCAACTGTGCAGTCAATCTATACATTGGCGAGGGTAAACAACAAAGTTTCTAGAGGTTTCAACTTCAATAAAAATAATATTAATAAATTGACATAATTTTCTCAGTCAGCAGTATTGCTCTTCAGATTTGCTTTCACATTGCCCTTGTAGCAAATTGTGTCATGAGAAAATTGTATGCCACTCTCTATCTATTTACTTGTATTTTCTTTGGTTGTAATGAGAAATTAAATTGATTCTGATCCATCATCATCAAAGACTAATCACATCTGAGCAGGCTGTGTGGGTTCTACTTTTCAACTCGACCAAACTTAAAGCCTCGTTTCTAAATACACTGAATCCTGTTCTTTCTTCATTTGATATTCTTTATACTATTGATGCAACTTCTTTAGTGTCATTTAGAAGTACTACTGGTGACACAGTTTCAAAAGGACTTAAAAATACAATGATAGAGACCGTCTTCTTGTTATTGAATTGTTTGCATAGTTTGTAAGGACCCCTTCATTGATTAGCATATAATAGTACATGATGCTATATTCTTGATTTTGAACTAACAGATCTTGCGTTGTGGTTGATGACCGCCTTTTTGTTATTGGTGGTCAAGAAGGTGATTTTATGGCCAAACCTGGATCGCCTATTTTTAAGTGCTCTCGAAGGCATGAGGTGAGTTGGCTGATTTCTTGGTTTTCGTCACATTTATATTCATTAAATGTCTAAATCCATAGTAGTGAGTTTATAGCCCATTAGCTTTTAGGTAGTTCTTAGTACATTTAATTACTTTTTTTCCCTTTTTGTGGAGCCTTCTATTTTATCTTGCTACTTGGATTTTACCTTCTTTACCGGAATTACTTCATTACTTGAGTCCCCATGATCAACAAATTTTCAAGCTTTATGTAAGATGTTGACTTCCTTCACTGTGTTCCCTTGTAATTATATAGAGAATAATCAAATATAATACATTTTCTCAGCAAGTCAGATACAACTGACTTATCCCACTACAAAGTTTAAAGAGATTCCTTGCAGAAATGAGCAAGAAATTATATACAAGAATTCTTTTCTTTTTTTAATCTTTGGTGGATGAGCCATTTATATCAAAAATTTGAAACAGATGACTCATATAATTGTGATTTTCAGGTTAAAAATAGGAGAAAAACATCTCATCCTTCAAAAGTTTCCTATAGATTGTGTCAGGGATACTGAAATAAATGCAGAAAATGGAAGTGAGAGTAGTTGATATTTTTTGAGGAAACAGATTCCTTCTAATTGTGATCCTTCAGATTTTTTTTAAAAGAACAGTAATTCTATGAAGGTATTGTAAATCGTTTACAGGTGGTGGTAACTGGTAAGTCTAGGACAAAGCATTGAGAGGAATAGAATTTACCAAGTGCACATTATATTACACTTGATTTTTTTCATGAAAATCCAAGAGGTGATATGTGCCAGATCTATCTTCATTGCTTGTAGGTAAAGCTCAAATTACTTGGGAGTTGTCTACGACAATAAATTAATACCATTTATTAAGAATTTCTGCTAAGACATGATAACGGGAAATCTCCAAGTTTTGACCATGATCAATTATCTTCTATCATCTATCCAACCTTATGGCGGGGTTGCCATAGTAGTCAATTCCGTTTTGTTTCGGGCAAAATGACCAGAATTTCTCGTTCCGGTCCTTCGACCGAAACGAAATGGGGGTCAAAACACTCCAGTTCGAATTCTGGTCCATTCCGGCCCATTCAGGTCCATTCCGGATGTCCATTCCGGTCTATTCCAGTCCATTTTGGTTTGTAGCACAATTTTCACTATTTTTTTTTTTATTTTTTGCTCAATATCCATATCAAGAAACATGCATAATTTATATTTTGTTTTTGTTTTTCTATTTTTTACATCCATGTATATATTTTTTAATTTTTATGATTTCGAGAAGTTACTCCAAAAAGTTTTGCCGAAATACCGAAATATTCCATCTTGGAGGCTAGACCGAAATTACGACTGAAACAGAGTTGACAACTATGGGGGTGCTCATGGGCTGGGCCTGCCCACTTTAAGTTGGCTGTGGACCTTAGGTTTTAGTGCTTGGGTTGCCTCTTTAATAATTGGGCCGTGCTTGGATTCAGTGATAAAAGGACTGAACCAGGCTAGGTTTCCCAGACCAAGAGATATAGCCCTATTGAATTTTAGGGTTTCTAGAGATACTAGAGCATTCCTAAACATAGATGTATTACACAATTGTAACTGTCTAAGATATGTTTTTTTTTTTTACTACTGTTTCTACAGTTGTATTTGAATTTAAGACTGACTTAGATTTGAATTTAAGATCTGTCATTTTCTATCGTTAGTATTAATCAGGCTTTATCGAGCTCGGATTCGATTGACTAAATTTGCAGGCTCGGACCTGACGTGTTTGAGGCCCACTAACACCCCTACTTATAGGAAGAAGTGGTAAAGACAGTTGAAATCAAACTGTAAATCTCGCAGTTTTTAAGTAGTGAGGATCCTCTCAAGATTGTTGCAGATGTTCATTTTGTTGGTAATTTAGGTTCTCTTACAGAGTGCATGATCTACGCATTATGAACACACCTGATATTTTATGGAGTAAAGTTTGAATTGTTTCATGTTCATGCCTTTGGGCTTTATGTTATCCTTAACCTTGAAGTGAATGATTGTGGAAAAAGCATTGATGAGAGGCAGTGTTCCTATACATTTGCAATTCACACATGGTCCTGCTTTGTGACTTTCTTCTTCTAATAAATTTGGATTTTTTATTTTAAATTGTAATTCAATAATAGTGACACTTTGGGATCTTAAGCTATCAGGTTGGTTTGCTATGTTTATTTCCTTTTACATGTTTTCCTCTTTGTGCTCCTCAATAGACTGCATTTTCCATATTCTCTTCTCCTTGTTTCAGGTTCAATACGGCGATGTTTACATGCTAGATGACGAGATGAAGTGGAAAACTTTGCCTCCAATGCCAAAGCCCAATTCTCACATAGAGTTTGCATGGGTTGTCGTCAACAATTCCATTATCATCGTGGGCGGCACAACTTTAAAGCATCCTGTGACCAAAAAGATGGTTCTGGTTGGAGAAGTGTTCCGGTTTCGTTTAGATAAAATGGTATCAATCCGTTCCGTTCTATATTCTTTCACTACAATTACCAGATAGTGAAATCTATGATTTTATTTTGACCGTATTTCTGATAAGAGGAATTCCTGGGCCTCAGCCTCGGCAAATGCTGGGCTGCAGAATTCATCTACTGAAACCTGTATGGTCATCTATATTGTTGACAGCGAAGAATGATGGATCATGGATGCCCCAAGGTTTCTCAAACTGAATGATCCTGACCAATTCTTGGCCTGTTTTCTTTGACACATTAACCAATACTATATTCCTTCCGCGCTATTGCCTGCTTGTAAATGTTGGTTGAATCCCAGACAGAATAGGACCAATGTGATGATTGTCAGGATAAGTGAAACATGAACCACACATGTACGGAATCTCCTCAGCACACCAAACATTTGGTGACACTCAGGACCCTATCAGTCCTATTTCTCAAATTCCCAATCCCTGTTATGTTCGCCCACCTGGTGGAGACCACCCATTCTTGTAGGGATTGAATGGCATGGAAGCTCAATAGACAACCTGGGCTCTTCAGTTTATGGTAAGGCCATTAAACACAAATAAATTCCATGTTCATTCTATCCTTCTTCGATACCAGCAGTGTGAGAGACTCAAAACTAGGAGTCGAATTTGATGATAAATGAACAGTTTTAAATTATTTAAAAAGCCACTTCAGCATGGCATTTGACCATGTCTCTTGAACTAAATGCAGACTTGGAGGTTCAGCTTCATGCCTAGAATTATACAGCCTTTTGCCTTGTGCTACAAACAGAAATTTTGCCTCCACATTTATCTGTACCAATAGATATCAAAGGAATTGAGCACTTCCTAAGCGAATACACTGATATTTATTATAGAGATAGAACTAGGTTGCTTTAGAGTTGTATGTAATGTACTTGTCTATTTGCATTGCTATGCACTTTCCTAGTAGGCGTTGGGGCCCATATAGTAGCTAGGACCTGATTATTATTTTATTTTTTTATCGGTAACAGTAACTTTTATTGAAACAGGAAGAGATTACATAGAGAGAATAAAAAGAAGAAAAGGGAAAATGAAACAATGGGAGGAAAGTATTTCTAAAGCTACTAGAATGCAGGCTGCTCATCATCTCACAAAGGCAATTCATTGATTGCTCAACCTCTTTCAAATGATTAGAAAAAAATGAACTTTATCTGGGAGTCTGAATAAAGATTTTGAAGATAAAGTTGTTGGAAATAAAGGAAGGATAAATTACCATGTGATGGGAATGTAGACCTGCATTGCAGGTAGTGTAAGAATTGTTCTTCCCATGGTTTCTTAACAGGCCCTTTGTGAGTGAAATTTCTCTTTCAAGACTTCTGCCAAATGCAAGTATGACAATCACTCTTAAATGTTAGTGCATGTTTGTTATACAGGAATGGTCAGTTATTGGGAGGATGCCTTGCCGTGTCAAAACTACTCTAGTGGGATTCTGGGATGGATGGCTCTACTTTACGTCCGGACAGCGTGACAGAGGACCAGATGATCCTTCACCCAGGCAAGTCATTGGAAATATGTGGAGAACTAAGTTGAAATTTTGATCCTCATTTTGTACCTGCATTGTATTCATTTGAAGTATGTTGTTATTATTATTATTATTAATTCTTTTTTGACATAAGCAGCAGGCTTCAGATTTTGTTTTTCAAATTGTAAGGATTATAAAATATGTGTCTACTAAAATCTAGTAAGATGAGCTTTCCTTCTTGACAGTGTGAAGCCCATATTAAAATGGAATCTGTGGCATGTTAAGATCTCCAAAATATCAGCCCCAGTTTGTGATTCTAGTTTGTGGTTTGGCCAATGTGAGAGAACTTAGATTTTGATGGATCATGACTTGTGTGATGCGTTGATGGGCCACCGAACAGTTGTGCCAGATGGTTTGGCAAAATCCAGAATGTTGATTTGATGGACCCACTGTGATAAAAGATCACACAAACATCTTCCTGATTGGCTTGGTTGATGAAAGCCTAGGATCCCAATGTTTGTCCACATTTCTCCATTTCTGTTTCATGGGAAGTACTGTGTTTTTTGTCTAATCCTAGCTACAGTTCCTATTGAAAGATTTTTGGGGGCATCCTGCATCCATGGTAGTGACCATCAGATAAATGGAAGCATGGATACATTGACCCACTTGCAGAATGGCTCATCAATTGGGTTGATGGTTCAAGACACTAGACACAACTTAATGCATCACTATGAAGAAAAATCTACAAATCCAAAAGTACCCCATCCATGTATGGCACAAAGACCGAATGGGGGGCAACTGTTCCTCTTCAGTCTTTTCAGCAGCCATACATGGACCATAGGGTTCATTGTTTCATCAGTTTCACGGCACCAAAGGGCCTCAAGATTTGTGTGAGGCCCAACCAACAGTACCTGACTAGGGGAGCCAATGTTCCGGTTAGGTTGAGTACCATAGGCTACCAATATGGGCCCCATCCAAACTCACTAATAGAACATGTTGGAAATGTCAAAATTAAACCAATCTGGAAGTTAAAAAAGGGATCATGCCTAACCCTCGTGGGATCTTAATTAGCCAGTTGGGTTGGCAGTTTAGACTTCAATTAGTTGAGTTGGTGGGCTTGACAGTTTGTGCCCGTCTCACACAGTGATTAATCTGCTTTTCACCAGCCACTCCACATTTGTTTTAATCCCGTTCTATTGTGTGCACAATTCCCTCCAAGTGTGGCATCTTAAGATGTTTCTGTAGCCAAGTAGAATGGAAGACCTGGGGCCCTATCTGGATCTTTGTGAACCAAGTGCACAAAAATCGGCCGAGTGGTCGAGACCACGGTTCCTCCTTCTTCCGGAGCTAGAGGTCTCGATGAACCCCTAATTCCCCCCTTCAGAAACAAAGGTTGAGTCCGCTTGTGCTACCGCCTTAGGGCCACGGGGCTTTATCCAGCTTTTCTCTGGGCCCGAAGGAATTAGTCCAACCCCACAGGTTCGTTAGCCAAAAAAAAATAATTTGGTTTACCCCTATTCTTGGATAACATGTGTTTGTTACCTGAAAGTCCCAATTTTTAAACCATCTGCAGGTGTGTCAGAGTTGTGAGTAGTTAGATTAATAGCTCATTAAAAGAACCATTTGCAGGTGTATCAGAGTTGTGAGTAGTTAGATTAATGGGTAAACTGAGTGCAGGGTACCAAGTTCGAAGGATTCAAATGGCACCTAAAAATTTATAGACAAAAAGACACTATTTGACCTGGATTTCAAGAGACAGGATTTCTTCTTTGAAGCCCAAGTTTTGTCCATCACAGTGTGTGCAAGTATTTCGAGAGGCAGGTGGATCTCACTTTCACAATCAGACAGGGTTGGACCAGTACCCGTGCCTGATCACAGTTTTAATCATTACACCAACTTCGCAGCATAATAATTCTTCCACAGCCATTAAATTGCAGGCAGAACTACAATGCAGCAATGTTAAACACAAAGGTAGGGGCCACCTTTCGAAAATCCAAACCATTTATCAGCTCGAACACTGATTGCATTCTCTGTATCTAGATTCTCAAAGTCAATTTCAGTGGCCAACTGTTGGACTGACGACTTACTTTTACACACGAGGGACTCCTTCCCTTCAAATCTAGAAAGAAGAGAAGTTGATCGTGTGTTCAAGATTTGGACAAACTAACGGTGGCCATCTTACTGATTTGAGTAATAATTTATATGTTGATCCCTACAATAGGTGCTGATATGTATATACAAGCGGTTCGGGTTTTTGAATTGTGGGCCCCCACCCATGTGAGCAGCTAGGACGCTGCATTGTAGTTCTGCCCTTGAATTCCAGAGTTCACAAAGCAAAAACACGCCCAGAACATTTATGCATTCCTACATCATACAGAATAGCATGCCAATTGGGGGTGATTTTGAAACAACATTTATACACAAGTTATCATGATACGTGTTCATTTCCACAGTAAAACAACCAGCATTCACTTCAATAGGTACACAGAAGGAACTGTTGAAACTTGGATACATTTGCCATGTTACATTCAGTAATGGCATCAACGGTTGTGTCCATCGCCAAGCCGGTGCACCACTTGCAAGTAATCTGACGATAATCTATCTACAAGAATGATGATAATAAGTCAAGTCACTAACATATTAAGAGGCATTAAAATGAGGAATAGTTCAGACACCCATAGAGGTACAAAGTAAATCTAAAGTGGAAACTAGTTGTGCTTGGAGATTTTTATTACAGATGAGCAGTGAGTGATAAATAGCATGAACATTTTATTTTATCAGTACTAAATGGAAAAAAAAAATAGATGTGATGATTCAATTACACAAGAAAAATGACAAGTTCTTCCAATCCTCACCAGATTTACTAAACCTTGAAGGCCTCATCACTTCATTAAGACAAAAGCATGACTGCGGATGCAGGAACATATACATTCCAGAAAAACATTTAATAACTCAGGCCAAACTGTAAACGACCATGGTTACAATTACTAATCTCGTTCTCCACAGTTTCTCACCTCATAAAATATCAGAGGATTTTTTTATTTTCATTTTACTTTGAATGGTAATTATCAGAGGATTTCCCAAATTACAGGTTTTTCTCAAGAAATATTCTCAATCTCAGAGTTCAACAATAAGAGGTCTCTTCGTAAGTCAGTAGAAAAATGCACAGATCTTATCTATTGCCCTTGCTCATTTTATAGATGCCAGACAAGCGGATAGTACAATAGAGTTGAATGCTACAATATAGCCATGACGAGAGATCCTAACTCAAACTGATTGGCAGTCTACAGGTTTTTCTATAAGAGACGGGTGTGAAGCCTATTATATATGCATCTTCTTTTCCTTCTCTTGTGGTTCCGGCTGTTGTTAGTTTGCTTCGTTGGTATTTGCTACTATATTATTGTTTACCTCATGATACTGGAATCATAGGCTCCAAAATCAAGGTCAGTGGGTTATTTCCAGTGGAGATAGAAATTTAGATCTTTATTAATCTGGACATTTAGATCTTCATTAATCTGGACTATCTGTGGACAGCAAACAGCCTGACATTTTCAGGACCTTAGATGTGTGGACTGAACTAATCATCAAACTTCTTATTTTTTGAGGCTTCCTATTATAGGATCTCAATGTCGTATATAGTGCAGTTTCTGAGGTGAGCAACAGCAGTCTGGATGAGAATTTCTAAACTTAATCTGAGCATACTGAGGAATTGATAGAAAACATAAAAAATTATCAATCGTTTCACTGCTGTTGGATTAGTTTCTGGAATCAGTTCCCGGTCGAATTTAGAGTTACCCATCCCAGCCCACTTGATCTGGACAGAATTTCCACCTCTTTTTTGGATCATTCAGAACTAGTTATGGGCCTGGTAAGATTACGGGCTGTAGCAATTTAATTTTTGTGGAATTTATCGGGATCTGTTGAATACTAAAATGTGTTTCGTAATTGTGAGGCCATAAAATTTGATTGTGGCCTAGACCAGTCCTGATTGATCTGCAATTGTCTGGGATCAATCCCTTTGTTTACATTAAAACAACTCACTGATCTCTGTATCACTTCAACTTCTCCATATACAGCATCACACGCTTCTGCAAATGTGTAATTAGGAGGTCCTCTTTTTACTTTAGAACCACAGAACATTTTGGTCCTCATCACTTCTGTAAAAGAAACTCCTAGTCCTATGGCCTAGTCATACAGGGGGATGAGGGATCACCCTGATGTAATCTATCAGGCTTTTGAAGATCTACATTAGACCTCATTCACTAAAACCAAGAATGAAAAGTATCCTGGCCTATCTAGAGATTTCTTCTAGAAGGGGAAAGAGACTGTCGATCTCACTTTGGTGGTTGCTGGACACTTTCAAGGGAGAAATGACAGCGGTTCTGAAAACAAATATAATTTCTTTGTTTCGTCGGGTGGTAGTATGTATGACCATGGATGAAAATAGCTCGTAGCGGCCGCTATATCGGCCGTAGCGGCCGCCACCGCTACGGGGCCGCTACGGGGTGAGAAAATTCCTACTTTTCAAATTTTTTTAAAATGCATAATAAGACTTTTTTTTTTTTCTTCTCTCCAAATAACATTTGTACACAACTCTTCTACTCTTTTATGTTTAAAAGAACACCAAAAAGCACATTATCTTACCGAATTACAGTCGATACAAAGAGTTATTCTCAATGATTCTTCTCTAAGTACATCCTATTAGACACCCCCTTTGGTAGATGTATTTTTTTCTCTAGGTATTCTTAAGTCTTTACTTCATGACATAGTTTTTTCTTTTATAAGCCTTTCATTAGTTTCTAAGTTAGCATACCTAAGGAACATGAACACATGTGAAAAAAAATTATCATTACTATTATTTTCTATTTAGACAGCGATACAGGACCTTATACAGTGAGGGGACCGCTACGCCCCCTTACCTTAGTTACTTTTGCAAAAAAAAATACATTTTCTCTCATTTTCCAATATTCTAGATTTTCTAGAATTTTTTCATATTTTTTTATCGATTTTTCCAAATCGCACCGCTACGCCGCTACGTAGCGCCGCTACGCTACGTATCGCCCGCTACGTAGCGTTTTGGCGGCAGGCCGCTACGCCCGCCGCTACCGCTATTTTCATCCTTGTGTATGACTATTAGGACCTTCTCAAGTCTAGAGCAATGCATTCTAATGAAGAAGAGGTTAACATGTTATCATAAGCTGCCTAGAGCTTGGTTGCATGGAAATAATGAAGCAGAGGTGAACATGTTTAGTTGTTGGCTAGAGCATGCCTTCATGGGGGTGATTAGAGTGGAGGATTCTCTCAACAATTCAATGGGTTAGTAACTTAATATGGACATCCTTTGTCCATAGCAGCTGCCAAGGTGAGAAAGTAGCAAATTCTCAGCTGGAGGTGGTCCTGCATGAGGCAAATATTGTGGCAAGTTTAATAGCTAAGGATGGGTTAGTTGAGTTCACTTAGTTGACCATCCCTGGTTAAAGCTGATTTTTCTTATTTGGATATACTATTAGTTTGTTTACTAATAAAATAGCTTCTATAACTCTTCAAAAAAATAAAAAACAAAAATAATAAACTGTTTAAGGTGGAAGTGGGCCTTGATTCATTAGGAGTTTAAGGGTGGCCAATACTTCTCACTTACAGCTGGAGGAATTGGTTCATCTTTTCTTCTGCATCAAATGTCATATTATTATTATTGTTGGTGGTGGTGGTGGTGGTGGTGGTAGACTTGAACCCACAACCTCAAGGTGCAATATCAAGCATTTTTGGTGTGGTCATCTTACTAGAGATAGGAAGGCAAAATAACTTAAATTATTTGATACATTGATGTATAGGGATTTCAATGATGCCAAAGCATTCTTATTGCTGTTAGTGAAGATGGGTGCTAAAGAAGCAATGTGTAAAGGTGGCACTTTGTGCTACAAACTGGGCTTCTGGTATTCCATTCCTAACACTAAGGATAGCTGATTAAAAAGATGAAAATTCATCGTTTAGTGCCAAATGACGCGTATTGGCTAGCTAAACAGCCATTTTTTTTATACTTCCAGCTGGTAGCTGTTTGATCTGTTTAATCCGGTGTTCCCAATTTGTTGTATTTTTGTTGCTAGTTAATAAACCGTGTTACCTTTCATTAGACAAGCAAGAAAAAAAAAAAAAAAAAAAAGTTCAACACATAGCCTTGTTCCATTCATTTTTTGAATAAAAACAACCTTCCAAAAGCTCTGTATGTCACCATGGCAATTACAAAGCCTGCATGGCAAGCAAATTGGTTGCAACTAGTTTTTGTTTTTTATGATCTAGAATTGGTTGTAAATAACTGCCATTACCATTTGACTGGTCGCAGAAGTGTGAAAACTGAAACGTAACTTTGTATAGTCCCATAAAAAGGATTTTCTTTGAGATTACAAAGCAATTCCAATAGAACACCAATTCATTATAGATTTCACTCAGAAGGAAAACTTTTGGATTCATAAGGCAATACCTGATTTATGCCGGACATGTGCAATCAAGACAGAAAATGCTACTATGGACTTGGTAGCCTTTGCAAGATGGTATCAGATATGAAGGTCAGACCGTTCTGTAAGAAAAAGAACTTCAAGATACTTTGACTAAAAGATATTAATACAAGAAATCCCGACTGAGAGAGTAAAATTACCTTTCTATTTCAAAAGAGGAGCATAAGGAGCAGGGCAAGGAGATATAGTGAGATCAGGTAGTTGGCTAATTAATTCAACGGTAGCTTGAAGACATGCATTCAGCATTTTCTTTTCTAATTTTAAAAGCTGGACTGCGACTCTTCTTTTTGGGTCCAAATTACCATCTGCTAACTGATTATTCACAAAAATGAGAAGTGTAAGAATGAAAACCTCAATTGCCCCACCGGAACAGAAGAAACTCTGTTATTTAACATTACCAAGGCATCATCTTCAGATAAGCTTGTAGGGTATCCAGAGAGCCGAGCCTCGAAATAGTCAGATAGTTGGTCCAGAACTGCCCGTTCCATACATGGGCTCACCTGTTGGAATTCATTCATTATAGAAGTTATGCGCAGCCCTGAACTTTAAATGACATTTTTAAACATTGAACAAACTGCATCACAAAAAATGCTTTCCCATTCTACACAATAAATCTAATACACCTCTTAACTTATCAATAATGACCAGCTCCCCCTCTGTAGTAAATGAATTTTATCTGGTGAAGAATGAAAGCCACTTTAACAAATAAGAATGAATGCACAGACAATAAATTGGTGAAGCTAAGAACCTTTTAGGACTTCGGCAGATGACACGTTCTGATCAATTAAGGTGGCATTTGGCAAATCTAATTCCTGGGTCTATTTTCCTTAAACTGATCCAAACAACCCTTGAAAATTATTTTTGCAAAATAGGTTGTTTAACTATTTCAGCTTGACTTGTTGCTAACCACAGTGGTGATCAAGATTGCCCCACAAAATAAAGAAGAGATAGAAAAACAATTAGCAAACACTTTGATGAAGGCGGCAATCAAATTTTATAAGAAATTTAACTTTTTTTCAAGAAAAAGACAACAAATGCACCTGTAATAAGCTCTTATTTGTATGTTTTACGAAACAGGCCTTTTCGATTAGATCTATTCGACTCAGACATACTACAAGTTTTACCACCCAGCCTATTTGTAAAATTCTCTAATTGAGACAGATTCATTTCAAATAGATTTGTTTGAAGAATGAGCTCTATCAGGAAGCATTTATAAAATTTTGGCGAAGATTTTTGATGGGAAGATTGAAAAAGGTTATGCCCTCTATCATCTCCCACTTGCAGGCTGCCTTTATTAATGGGAGGCAGATTTTGGATGGGGTTCTTATTGCTAACGAATGCATTCATTCTAGGCCTAGATAAGAAGCCAGGTATTTTGTGCAAGCTTGACTTGGAGAAGGCTTATGATAGAGTAGACTAAGGATTCCTATTTTATTTAATGGGACGTATGGGCTTTGGAGCCAAATGGCAGATTTGGATGTTGGAATGCCTTTCTTCCGCTAGATTCTCCATCTTGATTAACGGTTCCCTGAAAGTTTTTTTTCCAGCTCAAAGGGGTCTTCGCCAAGGTGATCCTCTCTCCCCGTTTTTATTCACCATTGTAAGTGAAGCTCTTAGTAGGATGATTTCGGAAGCGGGCAAGGCTAATCTCATTAGCGGCTTTAAGCCGGCGACCAATGGTCCAACGATCACTCATCTTCACTTCGCGGATGACACAGTTATTTTCTGTGCAGCAAAAGAGGATCAAATCAAGAATGCGGTCGCCATCTTAAGATGTTTTGAAGCAGTCTCGGGTCTCAAGGTGAACTTTTTAGGAGTGCGATTGTTGGCATTTTGGTGGTGGAGCCTTTCCTCGAGGGGCTTGCTAACATCATGGGGTGCAAAGTGGCCCCTTTTCCGATTTCATATCTTGTTTTACCTCTTTGCTTGGGAGTGCTCCTAAATCGATATGAATCCGGTTGTGGAAAGGATGGAACAAAGATTGGCCTCTTGGAAAGCAAGATATTTGTCTTTTGGGGGTAGAATTACTCTAATTCAGTCAGCTCTGGCCAACCTCCCGATATATTTTATGTCATCTTCAAATGTCCGGCGTCGATTACCAAGCGCATTGAGAAACTGCAAAGGGATTTCTTGTGGCAGGGCAAAAGTGATAAGAAAAGGTTTCACCTAGTTGATTGGAATTCTGTTTATAAGCCTAAGAAGGATGGAGGCCTTGGCTTTAGGCCTTAAGGCTAATGAATCAAGCTCTCTTGGGTAAATGGTTATGGCGTATGGGGGAAATATCTGATAGTCTATGGAGGCGGATTCTATTAGCAAAATATGGTGTGAGAAGAAATGGTTGGGATATTTCTAGACCATCTTATAGATCCTCTGAGTGTGGAGCGGCATTCTTTTTGTCAAAGATTTGTTTGCCATGCATATCAGATATAAGATTGGCTCTGGTGAAGAGGTCCTTTTTATGGATTGATGTTTGGACTTTGGATGGGGGATAGGCCCCTATCGATCGAATTCTCGGATGTATTTAGATGTGCTTCTAATAAATTGGCTAAGGTTAAAGACTACGTGGTCACAAATAACAATCGAGTTACTTGGGGCTCGATATTTAGAAGAAATTTGTGGGAATCTGAAGTGGAAAATCTATTTTGCCTTCTTCAAAGTTTAGAGCACATCTTCATTCCACAAGAGGGGAGTGACTGCAGAGTGTGGATCCCGTCTCAGGATGGGGTTTTCTTGGTTTCTTTGTTCTTCTCAACCCTGTCGACTAACTTCAAATTCCAAGAACCAGTTTGAATACTTGTGGAAATCTAAGGTTCCTCCTAGGGTGATTGCTTTTGGGTGGTTAGTGCTTCGAGGCAGTATTCTCACTCTGGACAACCTCCACAAGCGTAGAGTGTTGGTGATCAATGCTTGTCCACTTTGTCTCTCTGCTGAGGAATCAGTGGATCACCTCCTTCAATGTGCAATGGCCCAAGATATTTGGAAGCTGCTCCTTAGTAGCTTTGACTAATAGTTGGGTTCTTCCTTTGTCCATACATGATCGTTTTTGAAGCTTAGATGTTTGGGTCAGGGTCTTCCAAAAGAAAGCTTCTATGGCGGGCTTCCTTTTTTGCGACTATTTGAGCTATTTGGAAAGAAAGAAAACGGCGAAGCTTTGAAGGAGAATCCTCCTCTACGTTGGTTGTCTTCAACAGATCAAAATGTCATGTTGCTTCGCAGGTTTCAGTCCTCCCAGAGTTTTGGGGAATGTCTATTGATGTAATCTTACATAGCTGAAGAGAGGTGACTTCTTAACTTTTTGGGGTACCTTGGGTTTAGAGTTGAGGCCTGTAGGCTTCGAAGAGGTTTTTGTTCCCTTCCCCTCTCATTTGTGTTTTCCTGTCTTTTTGGTCTTTTTCATTGCTTTCCAGTATATTTCTTTTGTACTGCCAAGCTTTTGATTAATACAAGTTACTATTCAAAAAAAAAAAAAAAGAATAAGCTCTATGTCAAACAGATCAGATTTGCCAAATGAGCCCTAAATCAATATATCTGATGAAGATGGAAAGGCTTTATTGCATACAAACCAAAGCATCCGAAATCCAGTTCATGTTGTCAGAAGATACAGTAGTTGAGTGCACATGCATTGCAAAGATCCATTAAATAAACCTACACTGTGAAATGACTAAAACAGCATCTCCAGTATCAAAATAGTTAGGAGTGCGTGCCCTCACTCATTCAATGGACAGCTTGGAGATTTTATTTATCAAAATAAAAAACGAACTCAAAAACAATTCAAAGTAGATGAACTTACTGGGCATACAGGGCCTTGAGAAGATATAACCGACTGCATCTCAGATGGATCAGTAACATAGCCTAAACGTAGATAAGGAAGCATATCTGAAACTGCTTCCTTTTCTCTTCCAACATACACCTGTGGATGGGGCATCTAACGCTAAGCAAAATATACAAGCAAATGCGACACAAAATGGTAAAAGAAATAATTTCCATACATGAAAAACTTGGACAGTTAATCTTCCATTTCTTTGAGCAACCATTCTCTTGTCCTGATACTGAGGATCCTCGGTATTCAAAGATGCCTAGATCAAGAAGTAGATACATGAGAATAAGAAACTACAAAAAAAATAAACTGGCAAAGTAAGTTGCAAAAGAGATCGGGAAACAAAGATTTCACCTCAACCACTATTCGATCATAGGGATTATCTTCGTCAACAAAACCATAGTTCAGAAGCAGCCTCGAATTTGGTTGTGGTCCACACCTACACAATCTATCGATTTTACTATGTTTCTGTATAAAAAAAACTTAGCCCATCTTGCAGTGCAGAAGCAAGCAAAATGCCCACAAAAGAGGTGTAAGAAAACTCCAATTTTTGGATTCATACAGATAATTATTACGGTTGAAAATAAACCATTACCAGACAACAATTGAGTCCCCGCTTTATAAGGACGATCTACGACAAGTTGAACAGAACCATCTACAGCAGTCAGCATTGCCTTGCAGCTGCTTTTATAAGCCAGCAGAGGAGGCCCTAGAGGAACTAAAGCAAATCTTCGTGCCAAAGTGACTTTCTGATTACATCAAAACCTACAAATCAGAGCTTTCAAAGAGTAGACGACACAGCATGTTTTTTAACCAAATAACAAGATGAACAACAATATAGAAAGTAATCACGACAGCACCTTACATTACTAAATGCATCTGAAAGGGAATTCTAAGAAGATTGTATTAGCAAATATGCCTCAGTTTCAACCATGATCTCCTCCATGTTAACCACACTCCTAACTGTGTTAAGTGTAAAGTCATGCATATCCGTCTGTATAAAATGATAAAACTGCCATCTCTTTAGAGTTACAAAAGTTAAATTTTGTAGCAATCCAATATGAACATCAAGTTGGACCAGCATGGTTGCTTAGAAATTGGCATCATATATGTGTAATGTGTCTACCATCATAAGATTTTATAGCTCATTATTTGAAGGTCCATTACATTTTTGTTAAATGGCGCATCAATTGTAGATTTTACATTAACAAATTGAGAAGGCCAAGTAGATAAATGTTTAAAAGTTAGAACATGGTTAAAGAACAATAAGGATGTCTTCAATATTTTCTTTTTCTTTTCTGTTTTAGTCAGCAGAAATTTTAATAAAAAGGGACGAAATAGAACATCTTAGTACATCACCACCACATATACAAGAACTTACACAATCAGTCTGTGACAGTTTGCCACTAGATGAAGAGAGGAATAAATAAAACTTCAATTATTCTGTTTAAAGGTCAGAAAAAGGTAAGACATACGCCAAAAAGAGGAGAGAAGAGAGGTGGGGTGGAAAGTAAGAAACATGCTGTTGTTTAAAACTAAGATAAACAATGTCTCGCTATACCTGCAACAGATGTACGCGAAAAAATGAGCTTCGAAAAGATAGGGTACACCATATTGCCATTAACACACTATGGGAACCATACAAGCATGGTTCTAAAATTCATCCAGCACAGAGAAGACTTGTTTCAGTTAACTCAGCGTCAGTCGGTCAAAATGAGCACCTGCCCATACAAGGTATATATGCCAATTTCAGTCAATTTTGGATAAGTCATTGGCAACTTGTCCCAACTCATCTGAAATTGATCAGCTCTCGCTAAGCGACTCCAATTGTGACTCATCCAATAAAGATCAAAAGTCGCTTTAAAGCCTTCTTTGCATCATTTTTCAATCCTGAGTACTAACTCATTTATTTTGCTACATTTCCTCCTTTCCTCTCTTCTAAGGCTTCCTAGAGGTCATTTTGTGCCAAGAACTCATTGTAATTGCAACATTTCATCGTCGTTCATGATCTAAACTCCTGGGTCTTTTATCTCCCATATTAACATTTTCTCCCTTCCAGCCTTTCACTTCTCAGTCCAAGCTTTCTAAGGCCTAGATCTACCAACTCATGAGCTAGAAATAAGGATTTGAAACTCTGCTTTTTAAGATATTGACTTGAAAAGCTTGAGCAATCAAAGGACGGATTTGGCACTTTTCTCAAGGCATATTTTTTGTGTTTTTTCTATCCTAGATGTTCTCTCTTGCCCCATTGGAGGTTGGAGGGAACTGAGTTGAAGTCCAGGACCATGTTCCAACTACTAACAAACATGGAACACATGGTAGATTCATATCTGACATGAAGTCATGAGCATCGCGCCAACATTCAACAAAACTAAATATATCCACAATTTGAGATGAGATACCACTCTAATAGCTTATTTTGCACGTTTTTCTATTATTTCTTATTTTCTGAATTTTTAGTAACTCTTTAAGACCAGCATGAGCAAACAGCACAGATGGCACCAACTTGGTGCTGCTCCCAACTGGCAAGAAGGCTAACAATCTGGTCCTCCTGGTTTTTGAACTTTGAGTTCAGTGTCGTCCCATCAGTCTACAACTTCATGAGTCTTAATCCTTTCAAGAACCACTTACAAATCTGACCACCTATTTTCTCCAGACATGTCAAGTTACAGTTTCATTGTGAGGGGATTGAGTTTACATAGCGCAGAGATAAAGCATCGCAACTTTTATGAAGAAATTATTTCTACCTTAGATCTCAATGAAAGAAACTTTCATCATTTTGAAAAGAGTACTTGTGTGGCGTTAATATTTTCATATAATTATAATAGTGAACAAACATGTTGCACAGTGACAACAGTTCAAAAATTTTAGTTCAAGCCTCAAAGTTCATTAAGTGTAACTGCCAAACTGATAAAAAGTTGGTAAGTGTCAATTGATCATAAAAAAGGCTTTTTAGGAATTTCCATATACAATGTCAACTTTTTGCAACTAATGCTATCCAATAACATTGGGATAAATATCAAAATCTGCATCAGCATATTGCATCTACATATGACCCAAATATGTCAGGCATGCTAAAAGGGAAAATTGGTCAACAAAGAAATGAGGCTCAGGAAAAGTGGAGGTAGGAAATGGCCTCTTATAAGGATGAAGGGTACTCTAATATGCTGAGCCACTGAGGTCCTCAGAAAGTTGCAGTTTTAGGATATAGTCATATTTCATGGCATTGACAATTTTTTTGAATCATTTAAGTGGGTCTTCTTTTCTCTCTTTCTAACATCTGTGCCTTTTTATCCTTCTTTATTAAAGTCATTTTCCCTTAACAAAGTTCTCCATTCTGAATGTCACATCAATAGAAACTTTCAACCATCTAATTTTGTGCATTCTGAATGTCACATCAATAGAAACTTTCAACCATCTAATTTTGTGCACAATGTTTTAAGAGACAATTTTACATCAAATGTTAAGCAACACAGAAACAATAAATGGCTTTAAGGGCAAACTCGTAAATATATCATCAAAACTCAGTGGTAGAAATCAAATTAAAATGAATCAGAGCACCAAAGCCACGAGATATTACCTGCAAATGCACTACACATGACTGGACTGCAACAAAAGCTTGTTTGAAAATCTCAAATGGAAACGCCTCAGTAGGTATGTCATAAGGGTATTGCTGCATATACAAATTCAATCACAATAACCATGACAAAAATGAAAGCACCAACCATGAATGTGTTTTCAATAGATTAAATGTAACTGAGTGTTCAATTTTACATAAGCTAATGAAGCCACACAAAAGTAAGACCTGAAATAACGAACCAGCCATAAACCAGACTGTGTCCAGCTCATTATACTCTCTCTTGATGCCTTCATCCCTTTCAACAACTTCAGCCTAAAATATTAACATGAAAGAAACTGATTTAGCAATTTAAATAGGGTGATCATTTCCAACCAACAGAAATAAATTGTGAAGGGTACCATGTCATGATAAATAGTGCAATCATTTGACATCATACACAAGCCCAAGTCACTAGAGCAGTCAGTACCTTAATGGGACTGCCAGTGAGGTATGCCAACTCACGTTCTGACCACAGAAGTGGAGATTCAACAGCTAACTGGCCTCTCCCTCGTTGACGATCAAGCTCCCTAATATATGGATACCAGAAAGAATTCTTCCCCTGCTTCTTCTCATACATAAGATATAGTGCCAAGCAGGCCAATTCTGACAGCTTGTTTGTTGCTAGCAACTCCGCTGCATAATTTTCTCAACTACAATGAATTTTGCACCACCCAAAGATAATTCAAAGCAAAAACACCTAGATTTGAATTTCAGATGTTAACTAATTATGAAATTTCATTCTCAAAATGCATTCAACTACAGAAAATAGAATAGGAAAATGCAAAAGCAAACTCATACACACACCACAGTCCTACTTCAAAGTCTCACAACAGTTTTTTAAATGAAAAAAAAAAAAAAGAATTACTTATGGCCATCCCACACATGGAGTAAAATGAAGGCGCTTAATTGTAAAAGATGCATTACGTACTCAATCACGTCTGGGCAGCAAAAATTAGGCAGGACAGGTCCAAATCATAGCCTATAATTTGGACAAGGCAACCATGACAAAAGCATTATGAGATATAAAGAGTTCTGAAATAGCACAGGGCAGGGCTATTGTGCAGCATCACTGCACTGCAGTAAGGTGTAGCAACGATATGCATCCAGTAGCAGAACTACTCGTGTTTGGGACTTCAAAAACACATTCAATCACGCCTAGGCAGCAAAAATTAAGCAGGAAAGGTCCAAATCATAGCCTATAACTTGGATAAGGCAACCAAAACAACAACATTAGGAGCTATAAAGAGTTCTGAAATAGCATAGGGCGGGGCTACGGTGCAGCGTCGCTGCACTGTAGTAAGGAGCAGCAACGATCTACATCCAGCAGCGGTACTCCACATGTTTGGGACTTCAAAAACACATTCACAGGGCTCTAGATGAATTTACAACCATATTAAATTTAACTAATTTCCAATAATGCCCCTGAATTCAGCCTTAACTCTTTTGGTATGAGTCGTGAACATGGCCCCACCTTCATAGAAACTGAAATGTGGACCCACCTTTTGTGATTGCAAAAATGAGGCCCACTCGTTAAGAATTATAACATGGGCACACCTTTATGAATTGTTGTACATGGAGCCCGCATGGCAATTCATATAAAAGTGTGCCCACATTGTAATTCCCGTGAAGGTGGGCCACATATTTTTATATCTAAAGGCGGGTCCGATATTATAATTCTTATAAAAGTGGACCCCATGTTCTAATTTATAAATGGGAATCTCATGTTGTAATTTTTCTAAAGGCAGGCTCCAGATACAACAATTCATAAAGGTGGGCCCATGCTATAATTCTTAAAGGGTGGGCCTCATTTTTGCAATCACAAAAGGTTGGTCCACATTTTAATTTTTATAAAGGTGGGGGCCATGTTCACAACTCATATTAAAAGAGTTAAGGTTGAATTCAGGGGCATTATTGGAAATCAATTAAATTTAATATGGATGTAAATGCATTTAGAGCCATGTGAATGTGTTTTTGAAGTCCCAACATGTATAGTACCACTACTAGATGCAGACCGTCTCTGCACCTGACTATAGTGCAGTGACATAGCACTGTAGCCCACCCCCAATAACACATAGGCATAGAGCATGTGGAAGGTGAGCATTGTCACAAGACTCGCAATGCAACCATAGGGTTACAAGTAGGAGTTACATTACCTATCAATACACAAGTAATATATTCATTTACAGGGAAATGTTCTCCTACGAGCACTTGCAAGTGTAGTCCAGGACTATGGAACCCACTTGTGCCTTTTGATAGTCTTTTCATCCCATGATCTAGCATCCAACCCAATTTTACATCCATTGCACGTTCACTCACCGTTGGATTGACTCTCAAGAAAATATACAATTAAGATGTTATTAAACTTTAAGGTCATTAAATCAAAGGCTAGGGTAATTTGGTGGGCCTGATTTTCTGGATCTCCCTTGCCCACAAGGAGACCTTTCAATTTGCCCTCCTCTCAACTGGTAAACTTGCATCTAAGTGGGCCCCATGAGCTGGACTACATATTAGCTATATGCAGTCTACTCGTAGGTGAACATTTCCCTTCATATACATATACATTCATATATGCACACAAATAAACAGAGCTTCTATTTTCAAGGGTTCGGTAACACAAGGCAATTTTCACTTCATTAGTCTTACCCATACCATGAGATATGATCGCATGAACATGGCTAGGGCCTTACCCTTGATGTGGCAACAAGGAGCATGGACACCATTGTGGATATATTATAACCACTGGACGACTTGAGTCATCATGAACATCTACACTGAAGCCATATCCATCTATATTATATCAGCTTTACAAGTTTAACTCTTCCCCTCGTCCCTATCTGGATTATGTTTTGTCAGTCGGCTTAATGATTGCATACTGTTCATCACAAGGCTTTGTTGGTCTTTCATCCCCCTAATCTCCTTGCATTTGAAACATGAATTCTTTGTACAAGGAGCTATTTTGTATGAACTAACCATCTCAAGTGGCATTTATTGATTTTTTCTTAATCTCTTCCATTAGAGCCACTTGCAGATTTCATCAAATGCTGTCATTCCTATATCCTAGTAGGCTGGTACTATCATTTCTTCTTATGCAGCATTTCCATCTTTACAAATCATGTGTAGATTTTTGCCAATTCGTCACCAAAAAAAATTGCATTTTTTTTAATGATAAAACATTACACATATTGATACCAATGCAAGTCAAATGTCACCTCATGTATATTTAACGGCAGTGGCGGTGACTATTGAGGATCACAACACCACTAGCCCCTATCTACTTGTGTGGACCCTGCATGATACTATCTGTGATATCCTCCTCAATCCCTTCATGTTTAGTTTAATGGTAGCTCATAAATATCAACATCTACCATGTTATGGAACTAAGCAGTTTACAGTTTAGAGTCTTCCATAAATCATCTTTGCACTGTCAAAGACACTAAACATGTACTCCACATACTCAATCTCCATTTTGCTAACTTTTGAACTATTTAATCAAAAGCATTTCTCAATAGTACTAATGAGCAGTGATTAATTCATAGTTTGACTAATAACCACCATATCAGACAAAATTTTAAATAAAAAAAAACAAAGAAATTCAACCAAAATTTCAACCATTGAATTCTTCATAATCAAGCCAAGGACTCAAAGGGAACCAATGTGTAGCCTAACCAAGGTTATAAGTTTCAGTGTTGGTCTGAAAAGCCTCTAAAAAACATAGAGCTTAAGAAAAATGAAAAAGGCAAAAATGTGCAAAATGAGTTATTTAAGTAGTATCTCATCTCAGTTATAGACATTTTTTATTTTGTTGCGCGCTGACGTGATGCTCATGAGTTCATGTAACTAATAGTAAGGTTCATTAAACACAGGAAGAGCATAAAGTTACCAATAAATACATAATTCACAAGGATCCATATGGCCCCAAAGCCCTTTTTGACTGCTCAAGGTTTTCGAGTCTAAATCTCAAGCATAGAGCTTGAATACTTGATTTCTAGCTCAACAGTTGGTAGATCGAGGGCTTACAAGCCTACTTTCACACTTTCACATCTATACCGGATAAGTCAGACAGGTCACCTGAGACGATTCATTCCAACTCGTTCAATACCAATCTATTCCAGACAAGTCAAGATGAGTCGCTCCTGACTTTGTCTGAGACCAATCAAACAGGCCCACATACCCTGTAACGGCCAAGGACTCTTTCTCAAACTGACAGGCACTAAGTTAACTAGAATGAGTCAACCAGATGCCGAACATAATTTAAAATCACGCCAACTCCTAGGATACTCAAAAGTATGTCCACAAATAGTTCTTACACTTGGTAGTTGTTTGTACCCTTTGTCCATATTTTGTATAATCTCAGTATCCATAGGGAATAAATTTCCCCTTCAACTACCAAATTGATCACCTCCACACCCTATCAAAGGCCTTTTCCCCAAAAAGTGAAAGGCAAATCCCGTGAAATTCTTAGAAGCTCTCATGAAACGTATATGAGCAATGTAAACTCTTGAAGGTTCAACCTTTGGAAAATACATAAAAGCAAATGACATTATGGAATGTTTGGCCAACAATGATGTTAGTCGAACAGTTACTTTAATATCTAGAATAGGGACCCCATTGCTCAATAATCACGCGATTGCCTACACTTACTTTTCTGGTTCTCATCCTTTCTTTTGACACCAAAGTTAGGTTATTTATTCTTCGTTTTAAAAGGACATGCTTAGAAACAGAATCTCCTTTATGCAATATTAGTTTTAAATAAAATCCTGATATATTATTGGTCTTTCTCCAAACAGGCCATTATCATCAGTAGCAGAACCAGTGATAGTGTCATTTTTTCAATGCTGACCATTTTTCTCATGATGCTGCCCTATTCCACTTTTATCTTGTCTCCATAGATTTTCGTCAATTTTGCTCGGTCAAAAATTTCTAGCCTTTTTTATACTTCATTGATTAAGCAGGTTTCTTTTCCTCTTTATGAAGTGCGCTTTTTTTTCCATTCGATCACTAATAGGTTTGTGTTCTTCATATTGAATACTCATGGTATCTTGTCATTGGTATTTTTGTTTTCTAATGAGCCTTCTTCGTTTTCCCGTTTTCCCGTGTTTGTTTTGGTAGAACCAAACAGAATCAAAATTTGATGCAATGTGTTTATGCGTATAAAATGAAATAAGGAGCATATTTAGATTCTAAACCAAAAAAAAAAACCCACAGCTAACACTGAAAAAACTGAAATAACAATTCGACAATGACACCTCTGGCATAAAAGAGTATGAACAAAACAAAACAAAATGACCCACCTATTGTTTCGTTCCCCAAGACTCTCTCAAGTGTCACCACCAAGGAATTGGGAACAGAGAATGCCACATCCCCCACCTGCAAAAAACCCAAAATTCACCATCAACATCATAATCGTAGCCTTACCCACCCAGAAAAACGTAAAAATTACACCTTTCTCCAAACCCATTTTACCATCAATTCCTACGAATCCAATTCATGCAAGCAAACAAACAAACCCCAAGAAAAAAAAAATCAACCCATACAAAATCAACAGCACTATCACCTCAAGATCCTCACTTGCCACGACATAATGAATCGGCGGGTGCCCATGCACCGGCCTCTCCTTAAGAACCACCTTGCAAGGAGGCAGCCCTTGGCTGTGCATCCAAGACTTCAAATCAGCAACCCCACCTTCTCCATTCCTGACTAATGGGCGAGAATTCCCTTCTTCCTTCCGTGATCCGGCGACCAACGTATCAGCACTGCGGCAAGCAGAGCAGAGATTTCTGCGGCGGATGCGAGATAATGGGGTGTTTTGATTTCTGGGGTTTTGGAGGAATGCGTGGGAAACCCTTGAAAGAGATGAAAGATGGCGAGGAGAGGAAGGAGAGCGAATGGAAGAGGAGAAAGGGATGTGGTGCAAGTAAGAAACTTCCATGGCTGAGGCCTGAGTGTTGTTGCTTTATGAGAGAGGAAGAGGGGGAGGCTTTTTATTGGGGTTTGGAGGTTTTCATGGTGTTGTGGATTTTGGGGGGATTTTTGGAAGAGAAGATGGCGAAAACGTGAGATATTTTCCTTCTGGCGACTGTGTTTGGCTGTAGGAAAGTGAAAGGGATTTGGTGGATAAGGGTGAAGAACGTAGTACCAGGAGGAACTACGAAGCCAGGTATGGGGTCACTCACAGTATGAGCTTAGCAAATAGATATCGACCTTTGGTGGAGCCATTTTTTGATCGATTTGTTAATTGGGTTTCACCCCACATTGAACTTTGGTGCAGCCATTTTTTTTTTTTACGAGGAAAAGTGTAAAATGAAATTTATTTTTTTATTATTCTATATAAAATTATATTTCAACGGGTGGATTGGACTTTAATTCCTACGGTACGTTTTTTTTTATATAATGCAGGGTTTTCAGTCATTTGGGTCAGAATAATCCCTACGGGCTCCGGAGAAAGTTTGATAAAATTTCCCTATAACACCACTGTGGTAGTATAGTTTCCAACCCACAATCTTCGAGTGCAAACCGTGGTTCTAGGCCAACAGCCTCGGGGTTATTTCCACAATAGTAAAATACACATTTGATACTATTGTTTTTCTACGAGGAAACAATGAAAAAAATTGAACTTAACCTCTCACAATTCCAAGAAATAAAAATGTTTCCGGGATTGGAAGCGGGGTTGGGGTCGCACTTGGTTTTCTTTGGTATGCAGATAACGTTTTCACAGGTTTGATTTTCCACAATGCTACACGACTGTACCTTAGGGCCCGTTAGGTAATTTACTTTTAAAATAACGTGGAGTGAAGTGAAATGAAAAGAATGAATTAAATATAAGTGAGTTATGATGATATTTTATTTTTAGTTGTTTGGAATGGAATATTTTTGACTTTTTGTATAGGAAAATGGAGTTTTTTTGTCTTTTAGTGAGTAAATGTAGTTGCTTTTTGACTTTTTTTTGGAAAAGATAGAGGGAATTTTTTGAAAAAGTGCTTTTGATGGGATGTTTAACTTGACTTCACTTCACTTGACTATATTAGTAAAATTACCAAACACGCCAGGTCAATGGTGGTGATACTCCTCCCCCTCCACACAAATAGACTGATTCCATTGCGTTGTGAGTTATCAGGTTTTTTTTTTTTTTTTTTTTTACATCTTTTTACACCATTTTCCTATATATATATATATATATATATATTATGTTAAACTAAAAATATATATATATATAAAAAAGGAGTAAACATGAAAAGCATTTTTACTTAACATTTCATGGAAAGCGATGTTAGGCAAACATCCTTTGATTAATAAATCATACCAAACTTTTATGAATAAATCTTAATTATTCTTATTAAACAAGACCTTATTATTATTGTTATATTAGGGTAATATTCCTGCGCACGTGTGGTTTTGCCGTGCATATTGGCCATTTATGCCCACCTTGAGGCCCTACGGATCATGGGACATATGGGGATGAAAAGGTCCACTCATAATGGACCAGATATCAAAATGGGGTCAATCTCATACCTTTTATCACTTGATTCATGGCCCACAAGTTTAATGACTTTATATTAAAAATAAAGGTGGGCACTCAATCCAACCGTCCAATCTATTTGGTGAGCGCATGCACTCGAGTTCTAGTGACTATCAAGGAGGTCCTATATGTGTGTAAACAATTAAGATGGAACGTAAGGTTGGCCTTCTTGATGTTTATGAGACCCCAGCCTAAGAGCACTTCGTTGAGGCAAGACTGAGTCAAGTGATCCAGTGAGCTAAGAGGCACGATCTGCCCATAATATGGTGAGAAGTGAATGCTCATGGAATTTTGCTATTATATTATGTTACATTGTCTCACTCCTATGGAAATTTCCTACGCCTTCCACTAGTCTAAATCCTCTTCAGTTTTTTCACTCTTTGACAAATCCGTGTGGCTCCTCAATTAGACTTCATATGAGATTTCAAATTGTTCAAAGTAAATGAGCCTTATTGCATGAGCAATTAGAAAATTTCATTCCATCAACTCACTAACGACAACTTGAACATCAAAGGAAAGGAGGAGAAGATGAAGAAAGTGAATAAGGGTTTTGTTTCGATGAAGAGCAATTTGGGTGTTTGAAAAAATTGAGGGAAAATCGACAAAGATTTACCTTTAAATTGTCGGTTTCCTTAATTGAAAACATACCAACAAATTCATGCCTCTATTTGAAAATTTTAAAACAAGTGTCCATTTTTTTAAATAAGGCAAAAAGGTTGAGGCCTTATTTGAAATTTTTTCTAATATTTATATAGGCCTCTCCTTATAGATAGGGCTGTCAAAGGGTCGGGCCGGGCCCGGGCTAAGGTAAGCTTTTATCCTACCCTCACATGTGTCAGCCAGACATAAGCGGGTAAACGCTCTTGACTTTTACAACGGGCCTATAATTTTTAGGCCCTTACTTTACCCTTAAGGGCCAGGCCAGGCTAATTAAAGTTGGGCTATGGCCAAAAGAAAGGAAGATTATTTTTCTTTAAAGAAAATAAATCTTTCATATGCCACCGCCGACTTTCAACTTAAAACTAACCCTCATCATTTGTCCGAATTAGATACTGACAATGCAATGCGAAAGGCAGCATGGCGGACTTATAAACTCTTTTTTTATTGAAAAGCTGGCGGTGAGATAAAATAATTTAAATAATGTAAAACAGAAAGTATATAACAATAATTCTATAAATGGTAATACATATAAAACAAATAACAATTGTTCTTTATTTAATTATTCAATCTACTTTTAGAATATCTAAAAGATCGGCTAATGCATTATTATCATTGTGTTACTACGAACATATCCTATCTTTTGCATGAATTAAGACTTAACTACAGTCTCATATTTTAAACAATTCCTATATAGGTCAAGTACTCTTCTTCTTGTACTAAATGCCGATTCAAAAACAACTTTAAAAATCGAAATTACTAAAATGTCACAAGTCATTCTTGAAATAACTGGATATTTTTTTGAATTAACTCTCCACCAATCAAATATATTTAAATCTGTAGATTTATCCCTTGACTCATGTAAATAACAATCTAATTGTTGAGTCATTTGTTCCTCAAACATTAAAAAATCATCTTCAAACTTAGTAATTTTCTCTTACTAAATTAACTTTATCCACATTTGACAATGTCGTGGTAGGTGCATCATAAATCATACAATACTCTTTATAAAGACTTCTAAAGAGTCTTAGGGTGTGTTTTGGGTTCCGTTGGTTAAATGGGCTTTTTGGGCTTTTGAATTTTTAGAAGTCCAAAAGCCCAAAAATAATGTTTAGTTATTCAAAACTTAAAAGCACTTGTTTTAAAGCAAAAGCAGAAAACCCATGTTTTAAAAAAGCGGATATCCACAGACTTCGCGTTTAAAGCCGAAGTGGGACTTTTGCGGGACGTGGGATATATTCTAGGGCGGGAAGTAGAAGAATGGCGAGAACCGGGGCAAGAAGCGGAAGAATGGCGGGAAATGGGTTTTGATTTCTTCTCTTTCCTTATCCATCTCTTGTTCTACCATAAAACGCCCGCAGCCTTCTCTTTAGAGATGCTCTTCTTGGATTCCATCAAGAAATCTATAGTGGGATACTGTTGCCCAAGTTCTATTATATTCAAACACCTTCGGTATGCCTCTTTCTCTTCTTTTATCGTATGTCTCTGTTTCATTATTTGTTTTTTTTTTTTTTTTTTGAACTTTTCCTCTCATTCTCTTTTTAGTTCCGTAATAATGTTGTACTATGGGGAAAGGCAGTTGATTCAAGATTCTATATGCATAACTTTGGATTTTCAAATCTTAGAGTTTGTTTCATGATTCTAAAGTAATATTTGGGTTTCCTTATGATTTTATGCATTCATGGCTTAAGACCATGCACTTGATAGCCCTAGATTCCGAAATGGGTTTGAAATCTTTTATACATTTGGAAAAAAAACCCAAACCCCAACCTTGCATCAGATCGAAAAACACTCCCTCCCTTTCATTGTTGTGAGTACTGCGCGCACCTGCCATCTCTAGCGTTGGATCTGGTCGTCTCCTGCATTCTATCCCTATTGTTTTTCTTCTCCTCCTCTTTCATTCTTCTTTTTCATTTTTTCTGTTGCTTGTTCCCTTCTTTTTTGTCTGAGAAAGCAGGTTATATTTTACTTATATATCATTTTAATTTTTTTTTATTCCTCTTTCAACTTCTACGTGTCAATTGATTCTATGTACAACAAAAGGCCCATTGTTGATTAAAGTGAATACACATAGACTGAGTGTGAAAATAGGTATGAAAAGGGGTATACACACAGTTTGTTGCTGTGTAATGCTTATGACACCTAATGCACCGAGACATCTTTTCAAACTCATTGAAAGGTGTGCCTTTCTCAACCATCTTTATTTAATTTCTCTTTTAAGTCATTCGTAGTTTTATTTTTTAAGAAAATATATAGATGTTTTTTTAAATGAATTCAAAACAATAATTATACTAAAATACTAAATTTTTTATGTGTTGGGCAATTTTACTTACCTATATAGTTTTTGTATATTGTCTAATTATTTTATAAAAAATAGTACAAATTTATAAGTCACTATATGCTAAAGTTGTTTTTTATATGTTTAACTAAATGACCCTGCATGCTTTTGCTGTGAAAAAGCATGCGTAAAAGTGGATCTAACCAAATAATGTTTTTTGAGAAAAAAGTTGTTATTAAAAAGTAGCTTTCTAATAGTTATTTCAAAAAAGCACTTTTATATTTTGACAAGCCGAACCAAACACACCTTAAGAGTATCACCTCAATGAATACTCATACTTTCACTTAATCCATATAACGTTCTTAAAGCATACTCTAAATACAACAACTTTTGTTGAGGATCAATGAGTATGGCCATTTCAAATAATTTATTATATTGCTCTCAATATTTATTAATTTTTTCTTTATTTTTCAAGTCATATTTCTACAAAAGATATCTACACTATCTAACTTTTGTACCAATAAACTAAGTATATTCTAATAACTTCTGGTAAAAATAAATGAATAGATGGGTATTTCTTAAAAGTTTTAAAGCAGCTTCATAAAAAATCTTCAAAATTTTTGAAAGTTTTTAAACCAAGGGCCAGGAGCGTCCCCTCGGGCCGGATGAGTCAAGCCCTAGCTCGATCCTCAAGATTGTAGGCTTTTTAAAATAGGGCTCTACCATACCTTTGAGCTTTAGGACAAAAAAAGAAACCCTCTTTAAGGGCTTTTGTGGGCTGAGCCAGGCTAGAACCCCTCATTAAAGGATTGGATTGACAGACCTACTTATAGGTGGCCTCACCCCTTATTATTTTTCTAGAAAGAAGAAAAAGGAAATGAATTTTAAGATAAGAAAAAACATCTTCAAAGTACCCAATTCCTCATGTTACAAGATGAAGTCATGAAAATAATTGTCAACCAACAACTTTATTTTCTTCATTAAAATTTCAAATGCTTGCCATTTTTTTCGAATTCAATCCTAAGCTACAAATCGGATTTAAACAATGGTAAGATAAATTAAGCACGATGGAATGTTGACTTCTAATCTCAATAATCAACAATGTCACCATGGTTTTAGAGGAATATTAGTATTTCTTCTTTTCTTTTTTTATGGATGCGAGCGGGCACCTCTTCTTGATTTAGTTATATTATCTCAAGATACCATAGAATTGCACTACCTACACATCTATCAAAAAAATCATGTATTTTTTATGTCAATTTTTTGCTTACTATTAGATATTCTTATATATTGTCCTCATTCCAACTGAAGTTTTGCCTAGTATACAAAAATATAATAAGAATACAGAAACTGTATAATTAGACCTATTGTAGTGAATGGTTTAGGAACAATTGCAAAACTAGGATTTTCTTGTAGGGGGCAAGCAATAGCTAGCTGATAATGTTTTATATCTATTGGTTTATAATAATTATTTTCATATTTTTTTATGATATCCAAAGAAAACACCCTATATTTAAAATTATCTCAGTATTTTCTAATACATAGTTTCTTAATAAGTTTGTGAGGGTAATTAAATACAAAAACAATAGGTCTCGCAATAATGAATTCAAACCACTGAAAATAATCATTTTCTCCTTATTTTAGCATTGAGATTTGTGTCCCATAATCAAAGCATGACCCCATGCTGAATTGATCACATGTAGATCAATCCACTCATTGTTGATTTATAAAGTTTTATTAATTGGTTACATGTGATTGTTTGATGGGCCACAACATCTGCGATGGCATGGATGATTGACCGGGAAGCATTCAAATCTATTCATCAAGAGTATTAGTAGAAAAAAAAGACACATTTTCCTACAGTAAAGTGCACTTGCAAAATGAATGATTGCCTATGTTGGTTTGCATTGTGGTGAGAAGTGATAAAAAAAACCACAATAGGTAAGATACTACATTTTTCACATCCGAACCAAATCAATATCAACAATAAAAGCTGAGAATGATTCGAACAAGAAAAGTGAAGAAGCCTATCAGGCTTGTAGACAATGTCATTGCTAGAGATCATGTTCTCAATGATGTTGTTCATGGAGATCTCTTTGGAAGAGAAGGTATGGGGAGCCTTTGGCCTATTTGGATGTATGTTTGGATGTATGGTGAATTAAAGTATGGTGAGGTGAAGCATCAAATCTAGAGAGAATAAAATATAAAGGTGTTATGATAGTATTTTGTTTTTAGTTGTTTGGTATGGAATCTTTTTGACATTTTGTATAGAGAAGTGGAGATTTTTTGTCTTTTAGTGGAGAAAGGAAGTTGCTTTTTTTACTTTTTTTAAAAAATTTAGGGGGAATTTTGAAATTGTGTATTTTGATATGATCCCTTCTCATTTCTTGTATGAATTCACTTTATTTTACTTTAACTAGTTAATTGTCAAACACATACTAAAGCTTTATGCCATCATTTTTTACAAAGGTTTGATGGCTTATCAAAACCGCTTAAAGAGGCATGTGTTATAATATAGGAATTCGATCTATTTTGGATTGTCATGTAATTTAACCAATTTATAGTTTTGTATTGTTAAAAAAATTATACTTTTTTTTAAATAGCAAAGCACACATTCTATAAATAAGACACAATATAATGAGATGGTGCAATATTTGAGCTAACTTTTTAGGGCCCATCTGCATTTATGCCAACCATGAAGGTTAAGAGGGATTTAGAGATTTTAATAGGACCTAGGCATGTGCAAAAAATTAGCGCCATCCAATCATCCCAACCCCTTCATTTAAATGGTTCACATGTGCAACAGTTAAAAAGTTACTTCAATTCACACATCAAAGACATTTGGATAGGGCTGTTTTTTTGCATATGTATATATATATATATATGAGGGACATTTATGCGCATCCATCCCTCACCATAGGGTAAGGGACTATGGTGAAGAATGGATGTACATGAATATTCTCCATATATATATATATATATATATATATATATATATATAAACACATAGTCCTCATTAAGACCTTCTAATCCGTCATGCCCTTCATGGTTGGCACAAATATAGGTGGGCGCTACAAAGCTAGCTTACTTATATTACAATCTCTCTAATTCATTTCATCTTTTGTAAAGATCTTTAACATTTAAAGGATGTAGAATGATCAATATGATGTGTCATCACCAATTAACAATAGAATAATGACACATGTAGATAACTCTATTGGGAGAGAAATTATGGTGGAGATATAATTCAGAAGTGAGAGAAGATGAGGGCCCAGGCTATGAGGGTGCAGATGTAGGAGCAGGCATAACCGAAGAAGCAACATAAGCATGTGGAGTCGGAGATTGTGGAGTCTGATACTATAGTGATGGACGTTGTGGGCGGCAGCGAAATTCAGAGATGATATGTCCCGACTTTTTACAGTAACTTCAAAACTTCTGTTTGCATTGAGTAGCAAAGTGTGTAAATTTTTTACAACTGTAATATTGTGTTTTGCTGAAGTCTCGAGGCGGAGGTTGAGAAGCCTTATTTGCCGAGAATGCGCCTGAATAGGTCTCAGCCTTTTGTTGAGTCATATGGGCCTAGGTCGCAATGCGTTGTTCTTCGCGCAGGAGTTCATTCAAGCACATATCCAAGGAATATGAAAGTGTCCGATGGGGAGGGATGTTAATGGAGAGGAGAATTGATTTAGTTGACTCTAATGTTGCCCACTAATGTCTTTACGATGGCATTGAGCGAGCTTGTAAGATCTAATGTAATTGGTGATGGGTTTGTGTAACTTTCTAAGAAAGGAAAACTGAATGGTTTTGTTGTTTTTAGATCTCAAAGACGGAAGATAAATATCAAAACAATCTTTCTTGCGATAAAAATAAGTGAGTATAAGCTCTTTCTCGAAAATATGAGATTCTCAATATTTTAGGGATAGTATTTCTTACATATATTTTAGAAATTTCAAATAATGGATCTCCTTAAGATTTTACGGCGAGTTTGGCAACCGTTTGCGCCCAAGAACCCTCGTGCTTTTCCACTCGAGGTTAGAAAAACTACGTTTGGTTTAGGTCGGAAAATGGCAGTGAGATCAAAGAAATCGTTACTTCTGAATATTTGCAGAATCAGACCACCCCTTATCCGACTGTGTAAATTCATGCAGTTGAAGAAAGATGATGAACAATGCGTATGAGTGAAACTTAGATGTTGTTAGTTTTGGCTTTAGAAATCTACCTTTTGGGTCCACAATCGAGTTCCAAACCGTTGATCATGTTTAAAAGGCCCAAAATGGACGTGGTCAAATCTCAGTCGTTGAGTCCTCATAGATTTTGACCTATTTGACAAAACAAAAAAAGTCCAGATATTTGGATCACAACTTTTGAAATTTGTGGGCCCAATTTGTAAAATTTGAATCGTCCAATCTCTTTAGAAGGCTTCTATGTATGGGGTCAAATTTCGTAGCGTTATACATCATGGATCATGAAAAAAATTGGAAAAAACATATCACATGTCAAAGGTATTTTCAAATCAACCAACCAACACAAGCGCTACTACAATGCCAAAATCATTAACTTAGAGGTTACCGCTTTGTTTTGAAACCTTACTTTTGGGTCCCACGGCGAATATCTGAAACTTTTTTTTTTTCGTAAAAATATCTAAACCGTTAATCATGATTAAAAAGCCCAAAATGACTATTATGTCAAATTTCAATTGTTGATCCGTCGTGGATTTTGAGATATTTGTGAATAAGTCTATATCCTAAAATATCAAATTTTTATCCCTATGGGCCCTATTTGCAATATCTAAGCTAGTCAAATTCTCCAAAGAGCCAATGACAACTATGGGGATCCAAATTTTTTTAAGAGTAAATGAGCAAAAGGTCCCTCAAAATAGTCTTATAAGGCCTCTAGTCCAACAACTTTTTCTCTAATGCCTACAGTCCATACAGCTGGACATATTTTGGCGAGAGGTCCCTAGATACGCCACATTAGACATTTTCATGACTGATTTGCCCTTTCAATTGTTTAGGCATAAAATTAAGAATTTTAAAATTTCAAATCTCTCATTCTCTCTCATTCCTAAGTCCTTTCAATCGTCGCTACCCAAAACAAAACAAAAAAAGAAGAGAGAAAGAGAAGAAAGATGAAAGGGGGGATGTGGCTAAGTGCGCAGGTGCTGCGTGTGGTGGAAGAAGGAGATGGAGAGAGGTGAGTGTGGGTGCACGTGTGCAGGAAATAAGAGGGGGGAAAAGAAGGTGAGGAGAGGAGGGAATGAAATAGGAGAGGAGAAGAAGACAATGGAGTCATTCCCATACCCGAGGGAGATGCAGTTCGCGGGAGGAAGATGATGGCGGAGGGAGAGAAGTGATCTGGGGATGGACCTGCGCTGAGATGGAGGCGATGGGCGTGAGGGTTCTGCGCACGGACGTGAAGGTGAATAGCGTGAGAAGGGAGAGGATGGAGAAGGCGTACAAGGGGGCGTAAGTGTTCTAGGATGTGAGATGGATCGCCTGCGCCTAGGATGGTGGGATGGAAATGTTGATGGATAGGAGTGGTGTGCGTGGGAAGATGATGATGGCGATGGTGAGGCGTTGGCAGATGTTTCCGGATGTCGAAGTCTCCGCCGTCAATCGCCGCTGTCATCCCGTGGTTGAGGAAGAAGAAGACTGGAACTCTAGTTTTCAATATCATATTGCAGAACGAGAGGATGAAGACGACTAGAAAACGCTTTGGTCAGTTCAAATCCGTGTTCGGTCCAGGTCAGGTCGGCCCAACCCGTTTTCAAAAGCCCAGAAGCAAAGCTATGAAATTGATTTGAGTTTTGTCAAATTTGTCTTAGTTTTTATCAAATTTATTGAGTTTCTGACAAATTTATTTGAATTTCTGATAAATTTAACTAAGTTTTTGAAACATTTATCTAAGGTTTTTAGAAATCTATCTGAGTTTTTGAAAAATCTATCTGAGTTTTTTGGAAAATTTATTTACATTTTTTAAATCTATTTGCAGTTTTAATTTTATTCGTGTCCTTTGAAATTTATTTGCATCTTTTCAAATTTATTTGCATTTTTTGAAATAAATTTAACTGAGATATTATTTGCATCTTTTTAAATTTATTTTCTTTTTGGAAATAAATTTAACTGAGTTTTGAAAAAAAATACTTGAGTTTTTGGCAAATTTTTCTGAAATTTGAAAAATTGGTTTATCTTAGTTTTGGAAAATGTATTTGCATTTTTGAATTTAATTTTCCTCTTTTGAAATTTATTTGGGTCTTTTGAATTTTATTTATATTTTTTAATTTTATTTGGATCTTTTGAAACTTATTTGCGTCTTTTGAAATTTATTTGCATCTTTTGAAATATGCGTTCTTTTGAAATTTATTGAGTTTTTTTGAAATTTATTTGCGTTCTTTTAAAATTTATTTTTGTTTTTGAAATTTATTTATATTTTTTTAAAATTTATTTGAAAATCTTATTAATGGGATTAATTGTGGCCAATCAAATGGTAGTTTTTTTTTTTTTTAAGATTAAGTTAGGTCTTCAATTTCTTAAAGAAAAGTTACAGAAATGGAAGTATATAATTAGAATGATTGTGCACTTCCAAAAAGGGGCATATTCCATCAAGTAAACAAGTCAAACGAAATAAATGACAAAAGAAAGAAACTAAAATATATCACATATAGAGTTATACAAAATATCAATATTATCAATATTTATTGGTGAATTACCCGAAGTTCTGTTAATGATTTTGCTGATCCGCACGATGTGAGGATAAAGAAAAGAGAACTACACTTGCGCATAACTTTTAAGCAATGCATGAAGCCTTCTAGGTTGAAAATGCATGGGCCATTCAAATCGGTCTGGATTAAGTAGCACGTGCTGTAAAGAAGAGTCAGCCTCAATAGTAAGTGATGAAACCATTGTTGGAATGAGCTGTAAAATTTGAAAAATCCCATCATAGTAATTCAGCAACGACACTCTGCGACCCTTTAAAGGGTGGTGAAGGTCCCGCCACATAATGCCAATCAAAATCTAATTGTTTGGAACTATGGAAAGACGCCAACCAGGAATCCTTTCAGCTACCAAACGTAGACAATGTAGTTGGTCATTAGATGGAACATTCCAAAAACTCTGAATACTATTTGGTAAGTTGATGCCAAGGTAGAGAACCTTAGTGGTCACCACTTGAATAATTTGATGTATTACAAAAATACTTGGTTCTGCAGTCAACCGGAACATCCTTGCATTCCTTTCTGCCTACACGTGCCAAATGAAAGCCTAAAAAGTAGCTTACCAAGTGTTAAAGCTCCTTCATCTTGCTGATCTAGAGAAGATATGACCAAATTTAGTAGTTCTTGAACATCATGATAAGTAATTGGCACTAAGTTCAATATATAAAGAATCCTTAGGCAAATCTCTTGAGAATTGGGGCAATGAATCGTAAGATGTGAGGTTGTCTCCCATGTGGAATCACAAAGAACACAGCAAGAGTCACAATCAACATTTTTTTGAAGAATGAAATCCTTTGTTTTGAGTCTTCCTCGTAAGAGCATCCAAGCACAAACTAGGTGTTTTTTAATACACCCTTTAAACCAGATAGCTGAGGTCCACTTGATTTATTGGTTAAGGATATTATAGATTAACTTGTAGGAAGATTTCAAAGAAAAGTGACCATGCTCTTCTAGGGTCCAAACAATTTCATCATCAAACATACTCCAAGGGACAATCTCATTTGGGATTGCCTGAAAAATATCAATCAAAGCAGTCGACGTTGGCCTTGGAAGATGCTAGCCATCATTTTGAAGAAACGAATTAACCCTGATGTCAATGCCCATACGAAGATCGTAAATTGCTCTATCACCATAATGGTCCTTTAACCGACCACCATTTAGCCATGGATCAGTCCAAAAGTTTGTGAACTGCCCATTCCCAATCAAAAAATTTATGTGAGGCAACGCAAAAGATCTGAGAGTTAAAATACCTTTCCATCCCCAAGAAGCATGTTTGGGACTTGATATATCCCCATAAGAAGTCCCTTTCAAATATCTTGCATTAACCCATATATTCCAGCAAGTTTGTTTGTTAATGACAATATTCCATACCTGCCGTAATAGTGTAGCCTTGGCAACTCCAAAGATAAACTGAATGCCCAAACCTCCCATATTACTTAGTTGGCATATAGAACTCCAAGCTATGGGATGAATATAATGAGTGGCCCAGTAGTTCCAAAAGAAATCCCTAACTTGACGATCTAAAGCATGCAGTGTTGCTTGAGGGAGAAGGAAGACGGTCGCCCAGAAAAGATGGAAAGAGGATAATAGAGACTTAATCAGCTCCAATCTTCCTGCATAAGATAGAACTTTGGCTTTCCATCCTGATATGTGCTGCCAAACTTTGGCCAAAAGGGTTTGACAATCATTGAAATTTAGCTTTTTAGATGAATGAGGAACTTCTAAGTATCTGATTGGAAACTTTGCTTTTGGGACATGAAGGATTGAAGAGATGGCCTTTTGGTCCTCCTCATTATAGTTTGGATAAAGTATTGCACTTTTGAGTCAATTAACCCCGAGTCCTGTGAACTTTGAAATGATGAAGAAAGTGTATGAGGGTAGCAGCTGCATCTTAGGAAGCCTTGCTAAACACTATCAAATCATCAACAAACATCAAGTGAGAAATAGTGACATCCCTCCTCACAAAAGAAGATGCAATCATATGTGCAGAAGCATATTTATTCATCATGAGAGAGAAGAAATCCATGACTATAGCAAATAGAAATGTAGATAATGGGCAGCCCTGTCTCAACCCTCAAGTACCCTTAAAAAAATCTTCCGCAGCACCATTAACCAACATTGAGAATTGTGCTCCTAAGACACATTCTATAAGAATCTTGATAACTCTATTTGGGAACCATAAACATCTAAGAGCAGCCTCCAAAAAATCTCATTTAACACTATCATAAGCTTTCGCAAGATCAAGCTTAATGCACATTCTAGGAGTACCTTTATTCAAATGAAAGTTATGAATGAGGTCCTAAGCAAAGAAGATGTTATCTGTGATGCTTCTTCCAGGAACAAAAGCAGATTGCATTGGCCCCACAATCTTAGCAATGATTGTTTTTAACCGATTAATCAGAATGAGACTAATGATTTTGTATAACTCATTTGTCAAAGCCATAGGTCTAAATTTATCTGGAGAACTTGCATTTTCAGTTTTTGGTACCAACACTATAAAAGTGTTCTTAAGTTGCTTTAACATTGAACCATGCTTTTAAAAAACCCTTAATGCTTTCACAAACATCCTTTCCTATAATCAGCCAACACACCTTGAAAAAATGAGCATTAAACCCATCAGGCCCCGGGGCTTTATTTGGATTAGTGGCCTTAATCACATCCTCCATTTCAAAAATTGTAATTGGTTTCATGAGATTTACTGCATCTTTTTCAGTAACATAAGCATGAGGGATGATATGAAATAAATCGGGAGATTGAGTATGAACTGCTGGTGTTAGAATATCTTGAAAATGAGATGCAAAGACTGCACCAATACATGATGGATCAATGTAGGTGTTGCCCTCCACATCATTAATCTGGGAAATATAAGCATGTGTCTGTCGCTTCCGCATAAGACGATAAAAGTATTTGGTATTGCTATCCTCCAAGTTTACTGTCAAATTTCTAGTTCTTTGTTGGTACATACTTTCTTCAGTTCTTAGTAACTGATCAAGCTCAATCCATGCCACTTTTTCCTGTTCTTGGATATCCATGTTTCTTGACTCATTTGCCAAGCAGTTCTGAAGATTTTCTAGTTTTAAAGCTGCCTCTGATATTTTTGAAGGAAGAGAACATTGTGACCTTTTCCATTCAATGAGATTCCATTCAATGAGATGCCGCTTCACCATCGAGGGGAGTGCCATGATTTTTAGTATCCCATGCATCTTTCACCGTTTAAAAGAGTCCTGGCATTTTTGCCCAATAATTATAATATCTAAATGGAGCTTTGATGTGAGTCTTTTCATGCAAAGAAAGTACCACCGGAAAGTGATCAGAGATACCTGGCATCATAATATCTCCCTTGAATGGACTTGATTGAATAAAGGAGGCATTTACTAACACTCTATCCAGCTTACATTCAATTCTTGACTCGCCAATGCTAAAATTTGATCATGTGAAGGAAGGTCTTGTTAATTTTAAATCAATCAGCCCCGATTCCAGAATACGGTCATTAAACTCAATTAGCCCAACAGCCCTAGGGGTTGCACCTCCAGACTTTTCATGGCTCCATCTTACAGAATTGAAATCACCCGCAACAATCCAAGGCAAGCCACTGAATTTTGATTTATCAACAATAGATTTCCATAAGTCTCGTCTTTGCAAGTAACTATTAAAGCCATAACATACTAAAAATAAGAAGTCCATGTTCCCATACTTTACTTCATAGTGCATAATCTGAGCATCCCTAGGGGAGACTCTAACATGAATTGATCTAAGATCCCACATCATCCAAATTCTAGCAAAGAAGCCATCTTCAATATTTGAGGTTTCCCTCCATCCATTAGGCATGACTGAATTTGCGATATAATTGTAGGAGGATTGCTTTACTTTTGTCTCCACCAAAACCATCAACGCATGTTTCAAATTGCGAATTTTATTCCTGATAACTGACTGCATTGAGGGTCTATTAAGACCTCGCACGTTCCATATGATAATAGTAACGAGGAATGGTTTTAAAAGTGGCCTTCTCTTTAATGATGACCTCAATAGGGCTTGGTTTTTGTTTGGAGCATGTGCTAGGCAGTCTTACGCATCTTTTGTTGCTCACTGATTTTTGAACTGGACCTGCGTCATTGCCTTTAAGTACTAGAGCTGTAGTTGATGATATTTCATCTACAGAAGCATTAGAGTTACCATCCAAGTTTGAGAGGTTGTGGAATCTGTTTGAATCCTCATTTACAACTATATATGTTAATTGCTTTGTACTTGAAACTTTCTTTGCAGGAAAGGTGTGTCTATCTGAATTTTTTTTTTCCTTGAACTACATTCCAATCCTCCACCTGAGGATTGTGTTGTTCCTCGTCAGTTGTCTCAGGGATGCCTTCCTTCTGAGCGTGCTTACTTTCTTCATTAACACCAGCTTTTGTTGATTGTTGCTTCTTTGGTATCCACACTTTTTTGGTTTGCTCATATCAGTCTTTAATGTACATGATTTTTCTCCATAATTAAAAGTTTTGGAGGATCTGCAAGGGTTTGGCCACCAAGCATATTCAATCTTTTGAATGATTATTTTGTCCCTTGAATTTCATGCGCAATTCAGTGGGGTATTCAGCATCAACATTGACTTCAACACATTCTAGCAAAAGCATATCGAGAACCAGATGCAATAGCGTGATCCATACAAATGGGGTTGCCAATAACGCTAGCAATTTTACTGAGTGCAGAATTTGTCTGAAAACAAAAATCCAGATTAGGGAGACGAACCCAAACACAAATAGTTTCAAGGTTCTCCCTATACATGGTGATATCCTTAGCCCAACGTCTTAAAATTAATGGGCGTCCATAAACAAACCAAGGTCCTTCATCTAGTATGCTTCGGTCAACATCAAAGGAATGGAATTTAAACAATAGAAAACCATCTGCCATAGGGATTATCTCCAATTCCTTTATTCGCCATGCTTTTGAAAGGCAATTTCTAATTTCAGATATGGAAGGAGAATTACCAATGAAGTATCCCACGAGAGCAATGCCCCAGAGCTGTGTACCCGCAGATGAGTCTTCTTCGTCAAACTCAATATGATGATCAAGATCTTTGGAAGGTTGGGCGTGGCAATGCAGATCCTTCGAACGGTCTGTGTGTTTATGAAACAAAAAGGACCATTTATCAGCTGTATGGTCCATCGTCTTTGGCTGCAATATCTTCAAATCAGATGTCTCCCTTACTATGTTACTGGATTGAGGAAACTCCAAGGCACAAACAAGTTCCTCATCAAAAAGCGTGCGTCCAATATTCTCTTCAACCTGTAAAATCTGATTCCTTCTCTTTACATCAGAATGTGAGCATTCCATAGATAGGATGGAGGCCGCACGTTGGGCTGAAGCTTTCTTTTCGTTTCCAATGCGATTCTTGGTTTCAAGGATCAAATCACACGAAACATCAAAAGGAATAGAATCCTCTTATTTTTTCCTTAAGATCGACTTTAGGAATGAGAGACTTTGGCATTGCGGTCTTCAGCATAGGATGACATCAGGCGAATTTGATCCATTAAATGGGGAGAAGCATTGGACGACCTGAAGGTGGAGGTCGTCCCTCCATCCATGATGAAGCCGTTAGTCAAGAAACGAAAGGGAAGAAGATCGCCATAGAGGAGAGGAGAGAAAATAAAAGAACCAAAAAAATTAAAAGAACCTATGAAAATAAAAGAACCTAGAAACTAAAAGAACCTAGAAAAAAAAGTAAAAGAAGCTAGAAAATAAAAGAACCTAGAAAATAAAAAAAACCTAGAAAAAAAAAAATAAAAGAACCCATAAAATAAAAGAACCTAGAAAAAAATAATAAAAGAACCTAGAAACTAAAAGAACCTAGAAAAAAAAATTAAAAGAACCAAGAAAATAAAAGAACCTAGAAAAATAAAAGAACTTAGAAAATTAAATGGTAGCTGACCATTATTAATGGGATATCCCACTAATAATGGAATATGATTTAAAGAAAGGATAACTTGGACATTTTAGGTTTTCAAATGTGGAAAAATGACCTATCACACTATGAAAAAAGACTATGGACCTAAGGTCAGAAAGTGAAATGTTCTAGGACCTATTGCAGAATACCCAATTCTTTAACTACCTAGAGGTTTCAACCTGAGAAAAATTAGGGGCCCATTTGGCAAAGTGCCGTCGGGATGTTCCCGAGTTCTCATGGGATGGGAATGTGAGAATCGTGTTTGGTAGCATTTGTTAGGCGTTTCTATGTCGAACTCTTTGGAACAATTTAAAAAATTATGACCCCAAGGAACAAGATCCACGGAATAATACTATTTCATTTTTTAAAACATACAATTCGCTGGCACCTGTTTCTACTCCAGCCTCCCCTGTAAACTCCCATTTGCATATCATTTGGTACATCTCCCCATGTTCCTCTCTCCGCCTCTCTTTCTGCAAGACCCAATCTATCTTCCCCACTTGTAATATCTCTCTCTCACCCCTCCACCGCCCAACAGCCAATGATCCTCTCAATCTCTCATGCAGTACTACACATGAAAACCCCTTCACTTTCTCTCCCTCCTGCACCGCCCAACAATCAAGGATCCTCTTCTATCTCTCTCTCATGCACCCCATAGCAACCCCTCGTTCTATCTCTCCATGTTTCTTTTAGCAGTTGGCTTTGATGCATGGTTAATGATAGGTTTTAGGTTTGAGAGGTTATGCTTTGGCTCTTTCCTTCATTTTGAAGTGGAGAAAAGTTCTTTCCTTGATTACTATACAAACATAAGGCATGAAAACTAGAATATCATGAAGCTACAAAATCATGATTAAACGGCTTAAGGCATTCCAAATTCCTGCCATTTTATATTGTCAAATTAAACTTTTCTAGTTTTAGATTTTAGCATCGTGCAAAGATAAGACATGAAAACTCCAAATGTTGATTTGTAATTACTATAAATTAAACAATGATTAAATGGCTTGTAGCTAAAAAATCATGTCCAATTTCCGCATTGTAGTATTGTGCTTTCCTAATATTAGTTGTCTAATTATTCTCTTGGAAAAGTTTTGATATGAATATTCCTAAGTAATTAAGACTTATATTTTTTTAATATTTAATATGAATCCATAAAGAGCTATAACTTATTTAAAACTCAATAGTTCTACCCAATGTGACCTTTTTAACTTCCATTAAAAAGACTGTTATGATGTTGCCAAATAAGTTCCACATAGCATATTCTGTGCCGAATAATTTAATATAATATTACAAAACAAGTTCTACGTAGTACAGTCCTAGCACAACCTAGTCTTAGTACAACCCAATCTCAGCACAAAATCTAAATCAACATCTGAATGATACTAAACGGGCCCCAAGTTTATGGTCCTTGTAACTAAATGGATTTGGTTCCAAAACCAACTAGGTTCCAACTTAAAGTTATGGAGAGAGAGAGAGGGAGGGAGGAATAAGTGCAGGAAAAGGTTGCAACATCGAAAAAATGAGAGTTTTTTTTTTTTTTTTTTCAATTTCTTTGATCTAGCTATCCCCACAAATCCCTCCTCACTCGTCTCTCTCCAATCCTCTTTTCCCAACCCCTTTCTCTTTTAGTTGTCTGCCCTCCTTTTTTTTTTCAGTAAGAAGGGTACGATCTCTCTCTCCACTTAGGAGTTGTTCATACAGGGCAGGTTTCAGCGAAAACCTATTGTCGAAAAGGCTCTGGAATTTCTGGCGCCTCCCTCTCTCATTTGGTGCAATACGAAAATAACATGATTTCCGCGATCTTTGTGCGTGTTTTCTCACAGGAGGGGAGATGAGGTTCCCATCTACCCCCATTGGAAATGCAGAACTGCGGATTTCCTCTTTTACGGTTCTACAAAAACACGCCCTTATTCTCTCTTGCTTTCATCTCCTCCATGCCCTCACGATGGAGAGGAGAGCCCACAATTAGAAACCCCTACAAAATCCAAGATTAGAAAGGAAAACCTATCATAAAAAACCATCAAAGATGAGAGGCATTCTTGGCATTAAGAGTTCGGAGATGAGAGGATCAAAGAGGACTTGCAACTAATGTAGGATCTTGCCATCTTTATCTTTTTTATAAGTCCAATCGGAATCTCGGCCTCCCAAATGCCCTTTCTGATGCAATTTGTAATAGATATATAAGTATCAATAACTGAAATTTTCTAGATTTGATTTGGGAGAGGTAAATGTTCATGGTTTGTTTTTTGAATGGTGGATTGATTTGATGATTAGTATGAAAATGGGGCCTTGAGTTTTCCTTTTCTTTGTCGTTCTCCCGCTCTTTCTCACTCCCAGGCACAATGCCCCAGCTCCCTTCTCATCTTTCTCCCCCTCACACACAGAGAGAGCATCCCCGCTCTCTCTCCCTTGCTCTCTTACCTTCTTCTTAATCGAACCGAAACCGGTCCTTTCATTGAAATTGGATCTAGAACTAGAAAACAAGTTAATCGGGACTAAAACCAAAACCACCCCAGAAAAATGGTACTAGTTCTAATATGGTTCTGGCTTCGACCCGACCTATTTTCATCCCTACCTTCAACCCCTTATTTATCACAAGCAATATAATTTGCGCATACAATATTATTATTTTTATTATATTATTATCTAATTATTGCTTTGAAAACAATCATTACAATCAAAATTAATAACATGCCTATCATTAACGACATGGATTTATTATTATTTTATCATAAAATCATGAAAAATAAATATTTCATGCTTTAAAAACACATTATTGCCCAAACATAGATTTAATTCAGAATTAAATCATACCAAATTAGAATAAATAACAAAAAAATTCTTAAAATAACGCGGTGAGGCTGTCACGCACAACCTAGCATATATTGACCCTTTTGACCCTCTAGTAATAAAAAAAAAATAAAAATAAAATATACATAAACATGTGCCCCCAAGGCTAATTAACAAAACAACTTAAAATAAAGTATGTGGGGGCCCTTAAAGACCCATATAGGTTAGTTACCCACAACCTAATTAAACTTATTAGAGTTGCATTAGGAGTTTAGGACCAAGGGAAATAAAATAGAAAGCACTATTGCATTAGGATTAAAACTAGAAAGTCCTTCCAAACAAGAGACTAGGGTCCCAAAACCAAATATAAACATAATAAACAGGGCGTTGCCCGCAGCCCCGCACACACTAAGCATAAAAGCGCGTTCCTAATCAGATTTTAGTCCTTTTACGCACGCGACTTTGCTGCCGCTCTCCAGAAGCAGCGAAGCCAGCGTCTTCTGCTCATCTTCCTCCTCTCTTTCCTGGTAAGCGATCTTTCAATCTTCTCCTTCTCTCTCTATAAAAAAGTTCCCTTTTTTGAAACAGCTACAACACTCAAAGAGAAGAAATCTCTCACCTTTCTTCGTGATATTGTCTTTCCTGTCTTTTCTTCCTCGTTCGATTTCTAGGGTTTCCTTCCCCCAAACAAAAGACGAGGGGAAAAGAACATCCTGCAGAGCACGTAAAGTTCTTATTTTTATTAGTTTTCTAGGGTTTAATAGATTTCCCGACCCTTCTTCTGTGTTTGGATCTCTTGTTATCTATTCTCTTCTAGGGTTTTGATTTCTATTTGCGGTGATTGGTGTTTGCTTGATTTGTTGGCTTTAAGTTTGGACGTGGGTTGGTTTCGAGGGTTAGGGTTTTTCTTTTGGGGTTCAAATCAGCGAATTAGGGTTTAATTTGGATTGGGGTTTCGGTGTTGGTGTGTGGAGAGTTGAATTCTAGGGGTTTCGTTGGTATCTGTTGGTGTGATTCAGAGGGTACTGTGTGTATATGGCAGCGGGAAGACACGGAGGTTACCGAAAAAATGAATTCAGGGACCGGGAATTGGATGTTAATTTGTCAAGGAGGAGGGATTTCTATTATTTTGTAGAAGACTGTGGTCGATACGGCAAAGTAGACTCGGAGCTTGACCGGAGTGGTGGCGGCCCCGAGCTTGAGCGGGGGAAGGTGCAGGGCTATGAGGATAGGGTCAGGAGTAAACAGAGGGATGTTAGGGAGAGAGAAGTGGTGAATGGTGGATACCACTCTTCTTCGAGCACAAACGATTCAGGTATCAGCTGTGATAGCCGGAAGAGAAGAAGGTCTCCGGTGAAAATGGCAGATCGGGAGCCCGGTGAGCTGTCAAGTGGAAGTGGGTCTGATGATGCAGAAAGGCCTGAATTGCAGGTCGAGGAGAATGAGGATTTGAAGCCCCAAGAAGGGACTTGGTTTCCGGTTGCTGGAAAAAGGAAGTTTTCTCCTATTGTATGGGATAGAGAAGAAAAACGTGTGAGTAATTCATCTAGAAATAAAACAAAGATTGTTTCTCATCATCCACATATACCTCAGGTTCACAGCTCCCAACCATCATCAGTTAAGCCTTCACAAACTTCTGCTTCAGTGGTGTCTGTAGCTATGGATTTGTCGGCTAGAGATTCACTAGCATCAGGGCCCAAGGAGGACAGGAGCAATGGTCAGGAACTTGGGAAGTTGGAAGAGGATGATGACTATGTTCCAACGTGGAATATCTCGGCGTCGCGGTGGGCAAATGGGATCGATTCTCCTCGGGATGAGGGTGAGTTTTATGATGATGAACAAGTTATTAAACGGAAAGAAAAAATGCATGGCTCGGACTTGGTGAGTGTGAAGTTAAAATCAACATTGCCAAGTCCTGAAGCCGGAGAGTTCATGGGAGACAGCTGTGAAGGATCTCAAGCCAAGTCAACCGATTCTGATGGAGAAGGCCACCGTGTTGGTTCAGCTAGTGAAGTTGAGCACACTGACATTGATTTTGATCGAAATGATATGGAGATTGATAGTGAAGATGTGAACCACAGTGTTGATGGTCACCAGACAGAAACACATTCTGAGGAGAATTCCCATGAGACTCTAGAGCCCTTGGTGCCCTCACAAAGGAGCATAAACATGCTACAGGGTTGTAGAAGTGTTCATAAATTTGAGAAGCTGAATAGGATAGATGAAGGTACTTATGGTGTTGTATTCAGAGCCAAGGATAAGAAAAGCGGGGAAATTGTGGCATTGAAGAAGGTGAAGATGGAGAAAGAAAGAGAAGGTTTTCCCTTGACTTCTCTGAGGGAAATTAACATTCTCTTGTCGCTTCATCACCCATCAATTGTGGATGTTAAGGAAGTCGTTGCAGGGGATGACATTGATAGTATTTTCATGGTTATGGAATACATGGAGCATGATCTCAAAGGGCTGATGGAGACTATGAGGCAGCCATTTAGTCAGAGTGAAGTTAAGTGCCTGATGAAACAGCTCTTGGAGGGTGTCAAGTATCTTCATGACAATTGGGTGCTTCACAGGTATCCTGAGTCTTGATTAAAATTTGTATCCTGAGTCTTGATTAAAATTTTCTTTTTCAGTATTATTCTAATGCGCATTATATTTTTATCACGATTTCTAACTGGTGGTTCATTTTCACCAGGGATTTGAAGACTTCTAATATTCTTTTTAACAATCGCGGTGAGTTGAAGATTTGTGATTTTGGATTATCTCGCCAATATGGAAGCCCACTGAAGCCTTATACTCCCTTGGTGGTCACTTTGTGGTACAGGTAAATGTCATGTCTTTTGGTCTTTTTCATTTTTTACATCAGTACTTTCCAATGCCTTTTCTTTCCCTAGGAGAAATGCTTATTCTTGGGCCTGATGCATTAAAGGATAACCATAATTATGGAGTGCAGGTTCTTCAGTGATGTACATTGTTTTCATTATTTTTTTTAGTTGCTGCACATTCTGTTGTTAGGTGTTCGCATCTTCCTTATATGCAGCAGTAAATTAACTGGCAACCTGGGTCATCATGTTATGAATGTTATCTATTGCTATGGATTGCAATCTTATGCTGTTATGTGATATCTTTAGTATCTATATCTGACTGCACTTAATTTTTATGTTTACAAAATGAATCATATTTGGAACTTGGACAAATCCAAGACATGTCTATTGCATGCTCTTGGAATTTGTACTGGGGGTGTGGGTATTATTGTCCTGATAATCATATTCCTTCACCTTCAAAAATCTTCTGCTGACATTTTGCAAAACATTGCAATTATTCTTTTCCACACGCTTACAGTACTGCTGCCCTGTTCTATTCACAGGGCACCTGAACTACTATTGGGAGCAAAGCAGTATTCAACAGCTATTGACATGTGGTCTTTGGGTTGCATTATGGCCGAGCTTCTAGCCAAGGAACCATTATTCAATGGGAAAAGCGAATTTGATCAGCTTGATAAGGTAATCTCAGTTTTCATTTTTCATTGAGAAAATCCCCACCAACTTATGCTCATTCCTTTTTTTTTTTCCAATGTTGCTTTAAATTTTCATTTGGTTTTTCTTTATGTAGATATATAAAACTCTCGGCACACCAAATGAGAAGATATGGTCCGGATTTGGTCAATTGCCTGGTGTTAAGGTCAACTTTGTTAAGCAGCCGTAAGTATTTATTTCATATTTATAGTGTACATTGCTATGGCATTCTATAGGTTTTAATATTGTTCTTCTTCTTGCCACTGTTTTCCCAGGCTTCCAGCTATGCGTGATTCTGGTCAGGCTTTCTGGTTTGCCTTGGTGGCACGTTTCAGTTATGTACTACGTGGCTCTTTTCTTTGTTGGTAACCACTGATGTTTTCCTTTCAGGTATAACAAGTTGCGTGAAAAGTTCCCTCCAACATCATTTTCTGGACGCCCAGCCCTTTCTGAGGCTGGACTTGACTTATTGAACAAGCTTCTTACTTATAACCCTGAGAAGGTATTCTCTAAAAGGCATTAATTACTAAAGTGAATATTGTTTGTTTTATTGTTTAGCTCCTTTTTTAATTATATTTTAAAGTTCTCTATGATATTTTTATGCAGCGAATAACAGCAGCAGATGCTCTAGAGCATGACTGGTTTCGTGAGGTCCCTCTGCCCAAATCAAAAGATTTTATGCCAACTTTTCCTGCTCAGCATTCCCAAGACAGGTATCTGTTTTAATATTCATTTTGCTCTCCTCTCCTTTTTTTTTTTACCTCTAATTTATTTAATTTTCCTTTTAATGCAGGACTGTTAGGCGTCTGCGGAGAATTATGAAGAGCCCCGACCCTTTAGAAGAGCTGCGAAGGAAGGAGGCACAACAACCTGATGTAAGCAGCAGTTTGTTTGGCTTGAAATAAAGTAAATTTTTTTACATTTTGTTTCAAGCCTGCTCGTTCAGATTTCCGCTGGAACAAGTGCAGATGATGGCTTCTGAGGTGAGAGATGGGCTCAGCATACGAAGATGGAAACTTCTGTTAATTTTTCAATGATTGATTCTATTCTTTAGCAGGTTCCCCCAGACAATTTTGGGTGGAGAAAGATGTTCTCTCATTTGCAATCAATCATAATATGTTGCAGTATATCTTTTGTACTCCAGCTTCGTAACCATAAAAAGTATGCCTGCTTCCCATCCAAGGTGTGGCTTGGTAGTCTTCTTCTGATTTCATTTGAAACATTTCTGTAACATTGTTTAATTTCTACATTGTAAACAAGCTCCAAAAATTTGGCTCAAATGCCTTTAATATGGATGTCTCTTATATGTTATAAGGATGTCTCATGCCTTTAATATGGATGTCACTTATATGTTATAAGGATATCTCATGCATTGGTGTTCTTTCTGTTGATTTAACATTGTTTTTGCAAGAGATGATTGGTGTGAAGTGGAGGGGAGGTTCTTGGCTCTTTAGACCTGAAACAATTGATGGAAAGATTTCCAGAAGAAAGGTAACTTTCAGATTTTTGCTTTTGACTCAGATCATTGTATATTTGATGGTTAGGTGGTAGAGGATCTCTTGGTTTTAAATTTGAACTTTAAGTGGTTTCTTAATTATAGTATCACTATGTTGAATGAGACCTACTGCACCATCTTTTTGTAGGGAGAGCTAAAAAGTGATGACTTTGATGATGATTGGATGTGCTCGAATAGTTCTACTATATAACTATAAAAAACTTTCATATTAATTCTAATTCAAATTAAGGTGAGTACGGCGAGCTTCTCTCTCTCATATGCAAATTAAGATATGCGATAGTTGTCTCTATCATCTTCTAATAGATACTCCCAGTTGTTGTTCGGTGAGATTACTAATAACAAAGAAAAGAATAATGCGAGAAAGCAAGAAGAAAAATGGAGGGACAAATACAGTATAGAGAATACCTTTGGACTTAGATGCTGTTTGGAGAGTCTATTTTGTGTCTATTTGAGTTAGAACTAATTGAAATAGTTGTTTCATTGCCAATCCACTTGTGGCCCAATTGGTGAGGCATCTTTCTATCCATAGATACAACCAATGGTCCATACCTAGGTTCGTTGGATAGGGACTTGGATAGTGTGGGAGTGTGGGTGTGCGCGTACCAGAGCCATTGGAAAAAAGGGAAAGAAATAGATGTTTCACTACTTTAGACTGTTTGGCAAAACTAATGTGGATTCCTGATGCAATCAGCATTAAGAGTTTTTGCCTCAACCAAAAGGTCAAATAGACAGGAATGTCTAAAGCAATAAGGCACTTTTTGCCCTTTTTAACAACCTCTTTCTTTCCTATTTTATAGTATGATATGTTTATGTGTACTACTTTGTGACAAATTTGCTTCGGCGGCCTTTTGCCATATGACTACTTTACCCATATAATTTTTATACAGGAATGCCTAAAGCAATCAGGCACTTTTTCCCTTTTTTAACGACCTTTTACTTACAAATTTTATACTACGATAAGTTTATGTATACTACTTTGTGACAAATTTGCTTCTGGTGCCCTTTAACATATGACAACTTTACCCATATAATTTTTATGGAATGACAGGTTTCTAATTGAATCAGACATGCCAAACAGTCCCAAATTTTGAGTTAATTGAAACTGCTCTATTTTAATCAGCTCTATTTCAAACATAAAAAATTTGCCAAACAGGCCCCTAGGGATACAGAAGCTGCAGCTGAAGAACATAAGAGAAATTTCAGAATTTTTTTTTTCTGAAAATCAGTGCTGGACAACCCGTAGTTTGATCACAGAAAAGCCTTCTTTTCAAGCAAAAGGACGTGGGATCACATATCCAACTTCCAGGTCAGATGCTAGATTTTACAACCTATGTGAAATATAATAATGATGAAACCGCTGGTCAGAGAAATCACAGTCATGAGGAAAACTGTCCGTAGAAAACTCCAGAAAGTGAAAAACTAGAAATCCACTAACCTTCCTTCGCAGAAAAATTCCATGAAAATCACAGTAATCTTGAAAAAACACCAGGTGCCCAAGGCTATTTGATTTGTCAATGGCTTTGACTCAGTCCAGTGGGACCCACAGCAATTGGAGTATGACGTCCTATAACTTGTTTACTGAGAGAACACCTTCGAAGGGAGTATGAAAGTCCCTTTGATTCTTTAGAATAAAGCACCAGAATTATTTTTTCAGGGAAAGAATGAAGAAATATCCAAATAATCCACTTGGCAGTGGTGCTCTGATGCCATGTAAGAATACCAGTGAACCGGCCGGCGACTGTGTACATATAATGCCAATCAATGACTACAATCAAGGATTGCAATTAAATCATGAAATCTATCTAAATATAGCAAATAGTATCTCCTAAGTATATCAACTATACAATTTCTGACTCACTCACGTGGAGATATATTAATACTAGATTTGGGATATTACATGTGACTAGTGTACATGTGGGCCATGTGAGCTTTATCTTTGGTGGGCCACCCTATTTAAGTAAGAATACCAGTTTCCTTGAGCAATGAATAGTCACCTTTTCAAAAAAAAAAAAAAAAAAAGGCTCCCTGGCTTCCATAACAAGGACATTATAAGATTCTTTATATTTTTTCCTCCTCTTTTATTTTGGCTAGGTATGTACTTGCCTCCCTGGCAAGCATTTTTCTTAGTGATGCCTTAACACAATAACAGCGCAACAATGGGTTGGCATAATAAGGACATTATTAAAAAACAAGAAATAAAAAAGGAAAGCAAGTATGGGGATATCCTGGGGTATTATCTCTTGAGTAAGAGGTCTTAATGTGAATGTTTGACCCAAGAGGTCCAACTTGGATCAGGCCCACCCAGAACTTGACAAACCCAACTGGAAATCTTACTTGGGTTGGGATTAGGACTGGATTTACTGACTGATTAAATTTGGGCTGGTTCAGAATGGTCAAATCCAGTCTGGGTTGTGTTGAATCCTATAAGAGTATAATATAACATGCCAAGGGGTGCAACTTGGGTCAAGTTTGGGTTGATCTCAGAGTTGGTGTTGGGTCAAGTCAGGTTCTGGTCAGTTCGTTCACCTGAGCTGCCCTAACTCTGGCCCAATGCACCGAGTTGAATCAATACTGTAGTGGCACCTTTTTTATGGGCAGGGGCGCTTTGGAGATATCTATTCCTTGATAATCAAATTAGGATTTTACCAAGAAGCTTGAATGCATCTTTTGCTTGTCATAACCATGATCTTCACCATTTCCTTAATTCCTATTGTCAAATTCCCTTTTGATGATTGAGGGGCTTGCCCATTTACAAAATTAAGTTGTTCTAGATACTTCATGTTAGCTACGTATTGTCATGTTCTTTCACACACCAGATAATTATATACTCTTGATTTCTTTTCTTTCTTAACTTTCTTTTCTGGTCATAGGAGAATACTGATGTTATCTCACATGACCAATCACTGGTATTGTTGGAATTTGCATAGTGTTATCTGTTTGTCCTTCAGGGGACCTGGAACTGTTTTTTTCTGAGTGAAGTTCTTTTGGGCTTCTGCGTGCTTCTTCCAATCTGCATTAAGCTCCTGTATAGGTGTCTCTTTTTCTAGAACTTGCTTTTGAATTAGCGTCACTGTTCCTTCTGCTTTTGCATTTCATTCATATTGAGAGCTTTTCATTATGGAAGAGTTCTGCCTCCATGGTATTGAAGCTTCTGGAAGCTACATTTGTAAAAGTAATTACCTGAAACTGCATTTGCTACTTGCATTCCCTTGGCAACGTGCCTGTTTCATATTTCTACAATGAGAAATTAGGGTGCATTTTCAATAGAAAAGGACAATGATAAAATAGAATTATATTTCATTATATTTCTCTCCGTTGCAGTAAAGCAATAGATACATGGAAATAGGTATGAGACGGGACAGTGAATGCAATTAAATGGGAATGGAAGTATCCAAACACCGGTTATGCTTTCTGAAAATAGTGATGGAAATACAGATAGCCAAATGCACCTGGTATCAGTTCTAGGAATTGTGAAATCCTGTTAGGCATGGTTGTGCAGTTCATCACTCTTGCATTCTTTAATGGAATTTGGGGCTTGAGTTATGAGAACTGAATGATGGACCTGGTGACTTGGTTTACATGTAAGTGAGAGTTCTTGTGATTTACTGAGTACCTGTGATGTTTCTTTTGTTCTTTGCCATAACCAATTTGACAGATGAATTGAGTGCAGGCAACTGAGCATTAGGATCCAAACAGGGCCATATAATTCATCCTTGCGCTCTATCTGTACTTGGAATACTCATTTTGCTCCATTTCAATATAAAATCTGATTTTAGTTATTGCTCCAGCTGATCACTCACCTTCAATTACAGTGGACTATTCTCTGTTATCATAATCTTTTATGCTCATTCATACCTCTTTAGATTTTATTTTGGAACTGAAATCTCCACAAATTGAACATACAAACTGTTTGAGAAGTATCATCCAAATTCCAAAACCATTGAACTTTCTTGGGTCATATCAATGATTTGGCCATTAGTTAAGTGCAGAAGTGGTCTGGAATGTCTCTCTTGGTGTTTCCTTTCCAATTCGAAAATGTCCGAGAAAGTAACGGATCCTTGCTTAAGGAGAATCAACCGAAACGACCTCACATCACTGGTGGTGGAAATGGAAGCAAGCCGGAAGCACGAGAAGAAATCATACAAAGAAGCTCTAGTCTTAGACAGAAGAAGGGCTCGTTGGCCATGGGGAAGAAGGAAAGAATGGAGACCGATAGAACCGGAATGAAGAGGAGCGAGATGATGAAGAACGACAGAATGGAGACGGATAGAACGAGAACGAAGAGGAGCGAGATGATGATGAAGAAAAACTTAAATGAAAAGAATCAAAACCCGAATGGAGAGAATCATAACTTGAATAGAGAGAACCCTGAATCTACCGGTTCAGGTTTTGAATCCTCAATCGGACGGTTTAGCTTCTGAATGGCGAGAATCTGATTCCAAGCATCGTTCAGGTTCTGATTCTCTTCGGTAAGGTTTTCTTCATCATCTCGCTCCTCTTCATTTCCGTTCTATCTGTATCCATCAAGTCGTTTTTCATCATCTCGTGCCTCTTTGTTTCGGTTCTGCCTTCTCCATTGCCGACGAGCCCTTGTGTTTGAGACTGAGTGCTTCCTTGAATGATTTCTTCTTATACTTCCGGCTTGCTTCCATTTTCTCCATCGGTATGACGTGAGGTCCGACCGATTCTCTTGTTTTAGCTTTTCCGTTAGTGAGGATCTAGTATTTTCTCCGACATTTTTGAATTGGGAAGGAAAGACCGGCATATGAACAAGCATAAATGGAGAGGAGGCACATCAGGAACACAAATAGCGAGACGTATATAAATAAACAAAACCCTCAATGGAGCGGTTAGGGTTAGCCCCTCCATCAAGGTTTGGGATTAATCATTTGTCATATCCTACATGGGGCGGGGTTATCCAATCCCAAGAGCTTCTAAATACACACCATAGTTTTCTTTCCCCATACTCACCTAAGCTGCTAAATGCACACACGATTTTCATATCCCTCTAAAACGATGAATTAAAACGAGTGGTTTATGTGTTTAATGCATATCTATGTAAATGCAATCGTACGATTTCATTTCAATTAGATAATGAACGCAATTGCTTTAATCATGCACGAAATATATATATTCATGTTCTTTTTACTAATGAACAAATCAACTAAGGTCCATTCGACACTTGATTTCAAGTGTATAATGCACAAAAACCACACACACCCCTTGATAATTGCCGATATCAATTTTTTTTTTACCCCAATCTGAATTAGCTAGATCGTTGGTTGCTAATAAAAAAAGAAAAAAGAAAAAAACTGTTTCGTTGGATTGACTGCCTGTACCACCTACATGTGTGTGGTGATGGAGGGTTGGGTCATCATCCATCTGCTTGATCAACAATATACGAGTTTTTGTCATCCAAAATGAATTTATAATCGATCCAATGGTCCAATCCATTCAACCTGGGATTGGTGATTATTGGGAGGCTTTCTGTTTCAAAAAGTTTACTTGGACGAACTTTTTTGCCAAAATTTTAAACAAATCCTATGGTATGGCTTGAATATCTCCTATGATATTAAGCCATATCATAGGGTTAGTTTAAAATTCTGGTCAAAAAGTTTGTCCAAATAGCACTACTCGACACTTTTTATTGAACCTCTAACAAACTCTTGTATTTGTATGCAAGGTGTTTGCAGTTGGAGGTCACATTCTTTTAATTATTGAAACCATGAAAAACTCGATCTACTATGCTCTCGAGTGGGGGGACCATTTGAGTTAAATCTGAAGCTTTCAAAACCAATGTCTCTCTCTCTTGTGACTCACAGTAGAAAACATTGGTTTGTTACGAAGGTGGTAGGATGGCAAGATTTTGTTTCTAAACGAGATGGAACCGAAAATTTTGCTAAATCATTAGATTTTCCCAGCAGAAGGCATGTTTGGCATAATTTTGGAAATGTTTAACAATGAGAATGAATGAAGAAAAACTTATTTGGTAGGCATTTTATCTTCTTTTATGCACATTTATAAAAGAAAATTTCACTCTCAATTTCTCATTTTTCTCTTGCAAAAATGCATGCCAAATAAGTTTTTCTTCATTCATTCTTAGAATGGAACATTTGAAGAATGATGCCAAATAGATTCCTCTGTTTTCTTTATGGAATTATGGAACATGTTTTTATCTTAGCTCACTTTTTTTTTTTCATCACAACCTACCTCATCAGCATAACCATCCCAAGTGTAAATTGGGGCAAACAAATCACCTAAATCCGAGAAATAAATGTCCAACAAAATATGTGGGCTCACTTGATAGCCCAAAATTCAAACAACACTGTTCCACGTGCCCAGATATTGGAATTTTTAGCTATGATGAGGAAATTGAAGACTCACCTAGGCATGTCGAATGGGCCGGGCTGACCCGGTTCGGCACTGCCAGTCAACGGGTCGTGTTGGGACAAGGCACCTAGGCCCGTTTGGCACTGCCCACCAGGAACGTGGGCTGGCCCCTATGGCCCGCCAGGCCCAACCAACGGCAAAAAACTGGCTCTTGTTTTGAAAAAAGTCCATTTTAAAACTACCCCCCCTATAGCTATAAAACGGTCATATAAAGGGTATTTTGTGTGAATTTTCATTTTACAAAGTCTATAAATACCCTAATCCTCCTATCCTCATTCCTCACCAATTTACACAACTTTCTCACTCTTTATAAGTTCTCTAGATTTCTCTCAAAGCATTCAACTCTTTCACTCTTTTTAAGATGTTTTTGGATGGCTATAGATCAAGTCTTCAAGAGACAAGATTAAAGGGGTTCTCAAAGATTTAGAGCTATTTATATTATTTAAATTTGAGATTCTATATATATAAGTTTATATTATATTATATTATCTCTCATTTTCTCCCCTTTCTTATATTAATTATAAAAAAGAAGGCTATTAGCCTATTACTAATATTATTTTTTGAAATATGGTTAGAAGATTTCTCACATAATCTTCTTCCGTTAATTTAGGGGTAGAAGAAGATTTTATTGAATTAGAAGATGAAGTAGGTGATTTACTACCCGCTTTCCTCAGAATTCTCGTAAACCAACCAAGAGGAATAAAATTTCAGTAGTTTGTGATATATATACAAGGTTTATTGTTATTGAAAATGGAAAGAAAGGAAAATGCAAAATGCAAAGTTTGTAGTAAGATTTATTGTGCTAATTCAAAATTGGGTACCGACCATTTGTCAAGATATAGGCAAAAATGTTTAGCCTTACATAAGATGGCCTGGTTCACCGATCCAAATTTATACTATTGGTAGTAGTAATAGTAGCAGTAGTTTGAGTCTTTTTTCTTTTAAAGCAGAAAGTGCTAGACAAAATCTTGTTAAAATGATTGTGTTATCCGAATTACCATTTTCTTTTGTTGAAAATGAGTTTTTTGAAGAATGGGTACAGAAATACTGTCAACCACAATTTCACAGTATTTCAAAAAAAAAAGCTAGAAATGATACTATTAGACTCAAGCAGGAAGAGAAAATAAATATTAAAAATTACCTTGCAGAAATTCCTGGTAGAATAGCCATAATTATAGATATGTGGACTTATAAAGGGGGTGATAGTTTTCTTTGTATTACTGCACATAATATAGATGCAAAATAGATTATTAACAAACGTATAATTAGTTTTAACTGTCTTGAATGGCCATACAATGGCACTAGAATAAGTACATTTATTTTGGAAAAACTAGATGAATACAATATTAAGGAAAATGTTATATCTATAACTTTAGATAATGCCAGTAATAATTTAGTGGCTATTGAATTAATGAGAATGCAGATGCCACTTACAACTTTCATAGATAGCTCTATCTTCCAAAATAGATGTGTATGTCACATCTTAAATCTCATTTCAATTGTTGGTTTAAAGCATATTGTAAGTTACACAAATACCATTAAAGACATTGCTAAAATTATTTTTCTCTCTGCATAGAGAAGATAATTGTATGCCCAAATATGTGTGAGGTATAACATAGGCGTATCGGCTATTAAAATACCTAAAGAGGTATAACATAGATGTAATTCTATGTATGATTTGTTGAGCGGAAAAATATTTTGAATGAATTTTGTGCTTTTCATGCACAAGTTTTGATTATTAGTGATGAACATTGGGAGTTATGTGCCCATATAAGAGATTTATTAGAAGCTTTTTATACTTCAACATTATTTTTTTCTGGGATATATTATCCCACAGCTAATGAAGCTTTTTAAAATTACTTTATTACTCAATAGATTTAGAGATTATTTTTTATTGAGTAGCACTATTAGAAACATGTAAGAAAATTTTAATATATTGGAAGGAGGTTCCAATGACATTTTCTTTAGTTGCTGTGTTTGATCTTAGGTTAAAATTAAGTGGTGTACAATTTTTTATTGATGGAATAAATAAAAATATGAATTATATAGATTTAAATATTTTTTCAAATATAAGGGCAAAGTTACAAGTACTTTTTCAATCTTATTGTGAACAAGTGGGTACAACTGGTCTTAGTATGGGCCATTCAGAAATCCAGCATACGGGTGTTGGTGAGTAGGATGTGTGGTATTCTTCCCTGTCCACGGGCATGGCATTCAGTTTGGTGTAATACGGGTGCATGATGCATCTAGTTTTGACTTTTTAGCCTGGTGGAAGCAACAAGAAAGCATTTATTCGGCTCGTGATCTATTGACTATTCCAATGTCTTTTGCATCAAAACAGGCTTTTAGTGCATGTGGACGTGTGGTGGATGACAAAAGAACAAATCTAATTGAAGAAATGGTGGAGTGTTGTGTTTGCCTACGAGACTGGTATTTGGCAGATAAGAGGAAGCAATAGTTGATAGTAATGGAAGATTATGATCCAACAGAATACATTAGTAGACTACACATTTGATTTTTTACCTTTTCCTTCATTGTAATTTATAAATATATAAGTTTTTCATTCTTTTTTTATTTTTATTTTCTAAAGAAGATTGTAAGGTATTGAAGGTAATTCTATTTAGAAACCTTCAAGAAGTTAAGATCCAAATAGTTCTCTTGTCTCAGTGGAGTAGGTTGAGTTTGACCATACCCCTTAAATATCTTTGTCATTCTCCGTGCTTATGTTCTAATTTTTAATTTTAATACTGAAAAGAAAAAAAAATCGGAAAAAAAAAAAATGAAAGAGGACCGCTTAGCAAGGAGGCACGGCCTCGCTCGGCCCGCTCCAGCCTTGCCCATGGCGGGCTGTGCCGTGCCAGGGTGTTTTCCTGGTGGGCCGGGCCATATCTGACGGGCCCGTTTGACATGCCTAAACTCACCAAAGACGACAAAGGTATTGTAGGTAGATCAAAAAAAAAAAAAAAAAAAAAAAAAAAAAACAGAGGGATTTTCTTGGAGATTTAGTCCTTTTAATAGAGAAGATGTGATGTTATAACTTATAATATGGTGTCTGTCTTTCTGAGAAAAAAAAAAAAAAAAAAAATCGTATCCCCTCCTAACCTAAACAGAAAGGTTCGGATCCTCTAGTGCCGTGGGGCTTCATTTCCCATGCTAAAATGCAGGTTCTGTAGCTTGTTCACACATGCACTCTTACATTCCAAGGCTTGATCTTGTCTGACAATACGTGCCATGAAAATTGCCTACCACACAATCCTTGATCACAGGAGGATTTGTTGATTAGGTCATAGTATTAATCATTGCAGATGATTGAATTTCTAGCAGCATTTTTCTGAGCTCCAACTTAGAAAATAAAATTAAAAAAAAAAAAAAAATAAAGCTACAGCGCCCACATACACCTACCTTTGTGAAATAATATTCTTCCAAATTCAACACTGATTATTAATCATCCTCCAATCAAAATCGTGATATGAATGCATTACTAATTTATTATGTCCTTTAATCACCGTGGCCTTATATTCAAGGGTTAAGATAATATGTCTGAATCGTATTGAGCTTTGCCAAAACCCCTAAATCCTAATCCACAGTTTGTCCTATGTACTTGGATCATGGATGCATTCTGGTAGGTCCCCATAAACCCCTTCCTTCTTTCATAAACACCACCATTTCCGGAATCTTCCCAAAATTACAAATATTTGGACTCCATGAAACAGGATGGTTCAACAAGAAAAAAAAAGTTGATCATGACCCATAACCATTCTCTCACACCAAGTCACATCAAAGTGGAGCCCACTTGATGAGTGGTTTGAAATATGGAGAATTTGCACTACTGTCTGATAGGTGTTGAAAGCTCCCATCTCGTGGTAGCAATAGTGGACTCAACCTACAATTTAAAAAAAAACAAGAAAATCGAAGGTTGATATCAAGGCCTCTAACTCTAGCTCAGAAAGAAGAGGCTGACTCTAGCTCCAGAAGAAGAGGGAGGAAATGCAGTCCAAACCACTCGACCAACTTGTTGGGTTAATCTTACCCCTCTATTATCAAGCATCAATGTTCAATTTTATACTTATCTAAGTTTCGCTCACCAATAGACTCATCATCATTTTACTTAGGCCTTATCACAATACAATTACGTTTACACGAGACCTTTCCATTTATCCTATTCCAGCCTGTACTTGAATAATGGTGATGGAGACGGTCAGATACGATACGGACACCTCCATTTAACTAATTATTCTACTGAATCCATAGGAGCAATAAATTAAAATGCATTATACTTGTACAATTATATTTGCTTTTAACCATTTTGTGAAGGTTTTGATGTATGTACAGATCAAGAGTGCCATTCACAACAATCACATCTATCAATGGTCACGTCAATCACATCATAGCCATAGCTAGAGTGGGTACAAATATTAAATAGGTGGTTGTATTTAAAAACATCCTTATCATTTTACTCAGCTTCATTGGTGAAGATTTTCCAACCTAGATGATGTAAGCCGTCCATTCGACCATGGACGGTGGGTGTCTCTACTCTCTACATGTTAGGAATGGCTCTTTCAGGATTATATATTAATCCAGTGCTTGGTGACTAGTGAGACATCAACAACAACAACAACAACAACAATCCTGAATCAGTTCCACAACACCCTAATCTCCACACCCACTCTCTCTCATGGCTTCTTCTGTTCAATCAACCATCAATCCAAACACCGGCTATTGCCCTGCAACTAAAACCTTCCACAGCATCCGTCCCTCAATTCCTCTTCCTTCTTCAACTCTCCCTCTAACCTCTGCTTCCTATGCCTTCTCTCTCTGTCTCTCTTCTTCTTCTTCTTCCTCAAGTTCAATCTCTACTGTCCCTGCTCTCATTGATTCCACCACTTCCCTCCACATTTCCTACTCTCAGTTCTTCGACCGCATCCAAATTCTGTCTTCATTCCTCCAAACCCACTTCCCTTTCCTGACCAACGGCCAGATCGCCTTCGTCCTCTCTCCATCCACCGTACACGTGCCAGTCCTCTACTTCTCTCTCCTCTCCCTAGGGATCGTCGTCTCCCCATCCAATCCTGCCAGCTCAGCATCGGAAGTCTCCCGCCAGATCCAGCTCAGCAGCCCAGTCATCGCCTTCGCCACGTCATCAACCTCCCACAAGCTCCCCTCCGCCCTCCCCACCCTCCTCCTCGACTCCCCTCTCTTCCTCTCCCTCTTCTCCACCACCTCCTCATCTTCATCATCACCGTCGGATGTGCCACGTCATCACCATCATCGTCTGCTGGGCCCCACGTCTGTACGGCAGTCGGACCCTGCGGCGATCCTGTACTCGTCGGGGACGACCGGGACCGTCAAGGGGGTGGTCCTGACGCACCGGAATCTGATCTCCATGCTGGCCGGATCGTACGCCTTGAGGGAGAGAGGGGAGGCGCCGGCGGTGGCTCTGTTGACGGTGCCGATGTTCCACGTGTACGGGTTCGTGTCGTGCCTGAGGTCGGCGGCGTTGGGGGAGGTGATTGTGGTGATGGAGGGGAGGTTCGAGGTTGGGAGGATGCTGCGGGCGGTGGAGGAGTTTCGTGTGACGCGCGTGGTGGTGGCGCCGCCGGTGGTGGTGGTGATGGCGAAGGGGGAGGTGGCGAAGGGGTACGATTTGAGTTCGCTGCAGGTGGTGGGGAGCGGCGCTGCGCCGCTGGCTATGGATGCGATCGAGAGGTTCAGGTCCAGATTCCCTGACATCCAGTTGGCGCAGGTTAGTGTGTGGCTGATCTTGAGTTGGGTGAAATGTTAGTTTGGATTAGGGTTTAGTTTTTCTCTTATGATGTCTGTGAGCCCAAATCAAGCTTAAGTTTGGCTATGATGATTGGCTTGACTTGAGTTCAAATTGCCTTGTTGGAGAGGAATTCCTGTGCTTATAACCAACTTTGGAAAAGTCTTACGCCCCATTGCGCTACCATTTATCGACTCCTGCTGCGAAGTCGCAAAACGTGTGTCTTGTTAATTGAACACCCGACGTTGACCTACTAGGCTCTGATACCACTTGTAGGATCCTACACCTCATTGAGCTATCACTTATTTCAAAACCAATTGGTGATAGGAAACGCACAATAATAGTTTTATGGTGAGAGCGAGGGGCTCGACCATAATTATGATCGCTAAGGAGCGAGGGTGGACATTGACCTCAACAACTTGGACAGAACATGTCCAGCTCTAGAATATCAACATGACTCTTTTACCAAAAACATAAAAAGAAAAAAACAAACATCGAATCCATAGAGAGTCAACTTGATCAAGTATTTATAAAATTTAGATAGCCATGAATTAATTATAACAGTTTTAAAATTTCAAATTAGTAAATTTATTACATTTTAATAAATTATTTTTAAGTTTCTAGCTCCAAACCATCGGGATTAATTACTTATATTTCACTCGGCATAGATGTCCTTTTCGACTCGTTCTTTCGTCAAAATGAAGTGGCTCGGTAGAGTCAATAGTCAACTCACCGAGTTTTCTAACTGCGCTCGTGATACTATGCTCCATGTAACACGTCTTTCACTTGACTGAGTGCCATATAACTGTTAAGATTTTGTAAGAGGGGTCAGGATCCTTATGTTGGAAATGGCTACATTTGTTTTTCAGGGCTTATAAATTCGTCTAGAAGGCCTACTCAGACAAGAAAGGAAAAATAATAATTCAAACTTCATGAAGTATTTCAACGTCTCAGTTGTGTTTTAGCTGTTGGGAAATTTTGACTCCAACGGTTAAGACCAAAGTCAAATTGATCCCGTGTATAAACATATGCACATGATCAATATGAAGGTTCACCCAAAGATCATTGTAGTTAAATTTGTTCGAGAGCCATTACACAATTGGGGTTTTATTTTGAGCGATTCGGATTCTAGAAGCTATGGCCTAATGATGGATTAGTTGCCCTGCTTTCGTGATTTCTTTGGTCGCTAGGATATGATGGGATCAGGATCATATCGAGAGATAAAGAGCCACCTCACACAATGTCTAACTGAATTTCCTTACAAAACTGTACCTCCTATGGGGCTCGCATGATTGCAAAAGTCATTGGATTAATGATGGATGGATTTGGATTTGGATTTGGATTTGGATTAGGGAACACCTGATATCAGGTCAATCAAATGATCTAGCCCTAAGTTTGAAGTCCTCAGAACTTAAATGACTATACATGATGAAAACCCATTGCGATAAAAGCTAATGTTAATTAATGTCTAGATCAATGTCAAATTAGTAAGTGCTAATTCAGTGGGGGTTGGTCTGTGAATGGATAGGGTTGATCGGACTCCTATATGAAAATGTAAAAAAGAGAACTAGTAAAATGGGCATTGTTGATAATTTGCCAGAGAGAAAAGTAATTTCATTGGATCGCTTCTATTAAAAGGCACAGGGATTCCCTCCACAACTTGGGAGTAGAGGATCTGGACTCCTACTACCTATGTATGATGCTATGTTAATGTGCCTAACTGGTGCTGATGTTATCTCTTTCAAGCCTTTTATAGGCCTATGGCCTTACAGAGTCTACAGCTAGAGCATTTCAGATAATTGGACCTGAAGAAAGCAAGCATTATGGCTCAGTAGGACGCATTCTACCCTACTGCCAAGCCAAATAATTGATCCAGTTACTGGCATTGCTTTGCCTCCATGCAGTCAAGGAGAACTTTGGATAAGAGGGCCCACGATCATGAAGGGTAATTTGACTCATCATTACCATCTAGTTTTGTAAGGTTGGAGTGACCTCAAATGTCCACGGTTGTCTCTTACACTCCTTCTAAAACCTACTTGAAATTTTTTGTCTTCCTCCTTTGTTGCTAGCCATCACAAGTGCACAGTCTAAATGTACCATACTTACTGGTTATAATTGTTAGACACCAAATCAAGGTTGGGAAACTCGTGACTCAGACTTGACTCGTCGAATGCTAAAAAATTGACTTGGATAGAGTCAACGTGGGGATTTGGGAGAGTCATGTTTATTTTAAAACAATTTTAAAAAAATTTAAAAATAAATCTGTTACTTATGAAACATAAATATACATTTATTTACATGCATTCTTGACACTCAATTCAAATTAATAAATTTATATATGAAAGAAAAGTACTACAACGAGAAAAATAAAAGAAGAAATATTGCATATTGCATATTTGCAGTCCAAATATCGAATGTAAAAGATCGAATGTAAGCTTTAAATTTGGCAAACCAGAATGCTACAGTGTTCTAGTGGGGCCCATATTCAACATCCACCTAATGCCGACCATAGATTTGAATATTCTAAAATTTTATGTTAACGCCAAACAACTTTTCTGCATTTTCTCATTAACTGTCTTGAATTCATATACAACAGACACATGTAGTAGATACAATCCCTTGATTACATGGATAAGGAAATTTCCACATACTAAACAATGGATATAGGGAATAACAGTTAAAGAATATTGAGGAGTTGGTGTTTTTTGGTTAAAGTACCCATCTGTCTTGTGAGAGATTTGAGGAACAGTCATTGTACAGCTTGTTTAGCTGCCCGACTCTGCTAATTTTGACTGGAATTGCGTGTCAAGACAACTGATATCATTCCCATTCAAACTGATGATTTGTGGGTGGGCCATGAGCTTGTGGTGCAAAAGTTGGAACCTAGCCATGCTGAGCCGTCCGGTGAACACACCAGCAATTGGATTGATGGTGTTAATGAAATGACTATCCAACTACTCGAGAATTACTTTCTCACACACATAGTTAAAATTGAACTAGAAGTGTTTAGTACGCGCATGAAATACTGGATTAGAAGCCAAGAGAGCTAATGTTGTCAAACCAGATCAGATGCGCAGAAGTCGGGGAATCTGGAGATCTTTAAACAATAACCTTAACCAAGAAATTCTGGTAGTAGCATGGGCAAGTTGCTTGTATTTTGTTTCAGTGCTGGATCTAGAAACTGTTAATTGCTTTTTAGTACTCGAAGAAATAGGATTAAAGCCAAGACAACGAAATTCTCCTTCAGGCCTACGATCAACTAGCATCCAATATGATTTGCATCAGAATATGCTTAATAGTTTTAATGGGCTACGATGAAAAAGAAGACCATGTGTAAATGATCCTTTGACACATTGAAGAATATGTTTGACTGCTATTCAATGCATTGTTGTGGGCTTGTGCTTAAACTGATAGACTTGGGTAACCATGAAAGCCAAGTGCAGTTGAGTAAGAGTAATGTATTGAAGTGCACTGGCCTCACTACGGTAGGTGGTTGGATCTGGAAGAAGATTACCGCTGGATGGTTACATTTTCTTACTAGATAGCACAGGAGAGCCATATGGCTTGGCATCATTCTTGTTTGTGCCTTTAAGCAAATCCAAACCTTTCTTTGGGTGAGAATCGTGAGATAGAGACCACGTGATGAAAAATTGGCTTCAAGTATCACCCTGGTGAAGAATAAAGAGAGAAACAACTTGCTTTTGATTTGACAAAGCCAAGATCTTCCAAGTAATTATAAAAATGCCAAACCAAGCACAAGGTGCTTGTTTTTAACCAAAAGGGATTTATGCAAATGACATCCATCATACATGACGAGGAAACCAAGGATTATCAAACCCTTTTGGTTGATGCTTAGAAGTTTCTTCATCCGAAAAAATGAGAAATGCATTTTGGATGTCAAGATGAGGAATAGAGCAACCCTCAGTGATGGCAAGAGATAATATTGTCTATATTAGTGGTGTGCTTGACAACAGGGCTAAACGTCTTTGTATAATCAAGGCCTTCCAGTTGATAAAATTCATTTGACACCAGTTGTGCTTATAGATCAAATGGGCTCATTGATTTCTTTTTTATTTTGTAACCGCACTTCTATGTCAAAACATCAATGGAAGAGTTTGGCAGCACTAGGGACAAGGTGATGAAAATAGCCCAAGAACACACAACGTTTAGAGCGGAACTGGAGTTTATTTTGGTTGTAAGGGTGTAAATATGGAAAACAGGAGCAACCATAAGTACGAAGAATGGAGCAATTTGGTGTTTGGTCAAATAGTTTTTCATATAGAGATACATAGTTTCAGAGCTGGCAAGAAGACGATTGGTGCGGTATAAAGAAGCATCAAAAGCATCAACCCAAAAGGTAGAAGACATCCTGGCTTGAGCTGAGAGAGTTATGCCTATATCAACAATATGGTGATGCTCTCATTCGGATTCGCCTTTTGTTCAAGCGTATCAGGATGTGGTAGGCAGTGAAGATTCCTTGATCAAAGAGAAGGTTTTAAATCAAGTGTTTGAGATATTCTCCTATCCACCATCAATTTGTCGAGACTTGATAGTGCATGAAAATAGATTTTCACCACATAATAGAAACTTCTTGAAACAATCATAAGCCTCATGTTAAAGCATAAAGGAAACAACCAGGATTTGTCTAGAATAATCATCAACAAAATGTAATATTTGGAACCTTTGACAGAATGATTAGGAGCGTTAATGTTTGAATGATACGGTGTAGTGGCTATAGAAGATCTAAAATTAAATGACAATCTAGGAATTCTACCCAAGGGAACAATTCAAAGAAGTGTAATTTCTAAGAGTGCCTTCAAGAGGATGCCAAGCCGTTCAAGGATTGCCAAAAAAAAAATGGATGTCCCAATATTTGATGGACACGTTCTCCTGTAAGTGCAGATAGATGATTGTCGGTGGACTTGATGAGATGAAGGAGATGAACAGTCCATTTTTACTCTTGGCTTGGGAAAGCGTCTTCTACATTGCAGTGTCCTTTACACAAAAACCATCATAGGAGAATGAAGTAGCAGTTGTTACCTTGAGATAAGTGGTATGCATAAAGAAGATTCGCAGAAACATTTGGGCAATGTAAGACATTATTTAGCTTGGAATATGAAGATTCATGATTCAATGGGTAGAACCAACGTTCAAAACTAGCAAATCTCCACCATTATCATCACTTGATTGGGCCCATGATGTTTTGAGTGGAGATAAATTTGCTATGTCCGAAGTAATGTGATTTGAAGCACTGCTATCTGTGAACCATGTTTGTTCATCCTGGGGACCCTTGAGCTGGCAATTATGATCACTAGTTTTTTGGTTGTGACATGTTAAGATGCCCTTCATATGCATGATCCATGTGGTGGTAGTAGTTAATCACCAAGTGGTAAAACATGCGCAGATTTGGCAAAGGGGATGTGAATTTGGGCGTGGAGCAGTGTACCGAGTAGAATGTCTAGCGTAGTAGTAGAGGATGAAGCATGCGTGGTTTGTGGTTTGTATTTACAAGTTTTGTTGTTGCCATGATTATAAGGATGTCCAAGCATATAACATGCCATTCAGAGGCCTTGAATGTTGTAGCAGTTCTGCTTCTCATGATGCATTTTTTACACTTTGCAGAAGACCAACAAGATCATCCAGACAGATTGTTGTATCTTGGTGTTGAATATAATTAACTGTATCTTCGTATACAGGTCCAACACCATTAAATATGAGAGCAATCAGATCATCGTAAAAAATCATGTTGGGATCGAAGCGTTCAATATTTCCGGAGCGGGCCTCAGCCTTTCCCTTCGTACCTCATTGGCCTATTTTGATGAAAATACAGGGCTATGATCTTTGGGTGGGAAAACAAAGGACAAAGGGGTCTACTTCGAGGGAAACCCAACCTCCAAAAGACAAGTTTTGGGTAATTTTTTCTCATATCATATATTGGACTCAAATGCACATCTAAATAGGTAGCTTACAACTGACTACAACCGACCACTTCCACAGACTCCAAAAAAACAGCAACAATCCCCAAGACTAGTAGCCACTCACCCATTCATTCATACATAGTAGCAACAGAACTAGACTTCTTCATGAATAAGAGGGAAAAACAACTGCCCATAACCCTCGTACACCCATTTCCCCAACAATCCTAACAAGTAGTCTTCTTCAACCCACGCCTAGATTGCACGTTCCTTGTATACTGGGGCCATGCACGTGACAAATCAGTTCCCCAATGAAAGCCAAGTGATCACAGTATGATTCATTTTATCAAGACAGTCAAGAGGTGGACAGGTTCCCCCATTTAGTAATTTGTAGTTGAATCTTTAACTGCATGATGCATGTTCGGGATCAAGAGGCATATGTTTTCTCAAGTGATGTACAGACTTCATTAGAAGTAGAGAGATGCATCACTGTATACAACACACTTGGTGCAACAGTGGCATTGATCTAGCTAAGAAGGTTATCATCTTGTTGGTTCTGTTCAAGATAACTTTGAGAGAGACTCGTCTTAGATTTTTCGTCATCACAAAATTGATATTGGTCTGAACAGGGCTTTATTCCCTTAACATGGCGTGTAAGATTGGTGCCTTTGAGAATGGGCAGAAATTGTTCTAACTAGAGCACAGTTCGTTTCATTAAGCTTGATTGAAACAAGATGAGAAATATTCTGAGTAAAGGAAGCTGGTGTAATTTTCAATCAGGTTTGTTTGACGAGCAGCTCTGACACCATTAAATATTCTAAAATCCTATGTAAAATCCAAACAGCTTTTCTCAATTGTCTTATTGAATGTCATGAGTTTATATACAACAGGTATACAGATGTGTCGATAAATACAATCCCTTGATTACAACGATGAAGAATTTTTCAAATACTAAAGCAATGATGCACGGAATAAAGATAAGAGTATTGAGGATATGGTGATGTATGGTTAAAGTGCTAATCTGTCGTGAGAAATTTTAGGAACAGTTATTCTTGAGGATATGGTGCAGCTTGTTTGGCTAGCCTTGCACTGCTAATCTCCACTGCTATTATGCGTGCATACAACTGTTACCAGATTGTGAGTCCATGACAATGAGGGCAATTGTATCCAAAAGACAGACAAGTTGTGAGCTAGTGCATATGAAGTTCATCCAAATATCTCATTAGAATTACCTACACCACTATACCAGCCCATGATCCACAATCTGGGCCAGAGCAATCCAGTTTGTAGTTTGTTTCTTTGTGCATCCCTAATATCAAGCTATCTGCACAATTTTACTTTAGGATTCTATTCATCAATGCCTGAGGATCTTGATCCTCTTGGATTTTGAGCTAAATTCTCATAATCTGAAATTCAGATTGCAAATTGATGAAGGTTGAAACATGTCACGTGATATAAACTACTTGGAATCTTTGATCTTAAACCCATCTCTTCTTGTAAAGTAAGAAGGTTGGTTCTATCTTAGCAATTCAAAATTGTCAGACTCTCATTCTACCCCTAGCAAACTAGGATCATTGGCTTGAGGCAAACTGCCATTTTTGATACACCTGTTAATGTAACCCTGCCCTCATAAGATATTTTCCTCTCTTGCTGCTTCTTGGAGCAACTTGAGCCTTGAGGCCTCATTTTACCCTTGCCATCTGTAATGGAGTGTAAACCTTATTTGCGCCGAGCGCTGGCTTGGAAAATTGAGGGCTTGTTTGGTAGCATAATTAACAGAATATAATTGTGATAAGTCCTTAAAAATGCATAATTTCCACATCATTTTAGATTAATTAAGGACTTAATCATCAAATCATGGACCATTTTAGTAAAAAAATCATGATTCTATGTTAGTGAGCATCAAAGTCTGAATTTGAGTCAAAATTCATCCAAAAATTGCATTTTTACATAAAATCATGAATTTCGTAATTTCTTGGCATTGAAACTTGAAAGTCACAAATTTCTCATTACTTTTTATTTACACATGAAATGATGTACTTTCTTTGCACCATTGATTTAATTGAAAATTTGATAAAATGGTGACATTTATGCATCTATTGAGTGTGAATTGGGCCCGCATCTTGCATCATTCATTCCCCATATGAATAGATTATTCTTTGACGTTTATTTTTATTTTTGTAGGGAATTTCAGAAATTGGGGCCCACGGAAGAGAATTGATGAAGCAAATGCGCCATGGGACCCATCTACGTTTGGCATAAATTCCAAGGAGAGAAAGTGGGCCCATCTAAGGGTATTTTTCCAGCCATGAAGAGTCCAAAAAGAAAATAGGGGCTTTAAATCTGAAATTTTCAGATTTGCAAGTTTCTTTTCAAAGTGGGGCCCAAGAAAGGAAGTAGCATGAGATATAAAAAATAGTAGGATGGTGTGCCAAGAAATCCAAGAAGCTGGAAAATCCCTTGAAACTCTCCCAAAACCCCATTAATCCTAATCCAACTTGGACCCCACACTACTAATCCTTGCCCAATCCAAAATCTTGCAACCCAAGCTATCAAAAAATTATAAAAAGACCAAAAAAGGGGTTGCACGTCATTTCCCTTATCCCCTACAACATCTTACCCCTTTTCCATTAATTTTTCCCATATCCCCTACAACATCTTCCTCCTTTTCCGTTAATTTTTCTCCATCTTCTTTCTTCCATTACCACTTCATCTAAGGCCTTCCCTAAGGCAAACCACCACTTCGATTTCTACGCCGCCACGCCGCCGCTGTTGCTACCGTCGTTCCATCATCAACCAGCCATCTACTTCTCCATTGGTGAAGGATTGAAGATTTGAAGATGGGATTATGTGCAAGTCCTATTTTCTTGATTATGGGATTAGGAGGGTTTTTGGGAGAGTTTCAAGGGATTTTCTAGCTCCTTGGATTTCTTGGCACACCATCTTACTAAAGGTAGGATTCTTTATATCTCATGCTACTTCCTTTCTTAGGCCCCACTTTAGATTTAATCAAAGTTTGAAACCATATGGGCAACTCCTTTTGTGTTGGACGTGTGATAGTATTGGACGTGTGAATGCCTCTTTGGAAGAGTCTTGGTTACAATCTTCAAAATTTGAAGCCTATCTTTTAGGAGATATCTTTAACAACTTGGTGCTGGAATCTTGGACTCTTGGATTTGGTTTCAACTTGGATTGCTTAAAAAGATCTTCCCATTTTCTTTTCCTTTTTTTTTTTTTTGAACTCTTCATGGCTGGAAAAATATCCTTAGACGGGCCCACTTTCTCTCCTTGGAATTTATGCCAAATGTAGATGGGTCCCATGGTGCATTTGCTTCATCAATTCTCTTCCGTGGGCCCCAATTTCTGAAATTCCCTACAAAAATAAAAATAAATGTCAAAGAATAATCTATTCATATAGGGAAGGAATGATGCAAGATGCGGGCCCAATTCACACTAAATAGATGCATAAATATCACCATTTTATCAAATTTTTAATTAAATCAATGGTGAAAAGAAAGTACATCATTTCATGTGTAAATAAAAAGTAATGAGAAATTTGTGACTTTCAATGCCAAGAAATTACGAAATTCATGATTTTATGTAAAAATGCAATTTTTGGATGAATTTTGACTCGAATTCAGATTTTGATGCTCACTAACATAGAATCATGATTTTTCTACTAAAATGGTCCATGATTTGATGATTAAGTCCTTAATTAATTTAAAATGATGTGGAAATTATGCATTTTTAAGGACTTATCAAATTGCTTACATGTTGACATCTCAAAAATGAGGAGATGAATTTCACAATGAAATTGAATTTGGGAGGGGCAAAAAGCTTGTCTATAATTCAGTTTGGTAAATCTCAATGTAATTCATTGATTTCTTTTCTTGTTCTCTTCTCCCACCAAATGGGGAACTTGCTTGTAGGAAAAACAGGCTGTTGGCCAGTTTAGTTAAAAACCTTAATTCCTGGCTCAATTTTCCTCTTATTTCTGACCCTAAAGCTACATGAGTTGTGTACGGATTATTTTTAACATGAGAAACATTTTACCTCTACACTAGTTTATCTCTTCATTAAAGCAGGGGATTTCAAGAATCAAAGAGTTACTCCATCCTATTGCCAAACAGAAACTTGGCTTAAGTGGTAATTATGTTTTCTCAAGGCTCATTGGATGTTGGCAATTTGAGTGCAGGTTACATTGGCGATGAAGCTGCAACCGCTGCAGCTATAAATTCTGAAGGGTGGTTCAAAACAGGTGATCTCTGTTACATCGACAATGATGGGTTCCTTTTTGTTGTTGATAGATTGAAGGAACTAATAAAGTACAAGGGATATCAGGTAAATTGCCTGTTTGAGAAACTAATACATTTTCTACTGCACATTAGTGTTTTGTAGTGTCTAGTCTCTTGCTACAAGTTTTGTGATATTTACATTAGATAAAGAAATGAAACAATATAGTTATGGGCATAGATTTTGGCGTATTTGAGAATGACTCTATCACTTTAATGCCTGTTTGAATAGCTAATAATAATATGATCCCACAATATGATCATTATTAGGGATTTTTTGGTTGCTAGAATTGAGAGAATTCATGTTGGAAGAATTTCAAAACCTACAAACAATCATCACCTGGTTCTGCTTGTGAAATTCTTTAAATGTTGATCTCCCACAAGCATTCCAAATTTTGGAATTCAAAGAGTTTTAAAGGTCATACGGTAAGTTTAAATTGCTTTATGATAGTTCTCCCAAAGGAACATGGATTCATCCAACTTTTGTGGGGAAATTAGAATTTCCAACTGTGTAAAATTGAGCCTTAGAAAGTGATATGACCAGTATCGGATTCCTTCTTCACACACTGATCCACTGTGTATGTCAAGATCATTTAACGATCGTTTCCCTCTCACTGGGTAAAAGTAAAAAAATAAAAAATAAAAATTATTTGGATCTCTCTCCCCAATAAAATTTACCAGTTATTGATAAAAGGGGATAATTTCAGTTCTTTTGTTTGGATTTTATGTTAGTTACTAAGATTTTGCTTTCATGCAATCAGGTTCCTCCAGCAGAATTGGAGCATTTGCTTCTTTCTCACCCAGAAATCATTGACGCCGCTGTGATTCCGTAAGTATGGGATTGACTGGCTAACATGGGCTGCACTGGCTAACATGATATGGGACCATCACTTTTCTTAGATTTAATATATCAGGGCTATTGGTGTTGCATCATTTCCTATCAAAGAGGAGATTATTAGCTGTTCCCTTGTTATTGTTCACCTTAGATCCTTAACTTTGCACCTTTGATAGAAAGACCTATTTACAAATAATAGGAATTTAACACCTGATTATAAAAATGAGCCTCTAGGAATTGTACAACCGAAACTTGAATGAAGCAGGTATGTTTTCGATGATATATGTACACAAGGAGATGCTACTATTTCATGCTTGAACTTCACTGTACCTTGTGGTAAATGCCCATCTAAGGAATCTGGATCTTTTGTGGTTGGCCGGAATTAGTCAATTAGTGGGGCTTACCTTCATAAATCAATGGAGATCTAAATCGCAGGCTCTCGATGTAATGAGTTGATCCGACATCTTTTGATCACATATAAAACACAGGAATAAAACATTCAGGCCTACATTTGTAAATTGATTTAGATCTGTGGGCAGAACTACAATGCAGCACCACTGCATTATAGTATGGTGCAACACCTTTCTTAAATAAATGATGAGACTGACCTTTTCAAAGTCCGAGCCATTTATTGGCCCTAACAGCCTATAACACATAAATTATTACTAAAATATGTGAAATGGTCACTGTTGAATTGACTGCATCCGGAACACGTGATGAACTTACTTTCTTTTTCTCTTGTTTGGCATAGAAATGGAGGGAGTCCCTCATGTTTGATCAATCCAACGGTTATCCCAATGAAACTAATTGTGAAGAGATACAATGAATACAATGTGCGTTTAGGATGATAATCAGCTTCGATTTTGATAATCAGGTTCTACATGTAATTGAGTTGTCCCAACGTCTGTTTGATAATGGATAAAACACTAGAAAAGATATTGAGAGATTTTTTTTAATAAATTTTGGCTTGGCAGCAACATGAAGGAACCTGTGATCATGAGTTGTTTGGGTTTAAGATGGGCTCACTAATTGACTATTCAGGGGCAGTGAATTCATCAGAATGATCAATCAGCATTTGTTTTTATCAAAATCCTAGACACTGATGATCCTGTAGTTAGTTATTTAATCAGTGGCATTTAAAGCTTTTGAATTTGTTCATAAGCTGAAATATGTCCAAAAAATGCAGGTACCCAGATGAAGAAGCAGGTCAAGTGCCTATGGCATTTGTGGTGAGACAGCCTCAGAGCACCCTCTGTGAAGCACAGATCATTGACTTCGTCGCCAAACAGGCAATTCTTTTTCACCAAATCCACTCTTGAACAAGTCAACACACAACAAACCTGTTAATTTGACCGTACTAAGAAACCTGCCCCCACTCTCCAAAAAAAAAAAGAAGATATATCTAGCCTTGGTTCCAATCATTTACTTGCTTTTTGAAAGGGCGTTCATGGGCCAGGTCCTAGTCTGTCCTAGCCTTAACTGTAGCTAGTGGGCTAATTACAAGCCATGATCCAGTGCATAGGTTTGAGTGTTGGATTGGCTCCAGGCTATTATAAAAAAACTGATATCTTATGTCTATTTGTGATAAATTTGTTGGGCTGATCCAACAAATAGAGCCAGGAATAGATCAGCCCAACAAATTTATTGTGATAAAAAAACTGATATCTTATGTCTATTGGCCTATAGTTGGGCCAATAGATCACTTGAGCACATGGCTTAGCAATTGGACTAGGAAAGAGGTTGAGCCCAGGGCCTACAGACACTGCCAAACACCATAGTTTAAAATGAGAGTGGAGGTTTGCTAACTATGATATTCACATCTTTTTTTGTAGGTTGCACCTTACAAGAAAATAAGAAGGGTTTCATTCATTAGTTCCATCCCAAAGAATCCTTCAGGTAAGCTCTTGAGAAAGGATTTGATAAAGCTTGCAACCTCAATCTCACCCTCTCCTAGGCTTTAATTTCTATTGCTTTTGTTGAAAGGGAAACTCTAGTTCAGCTATTGTTAAAGTTTCTATTTGGTGTTAGTTGTATTGCATTGCTTTCTTGGGAGTGAAATAAGATATCTATTAGATTAGATGCCTATACTTTAGTATTATCTCAAAACTCCACTTGTTCTTTGGACATGGATAAATGGGACATGGTATTGAATTACCTCGTCCAAGTAGGGATGGCAATCTGACCTGACCCGCCATTTGGGTTGACATTTCCAGCATGATTAATAGATACGTTGGGTTCAAATTGAATCTGTGCTTGCTATTCAACCTGCTAAGACTAACCCATCCCAATGATTTGTTGCACTTTAATCTACCAATATATCTGAACCTGACATGCTAACTCAGTGTCTGGGATCCCTTTGAACTTCTGTGTCTGGTCTGATTTGACATTTTGAACTCAATTAATAAACAGGTTAGCTCCTGATTGTGCTTTTACATGTTACCCACATTATCAACATGAATCTACTCATTGTAGTTTGCTACCCCTAGGTCCAACCATGAGAGTCACAGTTTAATCAACATTTTAATATGGGAAACTTTCTCCTACGTGCAGACTGCATGTACATCCCAGCTCAATGGGGTCCATTCGAGCCCACCTTTTATCAGTTCAGTTCCTTTCACACTCTTATTGATGGGCCAAGAAGGGTTTGATTTGACCTACCATTCGATTGATCATGCAGTAAACATGTCATTAATGCTATTAATCTGGCTTTTTGGAGGGTTAGTCTTTGTTTACAATGATAAGTCCAAAGGTGTGGCTATCCTTCGAGAGTGGAATTGGACCTATGTGAATAAATATCAACTCTCCAGTTTTAGAGTGGCCTCTTTTATTGATAGGGGCACCAAACAGAATCAGATGCCATTTTTTTTTTATAGTATTGGGGCCAACCTTAAATCTAGATTGGTAAGAATAACATGCTTTCCCTGTATTAGAACTTGAACAAAGTTTCAATCAAATTGGGGTATTACCCACCTTCAGATTAATGATTAGACAAAAGGGGTGTGGACCAATGTATAAATAATGTGTAAAGACATGTTCATTCCTGGGTTCGAACCCGGGCAGGCACGTTTCCTCACACGAGGCTGTGATACCTCACCGGAGGTCTACTTATCTCATAAGAGGGCCCCCCACTTCATCCGAGACCTTTTCTCATACGTGGCTGTGATACCTCACCGGAGGTCTAGTTACCTCATAAGAGGGCCCCCTACTTCATCCGAGTGCCCCCTCTCTAGAGGGTTACCCACCCCCACCCCCACCCCCACCCCCCCCACAAAAAAAAAAAAAAAAAAAAAAAAGAAACCATACTGGGATGCCAAAATAAATAAATAAAATGGATTTGTATTGCCAGAGAGAGATAATTAGATACACTTTGACCTTATTGAGGGCAACTCAAATCCATTCATATGGGCCCAATTGATTGTGATAAACTTTTGAGTCTCAACCTAGAACATGATGGCTGAGAAGCTTGATACTTGATATTGAGTACTACTCTTCGAGTCAATGTTATCCAAAGGCATGCTTCCATCAAAAAGGGTCAAATTCACACTGAACTTTAGGACCCCGCAGCCTCTGAGGGTTTCACTGAGTGTTTCCGAGTGGAATGAATGGAACTTCATAGTGGGCCCAATTATTGACAATCTTCTATTGGATGTCCCTAAATTTCATTTCAATAGGAGTTGGTCTATGGTTAGATTGATCACATAAGTGATGAAACAGTCTTATGCATTATTAATTGTATTTATTAATCACATTATTAATAATATGCTCAATCAAACGGTTTAGATTTATTACGTGTGATTATGTAAGGTTTAGATTTAAAGGTCTGTTGACGTCATTGGTGGACCTATTGTACGGTACGTGTATGTTCTACTATAAGCAGACTGAATATGCAGTCTAGATCATGGGCTCACTAAGTTGTGAGTTTATCAATGGGAGGAGTGCAAATGGTATATGACTAGTGTTGTTCCTAGTTTTCTACTCATTGTTGCTGAGATTGGGTTGCACCGAGACTATACTTTCTAAATCTTGTTTGATAATATTATATTAAATTATTTTGTTGAAAATATGCGGTCCAGATGCTCCAAATAATGGAATCAAGATAATTATAGGATTTATAATGTGGGACCCACCTTTTATTATTTGCAGCACTCTATTATTATTGTATATGGGACTCACCAATAAAATTATAACTTGGTGCCACCTTTAAAAATTCGAATATATATGGATTTATGATATGGGCCCACTTTATAGGAATTGTAATGTGGGACCACCTTTCTGTGAATGTAAATATGGGATATACATTTAAAAATTATAACATCGTACACACCTTTAGAAATTAGAATATAAGCTCACATTCATAAGATTTACAATGTGGGTCCACCTTTAGTGATCATGACCATGTGACCCACATTTAAGAATGACAAAGTGGAGACACATTTTTTGTGATTGTGAACACATGACCCATCTTTAGAAATTACAATGTGGTGCTCACCTTTAGAAATTAAAATGTGGAGACACGTTTATAGGATTTACAATGTGCGCTCACCTTTATAGAAATTATAATGTGGGGCCATCTTTTGATTGATTGTGAATACATGACCCCCACTTTTAAAAATTACAAGTGGTACCCGCATTTAGAAATGCGGGCCTACATTCATAGGATTCGATGTGGCTCCACCTTTTGCGATCGTGACCATATGATCAATCTTTAAGAATTATAAAGTGGGGCTACCTCTTTTGCGATTGTAGACACGGGACCCACATTTAGAAATTACAAACGTGATGTCTACCTCTTTTGCGATTGTATCAGAAAGTTGTTTCTTAAAAAAAATAAAGATTTTTTGTTCGTTCCAACTTTCTTATGCCTCACAGGTTAAATCTTAGGATTCCTTCCTATGAGACCCAAATATTTTTACACTAACCAAACATATTTTTCCTAATCTCATCTCGTGGGAATATAAGAATATCCGAATGACACGATGCCAAACACACCCTAAGAACCTCTCAAATATGGATATAACTTAAGCTATTTAGGCCCTTAAATTTATATATTTTAATATCTGAATATAAACATTCTATCTTGATTCTTAGAACGAAGCATGCGAGGATGTGGTTTTGGATCACGATCCAAATTTCTTTCGATCCAAAACTTAGGTTCCATTCCCACTTTATTTGGAAATGGAGAATTCGGATAGTAGGGTTAATCAGATACCCATTTGCAAATTACAATCCTAATTTGATCAAAACAACTCCAATTGTTTTTGGTACCCTGCAGACTGACAATACAGTTGTAGATAAATGGCAATCAATGCTTACAATGGTCAAGTGACAGTATTTTCAAGTGTGGTCCAATCTTTCAATTTCCACAGAAAAAGGCAAATTCTCTTCATTCTTACTATTACATTTGCAAAATGGGCATTTCTTTTTCTAAACACAACAAAATTGGAATTATTACATGAATGAACGGATTTTCAGCGAGAGAAGTGGAAAATGGAGTAGCCACCAGTAGGTTCTCCCATACCTTTATATGACCTTTCAATAGGGTCAATGATGACATTAAAAACTGTATAAGATCAGTAATAATTCATTCCCTTCATGCAGGCAGACTCATATTTTTTATTTCTTTCCGAGCTCATAGAGAAGTCAGATAAAACCCCTGTAGCCCCTAGGTGGTGGCACTAGTGAACCCAATATTCGGTTCTTGAAGAGTGGGGAAATCGGGGATCGATACCGAGATCTCTAGCTATCGGAAAATAGAGGAACCGTGGTCCTGATCACTCAGCCCATCCCTTGTGGTTAGACAGAGTCGTATTCACCTTACGAATGTGAGTCGTTGAGACAAGGGAACTTCCGTCTGACTATTGCTAATTCCATCATCTCCATTTTGGACGGCTAGAAATCTCCCAAGTACATGAACTCATAAATATCCAACGCCCAAGCGCATCTCTTTACACTGTTCTCTCCTTCTCTATTGTTATTGTTCTGCATTTCTTCTAATCACCCACAAACGAGACCATGGCATCCAAGGCTCCTGCATGGTGTTCCGTGATCCACAGGCCTTTGTGACTGGTGCGATGATTGTAATAGTTGTATGTTTTATGCTGTATTAGGAATGGACTATGTGAGATGTAGAAAGTAGAGGAAGAAGAAGACACGAACGACGATATCGTTGCTCAATGAAATGAGCATATCGAGTAAAGAAATAGGATAAAATTAGTAGGAGGGCCTTTTTTGTGCAGTTGATAAAATTAGTAGGAGAGCCTTTTTTGTGCAGTTGAACCTCTGACATCCTTTGTCGCGCACGGGTCATCTAGGGTGGGTTTTTCCATAAAATCCTCTTTTATTTATTTAGCCGTCTATAGTATATATAGTCTTCAACTTACTTTGGACCAATGTTGTACAAAAGAATCTGGAGAAGCTGGATCCAATAAAAAAAATATGCCGAATAATCGAATTACTTCAATTGTACACTAATCATCGAACACTCATGACTTTATCATTTATTTTTCTTATCATGATTTTATGCCCTTGATATCTGTTGTCCATTTCTTTTATTTAAAGTTTTTAAGACCTAATTGACATATTACTTCTCCTTAAATCTAGTTTTTCTAATTTCATGACTGAAATTAAGATAATGTCACTACTGTGTCAATATTTTATTTTTATTTTTTTGACTTTTTTGCGCCATATCCCATGATATCACGTAACTTATTAGTTTTTGTATCACACACTTTCTGAAAACAGCAAGCGAATTCATTTTTTAACAAAATATGAAAAATGACATTTTGTAAAAAGTAAATACACATCTAATCACCGTTTATCAAGTTCTATCATTTGAAAAAAAGTCCCTCTAAGATGCTTCATAAAAATCATGATATCATGGAACATTCCTAGTATATCATGAGATTTATTGATTTACGTGAGATACACTACTCCCATGATATCATGGGATCTGAGGCAAAAAAATTAAAAAAAAAAAACTTAAAATAGATAATGACTAGAGTCGAGCAATTCTGGTGATATTATCTAAATTTTGGTAATGAAATTGGTAAAACCCGATTTAAAGAGGAGTAACAAGTCAAAACCTCTTTTCATTTCTTAATTTAATTACATTCTAATTTTCACCAACCTAAGTAGAGAAGTGACGCACCTGGGCATCAGATTCCACTTTCTCAATGAAGCAGGATCATATTCGTTTGTACACCCACTTTCCTCCACTCATTATCATCAACTCGCCTATATCATAAATGTGCTCGTCCTTTAAACATAACACACACACACTCACTCATGGCTCCTGATCAACCATCCATCAATCCAAAAACTGGCTATTGTTATGCATCTAAAACCTTTCACAGCATTCATCCCTCCATTCCTCTCCCTTCTCCAACTCTCCCTCTAACCTCTGCTTCCTATGCATACTCCCTTTATCTCTCCTCTTCTTCTTCTTCTTCTTCTTCTTCTTCCAATTCAATCTCAACTGTCCCTGCTCTCATTGATTCCACTACTGCACTTCCCATTTCCTACTCCCAATTCCTAGACAGCATCCAAACACTCTCCTCTTTCCTCAAAACCAACTTCCCTTCCCTCACCAAGGGCCAGGTCGCCTTCATCCTCTCTCCATCCACCGTACACGTGCCAGTCCTCTACTTCTCTCTCCTCTCTCTAGGAATAGTCGTCTAGTCCCATCAGACCCTTCCGGCTCAGCATCCGAAATCTCCCACCAGGTCCAGCTCAGCAGCCCTGTCATCGCCTTCGCCACGACATCAACCTCCCACAAGCTCCCCTCCTCCCTCCCCACCCTCCTCCTCGACTCCCCTCTCTTCCTCTCCCTCTTCTCCTCCACCACCTCCTCCTCCTCATCATCAGATGGGCCACGTCATGATCATCATCTGGTGGGCCCCACATCTGTCCTTCAGTCCGATCCTGCGGCGATCCTGTACTCGTCGGGGACGACGGGGATCGTCAAGGGGGTGGTCGTGACGCACCGGAATCTGATAGCGATGGTGGCGGGGATGTACGCGGAGAGGGAGGAGCGGGTGGAGCCGGAAGTGGTGCTGTTGACGGTGCCAATGTGTCGTGTTTACGGGTTCATCTACTGCATGAAGGCGGTGGCGATGGCGGAGACGGTGGTGGCGATGGTGGGGAGGTTTGAGGTAGGGAGGATGCTGCGAGCGGTTGGGAAGTTTGGTGTGACGCACGTGGCGGTTGCCCCGCCGGTGGTGGTGAAGATGGCGAAGGAGGAGGAGGCGGATAGGTATGATTTGAGGTCGCTAGAGAGCATGGTGTGTGGCGGAGCCCCGCTCCGGAAGGAGACGATGGAGCAGTTCATGGCAAGGTTTCCCAAAGTGCAGCTGAAACAGGTATGACAATCAACCATAAATCATTTTGAAAATCAATCCAACTGTGAATAAAGATTCAATATAGGTTAAAATAAGCATTCATGGAGAGATTAAGTGGGTGGAAAGTGCGAGGTGGGCCCAAGTAGGCCCAAGTCTTAAATTGCATTTCAATCGTCATTTTCGAAATTCTCTAACTCTGAACCTCAAGCATTAAATGTTTAAAAATAGGCATATGATGTTTAAAATCAAATCTACTTATCAAATGTAAACACGCTCATGGTTACGCTCATGGTTGAGTGGTACTATCGACACCTTAGTCTTATATACATGCCCAATGTCTTCATGTTTAAAGTATCACTCTTGATCAATAGCCCATCATAGCACTTCACGGAAAGGGGAAAAAAAAAATGCCTGGCTACCTTTCAAATGGTTCAAAATGCATGCAACTTACCTCTGAGTTTCTCTAATATTTGACTTGGTCCTTTATCAAAATGAGGTGACTCGGCTAAGTCCGAAGTTAACTCACCAAGTTTTCCCACCTTGGATGAAATAGATTATTGGGGCCTACTTTCTAAATCCTAACCGCTTAAGTACCATTATCCTGCCTTGGCTCTCTCATTGCTGGAAATCCTGCGCCAATCAAAATTTTGTACATCAATTGATTCCATGGGGATGATATACAAGGGCTTCAATCCATATCATTTATTTTGTTTTCTTCGGAGTATATCCAACTATCTTTAAATAGGTGAAATGACATAGTTGGATGGGCTATATGTAGAGAGAAAAAAAAATACAAAAACATTACATTTCACCATTTCACACACAATCAATTTAACTGTGCATATCGCTTGGATTAAATGAAATTCGTGGCATTTTTTTTTACATTGAGGGTTTGATATCATTCATTTGGAATGAATTTGGTCACACAAATTAAAGGCTGGCAGCAAAGAAAAATCAGATTTTAGGTATCATAAGCGCTACACTCCCAACAATAAAAGATTGTTCAATTGGTTGGCAAACTTGATTTTCACATAGTTGCCCAGGGATCAACCATGTATGATGTATGGTGCTCTTCTTACTTGTGTGGGCTCTACTTTCCACGGTACGGGCTTCCTCTTCTCACTTACATGATACTAATGTGCAACACCACTCAACCATGACTGTGTTGCGCATACGTGGGTTATTTGTTTGTCTGGGCTATATATGGGTCATTTGTTTCTTAGCCATATGTAAACAAGCCTCTTATATTGATGGTTGTACCTGGCATAAAACTGGAGAACCCCATGTTCAATCTAGTGGACCATCTAAGATTCACTTCCAAGCCTCTGGGATGGACCCAAGAGTAAATATTAGTTTTAGAAATCGAGTAGGCTGGACTTGGGCAGGCTTTTGGCTGACCCAGGTAGCCCAATGGCTGTCCTACTTGACCACCTTTTGAGTACCACTTCAACCCAACTGATTACCAAATTTAGTACCAGACATCAATATTATACAGTTCAACATTAGGTTAAATTCTGATATTAGTCAACAATGACATGACAATTTCTTCAACTTTTGCTAAGGGTTATGGTTTGACCGAGTCAACTGGGGTGGCTTCCCGGATGATTGGGCCTGAAGAGATCCAACATCTTGGGTCTGTAGGGAGGCTCTCAGCCTACTGTGAAGCAAAGATCGTCGAACCTGATACCGGAATCACACTATCTCCGGGCAAGCCCGGCGAGCTTTGGATTAGAGGCTCCCTAATCATGAAGGGTAATCTCAACTTCTATTGTTATTATTGTTGTTGTTGTTATTATTATTATCTTTTTCAATACGCTGCTCTAGGCCTAACTGTAGGCTGTCCAACCCGCAAACTTACGTGGGCTTGGATCCTCGAATTTGGGACATAGAAGTTTTTAGTCCTGTTTCTTTGTATTAATATATATAGGAATTAAATGCATAGCGTGGTTAAAAATGAAGATCAAAAGTGAATTTTTCAAAAATGAACTATCAACTAACAATGAAGTAAATTCAGATGTAATTCAACGTTTTCTTTTAGGAAAAATTTCAAATAAGGCTTTAAGTTTTGGCCTTATTTCAAAAAAAGGACATAAGTTTCAAGAGTTTTCAATTTAGTCCCTAAATTTTTCAGTAAGTTTTCAATTAAGGACATCCGGCCATTAAAAGGTATTTTAAGGTGTTTTTTTCTTAATTTTTTAAAATACCCAAATTACCCTTCATTTAAAGTCATGACATGGTTCCGGCAGCCGCTACATGCAACCGATCGTGCGGGGACACTGGTTGTCCTTGATCACAGTGTGGATGCTGGTGAAGAAAATGAGGAGAATATAGAGAAAGTGAAGTAGGGTTTTATTTTCAATGAAGGATAATTTGAGTATTTTAAGAAGATCAAGAGAAAAGATTGTAGGAAAAATAGCTTTAAATGGACGGATGACCTCAATAAAAAACTTTAGAGAAAACCCAAGGACTAATTTGAAAAGTCTTGAAACTTTTGTCCTTTTTTGAAATAAAATAAAAACTTAAGGCCTTATTTGAAATTCTCCCTTTTCTTTTATGATCTATTTCTACCATGAATTGGGGAATAGGCTTGCTAAAAAAGTGGATGTTGGCTAGTTCAGCTAATCCCCATGTTGCTCTAATTCTAGGACCAAACTGGTCCTAAAGGTGCCTAAGTTGTTAGGGAATCCTTGTTGATGTGAGAGACATTTTACCTCCAGAGTGGTTTATTCCCTTCACTAAAATCAAGGGACTTCAAGAATCAAAGAGTTATTTCACACCATTGGCCAGAACAAAAACTGGGGTTAAGTGGTAATTATATTTTCTCAAGTCTAATTGAATGTTGGCAATTTGAGGGCAGGTTACATTGGTGATGAAGCTGCAACTGCTTTGGCTATAAATTCTGAAGGATGGTTGAAAACTGGTGATCTCTGTTACATGGATGATGATGGGTTCCTTTTTGTTGTTGATAGATTGAAGGAACTAATAAAGTACAAGGGATATCAGGTAAATTGCTTGTTTGAAAAATTAAAACATTTCTACTGTAGAGTAGTTTTTTTTTTTTTTTAATGTGCAATCTCTTGCTGTAAGTTTTGTGATATCTATTAAATAAGGAAATGAGACAATTTATTAAAATGAGAATTTGGTGCATTGGGGACTATCTTTTCATTGCCTGTTTGAAAAACTATATATAAAAAGCTGATCTCATAATGTGATCGCTGTTTGGGCTTGGTTGGTTGCAGGAATTGCGAGAATTCATGTTGGAAGAATCTCACACCTCCAAAATACAATCAAGTTTTGCTAGTGAGGTTCTTTGAAAATGCTGGTCTCCCACAAACATCCAAATTTTGGAATTCAAAAGTCTTACAGGGGATGCTCGTTTACATTAGAATACATAGGAATTGAATACATAGACTCCATGCCTAAGTGGTTAAAAATGAAAACTTAATGTGAATTTTGGAAAACGAGCATCAAATATCTTTCCTTCCATGGAAATAGAAAAAAGGAAGGAAATGATTATGCAGCCATCACCCTTGTAACTTAAATACATAGGAAAGTGAAGGTCCTATCTAAATCTCCACCTTATATCTTTCACCTCTCACTTAATATCCCTCACATCCTACATCCTTTGAGAGAGCTAATTTCACCATGAATTCCTGTCTGTTCAATTCCTTTGTTTTTTAATGCAAACGAAAAATGGCCTATATTGTAAGAATCAATTGCTTTTTGATGTTCTCCTCAGCCAGGGGCAGACCCAGGTGGAACCATCTTGGGGCAGAAGCCCCACCCATTTCTTAAAAAGATTTAGAATTTCAAAGAACCCCCTACAAATTTTGAAAATTACTATATTTTTTTTTAATATTTGCCCCTTCTCCCAATATTTGTTTTACATAGAGCCCCCAAGTTGAAAATCCTGTGTCTGCCTTTTTCCCTGCAAACATGGTTCTCGGCAAACTTCTTTGGGGAACTTTGAATTTTCCCAACAGCTTGAATTCAGGTCAGAGTTTCTTGCCATCAAAACATGCCCTTGGAGAGTTATCTGACCAATATTGGGCTATTACACATCGTTGAAGTCGACGTCTCGCTCCTGAGCGGTAATAATTGTGGTCGAACCCTCACCCTCAGTATAAAACCATTGTTGTGCCATTTCCGATCACCAATTGATTTTGGGAATGTGGTAGTTCAATGGGGTGTAAGATCCTACACATTATAATCAGCAGTATGCAGCAGCGTTGCATTCTGAATAGTTTGTCAAGATAGTTTATCATGTTTATCATCTCTCTCTCTCCAACAATACAATGTCCCATTACGGAGAGAAAAGATCATTTAGCATTCTTTTTTGCTTGGGTTTTATGTTTGTTACTAGATTGTTTTTCTCTTTCATGCAATCAGGTTCCTCCTGCAGAATTGGAGCATTTGCTTCTCTCTCACCCAGAAATCATCGATGCAGCTGTGATCCCGTAAGTATCCAATCGACAGGCTAGGATGGGCTGCACCTTGAGATTCTTGGATTGATTTTTTTTTCTCTCCAGTTAAATGATAAATTGAGAGTGGATTTTGGTTGGGTTTGTTGAGGAGTGGGCTCTACCGAAAGGGAGTATTGAAAAGTATTTATGCAACGCTTCAAGATTTTAGTGGGAATTATTAGTTAATCAAATTTAATATGGTATCAAAGCCAACAAGTCATGAATTCAAATTCGGGAGAAATAACTCGGTGCCAAAAAAAAGTATATGTCACCAAAAGTGTGTCAACCGTATTTTATTCATGTTGCCTCTACTACGGCCTTGTGGTTTTGGTATAAATGGTCGGCTAAGGAAATTTAATGGAGTTTTTCTTAGCATTATTTAGTTTGCCTACTTCATATTAATACCTAAGAATGCATAGCAGAGGGGATTTTATGGAAGGAGTATTACTGTATTAAGGAGGTGAGTGAGGTGACAAATGAATGATCTAAGGTGGTGATCTACATGGGACAATCCCTTTTCTTGGATTGAGTGTACCAAGGTGATTACTGGTGAATCATTTCCTATCAAAGAAGAGATTATTGGAAGGTCTCTTGTGATTGTTCACCTTGGATCCTTCACTTTGCTCCATTGATAGAAGGCATGCTTACAAAATCATAGCAATTTAGTACCTTATTAATGACATGATCAGACTGTAGGAAAATGTTCAATGGACATTTGAATGAAAAATGTACATTTTCAATGGTATACTTTAAGGTGAAATACTTCTATTTCAATGCTTAAACCCATAGTGATTGTGGTAAATACTCACACAAGAGTTTTGATCTTCTGTGGGCAACCTGCATTGATTTAGCTAATCAGCTCGGCATTCTTTCATATATCAAAATGCCATTTAGATCAAAATGGCAAGCATCCTATGTAGTGAGCTCACATCGCTTAACTACATATAGAATGAAGGAACAAAGCATTCGGGCCTACCGTTTGTAAATCAATTTAGTCCACTCGTAATTTAGTTGGTCCTTAATCTTGTGTAAAACACGCGATCAATTTGATGATGGGCTCAACTCATGTTGGGGTGAAATTTGGCGTTGGCCTCAACACAGAGGAGCCTGTGATCAGTAGTGTTTTGGATTTAAGATGGCCCCATTCATGGACTGGGGAGGCATTGAATTCATCAGAATGACCAATGTGTTTTTAACAAAACTATAGACAAAGCTTTAGAACCTGAATATCCTATTGTTACATAGTTTTTTTATTCATTGCATTTGATGCTCTTGGATTTAATTGTGCTGAAAACTTTCTAAAAAATGCAGGTACCCAGATGAAGAGGCAGGTCAAGTGCCTATGGCCTTTGTGGTGAGACAGCCCCAGAGCACCCTGAGTGAAGCAGAAGTCATTGACTTTGTCGCCAAACAGGCACTTATTTATCACCAAATCCCCCACTGGAACAATTCAACACATTATAAGCTATTGGAAAGTTAAAATGCAAACCATATTCACCATAGATTCTAAAGTTGCTCATGGGCTGGACCCGGCCGGGCCCAAGTGTGTTCAGAACTTGGCTGTTTAGTTAGTGGGCTAGTATTCAAGCCATGATCTAGCCCACCGGTCTGAAAGTTGGATCCACTAGCTATTAAAAAAATAAATTTTTTTTTTGTCATATCTTATGTCCATTTGTTATAAATATGTTGGCAGGGCTAGGTTTATACTTGGGTGATTAATTATATAGCCCATGCCCAGCCAATTTAGCAATTAGGCTAGAAAAGAGGCCTGAGCTGCAAGCCTTATGACACAGCCAACACCATGATTTAAAACAACATTTATGTATAAGGGCTTTCTTTGCCTGTATGAAAGTTATCAATATGAAGGAACTAAATAATTTGCCTTTCTCTTATTTCCATCTAGAATACTCAAAAGGTCCTCAAATATGATTTTTCCCCTCAAAACATTCGTTTTCTCCGACTTGTGTTTTAAGACAAATTTGAAAGTAAAAGTGACTGAAATAATTGGACTATAGGATTTGAAGTGTTGCAATTTGTGACTATAGCTCAGCTGGTTAGGGACATGAATCTAATCCGTTAGTTTCATCGAGTCCTGCTAGTAGAGAACAATAAAAAGAAAAAAAAAAAAAAACAGATTTGGAGTGTTTTAAGGTCCACCACATGGTGATATTTATGGCATTTCGGCTGTGGCCACTGACATGAGAAACTCTGCTTTACCATGGCCAACATGCAATGGTACTTATCACAGTACAGTTCACAAGAACATGAAGTTAGGTGAAACACCAACAATTTTGCAACTTCTATCTAAAGAAATTGATCATTTGGGGAGTGTTAATTTTCCGAGTACCGGTTTGCTGAAGATGATTTTCACATTGTTTGGTGCAGGTTGCACCTTACAAGAAAATAAGACGCGTTTCATTTCTCATTTCCATTCCAAGGAATCCTTCAGGAAAGATCTTGAGGAAGGATTTGATAAAGCTTGCAGCCCCTTCTAAGCTCTAATTGCTATTGCTTCTGTTAAGAAAAGAACTTTAGTTCAGCTGTTGTTAACCTTTTTTTGTTTAATAAGGCATGGTTATAGTTCTTTTGTAATGTTGATCTAAGTTCATGATGAAAGACCACATAGCATATGCGCTTGCCAAACAGGAGATTAATAGGACTTCTTCTTTGGAAGGCACGGTTTTATAATTGAGATGCGGAAAGCGGTACAATGCTCTTGTACTTTATTACTCTTTCTTGTTTTTCCCGTTTGTATTGTTTTTTCCTTTTAATGAATTAGTTTGTTACCGATAAAAAAATATAGTTATATTGTAATGCATTGGAATAAGATATCTATTAGATTTGATGCCTGTTTGCATCTATCTCAAAATTCTTCATGTGTTTTGTACGAGGGTAAGATCCGTGATATTTGTGCATCACAGTACCAGGTCCAACTATAGAAGGCAATCTGGCCTGACCCACCAGTTTAACCCCAACAGTGCTTGTGGTTATGATTTGGGTTGACAGTTCCAGCATTATTAATAAATGGGTTGGGTTCAGGTTGATTCTGCACTTAATTTCACTTTGAGCTGCCAACCAAATCTGAAATTGACAGTCCTGCTATAATTGGACTCGTAGCTGACACACACACACACACACCAAAAAAAAAAAGAGAGAGTGAAAGATTAGATACAGTTTGATCTTCTCAATTCAATTCAATTCAATGGGCACACCTGCGATCATGAAGGCTGATTAGCTTGATAGTCACCAAAAGTGAGGGCTATCTATTGAAATATTGATCCGCTCAAAATAAAGGCCTTCCCACACATTTTAAAACTTACCGAATGATAACCTGTGATAGAAATTGGTCTCAACATTTGTACCCCAAATCCTAGGTTCAATGTGCAAAGTATATGCAGGTGATCAACAACTACTAAATTTATGCATTCTTCCCCTAAATTAAAAGTAGAACTTGTACTTACAATGGAAAAATGAGAGGTTGAGTTGGGCTTTTAATGAACTTATACATATTTATGTTGAGTCTTTGCTATTATGGGGGCACCTCCGATAATGTGGAAGTGCGGAGGTGCGGCCGGCCATTTCCTCTAAAGTATTCATGAAACCAGGATATAGAAACATGGCCTAAAATAATGTTGGCTTTTTCTACACTTCAAAACTCGAGAAGTTTTATGTGCGGCAGTATTTTTGGTCTTGTCACGTTGTGTTTTTCTTTTTTGGATAACGGAGGGTGTCCTAGCCCTTTAGGCCCGACTAATCCCTTCAGGCCTGGGGGGAGCTGGGTAAATCCCCTATGACCCCAGTGTGGTAGTGCAATTTCAAACCCTCAACATCCGGGAGTAAACCATAGTCCTAAGCCAACTTATACGTATAGTTATTCATCCAAAGCTATGATTATTAGGCTCTTCTATAGAACTTTGAGATATTACCACCAAGTGATTATTTAAGTCCACGAGGCGCCTTTCACGGTGCCAAAAAGGTCGGCTTGGGTCAATAAGTGGGGTCCACAATTCAAAGCCCTGGCCCATGTTCAACTCATTTTCAAAATGGGTCTGGTATCCTCAACTTGCACCCAGGATGGATCAACCCGACCTGACTCGCATTTCACGTGCACGACCGGCACATTTGGAACCGAGCAAAGAGGTTTTCCCCTTTCCTCACAATACAGATCGTAGCAGTTCGACCCCTCCCTTGGATCCCATAAATTGCCCTTTTTTAAAGAGAACATTTATGGCACATTTGTGTACATGTTGTAAAATTGTGTTTTGGCAGAGGTTTTCCTCTTCCCGTAGAATAAGACTTTTGCCAACCCTCCCCATATTTATTTTTCAAGGAATCACATAAACTTTAAAAGTCGCCCATTTTACATTTTTCCGCCACACCAGACATGGATTTTACTCTACTGTGGAAAACCATTTCCACAATCCTTACTTTTCCACGGAAAATCAGCTACACAAAAGAGATGGCATATGGGTGGGGTCGGGCTAAGTGGTCGGAGCCGATCATTAAAAAATGGGTAAAAAATTCTTAACTTGTGCACGACCCGACCATATATTAAATGCATCATATATTCTTGTGTTGCACCCACAATTGGTCAACCAAACCCGACGTTTGGTAACTCACATAGCCATTGTAGATTAGTGTGGGTCTAATTGACCCTCATAACACACATGGTTCTAGTCAGTCAACCAACAAAATCATTTAAACCCTACCGGATCCAAACTGACTCGTGAAATTAGCTTGAGCCCAGATTTATTTTAACATTAACTATTGTACGTCCATTACCTAGTTTCCATTGGGGAAAAGTGGGGCCAATGTCTATTAACCTATACATTTCCCATCCATTGAAACAATGTGTGTAAACTTTAGCCCATTTGTGAATCCTCTAACGAAGCCCAACTTCACTTTTAAGAACAAATGAGGCTGACTAAAAGTTTTCCAAACTGGAGTCCAATTGGCAAGATCAATTTATATATCCTTTCCAGCTCATGCACTAAAACAATTCATTCAATATGTCATGTCCATTGTATTTTTGAAAATTCTAACAATTATGGGGGATTGTTAAAAAAAAATTTTAAAAATAAAAGCCCAATATACTTTTTTGTAAGGTAATTTTTGGTTTGTTGGAAAACTCTTTTAAGATTCATGCCCTTTTCAGATAGGAGAAATATTGAAAATCTTATTAAAAAATCCATTTTTTATTTAGAAATTCACCAGTGGCTTTTTTTTTTTTTTTTTTTCTAATCTTTTGATACTAAAGGATTTTACAGAAAAGTTCCCAATAGGTGGCTGTTGCAGGAAAAAAGGTCCCGTAGTTCAGGCAACACAAATTGGATTAGTCCGTCAGCCTATTTTCGTTTCTTTTAGAATCTTGAGAGGAGCGTCTTGCATCGCAGCACCACCCTCTTCTTCCCTACATCTCTCTCCCACTCTTGCTGTCCTCATGATCATGGAGTCGATTGTTTTTCCCTTTTGGCTTTTTAAGTTTAGTATTTTCATTCTTTCATAAGCCATATCTTTATCAAGGAAAAATATTTAGATTTTCATAAGCCCACTTGATTGCCCCCACTGCTAGAGGGGCTTGCTCATACAAAAACCTCTTATTGTCACTCCATTTATATTTCATATTATTTGGATTTAACCCACCTTTGGATGACCAACAGAAAATGATGTCTTCTGCTCAGAAGGGTTACTTGCATTTGGAGGGTTCCGATTGTGTTGGAAGAACAATAAGATGAAGTTTTGAAACCACATTGATATTCCATTGGAGCACCAGAACATCCATGTAAATGCTAAAAAGATGGCATTCTTAAGAACCTTTTCCAAGTTGGTTATCAACTGATGATAAAAAGAGCTTTGACATGATAAAAGACTCTTTTTCCGTGTTGCCTGAACTATGGGGCCCTTATTCATGCAACGACTAGTAAAATCCTTTTTAATTTTTTGTATTGATTCCAATATCGGATATGTTAAAAGGATGTAGGCATTTACAAGACATTCACCAGCAAACTATCGGTCCAACTGTTTAATGGACTTAACCAGGCTACATTGAATCGGATTTGGCGGGCTGAAGAATGGTTGTGACCTTAAATACATGTGGCTCATGCATTTAGAAATGATTTACGAAAAAATTTTTTTTTGAGATTGCTATCAGCTAGGGCTGTCAAAATGTCACACGACTCGTTATTACAACACGAATCTACACGATATTAATGGGTTCGGGTGGCCTCTTAACGTGTACGTATTGTTAATGGCTCAGATTTGTTAACCCGTTAAATTAGCGGGTCGTTAACAAATAAAACCAGTAACCCATTAACAACTCGATACAATCCGCCAAATAATAAATGACATAAATTATAAAATGCATGAAGGGAATTTTAGTAAGCTTGAAAAGGCTGAAGTGAAATCCGAAAACCCACATATAAAATATTATTTTCTAACTCTTTCGCTTTCCTTTCATTAGTAAAAGAATATATGTTAATTGACATGGTCCAAAATAGACAAATTATTTAACGGGTCGTGTCGTGCAACCCATTAAATTAGCGGGTCGTTAACGAATAAAAACTATAACCTATTAACAATATGATAGAACCCACTAAATGATAAATGACATAAATTATATAATACTGGAGGAATATTTTAATGAGTTTGAAAAAATTAACACGTAAAACCCTAAAATTTAGTATAAAAAATCATTTTCTATCCCCTTCACTCTCTTTTTATTAGTGAAAGACTGTGTGTGTTAATTGATTCTATTGCGAATTGATTAATCCTGCAGCCCGAATTCGTTGCGGCCACTCGAAATTACTGCAACTTCACCTCATCTCGTTCTTCAATGGCGTGGAAAACCCAAATTTCTCGAACATCCGTGACGGATTAAATGCGTTTTCCCCTTTCGTCACTCGAATACCTCTCTCTATCGAACTGGGCTCGTCTTCTTCTCTCTATAATTCGTTCACAGCCGTTAGTCAGGTTAGATTAGAACACTGAGTTCTCTGTTGATGGTTCCTTCTTTTTTTTTTTCTTTTGGTGTTGATGCTTATCGCGTTATGATGGGTTTTAGCTTGTGGGTTTGTAGCATTTGATGTGAAGATGAGTTCATTCTCTATTGCAAGGAAGAAAACCCCTTTTCAGAAACATCGAGAGGAGGAAGAGGCAAAGAAAAAGGTAAAAAAAAAAACCCAATCTTTTTCTTATTCTTATAGTATAAAAAAGTTGTTGGGTGTTCAATTTTTTTCATTTGAGAATGCATGGTAGAGGGCGGAGGATGAAACTGCTCGATTGTATGCGGAATTTGTGGAGTCATTTGAAGGGGATAACGCGCCCGGGTCCAAGGCTTTTGTTAGAGGAGGCACCATCAATCCTAATGAGAGGCTGAAGACTAATAGTGAAGGTCAGTGTCCTAAGAGTCTTATAATTTTGAGGTTCATTGTTTATACTATGTGAATTGTGAAGTTCCCTTTTGCATTTTATAATGTTTGATAAGTGAGTGTATTTCTTATTACATGAGCAAGTTAATAAAAGAATGGGCCTTTTCATTCATTATACAATGGCAGGTGGGAATTCCAAAGATGGGGCATCTGTTCCAAAGAAGGGAAGTAGGTAAATGAATGTACTTGAATCTTTAAGATGGAATGTTGGTGTTAGCCAATAGCCATATTCCATTTTTGGAGTAGAGACTCTTGGAGTGAACTCAGCCATATTCTTGTGTTTTGATCAAAAAGGATTTTTTTTATTTTTTTGTCATTTTTATTTGATCACACTACAAGACATATTTATCTATTCAGAAATTTTGAATTAGGAACATTATCTATTAATATATCTTCTGGATCTTTTGAAATAGGAACATTATGGTTGTGAAATTGTGTTCTGGATGAAGTTTATTTTAATTTGGATGTAGCATTGTCATCACTTCAAGGAGTTTTGTTGAAAGATGCGTTTTGTTGAGTTGGTTGAAATATTTTATCAGTTGATTTCTGTTTGGTTCCTAAATATTTTACATCAACTACCCTTGTTTTCAAAAGATATTCTCCATTATTTGATGTGAGGGTGGCTTGTTTTTATATTCTACCTTCTGTTAGTAAAGAGTAGATAGCATAAAAGGAAGGAGTCATTGTGATTGGAACTCCATCTATTTGTTGTAGTGATATATGCCTTTTTTTTTTTCTTTTTGTGCCAATGTGGGGTGTATTATAGAAAAGATGAAGAGGCTTTTACAACTTAATTGATAGTAGAAGACTACATGCAGGGTGTACTAAACAGCAAGAGAAACTACCACTACAACACAAAGCAACTATAAAAAAACTACTACTAGCTATCTATGGCTTCCAAAACATCACTGCTGCCCCTTTCTGCTACTAGCAACTAGCTACTGCGACGAGCCATCTCCTGCATCTCTGCCATCTTCTTGTGCAGATATATAACATTTATATCAGGCAGTAAAATGTGTTTGAAAACTGTAAAGAGAGGAGGCCCCAGCTTATAAAGTCCATCTGCAACCCTGTTAGTAGCTCTACAACAATATCCAGAAGACCAGTGTAGAATACATATCAGTAAAGACGGATTTTCTTCCATATCGCCTCGGCATTAATCCTATAAAAACAACTCATTTGCTTGGAACACCCTATGGATTTATAGTACATCTCCTGCAATAATTAACTGATCCCACTGTTGCCTGATAAATGGTTGGCTGCCTTCAAACAACCCGGATAATTACGTCTGTAGTGGAATATTTGTATCTAATTGGTCTGCATATCTTGTCATCTTATTGCCTGTATGATCTCTTAGTATACCCTCAAAGCCAGCATAATTTGTATTGGGATTTACTGAACCATCAAACTTCAGTTTCACAAATCCTTGGGGTGGTGCCTTCCAAATTGCGGTATTCTTTGCTTGTGGAAAACATCCAGCTAGTGTAGTAGAAATGTGCCATTGTTGCATGAGTAAGGGTTTTTGACATGAATTGATTCAGGATGGATTGGGAAGGATTAAAAAAGGTAGGAGTTTCAAGATTTCCAAATATACCATAAGGTGATTAGGCCTAAAACACATGAAGGTTTTGTGCTTTGCCAGAACCAGGCTCCTACATTAGCAAAAGTAGCTGGGTTATCAAAATAAGGTGGAAAATGTCTCCAAACTGGCTTAAAAAAATCACAATGAAGGAAGAGGTGATCTATGGTTTCGTCACACTTGCCACAACAAGCACAATCTGGGGATATCAATGAAGGAAGAATGGTGCATTGAAGTTAGAAATAAGTTCTCCAATGTAATGAGAATTGATATAGCAAGGATCTTGTGTATTTGATGTTGAAGAATGTGGAGATGAAGAAACATTAATAGAATCTAAAGATTTGGAAACAGATTTTGAAGGGAAACCAATAACATATTGCGGCCTAGAATTCTAGAGAATGTCATAAAGAACAAGATGATTTAGTAGAAATGGGATCATAAGATGTTCTTGAAGCAATCTTGTAGGAGGGATGTGAAGTCTGACATGTGTTGGCTTAGGAGTATTTGATTATCAGCTAACTGGGGAACAAAGTAAAACAGTTTGCAAATTAAATGACTTGTTGCATACATCTGAAAATTGCTGACCTTGGAGATGTGCATAAGATGTAATATTGCCAATATAAATTGGTAAGATGGTGCCCCAGAGTCCAGTTGTATGATTGGAAGCTCCATAATCTAAATACCATGCAGATAAAGGGGCTTATGAGAATGACTACCTGCAAAACCATGAAATTGGAAGCAAATGCAGTAGGGTTTTGAATCACATGTCGACTTGCTTCTGGATGATTGTGAAGATGGTGCTGAAGAACTCTTAAGTTGAATAGGAGCAATGGATGAGGGTACCTAATGAGCTATTGGGCCTTAGTTCCATGCCAGCTTTCTACATTTGGAGACTTGTTTTGGTCCTTTGTAGTAGTTGCAGAATTTTGCTATCTTGCATTGATGTTGGAGGGTGGGAGAACTAATCTATAGAAATAAAAATAAAAATGGGACCTTTTTTTTCAGCTGATTGTAACAGTTCAATCCTGCATTGTTACATTTGACTGTCACAATCAGTTCCCTTAAATTTTTTTCTTGTGTTTTCTCAGATTCCTTTTTCTAAAAAAAAAAAAAAAAAAAGCCCTTAGCAGCAAATAAAAAAAATAAAATTTATACTTGTGGGCATGAGGCATTCAAAATATTAAAAAAAATGGCTAGAAACCTGCAAGAACTTGGGTGTACCTAGGCACATCAGGCGCATGCCTAAAGGTGGTGCCTCACCCTGGAGAAGCTGAGTTGCATGACCCATCCAGGGGGCCTGAGACACTGGTTTTGAGCATGCACAGAGAAGTTCAAAGACAATCCCATATGAAAAGTATTACAAATTCAAGGAACTAGGGAGAGAAATAAAGCATTAATGATAAAAAATGAGGCAGTGAGGGAAAACATGAAAGATTGTGGGGTTGTAGAGAACATGGCCTTACATTGGATTGAGAGAGAAGAATGACTTAGCCCTATATAGATGAGATTTGGCTTCAGATTTTGATGATGATATATTTTGTTAAATCATCACTAATTGATTTAGCCACTTGTCTGTTGTACTGCTTTCTTTCTAAATGAGCATAATCATTAAAGTAAACATCACCAAATCTGCACTTTCACAATGTTTGATTCTAATATATGTACCCATAGCCTGATACGTGTACTCACACTCATGCAAAACAGAACTCTTTCCATAACTTTCATGTTTATAGCTATCTACCCATCTTCATTATTATGTTTTTTTTCTTGTTATCCATAGGTATTATTTAGGTCTGTGCAGTAGGTGACTTCCTGTTGTATTAGATGAAGGCATTATGTAAGTCTTGTTGAAATCTTTTGTAAGAATCTATTTGTAATTATTGGGGCAATCTGGTTAGTGTGTAAATACTTCCACTGTTGGGACTTGGGAGATGTAACATACGATTATTTTGAGGTTGAATGAAGATATTTTTTCCCTACATTCTTTCTTCTTAATTATTAGGGTTAAATATGTTGAACATGGCATCAGAGCCATGGTTTAGGGCTAACTGGGTTGTCAATAAAATAGTCATACCTCCCCTCAAAGAATCAAAATCAATCAGCCTTGATTGTTGCTGCCATTGCATAGAGTAAGAATTAAGGGATTCTTGCTGGTTGAAACCCAAATCTCGAAGATTATAGGACTTGCCAAAGCAAACCTCTAAACCTCTTCGGACTTGTCAAGTTATTATCCAGAGTAGTCGCAAGGGATCGGAGCCTCTCTTTTTTTACTTCTGTCCAATTTTGCATCACAATCATTAAAGTTGTTGAGATACGACAGTTAAACCTCGGCTAACAATCCTAAAATCCTTTTTCCCCCTTTTCTTGTCTTCTTCCCATTTCAGCCCATTTCCTCCAAACGCCAGCAGCTCCTCTTCCTTCTTAACACATCCAACACCTCTCAAGCCATCAAAAAACACATATTTTTTTGCGAATTTGGTAAGGGAAAATCACATACAACTCTACCAAAGTTAGTATTTTGTGATTTTTTAGATTTTTTTTTTTAAAACAGCTTAGAAATGATGATTGCATGCCCTTTTTTGTTGTGGATATGTTTCATTCTCTTTAGATATACACATTTTGATGCTAGATCTATATATTGGAGGTTTTAGAAATGGGTTACTTTTTATGGTTGTATTTTATAAAATTTGTGATATTCTAACTTATTTTGGTACATACATCTAAATCTATTTAATTGTAAATAAAATTTATACAATTTTAGATAAGATAGCGATACAGGATGTCATGACTTAGGGAGACCAACAATTTGATTTATAGTTGGTACTAATTGGAAAAAAAATCGTCCTTCAGTATTTAATAGTATTAGTGATTTCTTGAATATTTTTTTTTCAATTTTTTTGGAATAAAAAGAAATTCACACTGTGACAAACCACAAATCGGGACCGATACCAATACTGTATCGGTTTTTGGGGCCGGCCGACACCGCGACCGATACCATGATTTTGAGCCACATGAATTACTGTTATTTTTCCAGATCTGCAATCCAAGGTTAAGATGGATTCCAAAAAGGAAGGAGATAATTCCATTGGTTCTTCTTCTACTGGTTCCTTGCCCTAAGTAGGAACTCTAAATCCAGTTTCTAGGATTAGGGGGGAACTCTTTAATGGAAAAACTATAATGAGTGGTCATATTCTACAGAATTGACCCTTGAGTGACACGTGAGGTTGGGGTTTATTGATGGAACCATTCCTAAGGTACCCAAGGATAATCCTAAATATGCAGATTGGAGGGCAGAAAATATGTTAATTATGAGTTGGATCTATAACTCTATTGAATGACATATTTCTTGGAGTTTTTGCTTTTGTAAGAGTTCTAAAGGATTATGGGATTCTATTAAAGGTCCCTATGCGCAAAAACAAAACCTTGCTAGGATCTACCTGTTAACAAGGGATCTAGCCAATTTAAAGCATGGAAGTATATCCTTAGGAGATTACTATGCCCAAATTCGAGGACTATGGCGAGAACTTGAACCCTATGAACCTATTCCTCTAGGCCAAGAGAAAGCCATTGATTATAGTCTTATCCATGAATTGTTGGGTGGTGTCAATTCAGACTATGAGACAGTTAGGTCATGAGTTTTAAGCCTAGATCCCTTTCCATCTATTGGGACTATTGTTGCTCTCCTTCAAGGTGAAGAAGATCGCCGACAAGTTATGCTTGGAAAGGAACCACCACCTCCACCATCACAGGAATGATCTGCCCTTTTGATTAATGAAATAGAAAGTCGCGATAACAGTGGTTGCGGTTGTAGTCGTGGCTGTGATGGTGGTCGCGGTGGTGGACGAGGGGGTCGTGGTAGTGGTCAGAACTATGTTGATAGGGACAAGCTCCATTGTTCACACTGTGGGAAGAACATGCATACACGTGAATATTGCTGGGATTTAGTTGGAAAGTCCCCACAATTCAATACAGCAGACACAGAAAAATCAAGCGATAACATAGGTGCAAAGAAAAGTGATATCATCATCATAGAAGCGCTATCCACACTGATACGAAAGCTACAGGCTCTAGAGGGCTCTACTCCACTTCATCGTCAGGTGCAGCTGCCTATACAGAATCATCCGCTCACATGCTTCCACGTCCTCATCTAGCCCTCCATGCGTTTTAGATTCTGGAGCTACAAATCACATGACGAGTATGCATTCAGTATTCACAGATAACAATACCTCTACGCATGGCAGCATTCGTGCTGCAAATGGAAATTATACTCTTGTTCTAGGTGAAGGACCTAGTGATATTTCTTATTACTTGTCTCTCCCGAATGTCATGTTCCACAAGCCTCCCACAATTTAATTTCTGTTAGCTTTCTAACTAAATCTCATAATTGCATTTGCAGTATCACGTTTTTTCCTTTTGTGTCTTTTAGGATCTGGAGATAGGATGAACAATTGGCAGTGGCTGCGTGCATAACGTTCTCTACGTTTTTTATGCGGGTTTGGAATCATTGGTAGCTTTTCAGTCATCAGGAAGCATGGAATATATCAAGAAGTGGCACTGCTGATTAGGTCACTTGTCATTCAACAATCTTAAGTGTCTTTTTCCATTATTGAATATTAGGAGTAATTTTACTATTAATGAACTTGAGTGCGAAGTCTATCAATTTTCAAAGACGTGAACTTCATATCTGGTTAGTGTTACTGAGAAGAATCAAGTTCCATTTGGTTTAATCCATCGTGATATTTTGGATGCTCCTATTAATTTTATTTCTGGTCATCTATATTTGTTTCATTTATTGATGATGCATCTAGATGTACATGGGTGTATGTGATGAAATCTTGTGATGAACTACCATCTATCTTGAAGATTTTCATAAGATGGTAGAAAATAGATTTGATGTCAAAATGAAAAGGCGAAGAATAGGTAATGGAGGAGAATACACATCAAATGCATTCCAAAACTATCTTAAAACGAATTGGATTGAATCGCAAACATCTCGTGTTTACACTCTTGAACAAAATGGCGTGACAGAATGTAAAAATTGTCATTTGTTGGAAGTCACCAGAGCATTGTTGTTATAGATGAATGTTCCAAACACTTTCTCGGATATTGTCCTCACAGCCACATTTTTCATAATTGCATACCATCCAACACGTTAGGAGGAAAATCACCTAGACATTTTTGGATGCATTTGTTTTGGCCATATTCCTGAGCAACAAAGAGATAAATTGGATGCCAAGGCCGAGAAGTGTATTTTTGTAGGATACTCTAGTGCATAAAAGTGGTATAAGTGTTGTTTTCCAGGAAGGAAGGCCGAGTACTTTGTTAGTATGGATATCACTTTTTCTTTTTTTTTGAGAACACACCTTTGTATTCTCAAGCAGGTGTGGAGATACCAAATTCTAGTAGTCAGGCAGAGAAGCAGCCCCAAATAATATCTGATTTGCCCATTTACAATCAAGAATCAATCACAGATGATGTTATCATGATGAGCCTCCAGAGAGAACTCCATAAAAGCCTTTGGCAAAAAAGACTGCAGAAAAGACTCCCTTTCAAGTTTAGTCAAGGAAAAAACAAGCAGCGTGACCGTTGTTCTCAGCCGGCCCACTATCGTTGAATGTCCAAGATCTAGAAACTGATATCTCATTGCATGGTGAGATTCCTAATCCAGTTGATGATCTTGATATTCATATTGCTCTAAGAAAGGGAAAATGCTCATGTGTTACTCATCATCCAATTCAAAATTTTGTCATATCATTCATCATTGTTCCTAACCTACATTTCGAGCATTTGTGTTGCAAATGTCTACTGAATGCTTACCTTCAAGAGTATCAGAAGCTTTGAAAGATCCAAGGTGGGCAGCTGCAATGATGGAAGAAATGCATGCACTTGACAAAAATAATTCATGGGATATTGTTGATCTTATTCTTCCCAAAGGTCAGCACGCAATAGGATGCAAGTGGATGTGACACTGAAATATAATCGTATTGGTACAATTCAGCGATATAAGGCAAGGTTAGTGGCAAAAGGACTCACTCAGTCATATGGTATGGACTACTTCGAGACATTTTCCCGTGGCAAAGTTGAATTCGGTTTGAGTTATTCTCTCTCTTGTAGCAAATATGGATTGGCCTTTATACTAGATGGATTCCAAAAATGCCTTTCTCCATGGAGATCTACAAGAAGAGGTCTACATGGAATTGCCTCCAGGAATTTCATTGAAGAATCATAGTGATAAAGTGTGTTGATTGAAAAAGGCCTTATATGGGCTAAAGTAATCTCCAGCTGCCTGGTTCAGCAGATTGAGTCAAGGTATGTTAAGGAAAGGTTACAAGAAATGTCATTCATATCACTCGTTCGTGAAAATAAATAGATTATTCATTACTATCTTAATTGTGTATGTGGTTGATTTTGGTATCAATGGTATTGGTGTGGAAGAAGTAAAAGACACATCTACACTCGAGCTTGAAATCAAGGATGTGAATTGTGAAACTTTTTTTGGGATTGAATTTACAAGGTCAACTAAAGGAATTATGATACGGCAGTGAAAATATACTCTAGATTTGTTGGAAGAAACGGGAATGTTGTTGATACTCCAATTGAACAGAATCATGGCATTTATGATGATAGTGGAGAATTACTTCATGATATCAGCTCCTACCGAAGATTGGTTGGATGATTATTGTACTTAAGTAACCATAACTCGCCCAGATATAGCGTATGCTATTAGTATTGCCAGCCAGTTCCGCATACTCCAAAGAAATGACATTTAAATGTCGTATATAGGATTCAGAAACATCTCAAGAAATCTCCAGCACAAGGGATCTTGTACTCCAAAGTCCAAACATTGCTATTTAATGGTGGAAGGATATATTGACGTATATTAGGTAGGTTTAAAAACAGATTGAAGATCTACAGCAGGCTATTGTGCCAAGGTAGGAGGAAACTTGGTATCCTGAAAAAGAAAAATTCAAACTGTGGTATTAAAATCTTGTGCGGAAGCAGAATATCTGACAATGGCACTTGGAAGTTGGAACAGGTGAATTAATGTGGTGGCAGATTTTGTTATAGGAGCTGGGATTTTTATATAAAGAACGTATGGTGTTGTATTCTCATAGCAATTTAGCTCGGCAAATAGCTGGAAATCCTGTCCTCCATGAACACACTAAACATTTTGAAATTGATGTTCATTTTGACCGAGAAAAGGCTGAAAGCAAGGATATTGAAGTGAAGTATATTCATACTGATGACCAATTGGCAGATTTTCTAATAAAGGCGGTTTCAAGGGGAAAGTTATCAAATGCATTGTCCAAGCTGGGCATAGTTGATATCTATGCTCCAGCTTGAAGGGGAGTGTTAAGATCATTTGGAAGGATCTATTTGTAATTATTGGAGCAATCTGGTTTGATCGTGTGTAATTCCAATGTTCGGGGGTGTTTTATAAATACTGAAAATATAGTTCTGTATATATTGGGAGATGTAACATATGATTATTTTGAGGTTGAATGAAGAAGATTTTTCTCCCTGCATTCTTTCTTCTTAATTGTTAGGGTTTATTTACTCGGGGTTGCAAACGGGTATCAGATTTTCCGATTATCCGGAAGTTCCGACCCATAAAAAACGGGGTCTGGAACCTATTTTAGGTTCCGATTCATAAATGGGTCTGGGTCCAGAACCTAATTTAGGTTCCGATTGAGAAATAGGTCCGGGTCCATATAGGTTCCGACCCGGGACCCGGCATATGAGCCTTTGATATTGCACATTGTACCTCAAAATCAACTTTTTTGGACATTTTTATGTATAATATTAGAGGTAGTAGACTCGATGCATTGTTATAAGCTGAATGATATGCTCATTTTAAGAAAAATGAAGAATAAAGAGAAATTAGAATTGATTTTGGAACTAGATTCCAGTCCTCTAGGTGGACCCGGTTCCGGAGCCGGATCGGGGTTTTCCTATCGGAACCAGGTCTGGAACCAACAAAATAGGTTCTGAGTCAAAACCGGATCCGGAACTGGAACCGTTTTTTAGAAATGGGTCCGGGTCCGGGTCGAGTATGGTTCCGATCCGGAACCATTCCATTTGCAGCCCTAAGTAGAGGTTTCATTGTGGACTCCTATTGCTTGGTACTTGTGGAGGTTAGTATGGATATCTCCTTTGTTAGATAAATAAATCTACAAATACAATGGCACCTTTAGACGTACCAATCATAAAGAAGAAAATGGCAACTCAAAATGTTACGGAGAGCAAGATCTTTAATGTAAATTGTGCGAGTGGTGAAAACACTTGCCTAAGATTCTCTGAGTCCTATCAACAATTGATTCTTATTTGTTGAATGATTGAATTTGGGGATTTGCAAATGAGGACAGAAGGAAGAGAAAAGGTGATTGAATATGTTTACTTAATCTGTGTTTATTGTTTAACCAATGCAAGTCTACACACGTGTAAGTAAAGAGCGGTCGAGATACAAGGGACGGAATGACAAAACTTACTCATCTTGTTTTACAAATGAATGTATGTAGTAGGTGAAGAGGAGGAGGTTTGGATAAATGAGCGTCAATAATTTACGTATTCTCTTTTAATGGTTGCAAGTCAGGTAACTTAGAACACAAAGGTGGGTGAGGATATAGTTGGAAAATATAACATATATGTCAGAGACCTAATAATAATTAAAGTTGACTAATGTTGATGGGATTAAATCCATGAGCATGGGAATACTGATTGATAAGGGTTATTTTGTTAGAGTTAGCATTATGAGGAGGTAGACGGGTTAGGCATGCAATCACTGTCAAATCTTCTTCCTGCAATGTGGAGCTCTTGTAAATTTGAGGATTTAGAAGTGTTCATTTTTTTCCTTTTAGGGATGCTTTCACTTCGAGTAATAAGCTGAAGGATCGTGACATCCACTTCCATATCAGTTTGGAAAATCCTAGTGGAGGTGTAGATAGTTGTTAAAGGGTAAAATAAATTAAAGGCTTAAATTCTTTTTATTTTCTCTTTCTATGTAAGTTGAAGGTTTTGAGTTTCAAATATATTCTTGAAATATGGGGTTATATGTGATCTTAGTAGTGATAGTTCCTCTAGGCCAGAAGGGCATGCAACATTTGATGTATATCCAGTTATGTATGTATCTTTTATGAGAGAAGCTTGAGCTCGAGTGTGTTTAGCCTGTTGCTATACATAGAGAGGTCTTCTATGTATTTAGCACCTCGTTTATATTAGGACTTTCTTTATCTCTTTTCCTCCTTTGGTATTTCCTTTGCTTGTATCTTCTTCATTTTCTTATTGAGGACTTCACCTTTACTGTTAAAGGGGAAAATAGAAAAAAGCGCTCCTATTGGGGGAGATAGCTAGCTGCTAAATATGTTCACCTTTTGAAATAAAAGGAGATTGATTATCAACTGTGTCAGAAGTAGCCGCCAAATGTCTTTTATGTACTGTACTTTTCTCCTTTTTAATAAAATGTTAATGTTACCTATAAAAAATAAAAAAAAAGTAGCCGCCAAATGGCATTTTAGTAGGCCCTGCCTGGCTTCTGTCCACTTCTGCTTCTACTACTACGCTTGTGATAGTATGATGGTACTCACGACTCACGAAAAGATTGGTTAGTTTCTTAAATCACAGATATTCGTAGAATAAAGTGATTGCCATCCTTCACTGTTAGTCACTAGGAACTGGATAATCGTGTCTAGTGTGGAAGATTATTGCTTTGTTTCATCGACCCACAACTAGTGACAGATCGATGACCAAACTGGTAGAGATCGAACCTAAAACTTTGTACACCAACAGAAGATGCTCGCATAGCAAAAATGACGTGGATCTCAAACTTAGAAACTGAGCCACTGATTTTTTAAGTGAAATTGAGGCATTATAAATGGAAGAACTGTTTTTTTCTTTTTTCTTTTTTAAGAAAAGAAAGCTTGTTTGAATGGCCATGTTTTGTGTATTTGGAGAGTTTAAGAGAAAACAATACAAGCCAGTTAGTCCAATTGAAAAATAAAGTCACGAGCTTCCATAAAGACGTTGCATCTTTGTTCAATATTAATCATAAGGAAAAAATCTACTATTCAGCATGTCAACAAAAATTGAAATAAAGATGAGTATTAAGCTGACCTTGAGACTCCATATTGTGATTGTGAATCTCTTGGATTAGATTGTAGATGGAGATTGCTAAATGAGAGGGGGCGTGTGAGAGGGGGCACGGGGGGGGGGGGGGGGGGTGCGGCTCCTCCTCTGATTTCTTTTCGAGCTAAGCTTGGATTGGTTTGCTTTGAGTTGTATGGAAAAATAGGAAGTTTTAATATTTCCTCTCTTCTTTAAATTCTCTTTTGAACTAGCTTGGAATGGTCGGGTATTGAGTCTCAAGGGAAGAATAGTAAGAGGAATTGGCAGATTCTCACCTTGGATTGCTCCCCAAGTCCCTTAATAATCTGAGTGAAGTTCTAAATTTGGGTTGCTTACCTTGGATTCTCACCTTGGATTCTAAATTTGGGCTCCAAGCCATGATTGTGATTACGGGTTACTGTTTAAGTTGGTTGATATCAGTGTTAATTATATGTGGTTCACAAAAGGCTCTTAAAAGTTTTTGGGATGACTTCCTGAAGAATCATTGGAAAACTATTGTAAATTGACTCTTTAGACAGGGACCTAGTCCTTTTCATAAATGAGATTCTTATCTTGTAATAGGGCATGCATTATAGTGTAGAGGGTTCTACCACATCTTGTCTAATCATTACAAAATTGGAATTTAGATATCATTTTAGGGCAAAAATGATTTTTTTTTCCTTCAAAATTATTTTTCCTTATACTTTACGCAGCTATATTTTGTCAAATAGAGACTGTTTTCTTAGTTTTTCTTGATTCATCCATAGAATTTGGAAGTGTTTAGATTTTGATTGGTTGATCCAATGTGGATTAGCATATCATCGTTCTGAAGTGTTGCTAGAGTTGTATTTTCTTATAAATCAACTCTCTGACACTTCTTTGAAATAAGGGTTACCATGTAATCTTGTCCAACTAGATGGTGTGCAGCATATAGTTACAACTGCATCCTTATTTTCTGATGTTATGAAGAACTGAAGATCCTCGATAAGAGCTTGTGCAGGTGCTCTTCAGATGCACTAGTATCTAACCAAATTTTGATTTTATTATTGGTGCTCCGACTTTGAATATGATATTTGCTGAGCGTAGGTCCTTAACACCAAAGATAGCTTCCAAAGCTAGAGGCTTCTCTGTTTGTTTCTTTAATCTCCCATCCATCCCTTCAACAGCTATAATTAGCAATTATTAGCTGCTTCTATCCATTCTATATCTGTTTTGGTTAGAAACGCTTGAACCATCAACATTAAGAGTCTAATGTAAAGTCTACTGTGATTTCTTGGCAGATAAACTGTTTGCCAATCTGCAAGGTGTGCTCATGCTTCTTTTTTTATACCTAGCATAAGAAATCCTGTTGTGGCTTTTCCACCGTTTTCGTGATAGAGGCCAGGACACTAGACTTGACTGTGTAAAAAGTACATGAATTTTAGGAGCAGTTTTTTTTTTTTTTTTTTTTTTCCGATAACTTTAGGAGCAGTGTTTGTTGACATAACATGTCCTCTTCAAAAGACAACTGTCTATGTTTCAAAGTTGGTATTCTTTAAACGGTCCATTGACAAATATTAGAAAATGTGCTGAACATTGACACTCCTTAATTCACACTATCCATTTACCACCAAAACTAATTTCAATAGCAAGTATGGTAGAAAATCCTAGCAAACATGGTTGTATGCATTTTGTACATGAGCTTTGCGTATAATGCTTGGCTTCGTCACCTTCTCTCATGTCAATAGATTCATTAGCTACTGAAATCCATCCTAGATTTGTCTTTTGTGGATGGGGATATACATGTTAACGCCTTGAACACATAGTACATATTTCAGTTTCCCATATTTGCATTTCAAATAAATGAATGCACTCTAGGCTCTATGTCTATTTCAACTATAATAACGTAGATTTACTTCCTTTCTCCAAATGGATGAAAGATTGAAATGGATTGGTGAGTTTATGCCTTTTAACTCATAGTGTTGTTAGTCTCATGGTGCGATATTTTTTGGTATTTGACGGAAGCTGCAGGGTAAAAATTGATGCCTCGATGATAATATTGCAATTAGGATTATGGCAGGGTGGCCAACGTGGAGAAAAGCCAGCTAAATATTGTGTGATTGTCTGGTGCTATTTTTTATTGATGTATATTTTTTGAAGGTGACAATTATTCCTGTGTTTTATGTGGAGATGAATGTTGGTCAACTAAGAAATGATAAGAAGGCAAAGTACATGTCATGCTACCAACATGATAAGAAGGCAAAGTACATGTCGTGCTACCAACATGATAAGAAGGCAAAGTACATGTCATGCTACCAACATGATAAGAAGGCAAAGTACATGTCAGGCAAAGCACAAGATAAATCAGGATGCTACCAACAACAGTGTCATGCTACATGGGAAGATCTCTTTTGAGAGGAAAGAGCTGAAAGAGGAAGCTTTCACCCCAAAACGCCCCCTGTAGAGTTTCGTGGCGTGGAGATCAAAACCATTGTGAATGGAACTGATCTGGAGAATCCTGATTTAACTGAAGGTGCATGACACTGTTGTTGGTAGCACCTCTAGGCTGCAACAGGCCCCTCTTACGGTTGATTATTTTAGCTGCCTTGTCCCCTAGGCCTCGATAAAGTAAGATTTTGGACATTGGTTGCTGGTATGTGCATTTTCAAAGGGTGATTTGCCCCCTTAATCCCCACTTCTAAGCTCGCTGGGAGGGAAAATGAAAATAAAGGATTTCTATCTGTCATGTGTGGCTTTGATGAAGACGATGACAACGATGATGTGCAGCTGCGAAAGGATCCCTGGGATCAGTTCTTTAAGGATAGAATACACGCCAGCCATATTAGGACCAAGTATTCACCTAATTATTATTCTTCTTTTTTTCCCCTCCTCCAGACCCCACTTACCTCCATGAACTGTTACTGTCCAGTCTTCCTGTATTTTTAAATCTATGTTATCTTCCAAGTATAGGAGAGAGATACTGAAATCCTGAAAAAGGCAAAGAGGGACATAGAGCACTAAAAGTCCAAGGCTAACAGATTAAGATGGAATATCCTGTTACCCTTGGCCTTTTAGGGTTCTCTTGCCTCTTTGACCCTTGAACATACACTTCTTAAGTTCTTAAAAATAATGTTTGATTGTTTCTATTCTCACCAATCATTTTAGATTCCTTTGCAACTTATATATATATATATATATATATGCAGGTATCTTAAGATCTTACGGGTAGGGCTTTGATGATGATGATGCTTTTCTTAGTTATGTTTTTTCCCCCTTGTAATCTCATTTTATGTTTGGACTCTTTATAACTTTGATAGTTCTATTTGTTAACTTTTTCAAATAAATTGTACAGGGTTGTATATGTAAGAATAGTATGAAGATAAATGGAAAAGTGGCATGACTCCCTCAGTTTCTAAGTCATCTCCAATTGTTGCTTTCGTTCTACATTCTGGCATTGGGTAGTGATGGGGAATCAGGGATCCTATTTTTGGCTCTGGAACCCCTTGGGTCTTTTGGTGTATCACCTCCTGTATTGTGCAGTTCTTTAAAAAAGTTACCTATAAAAAACACCTATCTCTTTTATTTGAAAGACCGAGTCCTGAGTTTTATTTTCTTAGCAATAGTTGGTTAGTTCTCCCGACTCCCGAGAAGGAAAAATGTCCAAGTCCCATGTCAACAAGCTATGGCTTCAGTTTCTTTGAACACTCTTAAATATGTTATGTTTTCCTTTGGATCTGTAGTTGAGTTGTTTGGACCTTGAATCTAGATAATACCACTTTGTTGATCACATATTCACATTCATCGCTCTTGGCATGTTTGGTTACTTTGATACGTTTTTGTTGATCATCATCCGTTGGTTTCAACATTCTTAGTACTTTGGTATCTTCTGTTTTTAACACTGCTTTTGGGCCTCTGCTTGTTAAAATATCTTTCTATTTGAAAAGGATTGCACAGAAACATGTATAATGACTCTAATTTTACTTTGCAGATATGTGCCATCCTTCTTACCACCACCTTTGGCTACTAAAGGAAAGGATTCCATGAAGAAGGTCTGATGGTGCTTTGTTATTATTCTTAATCATTTTACTGCAAGCTGTTTTATATTTATAGTGCATGGTGCCTTGGTTACTTCAATGGGGCTTGCTGGTTGCTGATCTTTACTTCTATGGGGCTTGCTGGATACCAATGACCACGAATGTAAATATTTCCTGCAACCAGTACCATTAACTTGCCAAAAAGGTCCTGGAGATTCACTTGATTGCATAAAAGAGAAACTTTGATACTTGTCTTTGTCCAACATTGTTTTTGTCAACATAATTCCATAATGATTCTGATAATGGATACTTACATACTTCTAAGATACACATTCGGACCAAATGGCCTATGAAATTGGGATCAGATGAGTTGAATGTGGAGTCAAACAGCGAGACACGTTGAATCAAACTTTGCTTTGAAACCTGTCTTAAAGTCTGTCATGTTACAACCATTTACCATTAGCCTCATGTTACAACCCATTTACCATCAGCCTAATAGTTCCTCATTCCATTCTTTAATCGGCTATAACACATTCCATTTCCACTCTCAAAAGATCCATTTGGAACATGCCTGTAACTGTTCCTTCTAAGGCGCATTCTTTTGGCCCACAATTTTGGCCCACAAATTACCTGAGATAATTTGAGACTCAACTCAGTCATCACATCTATTGTATCCATTCACAAAAAACTTCATTTTATTTTGTCCTAAAAAATATCCATTTCAGCCTAGAATTTAGCTTAGTACAACTAAATAGGTTCTTGTCACACATTAATAACAAGGTCCAAAAACCTCGCCCATCCCACAACCAAACTACGGGCCAACTCCAAGCCTAACCATCATCCGGAAATCAGTTTTGCAGTTACTCTTTAACCATTCCCTAATCCATAACAACATTAGCCCAACTGTTGGCCTAATTTGAATGGAATTCTTATTTCTTTGGAGACACAGTTTTGATGTGATGTCAATGTTAAGAAAATAGCATACAATGCCCAAATTTTAAATATGTTTCTTATTATAAGTGCTAGAGAAAACCAGCTCAATTTTAAGAAGGAAAGGTGTTTAAAGAAAGAGCGTTGGGTTCCTTTTCATAATTTGGGAGAGCTGGAGATTTCTGTGATGCATGTGACAACCCACTCCAGAAGATGAATCAGTATGGATTTAACTTTTCTGCCCAACTCTGCGGAGGAATTGCTGTTTCTTCTCCCTACGAATTCACTTCACTAGGGAGGAAAAGTTTTGGATGAAAAGACCCATTTATGCACTATTCTTTATGCATACGTTTCATTTAAAGATTTAAAACATGACAGAAATGCCCATGTGTAATGTTTACACATGTATTATTTACTCATCTAAAATGCTGCAAACAGATGGCCACATGTGGGTTTTTTCTCGTTACCTCATTCCATCAGTTTTTGCACATTCTACGTATTCTCACTATAGGACTCAGTAGAAGGTGCATGCATAAACACATTTACTGAGTTACACTTGTGCAATTAATCCTAGAAGTGCCCTGAAAGTTTCTTGATGCCTATCAGTAAGAGCTAGCGTCTCCTAAACAGTAGAGTTTGTTATCACAATCAGATCTAACACTCAATAAATGAATTTTTAAACCGAGGTCTATTAGTTTTTTTAAGCAGTACATGATTTAATGGTAAAGATTAATAATTGCCGTCGTCTGCATTTCTAACATAGGGGGACTGTGCTTGATCAATGGCACAGATCAATGATCCTTGCTGTGTATTTCTCTAATCATAATGCATTGCACTTGATCAATACTCTCTGTTTCTCTGGAACCTCTTCCTGTTTTATTGTCCTCTAAAGTTGTTACTCACTTGCCTGTTTTACAAGTAATGCATATATGTGTGTGTGTGTGTGTGTGTGTGTGGTTGTTACAAGTGTAATATTTAAAATGGGTTTGCTGGGTTTCTCTCTCTCTCTCTCTCTATCTCTCTCTCTCTGAAAAAAGAAAGATGTTCTAAAGTTATTGTAATATAACTTGCAGAAGGATGAGGAGAGGCCAAAGGAGAAGGAAAAAGGGAAGTCTCGAAATATAGATCATTTCATGGAGGAGTTAAAGCTTGAGCAAGAGCTGAGGGAGAAGCGCAATCAGGAACGTGAACAATGGCGCGAGGGGCATAATAATGAAAGTTCTGCTGTAAGTAGTTGCCGATAAATTAGCATTTCTTCTTTACCGTGTACTTTGGAAATGACAAGGATTAATCCACTCTATCCACCATCCAGAAGCATCCAATGCTTCACTGATGCCCCATTGTTTTCTCTGCTTTTATATTGGAAGATGAATCCATGCTGATGATTAAAATTTGTATTTCCTTAAAGTCTAAGGATGCTGTTTTAGATACCTTGAAACAGTAATTTTTGCTGAATGGATTCTTTTAGATAAAGCTACATAGTTGAATCATCTGGGATTGTTGGAACTGGATTAAAATCTGTTATTCATTTATCTTTCATTTCTTCCAGAAATCATGTCTCTTCCATTCCATGTCTGATGTGAAATGTTATGGATTTGGAGGAGAAAAATCCTGCTCATTTCACTTTACAAGGGGCATCCATATGTTTCCTAATGTGTAGTTACTTGGTAATTTGTATCATTTTGGAGATACTTATGTTTGCTACATCACTTTTCAGACATTTATTTCATGGTCTATTTCCTTATTTGGTATCTAGGCACTTAAGTTTACACCTTAAACCATCAAGAATAATTTGCAAGCTTTTGCAGTATCAAAATTCTATATTGATTTTTATGTTGAAAGTACAAAATGATGGTTGTCCTGTATAATGGTGTTTTCATTCTGGACAAGGATCATTACAGGTGGGGCATCTTTAATTTTTCGCCATTAATCTGGTGGGGCTACAATGGATGGTTGGTGCTGCAATGACTTTCCCCACATCATTTGATGTAAGGCTTGTGAATGGATTATCCTGAAAATGTGGTCAACAACCAGGCCATTTGTTAGGTGATTGAGATTGATCAGTGATAAAGATTATTTGTTCCACGTAACAAGCTTTGTGTACTAACTCTATATGCCATTCATTTTCTTGAAATACCATTTTTGAGCGATTGCGCATCTACTTGTCCTTATATTATAAACCTCTAAATGCAATTCCAAGCTGTTTCTTTATGGGAATTTAACTCTTCTGGGACCTAAAATTTCTTCTTTATGCAGCCACTTAGCCGTTTTGATGAGCTAATGGATGATTTTGATCCAAGCGGAAGGCTTCCTGGATCATTTGATGATGCGGACCCACAAACGACGAATCTTTATGTTGGGAATCTCTCACCACAAGTAGGGTTATGATCGTTAATATTCCTATTCATTCTTTCGTGCCACAAATTCATTGGTGCTCCAGTATTTTGGAACCCTAATTTTATATGTCCCATCCTGCTATGTCGTCCTGCATCATGTCAGGTGGATGAGAACTTTCTTCTAAGAACTTTCGGCAGGTTTGGGCCTATTGCTAGTGTGAAAATTATGTGGCCTCGAACAGAAGAGGAGCGAAGGCGACAAAGAAATTGTGGGTTTGTTGCTTTCATGAATAGAGCAGATGGACAGGCTGCAAAGGATGAGATGCAAGGTTTGCTAATTTATTTTTACTCTGAATGGTTTTCTGGTAACCTTTCTGGCTGTGTTTTAAAACTTGGTTGAGTCATCTTCTTTCTCTCATCCCAAGACTCTCTCTCTCTCTCTCTCTCTCTCTCTCTCATGGCTTCCAACACCTTGCACACCACCCCATCAAAATCCCAAACCCTCAATCCCTCTCTAGTTTCCTTCCTCACCACACTCATCAAACTCAAACCCATAGTTATTAGAATCGTATGATTTGTATCCTTAATTCTAAGGAAAACGATTAGTATCTATGCAACGAATCCCATTTACAGATGAATCTTACGATTCATTTGTGAATCTTATGATTCAAGCGATTTGGCTGAGCGAGAATAATTACAACTAATAAGTTAATATTAACAATCTTTTACCTTTTTTGTTCCTTTGCCTTTTCTTTCTTTTTGTGTTTTTACTTTTAAAAGGTTATTTAGTAGTTAACGAATCCCCTTAAGAATTTTTGCAGCTTTGGGGAGGTTTTAGATATGTATAAAAGTGTTTGACTGTACGTATTTAGTTTGTTTTTATCTTTTTATTTTATTTTATTTTAATCTTTTCTGGTTTTTTTTTTATTGATGAACACTTTCTTAACTTTAAGAAATATCCTGCTGTGTAAGATTGATGGTTTGAATTTTATTTTTACTTTTATATTTTGATTTAAAGATAACAAAAAATAAATAAATAATAATAGCTTAAACTTATTTAACTATTTACACATATCATTTTTTATATATTAATATATGTCATGATGTTCTTGATATAATTGTATGATAGAGTTATTTGTCATTGTATTTATATTGCTATAAATGGGAAAATGGATGGTTATGAATAACTACTTTTTTTTTTCCTTTTAATTTTTAATTATTTTTCATTTTTATTAGAAGAATAAAAAATCCTACAATTCACGATACGATTCACGATTCGATTTGATTCATCGGTATGAACGATTTGCGATGCAATTCCGATTTTCAAAACTATGCCCAAACCCTCATTCCCTCTCTAGTTTCTTCGGCCATGCCTTCCGAAAGACCTTAGTGGAAAATTGTTACTTCTTCGATGATTCCATCCTCCTTCTCCTCATTCTTTTATTGAAAACCCATCTCCCAAATCCCAATAATAAAAACCCCATTCCCTTCATTCAATCTCTCCTCCCCACCCCTCTTCTGTAAAAGAAAAAATAAGGTTGGGAGAGGCCGAGTTTCACCCAACCCCGCCGACTCGACTAGATTTGACGAGTTGGGCTTGGTCCGAGTTTTAAATCACATCTTTCTACCTATAGTGTGAAAAGGTATCACTTTTGCAGTCTGGATTATCAACTTCTATGAATGAGCCTAAGCTGATGTCTGTATGGGAGTTTTGATGTGGGTGAATTTGTTGACCCTTGTGGGCCTACCTTTGCTCGATTCAAGATACTCATATAAGATGTCTCCAAAAACTTGGAACAGGCCTAAATTTTACTCCACTCTGAGTGATATACATGGTTAGATTCATCCATGCCAACCGTGTATCTCTCCAAAAGGAGTGGCATTTTGGGCCATAGCAATTCATTTGGGAACTGATATGAATGGCTTGAATCAAACATAGGTAAATATGAGCGTCTGCAAAAACCATCCACATGGAGATACCCTGTGGATGTCAGCAAAGGAACTTTTCTCATTAATTTAATTATTGTGCAGGCTGCCTGGTATCTACTAGAACACGAGAAGAAAGCTAAGAATTCCATCTTCCCATCTCCCAAAACAATGATGCAATTTTGCACATTTAAAGAAAGTGGATGAGACCATATCATACTTCCTGATCCATCCTACATGTTCCTTCAGAAAAAAGGCTGGTCTACGTGGCAGCCGATCATCTGCCCAACTTGTATCAGAGAGAGAGAGAGAGAGAGAGAGATGAATGCCATTATGGAAAAATAGAGGCTGCTGCCTTCTTAATCGGAAAAAAAGTGGCTGCGGCCTTCTTCTTCTTATTCCCCTTTTCCTTCATCTTCTTTCTTCTTGTTCATCTTCTTCTCCTCCTTAATGGCAAAAAAATGCGGCTACTGCCTTCTTCGTCTTGTTCCCTTTTTCCATCTTCTTCTTTCTTCTTGTTCATCTTCGTCTCCTAGATGAATGCCATTATGGAAAAAAAGCGGCTGCCTTTTTCTTCCTCTTGTTCCCCTTTTCCATCATCTTCTTTCTTCTTCTTCATCTTCTTCTCCTCCTTAATGGCAAAAAAGTGGCTACTGCCTTCTTCTTCTTGTTCCCCTTTTCCATCTTCTTCTTTCTTCTTGTTCATCTTCGTCTTCGTCTTCTCCTCTCATTTTCTTTTTCCCTCATTCCTTTTCTTCTTCCTCTCCTCCTCTCTTTCCATCTTTTTCTTCATCTCCTTCACTCTTTATCCCCTCATTTTCTTTTTTCTTTTCTTCTTTCCCCTGTTTCTTTTGTTTCTAGCGTAAGGTAAAAGGGAATGCCCCTTTTAGTTTTAGGATTTTCATTTCCTTTTTGTAATTGATGTGTGTAGTTCAGACTTGAGCTTACTCCCTGGATCCACCGTATGTTCCATATGGGCCTTCTATAAAAGGAAAAACTTATGGGCCCAACAATGGAGATTACAAAATCCAGTGTATATGGACATTTTCTATATATCATACCTTGTTAATAGATCCCACTTATGAAAATTGAAGCAATCAAATAAATGACCCATCTTGAATGGGCCTTCGACAATTCTTATCAAATAGAAGTTGGGGTACACTGTAAGATTGATCACCTAAAAATATCTTAATAAAATATTAAGAAAAATTGAAATACTTTATAGTGGACGATATGATGGTAGGACCAAGTCCTTGGAGTATCCACACTTTTTTTTAGTGGATCCATGTTACTTTGTCAATTGAAATACACTATAGTGGTCATTCTTATAAAATATAAGCCACCAAACATAAATGCCCCTTCTTCACCCACAACAAATTTTAATCAAACTAAAATTGGCCCATCAGATCAGTCACTTGTTAGTCATGTGAATAAAATATATAAGAAAAATTCAAGTACTTTATAGTAGTTAATCTAATAATGGGCCCAATTCTTTGGAGTATCCAGACCCTTTTTTTTTTTATAACTTATACCCCTCTAATAGAACCCACTTATGAAACAAAACTAAATCACTCGAAACATATGCCTCCCTAATAGGCCCTCAAATAGATTTTATTTCAATAGGAGTTGGGCCCAATTTTGTATTGATCATTTATAAAAATGTGAATAACATTTTATGAAAAAGTTCGGGCGTTTTACAGTGACCATTGTGGGCTACATTGATAGATTTGTAAATTATAAAGATGGGCACAAAAATTATAACACTAGAACTAAATATATTTAATAGCTAAAGACTAAACAGCGATACATGATGTTTTGACTTAGGGGGACCGATATTTTCTAGCATTTTACAATATTTTGGATTTTTGGGATATTTTTTCAATTTTTTTGGGGGTAAAAAAAATTCACTTCGCGACGCGAAGCCATGTCGTATCGGTTTTTGGGGTTGGCTGCGACTGCAACCTACTGCGATTTTCATCCATGGTTTACATGATATGGAATATGGATCACCCATGTCATGTGACCATGAATAGACAGAACTAGAATGGACCTCTGTATTGACTTTACAGAGCTCCAGGTTGATCTACTTATATTTTCTTAATGACATGTTTTTCTTCGTTGATGTGGATTTATTGAATTATTTTTAGATGCCCGTTTAGTGCGAGTCCCCAAGTAAATAATCTTTTATGTTCCAGGGGTTGTCGTTTATGAGTATGAGTTGAAAATTGGGTGGGGTAAGTCTGTGTCTCTTCCATCACAGGCTCTACCAGCTCCTCCACCAGGACATATGGCAATCAGAAGTAAAGAGGTTGGTGAATGCACAATGTTGTAATACCGTCATCTTTTATCTTTTATTATTATTATTATTATTTTTTTTTGCATATTCTTTGCACTTATATATGTTTACCACTTTCAAGGAGAATTTCTGAGTCATATTCCGACTCTTAATTTTCTCAAACATCTTATCATGAATAGTGAATGTCATAAAATAGGAACTGAAGCATATAGAATGTGATAATGGACAGGGTGGCACTGTGATCTTGTCTGGACCTGATGGACCACCAGTTGCTTCACTGACGAGGCAAAGTTCTGAGTTGGTAGGTGCCTGAAACTATTTGGGTCTCTGATTTACTATTATTGTTATTTTAATCTCTTATTTTTGTGCACTGGTTCTGTCTATCATTATCTTCATTATTGAAGCCTTACCCTGGCTGGGTTTGCTTACTGTTTTTGCCTATCTATTCTCCATGTTCCAAAATATAGACATGAAGAGTGCTGTTCATTCTATTCTATTTTTATTTATTGAAAAAGGTGACTGCATCCATTACTCCAAAAACTGTACAGTATTTAGGGTATACTGAACACAACCAAAAACGAAAGAACAGCCAACCCAAAAGATGGTTCTATTCTATCAGCATTTCAATCTTGTTGTCCTGACTGCCAATGCACTGGCCTTATCAGAAGTTGTTTATGCTGTGGAGTATGATTCTCTTATATTTGACCTCAAACGTTGCACCTGAAATGATATTGGTAATTTGGTATGACGAGTAGGTTTGGCCTTGTTTGGGCCCATAAAGCTAGATTGTTGTTTAAACATTTATTACAAGGAGCTGTGCACTGTTGTTTCATTTCCTGAACATTGTGTTGGCATAGTATCATTTGTGAAGACCTGGTTACCCTACTGTAAGATCTTTGTTCAAGGTCAGGTAGATGATGACTTATGCTTATTGAAGTCTAAAGTAAATCCATTTCATTTATTTTTTTCTCAAAAGTCACTTCCAAATGATGATCCCTAGGTATCAAGGTTTGCTGAAGGCTTTAAAATGTTTATCATTTGGATGAGTCTGTGTCACTTATTAGTTTTGTCCTTTAGGTAAAGCTGTATGATCATAGCAGTTTCCTAGTACAGTTGGAAGGCGCTCAGTCTGGCAACCACAAGGTTGTGGGTTCAAATCATGTTACCATTCCAAAGAAAAAAGAGAAAAAAAAGAGGGGAGGGAGGGAGGGAGGGAGGGAGATATTATACTTATACTACCATCGCCAAGCTTGGATTGCTCTGGTATTCAACTTATCTGGGTCGTACTGTAAGTCTTTTAGGTTTCTATGCTGTAAGCACTCCCATATATCTTACCGCGTCTTCTTTGCTGAAAGATTCTTTACTTTTTAACTCTTAGCACCTGAAAATGATGAGTTTGGCGATGTTAGTATAACTGTGCATTTATATATGTACATCATTTATGTCAACAAATGATTTTAGGTGTTATTTTGTGGAGGAACATCGCTGCCTAATTTTTCTCATTTAACATGGAGCTGAAGGGAGTCAAAATGTTCTTTTACTCTAGTACAGTTATAGATAAAAGTTCCCTTGAATCAGAAGTCACCTATTATGATTTGGTTTCAGGCCCCCATCCCTCCAATATTCTCCGATACCCCTTCAGACCAATTGCAAAGTACTTTTCAATCATCTTTGTGCCTTGAGAGTTGAGTAAACTCAGTGTGCTCCCTTGAGAAATTTCTCTTAGACTGCACAATCCGGTTTGATTTATCGACCAAAGTAGACCCTCATTCCTCATTTTTGTGGTAAAGATTGCTATCGTGCCGTGTGGAAACTTTTGTGGTCAATTACCAAATAGAGTTTGCAGTGTTTACACTAGTTACTCCAGCTAAAGTAAGAGGTGGTATGGGTCAGAGTAAACATCTGACTTTTGGCTCGTTTAACCCATATTTGAAAACTTCTAAGCTCACATGACAAGCAAAGGAGTGCAAAGTTGACATGGTGTGGTTGGAGGTTCTGTATCACCACTACTGACTTTTGTTGTCCTTTAGGCTTTTTATGCGGAGCGGGGTACGTGACACGGGGCGGGTAGAGAAGGAGAAACGAGAGATGGGAGGGTGGAAGGTATATTGTCAGGCTTTCGCCTGAAAGTTAGCCTCACGCCAAACTCCCCATCACAGGCGAGGAAGAAGAGATAAGTCTGGGATACCAAAAGCACTCATAAAATTTTCATTCAATCATTGACTTCAGAGGCAAAAGGCTTTACAATGCTTATATATGAGAAAAAACAAACCTAGATCTCAACCACCTAATAATCCCACGATGGAGATTAAAACATCTCACTCAACTAAGTAAAGGGCATAAATAAATGAAAATAACTCTAAACAAGATAAGGATAACTGGGCTGGGCCCAAAGGCGGGTCGACCCATGGGGGACCATGGATCTGTCCTGCATCAACTTTGTGCCATTTGTCTATTGTTGTGTACTTAATTTGAGCCTTTTTAAAGCTTATGTGGAATAGATTAACAGTCTTTGGTTTCTATTTTTTCGGGTCAACTCTCCATCTTCTTGACCATGCATGTTGTTGACACCTGGATATGGGTTCTCAGGTGCTTACTCCAAATGTTCCTGATATAATGGTTGTTCCACCTGATGATGATCACCTTCGCCATGTTATTGACACAATGGCTCTGCATGTTCTTGATGGAGGATGTGCTTTTGAGCAAGCCATAATGGAAAGAGGCCGTGGAAATCCACTTTTTAACTTCTTATTTGAGCTTGCTTCAGAAGAGCATACATACTATGTATGGAGGCTGTACTCCTTTGCTCAGGTATGTCACGTTAGGCTGCTACCATTCATGGTCCTGATTTCTGTTAGTGATTACAGAGATTTTGGAGTGCATTTCAGTATATGTTTGCCTAAAGTTTTGTACATATCACTATGCTTACACTTCCTTATGTTGTGGAAAATGTAGGGTGATACACTACAGAGGTGGCGGACAGAACCTTTCATAATGATAACAGGAAGTGGGAGGTAATTACTTGTTCTCACTTCCCAAGCTCCTTGTTAAAAATGCCTACATGATTTAGAAAATCAAACCTGATCCAGTTTGATGACCGTGTTTTCTGAATTAATCAACCATTCAGACTTAAGTTTTTAATTAAAATACTATAATAGTAGAAAACTGGTTGCCAATATAAAACCAAAAGTTGGTAGACTAATTGTATCCGCTAAAAAAACTCATGGGTGTAAACAGGGTTGGAAAATTCTAGGTCAACTCAGTACTAGTCCTACTCTCTCATTTGGAGGTGGGTTTCATCTTTTTCTTCCCCTTATTTTCTTGATTTCTTGAAATAGATATTTTTAATATCTTGGATTGGAAATTTGGATAATTTGATTTCTTGAAGGGGGTTTTACAATGATTAAAGAAGGTATCCAATGGTGATTTAGAGGTGGGTTCATAGTTGCAAATATCTTTTTTTTTTTTGGACAATATTCCCAAAAAATTTTGCTTTGCCAACTATAAAGAAACAAAACAGCCCTTAGAAAATTTTGCTCTTAATTTCACCCAATTTTGTCCGAATTAGTCATTTCGGCCAATTTGGGCAGATCTCATCTGAAATTTGACAAAATGCCCAATTTCGGACATATTCATTTTAGAAAAGGAGGCTGATGGAAATACCCTAACCTTAAAAAACCCTCTTAAAAATGAGAGAGAGAGAGAGAGAGAGAGAGAGAGAGTAGCTGTCGCCGTTCTTTCTTTTTCTTTTGTTCATTCCTTCCCTAGAGTCATCATCAACAAAAGTGGGGAAAGTTCTCTTGCCTTTTATGAAGTGTACGGGTGGCCCACTTGGCCCCTTCTTTTGTTTTCTCTCCTCTCTTTTTTTTTTTCCAACTGTTGGGCTACAATTGAAGAAATAATAGTGAGGCCCACCTCATTGAAAATTTAATCCACTCATTGTGGGCCTCACTTTATTTGAGCCCTAAATTGAAATTAAATACAACTTTACTTATTTGATCCACTCATTGTGGGCCTCAAATTTCTTCATATATATAAATATAATTTTATATTTTTCCGAAATGTTTTACCAAAAATTCCAAATTAGCCAAAACATTTCATTTAGAGACCAAACCGAAATGGTGACTAACGAATTTCACAACTATGGGTGGGTTTCATCTTCTTCTTTTCCTTTTTTTTTTTTTTTTTTTCTTATTTTAGATTTTGAAATGAGTTTTTTTGTTCTCTTGGATTGGAAATTGGGATATCTTTGATTTCTTGAAAGGGGTTTTGCATTGAGGGAAGATCTCCTATGCTATGAAAGATGGTGTTGTGGAGGTGGGTTTCATCATCCTCTTGTTTATTTTTTTTAATTTTTTTTTTTATTTTATTTTTTTATTTTATTTTTTCTCTTGATTTCTGGAAGTTAGTTTTCTTGATCTCTTGGATTGGGAATTGGCTTGATTTCTTGAAAAGAATTTTTCATTGATTGGAAAAGATCTCATATGTTGTGTGAGATGGTGTTTTGGAGTTGGGTTTCATCATCTTCTTGTTCCCTTTTTTTCCCTTGTTTTCTTGAAATGAGTTTTCTTACTCTCTTAGATTAGCAATTGGCCTATCTTTTATTTCTTGAATGGGATTTTGCATTGATTGAAAAAGAATTCTTATGCTATGAGATGATGTTTTGGAGGTAGGTTTTCTCTTTTTATACCCCTTGATTCCTTGAAATAGGTTTTCTTGATCTCTTTGGTTGGGATTGAGTGTTCATCTCCCTTTTCCTTATTTTTTTTAAAAAAAAATTAAATGGGCTTTCTTCATGTCTTGGGTTGGGGTTGGGTTTTCTTTGATTTCTTGAAATGGGTTTTGTTGCTCTTAATATGAGGGTGTTGAATAGACAAAGTGATGGAGAAATAAGAATTTTGTAGAGGTTGCCATTGTTATGACTCTAATTCATGACGGAGAGACCGAAGAAAGGTACAATGTGAGGCAATGAAAGAAATCCAATCACCAAAGCACAAAAAAGAGTTTATATATATATATTGATATAGAGTTCTGCCCGTGCATTGGATCAGTGTCTGCACCTCAATGTGGGCCCCAAACCGGGACCTAGGGGATCGAAAGATCTCACTAGGCCCTTCATCTCTGTAAAAAATCAGCCCTAACCCTAAACACTGTTGTCTCCATCAAGGCTCCACAAATTTAATGTTGTACAGTCAATTCGGATGGGTACGCAGTTGATCCAACAGTCCAGTCCATTCGGATGGGTGCAAACCTGGGACGTGTGAAATTCGGGGGCGGGGGGCAAGGTTGGGTGTGTGGTCCATCATGCGGGTCCCACCCTCGGTGCCAAGATGCTCACCTGATAACCATTCTATATATATATGTATGTATGTATGTATACGCACACACATATAAACACATATCTACCTTGCAAGAAAGGCTCATAAGGAAGATGAAGAGTGGTATGCACCAAGCAACCTAGAAATAAGCTACTAGTATGCACACAATTAAAATTCGCAAGCGCACAAGATCACTATGTAGTGTAGTGAATTGTTAGTACGAGGTCGATCCCACGAAGACTTGTGATAAAACAATGTCAAAAGCAACTAAAAATCAGAATATTAAAAGAAACAATTGAATAATGAAAGATTGAATTAAACTTCTAAAAACAGTAAATTAAACTATCAAAAGCTAAATGAAAATTAATATAAAACACACAACTGAAATTAGAATTGAAAAACAGTAATAATGAATGAACTAGGGTTTCATCTACTCTCTTAACTAATCCTATGCATGTCCCTTATTATCTTTTAATCAAAAATCAGATTTTATTAGTGACATCTATCAACCTAGACCATGGCATATACACAACTCATAAATTAATAACATGGTTTAGAATCTCAACCAATAAAACTGAAATTTGAATTAAAAGATGCCAAAAGAGACTACATAGAACTAGGCTAGGGTTTCAATTACACCCTAGCCCTAAAAAGTTTAGCTACTCATGTTTGGAATTGAAAACAAAATAGAAAATAGAGCCATAAGAAGAACTCTGAATATTGAAGAAGAAGAAGAATTCTGCCAGCAGCTTTTTTTCCTTTTCCTCGCTCCAAAAGCTCTCCAAAAGATGCTCCAAAGGTGCTCCTAATAGTGTTGTACGGCTGCTAGCGTTTGTGGATGACAGTAGCTGATTTGTGGATGGTTTGTGTGATGTTTTATGGCTGGTAGTATGGCTGGACGTGGCTAGGTTGTGGCTGGTATATATTCTGCACTTGTACTCCCTTCTATGCCTTTTATAAACTTTGCAACAGCCTCTTTTAGCAAGTAGTTCCCTTATATGATTAGATCTCCACCTTACTTTACAAGTAAGCTTCCTAATTAAAACAGAATAGGAGTCCTCTTTCTTGTTAAACTAGACTTTCTAAATCTGATCCTACCCACAAATCTGAGATTAATTGCAAGGAATTAAATCTGAACTTTTGACATAAAAGTGGGCCCTATTTGATGCGTGTAACATGAGTGTGGGACCCCTTTTCCTTAGACTTCTAACTTGGCTTGAACTCTTGCTTTGCTCCAAACTTTCCTTCTTTTTCTGCTTGTTTTTCTCCATTCTTGAACTCCTCTTTTAACTTGAATAGGACTTCCTAAATTCTGAAATTCTTTTATTTGCAATGGATGTGGGCCCCCTTTTGGCGTCTAACCCTAGATTGGGTTTCTTCCTTTTTCTTCTTTCTTTCTTTTGCTTTTCTTCTTTGAATTGTAAGTTTCCAAAGATTTTGGAATAGCTTGGATGGGACCCACCAAGGCCCTACTTGATGATTTACGCCCATCTCTTCATTAATTCTTCTCTTTTTGCTCCTTTTTACCTTTGCATAAAAATTAACAAAAACTATGTAAAATCAAATAAAATAACTCTAACTAGCACAAGATGAATCAAATATTAGGGCTTAGATTGCAAACAATTAAGCACTTATCAAAGAGATATATGGTAATTGCAAATATACTCTCGATTATGCTGTGATTACCCAATATTCATGTTTTTCAACTGCAAGTTTGCAACATATGGGCTATGGGCAATTTCGTCGATAAAAAATCACGAGGCCCTCTATTGACAATAATGTCACGACCCAAATTCCGGGGCCCTATCGGATTCCGGATCGTGATCATCTAGCAATTATTCACCACAAATTCATCAAATAACTTTCACAAGGAATCAGGCATTTAGTTCAAAATATCATTCTAATTAAATTATAAATGTCAAACAATATCAAATATTTCTGAGTCATCAAAATTTCATATTCTAACTTAGTTCAAGATGTCTTAAAACATTTAATAAAATTCCCCAGACAAGGGTTAATCCCCTTATCAACTAATTTAATTTTTCTCGTTCTCTCCCGTTAGCTACGCATGTCGAAATCTACATGCTGAAAGTCATTCTGCTCTGGCTTACCCGCAATAAAATTACCTGAAGGAGGCAACAAAATATCAGTATTACTGGTGAATGAATTTTCCTAGTTACACACAGTATACAACATAATATTACGTAACCAATAAATCTGAATCAATAGGTCAATTACCACTAAAAGTACATCTATATATATTTGTGCCCATGCACATTGCCACGCCTCAAAGGCCTATCGTATACATATATGCCGGTCACCATGACCCTGTCTCATCAGACACACGTCCACTAAGGACCAGCCAACACAGTGGCCATTCACGTCCACTAAGGACCAGCCAATACAACGGCCATCAATCATCCGGACACAAGTCCAACATCCCAAGTCTGGGACCCAGTGCACAATATCTCACAAACACATAACATCCAGGACATGAACATGAAATAATATAATTGAACACACATGAAAGCAGCGTGGGCCCTACTCTAACACCATGCATATTTATCATTGCCCCCATCTAGACCTAATTGGTAATCGATGGTGTAGAGGTGACTCACCCTTTCCATCATTAACCCAAATCCAGAATTCTCACAGAATTAATACTCAGGTAAACAAGAGTTTTATAACATGTAATATACAACAGAAGAGTCCCATGAGTAGTTTCAGTACAACTACTTAGTTAGTATAAGGTACATAATTCCTCTAAATAATAGTAATGACCAACCATTCTTGAGGGACAGTGGCTCCACTGTCCTATTGCAAGACCAGACTTGCCCTCCAAGGTCGCCTAGGGTCCCACATGTCAGCACATGGTTCCGATTTATCAATAAGTAGTCCTTTTGGGCCTCACAGTCCCATTGATAAAAACATATCCTCAAAATAACCCTTCTCACCTCATTAATTTGAAGCTATGGGATGATGGGGCCCACTCCACGTGGGATCATCACTAAACAGGTCGTCCCTGGGCCCTCTTTAAGATGGGGGGTATCGATAATGATCAAGTGGCCCCGTAGTCTCACAACCCCCTGTCGTCACAAACTGGGTTTTTTCTCCACAAGTCATGCCTGGGATTTTGATGACTATTGGATATACTGCGGATGGGGCCCACTATGCAGGAGTCCACCATCACTAGGGTCGACCATCAGTCTCCTACATGATGTAGGGTTCTTATCTCTGATTGGGTCAAGCAGTGGGTCCTAGTGAAGGTGTCGACCAACTGCCCTGTTTCTCCTTCAACCACGCCTCAGACACTTAATTGTTATGGATGGTGGGCCCAGTGGGGCCCAATCCCTATGGGACCAGAACTGTCTGGGTCGCCCATGCGTCCACCTCAGGATCCATGGACCAGATTTTCCATCTGGTGGGCCATAGGGTCCCACAACCCCATCTTCTATTCATGAGTACTCTCGTTAGGCTCCTATTTCCTTCAATTTCATGCCCAAATGATGGGTATTTTGGATTGAAACTCCATTCTGATAGAGTACCACATTAATCAACAAGTTTGCAATTCACAGATTAATTTACTCCAAGTCGATGACTTCTAGTTGTCATCCAGTGCACTTCCAATACACGGCACTCAACAATTTCTAATACCCACATCCATATCATCACTTAGACAGTAACCACAAAGATTCAGTCACCTTTGATACTTGATTGTTGCTTTTGCGATGTGCGGAAGCGAAAAGGACATCCGATGATCGTCTTCCCACTGTTTGGCTTCTTCCTCTTCTTCCCCCGGATTCTAATGACCAAGCTCTCTCTCTCTTTCTCTCAGATTTCTCTCAAGGGAAAGAATTGAATATCATACTGCAAGAGGGGTCATTGGTTTACTTATATATACAAGGGGAGATAGAGTCCTAGTCCACCCATACTTCCTAATTAGCAACTCCTCCCCTTTCCAAAATCTTTCACGTGACACTTCTAATTCAAAAATAAGTTAACCAACTAAGGGTCCTACTTGGGCCAAACTAATCCTGGGCCCTGGTAACTCAGGATATTACAGATAATGTTTAAAATTTTAGTGTTGCTGCTGTCAAAAACGTGTTTAAGGGGTTTTTCCCTGTAAAATTCTGTGATGTGGGGTGTTTTTATCAGCAACCCCGAGCTGATCTTGCGAATTTCAGCTTCTTGGTGACAATGTGCAATTTTGTTTTGGCTGCTTGAAAACCGGGCTCCTCCCAGCCCTCGTTTTCTTCTCCTGGCAACGGCAGTTGGCGAGTTGGTGTGGCAGTTGTCCCACTCACCTTTTATTTCCTCTCTGTGCTCATTTATGCCACCAAAACGAGGAGACCCCTCGTCTGTGCAACTAGAATTGTAGCAGCTGTGACCCACCTGAGATCTGAGATGATTGAGTCCTCTCTCCTTTTTTCTTTTTTTTTTTGATAAGTAACAAAGACTTTCATTGAAAAAGGAAAGAGACAACCAACAACCAACTGGGTATTAAGAAGGTATAAAAGCATTATACCTTCAACAAGAGAAACCCAAAAACAAGGAGATAAACAAAAAATTACAACATAGTGGCAAACAAACGGAATCTTCCTGTCCACCCCTTGCTTGGCCAAAGCGTCTGCAAAATTGTTGGCCGACCGGCCGACATGATGAAACTCAGCATCCATTGAAGAAGATAAAACCTTTATCTCTTCTATCCAGATCCTCTGTGAATCAGAAGCCGGAGACCATTACCAGATCTGGCCCGATCTGTGTTGCATATCTGAGATGGTGACCTTCTTTGTCTTAGATCTGAATCTCTCAATATCCCATTGTGTGTTTTACTAACTTCTCTTGTTGAATCCAACGAATAACACAATTGGAGAAAAACCCACTTTGGTTTTCTTCATTACTTCTCCACATCTTCCTCTCAAACCCATCCAAAAACCATCTTTCAATGGTTTCCACGACACCCATTTCGCAATACCTCCTCTTTTTGCCTGAACCCACTGCAGAAATCGAAAAATCCAATCATTGAAACAACTTCTTTGTGGAGATTCAGCCAAGAAACCCATTCACCACTCTCCATCCTTCAAAGGAAGGTTTTGGGTTGCGCGGGGGGGGAGTGGGGGGGGGGGTTGGTTTGGTGGCTTCCATAAGAGGGAGGACTTCCTTGAACTAATCGCAGTCAATGGCAGGCCGTGTTTTAATCGACTGTTGCAGCAGAATAAGAAATTGGGGAAGAAGTTGGAAATTCGCACAATCGTTGTGCTTGGGTTCGCATCTCCCCCACACCCGCGCAAACCAAAAAAAAAAAAAAACCCCACCCGCCCACCCACCCACCCAAAATATATATAAAACCAAGGAGTAGTTTGAGTAGAAGTCTTTAGTTGACACCAGCTTTATGGCGTAAGGCTCTGATGATTGTAAAGAAGGCAACACATGAGTGGGACACTTTGCTCAGTAGTCACTCAGTTTGAGTGACTAATATAAAACTTGTATTGTAAAAAAAAAAAAAAAAAAACAGTTCTGCAGGATTTGGCTGGGCAACCTCATATGATTGTACTGGAATTCTCAAACTAAGCATTGAATCATGAATACGCAGGTTAGGATACTTAGTTGAATCAGATAGATACCACAGGAGAGAATGTCCAGGAGAAACTCTGCAAATCAAGAAATTGAATGTCCAAGATGGAGACTACACCAGCAAAAAGGGCTGAACCAAAAATAGCCTAAAATATCTTCTTAGGAATGCCTAAGAATTCCATAAAGTAAACTGTTAAATCTCCTATGAGAGGCAACCGATAGTATGAAGATTGATTGCAGATTTGCTTGTTGTAGCGTACCCCACTAGCTGATGTCTCTAATCTGTTGGTTGTAGCTTCTGTGCAGAGCAACAAGGGAATGTCTTGTATTACTGATCTGAGAGTGGGTCTAATTATCTGGAAGATATAGATGCGAAGATCCTGAGTCAAAAAGTAAGTATCAACTCTTTTAAGTGATGGCTTAGGATTTTGACGAACAGGTACAAGTAGGAATAGGTTGTTTTAGATGTAGCTGTAGTGATTGAAATCCCCAGAAAGATAGGGTATTCGTAGTTATTGATGAAGGCAAAAAACATGCCCACTGTACCCAAAAAAAAAAAGCCTAAATCCTAGAGGAGGGGCATCTCCCCTTTCGTTTACTTCATAAGGGGTAAGTGAACCCTTTCTGCAACTGAGACAAGAAGGAATCAAATAGTCTCCTTGCAGAAACCAGTCGTCTGAATTACTTCGATGATTGAGACAGGACTGATGCAGGACGTGGGTATCCAAGGATCACCTAGTCGCAATTAAAAGGCTAAATCCTAGTTTGACAATGTATCGACAGAGTCGATTAGCAGCCACACTTGTTGTAGTTCATTTTTAATAACTCTTATGGCAACAACAAATCTCGAAGTGCTATATAGAGCCTTTTCATTCAATCACCATTACTAATCCAAACACATAGTACAGATACCCACTGTTTTCCAGACCATTCATGCGAATTAATCATTTTAATAGTGGATACAATAATGAAGAGAAACGTGTACGCGCTGATCTTGTTTTTAGATCTCAAACCAGCTGCTAGAAGTGAGAATCTCTCATTATTTTGTTGCTCAAAACCTCACAAGATTCAACCGAGACGTCCAGATCTCGCCCAAATCTGGATTGCCCTATATAAAAAAGAACAAGGGTTGCTTTCAACCATTTTGCAGACTCACCCGAGATGTGTCTTTCTTTTTTTTTTCTTTTTTTCTTTTTTTTTTGAAGTTAGGGGGTGGGTTTGGTCTTGGTGTTTTCTGCTGAACTGGGATTCTGTGGCGCTACACAAAGGTACCCTAAAGAGTTTGCCATCCCATTAGTGGTCCTTTCCACATGTTGAAAAAAAAGAGTAATGCGTAAATTAGTCATAATCGCGGGGTGTGTGTGTGTGTGTGTGTGGTGGGGGGGCATGTAAACATACGCATAGTAGTGTGTATGTATATATATATGGATGAAGGGGCTAGAGGTATTAGATTAACTTCAAATTTGATAGGTAGGTTGGTCCCACTTGGATCTTTCAGTCCCCCTTGTCCCGTGGCCAATGGGGTCTCACGGTGGGCCCCAATAGGCGGTCCGCACCATAAACCGTAAGGACGGTCCTGTATATATATATATATATATATACACGCGCGCGTGCACCAAAATGACCATTTTTTGTCCTTGAAATTATAGCATTGTACTTTGTCAGTGGTATTGCTCGCTTGTTTTCTTGTACAGAGGCATGTAAGGTTATGAAGAATACTGATTCCAGAGCATGATGTTTCTGAGCATATGGCATATCTATAAGAATAGTCCCTCTAGATAACTACTTGTGAATTAGTTCTTCCTAATCTATTCTTATACATATCCTTCCTTTAAACCCTTAAGGGTATTCATGCAATTTTACATTGTCAACATTAATATGAATAAAGGGCACTCCCTCTAAGAGGGGATGACAATTTTACAGCAATTCTAGGTTTGTCATGTCTCGAAGGCATTCGTTGGTTCATGTTGTCTGCAACAATCTCAATCTAAATCGGAGTTCGCTGGTTAAGGGATTAGTTCCGATCTAGTGACCAGATGTCTAGATAAGAGCACTGCCAACTACAGTGTCAGTAGCTGAACAGAGTTCGTATCATTGAACTCTCTTTCTATCTCTCTTTACACACCCTTTGGTCTAGCATTTCAGAAAATAACCAAAAAACTAACATTATCAACTCCAAAACACCGGACTTCGGACTTTGAATGGCAAAACCGAAGGAAATAAGAGATCCAATTTGAGAGAAGAAATCTCATATTGCTTCTACTGCAACTCTCTTCACAGGAAGCACGGTTGAGATGATCTCATAGCTCCCAAATTGCTCTCAAAAATAATTTCCTATCTCTAGTTTTATGAGGGTTGTTGCCTTTAACGGGTTTACAAATAGTGGTTTTTTTTTTAATTTCTTTTGCCAATCATTTTTAGAAGACCATTTGGTACTTTTTTGTTGTTTTTCCTTATATTAAATCTCAGAATCAGTTAAATACATTTTTTTAATGGTAAAATCAGTTAAATACATTCGATTGGTTTGTTTCACACATATTTGCTTTTAGTGTGCTATTTCACAAATGAAGAGTATATTGTGCATATGTTTGACTTTCTTTTATATATAATGGGTTGTATCTATGTTTATTTATCTATTAAATTTAATTATTAGGAAATTGTGGAATTCAGTCTTAACTTGGTGAGTTGGTGTACATGAACTGGTTTTTGGTGAGTCAACTCAGTTTTGGTCAAGAACTAGTTCCACCTTGTAGCTGAGATTTTCCTTGTTTATGATGTTCTACTTTGTTGTGATGCATCATTTAGATGGATACCACCCTCTCTACCAACTGTCAAGAGCCCAGAGCATGAGAAAGAAAGTAGTACTACGTTTGCTGCAGGAAGAAGCAGGGTAAGTTTTCCTTCTCTTAGAAAAGTTTAATATCCTATGTTACCTGAACCCTTAAATCACAGGTGGTTTCTATGTTGAGGTCCATGTTGGATGTGGCTCAGCTCTATATTAAAAACTGAAATAAATTTTAAAGACAGTTGAAAATTGAGTAAAAACTATGTTGTTGAACCCGTAGATGGTGGCAAGGTTCTTAATGCTGCAATTGCGAGATTGTTACTTTTGTTCCCTGCCATCTGTAAAAGGAAGTGTAAAACTTATATGGTAGTGTTTCTAGTAAAAATATGATTATTTTCCAGTCCTTTTCCTAAACTTTTGGGGTCAAGTGAATCATTTACTTAGGTGACTTACTTGTTTGAATACAATGAGAACTTCCTATTGTGGACAACTTAATTCCTGTTCCATAAAATGGATCAATTATTAAGGAATTTCATCATTAACTTAAAGCATGCATTTGGCTATGTTTCAATTGCCTCTTCAAGTGCTTTCCTTGTTTTCTGGATTATCAATGTGAAAACCTAATAATCAAAAGAGGATTCTTCTCATTTTCAAAATGGCAAGAGTCCATATGGAACCTAAGGGCGTGTTTGGATGTGTGGTGAAGTGAGGTGAGGTGAGGTAAAGCCTCCATTATCCAGACAAGAAAAGACAATGGGTCATATCAAAAGTACACAATTTCAAAATTTCCTTCATCTTTTTCAAGAAAAGTCAAAAAAGCAACATCTTTTCTTCACTAAAAAACAAAAGCTCTATTTTTCTATACAAAAAGTCAAAAAGATTTCATACCAAACAACTAAAAACAAAACACCATCATAACACCATATATTTTATTCTCTCTTGATTTGATGCTTCATCTCATCATACTTCAATTCACCATACATCCAAACAGGCCCTAAAAAGCATGGTCATTGAAGTAACTTTGTTTTCACTTCTTTTCTCCTTGTGAACCTTTTGCTCAGCGTGTGGACTTGGAGCGCTCTCTTACAGATTCACAACGGGATGAATTTGAAGATATGTTACGGGCTCTGACTTTGGAGCGGAGCCAGATAAAGGAAGCCATGGGTTTTTCCTTGGATAATGCTGATGCAGCTGAAGAGGTACTGCTGATGTCATAGTTTGAACTGATTTCTCTTTCACTTTGGAAGAAATTATTCTAGGTTTTATTTTTATCTTTATTTTTATTTTCAAATTGTTCTAGGTGTCACCATATTTAGGTGGGTTTTAGACCATATTTGGGTGGGTTTCAGCCCTAATTAGTCCTGATATGTTTTCTCATATTTTAGTTGGACAAAAACCAGATTCTGAAAGAATGGCCAGATTTAGTCCAATAATAAACATTAATCTGATCTGGGTGATATTTAATCTCATCATCATTCAAGGGGTCAGATCTTGGTCAACAGTGTACTTTTATGATATGAATTAAGGAGGCTCGACAAACATATAATCCAAGTGGGTGAACTTCTGTTGTGTGCCTGGTTTCATATGGACATTTTTCATGTGCATGAAAGTGGAATGATTCAGTTACGTCTAACAGTGTTACAGTTTGTGGCACTGTCTAGCAAATTTGCACTGCAGTAACCCACTTCTAAACACAGATCTCTGTATTAACCTTACCCCACGAATTCTTGCTGAAGTGTCATGCAGTTTGGATTAAAGTGGTCTTCTTGAATTCTATTCTGTTATTTGATGAACACTCTAACCAAATTGAATATGAATCTAATCTCGAGTGATGTTTGGTCTATATCCATCAATCACACCTGGAGGATTTGATCCAACTTTCTTCCCTTGATGAGAAATCAGCCCTCAAGTGTAGACTCGTTGTACTGTGGCAGTTCTTTTGTTTTTCTTTTTTTCTTTTTTTTTTAATTTCTTGAGTGTGAGAAATTATCATTTTTAACCATTTTTTCCTTTGATTCTTTGAAGTTCTCTTTGATGGTATACTCCATTTATATGATACTTAGGCACTTCAAAATGAAATACAAACACATACTGTATTGTATCTGATACTTAAGTTTTATGTGTAGAGGCCATGTCCCTGCTATATCAATGGTGTGTGCTTTCCATATGCATCCCATATTTGAGCATCATATCCCTATTTGTTTAATTAATCTTATTTGTGGAATAGTATCAAAGAACTCAAAAGAAATTGAGAGGGCTCTAAAATTGGGTTTCTTTAAAGGATATACTAAGTTCATGTACGTCGCGTATCTGCAGGTAGTTGAGGTTCTTACTGAATCCTTGACACTAAAAGAAACACTGATACCAACCAAAGTTGCTAGACTTATGCTTGTCTCTGATATACTTCACAACAGTAGTGCTCCAGTAAAGAATGCTTCGGCTTATCGTACGAAATTTGAAGCTACCTTACCTGACATAATGGAGAGCTTCAATGACTTGTATCGCAGTATCACTGGAAGGATCACGGCTGAGGCCCTCAAAGTAAGTTCACACCTCAAAGTATAAAAACTTGTACTTGGCATTTGTTGCTGGGTTTTGTCAGAATAAAATATACAGTGAACAATTGAGCATTTTGTTTGACTCAATCAACTATAAATGTTGAGTTTGCTTTTCGGTGACCAACATTGTGTATGCTGAACCCTGTGGTGGAAGACACCACAAAAAATCTCCCCATCAGCTGCTTTCATTTGGGTGGATTATTTGGTAGTCATTACTTCATTTTCATCGGATGCGTAGGATTGTCTGTTGGGGGAGATATTGAGTAGATGGTTGAAGGCTAGGCCCAACAAATGAAAGGCTTATGTTAATGTTATTGAAAGGTTGTTTCCACCTATGCTATTGTTGGGTCAAGCAAAAGAATTTTAATCTTTTCACTGTCTGCATCATCTAGCAGTAAGATACCTTTTCTTTTTCTTTTTCTTTTTTTTTTTTTTTCCTTTTTTAAATAGAAGTTAGATACCTCTTTTACTAGCCAGTTTCTATGAAATTTCAGTGACTTGATTTTTCTATGTTTGGATACTCTAGGAACGTGTTCTGAAGGTTCTCCAAGTGTGGTCAGACTGGTTTCTCTTTTCAGATGCATATGTGAATGGACTGCGTGCAACTTTTCTTCGATCGAGTAACTCAGGTGTCATCCCATTTTACTCCATATGTGGAGATGCACTGGAAATTGAAAAGAAAACCAGCTCTGAAGATGCCACTGATGGAGGTAAGCTCAACCAAGATGCTGCATTAGCAATGGGGAAAGGGGCAGCTATGAAGGAGTTGCTAAATCTTCCTCTAGCAGAGCTGGAAAGACGCTGCAGACATAATGGGCTCTCTCTCTGTGGCGGTAGGGAGATGATGGTTGCCAGATTGCTTAGTCTGGAAGAGGCAGAAAATCTGAGCAGATATGAGCGAGAGGATGATAGGAAGTATGGACAAAGCCATTCCAACCCCATTAAGTACTCAAGAGATGAAAGCATCTGGAATGCAAGTAATGCCAGTAGTAGAGAGAACGAGCTTGGACTGGAGCCAGCAGGGTCATCGGGATGGAATCGATATGGGGATGAAGCGGCAAAATCACAAGATAAAGGTTTTGCTGCACCTTTGGCTCAAACCATCACAATTCGACAACCTGAACTGCAAGCCTTCTCAAAGAAAAGAGAATTTGATCCTATTTTACCAGCTTCTAAATGGGCTCGTGAGGATGATGGTACTGATGATGAAAGAAAAGATGCTCATGGTCTGGGTTTAAGCTATTCATCATCTGGAAGTGAAAATGCTGGTGGTGGTCCAGGCAAGGCTGATGAGCAGGAGGTGGGCACTGACACAACTGTTCCTACTTATCCAGACAGTAGCACGAGTGAAGAACACAGGTTGTAACAAATTTCAAGTCTAATGGAAATCTTATGATGCATTTGGATGTACCCTAAACTAAAGTCATAGTCATCATCGTCGTCGTCGTCGTCATCATTGTCGCCTTATCCTATCAATCTGGGTTAGGCATAATGAATTCATTCCTCTTATTTAACTCACACTTTAATTCGCTATGGGTGTGAATATTAACCTAGAATGCATGGCTATTCATCCCACATTGTTTGGAACAGTGCAGGAATCAGAGTAACAGGGGAGGGATTATGGCTTCAAATCTTCATTTCAGTCACCACCTTGGTACATGAGCTAGCTATTTGCACCAAGTCTCAGCTGATATGCATGACGTTCGGCCGAGTCCTAGTGACTTGATAGCCTGTTTTGAAACCAATGGCTCAATGAATCTGACTTGGACCTCTCCAAGTATCAAAACCTTGGTTGGGATACTGTGTTCCTGTGTTTTCCACCCATACAAATTAAAGGGGTGTGAGTTTGACTGGTGACTTGAAGTAACATAAACGCACCTTAGTTCTGATATATAAAAATGTAGCTGGAATATTGTCCTGTCTCTAGAATTGGGGATTAACTGAGCTTTTGTTCTACAGGCAAAAGTTACGGCGTCTAGAGGTGTCTGTGATAGAGTACCGCGAGACTCTTGAAGAGCGGGGCATCAGAAGCTCAGAGGAAATTGAACGGAAAGTTGCAAGTTATCGTAGACGTCTGCAATCGGAATTTGGTCTATCTTATTCTGTTGAAGATGTTCAAGGGAACAAGCATGTTGCACGTAAGTCAAAACTAGTTACATGTTGTCAGAAACCCTTAAATTTTAAATCAACAGAGAGATTATTTTCGGGAACCCTTAAATTGTAAATCAACGGAAAATTGCATCTTTCTCCTTTACTCTATGTTACTTAATATATGGAGATCCCCAACATAGCTATGTTTTTGCCTTATGCTAAATAGTTGAAAACTGAAATTATATTATATTTACATCTTGCAATATTAGGCATATCTGAACAATCTTGACAGTGGTTGGGTGAATGGGATCTATAATGATCCTTATCCCAATTATTGCCTAGTTAATGGATGTTATCATGATTCTTGACTCAATTAAGCCATCAACAAAACTTGAGACAGTATTATTGCATGAGGTTTGATTGTGTGTAGTCAATTAAATTTGGCCATATGTGCAAGCTCATATATTTTCTAATTTTGAAATTGTAGAGCGGACATCTCTAGAGAGGAAGGATAAACATGATGAAAGCCGTGATTCTTCACGGAAGCGGCATCGTAGCCATAGTGGAAGTCGTAGTCCACAGCGTAAGTCATCAATCAGAGACAGGGATAGGGACACTGATGGGGACAGGGACCGAGACAGACACCGTGATAGAGCCCGTGAGGCAGACAGCAGAAGGGGGAAGGAACGTGAGAAGAGTGGGAGTAGGGAGAGGAATGACCATGATAAGTCCAGAGAGAGGGACAGGGACAGAAGGAGAAAGGAAAAGTGAGTTCATGGCCTCGGGCACAACTGTCTAAAGAAAAGAAAACGACATCTTCGTCGGATGCATTTGCTATTCATATGCTCTCATAGGAAGATGGAGTGGGAAGTGTTAGCAATGGATTTGATTGTTCAGCATTGTTTTCTCTAGGCGAATCATGGGCAAAAGAATCCTTGATTGATTGATTAGCCCATGAAAATTGCTTTCCATGTCAAGCACAGAACGTACCTTCTCCAACTGAAAAATATCTTCTCAAATGAGCAGCTTGTTTTGAGCTTTCCATATTTTTGAAATTATGTTGCAGCTACAAGTTTCGTGTTTAACCTCGGAATTGATGGCATGGTTACCCAATCAACTTTTGTTTCAGCATATGCTTTTAGCAGTTACATGATTATCACACCCCTCTCCATTCCTTTAGATAATATGTTTATCTCATTTTGCTTCGTAAACTAACTGCTAATGCTGCATCCCTTGTAACATTATTTCTGTTATGAATCAAATTTTTCGGCTGATTATTAGTGGTTTGCAACTCAATGTTGAATTTCTGTAGTATAAATCCAGTGTGGCGGATCTCTGAACCATGTTTAAGGGTCAAAAAAAAAAAAAAATCGTTAGAGTCCTTTGGTAATATGTTCCCTTCATGGTAGGGGACTGATTAGAGTATGTATAAATTGGGTTTCTGGTTCTCTCCTCTTACAAAATCCTTGTGAAACACCATCCAGCTCATCCTAAAAGTGTAAACAGAGTGGTGGTCTTCTGTACATTTAATCGAGTGCAGGGGGCATCATCATGGGAGGATTTAACCTGCTTATCATCGAAGGCACTGAAACAAGACCAGTTATGCCCTCTTGGATCTCCTGTACTCAGGGCTCAAGGTAAGTAGGAGTTTCTGTGTCTTAAAATTCCTATGTATTCTATGGACATAGAGCTGGTAACAGGTCATGAAACCCATTATGTTTGAGATTTATGGTTGTTGGTCTCTCTTGTTTCTATTTGTGGACGGATTTGTGGTGCATGTTGTGTGTTTAGAGTGCTAAAATGCATGTCTTAAGTATTCTGGTTTCCTATATTGCTACTAATGTGGGTTTACGGGGCAGTAATGTGACTGAAACTTTAGGCGATGTTTTTCAATATATAAACTGTTGCTTTTTTCTCCTCTCAGTAGAGAGGTGGGATGAGAATAATCAGGCAGGTGTAGCATAGGTCTTGTATTGTTAGGTTGACCTCGAGGTAATAACCAAGTGCAGACCTGGCCGCCCTTCTATGAAAGGACTGATGAAATTTTGTAAGGTCTAATAATGATTTTTAGATTTTCATTATTTGAAAATACCATTGATGTATAGCGCATTCTATCTGCTCTTTCCAATTAAAGATGCTGAACTATGAATTCTTAGATGCTCGCCATCAGCTTCGACTCAGACAGGGCAATCAATGAACCAAGCAAGGTTTTGAGCTTTTTTGGCTTAAGCTGAAGCTCCTTTTATTGGCTCGAGCTCGAGAGTCTATTTTTCAGGCTTGTCTAAAGGGTAAAAGGGGTTAGATTTTGGAAGGATCTGTGATCTGCTTGGCTTGAGATCGGCCTATGAAGTGGCTCAACTCAGCTGAAGCTCCAGCTTTTCTAGTCAGCATGTATGTCTATTATCAACCAAAACAAGTCAATGGATTTGTGTCATCGTATTTTGTTCTATATCAATTGAATATGTTGAAGCTCGATGTTAGCTGTCACTGCTGACAAATTGATCATTTTCTTAATTCATCCATGCATATGACAGCACATTAAAGAGAAATTGAGTTGATTGCTTAAAGCGTGGGCTCAAGTTTAAGGTGAGGTATATAGTTTTTAAAATGATTTAATCATTTACTACCTAATTCAGTTTGTATTTCATTTGATTTTGTGGCTCTCTGCTTATTCGATATGTGGATTTTCTATTTATTGATTCTATTTGGTTGATGAAATGCAGTCCCACAACTTTGCAGTTCCCAGAGATTGCCTTTCTAGCCATATCTTCTGTTGCATTTATGAACTCGTTTAACAATGATATCATACAGCAAGGAAGGAGTTCTACAAAGAACTTTTGGTTTTTCACCACACTGTATGACATGATTCCATTTCGGTTTCTAACCAGTTCCTGAACCAATTTGACCTTAAGTGACATGTTTGCACCAAACCAAACCAAACCAAACCAAGCCTTTTTCCACTAAGTGGGATCGGCTATATGGATTTGATGACGTCAATCAAATCTGTTTAGGGCCATGTCCTCCGTTAGATCCATATAGGCAAGGTCATGTTTAATAGTTTCTTTGTAAGTAAAGGTAGTACTGCATTTGTATGAACTGGTCCGCAGAGACAAGAAGTGGAGTTTCCTCAATGGCCGTTTTGCCCACCAAGAGGATCAGACTCTCAACTGGAGAGGAAAAACATCCTCAAATTGAACTCTAAACCACAACTTTGTGACAGTGACCTGACCACTGGCATTCATGGATCACAGTGATCTGGGTACCCCTTTTACCCAACAGAGGATGTAAATTTCTAAGGTCCATGGACAGAGTCCTGGTCCCAGACCCCAAACAGGTGGATCCATGGCTTATCCAACCTAGACCCAATTAATTATTATCAGTAGAGCATGTGCCCCATGTTATGTAGTCTAGTTAGTTGACAGGTACATATCATCTCAGGTTGATTGTTTTAGTCCAAAACATTGGTAACCAAAAAGTTTCTTGTTTATGGCATTCAGGTATGTACCTGACTGGTAAGTAGCAACCAACCTGAACTAAAAAGTAGTATAGATATCACTGTGGGAGGGAGTATCAGAATTTCAGTTCTGCTCAACCTGTTTGGGGTACAGGTACTACCAAAAAAACAAAAAGAATAACTTTTTTTTCCCCAAAAAGAATAAGAATATGAGAACTTTGGACCTGTTGTAATGTGACAAGTTGTAAGTGTTTGTTGAGAAAAGCTTGACAACTCTGTTTTTCCATAGGTGGGCTGAACTAGATGATGCATATGACAATCAGAGCAGGCAATGGGATGAATAGGCATGAATTAGGAGCGCTAATTCGCGCCAATTTTCTTCTCTCTTAGGTCTTCAAAGTTTAATGGTTATATAATTAAGATTCAGTGCGATGCCAACAATGATTTTTACAGTAACGATCATTGTGGAATGCATCTACAGGAAGGAAAATAGGGTGAAAATCATCATAAAGACTGACGGAGTAATGGCCGAATCACAAACCAATACCAATATCAGAAAATGTGGTCCGTTTAGTTACCATAAACTGATAAAAGTAGAGGAGTTGCATCAAGTTTAAAGAACACCTTCTTCTCCTCCTCCCTTTTTTTTTTAAGAGGGGGTTGTTTGTCACTTACATGTCTAAACCTTACATATATAAATGACACACTGAATCATTTACCTATGCAAATGATACGCCACTGAAACAAATTTCCATGCTTATCAAAATCACCAATTTCACATATAAATCTGAGTATATCCAACAATTCTGTGTATTTGGATTTTTGAGACCTCTTTTTTATACATTTTTCAAAATTCATGAAGAATTAAGATGAGATATTTTACCCCCTAGCCCTTTTTAGCCTTCTAAAGAACATAAATGGCTTGGATTATGAATTAAGGGCCCGCAGAAGTTCAGAAAATTAAACCTAATGGTTCGGACTTTTCACGTGAGATCTTTTAAAATCCATAAAGATTTAAGACATGAAATTTGACCTCATGCAGTTTATGTGAAGGTTTGGAATTTGGATGATGAATTAGGGGCTCACAGGAATGAAAACAGCCACAATTTTATAGGCCCCAAGGAATGAAAAAAGTAGAGAGATTGTTATTGAACCGTTGAGAAATCAGACTGTTGCAGGAGTTAAACCTCGACACACTTTGGACGCAAGACCACTTGCGCACGCAATAGGGATGTGCAAAGTTGTCATTTTAGTACCCTATTGTTAGATGATCACATGTACAATACTTGAGACAACTTGATGGTGGGTGCTTGTTCAATCATCACATCATGCACGCCCAGGAAGGTCCTCAAGTTAATAGGATCACTTCTCACCAATTGTCCAACACAGAGAACAACCGTGAGATTTATTAATAAAGACTCAATGAAGACAGTTAATTTTATTCTTACACTCTTTAACAAATTTTATTCCGATAGGACTTGATCTACAGTTGTATTGATCGTATGATTAATAACGTAATTAAAATCATGTCATCTTGCATGTATTTATTTTAATGTATGTAATAGTTTTATTATTTGAATATAAAATTATCTTCTTCAATGACCAATATCTCAAGAAAACTCTAGATTTGTAAATACCTTGAAAATCTCATAAGATTTATGCTTATTCTTTTTAAGAGTAAATTAGCGAAAGGTCCCTCATAGAGGTCTTGTTGGGCCTCATGTCCATCAACTTTTCCTCTAACGCCTGTAGTCCATGCAGCTGGACATATTTCGACGAGAGGTCCCTGGATACACCACCTCAGACATTTTTATGACTGATTTGCCCTTTCAACTGAATAGGCAGAACTTGGATAGAACCTGGCCAGAGCCATTTTCTTCTTCTTCAAGTTACAGGTTCTGTAACAAAACCTTTTATTCGTCTATTTCCTACAGCTGATTCGACTGCGCCACCGTTGCTGACTCATCGTCGACGGAGAAAATTTTATTTCTTGACCAACTTCAACTGAATCAAAAGGCACTAACAATCAAATAGATGATTTTATACTTCTTCGATCTGTTACCAGCATCTCAATCTCTCTGTTTCGGATCCAATACTTGCCTCGACTAATTCTTTCAAATCTCTATTGTAGCAGTTGCTGGTGTTCTTCTGTGGAAGCATCGAGATGTCGGGATTTATCTTTTCATGGTTTTGAGTACCCTGTGGTCTCTCTTTGAACGGGCAGGATACAGCTTGATCACGCTTGTTGCAAATGTGCTCCTTATGCTCGTTGTGATCCTCTTCTTTTAGGCAAAATTGGCATCTCTTTTCAATCAGTGCGCCTTTGGCTACATTGATTTTGATTTCTTGGTTTTCCTCTTTTAGGGAGAGTGGTGTTTTGGACATTCACGGTTTGCTAGCTCTGTCAAATTTATCTAAGTTTTTTATTTTTTGTCAAATTTATTTGAGTTTTACACAAATTTATCTGGGTTCTGAAACAAATTTTTCTGAGTTCTAGACAAATTTATCTGAGTTTTTGGCTATTTATCTGAGTTCTAAAACAAGTTTATCTAAGTTATAAATAAATCTATCTAAGTTTTTGACAAATTTATTCGAGTTTTTGAAAAATACAGCTGAATTTCTCACAAATTTATCTCTATTTTAAAATTTTTAACTAAGCTTTTGAATGTTTCTGTGTTTTTGGCAAATTTATTTATATTTTCTTAGATTTATTTGTGTTTTTAAATTTTATTTGTGTCTTTTGAAATTTATTTGTATTTTTTGAAATAAATTTAACTGAGTTTTGACAAAAATACTTGAGTTTTTACCAAAATTTTCGCTAATTTGAAAAATTAGGTTATCTTAATTTTGGCAAATGTATTTTCCTTTTTTTTTATTTATTTATGTTTTTTAATTTTATTTACGTCTTTTAAAATTTATTTGCATCTTTTGAAATTTATTTACATTTTTTGAAATGTATTTAGATCTTTTGAAATTTATTTAGATCTTTTGAAATTGATTTTCATCTTTTGAAATTTATTTGGATATTTTGAAATTTAATTCGTCTTTTTAAATTTATCTGCGTTCTTTTGAAATTTATTGCGTTTTTTGGAATTTATTTCTGTGTTTTTAGAATTTATTTAAAAATCTTATTAATGAGATTCCATTGATCGTGGCCAATTAAATGGTACTTGACCATTATTAATGGGATATCCCACCAATCATGGATATGATTTTAAAAAAAAAGGTAAATTAGACATATCAGATATGAGAATGTGTAAGAGGACATTTGGCTGCATAAGTTTAGTTTGTGAACTGTTTGCCATACTGTCATGCGTTGAGGGACCTCCGACTAAACGCCCCTTTTTTTTAAGATTAGGAAGATTCAAAAGAATTCTTCATGGGGCCATACCCCATAAATATTTTAAAAAAAAATAAAAAAAAAAGGAGAACACAACCCCAACCCAAGTCAATAAAATAAAATAAAATAAAATAAAAAAAGAGAAACCCACAAGCCCGTTACAAGCTACGGAGCATTCTCTAAGTGCTCGATCTCCACATTGGATAAACGTGATGGAATTTATACTTTCCTAAAACCAATAAATATAACCAATAACAACTCTATAGAATAATAATAATTTATACTTTCCTAAAACCAATAAATATAACCAATAACCACTCTATAGAATAATAATATTCCAATCCCATTGCATTATCTCATCACCATGTGGAGGACCCCCTCTCCCCAACCCCAAACCAATAACCACTCTATAGAATAATAATAATTTATACTTTCCTAATACCAATAAATATAACCAATAACCACTCTATAGAATAATAATAATCCAATCCCATTGCATCATCTCATCACCATGTGGAGGACCCCCTCCCCACAAAACAAAACCCCCAAAACCCCCGCCCCAAACACCTATAATGATCCACTTTCCCCTTCAGCACTATACACTTCATCTCGTCTCTCTCATTCATGGCTTCTTCTCGTCGTCAACAACCATCCATCATTCCAAACACTGGCTATTGCTCCGAAACAAAAACCTTCCACAGCATCCATCCCAAAATTCCTCTCCCTTCTCCAACTCTCCCTTTAACCTCTGCTTCTCATGCATACTCTCTCTATCTCTCCTCTTCTTCTTCTTCTTCTTCAACCGTCCCTGCTCTCATTGATTCCACCACTTGCATCCACATTTCCTACTCTCAATTTCTCACCGCATCCAAATTCTATCTTCATTTCTCCAAACCCACTACCCTTTCCTGAAGAACGGCCAGATCGCCTTCGTCCTCTCCCCATCCACCGTACACGTGCCAGTCCTCTACTTCTCTCTCCTCTCCCTAGGAATGGTTGTCTCCCCATCCAACCCTGCCAGCTCAGCATCGGAAGTCTCCCGCCAGATCCAGCTCAGCAGCCCAGTCATCGCATTCGCCACGTCATCAACCTCCCACAAGCTCCCCTCCTCCCTCCCCACCCTCCTCCTCGACTCTCCGCTCTTCCTCTCCCTCTTCTCCACGTCATCTTCATCTTCATCATCGTCAGATGTGCCACGTCGTCATCATCATCTGCTGGGACCCACATCTGTGCGGCAGTCGGACCCTGCGGCGATCCTGTACTCGTCGGGGACTACCGGGAACGTGAAGGGGGTGGTCCTGACGCACCGGAATCTGATGTCGGTGGTGGCGGGGATGTACGCGGTGAGGGAGGAGCGGGCGGAGCCGTCAGTGTTGCTGTTGACGGTGCCGATGTTTCACGCGTACGGGTTTGTCTACTGCTTGAAAGCGGCGGCGATGGGGGAGACGGTGGTGGTGGTGGAGGGGAGGTTCGAGGTTGAGAGGATGATGAAAGCGGTGGAGGAGTTTGCAGTGACGCACGTGGCGACTGCGCCGCCTGTGGTGGTGGCGATGGCGAAGGGGGAGGTGGCGGACAGGTACGCAGTGAGGTCGCTGGAGAGGACGATCTGCGGTGGTGCGCCGCTCCGGACGGAGACGATAGAGTGGTTCAAGGCCAGGTTTCCCAATGTGCTACTGCAGCAGGTATGTACAAATGCATACGTAACGATTACATAAAATAGTTTTGTGGGGCCCACTTGTAAAATTATAATACTACAGTGAGTGAGAGAGTGAGACCCTCACCTCACCCAATGCAGCCTATGCACATGGATGATCCCGGATTCGGGTGAAACAGATTAGTGGGGCCCGCTCAGAATCTTGATGATTTAAACCACAAAGTTGTTGAAGACACTGGACCAATCCGAGAGTTTCGGACATTTATCCGATTGATCAGATAAGGATTTCAATCCAACGGCATTACAGTAACCAGATAACAAGAACTTTTTGATTTTTGTAAATATTGTCAGTTCATTGAACACTTCTTAATATTAGGCCAAAACTTAGGAACTTTTTGCTAAGTTCTCCCAAATTAATTGTGAATAATGCTCACTTACATATTTTATGATGTGAAAAATGTAAAAATAGTAATCCAGGGTGAATGAAACCGAGTTATTTAGATAAGGCCATATTGTAAGCTGGCAAGATTTCTTTATGTGCGTTTGAATGGCATTTATGGAGTGAATAAAATAAGATAGATTGATAATTTAGTGACATTTATCATATTAAAAAAACATTACCATTCTTAACACGAATAATAACATTTTTAGAAGGAGAAAAGAAGATTTTAATTCATAAATGAAATGGGCTATAATGATGTGGTATTATGGTGGTCTCTCTCTTTAAGAGATGGGTAAGAGAAGAAGGGTCGGTTAATGAGCAACTTGATGGAGTTTTAAATGAATCGTAGAGTCAAAATCAATTGGAAATGTCAAAATCAATTGAGAAATTGAGGCTGATTTATAAATTGAAACCAGTCTGCAATATATATATATATATGTCTTTATAATATTAATAAAAAGAAAATAAATCTAAAATAAAAAATTATGTTTTAGAATTATAGTATTTATCTAAAATAATATGTATATATATTATTTAGTATTCAAAGAATTCTATACCTGAGAACTTATTCAAAGAAGTACGATTTCAGTATTTGCAAGCTGCAATTACATATGAATTAACTTTAAGGCCAAAATAGTTGAATTTTTTTTTTTTTAAGTTAAAACAATATTAATCTCATTTCTTAATAAGTCATAAAACTAAATTTCAAAAATGTATATAAAAATATAATATTCTTTAAAATTTTATAAATTCTAATCTGTGTTGCTATTATTAAAAAAACAGCTCTATTTAAATGTAAAATAAATAAAAATAATTTTAAATTAAAGAAATATGAATCCCTCTATGAATAAGATACGTGTTGGCCTGAATAACTATCTTTTTTTTTTCTTTTTTTTTGAAATTGAAGAATAGTCATCACTTGAAGTCCGTTTCCTCTGAGGCTTTAACCCGAGATAAAGTTTAACCCTCTTTGCTAATGCAATTGGAAAACCACTAACTGAAACCTAGTTATTCATCTTCATCTAAATATGACATGATTGTTGTTCAGGCCAGCCTCCAACATAATATACGAGTGCCACTACCATTTTGTTCATTTTAAAATTGATTAAATAGCCTTCAAAATTAAGGAAAGATCTATACAATAGGGGTTAAAAAATGGCCTGAACAGATTGAGAGATACTAATAGTGCTTTTTGTAGTACTGTAGTACTAACATGTACATGTACAAATTTTTTTTCTGTTGATAAGTGGGTGGGAAGGAAATAGAACTTGAAACATATACATATTATACATGATGGAACCAAACATCTTCACCATTGTTGAGAACCATTAAATCGAACCAACATATATATTATATCTTGTGACAAAAAACTTCACACGATTACGAAGAAAAATACAAAAAAACCATATGCCGTGATTTCAAGCCAGGAAAATATGCAATGTGGGAGCACTTCTTCCACGAGGTAACAGGGGATACATAATACCAGCATAAACCACATTAAGCTCAAACATCGCCCAGATCAAAGTGGTATTCGGCGTTGGGTTTAAGTCATCTTCTTCACATGGTGATCTTATATTTTATCTCTCTATAATGATCCCTTATACATACTGTGGTATTATATATTTTGGATAGCTACAATGCAAATTAGGCATCTTAATACAACTGTCTAACTTGACAAACTCACATATGGCAGGGCTCAATTATAACTTTGAACCAAATTCATACTGAAATTATAAAAATAGAACAAAATATGGAAAACCCAATATCCCAAACTAATCTATTAGCATAGAATTCTTTAAAGAATCAAAAGGACAAAACCTGGTCTCTAAAATCAAATGCTAACAACTCTAATTCGCCTTTCATGTGAAAGAAAACAAAAACATAATAGCTGAAGTGAAAAGAAAAGATTGACTTACTGCGAATCTCGAAAGAAGGCATGATTTCCCGATTGAGGAATTTCTGATTAATGGAACTTGATGAGGTAGTTAGTGAGGAAAAGACACATGAGAATTTAAAAATAAAAAAAAACTCAAATATATATATATATATATATTGTGGATAATAATAGGGAGGGGCAGAGTCTTCCTATTCACTGCTACTTTGAAGAATTTAAGGAATATTTTTTTAATATTTTATTAGAGATGCAAGAAGCAAGATCTCCACAAGAAGCTGATATGCTAAAGTAACTCAAATAACTCAAGTACTGTGCTAAAAATATATTGTACAATAGAGATTAGAGAAGGTATAAAACTATGAAAGTCTTTGTTACCCATCTGCCATGAATCATTAGAAAAGGAAAAAGTTTTGGGCCTCTGGCAACATAATACACTTGCTTTTATATAAGTCAAGAAGAGAGCCGGTCATTTTGCAACTTGCAACTTAATTCAAATAAAGATGAAACGGACTAAAGTGAAACAGATCCGGGCTAATATTGCGGATACTTAAATGTCAATTAACTTAAATGCATTTAAGTTATGATTAAAAGAAACTAAATTGGAAACAGAAAGGAGGGGAGTAGGGACAAGAATGAGAAGGGAATGCAATGTCAACATTAATTAACTAGAGTTGGTCAAAATCAAATTGAAATTGATCTCTGATTTCTCAATTGAACTCTTTTCGCTTCATATATAATAATAGGTATGCATGAAGGGATTATATTGATCTCAAATAGTCCAACTATGTAAAAACCAAAACATGGCTATGAAGATTTTGCCAAATATAAATAGAAAAATCTATATCATCTGTTCATGAGCCTAGAAGAAGTGCCCGATTCCAGGCACTTTATCTAGGTTTGATCTCTGGCCTATTAACAACCCTATGCATGTAGACAAGGGCAAGGTCAAGCCATATGTGGGTCACTGGGCCAAACATTCCTCTTAACATTGATGGTTATAACAGGCCCAAGACTGCAAAACTCCATGTTCAATCTAGTGGGCCATCTGGGCTTCACTTCTAAGCCCTGAGTTGTTGCCAAGAGTAAGTATTAGGTTCAAAAATCAAATAGGCTGGACTTGGGCAAGCTTTGACTGTCTTTTGGATGCCATTTCAATCCTACTTACTACAAAATCTAGTGCTAAAAATAAAAATAAAAAATCTAGTACTTAACATCAATATACAGTTCAACATAGATTGTATTCTGATATTAGTTGATGATCAAATTTTGCTCAGGGTTATGCTTTGACTGAGACCACTGGGGTCGCTTTTCGGATGGTTGGGCCTGAAGAGATCTCCCATCTTGGGTCTGTAGGGAGGCTTGTACCCTACTCTGAAGCAAAGATTGTCGACCCTGGTACTGGAATTACACAGTCTCCATGCATGCTCGGCGAGCTTTGGATTAGAGGTCCCCTGATCATGAAAGGTAATTTCAACTTCTATTAATTATTTTGTGATCTTAGACAACATTGCTTAATCTTACACATGGTTATAGCAACTGGGGGGCAGTGTCTGCCTTTCAAAGTTATGTTATGCTATGATGTCCAGATACAACATGAATATGGCAGGGACACACCATAGAGACCGTTGGGATACGGATTTAACACATAAAAACTGAAGTATCTGATACAATATGATACGACATGATACGTTATCCATTTTGAAGTATCCGTGCATCATAGGTGTTTTGTACTGTATACATCAGTCATGGTAGGGAATATCAACTTAAAATAAGGTCCAGATTCATTAGATTAATGCTCTTGGATCATTGTGATTTATTCTTTTGATGATCTCTTTTATGAGAAACACACTTCGGCCATCTGCTGTAGAACCATCTGTCATTCTGTTCAATGAGTCCTTCATAAAATATACGCTATCAACTGTCTATTTGTGGTCAATGATCATATGGCCAGAATCATCTGATTAGTGCGATTATTTTGGGCTCTGGCCTGTCCTTGCTAGAATCTATTAAATAGACAGACCAAATTGTCTTAACTATGGGCCCTCAGGGCTGTGTAGTGTGTATGATTCGGGCCTAGACTTTGCCTATCAATGGGCTAGACCCCGTGGAGAGAACTTTTATGTAGGCCCAACCTGACCAGTAATTTTGGGCCCGAATCAGCTCAGGCCGGGTCAACTGAAATCTATTGCCCCAATGTGCATCACAGGTTTGGGAAGACTTGGCTTCAAAAAAACTTATTGGATTGGGCTTGGGCTTGGGCCAATCAAGGGTCATTTTTTATGTAGGTTTTGTTTCTAATAGAAGATCAAGTAAAATTACCCGATCGTTAATTCATATGTAGTTAAATTGCATCTGATGTAGGCAATTTTTATTGTAGGTTATCTTGGCGATGAATCTGCGACTGCTGCTACAATCAACTCAGATGGTTGGCTGAAAACTGGTGATCTCTGCTACATAGACAATGATGGGTTCCTCTTTGTTGTTGATAGATTAAAGGAATTAATTAAATACAATGGTTATCAGGTAATCAACTAGAGGATGATCTGACTTATGACTTTGTTAGTAGATTAAAGTTGTCTTTGTTGGATGACTTATGCAAAGCAGATCTTGACACTTGACCCTTCACTCTTTATAAGTCTTAACCCTGGTCCTACAATGTCCTTGGAATCCACTAGGACTTGGGTAGATAGGCCCAATATAGACTCATTGAAATTGAAGAGAGGTTTGATAATTGCTTTATAGTTATATATAATAATCATATATTTGTACTTAACTATGCAATAATTGTGATTCATTAATGGTGATGATTTTCGACCATAATCGCCAAACAGTGGGACCTACCTTTAAATGAGTTGGGCTATTGGAACCCTGCATTTTGGGCTCCTTCTGCCACCTCGATCGGGTGATCCTAGCCTTCCATCAAGTTCCTAGAGAATTGTTGTTCATTCAACTTTTTAATGATTTTCAGCTTTTTAGTTGATTTTGCCTTTTTGATGCAAATGCATCAGGTTCCTCCTGCAGAATTAGAGCAGTTGCTTCTTACTCATCCAGAAATAACTGAAGCTGCTGTCATTCCGTAAGTTGTTCATCCTCCTTGTGGCTGATTAATGAGGCCCACACCCAGCTGGGCCAACACCTTCATGGGTCAACCCAGTTGCAATAAATATCGCATATGCTAATTAAGATAGATTATCCAGTGTTTTTGTGAGATCGATTCCATCTAAAACATGGGTGTGCCGGGGGCCGAGCCGTAGCTTGTCCAATGTCCAAGCCTAGCCTGTTTGGTAGCCACATCTAATATGTAGGTGAACCCGCTGCAGGGCATAGAAATAGGACTGGGCTCGGCCCATTCGAGAAAAGTTTGTCGTGATGAATTTACTTTTATCATCATTAGTCAAATGCGATTAGGCTCCACTTGGGCTAGTCGTTTTCATCTGGGTTTCCTTCCTTGGGTTAATGTGATGAATGATATTTGGAATGCAGGTACCCAGATGAGGAAGCAGGTCAAGTGCCTATGGCTTTTGTTGTGAGACGGCCCAACAGCAACCTCAATGAGGCACAGATCATGGAGTTCGTTGCTAGACAGGTACTTTTCTTCTACGTGTAGCTTTTAATGACTTATGTAATTTAAATTTATTGTGATAAAATTCAACGGTAGCTAATATCTGAACAGTGACAAATAGAACCAATGCCAACTGAAAGGAAAGTTAGTGAGTTTTCTAATGAGGAAATGGACCCCTGATGAATGACGAATTTTTAGAGACTCAAAAAATGTGGAAAAGTGATATCTGATGGGAAAAGACCCTTGTCTATTGCCTAAAATATTCTCCTTGTCTGCTACTCCAGCTCATTCTGCCCCAAGAGGGCTTAGATATGGGCAAATCTTACCCTTCTCCCACTGTCATGAATCAACAACATCCAATTGGATTTTTTTTTTACCAACAAACAAAAGTCCAATTGGACCGTTTTGGAATGGAGCAATTTTGCTAGAAACTGATGGATGATCCATTTGGATACCAATATGTGGCACATTGTGAAAGAGTTTTTTAAAACACAGTAGAGTCTGAGTTGAGTTTGTTTCTTCTGTCATGTTTTCCAGATGTATTCTTTTTTGCTTTAATTTCCCCAATCTCATGTAAGCCCCAACATCTATCTTCAATTTCTCCTCCTCTCCCATAAATCTCTTCTTCTTCACCACCTCTCCACCTCTTCTGCTACTACACCACTAAGACCAAATTATCTTCTTCCTCAGAAGGAACAAAGGGAGACTCCAACTCGCCTCAGCTGAGTCGAGCTACCCCGACTCAACCCTACACTGGCGGAATCAGGGTCCACATTGAGTTTTTAAACATTGTTATGAAATTTAGCTGTCCTTGCAATTCCTTTTCCTTTTAGATTACAAGAGATTTTGCAGCATTTTTGTATAGTGTCCGCGAAAAATCGATCCCATAGACACTTGCTTTTCCATGGTAAATTATCTTCTCATCTCCCCCATTGGAAACATTTTTCTAGGAAATAATAAAAATTGAGCTCATTTGTGCATTTTCCCTCTTGGAAAAGCTTTCGCACCAATTGATGAAAAATTCTCACGTGTTAAATGATTGAAATTGGAAAAGAAAAATGCTAACATGTCTCTTTCACCTTTATCCTCTATCATGAGATGAGTGCTCCTATGGAAATGAAATGAGGGTGGTCAAATTTGAGGTTTTGCATAATGTGAAAAAGATTGGTACAATATTTTCACTTTCTACATTTCAGCAAGCCCATGGTTATACTTTGAGCAAAGATTTTGGTGATTATAACAAGTGATGTTGTTATTTTGGTGTAGGTTGCCCCGTACAAGAAGATAAGGCGAGTTTCATTCATTAATTCTATACCAAAGAATCCCTCTGGTAAACTTTTGAGGAAGGATTTGGTAAAGCTTGCAACCTCAAGTTCAGGGTCACCCTCTTCTAGGCTCTAGTTGTATGACTGCATATTGAGTCAATTTGTTAAGATCAAGAGAATCCTAAAAGAAGGAATCTCGACTAGTTTTATGATGATTGGGTTGCTGCTTTAGTTCATGTTTGAATATTGACCTAATGTATTGATCCAGCAAACCAAATGGACCAATTTGTTGCATCCATTGGCATTGCTTGGTGGTAAAGGAGTTCCCTTAATATAGAGGATGAGGGTTTGAACCTTACTAAATACTAATGATGTTAAATAGAGGAAAATACAGTTAAGTCACTTGTGCCTACTATATCCTACTCATAAAAATAGATAAATGGCTTTCCAATAGTTTAAATTTAGTGGCTTTTTTTTTTTTTTTTTTTTTGTAGAATTTCTGACAAGAATTCACTATGTTAGGGAATTTTGGACATTATGTAACATCTTGATCTTTTACATTTCCAAATGCCATGTTTATTCTCTAGAATTTCTAAATTCCAGCTACATGAAAGGTATTAAATGACCCTTGGAAATCCATAAATTCCAACTCCTTTAAATTTTGGTGGAATTTCCATATGCTCAAGCTCAAGGGAGCATTCAAGAATTCTACTATATTTGGGAATTTAGGAATTCCTAGAATTCCAGCAAAGAAACAGGCCACTTAAATGGAATAGGAATCAGAAAAGAAATGAATAGAAAAACAAGTACAATATATAAGCCGGACCGTTTAGGAAGTTACTAATCAAGTTTAGGAGATATAAAGCATCCATTTTTTGTAAAAAAAAAAAAAAAAAAGAAGACTATGGGTCACATCAAAAGTACACGAATTCAAGATTTCCTCCGTTTTTGAAAAAAGTAAAAAAAAATACATCATTTTTCCACTAAATGACAAAAAAACATCTATTTTTTTATACCAAAAGTTACAAAAGATTTTCTATCGAGCGACTAAAGACAAAATACCATCATAATCCACTATATTTTATTTTCTCTTGATTTGAGGCTTTACTTTACATCATTTTACATGTAAAGCCAATGGGGCCAACCTATGACACTAAATGGACCAAGATTTGTAGCCTATCAAGCTGAGGATAAAAAAAAACTAAGCTCCTATTTAGATGTAAAGAATAGTTAGTAGGATAAAGTTTTCTCTAGTGAGATATATTTTCCCTGGTTTGGTTCTATTTCCGGGCCTTGTTTTTGCAATAAGAGTACATTGTGCACTTCATGAGTTTTTATTTTACAAAGAGAGGAGTCAACTATATTTGTACTACTCCCATAAGAAATTGAAATTCTCTCATTCAAGGGAAATCAATTGATATTTTTCCCTTTTCTATAAAGAAAATGTGTTGCACCAATTAAGGGAACAGTGGGCTACACAAAAATTCAGAATAGTTTTTCTCTTTATAATAGAATCATCTCATTGTGCGATGAGAGGAATATGTGCCCCACAAATTGTCGTTTCTATAGAAAGGAGGGGTCTTTCATTCCTACCCTTAGCATAAGAAATCAGAAACCTCTCTGCTGAGGAAAATCTACTTACTTTTATATCTTTTCACCATGGAAAAGTGTCACACCAAGCAATGAAAGTGTGAAATGTAGAAAAACTAGAGCAGTTTTCTTCTCTATTGAGAAATTCTCTTGTCATACAAATGTTATCTTACTAAGAAAAGTAATTCTCTCTTAACTAGCTTTAAAAAAAAAAAAGGAAAAAGGAAAAAAATTTCTTGTCAAGGTGTAGAACCCTTTTTCTCTAGTAAAATTTACCTTTTATCAATGAAAGTTGATATGTAACTATTCAAAGAAGAATTTTTATTTATAGAATATTTGCAAACTGATTTGGCCGATAGTTTTCTGTTTAATTCAAATCCAAATATAATAAAGAATTAGTATTGGAGAAATGTGGCGAGTCTTCGTAAGATTCTCTACCCTTATTTTTCTCCTCATTTCTCAACCTATTTGTCATCTCCTCTGCATCAAAACCAAAATGCTCGATAGCCTGTTCCCTATTAAGCCTATGCCCAAAAACTCTCTAGGCCTTTTGGCCCATACTTGAGGCCCAAAGTGGCATGACCCCAAGCCCAATGCCACTAAATTCCTAGATCAAGGTTTTGAGCAGTTTGTCCTAGCCCACCAAACTTGGATCATAAAATTGTAAGAACTACAGCTAGGGCCAACAAGACCACCACTCTCCAAAGAGTGGTATAAGGTTCATTTCTTTAATAAGTATTGAATACTTAGGGCCCATTTAGATGTAGAAAAAAGTTTGATGGAGAAAACACTTTCCCTATTCTAATCTACCTTCCGGCCATTTGCATGTGGAAAATAAAATAAAATTTGTGAGTGGGTTTTTCCTCCAATGAATTAATTTTCCCTTGTTTGGATATGGAAAAGAATTGTGAGTGAATTAGTTCAAATACAAGCATAGTGAAGATCTACAATTGGGTAAGAGTGATGATTCTCCACCCATAGATTTATCCTCATTTTTATTCCTCATGAGATTTCCATTTCTCATTTGGTCCTCATCCAAACGGACCATTAACAGACTCCATTTTGCCAGCCCAAATCCAGCCCCTAATCTGATTGGAACTTTTGGGCATCTATCTAGCCATTTGCAGTATATAAGGTTCTCTCATCTCATTCCATCTAACAATGTGATGAAACTAAATACTTTGATGGTGGAACTAATTCGGACCCAACTCATCTAACTATGGATCCACTCTACTCTGTTTTGAGTTGACATCATTATAATACTTTAAGCTAGGAGGTTTTGGATTCGATTTTGTCCGGCGGTTATAATTTTGACTTACGTTTATGTAACCACCCACTCATTTTTCCATCAAACTACTTATGTTTTAGTTGTTACTAGGTAATTATACCCTTTTTGCTTCAATTTCTCCATTTCTATTTTATCAAAATTGTCGTATGAAAAGAGGTAATTTTTTTTTTCACCATCACTTATACGTTTCACCATCACTTATATGTTTTGATGGTAGAGGCTCCTCATTACAACCTGGCGGTGTCCGTTTCGAATCCTGGTAGAGGCTCCAGGTGACGATTTGGAGGTGTCCAGGCTTTCGAGGGATAGAGGCTTTTGGTGCAAAGAAGTGGTGTCTATTCTGAAATATTAAGTGATGGTCAGGGGTTTGGAAGCTACCAGAGCCCCACAAAGTGTGGTTGTGGTGGTTGATTTTCCTCGTTAGCGATCAACCCCTAGCAGGGACTTAACTTGCAAAAAAAAAAAAGAGGTAATTTTTTTTAATATTTAATTATTTATTTTACAATACAGGAAGATTTCATGTTGAGTACGGGTTATTGGGCTACTTACTACTACGTTGGAATATGTAGTTCCAAATAAGATTGGGAGTACATGCAGCGGCCATCAAGGCATCAGAATAGTGTATAAAAGTGGTTCGGATTCTGAAAGTTGCCATCAAGGCATCAGAATAGTGTATAAAAGTGGTTCAGATTCTGAAAGTTGCCACCAAATGTTGATTAGGTGCTGAAACGACGCAATATTCTTCAAGCACATGAATTTAGCATCAGCCTTTTACAAGCATAAAGCAGTACAAATGAGTTACTTGCAGTGTCAAAAACCTTTGTGGGCTCAGGTCATGTTACCAGTAAATTATTTTTTAGAAAGACATTTGATAACATAATCAGATTCAAAAGCTCATCTGATTATGCAATCTGAACTTGTTCAATTGTTGCCCATTGAGTCGAATCGTTTCTCCATGGCAGGCGAGAAGCAGGTACTTGCCTGTCACCGTAATCGTTTATTTATGTAAAATTCGTGTTCTTGCTATATCTATGGCATAATGCTAACATTTATGGGTAAGTAGCTTTTAGGGATCCATGGATCAGATCCAAGGTGGGACCATCGTGGACCCAGATCCATTTTTATTAGATCCATGTTCAACACAGAACCTATGTATTGTAGCATTCACAATCAACCTTAAAATATAGATCTATACTTCTAGATCCAAATCCAAAACAAGATGTAAGTGTATTAGTATAATTACATAAGAGAACTTCAACTTGACTTTCAAATATTGATGTAACTCAGCTTATATGGGCCTCTCAAACCTATGTATAATTTCAATATGTGAATGTAATTGTCTTGAATCTAGGCCTTTGGATGAAATATATTGAAATCTGACCGTGGATCAAAATGTATCAAATTCTATATTGCAAAGATTTGGATTTGCATCCAAATTTCTCATTGATCCAAAAATAGATTTCGTACTCGCTTTATTTGAAAGGAAGATGATTGGATATCCATCTGTAACCCTAATAAACTCGTCACAAGATGGTTCATATTGCAAATCATGAGATATTGAAATGACACTAACAGTACATGATGATGATCTCCAAGAGATGGACTACGGCATTTTGATAGACCATGGGCAGCATGCAGCCACATGTTCCAGTTGCCGGATCATTTATAACCGTGCTCCCGCGGTGCATGACAACACCACGATGATTCTCCCACGTCCCTCCATCAACGGCGAGCATCCAGGCACAGCCACAGGAGAAATTATAAAAAAAAGTAAATTTTCAAATAAGACTGTAAATTTCTATTTTATTTTACAAAAGGATACAAGTTGTTGTTTTTTTTTTTTTTCAAACGGTGGGTGTTCCAACTATTTGGGTCAGAATAATCCCTACGGTCCTAGGGGGAGTGGGGTAAATTTCCTATGGCCTAGTCTGATAACAAACCGTGGTCCAAAGCCAAATGAGCTAAAAAAGTTTCAAATTTGAGTTTAAGTTTTCCAATAACTTTATCATTAAGGACATCCAACTAGTTAGAAGTATTTTTATACATTTTTGAAATGTTCAAAAAAACAAAAAGTGCATGTATTTTTGAAACGGTAATATAAAGGTGAGAACTGATTTTCATATATTATATGAGAATTTTTTTGTGGAGTCCAATTGTGGGCCCCATTTGGGGATGTGACTACGATGGATGGAAAGATCTATGTGAGACTACCGCAAGTATTAAGTTTGACTTCAAACCCATCCCACTAACCCCTTTCATGAGTGGCCCACAAGTTTAATGGCTTCATATTAAAATAATATTCAACCCTCAATCAAACGATTCAATCCATCCAATAGTTCAGTCCATTCAGATGTGTGTATTAGTGATTATGAGAGGGTTCCTATTTGTTGCTAGGTTTAAATGAGTTCCTAGTTGGACCTGCAAAAAGTTCTCATATAATAATTAGTTATCACTTGAATAATTTCCTTTATAAAAAACGGAAAAAAAAAGAGAAGAAAGTAGTAGACACTCTCAACAGGTACTCAAATGCTCACATTTCTCATTACTAATTTAAATAGGGGTATAAAAAAGAACAGAAAAACCTACTAACTGTACCAAACCGAATTAAACCAAACCTCGGTTAACAAATGTGTTTCACTTAATTCAGTTATAATTTTAGTCTTAATTTCCAACCGTAACATTCGAATCGGCTAACCGGCACAGGTTAACTGAAGCATTATACTAATAACAAAAATGTAAAGGGCCTCAATGCTTAAAGTTTGTATCCTATTATCCTTGCGAAAACGAAGCCCTAAGTACTCTTTCTCGCCTCACTCTGTATCTCGACTCCAGGCGCAGCAAAACCTCTCTTTCTCTCGCAGCCAAACAAGGAACTGAGGAGAGGAAGCAGAAGAAGAGGAGGAGAAGAAGGTGACGGGTACTGCCTCTCTCTCTATCTCTCTTTCTTTTCTGTGTTTCTCCCCTCCCTCAGATCTCAGCATTCATGAATCTCGCCGCATGTTTATCACTATCTGTGGTTTCCCATGTCGATGATGACATCGATCCTGGGAGATGAAAACCTGCTCCTTGGCTCTGATTGTTCATTTTTCTCTGGTATTTCTTCTTCATTCTTTTTTTTTTTTTTTCAATATATTTTCTTGCCTTATTCTTTCTTTTTGATTTGGGGTACGTTTGGATGTACCCCAGATCACTATCGGTTCGTCGCTACCTTATCTGGGCATTTGGGGTGGCATGGAATGTGGGAAGCTTAATTGGGTCGGACACGGTTTTTGCAGTATCTACTTAAATAAGTACCATTGCAATTGCCCAGATTGATTTTGGGGCAACGGTGAGAGTGCCTGGGGGTGGTGGTGCAAGTGGAGGTTTGGGGAATTTTGTTAGGGTGGCAGCGATGGAGGAGGTTGGGTAATGGTTGTGGAGGCTGGAATTGACTGGGATGAGTCCAACAGATCCTGTTCCAAGTGTAGGGAATTCCAGTTGGGATGGTTCTAATTCAGGAGACAGTTTAGTGAGGCTGGAAAGCAGAAATGGGTTACTCTGTTGTAATTGGTGTTGGAATAGTGGCATTGGTGTGTCTTGTGAAAGGACCAGTACAATATTTATTCTAAACTATGTTTTCTGGTGGATTACTCAATTCTACAAATTGAGTCTGACTTCGATTCTTAGATTGGCTGTTTTTGTTTTGTTGTCTTTCTCATTAAAGGCTGCTGCAGTTCATGGATTATTGAGGACAGATCTGTAGTTGATATCCTTTGCAGCATTTTGGTCAAGTGAGGATTTGATTGACCCATGTGATTCAGCAATCTTACTGAATAAACTATCCAAGCGTCTGATGATTTAAAGGGGGACAGAAAATCATGCTTAAAATTCAAGTTTAGGAATGGAAGGGAGAGAGAACACACAGGAAGGTGTGAAAATGGTGCATGAACAGATTTTTCCACGGTTATTAACCGTAACCAAACCGTCTAATACGGTTAACCGCGGGTCGGTTTTCAACGGTTTTTGTGGATACGGTTACGGTTATGGTTTTAAAAGACAGAGAACTGCGCTTAAGGTATGATTAACGGTTTTCCCAAAATGACTGGTTAACCGAACCGTTACTCCCCTAAATCTAACAAATGTAGGGTTTCAGTCGATACAATACTCCTAGCTTTCCTCTCCTCCTCCTCCGCTTCTCCCTCTCTCTGACGGCTGCTTTTTAGCTCCTCTTTCTCTTCTTTAATGTATCTATAGAAATCTAGGGTTTTGCTTTCTTCTTCCGATGTGGGAATTTCTAGGGCCTAAACTAGATTTCTCTTCTTTCTCTCTGACTTCTGTGATTTAGCTCCTCTCTCTTCATCTGATGTTTGAATTTCTAGGGTTTTAGGGCTTTGCTCGCCGTCAGAAGAAGCAAGAAGCTGCAAGAGGTTTGGTTCTCTCTCTCTGTAGATATTTATTCAATTGATCTTTAACTTGCATTTCTGATTCTGAATTGCAGAGAGATACACACTTTCTCTCTATGCTATACTTTATGGATCCCTTGACGTTGGATCCAATCTGTCTCCCTGAAAGTGAACTTCATAACCAAATGCAAACCCTTTTTTTTTTTAATAGCTAAAACCTCCACTGAATATGCAGGCAGTCCACAATAATTTCTGACTTCTCTTGTTTGCCAAATGCGTAGCTTTGCGGATGTGTTGCCATTCACCAAAAACTTGCAGTGAATTTGTTGTTCATTAGCAAAGCTTGGCGCATTGGCATTGTGGATGCTGTTGAATTAATGTTAGTCATGTAATTGCAACTTAGAGTTATTCTTATAGTGCAAGGAAGTGAGATTTATCATGGAATTTATAATAATAATAATAATTATTTTTGATGTTGGTGAAGTGATTTCAATGCATGTAATATTGTGCCTTGATGTTCGAGATTCTGTTGATTTTGTCATTAGGGAGGTTAAGATCTAGGGAGGACATGGAAAGTGATAAAGTTGATTCTGCGTCAGCCTCAAAAAAGTCGAGTTCTAATGCCAAAAATGGTGATTTTCTCCCTGTCTAGAATCTCATCTACATAGTTTCCATTCGGTTTCTATAGTTGTTTTAGAGCTGAATTCCCAAAGTTTTCTTCAGCCAAGAGGAAGGAGGTGAAGAAAGAGACAGGCCTTGGTCTCTCTAATAAGAAGGATGATAATTTCGGGGAGTGGTACTCTGAGGTATTGTTTCTGTACTTGGGCATTGCTTGCTTGTAAGTTTCAACTGGATTTTTGTATCATGAACAGAAAAAGGGCATGACAAGAGAAGCCTTATTTACCGATCTGCTTCTTCTTGTAATTCTCAGTTGTCTTATGAAGTTTTCTGGATAGTGTATATTAGCTCAATCCATTATTTCTATCAATTCTTGTAGGTTGTTGTCAGTGGTGAAATGATTGAATACTATGATATATCTGGTTGTTATATCCTAAGGCCATGGACAATGTCCATCTGGGAAACCATGCAAGTAAGTCATTGATTTGATTCAGTTATTGTATGTTTCCATCTCTTTTATTTTATATATATATATATATATATATATATTTGTTGTGGCTAGCTGTGCTAAAATAACTAAACTAGATTTCGGAGCTTGAACTGTAGTAAAATAATGATGGCATAGTTGATGATTCCTTGATTGAGAAGTTTCAATTCTGAGGGTAAAATGACCAGCATTTTTATGCTTTGGCCCTTAAGCAACTGTCACAATTTTGGACCCCTTTCAATCAACTATTTGTAGCAAGTGCAGGTGTATTGCCATTTTAAAGAAAAGGAATAAAATGTGTATGTTATATGGTTCTTTTCCCTGATCTTGCTTGGTTGTCTATATGCAGACCTTTTTTGATGCAGAGATAAAGAAGATGAAAATCAAGAACTGCTATTTTCCTTTATTTGTATCTCCGAGTGTTTTACAACGGGAGAAGGACCACATTGAAGGTTTTGCTCCAGAGGTAAGGTTTTTAGTGCTTTGGGTGTGACTTTTGCTGCCTTGTGGATCTCTTTCATTGTTATAGATCACCTGTGTTTTCACAATGAAGGTTTTGTTCCTCAAAGAACTTGCAGTCGTGCCTAAATACAGCATGAACACAAGGATACAAATTTCACACACAAAAACAAAGTATTAGATACGGTTTGATATAATATGGATAAGTTGCCTGTTTCAAAGAATCTGTATATTGCTTTGAATGCTGAAAATTGTATTGGACCATAAACTATAAGACATTGAAAACCAGGAATTGTAACCTACAAATCATAAAATCTTTAAGCTTCTTTTACTTATACTAAATTCTACCTGACTGTAATTAATTGGTTAATTTATTTTGAGTCTTTATTTTACTATAGTTGAAATCAATATTGATTAAGCCTCTTGTGATTGTTTATGAGTCAAAGAAGATAATATTTAGTTTCAAAAGAAAAATCTGAAAAGAAAAACAAAGAGAATGACAAAAAGGTTAATTTCACTGGTGATGATTTCGTTCATAATCATGATACTTGCTAGTTGTTCTTTGAAGAAATCACAAAATTTGTTTACTGTTTGTTTAAATTGCAAATAATAAGAGTCGCCAAGAAAAAACTTACGATTCTTGTAGAGGGATTCCATTGTAAGGTTCATATAATTTTCATAAGATTTGATGAAAATTTAAGGTTCATATAGTCAATCGCAAGATTCTGAGAGCAGTGGTGCAATGGTACATTGGGACTGAGTTATGAGCATTCAATAAAATAAAAAATTTATTTTTAAATGGTACCTATTGAATATCTTCTGTTCCTGTTATGAAATCATGCCTGTCATGGTAGAGGTAGTATGTCCCTTCTTCTTTCATGTCTGCTCAGTAACATAACACAGAAAAAGATAAGGGTGCAAAAGGGGACTTTATCTTGAACTTGGAAGTTCTGGATTTTATTTTGAATAGTTAATTTCATTAAAATAGAAAACAGTACAAGAGATTTATACTGACATGAAGAACACCACCACCGAATCCCCAAGAAGCAGGGATCGAATGAAACCTACCCTCCAAAATACACAAACTAGAACGAAAGTCCCCAAGACATGACTACAGGAAAGCCACATCTTTCCAATTGAACATGATTTGGTCTAAAGAAAAATCTTTGAATTTGGGATTTATTAACACCCATTGAGCTGCAAAAAAATTAATCTTTTCACAAATTGAGAGTCCATTTGTTGTGACTTCTTTAAAACATCTAGTGTTCCTCTCCTTCCATATTTGCCAAATCATTGTAAGAAAGGATAGCTTCCACATCTCCTTCCCTAATGTGACCGGATGGGAGATTTCCAAGCCATAAACAGACCCTGGAAATGCTTTCAGAAGACCGAACTACAACCAAAATGGCTAATTACAGTATTCCAAATCTTCACAGCATTGTTGCACCTAAAGAGGAGGTGATTTATTATTTCCTCATCTTCCAAAGACAGGACATGCATTGACCAGCACCTTCCCTCTTCGTTTAAGGTTATCCATTGTAAGAATTCGTCTTCGGAGAACTAGCCAACCAAAGACCACTATTCTTGGTGGGGCCTTGAACTTCCAAATATTCGTCATTTGGGATCACCTCACCTATGATGCCCGGAGACGGATATGGATACGGACACTGATAGGGGGATTGGGGATACAACTACTCACTTTTGAAAATGTAGGACACGGATATGGATACAGCTGTCCTAATTTTTTATTTAGATCACTTTTGAATCATTGAAATCATCATTGTTGTCACCCCTTTTTAGCATAATTTGTGATGAGAAGTAAAAATATTAAAAGAAATATATGAAATAAAGGACTTTATAAGTTGGATATGTTAAACTTGTTACCTAGAAGTATCGGTGCAGTACAATTGTCGTATTAGTCCGATACGGATACGTTAGGCGTGTACAAGTATCTGGGTATCATAGCTTCTCATTGTCCTTGTGGAAATGGCCGAATCAATTGATGAGACTGAGAATGAACCATCTTTCGAGGCTTTCCAGATCCTGGCATCCTCTCCTTCTTCAGGGATGGGCACATCCCTAAGAACGTTTATAAGGGAAATAAATTGCCTTTCCTCAATGTCCCTCAGATTTATTCGGAAAACGGGGCACCATATCACCTCACTATTTGTACCTTTTGCAAAATAGCTTTTAACCTTTGCTTCCTTCACCAAAGCACAATTAAACAGTTTTGGAAATTTCTTTGCTAGCGGGCACTCACCTATCCATGTATCTTTCCAAAAGAGAATCTTCCCCGAACGAACCTGATACTTGATGTTTTGCATGAACTTTTCCTTTATAGATATTATGCCTTTCCACATCAGTGAGAATTTATAGCTGCTGTCTGTAGTCTCCCGGCCATCCATTTGATTGCATATTTGGCCATCAACACCTTCCTCCATAGCATGGTTTAAAATCTCGGTCTCGGTCGCGGTATCGGCCGGGCCGAAAAACCGATATGATATCGGTATCGGTCGCGGATATCGGTCCGTCGCGGTCGTCGCGGTACGATTTTTTTTTTAATCCGAAAAAATTCGCAAAAATATTCAAAAAATCCAGAATATTAGAAAATGCTGGAAAACAATATTTTTTTCCATTAGTAACAACAATAAATCAAAATCTCGGTCACCTTAAGTTATGAGTCCCGTCTGGGTCGCAGTTCGCTGTCTTTTCCAGTATTTCATATAATGCAATCATTATTAATGCTCATGATCAATTTATTAGTGCAAAATATAAGAAAATAAATATAACATATCAATTATCATTTAATACTAACTCAATCATCAAATAAGTTGTGAAATTCAAGATCCTGAAGATGACATTAAAATCAGAAACATGCTATGATAGTGAGATCGATAAATCATAAAGCACTTGGGCATCAAAAGGTTCATGGTTTACTTGAAATAAGAGGGGACTAGTAGAGTATAGAGACTAGAGAGAGATTGGTGAGTATGAGTGTATTACACACTATTAATAATCCTTTAGTATCACAAATATTCTAACAAGTAACAATAATTTTTTTTAGAAAAAATAAAGATTTAAAAAAATCATTTTTAGAACTCTAAATATATAGATCTAGCATAAAAGTATGTAGATCAATCATTTACACACTATACAATGATCATGAATCATTAAAAGAACATATTTATGATGAAATCCCCAAAAAATGATATATTATAATTCAAATATAAAAAAATCCGAAAATAAAAAAAAAATTGGAAAAAAAATTCAAAATCATGTGTATGAGTAGATCTAACATGAAAGTATGTAGATCTAGCATGATTTCTATGCTTCATTTAAAAATAAAAAAAAAACATATAATAAAATGTTTTAAGTTGATTTTCTCTTACCTTAAATAATATTTTCTTCAAAAAATAGATGTGGGATTTGAAAATATCCAAGAGGGATGTGTGATGGAGTATGGTTGCTGCTATGGGTAGAAAAGAGATAAGAAGAGAGGAGAAGATGATGAAGATGGGGAAAAAGATGAGAAAATTATGATTTTTACTATTTTTATCTCATCTCGGCCGATATTTTCAAAATATCGGCCGAGATATTGGTTCCGCCGATATGAAGATCATCTCGGCCGATATAGGCCGAGATTTTGGCGATATTTACCGAGACCGATATCTCAATGAGATATCGGCTCGGTACCGGCCGATACCGGTTCATATCGGCCGATATGAACCGGTATCGGCCGATATTTTAATCAATGCTCCATAGGCCTTTTGACCTCCATAGCCATTTCCCCAACGATGCTTCATTCATGCCTCCGAGGTATTTGATACCCAAACCTCCTTCCAGCGTGGATGAGCATATCGAAGATTTGTCCACTAGATGGAACTTTCTTTCCTCACACCTACCTTGCCAAAGAAAATCCCTTTGAAGCTTCTCTATTTTGTTGATTACTGATATTGGGCATTTCAGAATCGACTAGATAATAAAATGGGGAGATTTGTCATCACTATTACCTCCCATAGAAACGTGAGTAGCTTTTTAGGTAGATAGTTTCGTTTCCATCCTCTCAACCACTGGATCCAAACCAATTTCTTGGCCGCCCCTAAACAAAGGAGAAGGCCCAAGTATGTAATTGGAAAAGATCCCACTTTGCAACCTAAAACATCTACTAGTTGTTGTATCGCCGAGTCCTTGACTCTTATCCCTATCAACTCATTTTTAAAGAAATTAATCTTTAGACCTGACACCGCTTAAAAACAGATTAGGATGGCTTTCACATTTCCAACTCGGTCCTCTGATGGTTCACAAAAGGTGAGGAAGTCGTCGGCAAATTGAAAAAGAGACATTGATGGAGCTGTACCAGCCACTTTGAATCCCGTTATTAGGCCTCGGATCTCTGCCGCCTTCACCATCCTGTTCAATGCCGCCTCTACAATAACAAATAGGTAAGGTGATAGTGGATCTCCCTGCCTTAGCCCTCTCTGAGCTTGGAAGTAACCTTTTGGGGTGCCATTGATTATGATAGAGAATGAGGCTGAAGTCACGCATTCCCTGATCCAATTCCTCCATTTTCCATCAAACCCCATCCTCTGTAGAAGGTATTGCAATAAGCACTAGTCCATGCTATCATATGCCTTTTTCTAGATCAAGCTTGCATATCAGACCTAGTCTTCTTTTCTTGTCCCTTGAATGGGCACACTCATTTGCTCTAAGGACTCCATCTGGAATCTGTCTTCCTTTAGAAGGCTCCTTGCTCTTCCGCTATAATACATGAGAAGATCTTCTAGAGCCTTGCTGCCAAAACCTTAGCTAGGATCTTATATACGCTTCCGATCAAACTAATGGGCCTGAATTCTTTTATACCGATATCCCCTTACTTTTTCGGAATGATAACTATGAAAGAGGCTCCCATGCCCTTTGTTAACTTCCCCTTTTTGTGAAACTCCTCCAAGAACTCAAGGATATCATCTTTCAACGTACCCCAAAGCCTTAGAAAGAAAACCATTGGGACTGGTGCTTTGTCCCCCGCACAAGAAAAAGCTGCCTGGTGAACCTCCTCCTCTTCAAATTTTCTTTCTAGGCATTGAGCCTTCTCTTCTCCTATTCCCACAAACTCCAAGTTATCCAAGGAAGGTCTTTCCCACGCATCCTTAGAGTAAAGGGAAGCAAAGTACTCCTCAATATGATTAATTATTTCCTCCTTGCTTTCCAGCCTTCTATCCCCATCCACAAATGAAACTATTCTATTTATCTTCTTTCTTGAAGAAGCTATCTTTTGAAAGAACTTAGTGTTCTTTTCCCTGTCTTAAAACCTTTTACATCTTGATCTTTGTCTCCACATAATCCCTTTCTCCCTCACCTTTCTTTGTCATTCTTCTTCCTCCAAAGACAGCTGTCTGGCTTCCTCTTTCCTATCGAGTCTCTTCTAGTAGGTGAGCCTTCCGCATTGCCACCTCTCCAAAGTTATTCCTAACCCACTCTTTGATTTTTAGCTTCAATAATTTGAGCTCGGTAGCCAACCTATAACCCACCCAGCCCTCAACCTTCATTTCCTTCCACAAGTCCCTAATCTTTTTCCGGGAAGCTCTTTTCTTCCAGCCACATTAACTCAAACCGAAACGGAATTGGGCCCCACCTATCTGGATTAGAATTAAGCATAACAGGGCAGTGATCAGACACAATCGTTGGAAGAGCTAATTGGCATACCTCTGGGTAAATGTCCAGCCAGTCACTTGAAATCAAAAACCTATCCAACCTTGATTAAATTGGCAAGCTCTGGTGGTTAAACCAAGCAAAATATGCTCCTTTCAATGGCAGATCCACGAGCACTTGTGAATTTATCCAGTCTGAAAAGGACTTCATATCTTCTGTAATACCGCCTGCTCCTGATTTTTCACTAGGAAACCCAACTATAGTCCCGTGTCCTCCAATACACCATGCACCATCCCATCTTCCTCTTATCGCTTCCAGCTCCTTCCACATTTCTTTGCTTTTCTGGCTGTCATTTGGGCCTTAAACAGATGTTATCATCCTTTTAATTTGTTGGACAGGTCCTCGACTACAACTGAAGCAGAGAACACATCCCTCCAGCTCTTCAAAATCTTAACCTATCTAAAATTCCACATTATCATAATCCCATCTGCTGATCCCACTGATTTGACAGCCATCCATCCTATAAACCTGGATTTTCTTGGTGCGTTGGGTGTAATTATGGTACATTCTGAATATATTTCAATGTTGTCAGGATATTATGCGTGTTTCATGTAATGCAGTGTGGCCCATCTTCTCTGATGTTTGCTTATGCATGTGACTCGCATCCACACTGCACACATTTGTGCCCATTGCTGTAGCCTCAAGGGGCAGTGATATGTTGCAAAGTCTGTTTTCTTTATATAGGTTTTAGGTTTCCAATTTGATGCACCATATTTTAGCCTCAATGTATATGATTTAATGCTGATTTTGTTTCTTTAATTAAGTTTTAGGTTTCCAAATTCCACATTGATGCACCGTATATTGGACCCTCTTGTAACTGCCATTGTTTTGTCTTGATTTTAAACCTGCGCAGCACAGTTGATTACAAACAGAAAAGTCCTCCTTGGAGAGGATGGATAGCTAGCTTTGACCCTGGTTAGAACGAGGCATCGCCTAGTTCCTCTCTTACTGAAATTAGTATCTCTCCTTTCAGATGTGAACAGGTTCCTCTTGTTTTAGCTTCAAGGGGCAGCCACTAATTCATTTTTCTTTATATTAGCTCTTAGGTTTCCACTTTGCTGCACCATATTGTAGCCTCAATGTATAATGATATACTCTAATTTTGGTTCTTTAATTAGGTTTTAGGTTTCTACATCCTGCATTAATCCCCCATATAATGGACACTCTTGTAACTGCCATTGTTTTGTCTTGATTTAAAGCCTGCCTAGCACAGTTGGTAACAAACACAAGGTGCTCTCAAGAGAGGAAGGGTAGACAGTTTTGACCCTGGTTAGAATGGGGCATCTACCCCCACTGATCGACCGACCAGAGAGAGGATTGCATGACTCTCCCACTTTTCTTATTCTGTTTCAGGTTGCGTGGGTTACAAAGTCTGGTGATACTGATTTGGATGTCCACATTGCGATCCGTCCCACAAGTGAGACTGTGATGTATCCCTACTATTCAAAGTGGATAAGGGGGCATCGGGACTTGCCTTTGAAACTTAACCAGTGGTGCAATGTTGTTCGTTGGGAATTCAGCAATCCAACTCCCTTTATTCGGTATTCTCTTCTGCTTATGTAACCATTATTTAGTGATTCTTGTTTGCTGCTGGCTGCTTACCATGAATTTTGTTTTTCTAATTTTCCTTGCTTGAATGTTCTGTATAGCAATTCAATGAAGCTTAAGGTATTCCACATGTATATTTTTAGTGTTTTCTTTTATCTACACTCCTGTATTTTCTGAAATTTACAAGTACACACTGAGTAAGGTGATACATGAGGCAGTGAAATGGCAAAAGTGAAATCTCCTCAGTACATATTTATTTAGCATTGAAAAGCGTTTTGTGGTTTATTGGACTTGTACAAAACCACCCCCTGGGTAAACTTTTTCAAGATTTCCTTCTTTCCTTTTCCCCATGTTTTACTTTTCTATTTTTCATCCTCCTTTGTTTAATAATGAAAAAAGAAGAATTGTTCTCTTCTGATGGATGACATATCTGCTATGTTTTAGTTTAGTTGATTTACATTTTACACAAACTGGTTCTTCTTCTTCTTCTTCTTCTTTCCTTATTACTGTATTTGTTTATAGTTAGAACACTTGGTGGTTTTTAGGCGCTGTATCATTTTTCCAATGATCTTATTGGCTATCAATATATAGTGACATTATCTGGTTTTAACCATGCAAGTTACTGTTGTGAGGATATATATTTTTTATTTAACTGCAGAAGTCGTGAGTTTCTATGGCAAGAAGGGCATACGGCTTTTGCAACAAAGGCTGAAGCAGATGAAGAAGTAAGGATGTTTTTCCTGTCTGTCTACTTGTACTTAATTACATAATTTAAGATTCATGACTTTGGAACTTGAATTGGACCTGCTGGAGTGAAATTTAAATTTGGAAGTCATGAGATGAATCAGATGATAGTTTCAATTAGTAAATTAAGGAATTGGATAAGTGTCTAATCTCTATAAGATAACAAAACTAGTGGTGAAATAATTCCATATGTTATCTATTAAAAAAACAGTTGCAAGAGAAAAAATGGAATCTTCCAAGCAGGAAAGATACTTTTAGTTTAAAGACCCCACCCCACACCCTTCCCTTCCTCCCCCACCCCCAAAAAAAAAAAAAAAGTCCCCAAACCCTCCCTTCCTTATCTGTGTGTGGGCATGCGGCCGTTTTTCGCACTCTCTTTTTGACAGTTTTTGATTTATTGTATTTTGTAAACTGTAATATGTCAAAACTTTACTAAGGAGTTATACTTTGATGCGATCCAAATTTATATTAGGGTATTTTTTTATATTGTCCATGGATTTTCCCCTAAATCTTTTATAGTCCAGAGTTTCAACATATTACTAATTAGCCATTTAAGATTTCTAAATCCTTTTGGTTTGATCCATGCAATTATAATCAATGTACCAATGGTTAAAACTCACAAGGGAGCTAGCCAAAGTGTTATATATATATATATATATATATACACACACACACACACTAGCCGAAGTTGTGGTAAACCAAACCCCCCGACTTGTCACTGGCCTTAACTTCCATTTTAGCCTAAACCTTACTTGACTCATTCTAACCTAAGTCAAATTACTAGCTTTAATGCAGTTAAGAAAACCATATCCTCTTCTTTCCTTTTTCTGTTTAACTTCCATTCCTGTAATATGAGGTTTTGTCTGGATCTGTACTGAACGACTCAATGGCCTGCGGCGACTCATTCTGATTTGTTAAATTTTGTTTGGTACTGGATATTAAGAGTGAGTCGACCTTGACTCATCTGGTACCAAACCAAACAGGGCACAGTAGCTCTCCTCGGGCCCTGGTTCATTCCAATTCTGACAAAAGCTTTACACCTTGTACCAGAACCAGAACCTTTGACCAGATCAGCATACTCTTCTAGCTGGGTTTTAAAGAAGGTAGTCCTAAGATAGGCCATTCAGGCTCCAGCTTTGTCATTAAAACATATGTTAGTGAGCATATGGGTTTTGAAGTATTCCATAACTTATGCCTTGATTTCTTCCTCCGTATCTTCTAGTTTCTTGACTTCATCAACTCAATATCCGATGAATATACAAGTACTGAATATCTGAGGTTGAGAATGCACACACTGTCTTGAATTTCTCCATTGCATTAAACTTCTGGTGCAGCCGTACACGCACATTGGACTGTGATAACTTCAAGGAGACTGAACCACCGGTGAAGACTAATCTACCTAATAAGTGATTGCCTTCACTTCTCCAACTTTATAACATGGAATAGTACACAAACCAAAAGTGATGGCATTGAAATTAATGATGCACTTTCGAACATGGCTGTTGGTTTTTCAAGCCTCACATTTTTTGTGTCACATGCCATAATCCTGACTCTGAAGATTTCAAGTGATTTCCCCATCCATCATACTTCATGTTGTCAATTCTCCTATCCAAAAGAAAAGAAAAAGAATCTGTTCCAGTGATCTTCCACTGTGCACTGCATGTAATTTTCTAGATGAATTGACGAACTAAAAGAACAAAGCAGATCTGTGATTCATCCATCAGTAACCAATTCAATCTTCAAATGTGAGATTTCTTTGCAGATCTCTCCATGATTGAACTGTTCGTGCCCGTTTCAGTTTCTATAAGGAATTAACAAGCTATTTCAGTTTCCTGTGATAATTTTTTTTTTTTTCACGCTTTTTAGTTTCCACTTTCCAGGGGATCAGGTGAACATTAAAAAAGGTGACACTTTTGGGTGTCCAGTTGCATGCGACTTGGCTGAGTTAGACCAAGCTGCAACCTAGGCCTAATAACATTTAAAAAATATGAAGAATATCAAAAAATTAAAAAAAAATAGAAAATAAATCAATGGAATCTAGAATTTTAACATTTATTATGTTTTATTATGGTGACCTAGGGGGTGACTCTAATTGGAACCTACCAAGTCCAAAGTGACTGAGATTCAGGCCACGGCTGAAGAGACCGAGATGATGGCCATCCGGGAGATGTTGAGGATATTAATTGGATCCTTCTTTACCCACCCATAATTGAGAGTGATTCTTTTAATGCCATTGGTTCGGCTAATAATCCTAGAGGATAGTCCTTCACTTCTTGATCTGCATTTACCTTTACAATAAGTCAAAGACCTATGCAATCCAATGGCAATAGAGTTTTGTTACACCAAAGGAGTGCTAATGAGGCACCACCACCACCACCATCAAAGCCGTCTCCCAACAATGTTGGGGTCAGCTACATGAATTTTGTTTCTTCATTCCGATTTATCCAGAGCCAAATCCATAGCTATGTTGCATGTCTTCAGATCTATTTTTACTACCTCCCTCCACGTCCTCTTCGGCCTACTCTTCTTTTTAGTGTGCCACCAACTTGCATAGCGAACCTTTTCTTTATTGGTGCTATTGCTGGCCTACGTTGGACATGCCCAAACCTTCTCAAACAGGTCTCTTTAATCTTATCCACTATTGATGTCACCCTAAATTCTCTCAAAAGCACTCATTTCTAATTTTATCTTTCCTAGTTTTACCTCACATCCTCCTCAACATTTCATCTCTGCTACATCCATTTTGTGCATATGTTACTTCTTAATTGGCCAACATTCTACTCTATAGGTTATAACCGGTCTAATCGTTGTCTTGTAAAAATTTTCCTTCAATCTTGTTGGCATGCGTCGATCACAAAGCACTCAAGAAGTAAGTCTCCACTTCAACCATCCATCTCGCTTTTATCGTATGTTCAACATCTTCATTAATCTCCCCATCCTTAATTATCGAGCCAAGCTAATCGAATAAATCTGTTTGTGGTCTCTTCTGGGCTCCAATTCTCACAACAGTTTAAGCTCTTTGTAAATGCCCATTGAAGTTGCAATCTATATATGCTGTCTTTGTATGGCTTATTTTAAAGCCTTTGGGTTCTAAAGTCTCTCGTCATCTTTTTAGTTCCGCATTCACATAATCTCTTGATTCATTCACCAACACTACATCATCTATAAACAACATATACCAAGGTAGCTCCTCTTCTTCAATATGAGTTGTTAACTCATCTAGAATCAGTGCAAAGAGATAAGGGCCTAGGGCCGACCCTTGGTGCACACCTATGGTCAGTGAGAATTTACCTGTTTCTCCTAGTTCTTACAGTCATTACCGCTCCTTCATACACGTCTTTAATAATTTTAACTTAACCTCTCCAAACATTCCTTGTATATAAAATCCACCAAATTAAATCTCAAGGCACCCTGTCGTAACATTTTTCTAAGTCGATGAAGACCATATGCATAATTTTCCTTTTTGCTTGATATTTTTCCAGTTATTGCCTAGTTGAGACGATAGCTTCCATAGTTGACCCCTTTGTCATGAAACTAAATTGATATATTGGTCTTTTGTCTAAGTCTTTGCTCCATTGCTCTCTTCCATAGCTTAATAGTTTAACTCATAAGTTTAATCCCACGATATTTGATATGCATAGGTACTACAACAGTTTTGTACTGTTTCGCTAAGGAGGCACCAACATTCTGTTAAAGTTTTGTACAGTATATATAGATCTACCTTTTCTTTTTCCTTTTTTTTTGTTTTTTTTTCTTTTTTCAGCTGGATTTGTTATTTGTAGCCCGCCCTTTTCTTCTGTGGCAGTATAATGCTCTTATACTTCAGCTTTTCATTATCTTTCCTTTTCCTCTGAAAATCACTGTTATGATGGGGAAAAATGCAAAGCAAAGCAGCTTAGAACCCAGTGAATTAGTTGGTTACAACTTACAGCAAAAAGAAAAAAAAATTGACTCCTTTTATTTAAGTGAAATTCAAACGCAGACATTGCATTAGACCAATCTTGTTGAAAGAATTTACAGATGCTAGTGTTTTTACTTAGAAATTATTAACATCTGTATGTCACTTGTTTAGCTGGAGGGCAGCATATGTGTTTTCATTATGTACTTTACAGCTTATGCTTAAATTCTGGTGGACAGTCCAACCATGGAATTTACAAACCTGTCTTCCCAGTGTACAATGGAAGAACTGGAAATCTGGCTTGAGCATTTGGGCTCCACTTTTTAGCTTAAGGTAGGTGGAGCCAAATAGATATGCATTTTACCTGCGGTAAACAGATGGATTGGATTGTGTTGTCTTGAAGAAGTTTAAGTTAGGCTGGGTTTGCGTATTGACGAGGTTCTAGGGTATTTTGGTAATTTTCCGTAATTTGGTTACTGGCTTATAAGTTATACCCTTGCTAAGTTGATCTTGATAAAATGGATGAAATCCAAATTGCTTTTCATATCTTAAGGACTAATTACTTTTTTTTTTTTTTTTTTTAAATATCAGGGATGGCAAAATAGTGAGGGAAAATGCATGGACTGTATAATATTTTATTATTGGCGCTCTGTAGATTGTTGACACTGTTAGCTTAGGCTTTTAATATTTCCTTGTTTTCGTGACATTTGAATGTATTGATTGACCATATTGCCTATCATTTTCTTTGATCTTGTATCGGATTGCTGGCTTTAGGGTTGTCAACTATAAAGAAATGTTGTTTCATTTGAGCTTCAACATTTGTTTCCTTTTACTCTTGATATATGATTTCTTAAGAACAATGTCTTTTAGTCATTCGAATGGTGTGTCCCTGTGTGGTCTCAGTATTTCTTTCCGATGGCTAACATATCTTGGCATTTTTGTATGCATATGGTTTTCCAGGTCCTTCAAATATTGGAATTGTATAGAAGGATATATGAAGAGTTTCTTGCCATTCCAGTCGTGAAAGGAAAGAAAAGTGAGTTAGAAAAGTTTGCTGGTGGGCTTTACACAACAAGTGTTGAGGTATGCTCAGAGGGAACATTTGGATGAAGTTGCCGGCTACCTTTTTTGCACCCACCCTTCATTCTTCGTGCTTTTTTCAGGCTTTTATTCCAAATACTGGTCGTGGTATACAAGGTGCCACCTCACATTGTCTTGGTCAAAATTTTGCAAAGATGTTTGAGATCAACTTTGAGAATGAGAAGGGGGAAAAGGGTATGGTCTGGCAGAATTCTTGGGCATACAGTACTCGTACGGTAATTGTCTATTGTTTACTTGATTGTCTATTAATAGAATCCTTTGGTTTCATAGCTGTGTTCATAGTGGTGCTGATATACTATAGGTGTATGAGTGTTTCTTGTAAAAACTAAATCAGTGTAATATGGTTTTGTATACTGTTAGGCACTTGCTCGCATTCATCCTAATTTATTTTCAATGGTCACCTTCCTTTTGAAGTGGGCACATTTAGCAAACATGGATAACTATGTTGAGGCCCCAGGTTTGAGATTTTTTATGGCTCTTTCTTAAACCTTCCTTGATTATGATTTAATTTTAGTAATTTTGAGGCTTCTCTTCCTTGAACTGTCTGTCCTTACTGATGAAGGAACTTTTTTTATCTAATATACACCACCTCATATAGAGAATGCCATGGTCTTTGTAATTAGTTCTTGGGGGTTGTTGCCCGTGTTTTTGAGGGCTTAGCTCCTGTCCTCTTGAGTTTTGATTGCTCTCCCCTCTTTTGTGTTTTTTTTTTTTTTTGGTTTTTTTCAGAATATCCCTCTTATCCTGTGCAGTTCTATTGAGCAATGAATTTCATTCACTATTGTAAAAAAAAAAAAAGAAAAAGAATTCCATGATCTCGTGATCTACATATATTATGTTTAAATGCTGTGGCGAACTTGTTGCACATTGGCTTAGAATTTTATGACATAATGTGATTTATCTTTTCCAACATATGTTTGTCTTACAGATTGGGGTGATGGTGATGGTTCATGGAGATGATAAAGGTTTGGTGTTGCCACCTAAAGTAGCGTCTGTCCAAATTATTGTGATTCCTGTCCCTTTCAAGGATGCTGATACAAAAGGTATCTTTGATGCCTGCTCTGCAACTGCAAAAACATTAAGTGAAGCTGGTTTCCGTGTTGAAGAGGATTTAAGGGAAAACTATTCACCTGGTTGGAAGTACTCTCATTGGGAAATGAAAGGCGTCCCTTTGAGGATTGAAATTGGGCCAAAAGACTTAGCTAATAAGCAGGTCAGCAGCAAGTTAAAGCTTTTAATTAGGTGATATATGGCCAATGTGCCTGTGTCATCATTTTCTCTCTTTTTCCCACATTGAATGGCAATTTTTTTTTTTATCACTGTTTATTGTTTCTTCTTTTGATTTATAGTGACATGAATGATATCTCTTTCAATCCACGATTTTCCTGAAAAGAAATCTATAAAAACATGTTACTCTTGCAGGCTACAGCCTGCATTTTGGATGATGGGAGGTTGTGCATGTTGTATAAATGTTTTAATTGATTATATAATTGTAGTTAATACAAAAATACTAAGTAGTTTTATACTCCCGAATAGGGCCAAGCAATGGTGAATCTTGTGACTTGCAAGCCAGATATCATGTAATGAAATTGTATTCTCTCTCTCTCTTTCTGGTTTTTTTTTTTTTTTGGTGTGCATGTTCATGTGGGAAAGCTTCACTGTAACAGAAATAAAATATGAGGATAAAGTACAAATTATGACCCTTCTGTGTAGGATTAGAGCTAGAGCAATGGTAGAATGTCCAAAGCTGCCAAGAGCGGCCTGATTCTTTTCAAGTATAGAATCGGGAAGGATGTCTGGGGGAGCTGAAATGTCCAAACCAAGCTCTTGTGGATATTCAACTTAGCCAGCTGTAACATTGACTTAACAAGAGCAGTGTCTTGGCTCCCAAGTGGATATCTAGATCAATCCTTTCTATAGCTCCTTTCTCCATTTGGATTGAGCCCACAAAGTGGACATCTGAGTGCTGAAGTTTTGCATCTCCTTTAGAAAGTCCTGCCCTATGATGTCTTTGGGCCTATAATGGAACACATAAACACCTGCAACAAAGGCCATTAACATGGCTGTTAAAAATTTGATGTTTTTTTCTGATAGATGGTAGCTTGTAAAATGTGAATTTATGTAATCAACATATTCTTAGATTTAAATGGGCTAGCTCCTTTCACCATTTGGATTGAGCCCCAAAGTGGACATCTGAGTGCTGAAGTTTTGCATCTCCTTTAGAGAGTCCTGCCCTATGATGTCTTTGGGCCTATAATGGAACACATAAACATCTGCTACAAAGACCATTAACATGGCTGTTAAAAATGTGATCTTTTTTTTACTGATAGATGGTAGCTTGTAAAATGTGAATATATGTAATATACATATTCTTAGATTTAAATGGGCTATGTTTATATATTAAACTTCACATGACATGGATTTAAATGGGCTATATATTGAAGACTGAGAAAAACTGAATCTTGATACAGGTACGTGTTGTTCGTCGTGACAATTCAGCTAAAACAGATATACCTATGAGCAACTTGGTCGAGCAGGTTAAGGATATATTGTCCAGCATCCAAGGGAGCTTGTTTGATGCAGCAAAGCAAAAAAGAGATGCTTGCATTAAAGTTGTAAATACATGGGATGAGTTTGTTATAGCTCTTAATGAGAAAAAGATGATCCTTGCACCATGGTGTGATGAGGAGGTATGATACACATTCTTGCCATTTGCATGATTTGGTGTTTGGGATTCTACATTAAAATGGATAAAATAATATGACAGAAGTAAACAAGAAGCAAAACGCAGGGTTTCCTTGCCTTTTTATTCGGTTATTCTGAAGTCTGGACCTGAAATTGTTAAAATTGCACGCAATCTCACTGGATTAATTTCCTGTTAATACTTACTCTCTAAAATCTTGAATCTATGTTTCCTTCCTTGCATATGAAAATGTATTAATTATATATATATATATATATGGGAGATGCTCCTATGAGAGCATCTCTCACCTTATTATGAGAGATAAGGTGGGGGCCCTCACATCCATATCCAATGCCAACAACTTAAATGTGAGGGCCCTCACCCAATCTCGGAGATGCTCCTATGTGTGATATCTCTCACCTTATATGAGAGATAGGGGTGGGGCCCCTCACATTTAAGTTGTTGGCATTGGATATGGATGTGAGGGCCTTCACCCAATCTCTCATTTAAGGTGAGAGATATCTCTCATAAAAGCATCTCCCTTGAATTATTTGTGCCTTTGTAGTAGGTCTTACGTCTTAGTATTATTTTCTTTTCATGAAGCTTTATGTAGTGAGTAATTGAATATTATGGAATATGTTTGACTTGAATCTATATAGATCTTTTGTTTTTAATAAATTGAAAGTCTGTCATAAACTTAGGTTCTTTTTGGTGAAATGTGAACCAAAAGGCCATTTTGATCCTCAATGTCCCACGATTTTGGTAGATAAATCATTATAGGGGTAAAAAAATATTGTCTATTGTTGCTGATTTTCTCCTGCAATACGTATAATAACATGCAATAGGGAAAGCCTGCAAAAGAGAACATTTATCCACAATAGTTGTGTAGAAGGAGGGATTTTCAGGAAAACAAAAAAAGAAAAAGAAAAAAAAAGAAGAGGACTCCCGGCCTTCCAGAACAGAGCCTCTGGAAAAGAAAGTGCATTAGTTCAATCTCTCACAGATTTTAGCAGTTCAATTTTTGCATCTTTCATTGTCATTTCTACTAGTTTGTCTGGTTTCTGTTATAGGAAGTTGAAAAGGATGTCAAAGCACGAACCAAGGGAGAAACGGGAGCAGCAAAGACACTTTGTACCCCATTTGATCAGCCAGAACTTCCTGAAGGTAGTACTTCTCTTCATATTGTAAATTTTGAGATTGTACATCAATTTTCATGACATCTATTCTCAGGATTCTTACGGTTGTCCTTAACCTCTATGCAGGAACCATTTGTTTTGCCTCAGGAAAGCCTGCAAAGAAATGGACGTACTGGGGTCGAAGCTACTGATTTATGTTTTGCAGTGAGTATCAGTGTCGCATCTGTTTTCTTCTTCAAAAAGTCTGTCATTGGAGGACTTGATTCAAGGTTTTGATTGAATGTATTTATTGAATTGTAGGGGCTGTGCTTGATGTTTTAATTGACAGTCACGTTGCATAGGCACAGCTGTTCATGGGATTCCAAATCTAAATCTATTGAAGTATTTGATATGACTCTAGCGTGACAATGTACTTTATATGATGGATTTAGATTAGGGAAAGTTATGAATTTTAGTCATTTGGTAGTTTGGAACATTTGTCATTTTGGAGACACTGATTGTTGAGTACCAATTTTGTAGGAGACATGCTGTTATCAAAATATGCTCATGTTACTGCCGCATTAGATATTGAATGTAGCTATCAAGCTCGGTTTGTCCCAGCTGAAAGTACTTTATTCAGACATTTCACCTATCTGGGGAGCCCACTGGTAAAATTTTGGACCTGTTCAGATGAAATTTTGCTCCCATTCAGTGATTTTCAGCTGAATAGACTGAAATTTGCCAGTTTTGGCCCGAATTAGTTTTGGCATGGGAAATTGTGTTTTTGTTTTTGTTTTTTTGTTTTTTTGTTAAAACTTTTTTTTTGGCAAAACATGCCCTTTATTAAAGGAAATAGATTATTATAATTTTTTTGTGGTGTTAAAAAGGTTTTTCAATCACAGGAGATTTACCCGGCTCCGTGCCCCCCATTTTAACATTGTTATGTATAGACATATTACATTATTGATTTAGCAGAGTGCATTAAATACATATAGCTTTTATTATTATTTTTTTATTTTTAATGTATTTAATCTTTTAAATATTCTTCAACCCTGAAAACAATGAAATGAAATACTGAAACACCACACGGGCTGAAAATTTTCAGTTTGGAGTCAATCTGAAATGAGGTATGACACAAAGTTAACTGATTCCTATGGTATTGTGTGTAAGTATATAAGATTTGTTAGGCATCTATTTTGTTGGTTTCTTGTGTTCCATGTGCTTTGTGTTTATTTATTTATTTATTTATTTTTTTGCATGATCTAAGGGGAAGCTTGCAATCTTTTTGCATCCTATGCAGGTGCTACTAGAGCTGCAATGCATAGGATGCCACTAGAGCTGCTTCATTGCATCTCTTCATTACTTATTCTCAATATCTGACGTTGTGATCATGAATTGTTTTTGAGGCTTTCGTATATACCCCACTGGGTTTTTAGGACTTTTAAATAGGCCCTTGTGGTTTTAGTATTTGTAAATAGGATCTTTCTTTTTTAATTTTAATACCTTCTATCTCCAAAATTATGAGAACGAGCAACATTATGATGAGGTTTGTGTTGAATATTTATAAAAATGACATTTCCCTTACACCCATTAAAAAAATGAGTAAGTCATTATATATATATATATATATATATATATATATATATAGTCTCAATGCTTTCTTTCTCTACACTCTTTCATGCATATGAAGCAGGATCAAGAATTTTGAAACTTTTATCAATCTAATGGTAGGTTGTGGATGGATTGCATCAATTATAAGTACATGCATTGATTTTCATTATGATCGATTTAAATTTAATGAAATGAGCCCTGAATTCATAAGCATGGATTTATGTAGGTTCATTCTCCATTAATTAATGACACATGCTGTGAGGAAAATAACTCTAAGCTTTTGAAATTATGTATATCGAGATAAAGAGATGGGCAAAAGTATCACTTCAATTTCAAGGTTACTGATTTTGGGGACATGGAAGGTATTAAAATAAAAAAGAAGGGATCTATTTGCAAATACTAAAATCATAGGGGCTTATTTACAAATTCTAAAAACCTTAGTGAGGTATATACAAATTTTTTTTCTTCCCTCACACTTCACTGGTGCCATCTTCTACACCTTCCTGCATGAACGTATGCTGGATGTGATCTGGTAGAATTGATTGTGTTTGAAAGTCATCAAAAGAGGCAGTTTCAATTTAGATATAAATCATCTGCTAGTTTTTTAGGCTTCCTTTCTAGAGAAACCCACTTGCCATGGGAGGAATGATTTGAACAACTTAACAGGATATTTTCCCATAATTCATAAGCTCCCATTGAAGAGTATATGTAGCCCACTTTCTATCTGGTTTTGATCATTAATAATAAATGGACTTATTATGGTGACTATTTTTTTGGGATCCCTATCTTGAGGAGTGGGGTTTGGGACCCATTATCGCACCCACACATGCAAAGAGAGGAGTTTGGATTACCTATCGCATTTGTTACACCTTCACCTTGAGTGGACCAATTACACTCTGCCACGTCATTTAAGAATTTATGTGATTCTCTTTCATCTGATTTAAACTTTTTAAACTTCAAAATCAACTAAATTCTTGGATGATGCGGCGGAGTGTTATTGGTCCACTCACGATGAAGGTATAACAAATGTACTAGGTGATCAGGACTCGTAGGTAGAGAGAGAGCCCACATAAGTGGGAAGAGAATCTTTGCACACGTGAGAAGAAAGCTCACACAAGGTAAAAGGCAGCCCATATGATAACTAATTACGAGACCTTGTTACCTCACAAGGGGGAATACAAAAAATTTCTAAAAGATGGTTACCATATGAGGAGCAGTTTCTACCTTTCATGCATATTTGAGTGGTTTACTGGTAGAAAATGAAGTAAGAGGTCGACATTTATATATATATATATATTTTTTTTTTTTAAGGTTTTATTGGATGAGGCCCTGATTTTATAAGCTTTACTCGGTCACATCCTTTGGCAGAATTTTCATTGGGAAGGGCTGCATAGGTTGAATTAAAGAGATGCACTTAGAATCGATGGTTGAAACAATTGGTGGACACTAATTCAAACTAAGGGGTGTCGAAATTGAGGGAATACTTACTAATGGTCACTTACAGAGGCTAATAATATGTTGGGTTGGTCCAACCAGGCCTATAAAATAAATACCAACTTGACCCAATAGATCAATTGGATCGACTCAATAACAAGCAATTTTTCGTATGCAAGTTTTTTGAAATGATTATCAATGCTCCATGCAAGGTATATTATTTCACTATTCCATGTCTCAATAGTACCCCAATAAGTCTATGGAACCCGATTTAATGACCCGATTGAAAGACTGATACTAGCTGGACTCCAGCTGGGCCTCATGTTTAGAAAGCCCGCCAGACGTTTTTCAAAGCCCGCCAAATGTTTTCATTCTTGATGAAGAAAACCAAATGCTCTATATACCAAATGCCCCATTGCTCATGTATATAGGTGCTCTTGTGATAGATTTTCTCACCTTTCTATGAGAGATAAGGTGGGAGCCCTCACATCTATATCCAATGTCAACAACTTAAATGTGAGGCCCCCAACTTTTATCTCTCAGAGTAAGGTGAGAGTATCTTTCACACAAGCACCGCGCCTCCCTCCCCATCGCAGCATCATCTCTCTCTCTCTCTCTCTCTCTCTCTCTCTCGGATCCCCTCATCGCAGCGCCTCCCCCTCGCATTTGGTACCCCCATAGCAACAGCACCCCCTTGCAGCGACGATAAGAGAGTGGGAAAAACAAGAGGAGGAGAAGCACAAGCATCAATAGCAAGTGAGAAAAGAACAAACGTAGAAATCTTCAAGACCAGGTATGCTCTTCTCACTCTATTTCTTCAATACCTCTTTCTTTTTTTTTTTTTTACTTTCTATAACATGGTTGTTGTGGGGATTTTTGTACTTAAATCATTTTGTTTTGATTTTGGTTTGGTGGGTTTTAATAGAATTTTTCATTAAAAAAAAATCTAAATGGAGCCAAATGGTACTGCTATCAGCCGAAACTCTAGTCCGAACATGTAAATTCTTGTAAGCCTTTTAACTTCATCAGCAGAGCATTATTTGAAATTCTGAATAAGCTCTGTCACTGAGATTTCAACAAATTAAAATTTACTACAAAAATGGGCTCTAGTAACCATAGAATTGTGGCAAAACATACTATCTTTTGCACAGGAGAACTACATTATATCCCGTGAAACATAGCAAATAAAAGTTTCTTAAGTAGAATGATAATCACAATTGTAAGTGCCTAAATTAATACGGACTTACTTAGATGAAAATAGAACTTCTTGGGAATGATTAAATGCCAGAAAACTTGAAAAAGGAAGGAGAAACAAAGGATCAGAGGCTCTGGCTGCTGCCAGCGCAAGACCTTTCGATGCCTAAGTTAGTTCAACAACTCCACAAAGGATGGAAGAGAAGAGAGAGATTAGAGTATGAATATATCCATACCTTTTTTTCTTCTGGATTTACCTCTTTGTATATATAGGCTGAAGAGTTGACTTTTGGAGGTTCTGTCCCATCGGACCCTTCCTGAGTGGAGGTAGGTGGAGGTACTGTCACATCGGACCTTACCCTGACGTCTCGAGAGTTGTGGATGTGACTGTCGGATAAAGATAACTCCTTATCTCTATCCAGCGCCCGTCCCATCTGTCAGCACGTTCTGCAACGTGGTCGTACCTTCACATGGGCACGCTCTGGCACTGTAGTTGAGATGAAATGCCTAGCTGGTACTGCTATCGAGCTGAGATGAGATGCCTAGCTGGTACTACTACCGAGATTAGATGAGATGCCTAGCTGGTACTGTTGTCGAAACTAGGACAATCTCGGTAGTATGAAAATATCCCCACACAACTGCCCCTAGCTTCTGACCTCTTAAACTTCTAACTCTTTGAGGTCGGGAGCTAAGTATTATGATGGGAAAACCTTCTGATCATTGAGCTTGAAGCTTGTATTGTGTTGTATCTTGGTGTCGGTTGCTGATATCTGATCTCTGTCACCATGTCGCTTTTGGTGCCGATGTAGAGGTTCAAAAGAAGCAAGCAGCAGAGCTTGAAGCCACATTGGAGAAGCAAAGGCTCAGGTCCTTGTTGTGAGGGATAAGTGTGGGAGCTCGAGAGGCTAGCCGCACTGAAAGAAGTGGGAGTCCTTGAGGACCATCCTGCTTACAAGAACCCCCACAAGTACCTGAGCTTGGAGCATATGCTTGGCTGGTACTCTTACCGAGCCCGAGACATGCCTAGCTGGTACTCTTATCGAACTAGCATTGTCTCTATTGAACTGACACTACTGCCGAGATGCTTGGCTGGTACTCTTACCGAACTCGAGCATGCCTAGCTGGTACTGTTACCGAACTGGCGCTGTCTCGACCGAACTAGTACGATTGCCAAGTTTTAGAACTTGGCGAGAATTGAAGGCAGCAACAAAGAAGGGAGTTTCTTTGCATGAGCTACGTAGGCCGCCATCCTTTCGCACTGAGCTTGGTAGTCTTCGTTCAATTGGCTCGTCACCAATTGGGAGTCACCGAAGACCATCAACTGTTGTGCTCTCAGGATTTTAGCACTGTTTGAGAGACCCATCGAGTTCTCTAACCTGGTGTTTCGTTTGCGCCTTAACTATTTAAGGCTTGTTTTCATTGTCCCCCAATTCGGTTTCGAGTTCGTTTGAAACTTCTTTTCGTCCCCTGAGGTGGAGGCCGAGACCTCTACCGAGCTCGTAGATGCCCTGCTTCGGTCCATCTCTTCCTCTCGAGATGATTTCTCGTCTCTCCTGGAGGATTCATCTTCCTGCCAAAGACCAAAGCTTTTCCGAGCTCTGGTCGCATCTTCTTCTTGCTCAATGAACTGATTCACCCTGGCCATCAGTGCTTTCACCGTGACCACGGGGAATCGAACCAAGTCCTTGCGCAGCTCATTACCTGGCTATAGAGCCTGTTTGAAGGATTTGATTGTCACGTGTTTGTGGCGTCTTCGACCTGGCTGTAAACGGTCCAGAATCTCTTAGCGAACTGTGGTCCGACTCATTCTGATACCCATCAGGTCATCGTCCATCTTTGGGATGACCCTGTGAGCTTGGAATATTTCCACGAAGGAATTTCGGAGTTGCCGCCAGCTCGAAGTTGATCTCTTTGGAAGTGCACAGAACCATTTCAGATGGAGGTCTCCAAAACTGGAAGAGAAGACTCTACAGTTCAGGTGACAGAGAATGCCCCATACCGACATCCGCTGGGTGAAGTTTCGGAGATATGCTGCAGGGTCCGAGGTCCCATTGTAAAGGACGAACCTCGGAACAGAGAGTTTTTCAGGGAGAGAAAAGTCCCTTATCTCTTGAGAGAGAGGAGATGTACCGAGATCCTCAGTATCGAAGGCGTTGAGCCGATTTCTGGCGAAACCAACCTCCTCCATGTTCTATTGGATCGCCCGCTTGACTTGCCGATCAAGCCATTCTCTCAAGTCGACATTGTCCTCCGGTCTTTGTCGCGACCTCTTAGAGTCATCAGCCAAGTGACAGCTACTCGAGCCCTCGTCGTAAGCTCGGTTGCACCTCTTGGTATTCAAGGTTTGCCTCAAATCTTTATTAGCCGAAGGAGCTTAGTTGTGTCTAGGGGGTGAAACCGGGGTTGCCGCCCTTTCTTGTAACTGTTGCTGGAGTCGACGAATCAACTCGTTTTGCTCTTGGATAACAAGGTTCTGGGCCCTGATATCCGCGAGGAGAGAGTCGTCATCGTCGTCAATTCGGTGGTGAGACTGATGAGATCTGACCGGCATCCGAGTTTTATCTCGCCGGGGTCATTCTAGTTGAAGGTTATCTTGGCAGGGAGGTGTTGTCATCCCCTTTAAAGATGAACCTGATTGGATTTCAGTCCCTTCCACGTTCACCGGACCAGACTTCACCCCAGATCTCCTCTGGCGAGGGATTGGGGGCGGTTGCGTTGGCGGTGGCTATACTAGTGGTGGCGGCAACTGCGCAGGAAACGTTTGCGCAGGGAAAACTGGTGGTAGTAAGGCTTTTGACGATTCTCTGCGCTTTTGGTTTTTGGATGCATGGCGTTTTTTATTCAATCTTTCCCACAGACAGCGCCAATTGTAAGTGCCTAAATTAATACGGACTTACTTAGATGAGTATAGAACTTCTTGGGAAGGATTAGATGCCAGAAAACCTGAAAAAGGAAGGAGAAACAAAGGATCAGAGACCCTGGCTGCTGCCAGCGCAAGGCTCTTCGATGCCTAAGTTAGTTCAACAACTCCACAAAGGATGGAGGAGAAGAAAGAGATTAGAGTATGAATATATCCATACCTTTTTTTCTTCTGGATTTATCTCTTTGTATATATAGGCTGAAGAGTTGACTTTTGGAGGTTCTGTCCCATCGGACCCTTCCTGAGTGGAGGTAGGTGGAGGTATTGTCACATCAGACCTTACCCTGACGTCTCGAGAGTTGTGGATGTGACCGTCGGATAAGGATAACTCTTTATCTCTATCCGGTGCCCGCCCCATCTGTCAGCACGTTCTGCAACGTGGTCGTACCTTCACATGGGCATGCTCTGGCACTGTAGCTGAGATGAAATGCCTAGCTGGTACTGCTACCGAGCTGAGATGAGATGCCTAGCTGGTACTGCTATCGAGCTGAGATGAGATGCCTAGCTGATACTGCTATCGAGCTGAGATGCCTAGTTGGTACTGCTACCGAGCTGAGATGAGATGCCTAAATGGTACTGTTACTGAAACTAGGACAATCTCGGTAGTATGAAAATATTCCCACACAACAATTGTACAATGAACCAAGATCTAAATCTTTTGCAACTTGAATTTTGATGATTGAGAGCATTAGTTCTATTTTATAATGCCAAACATGGGGGCAAGTTTTTTTTCTGTTATATGAGGTTTATGAGTTCAACTACTCTCAATTACACAAGACATATGCACACATGAATCTCATATGATCAGATACGTGTGTGGCATCATGTATACACACAAATCTCACACAGATGATTTGTGTGTGTACAAACAGAATTCTATGCTATGTCCAATCCTATAAACCAAATAAGATGATTAAGAATGTCCAATCCTGATATTTGCACTGTGGTCTAACATGAATGGGTGTATTCAGGACTTAAGATTGGTGTTCGTCTATTGATGCAGAACGGGCCACCGCTCCACCAATGGTCCCACCCAACATAGTTTTTAGGATATTTAGTTTTTTAGTAGCTTCCTAATTTTATTGTAATTAGGATTAGCATTCTAATTTATTTGGTTTCCTAGTTTGATTAGAATAGTTTCTATTATTATATTAGGTTTTCTTAGGCCCTAAGTTTACTTTACCTATTTATATTGCATTGTAGTGATGATAATCTCAGATTTAGAATTAAGTAAAATTGGGATTTTCCTTTGGAGAGGTTTTCCACCTGTTAGAAATCTCTGTAAAGATAATTTGAGGTGTCTTTTGACATGTGCTTCGGCATCTATGCAAGCACTAATCATATGGCCTACATCATCTATGCTATGTGAAAAGTAAATGTTGCAACAAGTTTTTCTCAGCTTTAGTGGGGTATGACCATATGAGCTGTTTGCGTGTTCAACAATGCAAAAAGTCAGCTCATCCTCCACCACCATATGAGTTGTTTTTCATGAAACTTGTCCTCTGATGCAAGATGTAGAGTGGAAACTATCAATCATGTTTGCTTGTTTATTATTAATTTTTTTTTTTGTAGAAACTATCAAATACATAGAGATCATTACTGATATATGTAGAAATGGACAAAATTGTAAACGGGGCTTGAAGTACTTGTTTTTTGTTTGTGAAGAACTTGATGTAAATGGCTTCATATTCCTCTACCGGAAATTCCAATTGGCCTCAATGTATATGTCATGCGGTGTTGGCAACTGTGTGGTCAAGGTTTCGTGATCAATGAATAATTATGGTAGACAATATTATTCTTGTCCATGACTATTGGTAAGAATGCAATATACTTGGGCTTTTTTCTTATTTTCAGTTATTTTTTTTTATTATTTTTTTTTTTGCATATAGACAACTATGTATCAACTAACGACATATATTTGTTATTATTTGCGAGAGAAAAAAACAGGAATGCAACAACTTCATTGGTTGGTGTGACGAATATATGAGATCGATGGTCAATCACCCATACCCTTACTAGAGTACTCCGCACTATGCCCCCTTGAAGCTGAGAGCCATGTGGCAAATGTTGTTACAAAATTGGAGAAGTTTGAACAAATTTGTCGAGTCTTCTCGGTTGCTCTGATTGTTTACGATGTCTTGCTTGTGGTATTATTGTGTCGAATGTAGCATCAATCATGTACTCTTCCTGATTGGAAGTTGTTATTATGTAAGGGGTTGGTTGATAAGGGATAGGTGAAATGGTAGACTGGTTTTTTTTTTTTTACTTTGATTAATGGAAGTTGCTGTTGTATGAACCAATTGTATCTAGGGTGAATGAATGAATCACTTATTTTTGTATTTGATTATATGAGAGCTTATATGTGGCCAATGGATGTTATGGGACAACTGTAATTCTCCTGATGGTGACTTTTGTAGCCCAATTTATGTATTCTAGTTTCCATAATGACTGTTGTAGCCCAATTTATGTATTCTGGTTTCCATGATGACTGTTGTAGCCCAATTGAACATTCATGTATGTAGGAGATGTTGAGAATATCATGATGATTTTTTATCATTATATAAGGTTTTTTGGGTTATGATTTTATGATGATGGATTTCTACTAATTATTTTTGCAGATAGATTTTTAGTTTTGAACATGTTGTTTTTCTAGATTTGGTTATTGTGGTTTAAGATGTGGTGTTGGTGAGATTTGGTAGACTGTTTTACTAGATTTTTGTTGGAATTTGGAATGGAGATTTGGGTGTTCAAATGCACACTGAATGTGGTCTCTTGTCCAATGAATGTAAGACCTGCAAATTAAGTGGATGGAATTGTTTAACCTATTTCTGTGGGTTTCATGTGACTGTTTCTTGCCCCTATGGTTGCTGCAACTGAATTTTTTTCAGTCAACTTTAAATTAAACATGGCGCTATTTCCTTGGATTCTATATCTTTTGTGCCTCAATGATGGTTGAAAATTATCCCTATACGTGCATTTGTACCAAAGTGGGGGTGCTGAAAATAATGAGGAGTGGATGGTTGTGGTGGGTCTTGTAAGGTGTATTGATACTGAGGAAATGGTGGGATTCTTCTAGTTGCCATTGTTTGAAATGTAGTGCGGCGGATCAATGTCCATGAAGGATTATACTGGGAAGGATTATTTGATTATCCAACTTAGTAGCCTAACTTTGTTCCTTTACCAATAATTTTATCCTTGCTCCTTCCTTAGTATTAACTTGTCACAATGTTTCAATTGTCGGCTTTACCAATGTAAGATCTTAGAATGACATCTTGATTATCTCTTTTCATGGAGAAGTTTCAAACCCTTCTGGAAATGTCACTATCACTAAATTTTCCACTAACATCAAATTCCATGCTTTGGGTGAAGCTTTCCACCAACATCAAATTTAAGGACCCATGCCCCCTGCCTCTATCACACATAACCTAACCATGTCAAATTCTCGTGCCCCCTACCTCTACGACACATGAGCTAACAATGGTGGGATTATCCGATTACTCTTGTGATATCGAGCTTTGTTCAGACTCATATCATGGTTATCCTCAAGTACAAATGAGTTCAGAAGCCACTTACCGTCGAATTGCAAAGAAAGATTCAACGCTGCTTTGCAATTTGTTATTGATTGTGAACGTGGTTTAACTGGGTTGCTTGCACTTGGGTTTGACTTTCTACCCTTAGTGCAAGCAATTGCAATAAACCACTTTTTTCCATCCGATCCTTTTTTTGAGGTTTCTTGGGTAACAGCAAACCTGGTCTGCCTGGCATATCTTGCATAATATTCATGTACTTCTTCAATTGAACCAAATATTATTCCCCTTTGAGGTTCCATTACTACCTCTTCGAAGTTTTCACTTTCCTACAAGGGCTTCTCCATCTCAACATTCTTTAATTCCTGACAAACCCACTACAACAAACTGCACTTTTAGCGACGATTAATTGACTTTTAAAATCCTTTACCGACGATTTTACGTCGGTAAAAAAGTGTCGAAATCATTTTCCGTAAAAAAAATGGATTTTTTACTTTTACTTTTCTAAAAATTTAAATTTAATTTTACCGACGTTTCTTTTCGTAGGCAAAAGAAAACGAAAAATAAATAATAAATAAAAATACTTTTACCGACGTTTCTTTTCGTCGGCAAAAGAAAACGAAAATAAATAAAAAAATAAAAATACTTTTACCGACGTTTTATTTTCGTCGGTAAAAGACAACAGAAAAAATAAAAAAATAAAAAACATTTTACCGACGTTTTATGTTCGTTGGCAAAAGAAAAAGAAAAATAAATAATAAAAAATAATACTTTTGCCGACGTTTCTTTGTCGTCGGTAAAAGAAAACGCAAAATAAAAAAAATTATAATACTTTTACCGACGAACAAAAACGTCGGTAAAAGTAATTTATTTTTTTAAAATAAAATATTTTTTTCCAATATAATTTTTTTGTAAACCTGTTTATACACTTGTATCAAAAGATAAACTTGTTCATGTACCTATATTCAATATAAAAAAAAATACATGCAAACAACCATCGTTATTTTTTATCAAATCATTCATCTCATTAAACAAATATTACAATCAATAATGATACAGTCCAATATACATATACAAATAAACTAAAAGGAATAAAACATATTTAGCTAATTTGCAACCGACCCCAAAGTGTCCATCAATCTGCAATGACAAAAACGACATTAGAATCTTTTCAATGAATTAAATTATAAATGAAAGATAAACATGTATATATATATTTAAATATTTTCCTAAAATTTTCGTCGGCCTGTTTTTCCAGCCTTAAGTGTTGAGATTCAGGCGGTTTTTGCGTTTAATTCGTTAACTGTTAGTCTGATCCACTAACCATCAATTCCTACAAGTTACTTTGGCCTTGAACAAGATACCCGTGTTGGTTTCTGGGCTGTCCGATGCCGTTTTCCGTTTTCAACTTCCGACGGCCTATTTTCAAGACTAAATGTTAAGAATCCAACGTTTTTAGGTCTAATTCGTTAACCACGAGTCCGATTTACGAGCCGTAAGTTCCTGCAAGTTAATTTTGCCTTGAGCGAAGTGCTCGTGCCAGTTTTCGATTTTTCCAAGGGCCGTTTCCCATTCCGGACCTCCGACGGGCCGTTTTCGAGCCTTAAGTGTTGGAAAATTCGATGTTTTCGCTTCTAATTCTCTAACCGAGAGTTCTATTTGTGAACCGTCAGTTCCTACAAATCACTCTACCCTCGAGCGAGGTGCTCGTGACGATTGAGCTGATAGCCAATTCTTAGCAAATAGCCAACAGGCCATGCAAGATGAGACCAAATAAAAAACTTCACTTGCCAAGTTTTAGACTAGTAGGGTTTAATGAAGTTTTAAGTACCTGGAAGAGTACAAAGTGGATGAGGTAGAGTAAGAGGTGGGTTTGATTAAACCAAAAGAGGTTGTCATGAGGCTCGACAACTACAATAGAACAGAGTAATTTGGCATGGCAATACTTGAAGCTTCGTTCCCACCAGTAGAATGACCTGTAATAAAAACCATGCTACATGAGCCTGCAATTCTCATTTCCAATACTACAATAGAACAGTCATCTGGCATGGCAAAGAGAACAAAATCTTGAAATGCAAAATCATTTCTACATGAAGACATTTTTGCACACAGAAATCTAAATTAGATATGGAAACAGCAAGAGAGCACCTACAATTAGAGGGATGAAAGACAGCCACAGGTAGAAGTACCATCCTATTCAGATTTTACAATTCATTTAGTAATAAACAACAGAAAATATACAGATAATGATAATTATGATGAACTCTGCTTACCATGAGTGTTAAAGAGCAAGAAGATCACTGCAAAGAACCATAAAGTAGGGCTGCAAAAATAGGAAACTTGATTTCAGGCCAAATAATCATCATCACAACAAGTAAAATCTAAATGCCTTATTAAAGCACTGTCTTGAAACAACCAAAACTTGAACCAACTCAGAAAGTCATTTGAATCTAGTATTTTAACTGACTCTACTCTTCTTTTTGACTCACTCAGACTCTAGATCTATCAAGTCCAATACTCCAAGTTGCTTAGGCTCAGCAAGTCAAAATGATTTTTTTCTAAAATGATGATCAAAAGATTAAATGAAAATATTAGTGTTAAAAGAAATTATTTTGTGGTTATTTAAAAGGAGAATAAGAAAAATTAATTAAGCCAAGTTCCACAAAAGAACATCAAAAGTCCAGGGTTGGTACATGAACATCTCTAATTTTTTTCAATTCAACCAATAATGTTGGTAGTAGTTGCAAAGAAATGGGAAAGTCTATAATGCCACAAGAGTATAAAATAACTAAAGTGAAAAGGGGAGATTCCCAATTATGTGGGGAAAGTAGAGGGACATGAAGGTGAAGAATCTTTTAATAGGGATTTTCAATTTTCATTTTTTACCATAAAAGCAACCATAACAGTGATGAGTAACACAAAAGATTCAAGCCACATACATCTCAAACACACAGAGAAATGAAGTACCCGAAAAAAAAAATAAGTTTCTTTAGATCAATTTTAAATAACAGCATTTCTGGAGTGCAACCTTTACAAGAAAGAAAAGATGGTTCAAGTGGATCCAACAAGAAATGAACACCCACATAATAAAGCTAAATGTTAAGAAGCTCTGTATTTATCAACCATCGGATGGTGACCCTGAGTGGAATCCATACAGGCAGCAAATTCTTTCGGCAATTTCACCTGGACGAACACCAATTAATATCATACCCACTGGATATCATGGATCTTAATCAGCTAACTGTATCTGATAGAAGAACTCCATGAAGAAACCCAAAGTACAAACATATTCATAGAATACATCTATCTTCCATCATGTGATTTTTTTATTTTATTTTTTTAAACACAAGTGTTCTTGATGCAAAAACACCAAAAAGAAAACCAAATACAAGCATGTGTTGTGACCTCATAGAAAGAGTTAACTTATTGCTTCTTTTCTTTTTTTCTTTTTTTCATTTTATTCATCCAGTTTGGGGTATGACCAATGAAATGCAAGCTAGGTGATTGTACAAAGTAGGCAGCCGGTTGTATAAAAGAGAAAGCTGAAATGATAAATTCAATTGGACATGAAAGCAATCCAACCCATTGGATTTACAAGAGGAAGACTTACAATCTTATTTGAAGCTACAGGTAGTTCAACAAGCACAAATGCATGCAAACTACTGCTCATAGAAACTGTTTATGCAAGCTTACATGCACATGTTCTTTACAGTGTCCCCAGGAGGCAACCTTAGAGTAAGTCATGAGAACAAGAGGCTTTTGCTACTTAACTAACAAAAAATGGATTCGTTAGTGAGAAAATAGGAGTTCCCCAACTATGGAATTAAAATTCTTATTCTATCTGCTTTGTTTGTTGTTAACTTACATTCTTTGTGCTCCTTTCCGTCTTGACTACAAGTGCAGCATCTAAAATAACAAACATGCATGAAGTGTCAGAATAGTTTTGAGATATCATTCATAAATATATGAATGGAATAATTAACCAAACATGAAGTTTAGAGTCATTACCTAACAGGGGAGGGATCTCCCCTCATTTGTTTCTCAATTTCACTCAAATACAAACCAAACAAGGCTGACCTGCGTAACCAATTTAAGCACCTTCAACATCATCAAATCAAATGCACCAAGCGGTCCAAAGTCACAGCTTTTCCTTGGTACATAATGAATCTCTAGGAGACAAACACAAACTTAAACGTGACCCTTTGGGCTTAAACATGACCCTTTTGCCTAAGTCATGCGCAAAGTTTATTGAAAAATTCGTCCATCATAATAAACTACTCCCATGCATATTAAGTGAGAAAAATAGCGTACGGTGAAGGCAGTTGGCAGCAGAATTAGCTGCAATGAGCATGTAAATGACTATTCAGTTAAAGTAACCAAGCTGGTGCATGAGTTCGTGAAATTGTTGGGGGTGCATGAGTTAGCCAAATCGGTGCAAGTAAATTATTTCCCAAATACCTGAAGAAATGAGATAACCATGCAGGCATTGTTCATGGGAGCAGATCTGAAGGTTCTGATTTTCAGATTCTGGAATGAGGTAAGCTTGGGCAAATCCTTCTGATATCGATGTGTATTGTTAGAGCAATGACTAAGAGTATTTATAAGCGTGACAGAGTCATCTAGAAAGAAAACATATTGGAAGCTTCTCCATATATAACTTGAGCAGCAGCATTGGCTCCACTAGCATCACTATTCGAAGTGGTAACTTCGACATGTACAACGTTTTTAAAACATTTTTCCCCCTACTTTTGCATACCTGATTTAAGTCTCACCAAGATTTTTGAAAAACTAATACATATGCATAGGTTAATACATATCGTATTGATTAATAGGCATTTGAAAGTGTGTAATGCATTCACATATGAATTGATTCACCATGTTCATTTCTTATTTACCAATTACATGGTTAATTCCAATTGAAAACAACTGTTTGTTATAGCAATGGAATTCCTATGTAAATGTTTTACATTTTCAACAATCATTGAAGTTTTTGGCCCTGCCTACCACCAGTGATGCCCACACATTCGAATCAACATCAACCATATAAAAAATAATAATAATGTGCATGGGCTACACCTAGCAAGCGGTGATGAGTGGGGCTCACTTATCCCACACACACAATCTGCTCCACGCCAATTGAAGAGGCAGTTACATGAAACATCAGTTAGACCAGAACTGACATATGAAGCTTTCAGGAAAGCTAACAAAATGAGAATGCTAAGGATGAGATGGATAACATGAATATATAGAGTTCAAAAAATAGAAAAAATAACATAGAAAGAAGTAAAGTGAGGCAAATTTGACATGAAATTGTACAATAACAGACAGTGCATTGGCTTCTATAAAAGAGTAAATTGGAAAAGTACAGCACATGAATCCTATCACAGTAAGATGCTACTAAGGCTTCAATGGTTACTAAAATGGTGATGATGAGGAGGAAAATGGACATGTGATAGATGGAAAAAGGCTAGATAACAATGATGTCAAATAGGGTTGAAAAAAAGTCCAATGCTCAATCTACAAAGCTACAAATATTATAGACACTGAGAAGCAGAAGACAAGCAATTTAAAAAAGCAGGAGAACAATGAAACATGGACTGAAGTAGTAAAACTAAATACTCATTTATGGAAGAAAAGGTCTTGGAAACAACCATTAAGCCATTGTAATTTCCAACTTCAAATAGACCTAAATGCAAACTCCATTCTGCCAAATATTAAGACTAGATGCAATTTAATACATTCAATAGCAGCCCATTCTACAAGGTTTTCGTTCCATTCCCTGCTCAAAAGCACCGAATTCAACCCATAGAATAAGCAGAATGGCATTGCACTTAAAAGAACCCACCCCATTAATTAGCTTTCACGAGCACAATAAGTGGCAAATGGAGAAAATACATGATCAAGAGTAGATACATCACAATCGCACAGAGAATAAATTTGGGCAATCTGAGAATGAAAATCATCAGGAGTAAGAAGAAGAAAGCCCCATTCACATTACGAATCTATCCAAAAAAACAGCGCAACCCCAAGAAATGAAATGAATTCTCACTATTATTTCTTGTAACCCAGATATCAAAACTATCAATCAAATACCAGGTTTGCAATATCAATATTCATCATATCAAAACAAAAGTTTTCGCTCCAAGACTAGCAAAACAATCAAATGCAGATTACTAGTAGAACCCCACAAAAAAAAATTGAAATATAATAAAATGAAGTAAAGAAGAAAAGAAAAAACAGAGAGTAACAAAAAGAAAAGTAACCTATTAACCACGAAAACTCCAAAGCAGAAGATGCAAATACTCATATCAGATAGAGACGAAGAGAGAAGAGATGAGAAATAGAGTTTACCTGCAGAGAGGGGAGAGATGCAGAGGCAGCAACGGCAGAGAGGGGAGAGATGCAGAGGCAGGAACGGCAGAGAGGGTCCGACAGAGGCAGCGGCGAGAGAGAGGGAGACCGTTTTCGAGTGACGATCGTTTTCGGGCAGAGAGAGAGTGAGAGAGAGAGCAGAGAGAGAGAGAGAGAGAGAGAGTGAAAGAGCAGATCGAGAGAGCAGAGAGATCGAGCGAGAGTGAGTGAGAGAGACAGAGAGAGCAGAGAGATCTAGCGAGATCGAGTGAGATCGAGAGAGAGAGTGAGAGAGATCGCAGAGAGATCGAGCGAGAGAGAGAGAGAGAGTGAAATAGCAGAGAGAGATTGGGGAAAAGAGGGCCTTTTGATGGTGGGAGAGGAAAAAAACAGAGTGGGAAAAAAAAAAGGGATTTACCGATGTTTTAAAAAGAAATCATCGGTAAAGGTGTCTGATTTTAAGTTTTCCCAAAAATAAAATTAAAATTTACCGACGATTTTTCTAAAACGTCGCTAAAAGCTCAAATTCCCCAATAATAGTCTCTGATATTTATTTTCCTTAAAAGTAAAATTAATTATAAAATTGAACTTTGCCGACAGTTTTCAAGAAATTGTCGTTAAAATCCGATTTTACCGACGTTTTGTAATTCGTCGGTATTTTTGTAGGGAAAAACAATTTCAGAGTCCTAAATATGGAGGGTAGTAACCAAGAAGTTGCAAGATAAATTCAAATCCAAAGAGTCCAGGTTTCCTTAAGAACTCTACAAGCTGGATTTCATTCAAGATATGTTTCCAAATATTTGGAAAGTTTTGCAAGCTAATAAACTATCTAAAGGAGATATCACACGTCCAACACTTTGCCTTCCCAAGCTTCTCTATTCCAAGTTGAACGTTGAAGCCATGATTGAAGATAAAATTTAATATTCAAATTTTGAATCTTGAATCAAGAAAGAAAAAAACAAAGAAAAAAAAATCCGAAAGAGGCTTTACACATCCAAAACCATGAAGGTTCAAGGTGATACACTCCAAGTGGGGTCCAAATGCATTCAAATTAGAATTGCATTGCAAATCTGATTTTTAGATTTGAAATTTATTTGGAAAAAAATGGGCGCAAGAGAGGAAGTTGCATGCGATAAGAAGAATCTTATTTTTACTAAAATTGTGGGCCAATCCCTAGAAATTCTCTCAAAACCCTCTTGGACCCCACACTTTTAATCATAATTCAACCTGGACCCCACACTACTAATCCTTACCCAAATCAAAACCTAGCAAGCCAAGTCATCAAAAATACATAAAAGGAGCAAAAAAGGGGCTGCACGTATGGTTGTAAACGGATCGGTTCAGGTCCGGGTCCAGGGTGGAACTGTAACCGTTTTTTAAAAGGGGGAACTGGAACCGGACCCGGTTCGGAACCAGAAAGCTGGTTCAGGAGCCGAAACCGATAATATTAATGGGAACCAGAACTAGAACCGGAACCATTTGTGAGACAGGTCTAGTTCTTGTTTCGAGTATGGTTCCGGGTCTGGACTAATATTTGTGTTTTTCTTTTTAAAAAAAATTATGCTTTAGTAAAGCAAAGATATGTATTAATTCAATCAAGTGTTTTGAGTCAACAATGATGTATTTTTGAGAAAAGCACAGTGATATTTATGTATTAATTCAACTTGTATCAGCATTTTTTATTTGATTCTTCAGTAGTGCATTATTTTTTGAATTTCTCTTTTATGAAAAGTTATTGGTAAACCTGAATATTTGATGGTGAATGATGACCGGATGAATTTTATGGTTGAATACCAATAGCTTGATTTTTTAATTCTAAATAAATGGGACCAGCAATGACTTTGTGAATTAAACCACAGCACAGGTCGTTAGAAGTGGAGGCTACACTAACATAAGATAACTTTAGTATATGAAAACAGAATGGGTCAGGTCCCGGGTCCACAGGTCTAAGCCACTGTGGATCTAGAAACGGAACCGTTTAGGTATTGGTTCCAAAAAAAGGATCCGGAACCAGAACCATAAAAGTCTCTGATTTTTACTTTTCCTAGAAAATAGTTTTATTCTAAAATTAAACTTTTACCGACATTTCATAAAAGTCTTTGATTTTCTAAGTTAATTATAAAATTAACCTTTAAGTGCTAAAAATACCTTTTTACCGACGTTTTATGAAACGTTGGTAAAAGTCTCTGATTTTTTACTTTTCCTAGGAATGAGTTAATTCTAAAGTTAACCTTTTACCGACGTCTTGTAAAACGTTGGTAAACGTCTCCGGTTGTTTTGCTTTCCCTAATAATTGTAAAATTAGCCTTTTACCGACGTTTTAGAAATAAACGTCGCTAAAAATGCAATTATACCGCCGTTTTCTAAAACGTCGGTAAAACTCACTAATCTTTTGATTTTCCCGGAAAATCAGATTATTCTAAAATTAACATTTTACCGACGTTATATTACAAACGTCGCTAAAAAATTAATTTTACCGACGTTTAATAAAAAAACGTCGCTAAAAATTCCATTTTACCGACGTTTTATTAAAAAACGTCGCTAAAAATTCCATTTTACCGACGTTTTATTAAAAAGCGTCGCTAAAAATCCGGACTTCACCAACGTTTTCATACAACGTCGGTAAAAGTTATTTTTTACCGTCGAAATAATATACGTCGGTAAAGAGTACTTTGTGCCGACAAATTTATGAAAACGTCGCTAAAAAACGTTGCTAAGAGCGCAGTTTCTTGTAGTGGGCCTCCTTTTCAATTTCATTGTCTTCTCCATCAAATTCACGTGATAATCCATCTTCTTCCATGCTTCTAAAACCAAATAAAGCATTAAGGTGTTGAGAATAATTCGATAAAAGAAATTTAAGTGTTGAGAAAAATGAAGCATCATTTTTTAAATCTAAACTCAAGCATTCACTTTTTCTTCTTTTTCATTAGCAACATAACTTGAGCCTACAACCTCGTGATCTTCTTTTTCAAAGCATCTTACAACATATCAATAGCCAAAAAAATAAGACCATTCAAAACTAGAATATTAAAGAAATGGCGACCGACAATGCACAAAAATAGCTTATGAAAATTAAAAACCATGTAAAAAAAGCGCAATCATTCTATGAATTCAAGAACAAGAGAATGATCTCTTCAACAAAAAATCCACATCACACAGTACAATTATTTCATAAATTGGCAAAGATGAAGACAAATCTTTTAGAAAAAAGGCTAGGCAGATTCAATGCAGATCTTGTGTTGACAACAACAGAATAAAAAAAAGTAGTTTGTGTGTAATCAAACAGAATAAAGCAACAACAAGTCCTATAATCAACAAGTAGAACTTTGAATAAATTGTGACAACTGAATGTTCAACAAGTCAATCTTATGTTGACTTTTATCTGATTTGATTGACAAATTGACGCAACTTAGTTTTCAAAATGTAGTAATGTAATTTATTTAACCCAGTACATGATCAGTGATAGGGACAAGTGAAATTTCAATTTAAAGAATGATCTTTGCAACTTGATTTTTGTGTTCCAATCATTTCAATTTAGTGTGCTACAACATAATAGAAAAAAGGCTGGGCAGATTCAATGCAGATCTTATGTCGTAGTTTATTCAAAAGTCCTACTTGTTGCAAAAGTAATACTTGTTTATTCCAACAACAACAGAAATGCAAATTGCAAAAGATCGAACCCTAATTCAATAGATTTCATTAAAAAAAAAAAAAAAAAACAGGCATGAAATGGAAGAAAAATGAAGAAAAAACCCCAAAGGTGGAGCAACATCAACAATAGAAATACAAATTGTAAAAGATCGAACCCTAATTCAACAAATTTCATTAAAAAAAAAAGGCATGAAACGGAAAAGAAAATGAAGAAAAAGCCCATAACCTGAATTGTGGAGTCGTTGATTCGGGATCAAGAGGGAGAAGGATTAAAAAAAACCCTAAGCTAAATTGTGGAGTCGTTGGATTCGAGATTGAGAGAGAGAGAGAGAGAGAGAGAGAGAGAAGGATTCAGGAGGGAGAGGAGAGAAGAGAAAAGGGTCATTGTAGCGCAGAAAAAGGGTGAGCAAGTGAAATGAAGAGACGCTGCGATGGGGAGGGATTCGAAAGAGAGAGAGAGAGAGAGAGAGAGAGAGAGAGAGAGAGAGATGAGCAATGGGGAGGGAGACGCTGCGATGGGGAGGGAGGTGTTGTGATGAGCGATGGGGCATTTGGTTTTCTTTCCTCTTCAAGAACGAAAACATTTGGCAGGCTTTGAAAATTGTTGGCGGGCTTAGACAAACATTTGGTCCAATTCAGAGTCAATTGGACTCTAGCTAGGATTGGTCTTTCAATCGGGCCATAAAATTGGGCTCCATAAACTTATTGATAGTACCCACATGTCACACGGGCTATTGCTCAACTGTTTAAAGACATGTATAGTGTGTGAGGGTCTAAAACTTCAAAATGCTATATTGCCTTTAGGGGGACCCAAAATTTTAAATGGTTAAAAATGAAAACTCCTGTCTTTGGTGGGCTGACTATGAATTTTATGCTAATAGGAGCTAGTCTCGTTGTGAGATTGAGCATATGGCATTCTAGATCATATGCTTAATCTTATTGTGGGACAAACTCTTATTAAAGGAAAATTTGGGGAAAACCTACTTTAAGGAGTTGAAGTTTATTTTGAGCATAAGTGAAGCACTCGAGAATCTGGAGTTTTTAACTTTCCATTACCATATCATTTAAGTCTTTAGGATTCATCTTTTTGTGACATGTTGAATGAATTCAAGCCCAGGTCTGCCCTTTTAACCATCCATACAAATCATTGGAACGTGGTGCATTAAATGATCATAAGTAACTTTACATATAACCAAATTCAGTTTAGGTCTTACTTTGATTAGAGTGAGATACAACTCTTAGTGTTAAAATAAGGAGAAACGAATTATTTTAATTAGTTTGTATTCATTACAATGAGGCTTACTATTTTGGTATTTTAACGTTTCTTATATAGTTTTGAGAAATTATATATTGAGAGAAATTGGGGTACCTTGAAATTTAAGATTTTTCTTCAGATATTATAAAAAAATCTATAAAAATCATTTTTTAATAATAACTATTAAATAAATAATATAAAATGTCATCAGTCAACTATCACTTGCCCCTCCACAAGAAAATCCCGTCTCAGCCACTATTAGTGTCCACTTATTTGTATTCAAAATTCTTGTAGAGTAGAGAGAAATTAAAGAAAGAAAAAAGATAATACCCTGCATGTAAAGAACCATAACCAACAAGACAGCACTAATTCGTTGTCTCTTTATTCCTTTTTCACTTTTCTATCAACTTTTTGTACAGGTACAAGGTTTCCTTCATCTCTTCTCCTCATCTTTCCCATCCTTTTATTCAAAGTGTCGAGAATCCAGTCCTTGGAGAGCCATTGAGGTTGAAGGACTCACTGTGAAAAGGACCAATAATGCCTCTCCTGGTGAGGGTAGGGCCATATGTGTACGAAGAGGGTAGAGAGATGGCCATTGATCATTGTTTGCCTTGCATAACACCATCCTTATAGTAGCTAGCCTGTACAGAATTCATTTGTTTGTTTGTTTTATTTTTTTGGTAAGCATAATTCATTTGTTAAGGGAAGTTGAAGCTGAGGACCTTTTAACAATTCTTTTTTAATGTGTTTTGGTTATGTGGTTTTTTTTTTTTTTTTTTTATTATCAAATATCAATATACCAATGTAGAAAAATGGTGTGTCTAGAGAGTGATTTTGTTAATTTCTTAACTTAAGTGATGGGTGTAGAGAGAAGCGGTGTGTGGAAAGGAAAAACCAGTGTGCTTTTAGCAGCTCTTTTTTTTTAGGACTGCTGTTGATTACTTACGGAGAAATTTTTCTACTATAGTTTGATTTGATTGGTTTTGTTAATTTTACTAATTAGAACCCTACACAGGAAGTTTCTTTAGAAAAGAAAAGCGTTTAGATAGAGGGACGTGTTAGCCCACACTATTTTTTTTAAATTCTAAATACTCATTGCACAAACCCACCGGCACATTTTTCGAGTTCCTTATCATCAATGCTACAGATAGGGATAAATTCCTAGTGATTGTTGTGGAGGGGAGGTGCCTCACCATCGGAGCTACCATGGAATAAGCAATGTTGTCAGCAAAAATGTTACATATACATGTCTGCCATTTTGCATTTTGTTTTGTTTCCTAGTTTGTTATGACATTTGCTTTGGACAAAAGTAGCCAAAAGTAATTATAATCTTTCGAGGATTTTACGAGAAGAAATTCCTTAAATGACCAATGCATGAAACAGGATCTCATATTTTTCACTACACAAAAAAGGCTCTCTCACCAATTTTAACCACTTTTTTTTTTACCTTCTACAATGAGCGATGATATCATTGCTCATTTCAATTGAGCAACGATATCATCACTCGTGTCTTCTTCTTTCATCCTCTTCTCCTTTCACTTTCTCCTTCGCCCTCATTCCATTTCTCGCCCAACCCACAACCCACAACACCTCCATCATCTTCAACACCTATTCATCATGAAGGGCGAAATCCAACTTGGGAGGTTTCCACTTGAAGTGAGAATGAGACCGGCCCAAATAGGGTCTCTAGATAGCATCATGTCAATGGGAACAAAGGCAGATGATATAGTGAGAATAGGTGTTGAGGATGATGGAGGTGTTATGAGTGGTGGGTCGGGTGAGAAATATGGTGATAAAGAGGAAGGAGAAGAAGAAATTAAGAACAGAAAGAAGAAGACATGAGCGATGATATCGTTGCTCAATTGAAACGAGCGATGATATCGTCGCTTAGTGTAAATGGTAAAAATAAAAGCCTAAAATTGACAGGAGGGCCCTTTTTCAGGTAGGAGAAACTATGAGATCTTTTTTTATGCACATGTCATCTAAGAGGTTCTTTCCCGTAAAATGCTCTAAGAAGAGGTCCGCGTAACATCTATAATTACACATATTTTTAGAAAAGCATGAACAACCAACATGTGGGGCCCATTTGGTCATAAAAAACCCCTCATGCTCAACACTTCTCGTGTATTGGTACGTACTAACCCAATTTTGACACTTCTTCAATCTCTTGACCTCTTGGGTAGAATATGCGAATTTGACACTTGTCTAATTTTAGCTAAACAAATTTGATTAAGAAGTATGTTTTCCATATTTAGATGACTACTGTACTTCTTTTCCACAAGGTAATTCATGAGAAAACCCACTTGGGAGTTGATGAAATGGCATTAGAATGAATTTGCTATCTATGTTTTGTCTTCAAAATCGCCCCAGATTTACCTAGTGTGTTTGTGTGGGTTTAATGGGTGCCACCTAAAAAAAATTAATCCTATTAAATCAAAGACTTTAGGAATACCCACATCATAAAAAAAAAGTTAATTCACGAGAAACATCGCAAACCCCTTACTTCTCCATGATAGTCATGCTTCTGGATGAGTTCTATGGGTAAGGCTATTTGAGAAGATGGCTTTATCATCTATGGGAAGACTTTTCCTTGTGCTCTTACGCTGTGCTTTACAATTGGATTTTAGGGGGTTCTTGCCTTTGGCGAGGGTCGAGATGAGTGCTCCCATGGATCACATACACAGGAGAAAATCCACAATTTTCTATTCTATGACTTATATTTTATAGGGACATTTACCACAAAAATCCCCTTAAATAGGGTAACTATAGCTAAGGATCCTAAACTTTTATAATGGCGGCCAAGGACCTCCAACCCAAATCATCTTTTTTTTCCCTTTTTGCTCCCTTTTTGCCCCCCCCCCCTTTTTGTTGATGTCAACATAACTAGTTCCCTATTCTGTCATGAGTAATATTTGTTGACATCAACAAAACATGTGTTGACATTAACAAAAAAGCCTAGTTATTACAATCAATGACCTCATGAATTTGTTGACGTCGATAGAAGATTCGTCGACATCAACATAAAATTGTATTGACATAAACAAAAATGCCCAGTTAACAGCATGAGTGACCTTATGAATTTGTTGACGTCGATAGAGGATTCATAAACATCAACATAAAATTATGTTGACGTCAACAAATATGCTATTAGCGACAACAAAAATTGAGTTTTCCGTTTTTTAGGGTTTTGTTTACATCGAGCAATCACTCTTACTAAGAAAAAAGTGGTAGGGTGTTGATCTCCTTCTTCTATTCTACTGTTGCGGTTGATTTGGGGCTGAAGAACCTTTGTTTTTTTTAGGGTTATGTTGACATCAACTAACCAAGGGCAAAAACAGAATGAAATATTAGATTTTGGGCTGGAGGTCCTTGGCCGTCATTATAAAAATTTAGGGTCCTCAGTTGTAATTACCCTATTTAATGAGGTTTTTGAAGTAAATGTCCCTATTTTATAAATTGAGCAAATGAGCATATCCATGCAGTTAGGCTTGTCAATTGGGCCCATTAAAATGGGTACCTAGTCTGACCCATCCCAAGTTCGAAAATACAAGGCTTTTAAGATAATTTGAGCCTGATAGGTCGGGCTTGGACAATGGTTATAAAGCCCAGCCAAAATGTGATTGGAAATGAGCAAAATATTCTAGGCCCGTCCAGGCCCGCCCGCAAGCACTTTCACTCATTTTTAACAAATTAACCGAAACTGCCTTCCACTAACAGCATTTAATTGCTAACAAGGAGGGGGTATATGTTTGTAACTCAACCATGTTGCTTGTTGCATAGCACAGTTGATCCCAAGCTCGGAAAAAAGGAGGGTTTAAAGTCTGATTTACACCCGGGGTTCGGCGGCGGTATAGATCGTGCTAAGCTCAAGCCTAGCTCGGGCTTGCATGGGACGAGATTTGATGTAGGCCCATTTAATTTAGTATCAAGATTGGACAACCCAAGCTGAGGCCTTGCCCTTCCCATTGACAGGCCTACACGCCATGCATTGCAAGAAAAGAAAAGAAAAAAAACTATACTCTACAACATATTGTAGCAATATGTTGTCAAGTAAAATTTTGACCACTACCCATCAATTTCGACTCTCATTTGACCCCACATCAAAATATTATATATTAAGTGATGGCCTCACTCAATTATTATCATATCTTAGAAAAATATTTTGAAAATAAAATTAATAAGTATTTTTTTTAATTTTTCTAATGATGTTGTATCCCTAATGTCTAGAGAGAGAATAAAATAAAACAAGCAAGGAAATAGAGAGAAAATAATCAAAATACAGAAAAATGAAGAAGGGGTGTGGCTGTAGAAGATTTATACCTTCAGATCCGTTGCCGTTGCCAACAAACAAATGAAGAAGATGACCGTTGGCATTCCCGGAAGATGTAGTCATCCGTCAAAGAACTCCCGTCTCAAACAAGAATTCCAAATCCTCCTTGCCCTTCTAGTTTTCCAAATCCCGTCTTCTTAGGGATTTCGAATTTCTTGAATTTCAAAAGCCAACAAATTCTTGTAAAGAAACACAGAATTCCTGATAAGAATTTTAAATTCCAAGACACCCTGAATTCCTGTCAGGAATTCTTCAAACGAAACAAGGTCTTAAGGTGGTTTCAAACACAAGACATGCATAGCAAACCTCTGCGTTCGACCACTCCACCAACTCCTTGGTGGTCTCATTTCTTCTTCAAATCTATCTCAAGTTATTAATTTTGAAAATCACCCACTTATACCTTCTTCTAAAGGGGCCAACCTAAGCATAAAAAAAAAAAAAAAAAAAAAAAAACCCTTTTTGATCAATACAAAGATCCGACCGGACCCATTTCTAATCGGGTCCATACCCGACAATTCCCAAGTCCAGAATGACCCCTTTTTAATAGGGCAATTCTATTTGCACCCACGCACTCTGCTAAGCCAACCCACATTTTAAACTTTTTTTTAATTCCAAGAATACCCATCTGTGAATTTCCCTAGTTACCCTTGCCTTCATCTTCCTCTTCTGTTCAAGCCATCTGCTTCTTCTTGAGTTGATTTTCTTCTTCTTCTTCACTTCATCTTCCTCCTCTCTTCAGGATTTCATCTTCACTTCTACTGCACTTATTTCCCTTTAACAACATTATTATTCTTCTTCTTATCATCATAAAGGTCCTACTTTGGAAGAACTCATCTCCCAATCCATCTCTCCATTTCCTTATATAAGCTATCACATCTCCAATCCGAAGCACCACATTATGTTTTAGAGAAGCTATCTATAATATGGACAAGCAAATGACCATATATGAAGAGAAGGTATTGTTTTTTTGATACATGCTTTCATTTTTTTTCCATTCGCATCCTGCACGGATTTGCAGAGCCGCGCATCACATGTAATGATCGACAATATGAAGCTGTGACTAAATGTATTGCACGGCTCTGTATTTTCGTGCATAAGTGTATTGCATGGCTTCGGATTTCCGTGCATAAGTGTATTGCACGGCTCTGGATTTCCGTGCATAAGTGTATTGCACGGCTTCGGATTTCCGTGCATGAGTGTATTACAAGGCTCTGTATTTCCGTGCAATACAACATGGCTCATCTTATGTTGGCCGAACGTTGGGTGTTTTAGCAGGGCCATCCAGTAATGATTTTTTTTCCAGGATGTTGATTCTACAGGTACCAATGAGTGCTCATTGGATTTTATTAATGTCTTCACCACCGACACTATATTCAGAAACCGAGATGCCCTTATCCAATGGACACAAGATGTCAGAAAAAAACATGACTTAATAATTATAATCAAAATGTCAGATGTTGGGGTAGGTGGTAGGAAACCGAGAATTGTATTTTCTTGTGAGAGAAGTGGTACTTACAGGGGTTTTTCGAAAGTCTATGAGAGGAAATGTTCGAATAAGGTGACGGAAGCGAAGAAGTGCAATTGCCCTTTTGCTTTGAAAAGCCGAAAGTTGACAACTGATGACGATTGGATGGTAACAGTGATTTGTGGGGTGCACAATCATCTGAATGCACAACATCTTGAGGGACACTTGTATGCCGGAAGGCTTTCTGAAGAAGAATTAACTGTTTTGATTGATATGTCGAAGAGTTTAGTGAAGCCGAGGAACATTCTTCACACATTGAAGAAGATGGATTTGAACAACACCACTATAATGAAGACTATCTACAATGCTTGTCACAAGTACATGGTGACAGAGATGGCCGGAAGATCACGGATGTAGCAACTCATGCTGAATTTAGAGGAGAACATATACATTGAATGACACACTAGAAACGATGCAACAGACTGTGTTAGTAACTTATTTTGGGCACATCCCTCATCCGTTGAGTTATTACGAGCATTTCCCGAGGTGTTGATAATGAATTCCACATACAAGACAAACAGATATCGGCTGCCCTTGCTTGAGATTGTTGGTGTTACATTTACTCAGTTGACGTTCTTGGTTACTTTTGTGTACCTTGAATCGGAGAAGGAGCAGAACTATACTAGGGCTTTGGAGAGGTTGAAGTCATTAATGGGTCACGTGTGATTGTCACAGACAAAGAGTTCGTGCTAATGAATGCAATTAAAAATATTTTTCCAAATGCTACAAACTTGCTATGCAGGTGACATATTTCAAAGAACATCTTGGCTAATTGTAAGAAGTTTTTTGAAACAAAAGATAGATGGGAGGCATTTATTACTAGTTGGAACATGTTGATAATATCTCTCACCGAAGATGACTACATGCAACTTCTAAGTGCATGTAGCAGGAATTTTTGCGGGTATCCACAAACTCTTGATTATGTGAAAAAATCCTAGTTGAGTAAGCATAAGGAACAATTCATTGCTGCATGGACAGATGTACATATGCACTTTGGGAATGTCACTACGAACAGGGTTGAGAGCGCACATGCAAAGTTGAAAAGACATTTAGGGTCATCGAGCTGTAACTTTGATTCATGTTGGATGACTATCCATGCCTTGCTTGAATTGCTCTTTACGGAGATAAAGGCTTCTTTTGAGAAGAGTTTGAATACCGTGCAACATAAGTTCAGACCGGCCCTATTTCACGAGTTGAGAGGATTTATATCAAAGAATGCTTTGGATATAGTATTAAATGAGTCGATGAGAGCTGATTATATCGGTACAGACTCTGCTGCATGTGGATTCGTCATTCGAAGGAATCATGGATTACCATGTGCACACGAGATCATTGAGTATCGACTCTTAGGCTGTCACATACCCCTGACATGTATACACCACTATTGGAGGAAGCTTGATTTGACACCCACTGTGGTCGAGGAACCCACTAAATTGACCACTAGTGCCGAGTTTAAGTTGATCGCAAAGAGATTTCAGGATAGTGATCAATTGGGTAAAATACAGATATTGAAAAAACTGAAAGAAGCGGCAAATCCTCCATCCACCTATCTTCTTGAGCTGGATGTCAAGTTGAATAATCGGTGTCGATCCACATCGAAGAACAAGATGTCGAATACTTTTACTTGTCGAGATCTATCTGCTTTTGAGTATGCACTTCCCATTCAAGAAATTGCTACACCAAAGATAAGCAATACAGTAATGTCAAAGAAGAAGGAGAGGTTAGGTGTCCATCGGAGTCGATCGGGATCGTCTACATCTTATTATAACTCGCTTCCTTAGACTCTCAGACCATTTATCCAGCATATTAAGGATGTTGCAGCTGATGACAACTGTGGCTTTAGATGTGTAGCTGATCTTTTGGGAATGGGCGAGGATAATTGGGTTCAGGTCAGGATGGATTTGAGATATCAAATATATTATGCCTCGGTATATGGAGGAGAACACAGGGTTGGTGAGCTATATTACGCATTGTCATACTTTGATAGCAATCCATCATTTGATCGTTTGATGTCAATGCAGGATATGGGTCATTTGATAACATCATTTTATAATGTTGTATTGATACACATATCTTTGCATCAGTGCCTTACTTTCCTACCTCTAAGGTCTAGTCCAACTCCAGTGCCTTCCCGCAAAGTGTTCACAATTAGGTTCGTCAATGGAAACCATTTTGTCCTAGTGTTCTTCGCATCCGGATCTCCCATGCTTCCCATTGCTACAAATTGGCACAAATACCATCAACCATGTGCAACAGGATGGGAACTTCCTTATGCCACGAACATCGAGCAGTTCAAAGATATCATAGGGACTCTATTGCTATGCAGGAGACAATTCATCTAGATAGCGATTGACTTTGTTGATCTTATATTGTGTATCCTGCCTAATGTAATGTTATTTTATATTTTTAGTGCAAAATTTTGGATCATCATTTCTACTTTGATCAATATGCATACTTATAAAAATAAATTGGTAAACAACTCCATCCATTATTCAATAAAAGTACATCCGAAGATCCAATGTCATGTAAATAGTTCAATCCACATCAAAATTCATCCACAAAAAAATTATGCATAGTTCAACCGTCAACCAACAAAATACATGACACTCATAAAACCCGACTACGGTCTTTAAAGACGACGCCTGTATGTAATCGGCAAGTCTTCTAGAATCTCATGAAGTCCAGGAACATAATTATCTTCACCCAGCTATGGTAGATACTATGATCTCAACTTAGGCCAATGACATATACACTTAAGAGCATCGCGATCCTGCACAATGTAAGAAAATATATTAAAATTAGATTCTAACAATTCCTTCCAATAAGAAAAACGAACCATTAACACATTGTCGGAATGAATGTCACACTTCCCCTCCCCATATCGACATAGCTATGTGTGTCCTAAAGCTGATAAAGACAGAAAGATCCTTTGGACCACTTGGAATAGGACCTACGTGACGATCCTCATCCACCCTCTCCTTTGGAATGTGCAGATGTACATCCTCATCAGTAATATCATTATCTGTAGTCTCCTGAGCGGCTACATCCTCCTCTGACTCCTCTATCTGATCCGAACTTGGATCCTGTCGAGCCTTGCGTCTCCGCTCTAATGCCGTAGGCCTATGACGATCTGTGGTGGATGAGCTCGCCACATCACTCCGACCCCGCGAGGTCGATGGACTACCAATAGCGTCATTGCGCCCTGAGGTCGAAGAACTACCACGACGAATTCGTCTTGGCGGCTTGCTGAAATATACATCACTCGGATTAGCAATAAATAAGTAAACATACTACACGGATTTCATTAACAGTGCATATCTGACACTGCACAGTTTTAATCCGTGCATTTCACACGTACGGATGTGAAACTCTGTGAGAATGCAATGTACATGGATTTGAAGCTCCGTGCATATGCATAACGCATGTGTTTTAATCTCCGTGCATATGCAATTAGCACAGATTTGAATCACCGTGCATATGCACAACGCACGGGTTTTACTCTCCATGCACATTCAATTTGCATGGATCTACGTTTCCATGCACATTTAATTTGCACGGACCTGAATGTGCACGGATCTGCGTTTCCATATAAAATGTGAATCATGTTTTTCATTTTGCATGTCAACCGTCACTGATTTCCTTTCTCCCCTCTCCCATCCCTTTCATTTAATCCAAATTGCAACCTACACACTCCATTCCATTTGCATGCACTGTATCCATTTGCATTACATGTTTATTTAGTTGGAAAAAAAGATTAACAATGAAGAAAATAAAAATGGAAGAAGTTTAAGATGAAGAGGTACCTGGGGAGATGAGGATGATCTGTCTTTGCTCACGAAGAAGATAAGATGATCTGCCTTGAATGGTTTCACTCACCTAAGGCTCGAAAATGACGATGTTTTCTTAATATTGACAGAAATGAGGAAGAATTGAAGAAGAAGGAGAAGGAAGACGAAGGGCACATTTGTAATTTTTGGTGAATGGGCTCAGTAGAAATGAGTAGTTTATATTTTTGCAATGGGTGGGTGAGCTCAGCAAGTGAATATACTCAGCAAAGTGGGTGGGTGAGAATAGAATTGCCCTTCTTAATATCAACGCCATCTCCAATATATAAAATCCGCAAACGGGACCAAACCCAACACTCTGAGAGAGAGAGAGAGAGAGAGAGTCAAAACCGAAGCAGAGAAACCCAAGACAAAGAGTCCGTGGCCATGGCCGAAGGAGAAGGAGTTCAGATCAAAGAATCTTCAATCTGCTCCGATCTACTCACCTTTCTCAATGCCTCTCCCACTGCCTTTCATGCCGTTGGTAGCTAATAATAATCTCTCTCCATCTTTCTCTTCTGATTGCTTCAATCGATTGTTTCTAGGGTTTCTGAAAACCAAAACCTATGTTTTCGTTTTTTTTTTTTTTCTCAGATGAGGCAAAGAAACAATTGAAGGATGCAGGATTCGAGCACATCTCGGAGAGAGAAGATTGGAAGCTGGAATCCGGAAAGAAATACTTCTTCACCAGGAATCACTCCACGATCGTTGCATTTGCAATTGGAAATAGGTGCTGTTCAGATGATTGGATTGATTCATGAATCCGAAAAAGATTAATGCTTTCTGTTTTTGTGTGTTGGTGTTCATCAGATCGCGAATTTTTGTTCTTTTAGGTATGTGGCCGGGAATGGATTTCATATCGTTGGAGCTCACACTGATAGTCCCTGTTTGAAATTGAAGCCGGTTTCGAAGGTAGTTGCAATGAGAAATGATTTGATGTCGATAACTGGCTGATGATTTTATATGTGTGGGGCCCCACCTATGGGTGATGATCAGAGCCGCTCTTGTTATGCACCATCCCCTGTATGGAAATTGGTCCGGATTTTACCCAAAATGGAATGTTGTGCAGTGTTGGATTGATCATTTGTAAAAGATGCCAATCGAACGGTGTTTATTGATCTGGTTGGAGCTTAATGTTGGTCATTTCCTAAACAGGTTGAGGGATGTGATAAGAGCGAGTTGGATCAAACAAAGGTGGGCCACACATGAGTTAAATCGTGAGCAGTGTGGGGCTGGTTCTCCTATAATTTCTTTTTATGTTTCATTCTTTCTTAAGGTTTTTTTTTTTTTTTTTTTTGGTCTTTTCAAATTGTTGATGGTTTTAGTGAAGGAGATTTGAATGATTTTAGTAAAATTGAATTGTTGATATTCAAATTCATGGTAATATTTTGATAGGAAAATCAGTCCCTTATATAGAAATGTATTTGATATGTTATGTAATTATATTAATATTCAAAATTCATGGTAATATTTTGATATGGATAATCAGTCCCTCATGTAGAAATGTATTTAATTTGTTATGACTATGTAACTATATGATTTTTGACAACAATATGTATGGTATCATGCTTTAAGTATATGCAAATGGGGTTCGTTGTGGTGATTCAGAACATTGATTTGATGGTGACCATGGCAGATATATATACCCATCCTCAAAAATCTCCCTGGCAAGTCAATTGGAACTCTTGGATTGGAAACAAGCAAATATTCAGTTAAGAAAAGAATATTGGAATGATCTGCATTTGGGGGTGAGAAAAGAGCATCTGACTACTGTGATCCTCCTGTTTGTGCTGGTTTTGAGGCATGTTAGGGTCCATTGAATTGATGGTCTGTATAATTGAACTATGGACCTTATATGTACGTACTCAAGGCTTGAGAATACTATGCATTATCTTGGGGTGAAAGATCATATGTTCCACTTCAATAATCAATTTAAGAGTGAAATTAAACTATTTGATTTAAAAATTGCATTTCTAATCTTCCATTTGCACATAAACATTATTCAATGTGTGAACCCTTAAATAAACATTGTGCACATCAGTTTAGACATGTAATCCACACGAGTAGAAATTGAATTCCTTATGCTGTCCTTTAAGCTTTTGAGTTCTTCACCATGTGAAGGTTCACCTCTGAAGATTCAATTGAAGATATTATATGATTTCTTCAGGTCATTAAAGGAGGGTATTTGGAGATAGGTGTCCAAACCTATGGTGGTGGGTTGTGGCATACATGGTTTGATCGTGACTTAACTGTTGCGGGCCGCTTGATGATAAAGGAAAAGAACGGTGATTCCATCACCTACTCGCACAAGCTTGTCAGAATCGAGGAGCCCATAATGAGGATACCCAACTTGGCAATTCACTTAGATAGGTTAGTCAAGACCATTTTGGTTGTATAATTTCAGTATGAGTTTTAAATATTATCGTATCACCTGCTATTTCATGTTTTACATTCATTCTTCAATAGTTGCTAGGTCTCCTGCTTCATAAGCAAAAGATTTGGTCATTCTACATGAGAGCAAGAATTGTATGTCCCACACATAAGTGTTGGCATCTTATTTCCGAAAGGTGCATTTTATGTATTTTCCTCTCATTCTTCGGTGTGGGTCTGTCATACACCTTACAGTGTTACATCCACTATTTAGTGAGCCCCAAATCTTGATAAGCTTTATTTTGGGGAAAAAACATGTGTTTCATTGTTATTGTAATAAAGTTTTCTTTAATCTGTTTAAACAAAAAAAGAGGAAAATTCATATACATTCTTTCTTTATGTTCTCTTTATGTTTGATTGGCAGGAATGTGGATGGATTCAAGGTTAACACACAAACTCAGCTTGTACCTGTGTTGGCGACATCTATTAAGGTGCATGTTTATTCAGTACTGAACATTAATGGATTTGTTTTGGGTTTTACTTACTAATGGATTTATATTGGGTTTTACTTCCTAAGATTTACATGTAGATTGTTGAATCTTAACCTTGTTGATCCTGTCTAGTGTGGCAAATTGCCATTATACTTTATTTTGAGTGCCTAATAAAGGTCCATGGAATTTTTGTGGCTATTGCTGGAGTGATGCATGTGTTTCTAGCAATTGCTTCTGATTTCATTCCTCGTGTGGCTGTGGCTTTTCTCATCTTCCTCGCACTCAGTTTCTTGACTCACATTGATCCAACCAATGATAAATTGTGGGCTTGAGCACCCACTTTGTGAAACGTGATGGCCTTAGAGATTGGCATCGAGTCCTGGAAGACCTTTGAAGTGAGCAAGGCTTTTAATGACCACAGGGAATGTAGATTCAAGAGATTGTAGAAAGGAGGGTTCCCTAGAACCAGTGGGCCTTCCTCATCTGTTAAACTGTTGACTATGAGAAAACAAAAGGTAAGCTGACTAGAAATCCACGGGAAAACATTGGCACTTTTCTGCTAGTTCCTAACTATATAATGGTGGTTGAACTGTAATTATGGATTAGCAGTAGATGCAATCTGTTTTAATGCAACCTTCTCTGGCATTTTTCACTCTTTTGGGTGGATCTATTAGGCATTCATGCAGATTGTTGAGTTATTTCTTTGAGTTACAATGTTATCAGGTTTAACACTTATCTCATGCTTTCTATGCTTTGTTAAATTGGTATTCTTGAAGCATCTGTCTTCACTTCACGCGTAAGCCCACGCGGCAGTGCCCTGACTCCTTTTATAATACAAATTACAAAGTTCAAACTAATTTGGTGTGAGATCATTTGAGCCATTTGCAACAGCCAACCAAAAGTAGCTTCTGTATTTTAGTGAAACAAGGGAGTTGAACAAAATAAATCATATAGATTACAATAGAGATGTCAGGACTCAAGAAAACATCTTCTCACTCCAAGAATTGGTCTTACTAAGCTCTCCACAGTATCATTCGAAAAAAAAAGAAAAGAAACAAAAAAAAAAGGTTTGCAAGAATTATATGCTATATTCTAAAATGCATTGATCTTATCGATAGACTGGCAGAGTTGGCCTTGCAGAGTCTTATATGAATATAACTCTCTAAAATGCATCCTATATGATTCTTCTTCTTCACCATTATCATCTAGGCTTGTACCAACTATGTTGGGTTCCTACATGATTCCAACATAGAAAAAATATGCTCATTGATACTGTTGCAGCAACTTGTATTGGGAGAAAGTTTTAACATCCTTGGTCAATCTCTTTTTGTATTCATCATATACTTGTGTCATTATAATGTCTTTGATGTGCCATTAATGTTGAGGGGTGGAGATTTTTCTTTTATCATAACATTACCTTTTCCAATCATCTCTGATTATCTTGTCCATGCCCATTATCATTCCTCGTTTGCCAAAATTTTTCTTTGGGCAAAATGACCCCTATATTTTCTTCTTTTTTGAATTTAACTTACTCTTTATGAGGATTCCGCTCAAGATAGATCGGAATGGAGAAGCAGAATTCTTATATAGCCGACCCCAACATAGTTGGGACAAGGCTTTGATGATGATGATGAACTTACTCTTTTCATCAGTTGATTGTAACTATTCTGATCCTTGTGTCTTATTTAAGGAATATTGTTACTTCTGTGTCTAATTGTAAATATTTGCAGGCTGAGCTACAAAAAGTGGCGGCTGAAAATGGAGTCCAATGTGATGGAAAGGAATCAAATGAAAGAAAGAATGCTGATGACAAAAACCATCATCCAATTCTATTACGAGTATATAATTTTCCCTAGAAAATCTCTAGTTTTTAGAACTTACTGCTGTATAGAAACAAATGCTTTACTCTTTTACATTCATTGCATCTTGCATTATAATTTAGTTGGTTTCTCCTTTTGCTTTTCTTTAGCTTCTCGCAGCTCAGGCTTGCTGTCAACCTGATGAAATACGTGATTTTGAGTTGCAAGTTTGTGATACTCAACCAAGTACCATTGGTGGTTTGATGAAGGAATTTATATTTTCTGGACGGCTGGATAATCTTTGCATGTCGTTTTGCTCTTTAAAGGTTGGCACTGCAATCAGTCATTTAATACTCTAGCACAGCGTGCAATGTTTTCAAGTAGTGGAAAATTACATTATCTTTGATACCATGGCAGTATTCTTGTCTTAATGCTGTTTACACCCTCCAAATCATTATTTTTCTGAATATAGGCCTCGCTGAATTCAACTGGTTCTAGTTCATTTTCAAATATTTAGCTCCAAGTTATAAAACTAGCGTACCATCCCAAAAAAAAAAAAGAAAAAAGAAAGAAGAAAAGAAAAAGTTGTAGAACTAGAGTATGCTCCAACTTTTGTGGTCGGAGCCATTTCTCCAACTTATATAGTTTTAGGGTATAACTTTTTAAGCCAACTCCATGATGGGTGATGGAGTCTTCTCACTTTCAACATGGATGTCTTACATTTGGCGTCACTACTATTGACAACTGAAGGAGCCTTCACACTAGGGGAAACACTTACTGCAATCACAATAATGGGAGGGAAAGAGTAAATTTCCATTGACTGAAAGAAAGATTTTACAAGAGAATTTATAGATTGAAAGACAAGTGTGTTCTAGATTCCATATGCATGCCTATTCAAAGTAAAAATAGATAAAGATTGAGAACATGAATGGGAACGTAGTACCGACTACCACACCATGGTTCAAAATACGGCCACATTATTGGCCGTAGCGGTTGAGGTCGCTACGCTATTTTGAAAATAGTGCCGCTACAGTCTAAAACATATTAGAGCCAATCAATTTTAATTTAAAACATTATTTTTCTATTTCTTTTCCTTAATAGCCTTTTCTTTAGGTTGTCTTTACCCATATATGGTTCCAAATCACTAAAAAACACAAGATTGGCTGCTACACAAGATTTGGATTCTTTTAACTACTTAAGAAATTCACGCCGCTACGCTGCTATGTATCGCCGCAACCGCTACGTATTGCCCGCTACATAATGTTTTTGGCCACTGGCTGCTACACCCACTGCGGCCTCTATTTTGATCCTTGACTTGTACCACACTGATAATTCATGAGTTAAGAAAATACATTAAAAAAAAAAAACCACCATTGTCATGATTCATAAGTCAAAAATCTAAATGCTTCACAAAAGTAAAATTTCAAGCATTCTGTCAAACTTTTCCTGCATATCATGGCTACTACTCCTTCCATGCCATGTTTTATAGAGTTGTTACCTTCCTTGACATATTCTTCCACTTCATCCACTATTTCAAGATTGGCTTCTTTTGCCTTAGTAATACCATACAATTGATTATTAAGAAAGAAAGCATCATAAGTAGGATAAGGAAATAGAGGGAAATCAAGTCTGGCAGGCATAGGCGGCATACTTTGTAATAAAAAATGGGGAGTCTTGTTTTTACTCTCCAAGCATGCGGGTGATAGAGATTCCAACAAGGCAGAAGTTCTATTTTGGAATCTCCAAGGATTTAGTCGCCATCATGGAGAGATTGGTAGTGGAAAGCACTTCTTCTAATCCATTCTTTGGATGTCATATTTGGATAGGTGATGATGTGGCCATAAGGGTGAGCCCCTATTGATAGGAAGACTCAATTCTAATCCCTAACCCAATCAACAATTCAAGCAATCACAAGGAGAAAAGCAGTAGGAAGCTTACCTCAAATCGCTAATCCATGGCTTGAATAATCTTCTTTTCTTTGGAGAGACACTCTTGAAACAATGCAGAGGAGGATAACAATTGCAAACTAAGCAATTATATTGAAATATTATGGAAAAAAACAAAGCTAGTGTTGGGTATCCGCTATGCAAAATATTAATATTGCTTTCTTCATAGAAAAATGGAGTAGGAAAGGGACAAAAAATACTGGAAATTACTTGATATCCAAGCAATATTGGACGTTTCATCTAGTGGGGGTCTGTGGGCCCCACGTAGGGTTGTAAACGGGTCAGGTTCCGGTCCGGGTCCACCATGGACCCGGAATCAGAATCGTTAAGGAGAAGGTGTAACCGGATCCGGACCTAGAACCATTTCGGAACCGGTTTCTTGGCTCTGGAACCTTAAAAAGAACAATATATAGGATGGGTCTGGATCTGGGTCTGGGTGTAGGTAAAGAATGATATTAAAAAAACATGGTTTTATGGAGGGATTTTCGAATATTGAGGTAATATGTTGGGTCTCACGTCCACGGGTCCGAACCAAGGTGGAACTGAAGTTGGACCCATTTAGTTATAGGGGCCTAAATAAGGACCCCGACCCCGTTTTTAACGGTTCGGAACCTTCGGGTAATTGGAGAATTGAGGACCCATTTACATCCCTAGCTCCACGTATTTTATCAATGGGAACTTCCACCGTGAATGGGAGACGTTGCACAAAAAAGGGGGAGAGGTTGATTTAGAGAATAGTGTTGATGCTAGAGCATGAGGTACCCCATTTTGAGAGGAAAAGAGCACAGCTAATTAGCAGACCCTTTTTTTTAAATTAATTTCTAGATAAGGTACATAGTTTGGGGATACCGGTGATAGTTTGGGGATACCGGTGACTTTGGGTTTACACTAAGCTCTTGGCCAACGTAACGACTGCCAACCCTTGAATGTACCCAAGAGATCGACTAAGATACCTGCAGTTTTCTGGGATTTGAATGTATCTCAAGTCCTTGGTACAAATATCCTCACAGAAACCTTTGACTTGTGACTATATATAGGAACCCGAACACTGAGAGAAAGACGTCCAAAGGGCCTCCAATATACCAAGGCCTAAGATCCTTGAAGAGCAAGGTACACGTGACCAAAATGTGTCCAAGACTAAGTGCTAATACTGCAAAGAGGAGGTAGAGTACTTGAGAGCCTAGGGGTGGTGGTGTTGAGGTAACGATCGTGATTGATGAGGTAGCTTTGTCCCAAGAGGTCCAAGTAGATATCAAGAGACCACCCCAGTGAGGAGGGTTATACACCAAGCCTTTGTGTATACAAGAGTTGGGAGAGAAAGAGTTGCTAACTCCTGGGTCTCCAAATAGCCAGGGACCCAAGGGAAGAAACTCAAGAGGCTAATGGGTAAGACAGCCTCGTCCTAAGAGCTCTCAAGTAGATATCAAGAGACCACCTAAAGGAGGACAATTATACAGTAAATCTCTGTGTATGCAAGAGCCAAGTCAAGAAGAGTCACTAACATTGGGTTTCCATGTAAGACAAGGACCCAGAGAAAGGAGCTAAAGAGACTAGAACTCCCAAAACATTAGAGATGTAGAGAGAGGATGGGCAGAAGTCCCCCGAAAAGGAGGCAGGTGGGTCTATTTATAGGTGGGTGGAGAACAATGCCCCCTGCCCCCCGCCCCCACTTTCTCTTTATACGTGGTGAAACAATATGTGCTCCTTGCCAATACCTTGCAAAGTACAACTCCTCACCTAGTGAGAGGAGGGGTCTTTTTTGCGAGGCTACATTTGATCTGTCTGGCGGATTCTCGAGTTCTACATACTGTTGGAAACCTCTTTCCAAGTAGATATCTTGTAAGCTCCAAGATCATCCCGATCAGAGCTACATTGAAAGAGATATAAGCGCTTGAAGTTGACTCATGCAATACTTGGCGTCGAAGACGCTTGTGTTTCATCAGGTCTTTTTTTTTTTGGTGAAAATACTTGGCAAAGGGATGTTCTCCTCTTGGTGAGTAGGGGGATACTCCCAACTGTTGGTGAGTAGAGGGGCGCATCTCACCATTGGCGAGTGGAGTGCGTTCCCCGCCACTTGGTGAGTGGAGGGTATCTCCTCGCACGGTTCCCATCAAGTCAATCTAAGTAGTTGAGGACTAGATCAACCACAGGATCCATGCAATCAAAGCTATCCGCACGTGCTTCAATAGGGGATTTAGGTAATTCTATTTTTACCTTAATGAGGTCAAATCCTTATCCTCTTGAGGTGACCTCTTCACATGTGGGTCGGGTGGCTCGTGGCATAGTGGATTCATTGGCAAAGCAAGGGGTAGAGAGAACTGTTTCTTTGGTTGCTTTTATTCTGTGATTGCTGTGCTAGCGTTTTGGTGCAAGGTTCTCACCAATGTTGCTCCCTTGGATTCCTGTCCTTTTATTTTTTGTTTGCAATCTCTTTTTTCTTTTAATAAAATTACTATTATTGATAAAAACAAACAAGAAGGATAAGGTGGAAAAAAAAGATGGTAACAACAAAGAGGGAAAGAAGAAAACGAAGATGAAGATGATGACAATTAAAATGGTAAGAAGAATGATGTGGGAGAAGAAACTTAAACAAAGACTCTTATAGTTGTCTTCAGTTGACTGCAATAGTTGACTCAACAGGCAAATAGGAATAAGAAGATAAAAATAGATATACATGATCAATTGACTGTCACAGTCAACCGACTGCTGTAGGTGACTGTACACTTTGCTACGGTCGTCTGCAACGGTCTACTTCTAATGTAAAGAAGAAAGGAAAAAGGAGATATACCTATGCATCTCTCTCTCTCTCTCTCTCCACATTAGAAAGGACTAATAAAACTGGTCAGTCTTTCAGTTGTGCTTGGGTGCACACCTAATTACAGGGCCTTGTCTGATCCCCAGATCAGGCAGAAAGGGGATCAGGCAGAAAGGGCATGGCGAGGCATCTTTGACTACACTACTTAAATGTTGTCTACTTCATTTCGGTATTCATATCTCTAACATACAAACTCAGAATCCCTTCCTGCTAATTGCAGTTCATCATGACAAAGTACTGAAATCCTGATCTACTTCAGCCGTACTGTATTTGTTAGTGTACTTTTTTTTTCTTTTAGGAATGGTTAGTGTACTTTGTTTCTAATGTTTAAGAACGAAGTAAAAATGATGGTTTTGGCATGTCAACTAGCATTAATGCAGGATTTATTCCACCACCTTCCCTCTGAATTTTAGTTTATTTGTAATCAACATCAGGCATTAATTGACTCAACACATTCAGAAGATTCTCTCGATAATGAGACTGGTGTAAGGATGGTGGCCTTATTTGATCACGAGGAAGTGGGATCTAATTCAGCACAGGGAGCTGGTTCTCCAGTGATGTTCGATGCTCTGTCGAGAATAACAATGTCTTTCAGCTCTTCAGATTCCAAGGTACCAATGCTTTTCTTTGCCATTCCCCTATCCCACACACACACACACACAAAAAAAAAAAAAAAAAACTTCTTGCTTTACACAATAGAATCATCCAAGAAAATGATGCAGTCACCTATATTGTTTTGTAGTTTGATGTATTAACAGATGCAAGTTTTACACGTCTTGTGTTTACACTTGTTACTATTATTTATGAACTTAGAACTTGGCTCTCTTTGGCCAACAAGGATTCTCACCGGCTCAACTCAGAGTCTCAAAACCCAGTGAGATATTTATTGAGATTAATTGTTTTAAAAGCCATTCCCGAGAACCTTTTTATTTCCTCTTCCTTTTTTTTGTTTCCTTTTCTTTTTCTTTTATGGGGGAAGGGAGGAGGAGCGAAAAAAAGGAAGTGAAGTGAAACTTTCTACCCTCGTTTAAGTTTTATTCTTGATCAAGATTTCTGGTGCTGGATCAATTCCCTCAAGTAACCCATTTTATATTGTTTGATACTTGACTTTTTTTAAAATCAAGCTGACGGCAGATTTTTTTTTCTTCTCTTTTTTGAACCCTGTGTGTGCATTAAGGCTTGCTGCTGTCTATCTCATATCTTTATTTTACATGGCTTCAATATTGCACCCAATTGTGTAGCCCCTCAATTTTGCATTGCTGTTTGCTTATTTTTTATAACATTACTGCTTGCCAGTTGGTTGAAAAATCAATACAAAAGAGTTTCCTCGTGTCTGCTGACATGGCTCATGCGTTGCACCCTAATTATATGGTATGTGAATTTTCAAGCCCTAATTATTGTATTGCAAACTCACATGTTTGAATAATTCCATAGCTTTGTGATGTTCATTCCTCTTTATCAGGATAAACACGAAGACAACCATCAACCAAAGTTGCATGGAGGCCTTGTCATCAAGCACAATGCTAATCAGCGTTATGCTACAAATGCTGTCACTTCATTCATATTTCGAGAGATTGCTGAGAGGCATAATCTTCCTGTTCAGGTCAGTTTGCATCCCATTTCAGATCGTCCTATGTTTTTTATTTTCTTTTTAAAATTGTTTAGTTTGCATTTTCTAAATGTTCATTTCATTTCATTGGAAAGTTTCAAATTTCAAATAGATATGAAGCTCGCCAAAAAATGAATTAATTAGGGCTCATTCTTTTTTCTTATTGTCCACTGAAAACATCTTACTGATATTAACAGAATCAACTACAAATGATGATGATGATGTTTATGTTTCATTATTTTTTTGGTAATCATTATGTTTCATTATTATCATAAGATAAAGAGCAAGAACAGAGGTGTGATCATGATGAGACATTCTACTTGATTGTTAAAATATGACAGAAAAAGCGAGGTAGCAAGAATTTTTTTTTCTTCAAGGATTTGTAATCACGATCTGACACACATCATCCCTAGCGTTTGTGGGTTGAGATGATGTGTCTATGCATGTATACCTTTTTTATGTCTATATCCAGTTGTTTTGAAAGTTAAAAAGCTTTGTATACGTGTTTTTCTAATTTTCTATGATTTTTATTTTTGAATAAATATATTTTAATTTAGTGTTGGTTCTCCCAATGAAAGGAGTTGACTCTTAAATTTCTAATGTTTCGAGAGAGACCCATCACAGCGGCTGATTCATTGGCTAAAGCTGGAGTTGGTATTTGGGGCCTGCCTGTGTATTGTGGTTTCTGGACGTTTTGTACTCTCAGTATAGGCCTTCTATTCCTTTTGGTTTACTTTCTCTGCTTTTTTTGGAAACTCATTTTCTAGTACTGCTAAAAAAATGAAAAGAAAAAAAGAGTTTGGTACAAATACAGACTGAATTGATTTTTTTTTTTTTGTGTGGAAAATGAAATATCTAGTAACTTTTGGAAATACAAGTTAAAAGAAAAGAAACAAAACAAATTGCCGTTTTTGCAGTAATAAACAAATTGTAATTGTTGATGCTGTTCCACATTTGATAAAATGGCCGTAGTATACAAGGGATAGAGAGGATCCTATGAGCCAACCAATTGGTCACACCTGATGGCTGAATTTCCGTGGCTTTTATTGTTTTCCGTGCACAAGATCCCTAGGGTTAATTTTTTTTTTTTATTTTTGTTTAGTCTAAAAGTCCTAGTTTGGTTAGAAGTTATTTCTATTTTTGTTTGTTGTTATTGTTAAGTTAGTAGGTGCCCGTTATTTTTGAAGCTGAGATGGTGTGATTAAAATGGGTGAATTAGTTGAAATTGTCCTGGGATTTGACAATTCTTGACTACACTTCCATGTCAGGTCTTTAATCAACTTGTTTAGGATGTCCCGTTGGTTCAGTAGCTTTTTTTGGCTAAGACATTGATGCTGTGAACTTTTTGACTCTCTCTCTTATGAGTTGTGCTTGCCGGAGACTCTAAGCATCTTCACTGCTGAAGACTCCATTGGAGCCCCTAGGTGTTGAATCTTAGGTCTATCACAAGCAGTTGATGCCCGAAGTGCTGACATGGAGGGGTCCAAACTGCATCATGGGTGTATGAGAAAGTAGATGATTGTGGACATTGAATTGATAATTAAGCAACTTGCAGTGCTTATGGCACAATTTCCTTTTTCTAACCGGTTCCCACATTCCAATAAAGAGGAGAATTTCTTTGAAGTTATGGCATACATCCCTCTATTGTCATTCTTCATTGAGTTTTCGAAGTAATGCTAATGATTCAGCTGCAAAATGTCCCTTGTGACATTCTGTTTTCTACGTCTAGATTTTGAGAACTTAAAAATTGCTGAGGTGCACATATATAGTGTCAAATTTCCTTTAGTAGCTAGTTAAAAAATGAAAACAGGACACTGGTTTCACAAAAAACCCGTTGCACAGTTGAAGTTGTTTTTGGAGGGAGCTTGTTTTTATTGCAACCATGAGGGTTTGAGTTTGGGTCATTTTACCCTACTTAAAACCAAAAAAAAAAAAAAAAAAAAAAAAAAAAAAAAAAAAAAAAAAAAAAGCAAAAAAAAGAAGAGAGAGACAATGCTTTGTAGTTTTGGATGAAACCCCCTGTTTGCTGCCTCAGCTGGTCCATTTTCACAGATGGCTCCTCTGTTCCTTACAGAATCATTGATTCCTTCAATGCATGAACCTCCCTACATTCTTATCCTCAAGTCCAAAATTTGACTCGGTAAAAATCCCCGTTTTCTTCATCGGCATCTGAGAGAATTCATGCTTACACTACTTCAATATTGTATCTTTGCAGGATTTTGTGGTTCGGAATGACATGCCTTGCGGTTCAACTATTGGTCCCATAATTGCTAGTGGTGTCGGAATCCGCACTGTGGATGTTGGCGCCCCACAACTTTCTATGCACAGTATAAGGGAGATGTGTGCCACTGATGATGTGAGGCATTCCTATAATCATTTCAAGGCCTACTTCGAAGAGTTCTCCCAGCTTGATGACAAGATTGCTGTGGACTTTTAACTTAACATCCAGTATTTCTCCCCTCTACCTAGTCATGCTTCTGTTCTGTAACTATTTACTGTTCCCTTGCTGATGATAAGATAACCAGTAACTTATTAAGGTACCTTTTCTTTGTTTTTAGGTGGATCGCTTTCTTTTTTTTTTCCTTTCTAGTTTTTATTATATTTTTTGGGAAACTGAAGACAACCAGTTTATTGAAGGTGAAAAGGGGTCTTGCAGAGCACCTGCTGAAGACAAAAAACTTCGCCAGAAGCAGACTCAATGAGTTAGTGGGGCCTGCTGCCCCACTAGATTCAGTCAGGACTTGGGGATTAATCAGATCTAATTCTCTTGGTACGTATTAAGGCATTCAAAGAGCGCCTTTATCACCATAGCAGCATCCCTTAGATCTGATCTACTCCACATTCCTGCCTGTTTACGGCTAATTGCCGTTGTCAGCTTTTGACATAGTTCCAACTCGTCTCTGTGATCTGCTTTGCAGAGAATTAGGGGGGAAATAAACAGGGTCTGCACCATGATTTAAATTCTCGGTCTCGGTCGCGGTATTGGCCGGGCCGAAAAACCGATATGATATCGGTATCGGTCGCGGATATCGATCCGTCGCGGTCGTCGCGGTGAGAATTTTTTTTTAATTCAAAAAAATTCGCAAAAATATCCAAAAAATCTAGAATACTAGAAAATGCTGGAAAACAATATTTTTTTTCCATTAGTAACAACAATTAATCAAAATCTCGGTCACCTTAAGTTATGAGTTCTGTCTGTGTCGTAGTTTGTTGTCTTTTTCGGTATTTCATATAATGCAGCCATTATTGATGTTCATGATGAATTTATTAGTGTAAAATATAAGAAAATAAATATAACATATCAATCATCATTTAATAAGCCCTTGGTATCACAAATATTCTAACAAGTAACACCAATTATTTTTAGAATTTTTTTTTTTTAATAAAATCATTTTTAAAATCCTAAATATATAGATCTAGTATAAAAGTATGTAGATCAATCATTTACACACCATAAAATGATCATGAATCATTAAAAGAACATATTTATGATGAAATCCCCAAAAAATGATATATTATAATTTAAATATTAACAAATCCGAAAATAAAAAAAATGGAATTTAAAAAAAATAAAAAAATCATGTGCATGAGTAGATCTAGCATGAACGTATATTGATTTAACTTCTACATGAATAAGACAACACAAGTGACAAACCCATGATTTCTGTGCTTAATCTAAATTTAAAAAAAAAAAAACACATAATAAAATGCTTTAAGTTGATTTTCTCTTACCTTAGATGATATTTTATTCAAAAAATAGTTGTGGGATTTGAAAATATGCAAGAGGGAGTATGACTGCTGCTATGGGTAGTAAGGAGATGAAAAGAGTGGAGAAGAAGATGAAGATGGGGAAAAAATTGCAAAAACTAGGGTTTTGACCCTCGGCTGAGATATCGGTAAAACCGATATGATCCAAAATATCGGCCGAGATGACCGAGAATTTGAGGATATTTTGCTGAGACCGATATCTCAGCGAGATATCGGCTCGGTATCGGCTGATACCGATTTATATCGGCCCATATAAATTGGTATCGGCCGATATTTTGAACACTGGGCTGCACTACCAATACAAGGAGTAAGAAGCAATGCCTTGAGACTTTTATCATCTGTTTCTAGACCTGGAGGTGTGTTTCTATTCCCCAGCTGCCCATCTTGTCATCCACTCTATTTTAAGACAACGGCTTCATCATTTAGAATGCTTCTTAGCTATGTGCGTAATCATGATGAAGCACCACATCCCAATCTCTATTTGAAAAGAAAACTGTGGAGCAATTTTTCGAGAATCAGACAACAGTTTGAACTGCGTTAAAATCGTATTGATGAGTTAGAAACTTTTATTTCTTTCGGGTAAGGTGGGTCGGTGGAGTGCAACTTTACTTTAAATAGATTTAAGATTTGATTTGACAAATTTATCCAAGGCTGGACAATCAACTGTACATTCATCTGTTGGGTTGTTTTACCTGTAAAACCCAAAACAATTTCAGCTCGAATTGGAGTTGGGGCCATTGTGAGCTAAATCGTGTGTGAAAATTACATTGCTCCGCTGGTGTTTAATTCACATTTTTAGAGTGATCAATCTAATGAAGGGCTTAACATGGAATGAATAGGGTCTAGAGCCAACTCCCATGGCTTTATGGGCTTGGTCCATAGGACATAAGGTTCTAGACTATATATATCCAGCTAGAGTGCTCAAATGGATCTTAAGATGAAGATATTTAATGCTAACTTTCTTTGTTGGCCACCTCCCATAGTCCTACCTGGTGCATGTGGATATGAGGGTTTGCATGTGTCCCTAGGGATTAGTTTTTGAATGTTTAGAATCGAGTGTCTCTCGGGCTTAGGGTCAAAAGCTCCTACGCTGGGTGGGAGATATCCTAGATTATAATTAAAAAAAATTTAATGTTGACTTTGGATGTTTAGATCTTTAAGTTTGGGTAGAGGTGACAATAACTATCCGGACAGCATAACCCAATCCACTCGTCGGTCACGGGTTGGGAGAATCTGACCTGCAGTAAGAATGGGTTGGGTTTTGTTAAACCACATAACCTGTATAACTTGCCTTGACCCATTTAAATGGATTGGTATAGGGCTAACCCGCATACATAAACCCACTTCAATAATTTGGTGGTTTAATATTTTTATACTTTGAATAATTTATTTTATATAGAATGAGCCGAGCATGTGTTAGGTTGTTTTTCTTTTTGCTATAAATTTAACTCAAATGTAGTTTAAGATTGAAATGGATTATTGAAATGGATTGAGTTTGGTTCATGCTTTTATAGGGTGGTTCGGGTTAGCTGGTTCACTCGCATTGAATGTGGGTTATGTGGGTTGGGTTGGGTTGGGTTGACCTGCAATATAGGTGCAGGTTGAAGTTACTTGGCCCATTTTAAAGATGGTTTAAATATGGGTTGGACTTCAACTCCTTAGATATGCCTTCTCGACATGATCTGGTTCGACTTGGATGCTACCCGTTTGCCACCCTAAGTTAGAGCGATTGGGGGTGAACCTTTTCGTTTATCATGTTTTTAAAGTATATATATTGTTTGATTCCTCTAAGAGGTCCCTCTCACGGCTTGTGTGAGGGATAACAATTATAGATCCATATGGTACCCACTTATTATCAATCCAACCCTCTCACACTCACTAACATTCATGAATTAGCACTCTTTCTAATTTCACACGAGCTGAATTACACTCATGCGGTTAAGGTGAAATACACCAGCATTTCGCGCATTCATAAATAAGAAATTTAAAATTGAATGGTTAGTTTACATTAGGATAGATTCAAGATGTTGTCTTATAATAATTGCTTAGCGAATGCAAATTCCGATTCTATTTTCTCCATCACAATCTAAAGACAAGGAAGAACAAAAAGCAAGACCTCAACATTAAGCTCCTTGTTCTCTCTCTCTCTCTCTTTTACGCTGGGATGGGTGAGTGGTACGGAAGTATGAGGCAACCTATTGATCCCTGGGATGGGCGTATGAGATGGGCGTATGAGATGGGACGCCCTTATCACTTGGCTATCCTGTGATTCTCACATTAAGGTCCTGTTTTGTTTGTATTAAAACACATAGGAATTAAATACATGGGGTGGTTAAAATGAAGATTAAAGGTGAATTTTCAATAATGAGTATGAAATAGCATCTTATTTTGATTCTATTATCGTGAAAGAAATTGTAAAATGATGTTCATTTTTGAAAATTTATCATTAATCTTTATTTTTAACCATCATATGTATTCAACTCCTATGTATTCTAATGCAAATAGACTGACCCTAAAAGTAAGCCCCTATTCTTTCCCATTGTTGTCATGCATGCATAAACCTACAGAAAATGAAGCAAAGCATCATACGAAAGCAATCTACTTTAAACCATGAAACAAAAAAGAATTTGGGTTGTTCGAATTTCAGATTCACAGAGGATTTGATGTCCTAGTTTGTTTTGCCTTTGTAAAAGAAAGGGAGGGAAAGGGAGGGAGGAAATAACCGATTCTTTTGAATTCTAGATTTGTGGAGGGTCTCCCTGATTAGGTTCATCGTTCTAAAGTGGTACAGAAAAGGAAAAGAAAGATGGGATTGTGCAAGGGCAAGGCTCCAGTAGAGCGTCGCTATAGTGCACCACTTGCCCCCCTCCAATAAAGCTTCTCAATATCATCCGTAAATAAAGAAACTACAAATCATCATTCTTTGTAGGGCTGTACAAAAAATCCAGTATCACTGCAGAACCGGACCGGACCGAACCGACCGAATTGGGTGGTTCGAATCGATTTTTATGTAGATCGGTTCGGTCAATGGTTTGAAAATCATAGAAATTGCCTTATATCGGATGGTTCGGTTTCAGTTTGAGCCCACGGTTAACCGCCTAAACCGAACCGACCGTATGTATTAACTTGAATATTAAGTTTTGACTATTTTAGCCTTAAGGGAAGCGCTTGTATGTTCTACTTGCATGTTACATGTTTGATAAAAGTTCTACAATAAGTGTGCACTGTTGGGTTTTTAGTAGCGTTGCCGAGGGGTTTGGTCTGACCTAAGAGAAAGTGAACTATGAAGAGGCTCATCTCAACTAGTTCAAAATTGGGGCTACATTCCACTTGAACCCATCTTGTGGGGAAAAAAAAAAAAAAAAAAAAACTAGTTCCTTTTGTGTTGAATTCATTGGTCTGGATCAAGCAATGTAGTCTAGTCCAGGTTTTATGCAGAGAAATAGGTAAGTGCCTGACCATTTTGTTGGTATATTTTACCTAAAGATTTGCTTTAGCTCATTGGCATGAAAAATTAGCCAAACCTGGCATGGTCCATTCAATCACGCGACCGGATGATGGATGTAAAGAGTTCATCTATCGTTTTATGTATGCTTTCTTGGTTGAAATGAATTATGAAATATATTTTAGTGTTCATTACAACTTCTCCTCATTCCATTTGATGGACCAAGTTTGAACTGTATTTTTTTTGTGAAAAAAAAAAAAAAAAAAAAAAAACCGTAACTTGATTGAATTGAGCCAGTTCGGTTTGAGCACATGGAAGGTTCGATTTGGTTTGGGAAAATAGAAAACCGATGAGTTTGGTTTGGTTGATGGTTCCCCATCTAAACCGACCCAAGCCCATGTACTCCCCTAATTCTTTGCAAGCATTTGCATTAACTAAACTAGATTTCATTCCAAGAACACCCTTTATATTTATCAAGTTAGTCATCTTCCAAAATTACCGTTCATCAATCTTCTCCCATGAGAGCTCTATAGTGCAAACTTAGGCCCACTTCTCAGTGCATCGCCTTTCACATTTTATTCCTTTGCATCGGTGGGGTTAGGATTTTATTACGAAGGCAAGCATGGTTGACCAGTAGTGGCATAGGAAGGATTTTCTTCTCGAGGGGACCAACATTATTTTATATTATGATTTTTTAATAATCATTTAAAAATAAAGTTCTTTACAAATTTTCTTGATGGTATCCAAAGAAAAATCCTAAATTTGAAAACAGCTTAATATTTTGAAATACATAATGTCTGTAATTTTTTTGAAGACATTTAAAATACATAAATAACACAGCTAATCATAATGAATCACCGACACTCAAAAAACAATCATAAATAATATCAAGAGTCGTATCTCACTCTAATCGAAGGAGCCATGTTGGATTTATCATATGTAAACCAATCCACCTATAATTGACTAATGAAAATTCATTGATTGATTACTTGTGATTGTTTGATGAGTTACGATGCATGCAATATGCATGGATAGTTGAGGGGGCAAGATGAATATCCATTCATCAATATCTTGAAAAAGGTAACCATTTAAAGTGTAAAGGATCCCACTTCGTGTGACCGAATTGAAGTTTTCCTTGAGATAAGTTAAGGATTTTGTTGGAAAAGAATTGTGAAAATTGCTAATACATTTAATTCTTAAATAAAAATAAATAGATAAAAGGAAAGAAGAGACCCAAACAAATAGACGCTCTTTTAAGAGTATGATACATCTCATTGGATAATCTTTACCACTCGTGTACTCAAATGGATGAAGAACCTCGAAACCGGGTGATGATTACTTAAGAGAATAGATAACCCCCAATGGGTCGCTATGCACATTGTGGGCAGCTGCGTTGTTGCCACAAAGACTACAAGCGGGATGGGCCAGGTAGCGGGCCTGGACCATGATCACCCGAGTCTTGAGTCTAAAAATACACTTGCATGCTTGGCTCGCTTGCTACGGAAGGCCGGGTGTGCGCTCGAGGTCACCACCATCTCATCTTCTAATTAGCTAAACACCATAAGTAAGAGGCAAATCATATAAATGCCTTAAAAAGTGTTGTCCACAACACACACAAAACTTATCTCAAATGCTTTAATCTATAAAACCAGCAACAAAATTAGAGTCTCATATTTTGTTATGTCAAATGAGTTGGGAAGAAGTTTTTACAAATGGATCACCAAGAAAAACATGTAACAATCATTTCCACCCAGAACTCGCTAATAACCTTTGTGCGTTTCAGCGTGAGATAGATCATGTAAAGTCATAGCAAATGATAGTTTTCTCATATCTTCTGGATGATAGACCAAGGGTTCCCATCTCCCTTTTAGAGCAATCCCTAGGACTCTACCCTTTCTAAGATCTCACATCTCCTGATCAGTATGAGAAATTACCCTACTTGAGATAGATGTTGATTTAGGACTCTCTACTAGAGTCATTCCTATCTAGACTCTCTTAGAGTTATATATCAAGGGCATGTTTGGTAACAAAATTTGCGGGGAAAAGATTTTCTCTTTCCACTATTGTATGCTATATTTAAGGTTCCCAACTCTTTGGGCTGGAATAATCCCTTCAGGCCCAAAGGAAAGCCAAGTAAAATCCCCTGTGACCCTAGTATGGTAATGCAGTTTCGAACCTACAACCTCTGGGTGCAAACCGTCGCCCTAGGCCAACTGAACTACCCCTTGAGGATAAATGGCCCATATATGGATAAAAAATAATGAATATTCCAAAACAATAAAAATCCAATGCACATAATGGTCTAAAGGAATTTTATTGGCAAGGAAACGTGCCTCGTGTACTACACTCTACAGCCCATGTTCACAAATTAATAAGCTCGAATATGTGTTAAGTAATGTTCCTATTTTTAGGCAATTGATAAAAAACGGTTAAGATCTTCCAATGTAGTAGACTTTATAACTCTTCCTTCCAAACTCATGGCCCATTAAATACTTGGCATGTGTCGTCAAATTAATAGCTCTAGTTGTGTCAAGCCTAACAGACCGTCTCAAACTCTCCTCGTTAGCTTACGAGCTGAGATTGAACGGCCTCTTACCCGAGCAGTAAGAGATGGTGATTTTTACCTGGCTGCTCAGGGTTTGAACCCAGGCAGTCTCCTTCTCTCACCCGAGGGTTGTCCTATCTCTGAAATCAACTTCCCTCACCCGAGGGCTGGGTCCAGCCCCATAAGCTGTATAACAACAACCAAAAAAAAAAAAAAAAAAAACTGAATTAAGAAGACTTGGCCAACGTGCTGGCTCATCCTGTTGCAAGCCCTATATGGATTGAAGAACACATGATATAGCAGGATTTGTTTCCTAATTGGATATATGTAATTATAGTATATGAAATCAGGCCGGAGGCCAATCCAGAAGCAGCCCACCCCATATAACAGTACTTCCAACAGTACACACAAAAAGCGCATCAAGATGAGCTTAGTATAAAAGAAAATCAGCCTGATAACATGCAGACATCTCTTTTATCTAAGATTGTCTTTCTTACCTAAGGCAGTTAAATGGATGGATATAACAAATCAACCTTAGAGATTAGGAACTTATAGGAAAAAACTTGGCTTATGTGAAGAAGATTTATAAAAGGAGGAGCAATAGCACAGATGGCTTCAAATTATGGAATGAACACTCTATGCTCTGTCGGTTGGGCCCACATGGAATGAACCCTCATGGCCAGGCCTAAGCAACAATCCATCAATGAGACCCACTTAAGGAATGCTGAAAATGTCTGTCATATATTTTATGACTGCACCAAAGCTCTTTCCATATCGGAGTCAGACCCACTATTAAATTGATCATGCCCATAACCCGAGTGATCAATCTTCAGGACTTAAAACTAAAGGTTAGATCACACTCCCCTCATCTAAGTCCAAGCCCTTTTCCATTAAGAGCCTGGATCCTCCTCAGTGTCTCCCTAAAATACCCTGTGAGTAAAGTGAGTAGAACTCCATGGTGGGGCCTATCTATTAGAAACCCGGAAAGTTCAAAATGGCCACTCCACGACAATGGGATATCTCCCAATTCTACACTAATAGGAGTTGGTCCCACTATAAGATCGACTATATAATTAAAGCATATGACCAACAATGCATAAGATCGCGTTAAGTATATTATTAACTGTACAATTAATCTTACTGTGGGACCAACTTGTCTTAGAGTGGAATTTGGGTAATCAAATTTTAGGAAGGTGAACCGGTCAGAATTTTTTATGCTGGGCCCACCATGAATTAGACACCTTCCACTCAGAAGATCGGGACTCCCAACAGTCTACCATAAGTATCTCAAATATTCAAAAATTTTATCCAACAAACTTTCAAATTTCAATATCTGTCTGTTTGCACCTATAATCCATCACACTCTTAGTATAAGTAACTGTCCAAGACTTCCATTCACGGCCTCTCTCCTTCTAATCCTACAAGTGTTGGTGAGGTAATTAATCTATATCCATGCTCTTTTTAGATTGTGATGTGATTTTGATCCTGCCAATGACACAAGCAGTTTTTGGGGATGTAATTCCAAAATTTCTCTGTTAAGTTTGAATAATGGATCCAAATGGAACACCTTTCGAAATTCTTTACAAAATTTCTCTGTTCCAGTTTGAATAATGGGTTCAAACTGGAATGGTTTTTAATCATATGTTTATAACAGTACACTAGATATTAAGTTATACATTTATAAATTATAATCTCTGAGTTGATTCAGCTCCTTGGCTTGTTTGTGTTTAGTTCGAGTTATGTTTGGTATAAGCTATGATACAATTGTACCTTATAATCTTTTGCATAACATTGCAAAATCCATAGCTTTTTTCTTAAGGAATCATAGACTGAGATTTTCTCTCAGGAAGTGAAACAGAGATGGCTAGTTCTAGTATCTTGTTATTGGCATTTTTATACTTGTGCTACTGCTGGGGAGCATATGGAGAATATATGAAGTACAAAGATCCTAAGGTGGCAGTAGAAGCTAGAGTTGAAGATTTGCTTGCTCGGATGACTATGGCCGAAAAGATCGGTCAGATGACACAGCTTGATCGAGCTGTGACCACCCCAAGAATAGTTAAGGACCAGTTGATAGGTATGGTTACACTCATCTTTCTCTCTACACAAATTTGAAATTCTTCCTTTCATTTGATGAAAATGACTCGCAGGCAGCATACTAAGTGGTGGAGGGAGTGTTCCTGCTCCACAGGCCACGCCAGAGGAATGGATGGATATGGTGGACAGCTACCAAAAGGCTGCTCTCGCTACCCGTTTGGGGATTCCGATAATATATGGGATTGATGCTGTTCATGGGCACAATAATATCTATAAAGCAACCATCTTCCCACACAATGTTGGACTTGGAGCTACAAGGCAATCATATAAATTCTGTTTTTTGTTTTAATATGAAAAACTAGCCTATTTGCTTATAAAGATTATGCAGTAGTACTAGATTTAAATGAAAAGCAGATGGTTTTTTTACTCTATATTAGAGACCCAGAACTAGTACAGAGAATTGGTGCAGCAACTGCTCTGGAAGTCAGAGGAACAGGGATTCAATATGTGTTTGCTCCATGTGTTGCAGTAAATATAACCTTCTCAATGTTAAGTTACTCTTGCAGTTTTTGCTAAAGAAGCTGGTCCTTATTCAATTTCAGTTTCTTCTGTTGGAAATGCATAGGTCTGTAGAGATCCAAGATGGGGTCGATGCTATGAGAGCTACAGTGAAGATCCAAAGGTTGTGGAGTCCATGACAACAATTATTTCAGGTTTGCAGGGAGAAGTTCCAGATGCGGAACGCGGTAGACCTTATGTTAAAGATAGGTAAGGGCCTGTTGAGCCATCTAAAATCTCTTAATACATTCTAAATCATTTGTGGGAAGGCTTGATTTCTAATAATGTGTTAATTCATTGCAGTAAGCATGTTGCAGCCACTGCAAAGCATTATGTAGGCGATGGTGGGACAACTCATGGCATCAATGAGAACAATACTGTCATTGACTGGCATGGTCTCCTTAACATTCATATGCCTCCTTACTTTGCCGGAGTTGTCAAAGGTGTTTCCTCAATCATGGTTTCTTATTCAAGTATCAATGGGGAGAAAATGCATGCAAACAGGAAACTTGTTACTGACTATCTCAAGAAAATACTTAAGTTTGAGGTAATTATCCAATCGACTGTAGTGTCTTAAGTAAATGAGAAGTTTCGTACTTTTTCTTCTTCTTTCTATTAATTCAATCTGAACAATGGGGAACTCTTCACAGGGTTTTGTCATCTCAGATTGGCAAGGTATTGATAGGATCACAAATCCTCCTGATTCAAATTACTCATATTCTGTATATGCTGGTATACATGCCGGTATTGATATGGTAAGCACGCTCTAATATATTATATATCAATGTACTCCTAAGTCCATAAATTTAATATAACTTGTAATTCAAGTTTTATCTTCCTTCATTTATGGCTTTGCAGATCATGGTTCCTTTCAATTATTCGGCGTTCCAAGGTGATCTTACCTATCAAGTCAATCAAAATATCATCCCCCATAATAGAATTGAAGATGCCGTGAGAAGGATTCTCCGAGTTAAGGTTACAATGGGCTTGTTTGAGAAACCTTATGGAGATAGAAGCTTAATTGATGAGGTTGGGAGCCAGGTTAGTGGTACTCTCTCAAGCTATCTTAAACAGTCTTGACTGCACTATCCGGAGATCTGAATGTGTTTCATTGAACACTTGATCATACAGAAACATAGAGATTTGGCGAGAGAAGTGGTGAGAAAATCATTGGTTCTTCTGAAGAATGGAAGGGATCCAAATCAACCCTTCTTGCCTCTTCCAAAAAACGCCAAAAGGATCCTTGTTGCAGGAACTCATGCTAATAACTTGGGATATCAATGTGGCGGGTGGACCATCACATGGCAGGGAGAAGGGGGCAATAGTAACCTCACAGCTGGTACCTTAGACTAATCTCTTCATGTCAATACTTCTTATGCTTCTCTTTCTTAGTGTTTATACTACATCTACTCGAATTCGACTAAATTGTTCTCTTGTAAATAGGAACAACAATTTTGGATGGCATTTTGAATGCTGTTGATCTTGACACTGAAGTTGTATTCATTGAGAATCCTGATGCTGATTCGCTCAAGTCCAACGACGATATCAACTACGCCATTGTTGTTGTCGGAGAGCCTCCTTATGCAGAGACCGCAGGCGACAGTAATAATCTGACCATTCTTGAACCAGGTCCAAGTACAATCACCAATGTTTGTAGTGCCGTCAGATGTGTGGTTGTCGTTGTCTCTGGTCGACCTGTTGTGCTAACCCCATATGTATCTATGGTTGATGCACTTGTGGCTGCATGGCTTCCCGGCACCGAAGGCCAAGGTATCGCTGATGTTCTTTTTGGTGACTATGGGTTTACGGGCAAGCTTCCTCGCACTTGGTTCAAGTCTGTGGATCAGCTGCCAATGAATGTTGGTGATAAGCATTATGATCCACTCTTCCCATTCGGATTTGGGCTAACAATGGAGCCGGCTACTTCGAATTGACTATGATCTTAATCAAATAGCTTAGCTTTCATGTGATTTTGTGAAGGTTTTTGTAGATAACTTGTTTTAGCAACCTGTGATTAATAAGGAGTATTATGCATTTTATTCTGCTTACACAGTGGTTTGGTTTTTGTTTTTGTCCATTGTACAGATGAACATTTCATATTAGTCATAAACAGTTACTTTGTAACTGCCAATTTCATGGCTTTAGATCTCATACATGACAATAGGCAATGCCCCCCTTCTTATTTTTGAGATGGTAAATCTTGAAAGCTTCTCACACCTGTTGAGTGGGCCTCACATAATCTAGCCTGTGTGGTAACATAAAGCTTCCTCTGACGGATGTTGTAGCAGAGGATCAAAGAGATCTTTGGTTTTGCACATAAGCAAAATAAAAGAGGAGTCCGGAAAACCCCACAGTGACGTGGCGGACCATGGCTAGTATACCCACTCAGAGGATCCCGATTCAATCAAATAGATGACAACAAGATGGACTGAAGGGGCAAGAGTGGCTTGGAGTCTAGAAGGAAGGCAGTGAGATGTGAGGACCTAGTCACTGTTTTCATAGACCAGATGCCAAAAACACCTCAGTTGGTTATATGATATGAGAAGGAGCATGAATCTATCAGTACTCTTTGTGAAGCTTGTGGTTTTTTTGATGTCAAGATTTCCAGGTTGGGTGACCTTTTCATTCTTCTCTCTTTCAAGAGCTTGGACTCTGTTTTGCAGGTTTGGAGACTTAACTTTGGAAGGTCTATTTTTTTTTTTTATATCATAATTTAACTCTTTCTAGTGAACAAGAATTTGAAGAAGAGGAAATTAGTGTGCCATTAGTCGAATGTGCTGGTGATAAGGCCCAGGTCCTTTATTCATGATGGCTTCTATTTTGCCTTTATTCATGCAGCTTGGGATTGTTATTAAAAGTGTTTATTACGCCATTTTTCTCTAAGTACTATCTTAGAGGCCATTTAAATAAAGAGATCAATGTCACTTTTATTACTTTGATCCCAAAAGCTTCTAATCCGGTGGAGCTTAGGCCAGAAGTCTAGTGGGGTGTGTTTACAAGTTGCTCTTTAGATTTTGGCAAATAGATTGAGGAGGGTCCTTCTTGATATCATAGGCCCTTCTCAAGGTGCTTTTGTGCTTAATAGGCCAAATTTGGATGGGCTTCTTATTGTATAACAGGCCAACTTTTTGCCCCCTCGAGAGAAAATCCTGGCTCGACCACTACTCATGGGTAATGGCCATCAATATGCCATTGACAGGGCTAACATGGGCATTCGGATTTCAGAAGCCTCCCATGCTAGCTAGTATGGTAACAACCAAAGTTTGTTTTTAGATATGGTCCCCTGTCTGAGATCCTAACAGATCAAATAGATGAGTCTATTTGATAATTGTTGTTGGTATGAACCTGCGATAAATATTGATATCATAAACGTACTCACTGCGGACCATACTATCTATTAGATAAATAATGGGTGCAACCCACTCAAATTCGGGTAAAAAAAATCCATGATCAATATATAACTAGCAAAACATGACCGTGCTTAGAAACGACAATATAATTTAGAATATTAAAAATAAAAAAATTATTAAATAATATTTAGTCTAAATTATATTGAGATGGTAAAAATTATAATCAAAACTAAAACCTATAATTGAACAAAAAATTAGTTGGTTAATTAAAAAATGAGAGCACTTTGATTTGTTTGAAACCAATTGAGTATTTTACTTCAGGCATTCTTTTGAAATTAGAAGAACAAATTCATATTAAAAAAAAATTAAAATTGATATAAATACCACAAAAAACACAACATGAAAAAAAAAATCCATAGACAATCCAATAATAATAATAGCAACTTAGAAAAAACAAACAACCAAACAAACAAACCCATGAAGACCCACTGCCTAAAAACAAAAAAATTAAAACCAAGACATAAAAGAGAAAATATAAATCCATGAGAATCTATAACCACAGAAACTAAAAGAACTCATCAAAAACAGAGAAAATAAAACACAACTATGATAAAAAGAAAAAACAAAATCATTAAAACACCAAAAAATACATAAAATAGGAAAAAAGTTTAAGAAAAGGAAGAAATATGACATGATCGTGTTGCAAAAATCATTGAAGATGTAGTTGTGAGAATCCCCGTATGTATCTCACCTCACTCTTGTTAATTTGAATTATCATAGGGTGGTTGAAATGAGTGAGCTAGGCTAGTCTCCTCAAGTTGGGATAGTTAGGCCTAACAACAATCACCTACGATTTCTAGACCTCTGACCTCCCTCAAAAGTCTGTTCATCGTGACCTACTTGCCGAGAGCTTTCCGACGATGTGTAGAACATCGAAATCCAGCGAGCGGATAAAAATCCACGAAGCCTGGGCTCCAGCGATGATAGCCCGACCCAATCTATCAAATTGGGCCCAAACCCATCTAATCTGAACCCAATCCACCCAAACCAAACCCCTCAAGATTGGACCTGACCCAACTCAACCCAACCTAAAACTGATCTAACCCATCTAAACTCTAGCTCAAACCCAAACTCCAATCCAAATCCAAATGCAAACCAGAAGCCCAACCCACGATCCAGGACCTGGCCCAGTCTGCATAGCCCGTCGCTGGATAAGGGACGGAGAGTCCACGAGATCCGGACTCTCCATCGCCCCTGATATCTCTCTTTCCCTCTCTATCCCGAACTTCCTCATCTATATCCCTGGCACTCCTCATCTCTCCATCAGGCGCAGAACTCTCGATCTTCCTATCCGATCACCATCATCCTCTCTCACCACATCTCACCATCGATCTCTCTCCATCTTCCCGCTCTCATCCATCTCTTCAACGTACCCATCCTCCATCTCTGCTCACGCTCCTCTCATCTCCCAGACGTAGGCCCTCCATCTCCATCCCAGGCTCACGCTCACCACCTCCCTCTCCAGACCTCTCTCTCAGGCGCACGACCCACTTCATCTTCCTACGCCAGACAACCACAGCAGCACTGTCAAGCGCGCGCAGCAGCCCCCGACGCCCGCAGAGCCTTCATCTTCCTCCTCGCGCCGCCGGACGCCTCCCCTGCACCTGGTACACTCCTCGCTCTTACTGCACTCCGCACACACCGCGCACCATTCCCTCTCTCCTTTCTCTCTCTCTCTCTCTCTCTCTCCGTCTCTCCTCCCTCACAGCATCTCTCCGCGCAGAACCCATCTCCACGCAGCCACCATCTTCCCCATCGCCCGACTGTGCGCAGAAACGCCCCAGATCACGCCACTGCGCACCATCTCCCTCTCTCTGCTCGTTCTCTCTCTCTCTCTCTCTCTCTCTCTCTCTCTCTCTCTCTCTCTCCGCCCGCTCTCCATCTCCCTGCACCCTCTCCATCTCCCCTCTCCTCCGCCTCCCTGCTTTCCCTCTCCCTGTTACTCCTCACTCCGCCCCACTCTCTCTCTCTCTCTCTCTGCTCGTTCTCATCTCTTTCTCTCGTTCTCCCTGCATCATTGCCTCTCTCTCCCTCTCCACTGCTGCTCTCTCCCTCACTCCGCCCAACTCCCTCTCTGTCTCTGCCCATTCTCTCTCTCCCCCTCTCCGCCACTCTCTCTCTGCCTCTTTCTCTCAGCCCTCACCCCGTCTCCTCACTCTGCCATTCTCTCTCTTCCCTCTCCTCACTCCGCCCCACTCTCTCTCTCTCTCACTGCCCGACTCTCTCCTCTCTCTCAGCCCGCACTCCCTCTTCTCTCTCAACTCGCATCCTCTCTCTCTCTGCCCGTTCTCACTCACTCTCTCTCTCTGCTCATTCCCCCCCCCCCCCCCCCGCTGCTCTCTCTCTCTCTCTCTCTCTATATATATATATATATATATATATATATATTCCCTGCGCCCAGCCACCTCTCTCTCCCTCCCTCCCTCCCAGCACACCCATCTCCTCTACCCGAGCCCAGCCCGCCGGCACAACGTGCACCACACCTGTGCACCCACCTGCACTCCTTCACCGCACACCCACTGCACCCATCTACCTATCCAAGCCCAATCCAACCCATGCATGCATAGCCCAGTTTCTTTTTTTTTTTTTTTTTTTGCTATTTATTTTGTACGTTTAATTCTCTATTTACTGTGTGTTGCCCTTATTTTATTCATGCATCTCAACGTAACCATGCATTTAAGTTAGTACCTCAGGCCTTTATTTATTTTAAATTAATTCTCTGTTCTTCCATCTAATAGGCCCATGCATCAAAATATGCCCATGCATTATAATCACGTTGCATCCTATTTCTCTATTTTGTTCTCTTTATAAAAATTAGGACTGCCTTTCACTTGTCTGTTCATTTTGTTTTCTTTATAAAAATTAAAATTGCATAATTCATAAAAAAAAACAATAAAAAAGGATAAAAACTAGGAAAGAGTAAAAAATAGAATTCAAGTATTAGATTAATTACAATAATTAGGTTAGGTTTAATAATTAATTCCTTCTCCTCCTCCCCTCTCCTTAGGATTAGGGAATTTACTTAGAAAAGTCTAAATTAATTAGGTAGATTAATAAATAAAAATTAGTAAATTCATATTCCTTCTCCTCCTCCCCTTCCAGTAGGATTAGAAAATTAGTTTAGTAGATTTTAAGCTTTATAAATAAAATAAAAATAAAACAAAGCAAAATAAATAAAACAAACAAAACCAAAAACAAAAATAAAATAATAAAAACTCAAAAGACCAAAAAACAAAGTAAAAGATATTTAAAACCCAAAATATTAATAAACTGGAGTTATAAATTAAATAGTGGTTTAGGTTGACCAGGTCAAACCCCATACCCAGATCTAGGTCTCCCCCTATTCAGGTTAGACTACTTTTAGTTTTTTTTCATTGTAATAACTTAGGTCTCACTCTCTCTCCGGGCCCGCTAAGGGACCGGGAGAGCGGATGAGGGCCAATGATAGGGTAGAAATCCATTTAGGGAAATGGACTAGTTAGATTAAATCCTAGTAGAAAATCCCTTAGTTAGGCCCTTCTAGCCCCAATTATTAAAAATCCAAAAAAAAAAAAAAAAAAAACATAAAACCAACAAATTAACCCCAAAAATATTTTCTTCTCTTTTCCTCCACCTCCGGTGCCAAATATTCATTTGAACTCAAAAATTAAAGGGAATAGAGGTTGATTCTGAGAATCTGAATTAAAGAGAATGACGAGACGAAACTAGTGATTTCACACACCCCAATATCATTTTATTTCCTTTTGACCCATCATCGGCCACCCTCAATTTTAGTTTATTTACTTTTGGCCCATCATCGGCCACCCTCAATCAACTCCGGCCCATCATCGGCCATTTTTACTTATTTCCAGCCCATCATCGGCCATGCACTCTTATCACTTGTGTATCGCACGCAAACCCACAGAAATCACAACCCAAAGTTCCGTTTGCATTGTTCTTTCGATTCGAAGACTCAGCCTTTAAACCCTAGGTCGTCAAAGGACATTGAAGGGGGTCCCCGAGAAATGGGCTGATCATCTTCTAAATATTTGGCACTTGCCCTCCAATTTCTCATTTTATTTCATTTATCCCCCTAGAATACTTGGATTTAATCTCAATTAGTCTGCATGGCCCTGAATGTTGATTTCCCCTGCATATTTCACTATGACCCTATTTTAAGACCCATAATTTGACCCAGATTTGACCCAAATTGACAGACCCAAAATTAAGTAACAAGACAACCGTCGTGTGTCGCCGGCGGCGCATCAGGCGAGAGAAGAAGCCATCCCATTTCTCTCGCACGCTTTCTTCTCTGTGTTAATATATTTACTTGGTTCTAGTTATTTCATCCTGGTTCCAAAGGCCAATGATATGGCTGTTGGTATAGCTAAGGAAGGCCCCACTAAAAAAAAAAGGTATTGCAAAGGAAGGATTTTCTCATGTTTCTGTTTGTTTTGATGTATAATATTGTTTGATTTTTTTAATTTTCATTTGATTATTTTGTCGTTTGGTTGTTGTTTCTCGGCTATGCTGTGTTTGCTCAATCTGATTTTTTTTGAAATAATAAATTTTGCTGTCATACATATATAAAAAAAAAACATCTTGCTCAGTTCCAAAAGAAATGGCTACGAGTAAAGTTTAGAAAATATATGAAAGAATTGCTAATTACCATTTTCAATTGAGGTTGGGGTATTTTTAGAAGTAAAAATAATCACTGAAATATAAACGCACTGAGAATGGACTTTATACATTTCCAGGGCTACCTCGAGGCAATTCGAGGCCTAACGCGACAATCCTAAATTAGGCATTTTCTATATTTTAATATTATTATAAATATTTTATTTAAAATTTACTTTTCTTGCTTTTTTGTGATGCAAAATTATTAATTAAGTTTTATATTTAAGTTTTGCTAACCTATCTTAAATCCACATCCAAAACCCACATTTGGGCCCCTCCCCAAAACTCATAGAGAAATCTTGGGTCACAAAGTCCAACTACCTATTTGGCTTATTGGTTATTGCCAGAAAGTTTAGGTATCTGGAAATAAGGATTGGTTTTGGATTAGTTTTAAAACCATTTATATGGGAAGAAAACATATTACTTCCATGATCTATACACTTTTTTTTAAAGCTCTGTTCAATACTTCAAGTGATTAGTTATGAGATGAGGTTGGGTCTTTTTAGATTAGATATGTTTGGAGCACTCATTTGCTCTACCTTTATTGCACATTTGTACTCTCTCTCTATATATATTCTTGTTCTTTTCCTAGTTAATTTTGTTTATTAGTTAACCAAACATGATTATTTGGCCGATATGACTATATTGTCTTCTGCTTAAGCAGATCTAGATCTACATCTGCATTTGCTGCTGCTGCTGCTTTCTCTTGTCCTTTTCCTTTATTTTCTTCCCTTTCAATTTCTCTCTCCCTCACATGCGACCTGTTTTCATGGCACATGAAAATGTTTCTATATCCGGCTTATGTCTCATGCAAAGCACAACTAGACAAGTGTGGGCTCCATACTAAGATCCACCCATTAAAAATATGAACTGTTCAAAATAAATTCCCTCCTTTATATGGGCATTGGGAAATGGTCAAATTTCACGCTGATAGGAGATGGGCCCACCGTCTGATTGATCAGTGGGCCATTCTCTTATTAGCATGAAATGCTCTAATAAATCTCATAGTGGGCGCATCTTTTATTAGTATTCTATTTGCCCATGTAATCCATTTTTTTTTATATACAATGGTTAATCCCACTGTAGGCCAAGTTTATTTGGAGTTAAATTTAGTCGTGCTATATGTATACAATCATCAAATGGATAGTAAGAAACGTTTATGTTCTGACCTTTCAATTAATGATATTTATTATATAGAGCACAATATTTCTAACCCCAAGGGGACAGCTCAGGAACCGGAGGCTGCGGTAGTGGCTCCAACCCTCATAAGCTTGAAATACTACATGTGATGGGCCAATGATTCTAATCATGTGAATTTGTTCATTTAATGGTAGGCATAACTTAAATTGGAGTGAAAGCTTCCATAAAGCTAATATGGGCTAATTGATGGATTTCTAAATTATAAAGATGGATCTAGAGATTAAACAATAACACTCAACATATGTGACAGGATATTAAAAACATGATACCTGATCTTATTAGTGAATGTTATTGGTTTTTATGAATAATTTTTAAAAAGAAATTCATAAAAGAGAAGTTCATGCCGCTATGCGTCGTGATAGCTGATGTTCATATTTTTCTCTTGTTGCAAGTTCTGATTTCCTAAAATCTGTTACATGAGAGGATCCATAATTATGTGCTGAAGATAATCACAAACTGACATTTTCAGGAAGAGAAGCAAAGATGACTATCTCCAGAATCTTGGTATTGTTAATTATATGCTTGAGCTTCTGTGGAGCATTTGGAGAAGATGGACATATGAAATACAAAGATCCCAAAGCACCACTTCTTGTAAGAGTCGATGACCTGCTTCGTCGAATGACTCTGGCCGAAAAGATCGGTCAAATGTTACAGATTGAAAGGGCTATTGCCACCCCAGAAATAGTTAAAGACAACTTCATTGGTATGGACACATTGATTTCTCTCTGTGCTCAAATGTGAAGTTTCTCCTCTCATTTGATTAAAATGGCCGACAGGTAGCTTACTAAGTGGTGGAGGGAGTGTTCCTGCTCCACAGGCATCGCCAGAGACTTGGATTGATATGGTGAACAACTTCCAGAAGGGTGCTCTGTCCACCCGGTTGGGGATTCCGATGATATATGGAATTGACGCCGTTCATGGGCACAACAATATCTACAAAGCAACAATCTTTCCACACAACGTCGGGCTTGGAGCTACCAGGTAATCTTACCTGGTAATTGTATTCATTGGTAATGTTGACAAACTAGTACTAAAATTAAACGAAAAGCATGATGTTCTCACTGTCTGTATTAGGGACCCTGAATTGGCAAAGAGAATCGGCACTGCAACTGCTCTAGAAGTTAGAGCAACAGGGATTCCATATGTGTTTGCACCATGTGTTGCTGTAAGTACCCTACTCACTATAAAATCTTTTTGTTAAGAAAGTTAAGCTTGGATCTTTTCTGATTCTCGTTGGAAAAATTCAGATTTGTAGAGATCCAAGATGGGGTCGATGCTACGAAAGCTACAGTGAAGATCCAAAGGTTGTGCAATCTATGACAGAAATTATTACAGGTTTGCAAGGAGAGGTTCCAGTAGCGAACCGTGGTAGACCTTATGTTAAAGATATGTAAGGGCGTATTGAAACATCTAAAATCTCTTAATCCATTCTCAAATAATTTGTTGGTGTGCTTGATTTCTAATAATGTGTTATTTTGCAGTAAGCATGTTGCGGCCACTGCCAAGCACTATGTAGGTGATGGTGGGACAGTTAGGGGTATCGATGAGAACAATACCATCATTGGCTGGCATGATTTGCTTAAAACCCACATGCCTCCTTACTGTTAGATGCAAGCAACTCAAAAACAGATAGCTAGAATGCAAAGAACAACTCTAGAATTAACTTGATAATTAAAATGAGAAGCAGCAGCTATTAAATAGCCTTTTACAGAATGAAAACAGAAACAAACTATACTCACGTTCTAACTAGAATCGTGGTAACAAACTTGACTAAATCAAATGGCAACAGTCCCTAAAGACTAGGACTTATTAACAAACTAAATCTTATCATTTCCTCCCCTAAACTAAACTGCCTAAGCAGGCATTTAGTTTATCTTTGGCGCATCACAAACTCCCAGTTTCTTTCTAAGCTCCTGAAATGTCTCTAGCTTGAGTGGTTTGGTGAATATGTCTGCTATTTGCTGCTGTGTACAACAATACTGGATCTGCACAACTCCTTCATTCACCAGATCACGTAAGAAATGGAAACGCACATCAATGTGCTTACTCCTGCCGTGCATCACAGGATTCCTTGATAACTTTATTGTCGAGCTATTGTCACAAAAGATGACGGGACTCTCACTGCCATTATAACCAATCTTCTTTAATACCCTTTTCATCCAAACCAAATGACAAGTGCATGCTGCAGCAGCAACAAACTCTGCTTCTGTTGTACTTAGTGTAACTATTGGTTGCTTTCGAGAAGACCAAGCCACTGCTGCACCACTTAAAATAAAGGCATACCCCGACGTGCTCTTTCTATCTTCCACACACCCTGCATAATCACTATCAGTAAAGCCAACCAATTCCTTATTTCCTCCTTTCTGATAAAGAATACCAAAGCCAATGGTTCCTTGCAAGTACCGTAGAACTCTCTTGGCTGCTGAAAGATGTAGTTCAGTTGGTGTTGACATATATCTGCTAAGTAGGCTAACTGCATACATTATATCCGGCCTTGTGGCTGTTAAATACATCATGCTTCCAACCAGCTGCTTGTAGAACGAACCATTCACCTCTACACCATTTTCATCTTTAGAAATTTTGAACCCTGGAATGATTGGATTTTGAACAGAATTACTATCCTCCATTCCAAACTTCTTTAGCATTTCCATCACACATATTTCTTTTGACTAATGAATATCCCTCCATCAAACTGCACTACTTCAATGCCAAGAAAATACCTCATCTTGCCCAAATCCGACATATCAAATTCTTTCATCATGGAGTCTTTGAACTCTCGCATCATAACCTCATCGTCACTTTCATCCTTCTCAAAGCCTTCTTTCTTGAAGTAGGACTCAATTCGGCTGAACCATGCTCTTGGTGCTTGCTTGAGTCCGTACAAAGCTTTGCTGAGTTTGTATACCTTTTCCTCTTGATTCTTCATCTCATAACCCCTCGGCTGCTCAACATAAACGTCTTCGATTAATTCTCCATGAAGGAAAGCTGATTTCACATCGAGTTGGAATACAGTCCAACCTCTCTGAGCTGCAAGAGCTAAGATCATTCGCACTGTGTCCATACGAGCTACAGGAGCATACACTTCTTCGTAGTCAACTCCGTGTTCCTGGGCATAGCCTTTTGCGACTAAGCGGGCCTTGTGCTTCTCTACTTCTCCAAGTTCATTCAGTTTTGTTTTATAAACCCATTTGACTCCTATCCTTTTAGCTCCCTTTGGCAAGTCAGTTAGAAACCACGTCCCATTCTTCTTAATTGAGCTCATTTCTGAATCCATAGCTTGCCTCCATTTTCCATCTTGTACTGCTTCATCAAAACTGATCGGGTCAGAACTGGGCAGATCTGAGCCTGTGATCAAAGCCAAGTGAGCTTGCACATCTTCATCGTTCAGCCCATCACCATCTTCATCGTTCAGGCCATCACCAGTAAAATAGTCAGCCATCCATACTGGTGCTCTTCTATTGCGAATCTCTCGTGCATGTGAAGTTTCAGGAACATCAAGATTTCTCGAGGTCGGCACAATTTCTTCGCTCCCTTCCGTCTCTTCATTCTCTTCCTCTTCACTACTGTGTTCTTCATCTCCCCATTCTAAATGTAGTTGAATCTGCTCTTCATAGCTTGCATCCCAATTCCATGTCTTTTCTTTCCTCGAAAATGACGTCTCTGCTAATCACAATCTGTTTCGACACCGGATCATACAGTCTGTATCCCTTGGATTCCTTGCTCACCCCAAATAAAACACAGCTGCGACTCTTATCTTCAAGCTTCGTTCGTCGAGCATCAGGCACATGAGCATGTGCTATACAACCAAAGACTCTGAAGTGGTCAACAGAAGGCTTCACCCCGCTCCAAGCTTCCTCTGGGGTCATGTCTTTCACTGAAGACGTTGGACATCTATTAAGAACATAAAATGTCCAATTTACTGCTTCCGGCCAGAATGTCTTCGGAACATTGGTCTCAATCAATAAACTCCTCACCATATTCATCACCGTCCTGTTCTTCCGTTCTGCAACTCCGTTTTGCTGCGGTGTATGGGCAGTGGTCAATTGTCGCTTGATTCCATTCTGGCTACAGTAATCGTTGAACTCACTTGACGTGAATTCTCCTCCACGATCTGTTCTTAAACATTTAATGGACAAACCAGTTTCTTTTTCTACGCAGCTTTTAAATAACTTAAAAGAAGCAAATGCATCTGCCTTATAAACAAGAAAGTGTACCCAAGCCTTTCTACTAAAGTCATCGATAAAACAAATGAGGTACCTCTTGTGGCTGTTGGAATTAGGAGAGATTGGACCGCAAATATCTGCATGAACTAGCTCCAACTTCTCTGATGCTCTCCATATGCTTTTCTTTGGAATAACAGCTCGGTGTTGCTTCCCCTTCAAACAATCAGTGCATACAGCTTTGGATTCAGGGAAACTTGGCAAACCCCTCACCATTGCTTTGCTTTGCAGAGTCTGAAGTCCTTTGTAGCTGAGGTGGCCATATCTACGGCGCCAAAGATGAGCTAGGTCTTGAGTGGTTGCTTGGAGACATACCTCCTTTGGTTCCTTCTTGATTGGTTGCTTGTTTGATAGCAATACAAACATCCTGTTGGCTGTCATGTTGGTGTGAATGATTAAGCCCTTCGTGGGATGGTAGATTCGGCATTGATTGGATTGCATTAGAACGGCTAGGCCCTTTTCTTGCAGTTGTCCGACACTGAGAAGATGACTCTTCAATTCTGGTACATAAAATACATCTTTTACAAGAAGACTGACACCGTTCAAAAACAAGCGCACACTTCCTTTGCCAACAACTTTCAGCCTTGTATGATTGCCCAATCTGACCACCTTTTTGAACCCCTCTTCCAACTCACAGAAAAGAGATGAATCACCACACATATGGTTGCTGCAACCTGAATCAAGGAACCACACATCATCTTGGTTTACTCCATGTAATTCAACACAGGCCATAAGTACCGTCTCCTCTGACTCATCTAGTTCTGCATAATTTGCTTGCTTCGAACTTGGACACTCATATCGGAAGTGTCCGAGTTGATGACATCGGTAGCACTCAACAGTTGCCTTATTGTAGTTTTTGGCGACCCCTGCCCCTACCTCTTCCTCCTCTGAAAGTAGTTCTGCCATGTCCACGTCCACCATAACCTTCATCATGTGACACCGTGAGTGCATGTTCCTCTTCTCCATCCTTCTTAAACTTCTGCTCATGAACAAGCAGTGAACTTTGCAAGGCATCTACGGAGAGTCGATCGATATCTTTGGCTTCTTCTATGGAACAAACAATGTAATTCCACTTTTCAGTGAGAGTTCTCATAATCTTCTCGACGATCTTGACATCAGTCATGTCCTCCCCACAATTCCTCATGTCGTTTGCAACCACCATCACTCGACCAAAGTAGTCAGTGATCGATTCACCTTGTTTCATTGCCATAACCTCAAAATCTCTGCGAAGACGATTGAGTTGGGCCCTCTGTACGCGTGCATTGCCCTGACACTTCATCTTCATGGACTCCCAAAGTTGTTTGGACGTCTCCTTCTGTGTGATTGTCTTTAGAATTGACTTGTCAAGGGATTGAAACAAGTAATTCTTGGCCTTTAGATCTTTCAGCTTCATCTCCTCTAGAGTTTTTCTCTGTGCAGCGGTCAGCACCTCTTCATCATCAGGTTGTGAATAACCGGATTCCACAACAGTCCAGTATTCCTTGGATCGGAGAAGATTCTCCATGACCATGCTCCAGTGATCATAGTCACCATCAAACTTCGGAATAGAAGGCTGAGCAAAGCTACTGTTTGCTTCTGACCCCATCTCGTGCACACTCCCTTGTTTTCTCTCTAACTCACTCTTTCAATCTCTCAAGTTATGCTCTGATACCAGAATGTTAGATGCAAGCAACTCAAAAACAGATAGCTAGAATGCAAAGAACAACTCTAGAATTAACTTGATAATTAAAATGAGAAGCAGCAGCTATTAAATAGCCTTTTACAGAATGAAAACAGAAACAAACTATACTCACGTTCTAACTAGAATCGTGGTAACAAACTTGACTAAATCAAATGGCAACAGTCCCTAAAGACTAGGACTTATTAACAAACTAAATCTTATCACTTACTACTCTGCAATCATCAAAGGTGTTTCAACAATCATGGTCTCTTATTCAAGTATCAATGGGGAGAAGATGCATGCGAACAGGGATCTTGTTACCAACTACCTCAAGAACACACTTAAGTTTAGGGTAATTATTCAATTGATTCCAATCTCATGTAATTAATAAGTTTAATACATTCTTCGTTTCTTCTAATTCGGTTTGTTACAGGGTTTTGTCATCTCGGATTATGAAGGTATTGATAGGATCACAACGCCCCAGGATGCAAATTTCTCATATTCAGTACAAGCTGGTATACATGCCGGTATTGATATGGTAAGTATGCCTTAAGAAATAGTTGTCATTAGTTCTAACCATCTAATGTAACTTGTAATAATATGTTCATTTTTGGCTTTCCAGATCATGTCTCCTCACAACTATATGGAGTTCGTAGATGATCTTACCTATCAAGTCAATCAAAAAATCATTCCCATGAGTCGAATTGATGATGCTGTGCGAAGGATTCTGCGAGTTAAGTTTATGATGGGCCTGTTTGAACATCCTCTAGCAGATTACAGCTTAGTTGACGAGATTGGAAGCCAGGTTAGTGGTACACTTGAATCGCCTTTTACGATTTTCTCAAACTAACATCAAAATAATGAATTAAATAGTCTTAATCATAGACTGTCCATGTTTAAGTATTTGGGGATCTTAATGTGTTTTATTGAACACTTGATTTTACAGAAACATAGAGATTTGGCGAAAGAAGCAGTTAGAAAATCAATGGTTCTTCTGAAGAATGGAAAGAATTCAATTGAACCCTTGCTGCCACTTTCGAAAAAGGCCAAAAAGATCCTTGTTGCAGGAACTCATGCTAATAACTTGGGATACCAATGCGGCGGATGGACCCTCACATGGCAGGGAGTAGCGGGCAATAACGCCACAACTGGTACCTTGGACTAATTTCTTCGTGTCATAATATTCTGCAATGCATCAATTTAGCAAATTTCCACCTCTCTGCATTGGTCATTTGCTCATGTTCACATCTTCCATAGTTACCTTGAAACTTCATTCTTCGTCAAAATACTAAGGTTATAAGGTTCAGGTCGTCGTCATCATTATCATCATCATCAAAACATTGTCCCTACCATGTTTGTATTGGCTACATGAATGATGTTTCTCCATTTCGTTCTTTCTTGGGCCATTTTCCCATGTCTTTTTCTGTATCTGGTTACTATAAAACCTACTCTAATTTGAATATATTGTTTTCTTGTAAATAGGAACTACAATTTTGGATGGCATTTTGGCTACTGTGGATGTTGACACTGAAGTAGTCTTCAGTGCGAATCCCGATGCTGATTTGCTAAAGTCCAATGACTTCTCGTATGCCATTGTTGTCGTTGGAGAACCTACTTATGCAGAGATGTATGGCGACAGTACGAATCTAACTATTCTTGATCCTGGTCCAAGTACAATCACCAATGTTTGCGGTTCTATCAAATGTGTCGTTGTCATCGTCTCGGGCCGACCTGTTGTGATCGAGCCATATGTTTCTAAGATTGATGCCCTTGTGGCTGCATGGCTTCCGGGCAGTGAAGGCCAAGGCGTTGCTGATGTTCTTTTTGGTGACTATGGATTCACTGGCAAGCTTCCTCGCACTTGGTTCAAGTCTGTTGATCAGCTGCCTATGAATGTTGGTGACAAGCATTATGATCCACTCTTCCCATTTGGTTTCGGGCTAACTACAGAGCCAGCTACATCTAGTTAACTATGAATAGGTCCTTTAGCTGGAAACTTCTCATAAATATAGTCTTCCTAAAATGATCAAATGTGTGATCTGGATATTATTAGTTTATTGGGTACTAGAGTCAGAGAATAATGGAAAAATAAATAAATATTATAAATTATTGAAGTACTTTCATCAATGTTTTCTTCAGCATGGTCTGGGGCTATTGCCAGAGGCATCTGGATTTTGTGATCTGCGTACAGAGCAAAACTGCCTAGAGTGGCAAAGAGGTCTGGTCTGGTTAATCTGCAAGCACCCTTGTCAATTAGGTTGCAGGCAAGAATAAAGCTGCACATTTGCAGAAATGTGTTAGGAATATGTTAGGATATATTCATTCCAACATCAGATTAGGGAAATCCAATGAAAAAAGAAAGATCAAGATCATGAATTTAAACATTATTGTATTGATCCATGAGAAACTTAACTTTTCCTTTCTACTAACCCCACTTTTCCTTTCTAATAACCCCCATTAGTTTGTGTTAACATAAAAAATTGCTAAAAGTAATGTTATTTTGTCCCTTTGTTAACTTGCCATGAAAAGGAAGAGTAGAAATATTCTTGCAATGAAATTAGACACTAGTAATAGGTTTACCCAAAAATTTATGGGAACAATTTGAATCGGAGAGGTTTGAACCTAAGTGGGCTGAGACCCTTGAGAAAGCCCTTAAGAGGGACGGGGCAACTTTTGGCCCGTTGACAAAGTTTTAGAGGGTGTTTGTGCAGCGCCTTCCTCGTCACTCGTCAGCATTTGGCGCAGTGACAAATCGAGAAAAGAAAAGTCAGATTTTAGCCTTCATTTCCACGCTAGAGGGGATCCGAAAATCCTATGTAGCTGGATCAGAAAGTGGCGTTGCAAAAGAAGAAAATGGAGGTTTCCTCTTATGCAGCTCTACACAAATGCAACCTTATGGTCTTGATCTGTGGTCTGCCTAAACAGGATGTGGACCAGGTTAGCCTGGACTTGCATCAGCCCAGCACACTTCTGCTGTAGGCCTGTAGGCTTGGACTGGATAATTTCTTGCCTGATAACAAAGTTCTGGGTTCTAACTGTGGCCTGGGGTACCAGGTCCGGCCAACATATCTTGCACAAATGGGCCTTTTGCATTACATTTACTGAAAAGCTGTGCATGGGCCTGACATCGAAGCCCGTGCAATGGACCTGCATCTAAATATTGATGAGGTGCTTCTTGTTTTTATTTATTTATTTCAGATTTATGAGTAATTATCCCAAATGGTCTGACTGTACAATGACCATGCCTGTCGGCCAACCTGGCCCCTATTGATCAATCAAATCTCCTCAGTGTCCTCAATCATGATTGGCATGCATTTAGGTGGGCCTTTCAGGCCAGACCTGGGTGTTTTGTCATTTACAATGTCCATTGTACTTTGACTGGGGAGCTTATGGGAATGCGCTTGGGCCTTTGTTTCTTCAAGGCCCATCCCGACCCAACGTACTTAAAACGAGGGTTGTTTTATTGTTGGAATTGTATCTGGGCCTGGGCCTGAATGATAGGCTAATGGGATGGATTTGCACCTGAATATCATGCCCGATATGTAAATGGGTTAGCCAGTTTATATAAGCTTTTAACAGCTTGACACAGCCCATGAACATGCCAAGTAACATATTGTGGGTGGAACACTGAGGGGTTGCAAGTAGGTAATCAACATGAACTTGCCCAACCTTTTAATTACGTTGGATGTCAACCCAAAACCCAAATTCTATGACCAGGTTGGTGGATTAAGCACCAAAAATATGGGCTGCATTTAGTCAGGTTTTATCTGTGTGTCGAAAGGCATGTATAAAGTTAAGACAAACCCAGCCCCTTTATTAATCAAGTTGGAAACGTCAGTCAAACCTCGAATTATTGAATCCGGTTCAGGACAAGTTGGCAGGTTGAGTTGGGAATTATTGGTTGGACCCATGAGCCTCTTCAACCAAGTGAGCGTACCAATGGGCCACAACATGCCAGATAAACCCAAGCATGACCTTTTCTGGACCTGAAATTCAGCCACAGGGCCACCCATTGGCCCCAATAGGCCCAACTCAGGCCCATATAACTTGAGCAAATTAAAAAACTTCGTCCACTACCAATTGGAGTTCTGTCAACTGTCAAATGGCATATCCGAAGTGCACTCAATACATGACAAGCACGTGTGATGGCCTACCAGATCATTCAATTGTGTCTATAATGTGTTTATTCATGTGCCACATGCACCATGAAAATGTGGGGCAACTGTGAACTGCAGCCTCATTGGGCTCAATGTCTAAAGTTCCCCTTCTAGCTATCCTTTACCCATTTCAATCTAAATTAGTTCAAACCAGCTTTCAAGTATGTATATATGTGAAGATTGGCATTATTTATTTGAGAGAGATGTAATAGATTTCAGAATCTAGCTTTAAGATTAGACTGACCCACCAAAAGTAAGAAAAGAACATCTGGGAAAAATGATTTAATAACAATAAAGGGTTGGGTTAGAAGTGAGAACTAAAAGCCGTGTACCCATCATTTAATCTTTCTTTTTCCATTGATAGCTTCATTGCATCATGCCTACTTTTGGTCCCAAATGGATGGTGAAGGTTGCTCTCAATGGAACATGGTTATGAAGTAGACCAGCTTTTGGCCAAATTGGCATTTGCACTGTCTTTTAACAGGACCCAGCATGAGTGGTGTGGACTGAAACAAAGAAGAGTGTGGAGGTGAGAATGAATGGCCCGTCCATGTTTAAGAAATTGGAACTTCTTTGGTCTCTCTAAATCAATAATGTATTCCCTCATCAAGAAAGAAAAAACTAAAGTATGGCTTTCCCCATAATTTTTATGAGGATAGCCAATTATTTAACTTACTTAAAAGCACTTACTTTCTTATTATGATTTGTGTGTCTTCATTTCGTATTGGAAGGTTGTTGAATTTAGAAATTAATTTTCAAGTCCCTAGAAATTCAAAATAGATTCAGGTCAAGATTGGCAACCAAATCTTTGGGAAATGGTTTTTGTTCTTCATAAAGTGTTGGCGAAATCACGTTTGGCAATTATAAATCTCGAAATTTATACCAATGGAATAAATCCTCCGTTTTTAGGTTGAATCTGACCTCCCCAGGCATTTAAAATCCTCACATCATTTATTCGTACACCAAAACCAACTTTTCACAACTATACATATTGATAGGCAACAATATTGATGCCAAATCCTCTACCACACAAATCCGCAACAAGGAGTCCTTGTTCCAAGAGCCGTGAGGAATTCTCATATCCATCGATTCCTCACCTGTTATAAAACATACTCACATGCATTATTGCGACGAGAGGGCTTAAGGATAAAGTTGAAAACTGATCTAATCTCTAGTGTATCTCAATATTCCATTATTTGGTGCAACACATTTTCATCACTAAAAAAGGGGAAGATGTAGGATTCCTCTCTACAATGGAAATTGAAATCCATGAAAAAGTGGAAACCCCTCATTGCACAAACTAGTCCAAAATGAAAAGAGTATAAAAGAGGTGAGTGACTGAGGGTTGTGAGGTAGAGATATAGATGGGACCATTAATTTTTCAGAATTTAATTTACTAAATTATTATTTTGTTGAGAAGGAGAGGTTACTTGAAGGCTCTTTTCAAACTTTTATCTTCAATCTTTCATTTTTTAGGGCCCGTTTGGATGTTTACAGAATACAATATTTACAGACTTAAATATTACAAGAATATAATTGTATAGAATAAAATAATGTAATATTAAAATATTGTTACTTTTTGGCAATTTTTGAATAATAGTACAGATGTTAAATTGATTTGTTTGGACGGTACTATGATTTTAATATATGTTAGAAAAACACAAAATAACAAGAAGTTAATGTTATTGTTCGCAGTAAAGTTCATTGTGAGAATACTTTTTTATTAAATACTTAATTTATATGGAGTTTATTATGTCTAGATGAAAAAATAGTGTGGTAAAGTAAAGTTCAGCTACCAATTCTTTTACCATAAGCTACTTTTCTTTATCACATAAGACTATGTAATTAAAGTGTAGTAAAGTAAACTAAATACAAAGGGCAACTACTTCACAACTCTCTCTCCTACTTTACTTCAATACTTACTTCATGTTACCTTACTTTACCTTATCTTTTACCATGATGTGACATCAATATTTATTTTACTTTACCACAAATGTAAATAAATATGCCTTGACCTAAATGTGACATATTGTCCCTTCACCATGTTTAGATGAAAAAATAGTGTGGTAAAGTAAAGTCTAGCTGACACTTTTTTACCTTAAATTTGATTAAAAATCACTTTTTCTTTATCATATATACTATGGTAAAGTGTGACAAAGTAAAGTCAAACAAAAGAAACTATTTTACCACTCTCTTACTTCACCATATATTTTATCTCACCTTTATCGTGATGCGATATTTACAGTTACTTTACCATACATGTAAACACGTACATCATGATAGATTTGTTGGAGTTCTTTACTTTGCTCTACCGCTTTGTAAACCTTATTTTCAAAGATCTTGATATTGTAGAAAGTTTTCTACAAGGGAGAGTTGCATGAAAGAATTTTGAGGTTTTGAAAGAAAATGATCTTTTCTTCATATATTTCTTGGGTTTCCAAACACACAAGATTTTATTTTTTATGAAAGATTATATTCTATAAAATATTACTTTCTTGTGCATCCAAACCGGCACTATTTTTTAGCCTCTTCAATGTAATGGCATTGCTTAAAAAAAAAAAAAAAAAATCCAATCTTAGAAATTCAACGACGATCAAACATTTAGAATCTAATGTTCTCATCTTTTGAAATGTTGTGGAGGCTTTCATGTCAAATATCTCCACAGGCAACCCATTAGAAAAAAATCACCCAAGAAACATGAAGTGATCTAATACATTATTTACCCGTTTTGAGACAATGATTAATTAGAAGAGATTTGATCATTTATAAAGTTCGATGTGAGGGAAGTCCTAAATATTTTTAAAACAAGTCAGATATGCTAGAACTGACACATAAATGAGCCAAAAAAAAAAAAAAGATGAGCCAAGCCGAGCTGAGCCTGACCAAGCCCGGGCCAAATCCAGTATGATCAGCTCGAGCCATCAGTGAGTAGCCTAGCTTGAGCACAGCACGACACTTATTTTCAAGCTCCAGCTTGATTACAAAAGTGAAATATAAACAAATATTCCTTGACCTAAATATATGTAAGAATACATGTATTGTTGCATTATGTAATTATATATTGACATGTATAGTAATATTAATTATAAAAGATTATATTTCTAAAAGAATCCAGAAATTCAACAAGCCTAGCCAAGTGTGAGCTCAACCAAGCCTTTAACAAGCTGAGCTCGAGCTGGGTTTGGACAATCAAGTTTAACTTGATTAACACATGAGCAGAGCTAAGGCTTGGCCCCGTCAACCAAAGTTGGCTCGGCTCGTTGGAAAGATGGAAACCTCTATGAATGATGAAATCATATTGGGAACCGAAGATGGATCTATTCATGGTTATTTATTTGAAAAGAACTAGTCTCCAAAACCTGCTTTATTTTGCATTTTAGTGGAACCAACTCTTACGGTTTAGTCTTCATTTACAGACTTCTAGTGATTAGAGAAATCTTGCGTCAAGTCTAATAGTGGTTTTGACTTAGAGAAATCTTGTGTGTTTTTTTTTTCTCTTTTGGGTAAAGTTAGAGAAATCTTGTGTTAAATGAGTGAAACTCCACACCGAGTCCCATCTATTAAAGTTCTGAGTTACTCAAAATAAAAGCTCTCCAATTATATAGAGTATTCCACAGTTTTATTTAAATAAGAGTTGGTCCCACAATTTTATTCCTTGTATCAATGGGGACATGCCCTCTATTCTCTCTTTCTCTTAATATATTATTTTGCCTTTAGCAAAATAAAAATAAAAATAAAAGAATTACGTAACTGAAGGGAGATTTAAGAGTTTAGATTCAATTAAACATCATCTAAATCGTAAACCATGATGAGATTGTGCGAGATAAGGTATGGAAGGTTCTCATGACGGAATCTTTATTTTGGCATTTGATAATATTTAACTGCCTATGACATTAGATAAGAAAACCTAAATATACATTGATTGATTAGAGATCAATTGGAGTCTTTAAAAGGAGTTGGAGCTCAATTACAAAATTGAATCCTATCCCTTATATATATATATATATATATAGAGAGAGAGAGAGAGAGAGAGAGAGAGAGAGAGACAGAGAATATGGAACCACAATTTTTGTAGTCTAAACCATGTTGTGAGCCCCCCGGTAACCACCTGCATGTATATGTTGGATAGACCGTACAAGAAAGCAGGGCTGGCTTGAGACAACTTGAGGCCTAAAGTGAAAATCTTAAATCAGGCCTTTTCTATTTTGTAATATTATTATAAATATTTTATTTAAAAAAACCTCTTGAATTGAAGGGATTCAATAAGAACACAGAGGAGATTTTTTTTCTTTGGATTGCAAGCAAATGCAAAAAAAAAAAAAAAAAAAAAAAAAAAAATCTATAAAGAGGAAGAATTTTAGAACTCAAAAGGAATTCATTACTTGTTGTACTTGCAAGGTTTTTTTTTTTTTATATGTTTTTAATGGCTACAACTTTTAAACCATTGTGAAAGAGTAGTTCGTTGGATGTTTTTTTGGAATGTGGAACGGTCTACAACTTTTCTCATGTTTTGGAATGTGAAAAGTTTAATTCTTTTGGAATGTGAGCAGTTGAAACTTGGGCCTTATTTTATGGGATTTGTTATGTGGCTTTTGGAATGTCAACGGTTTAAAATGGGGCCTTATTTTTTGGGATTTGTTATGAGGCCTTCTTTTTTGGGAGAAATTTTTTGGATTTTTTACGAGGCCTTCTTTTTTTCTTTTTTTGGGAGAAACAAGCTAACTTTTTTTTTTTTTTGGAAGCTGAGAAAATTGGGGGCCTAAAATTTTGGGGCCTAAAGCAAGGGCTTTTGTGGCCTTGTGCCGACCCTGCAAGAAAGATACAATGCTTATTACCTTTAGTTTAAATTTTACTTTGATATGATAATCACACCATTAAATTGAGGAATGTAAAATATAGGGTTAGATCAAATTGTCTCAGCCATTTATTTGACAGCCCAGAATGAGAAGGTTTTGATATCAAACGAAGCTATATTGACAACATGGGGCTGCTCTGTTGGTTGGCAGTCCTGGACGTGTATTCTACTCTTCCCATATGCGTGGGATAACATTCTCACTTGTGTAGGCTACCTTGAGTCCCAGCCCCCTTGGGTGCGGCATACAAATAAAATAAAATAAATTACACACATATATATAATACAATAATTAAAAAACTATTGAAGCTATCTTTCAAGCAAATAAAATCTATTCTAAGCCAAAGTATCCATCATGTATCTAAGTAATAGTAATCTCTAACTATAATACTGAATATTAGTTAGGGGGTTCGACATATTAGTCCTCCTTAAATTGGGTTTTTCCAATTTCACGACCAAAATTCACATAATGTCACCGGAGTTACTTGACTGTATTTCTTATAACTTTTTTGCGTCATTTCCCATGATATCATGAGATTTATCAGTTTCTATATCATATACTTTTTGCCACCAGCAAGTGAATTCGTTTTTTTACAAAAAACAATTTTTTGGTGAAAAGTAAATACACATCGATCTAGCCAACATTTTTCATATTATATATCATTCGAATTTTTTTTTTTCCCTAAGATGTTGTATAAAGGCCATGACATCATGGGACAGTCCCATGAAATCATGAAATTTGTCAATTTCTGTGACAAGCACTGTTCCCATTATATCAAGAGATCTAGCGCAAAAAAGAAAAAGACCAGAGTCAAGCACTTTGTGACATTATCTGAATTTCAGTCATCAGATTAGGAAAACCAGGTTAAAAAAAGGACTAATATGTATGTCAAAACCCCTCTTAGTTATTGGATAAGGAATAACAAATAGAAACAACGTTATTTCTATTTTTATTCTTGTGGTTACTTACTCTACCTAGCTTCTACACTCTATCGGTTTATCCTTCCCACTTGGCCCCAAATGAAATAAGGAATCTATGAAGACGGCCTTGTGAAATTTTAAAAGGCCAACTTGTGTAAAAGTCAATTACCTCGGTCAAACAATAAAATGCAAATTTGAAGGAAAAAAAAAGAAGTGAAATCACACTACGGTGTCCAGTCCAGTGCCAACTGGAGAGAAATTTGATCCAGTTTTAATACATTAGAGAGAGTATTTTGACTTGTTTTGGATTCCGTACATTCTGGATTTTCCATCTAAAAGAGAGCAGTACTTGAAACATACATGGCTTGTATGGGTTTGCGTGGCTTCTCAAATATGGGTTTGCATTTCTTGTTTAAAACTGCTCTCTTTTATCCCGAGGGGTACCTCAGTTGGCAAGGACCACAGCTTAGGAACCGAAAAGTCCAGCTTCAAACTCACCTTTTCTCCTGGCCGAGGTAACAGCCTGGTTTATCTAGAGCATGGGATAGCGGGAATTTTACTTAGCAGGGAAATAGTCCATTCTAAATGAGGCTGGACACCTTCATAAAAAAAAGAGGTTTTTGCATATACCCCAGGTTTTAGGGATTTATAAATAAGCCCTTGTGGTTTTGATATCTGTATATACCCCAATGCCCTTTCATTTTAATAACCTCTATATCCCAAAATTAGTAACTTTACAACCACCATCAGTTTTTAGAGTAAAACAACACTTTTGCCCATCTCTTTATCCATATATGCATAAGTTCAAAAGCTTAGAATTTTTTTTTTTTTTTTAAAGCTTGTAACATTAACAATTACAATTTAGGATGGTAAAGAGGCGGGTTTGGGTTTAGTCTCAAGTTTATCCCATCCAAACGCGACCAACCTCATGATAGATCAGTTGGCATGTGATACCAAACCTACTAATTTGGGCAGGGATAGGTCAAGTTTAAAGCTTAAAAATTTCAAAATATATAAATACATGAGAAGCAGTGTGGTAGAATTCAAACACACAATCTCATTTAAAAAAAAAAATGTTCTAAGTTAATGTCCCAACACCACTTGTACCACATGAATTCTATTAATTATGCTTTCAATAATAAATAAATAAATATTATATATACAAGGCGGGGCGGGTTACATCAACAAAACCCAAACCCGCTTGGTTCCAAGAAAATCAATACCAAACTCGACCCTAATAGGAGTGAGGCTGGCAGGGTAGGTTCCCGTTAAAACCTGATCCATTGCCATCCCTAATTACTATAGTATATTTAGTGGGAAAAAGTTACCTAACATAAATCCATTTTTATCAATACGGGACCCATTTCATTAAATCTAAATCGATCATAATGACAATCAACACTTAGTCTTATAATTGGTTATAATTACCCAATCATGCACAACCCCCTATTAGATTGATAAGAGGTGGAAATACATGATTATGCTTTATGTGCATGGGAGAATTTGAGAGAGACGATTGGGACGTGGTATAAAATAATTATATTTTAATAAATAATGACATACTTATCTTTGTTTAATGAATTTAAGGGCAAAGTTGGCATTTTTATAAAAATGAACACAAATTGGGGGGGGGGGGGGGGGTTGGGGAATGTGTTAAAATGAAAATGTAGGGGGTATATGCAAATACTGAAACCATAGGGCCTATTTACAAATCCTATAAACCCCAAGAATATACACAGGTATATGCAAATACCGAAACCATAGGGCCTATTTACAAATCATATAAACCCCATGGATATATACAAAAAACTCAATTTTTTTTTCAAGAAGTCCATATCTATATTAACAAACTCTAACTAACTTCTAATTTTTTTCGAATTTGTCTTGTAGAACTCCATCTGACTATCTATCTCAACGTCACCCTATTTCTTTAACTCTCACGCCATATATATAACTCTCATTCTATTCTCTCCACTCTGCTGCATTTCTCTCCAATTCCTGCAGCTGCGGGAGAGGTACTCTAGATCCTCTTCATCTGTATTTTCGATTTGCTTGTCTTTCTTTTATGGTTAAAAGTTTGTTGATGATTTATTCCATAGATTTTATCTGTTTATTTGACTCAAAATCTGTTCATCTTTTGTTCAATACAATAACACCTTTCTTAAACAAAAAGAAAAAAAAAAAAAAAAAAAGAGGAGGAAACAACTTCAAGATATGTTCATAGATAAAGAAAAATTGCAAATCACCATTCTCAATTACCTTTCATGATGTGTTTAGATATACACAAAATTATAATGTAAAGGTGTTGAGATCAAAGTTCTAGAGACTGTATTGGTAATGGCAGAAACTTTTAAATATCATGCAATAAGAGGGTTTTTAGAACCAAAACTGCAATCTATGCTAATGAAAGAAATTATATTAATTATAGGATCTATACACACTCATTTATTATTTTCATATTTCATCTTGTTGTAGCTTCTGAGTTCTTTTGTTGTAGCATTACAGAATCTACAGACTAAGATTTTACCAGCGATATAAAATACTCAAATTCACTTGGTATCCCATTTTTATTCCTCTGAAAGCATCTTTCCTGCTTGCAAAATTTCCTTATTTTTCTCGAAGATAACTAATGTTATTAGTTTTAACCCAGAGGGTAGCTCAGTTGGCTTAGGACTACGGTTTGCACCCGGAGGCTGTGGATTCGAAACTGCACTATCACACTGGGGCTACAGGGAAATTTTACCTGGCTTTCTCTCCTGGGGTCGTAGAGATTATTTCGGCCCAAAGGGCTTGGGACCCTACATTATCCAAAAAAAAAAAAAAAACAAAAAGTTCATTGTTTTTTTCTTTCAAACAATAAATTGATGAAAATCATCATTTTTCTATTGGGTTGGGGATGTATTTGCATGAGAAAAATAAAATGAAACAGTAGAGTTCCATTTGAGGTTTTTTGGATTATATATACCCATATAAAATTCATTTTCATCATGCCAAAACGTTTACATTTTGGGCCATATGCATGGGTTTTGGCGAGTTTTAAGACCATAGCCCATAGGTACATCTATGGGAAGGATAATGTATCACTTCCTCGATATTCGAGCCACTCAAATTGCACACCTAGCTTCACTCCATTTGACTAGGTCCAGTCTTCAGATTAGTCACTTGTGGAAGAAGTGATTTGCATGCAATTATTTCTCTTAGATCAATCCAATCGACTCGATTTACTCCTTTCAGTAACAAACTTTTTTTTATCATATATTTTAATAACTAATCAATCTTTTGGTAGGGCCAAGTCTGGTTAGAGTGAATCACAGTACATGCATGGGGGATTGTTATTTTAGCATCTTGGACTAAAAGTTGGGCCCGATTAATGGTGTGTCGGCATAAGAAAATACTCTTATCTTTATCCAGTTAATATTATCCAACCCACTTGATCCAAAATTTCAAAAATATGTGATCATCCAAATTTCAAAAAGTACATCGATATTTTTCTTTTGTCACAGGATATGATCAGGAACTTATATCATGAAAGGTTTGATCGGATTGTTTTAGACAATTATCTGATTGCCCTGTCATGAGATGGTCAAAGAAGATATATTTAATTATCCAAGAGCAATCTGTTATGGTTTATCTTTAGAGATGAAGAAATCTTGGTCCATGATTATCTACTAGCTACCATGTAGCAGATCTGGGATTCTTTAAACTGTATTCTCTATTTTGGTGGACACTCCCATCTATGAGTACTGTTAATATTAGCCGGGTCCTGTCATGATATGGTGAACGTTGTCAAGAAGAAAGATGATTTTATCCAATAAATATCTGCTATGGTTTTAGAGATAAACAAATCTTGTCCCATGATTCTCTACTAGCTACCATGTGGCAGATCTGGGATTCTTTAGATTACTGTATTCTCTATTTTGGCGGACACTCTATCCTTAACTCTTGGGCCCACATAAATCAAGAACCTATGAGGCCAGCCTTATAGAATTCTCTAGAATCCAATCCCTACAACAAGATGCAATCGAATCAAATTGGGCCCATTATGCAGTAGCATTGGAATACAGTAACTTCAATCAGAGTCCATCCTTAATGTCAGATTGATGATCACATCCAAACCAAATCATTAAAAAAAATGATGAGAGTGAATCGATGAATCTGATGGTGGGTCCAATTTTGATAGGGGAGAAATTTGGTTCACTGATGGATTAACAGGATTTTCAGGATTCTCCTAGCACTCCAAAAACTTGAAAACTCGTTCTAGTTTGACTCTCTTAAAGCTATGCCATATCTCTATGGAAGTATTAGCCATTCATTATACACGACTCTTTTCCTATATATATATAAAGTCTTAACTCGTTCTCTACTTCACTCATCGTCTTTCAATCATATTCTGCTTCTACGCGAGGTATCCTCTCTTCCTCTGTTCTGCTTTCTCGATCAGTTTTTCTTTCTTCTGTGATGAAAAAAATTATATGGGTCCTCTGTGTTTTGTTTGATCATATTTTCTTCCATGTGTGATTCTGTTTACTTGGTTCTAGTTATTTCATCGTGGCTTGAAAGGACAATGATATGGCTGTGGGTATTGCTAAAGAAGGCCCCACTAAATAAAAGAAGGTATTGCTAAGGAAGGATTTTCTTATGTTTATGTTTCTTTTGATGTATAATATTGTTTGATTTTTTTTTTTTTAAATTTCTTTTGATTATTTTGTCGTTCTCGGCTATGCTGTGTTTGCTCAATCTGATTTTTTTTGAAGTAATAAATTTTTGCTGCTATATATTTAAAAAAAAAAAACATCTTGCTCAGCTCCAAAAGAAATGGCTATGAGTAAAGTTCAGAAATATATGAAAGAAGTGCTAATTACCATTTTCAATTGCAGTTGGGGTGTTCTTAGAAGTAAACATAATCACAGAAATATAAAGGCACTGAGAATGGACTTTATACATTTCCAGGGCTGCCTCACGGAAATTTTGAAGCCTAAAGGGACAATCCTAAATGAGCCATTTTCCATATTTTAATATTATTATAAATATATATTTAAAATTTATTTTTCTTGCTTTTTTGTGATGTGAAAATTATTAATTAACTTTTATATTTAAGTTTTGTTAACCTATATAAAGTCCACATCCAAAACGCACATTTGGGCTCCTCCCTAAAACTCATATGGAAATCTTAGGTCACAAAGTCCAACTATCTATTTGGCTTATTGGTTATTGCCGAAAGTTTATGTATATGGCAATAAGGATTGGTTTTTGGATCAGTTTGTAACACCACTTATATGAAAAGAAAACATATCACTTCCATGATCTATACACTTTTTTTTTAAGCTCCGTTCAATACTTCAAGTGATTAGTTATGAGATGAGGTTGGGTCTCTTTAGATTAGATATGTTTGGAGCACTCATTGCTCTACCTTCATTGCACATTTGTATCTCTCTATATATATTTTCATGTTCTTTTACCAGTTAAAATTTGTTTAATGTTTCCATAAAATATTACAAAATTCCTATAGGAAAAGGTTTAATCAAACATGATTATTTGCCGATATGACTATATTGTCTTCTGCATCTTCTGCTGCTGCTTCCTCCTCTTGTTCCTTTTCCTTATTTTCTTCCCTGTCAATTTCTCTCTCCCTCACTATGCGACCCTGTTTTCGTGGCACATGAAAAGTTTCTATATCCGGCTATGTCTTATGCAAAGCACATTAAACCAGACCAAGTCTGGGCTCCATACTGGGGTCCCACCATTAAAAAATATAAGCAGTTCAAAATAAATTTCCTCTTTTATATGGACAGTGGGAAATGGGTCAAATTTCACACTGATAGGAGATGGGCCCCACCGTCAGATTGATCAGTGGGCCCTTCTCTATTAGCAATGAAAATGTTCTAATAAATCTCATAGTGGGGCCTCTTTTATTAGTATTCAATTTATACCATGAAATCCCAATTTTTTTTTTTAATCTTTTTTTATATACAATGGTCAATCTGACTATATGCCAGTTTATTTGGAGTTAAATGAGTCGTGCTGTATGCATACAATCATCAAATGGACAGTAAGAAATGTTTATCTTCTGACCTTTCAATTAATGATATTTTATTATATAGAGCACAATATTTCTAACCCGAAGGGACGGCTTATGAAACCGGAGGTTGCGGTAGTCGGTTCCAAACCCTTATCAGCTTGAATTCTACATGTGGACTGGCCCAATGATTCTAATCATGTGAATTGGTTCATTTAATGGTAGGCGGAGTAACTTAAAATTGGAGTGAAAGTTCCACCAAGCTAATATGGGCTATTTGATGGATTTCTGAATTATAAAGATGGATTCTAGAGATTAAACAATAACACTCAATGTATGTGAAGGGTATTAAAAACATGATACCTGATCTTATTAGTGAATGTTTATCAGTTTTTTATGAATAATTTTTAAAATAAATTCATAAAAAGAGAAGTTCCATGCCGCAATGTGTCGTGATAGCTGACGTTCATATTTTTCTCTTGTTGCAAGTTCTGATTTCCTAAAATCTGTTACATGAGAGGAATCCATAATTATGTGCTAAAGATAATCACAAACTGACATTTCAGGAAGAGAAGCAAAGATGACTATCTCCAGAATCTTGGTATTGTGAATTATATGCTTGAGCTTCTGTGGAGCATTTGGAGAAGATGGGCAATTGAAATACAAAGATCCCAAAGCACCACTATCTTGTAAAGAGTCGATGACCTGACTTCGTCGAATGACTCTGGCCGAAAAGATCGCCAAATGTTACAGATTGAAAGGCTGTTGCCACCCCAGAAATAGTCAAAGACAACTTCATTGGTATGGGACACATTGATTTCTCTCTGTGCTCAAATGCGAAGTTTCTTCCTCTTCATTTGAAGAAAGTGGTTGCAGGTAGCCTACTATGGTGTGAGGGAGTGTTCCTGCTCCACAGGGCCTCGTCGGAAGACTTGGATTGATATGGTGAACAACTTCCAAAAGGTGCTCTGTCCCACCGGTTGCTGAAGTTTCTTTTTTGGTCGACTATGGATCACTGGCAAGCTTCCTCGCACTTGGTTCAGTCTGTTGATCAGCTGCCTATGATGTTGGTGACAAGCATTATGATCCACTCTTCCATTTGGTTTCGGGCTAATTACAGAGCCAACACATCTAGTTGTAACTATGAATAGGTCCTTTAGCTGGAACTTCTCATAAATAATAGTCTTCCTGAAATGATCATGTGTGATCCTGGATATTATTTATTGGTACTAGAGTTCAGAGAATAATGGAAAAATAAATAAATATCTTAATTATTGAAGTACTTTCATCAATGTTCTCTTCAGCCAATGGTCCTGGGGCTATTGCCAGAGGCAGTTCTGGATTTGTTATCTTGTATAGAGCAAAACTGCCTAGAGTGGCAAGAGGTCTAGTCTGGTTATCTGCCTGCACGTTTGCAGAAATGTGTTAGGAATATGTTATGATATATTCATTCCAACATTAGATTAGGGGAAATCCAATGAAAAAGAAAGATCAAGATCATGAATTTAAAACATTATTGTATTGATCCATGAGAAACTTACACTTTTCCTTTCTAATAACCCAACTTTTCCTTTCTAAAACCCCCATTAGTTTGTGTTAACATAAAAAATTGCTAAAAGTAAGTTATTTTGTCCCTTTGTTACTTGCCATGAAAAGGAAGAGTAGAAATATTCTTGCAATGAAATTAGACACTAGTAATAGGTTTTACCAAAAATTTATGGGAATAATTTGGAACCGGAGAAGGTTTAACCTAAGTGGGCTGAGACCCTTGAGAAAGCCCTTAAGAGGGACCCACAACATGGGAAGAAGCCACGGTGAGAGTGGAGCACACATGTGTGGGAAGATAGCCGTTCACGCGGGCACAGGATAGCATCCTTGGGGATCAAACCCTGAAGTACCTGGGTTAAGACGACTTTCAGCAACCGTGGTTTCATAACCAATAAGAGTCATTAGATTGAGAAGAAAGCTTTCAATGACATCCCTTATTTTTTCAACAATTAAATAGTTCTGCCTTTCCTTTTGTTGCATTACACGAAACAACAACAATTCTCGTAAAAAGGCTTGAGAAATCCTTGTTACTTTCCATAGTGAAAATCTCTCACATTTGGTGTGCACATCCTTTTGACAGGAAAAAGCATGTAAATGAGCTAAATTTCCGCTACTGGCGGGAAAGTGTTTTTGATAGGAGGGGAGGTTGGAGTTTTTCCCCCATGGAATAATCAGGGTTCCGTTGTAGTCAGACCCAAGGTTCTATACCGAGACCTATGTAGCGATAGAAAGTCCAGGTCTGAGTGGAACCTAATATCAAATAAGGCCCACTTTTGTGTATACTCCACACTATGACGTCCTATGAAGCGTTTGTTTCTTGTGGAGAAAGTCCCCCAGGGAATGGTGGGAGACTAGGCAGGCTGGGTTTACGCTGACTCATTCCTAAACACACAACATGTTCCCATCCCTAATCAAAGTGCTTCTTTGTCCTTGCTTTTCATCCTTTGTATGGGCCAAACCATGAGATTTGGCCCAACAGCTAAATGGGGCTGACGTGGAAGACCTAGTTTCACAAATGTATAATTGGATGGCCAACGTTTTTGGATTTTCCAATTCAATACAAATGATCTCTACTATCACAGAATTCTGGATGCTGGTATGATCCTAAACATTTAAGTTCATTTGGAGGACGCAGTCAGAACTTTGCCATATCAAAATGGGCTGGTCTTGCCACTAAGCTTCAGACTGGGTCACAGTCAACCCTGAATTTGAGTGCGCACCAATTATCCAACCAGTATTTGACCGCATTCATTTATCTTGGCCTAAAATTCTGTTTACTGTGCGGACTGGACTACCCTCGACCCTTGCAAGAACCCAGCACTCCAGTTTTGTAGATCCATAGGCTAGGACGGGGCAACTTTGGCCCGTTGCAAAGTTTTAGAGGGTGTTTTGTGCAGTGCCTTCCTCGTCACTCGTACAGCAAATTTGGCGCAAGTGACAAATCGAGAACAGAAAAGTTCAGATTTCTGCCTTCATTTTCTTTCGCTAGAAGGGGATCCGAAAATCATATGTAGCTGGAATCAGAAAGTGCGCCGTCGCAAAAGAAGAAACTGGAGGTTTCCTCTAATCGGCTCTCACAACAATGCACCCTTCTGGTCTCGATCTTGTGGTCTGCCTAAACAGGATGTGGACAGGTTAGCCTGGACCTTGCTAGCCCAGTCACACTTCTGCTGAGCCTGTAGCTTGGACTGGATAATCTTCTTGCCTGATAACAAAGTTCTGGGTTCTAAACTTGGCCTGGGGTACCAGGTCCGGCCAACATATCTTGCACAATGGGCCTTTTGCATTACATTTACTGAAAAGCTGTGCATGGGGCCTGACTCGAAGCCCGTGCAATGGACCTGCTCTAAATATTGATGAGGTGCTTCTTCGTTTTATTTTATTTATTTCAGATTTATGAGTAATTATCCCAAATGTCTGACTGTACAATGACCATGCCGTCGGCCAACCTGGCCCCTATTGATCAATTCAAATCTCTCAGTGTCCTCAATCATGATTGGCATGCATTTAGGTGGGCCTTTCAGGCCAGACCTGGGTGTTTTGTCATTTACAATGTCCATTGTACTTTGACTGGGAGCTTATGGGAATCGCTTGGGCCTTTGTTTCTTCAAGGCCCATCCGAACCAAACGTACTAAAAGAGGTTGTTTTATTGTTGGAATGTATCTTGGCCTGGGCCTGAATGATAGGCTAATGGGATGATTGCACCTGAATATCATGCCCGATATGTAAATGGGTTAGCCAGTTTATATAAAGCTTTTTAACAAGCTTACACAGCCATGAAACATGCAAGTAATATATGGGGTGGAACACTGAGGGGTTTGGCAAGTAGGTATCAACATGAACTAGCAACCTTTTTATTACGTTGATGTCACCCAAACCAAATTCTATGACCAGGTTGGTGGATTAAGCACCAAATATGGGCTCATTTAGTCAGGTTTTATCTGTGTGTCGATAAGGCATGTATAAAGTTAACGACAAACCCAGCCCTTTATTATCAAGTTGGAAACGTCAGTCAAACCTCGATTTATTGAATCCGGTTCGGGACAAGTTGGCAGGTTGAGTTGGGAATTATTGGTTGGACCCATGAGCTCTTCAAACCAAGTGAGCGTACCAATGGGCCACAACATGCCAGATAAACACAAGCATACCTTTTCTGCCTGAATTCAGCCACAGGGCACCATTGGCCCATAGGGCCAAGTCAGGCCATATAACTTGAGCAAATTAACAAAACTTCGTCCACTAACATGGAGATCTGTCAACTGTCAAATGGCATATCCGAAGTGCACTCAATACATGACAAGCACGTGTGATGGCTACCAGATATTCAATTGTGTTATAATGTGTTTATTCATGTGCCACATGCACCATGAAAATGTGGGGAAACTGTGAACTGCAGCTCATGGGGCTTTAATGTCTAAAGTTCCCCTTCTAGCTATCCTTTACCCATTTCAATCTAAATTAGTTCAAAACCGCTTTCCAAGTATGGTATATGGTGTGAAGATTGGCAATTTTATTTGAGAGGATGTAATTGATTTCAGAATTCTAGCTTAAGATTAGACTGAGTAATCTTGGGAAATGATTTGATAACCTCCGTGTACCCATCATTTAATCTTTCTTTTTCCATTGATAGCTTCATTGCATCATGCCTACTTTTGGTCCCAAATGGATGGTGAAGGTTGCTCTCATGGAACATGGTTATGAAGTAGACCAGCTTTTGGCCAATTGGCATTTGCACTGTCTTTTAACAGGACCAGCATGAGTGGTGTGGACTGAAACAAAGAAGAGTGTGGAGGTGAGAATGAATGGCCCGTCCATGTTTAAGAAATGGAACTTCTTTGGTCTCTCTAAATCAATAATGTATTCCCTCATCAAGAAAGAAAAAACTAAAATATGGCTTTCCCATAATTTTTATGAGGATAGCCAATTATTTAACTTACTTAAAAGCACTTACTTTCTTATTATGATTTGTGTGTCTTCATTTCGTATTGGAAGGTTGTTGAATTTTAGAAATTAATTTTCAAGTCCCTAGAAATTCAAAATAGATTCAGGTCAAGATTGGCAACCAAATCTTTGGGAAATGGTTTTTGTTCTTCATAAGTGTTGGCGAAATCACGTTTGGCAATTATAAATCTTCGAAATTTATACCAATGGAATAAATCCTCCGTTTTTAGGTTGAATCTGACCTCCCCAGGCATTTAAAATCCTCACATCATTTTATTCGTACACCAAAACCAACTTTTCACAACTATACTATATTGATAGGCAAACACAATATTGATGCCAAATCCTCTACCACACAAATCGCAACAAGGAGTCCTTGTTCCAAGAGCCGTGAGGAATTCTCATATCCATCGATTCCTCACCTGTTATAAAACATACTCACATGCATTATTGCGACGAGAGGGCTTAAGGATAAAGTTGAAAACTGATCTAATCTCTAGTGTATCTCAATATTCCATTATTTGGTGCAACACATTTTCATCACTAAAAAAGGGGAAGATGTAGGATTCCTCTCTACAATGGAAATTGAAATCCATGAAAAAGTGGAAACCCCCTCATTGCACAAACTAGTCCAAATGAAAAGAGTATAAAAGAGGTGAGTGACTGAGGGTTGTGAGGTAGAGATATAGATGGGACCATTAATTTTTCAGAATTTAATTTACTAAATTATTATTTTGTTGAGAAGGAGAGGTTACTTGAAGGCTCTTTTCAAACTTTTATCTTCAATCTTTCATTTTTTAGGGCCCGTTTGGATGTTTACAGAATACAATATTTTACAGACTTAAATATTACAGAAATATAATTGTATAGAATAAAATATATGTATATTAAAATATTGTTACTTTTTGGCAATTTTTGAATAATAGTACAGATGTTAAATTGATTTGTTTGGACGGTACTATGATTTTTAATATATGTTAGAAAAACACAAAATAAACAAGATTAATGTTATTGTTCGCAGTAAAGTTCATTGTGAGAATACTTTTTTATTAAAATACTTAATTTATATGGAGTTTATTATGTCTAGATGAAAAATAGTGTGGTAAAGTAAAGTTCAGCTACAATTCTTTTACATAAGCTACTTTTCTTTATCACATAAGACTATGTAATTAAAGTGTAGTAAAGTAAACTAAATACAAAGGGCAACTACTTCACAACTCTCTCTCCTACTTTACTTCAATACTTACTTCATGTTACCTTACTTTACCTTATCTTTTACCATGATGTGACATCAATATTTATTTTACTTTACCACAAATGTAAATAAATATGCCTTGACCTAAATGTGACATATTGTCCCTTCACCATGTTTAGATGAAAAAATAGTGTGGTAAAGTAAAGTCTAGCTGACACTTTTTTACCTTAAATTTGATTAAAAATCACTTTTTCTTTATCATATATACTATGGTAAAGTGTGACAAAGTAAAGTCAAACAAAAGAAACTATTTTACCACTCTCTTACTTCACCATATATTTTATCTCACCTTTATCGTGATGCGATATTTACAGTTACTTTACCATACATGTAAACACGTACATCATGATAGATTTGTTGGAGTTCTTTACTTTGCTCTACCGCTTTGTAAACCTTATTTTCAAAGATCTTGATATTGTAGAAAGTTTTCTACAAGGGAGAGTTTGCATGAAAGAATTTTGAGGTTTTGAAAGAAAATGATCTTTCTTCATATATTTCTTGGGTTTCCAAACACACAAGATTTTATTTTTTATGAAAGATTATATTCTATAAAATATTACTTTCTTGTGCATCCAAACCGGCACTATTTTTTAGCCTCTTCAATGTAATGCATTGCTTAAAAAAAAAAAAAAAATCCAATCTTAGAAATTCAACGACGATCAAACATTTAGAATCTAATGTTCTCATCTTTTTGAAATGTTGTGGAGGCTTTCATGTCAAATATCTCCACAGGCAACCCATTAGAAAAAAATCACCCAAGAAACATGAAGTGATCTAATACATTATTTACCCGTTTTTGAGACAATGATTAATTAGAAGAGATTGATCATTTATAAAGTTCGATGTGAGGGAAGTCCTAAATATTTTTAAAACAAGTCAGATATGCTAGAACTGACACATAAATGAGCCAAAAAAAAAAAAGATGAGCCAAGCCGAGCTGAGCCTGACCAAGCCCGGGCTAAATCCAGTATGATCAGCTCGAGCCATCAGTGAGTAGCCTAGCTTGAGCACAGCACGACACTTATTTTCAAGCTCCAGCTTGATTACAAAAGTGAAATATAAACAATATTCCTTGACCTAAATATATGTAAGAATACATGTATTGTTGCATTATGTAATTATATATTGACATGTATAGTAATATTAATTATAAAAGATTATATTTCTAAAAGAATCCAGAAATTCAACAAGCCTAGCCAAGTGTGAGCTCAACCAAGCCTTTAACAAGCTGAGCTCGAGCTGGGTTTGGACAATCAAGTTTAACTTGATTAACACATGAGCAGAGCTAAGGCTTGGCCCCGTCAACCAAAGTTGGCTCGGCTCGTTGGAAAGATGGAAACCTCTATGAATGATGAAATCATATTGGGAACCGAAGATGGATCTATTCATGGTTATTTATTTGAAAAGAAACTAGTCTCCAAACCTGCTTTATTTTGCATTTTTAGTGGAACCAACTCTTACGGTTTAGTCTTCATTTACAGACTTCTAGTGATTAGAGAAATCTTGCGTCAAGTCTAATAGTGGTTTTGACTTAGAGAAATCTTGTGTGTTTTTTTTTTTCTCTTTTGGGTAAAGTTAGAGAAATCTTGTGTTAAATGAGTGAAACTCCACACCGAGTCCCATCTATTAAAGTTCTGAGTTACTCAAAATAAAAGCTCTCCAATTATATAGAGTATTCCACAGTTTTATTTAAATAAGAGTTGGTCCCCAATTTTATTCCTTGTATCAATGGGGACATGCCCTCTATTCTCTCTTTCTCTTAATATATTATTTTGCCTTTAGCAAAATAAAAATAAAAAATAAAAGAATTACGTAACTGAAGGGAGATTTAAGAGTTTAGATTCAATTAAACATCATCTAAATCGTAAACCATGATGAGATTGTGCGAGATAAGGTATGGAAGGTTCTCATGACGGAATCTTTATTTTGGCATTTGATAATATTTAACTGCCTATGACATTAGATAAGAAAACCTAAATATACATTGATTGATTAGAGATCAATTGGAGTCTTTAAAAGGAGTTGGAGCTCAAATTACAAAATTGAATCCTATCCCTTATATATATATATTATATAATATAGAGAGAGAGAGAGAGAGAGAGAGAGAGAGAGACAGAGAATATGGAACCACAATTTTTGTAGTCTAAACCATGTTGTGAGCCCCCCGGTAACCACCTGCATGTATATGTTGGATAGACCGTACAAGAAAGCAGGGCTGGCTTGAGACAACTTGAGGCCTAAAGTGAAAATCTTAAATCAGGCCTTTTCTATTTTGTAATATTATTATAAATATTTTATTTAAAAAAACCTCTTGAATTGAAGGGATTCAATAAGAACACAGAGGAGATTTTTTTCTTTGGATTGCAAGCAAATGCAAAAAAAAAAAAAAAAAAAAAAAAAAAAATCTATAAAGAGGAAGAATTTTAGAACTCAAAAGGAATTCATTACTTGTTGTACTTGCAAGGTTTTTTTTTTTTTTATATGTTTTTAATGGCTACAACTTTTAAACCATTGTGAAAGAGTAGTTCGTTGGATGTTTTTTTGGAATGTGGAACGGTCTACAACTTTTCTCATGTTTTGGAATGTGAAAAGTTTAATTCTTTTGGAATGTGAGCAGTTGAAACTTGGGCCTTATTTTATGGGATTTGTTATGTGGCTTTTGGAATGTCAACGGTTTAAAATGGGGCCTTATTTTTTGGGATTTGTTATGAGGCCTTCTTTTTTGGGAGAAATTTTTTGGATTTTTTACGAGGCCTTCTTTTTTTCTTTTTTTGGGAGAAACAAGCTAACTTTTTTTTTTTTTTTTGGAAGCTGAGAAAATTGGGGCCTAAAATTTTGGGGCCTAAAGCAAGGGCTTTTGTGGCCTTGTGCCGACCCTGCAAGAAAGATACAATGCTTATTACCTTTAGTTTATCTTTTAACTTTGATATGATAATCACACCATTAAATTGAGGAATGTAAAATATAGGGTTAGATCAAATTGTCTCAGCCATTTATTTGACAGCCCAGAATGAGAAGGTTTTGATATCAAACGAAGCTATATTGACAACATGGGGCTGCTCTGTTGGTTGGCAGTCCTGGACGTGTATTCTACTCTTCCCATATGCGTGGGATAACATTCTCACTTGTGTAGGCTACCTTGAGTCCCAGCCCCCTTGGGTGCGGCATACAAATAAAATAAAATAAATTACACACATATATATAATACAATAATTAAAAAACTATTGAAGCTATCTTTCAAGCAAATAAAATCTATTCTAAGCCAAAGTATCCATCATGTATCTAAGTAATAGTAATCTCTAACTATAATACTGAATATTAGTTAGGGGGTTCGACATATTAGTCCTCCTTAAATTGGGTTTTTCCAATTTCACGACCAAAATTCACATAATGTCACCGGAGTTACTTGACTGTATTTCTTATAACTTTTTTGCGTCATTTCCCATGATATCATGAGATTTATCAGTTTCTATATCATATACTTTTTGCCACCAGCAAGTGAATTCGTTTTTTTACAAAAAACATTTTTTGGTGAAAAGTAAATACACATCGATCTAGCCAACATTTTTCATATTATATATCATTCGAATTTTTTTTTTTCCCTAAGATGTTGTATAAAGGCCATGACATCATGGGACAGTCCCATGAAATCATGAAATTTGTCAATTTCTGTGACAAGCACTGTTCCCATTATATCAAGAGATCTAGCGCAAAAAAGAAAAGACCAGAGTCAAGCACTTTGTGACATTATCTGAATTTCAGTCATCAGATTAGGAAAACCAGGTTAAAAAAAGGACTAATATGTATGTCAAAACCCCTCTTAGTTATTGGATAAGGAATAACAAATAGAAACAACGTTATTTCTATTTTTATTCTTGTGGTTACTTACTCTACCTAGCTTCTACACTCTATCGGTTTATCCTTCCCACTTGGCCCCAAATGAAATAAGGAATCTATGAAGACGGCCTTGTGAAATTTTAAAAGGCCAACTTGTGTAAAAGTCAATTACCTCGGTCAAACAATAAAATGCAAATTTGAAGGAAAAAAAAAGAAGTGAAATCACACTACGGTGTCCAGTCCAGTGCCAACTGGAGAGAAATTTGATCCAGTTTTAATACATTAGAGAGAGTATTTTGACTTGTTTTGGATTCCGTACATTCTGGATTTTCCATCTAAAAGAGAGCAGTACTTGAAACATACATGGCTTGTATGGGTTTGCGTGGCTTCTCAAATATGGGTTTGCATTTCTTGTTTAAAACTGCTCTCTTTTATCCCGAGGGGTACCTCAGTTGGCAAGGACCACAGCTTAGGAACCGAAAAGTCCAGCTTCAAACTCACCTTTTCTCCTGGCCGAGGTAACAGCCTGGTTTATCTAGAGCATGGGATAGCGGGAATTTTACTTAGCAGGGAAATAGTCCATTCTAAATGAGGCTGGACACCTTCATAAAAAAAAGAGGTTTTTGCATATACCCCAGGTTTTAGGGATTTATAAATAAGCCCTTGTGGTTTTGATATCTGTATATACCCCAATGCCCTTTCATTTTAATAACCTCTATATCCCAAAATTAGTAACTTTACAACCACCATCAGTTTTTAGAGTAAAACAACACTTTTGCCCATCTCTTTATCCATATATGCATAAGTTCAAAAGCTTAGAATTTTTTTTTTTTTTTAAAGCTTGTAACATTAACAATTACAATTTAGGATGGTAAAGAGGCGGGTTTGGGTTTAGTCTCAAGTTTATCCCATCCAAACGCGACCAACCTCATGATAGATCAGTTGGCATGTGATACCAAACCTACTAATTTGGGCAGGGATAGGTCAAGTTTAAAGCTTAAAAATTTCAAAATATATAAATACATGAGAAGCAGTGTGGTAGAATTCAAACACACAATCTCATTTAAAAAAAAAAATGTTCTAAGTTAATGTCCCAACACCACTTGTACCACATGAATTCTATTAATTATGCTTTCAATAATAAATAAATAAATATTATATATACAAGGCGGGGCGGGTTACATCAACAAAACCCAAACCCGCTTGGTTCCAAGAAAATCAATACCAAACTCGACCCTAATAGGAGTGAGGCTGGCAGGGTAGGTTCCCGTTAAAACCTGATCCATTGCCATCCCTAATTACTATAGTATATTTAGTGGGAAAAAGTTACCTAACATAAATCCATTTTTATCAATACGGGACCCATTTCATTAAATCTAAATCGATCATAATGACAATCAACACTTAGTCTTATAATTGGTTATAATTACCCAATCATGCACAACCCCCTATTAGATTGATAAGAGGTGGAAATACATGATTATGCTTTATGTGCATGGGAGAATTTGAGAGAGACGATTGGGACGTGGTATAAAATAATTATATTTTAATAAATAATGACATACTTATCTTTGTTTAATGAATTTAAGGGCAAAGTTGGCATTTTTATAAAAATGAACACAAATTGGGGGGGGGGGGGGGGGGGGTTGGGGAATGTGTTAAAAATGAAAATGTAGGGGGTATATGCAAATACTGAAACCATAGGGCCTATTTACAAATCCTATAAACCCCAAGAATATACACAGGTATATGCAAATACCGAAACCATAGGGCCTATTTACAAATCATATAAACCCCATGGATATATACAAAAAACTCAATTTTTTTTTCAAGAAGTCCATATCTATATTAACAAACTCTAACTAACTTCTAATTTTTTTCGAATTTGTCTTGTAGAACTCCATCTGACTATCTATCTCAACGTCACCCTATTTCTTTAACTCTCACGCCATATATATAACTCTCATTCTATTCTCCACTCTGCTGCATTTCTCTCCAATTCCTGCAGCTGCGGGAGAGGTACTCTAGATCCTCTTCATCTGTATTTTCGATTTGCTTGTCTTTCTTTTATGGTTAAAAGTTTGTTGATGATTTATTCCATAGATTTTATCTGTTTATTTGACTCAAAATCTGTTCATCTTTTGTTCAATACAATAACACCTTTCTTAAACAAAAAGAAAAAAAAAAAAAAAAAAAAGAGGAGGAAACAACTTCAAGATATGTTCATAGATAAAGAAAAATTGCAAATCACCATTCTCAATTACCTTTCATGATGTGTTTAGATATACACAAAATTATAATGTAAAGGTGTTGAGATCAAAGTTCTAGAGACTGTATTGGTAATGGCAGAAACTTTTAAATATCATGCAATAAGAGGGTTTTTAGAACCAAAACTGCAATCTATGCTAATGAAAGAAATTATATTAATTATAGGATCTATACACACACTCATTTATTATTTTCATATTTCATCTTGTTGTAGCTTCTGAGTTCTTTTGTTGTAGCATTACAGAATCTACAGACTAAGATTTTACCAGCGATATAAAATACTCAAATTCACTTGGTATCCCATTTTTATTCCTCTGAAAGCATCTTTCCTGCTTGCAAAATTTCCTTATTTTTCTCGAAGATAACTAATGTTATTAGTTTTAACCCAGAGGGTAGCTCAGTTGGCTTAGGACTACGGTTTGCACCCGGAGGCTGTGGATTCGAAACTGCACTATCACACTGGGGCTACAGGGAAATTTTACCTGGCTTTCTCTCCTGGGGTCGTAGAGATTATTTCGGCCCAAAGGGCTTGGGACCCTACATTATCCAAAAAAAAAAAAAAAAACAAAAAGTTCATTGTTTTTTTCTTTCAAACAATAAATTGATGAAAATCATCATTTTCTATTGGGGTTGGGGATGTATTTGCATGAGAAAAATAAAATGAAACAGTAGAGTTCCATTTGAGGTTTTTGGATTATATATACCCATATAAAATTCATTTTCATCATGCCAAAACGTTTACATTTTGGGCCATATGCATGGGTTTGGCGAGTTTTAAGACCATAGCCCATAGGTACATCTATGGGAAGGATAATGTATCACTTCCTCGATATTCGAGCCACTCAAATTGCACACCTAGCTTCACTCCATTTGACTAGGTCCAGTCTTCAGATTAGTCACTTGTGGAAGAAGTGATTTGCATGCAATTATTTCTCTTAGATCAATCCAATCGACTCGATTTACTCCTTTCAGTAACAAACTTTTTTTTATCATATATTTTAATAACTAATCAATCTTTTGGTAGGGCCAAGTCTGGTTAGAGTGAATCACAGTACATGCATGGGGGATTGTTATTTTAGCATCTTGGACTAAAAGTTGGGCCCGATTAAATGGTGTGTCGGCATAAGAAAATACTCTTATCTTTATCCAGTTAATATTATCCAACCCACTTGATCCAAAATTTCAAAAATATGTGATCATCCAAATTTCAAAAAAGTACATCGATATTTTTCTTTTGTCACAGGATATGATCAGGAACTTATATCATGAAAGGTTTGATCGGATTGTTTTAGACAATTATCTGATTGCCCTGTCATGAGATGGTCAAGAAGATATATTTAATTATCCAAGAGCAATCTGTTATGGTTTATCTTTAGAGATGAAGAAATCTTGGTCCATGATTATCTACTAGCTACCATGTAGCAGATCTGGGATTCTTTAAACTGTATTCTCTATTTTGGTGGACACTCCCATCTATGAGTACTGTTAATATTAGCCGGGTCCTGTCATGATATGGTGAACGTTGTCAAGAAGATGATTTTATCCAATAAATATCTGCTATGGTTTAGAGATAAACAAATCTTGTCCCATGATTCTCTACTAGCTACCATGTGGCAGATCTGGGATTCTTTAGATTACTGTATTCTCTATTTTGGCGGACACTCTATCCTTAACTCTTGGGCCCACATAAATCAAGAACCTATGAGGCCAGCCTTATAGAATTCTCTAGAATCCAATCCCTACAACAAGATGCAATCGAATCAAATTGGGCCCATTATGCAGTAGCATTGGAATACAGTAACTTCAATCAGAGTCCATCCTTAATGTCAGATTGATGATCACATCCAAACCAAATCATTAAAAAAAATGATGAGAGTGAATCGATGAATCTGATGGTGGGTCCAATTTTGATAGGGGAGAAATTTGGTTCACTGATGGATTAACAGGATTTTCAGGATTCTCCTAGCACTCCAAAAACTTGAAAACTCGTTCTAGTTTGACTCTCTTAAAGCTATGCCATATCTCTATGGAAGTATTAGCCATTCATTATACACGACTCTTTTCCTATATATATAAGTCTTATCTCGTTCTCTATTTCACTCATCGTCTTTCAATCATATTCTGCTTCTACGCGAGGTATCCTCTCTTCCTCTGTTCTGCTTTCTCGATCAGTTTTTCTTTCTTCTGTGATGAAAAAAATTATATGGGTCCTCTGTGTTTTGTTTGATCATATTTTCTTCCATGTGTGATTCTGTTTACTTGGTTCTAGTTATTTCATCGTGGCTTGAAAGGACAATGATATGGCTGTGGGTATTGCTAAAGAAGGCCCCACTAAATAAAAAGAAGGTATTGCTAAGGAAGGATTTTCTTATGTTTATGTTTCTTTTGATGTATAATATTGTTTGATTTTTTTTTTTTTAAATTTTCTTTTGATTATTTTGTCGTTTCTCGGCTATGCTGTGTTTGCTCAATCTGATTTTTTTTGAAGTAATAAATTTTGCTGCTATATATTTAAAAAAAAAAAACATCTTGCTCAGCTCCAAAAGAAATGGCTATGAGTAAAGTTCAGAAAATATATGAAAGAAGTGCTAATTACCATTTTCAATTGCAGTTGGGGTGTTCTTAGAAGTAAACATAATCACAGAAATATAAAGGCACTGAGAATGGACTTTATACATTTCCAGGGCTGCCTCACGGAAATTTGAAGCCTAAAGGGACAATCCTAAATGAGCCATTTTCCATATTTTAATATTATTATAAATATTATATTTAAAATTTATTTTTCTTGCTTTTTTGTGATGTGAAAATTATTAATTAACTTTTATATTTAAGTTTTGTTAACCTATATAAAGTCCACATCCAAAACGCACATTTGGGCTCCTCCCTAAAACTCATATGGAAATCTTAGGTCACAAAGTCCAACTATCTATTTGGCTTATTGGTTATTGCCGGAAAGTTTATGTATATGGCAATAAGGATTGGTTTTGGATCAGTTGTAACACCACTTATATGAAAAGAAAACATATCACTTCCATGATCTATACACTTTTTTTTTAAAGCTCCGTTCAATACTTCAAGTGATTAGTTATGAGATGAGGTTGGGTCTCTTTAGATTAGATATGTTTGGAGCACTCATTTGCTCTACCTTCATTGCACATTTGTACTCTCTCTATATATATTTTCATGTTCTTTTACCAGTTAAAATTTGTTTAATGGTTTCCATAAAATATTACAAAATTCCTATAGGAAAGGTTTAATCAAACATGATTATTTGGCCGATATGACTATATTGTCTTCTGCATCTTCTGCTGCTGCTTCCTCCTCTTGTCCTTTTCCTTTATTTTCTTCCCTGTCAATTTCTCTCTCCCTCACATGCGACCTGTTTTCGTGGCACATGAAAATGTTTCTATATCCGGCCTATGTCTTATGCAAAGCACAACCAGACAAGTCTGGGCTCCATACTGGGGTCCACCCATTAAAAATATAAGCAGTTCAAAATAAATTTCCTCTTTTATATGGACAGTGGGAAATGGTCAAATTTCACACTGATAGGAGATGGGCCCACCGTCAGATTGATCAGTGGGCCCTTCTCTTATTAGCATGAAATGTTCTAATAAATCTCATAGTGGGCCCATCTTTTATTAGTATTCAATTTACCCATGAAATCCAATTTTTTTTTTAAATCTTTTTTATATACAATGGTCAATCTGACTATATGCCAAGTTTATTTGGAGTTAAATTGAGTCGTGCTGTATGCATACAATCATCAAATGGACAGTAAGAAATGTTTATCTTCTGACCTTTCAATTAATGATATTTATTATATAGAGCACAATATTTCTAACCCCGAGGGGACGGCTTATGAACCGGAGGTTGCGGTAGTCGGTTCCAACCCTTATCAGCTTGAAATTCTACATGTGATGGGCCAATGATTCTAATCATGTGAATTGGTTCATTTAATGGTAGGCATAACTTAAATTGGAGTGAAAGTTTCCACAAAGCTAATATGGGCTAATTGATGGATTTCTGAATTATAAAGATGGATCTAGAGATTAAACAATAACACTCAATGTATGTGACAGGATATTAAAAACATGATACCTGATCTTATTAGTGAATGTTATCAGTTTTTATGAATAATTTTTAAAAATAAATTCATAAAAGAGAAGTTCATGCCGCAATGTGTCGTGATAGCTGACGTTCATATTTTTCTCTTGTTGCAAGTTCTGATTTCCTAAAATCTGTTACATGAGAGGATCCATAATTATGTGCTAAAGATAATCACAAACTGACATTTTCAGGAAGAGAAGCAAAGATGACTATCTCCAGAATCTTGGTATTGTTAATTATATGCTTGAGCTTCTGTGGAGCATTTGGAGAAGATGGGCATATGAAATACAAAGATCCCAAAGCACCACTTCTTGTAAGAGTCGATGACCTGCTTCGTCGAATGACTCTGGCCGAAAAGATCGGCCAAATGTTACAGATTGAAAGGGCTGTTGCCACCCCAGAAATAGTCAAAGACAACTTCATTGGTATGGACACATTGATTTCTCTCTGTGCTCAAATGCGAAGTTTCTCCTCTCATTTGAAGAAAGTGGCTTGCAGGTAGCCTACTAAGTGGTGGAGGGAGTGTTCCTGCTCCACAGGCCTCGTCGGAGACTTGGATTGATATGGTGAACAACTTCCAAAAGGGTGCTCTGTCCACCCGGTTGCTGAAGTTCTTTTTGGTGACTATGGATTCACTGGCAAGCTTCCTCGCACTTGGTTCAAGTCTGTTGATCAGCTGCCTATGAATGTTGGTGACAAGCATTATGATCCACTCTTCCCATTTGGTTTCGGGCTAATTACAGAGCCAACTACATCTAGTTAACTATGAATAGGTCCTTTAGCTGGAAACTTCTCATAAATATAGTCTTCCTGAAATGATCAAATGTGTGATCCGGATATTATTAGTTTATTGGGTACTAGAGTCAGAGAATAATGGAAAAATAAATAAATATTATAAATTATTGAAGTACTTTCATCAATGTTCTCTTCAGCATGGTCTGGGGCTATTGCCAGAGGCATCTGGATTTTGTTATCTGTGTATAGAGCAAAACTGCCTAGAGTGGCAAAGAGGTCTAGTCTGGTTAATCTGCCTGCACGTTTGCAGAAATGTGTTAGGAATATGTTATGATATATTCATTCCAACATTAGATTAGGGAAATCCAATGAAAAAAGAAAGATCAAGATCATGAATTTAAACATTATTGTATTGATCCATGAGAAACTTAACTTTTCCTTTCTAATAACCCCACTTTTCCTTTCTAATAACCCCCATTAGTTTGTGTTAACATAAAAAATTGCTAAAAGTAACGTTATTTTGTCCCTTTGTTAACTTGCCATGAAAAGGAAGAGTAGAAATATTCTTGCAATGAAATTAGACACTAGTAATAGGTTTACCCAAAAATTTATGGGAATAATTTGAACCGGAGAGGTTTAAACCTAAGTGGGCTGAGACCCTTGAGAAAGCCCTTAAGAGGGACCCCACACATGGGAAAGAGCCCACGGTGAGAGGGAGCACACATGTGTGGGAAGATAGCCCGTTCACGCGGGAACAGGATAGCATACTTGGGGATCAAACCCTGAGTAACTGGGTTAGACGACTTAGCAACCGTGGTTCATAACCCAATAAGAGTCATTAGATTGAGAAGAAAGCTTTCAATGACATCCTACTATTTTCAAACACATTAAATAGTTCTGCTCTTTCCTTTTGTTGCATTACACGAACAACAACAATTTCGTAGAAAAGGCTTGAGAAATCTTGTTACTTTCCATAGTGAAAATCTCTCACATTTGGTGTGCACACCTTTTTGACAGGAAAAGCATGTAAATGAGCTAAATTTCCCGCTACTTGGCGGGAAAGTGTTTTTGATAGGGAGGGAGGTTGGAGTTTTTCCCCCATGGAATAATCAGGTCCGTTGTAGTCAGACCCAAGTTCTATACCCGAGACCTATGTAGGATAGAAGTCCAGGTCTGAGTGGAACTAATATAAAATAAGGCCCACTTTTGTGTATACTTCCACACTATGACGTCCTATGAAGGTTTCTTGTAGGAGAAAGTCCCCCAGGGAATGGTGGGAGACTAGGCAGGCTGGGTTTACGCTGACTCATTCCTAACACAACATGTTCCATCCCTAATCAAAGGTGCTTCATTTGTCTTGCATTTTCCATCCTTTGTATGGGCCAAACCATGAGATTTTGGCCCAACAGCTAAATGGGCTGACAGTGAGACTGTCTTCACAAATGTATAATTGGATGGCCAAGTTTGATTTTACAAATTCAATACAAATGAATCTCTATATCACAGAATTCTGGATGCTGGTATGATCCTAACATTTAAGTTCATTGAGGAACCAGGTCAGAACTTTGGCCCATATCAAAATGGGCTGGTCTTGCACTAGCTTCAGACTGGGTCACAGTCAACCCTGAATTTTGAGTGCGCACCACATTATCCAACCAGTATTTGAACCCATTCATTTATCTTGGTCCTAAATTTCTGTTACTGTGCGGGACTGGACTACCCTCGACCTTGCAAGAACCCAGCACACTCCAGTTTGTAGATCCATAGGCTAGGACGGGGCAACTTTTGGCCCGTTGACAAAGTTTTAGAGGGTGTTTGTGCAGTGCCTTCCTCGTCACTCGTCAGCATTTGGCGCAGTGACAAATCGAGAAAAGAAAAGTCAGATTTTAGCCTTCATTTCTTCGCTAGAGGGGATCCGAAAATCATATGTAGCTGGATCAGAAAGTGGCGTCGCAAAAGAAGAAAATGGAGGTTTCCTCTAATACGGCTCTACACAAATGCACCCTTATGGTCTCGATCTGTGGTCTGCCTAAACAGGATGTGGACCAGGTTAGCCTGGACTTGCATCAGCCCAGCACACTTCTGCTGTAGGCCTGTAGGCTTGGACTGGATAATTTCTTGCCTGATAACAAAGTTCTGGGTTCTAACTGTGGCCTGGGGTACCAGGTCCGGCCAACATATCTTGCACAAATGGGCCTTTTGCATTACATTTACTGAAAAGCTGTGCATGGGCCTGACATCGAAGCCCGTGCAATGGACCTGTATCTAAATATTGATGAGGTGCTTCTTGTTTTTATTTATTTATTTCAGATTTATGAGTAATTATCCCAAATGGTCTGACTGTACAATGACCATGCCTGTCGGCCAACCTGGCCCCTATTGATCAATCAAATCTCCTCAGTGTCCTCAATCATGATTGGCATGCATTTAGGTGGGCCTTTCAGGCCAGACCTGGGTGTTTTGTCATTTACAATGTCCATTGTACTTTGACTGGGGAGCTTATGGGAATGCGCTTGGGCCTTTGTTTCTTCAAGGCCCATCCCGACCCAACATACTTAAAACGAGGGTTGTTTTATTGTTGGAATTGTATCTGGGCCTGGGCCTGAATGATAGGCTAATGGGATGGATTTGCACCTGAATATCATGCCCGATATGTAAATGGGTTAGCCTGTTTATATAAGCTTTTAACAGCTTGACACAGCCCATGAACATGCCAAGTAACAAATTGTGGGTGGAACACTGAGGGGTTGCAAGTAGGTAATCAACATGAACTTGCCCAACCTTTTAATTACGTTGGATGTCAACCCAAAACCCAAATTCTATGACCAGGTTGGTGGATTAAGCACCAAAAATATGGGCTGCATTTAGTCAGGTTTTATCTGTGTGTCGAAAGGCATGTATAAAGTTAAGACAAACCCAGCCCCTTTATTAATCAAGTTGGAAACGTCAGTCAAACCTCGAATTATTGAATCCGGTTCAGGACAAGTTGGCAGGTTGAGTTGGGAATTATTGGTTGGACCCATGAGCCTCTTCAACCAAGTGAGCGTATCAATGGGCCACAACATGCCAGATAAACCCAAGCATCACCTTTTCTGGGCCTGAAATTCAGCCACAGGGCCACCCATTGGCCCCAATAGGCCCAACTCAGGCCCATATAACTTGAGCAAATTAACAAACTTCGTCCACTACCAATTGGAGTTGTCAACTGTCAAATGGCATATCCGAAGTGCACTCAATACATGACAAGCACGTGTGATGGCCTACCAGATCATTCAATTGTGTCTATAATGTGTTTATTCATGTGCCACATGCACCATGAAAATGTGGGGCAACTGTGAACTGCAGCCTCATGGGGCTTAATGTCTAAAGTTCCCCTTCTAGCTCTCCTATACCCATTTCAATCTAAATTAGTTCAAACCAGCTTTCAAGTATAACAATAAAGGGTTGGGTTAGAAGTGAGAACTAAAAGCCCTCTACCCATCATTTAATCTTTCTTTTTCCATTGATAGCTTCATTGCATCATGCCTACTTTTGGTCCCAAATGGATGGTGAAGGTTGCTCTCAATGGAACGTGGTTATGAAGTAGACCAGCTTTTGGCCAAATTGGCATTTGCACTGTCTTTTAACAGGACCCAGCATGAGTGGTGTGGACTGAAACAAAGAAGAGTGTGGAGGTGAGAATGAATGGCCCGTCCATGTTTAAGAAATTGGAACTTTTTTGGTCTCTCTAAATCAATAATGTATTCCCTCATCAAGAAAGAAAAAACTAAAATATGGCTTTCCCCATAATTTTTATGAGGATAGCCAATTATTTCACTTACTTAAAAGCACTTACTTTCTTATTATGATTTGTGTGTCTTCATTTCGTATTGGAAGGTTGTTGAATCTAGAAATTAATTTTCAAGTCCCTAGGAATTCAAAATAGATTCAGGTCAAGATTGGCAACCAAATCTTTGGGAAATGGTTTTTGTTCTTCATAAAGTGTTGGCGAAATCACGTTTGGCAATTATAAATCTCGAAATTTATACCAATGGAATAAATCCTCCGCTTTAAGGTTGAATCTGACCTCCCAAAGCATTTAAAAATCCTCACATCATTTATTCGTACACCAAAACCAACTTTTCACAACTATACATATTGATAGGCAACAATATTGATGCCAAATCCTCTACTACACAAATCCGCAACAAGGAGTCGTTGTTCCAAGAGCCGTGAGGAATTCTTATATCTATCGATTCCTCACCTGTTATAAAACATACTCACATGCATTATTGCGACGAGAGGGCTTAATGATAAAGTTGAAAACTGATCTAATCTCTAGTGTATCTCAATATTCCATTATTTGGTGCAACACATTTTCATCACTAAAAAAGGGGAAGATGTAGGATTCCTCTCTACAATGGAAATTGAAATCCATGAAAAGGTGGAAACCCCTCATTGCATAAACTAGTCCAAAATGAAAAGAGTATAAAAGAGGTGAGTGACTAAGGGTTGTGAGGTAGAGATATAGATGGGACCATTAATTTTTCAGAATTTAATTTACTAAATTATTATTTTGTTGAGAAGGAGAGGTTACTTGAAGGCTCTTTTCAAACTTTTATCTTCAATCTTTCATTTTTTAGGGCCCGTTTGGATGTTTACAGAATACAATATTTACAGACTTAAATATTACAAGAATATAATTGTATAGAATAAAATAATGTAATATTAAAATATTTTTACTTTTTGGCAATTTTTGAATAATAGTACAGATGTTAAATTGATTTGTTTGGACGGTACTATGATTTTAATATATGTTAGAAAAACACAAAATAACAAGAAGTTAATGTTATTGTTCGCAGTAAAGTTCATTGTGAGAATACTTTTTTATTAAATACTTAATTTATATGGAGTTTATTATGTCTAGATGAAAAAATAGTGTGGTAAAGTAAAGTTCAGCTGCCAATTCTTTTACCATAAGCTACTTTTCTTTATCACATAAGACTATGTAATTAAAGTGTAGTAAAGTAAACTAAATACAAAGGGCAACTACTTCACAACTCTCTCTGCTACTTTACTTCAATACTTACTTCATGTTACCTTACTTTACTTTATCTTTTACCATGATGTGACATCAATATTTATTTTACTTTACCACAAATGTAAATAAATATGCCTTGACCTAAATGTGACATATTGTCCCTTCATCATGTTTAGATGAAAAAATAGTGTGGTAAAGTAAAGTCTAGCTGACACTTTTTTACCTTAAATTTTATTAAAAATCACTTTTTCTTTATCATATATACTATGGTAAAGTGTGACAAAGTAAAGTCAAACAAAAAGAAACTATTTTACCACTCTCTTACTTCACCATATACTTTATCTCACCTTTATCGTGATGCGATATTTACAGTTTCTTTACCATACATGTAAACACGTACATCATGATAGATTTGGTGGAGTTCTTTACTTTACTCTACCACTTTGTAAACCTTATTTTCAAAGATTTTTATATTGTAGAAAGTTTTCTACAAGGGAGAGTTGCAGGAAAGAATTTTGAGGTTTTGAAAGAAAATGATATTTTCTTCATATATTTCTTGGGTTGCCAAACACACAAGATTTTCTTCTTTATTAAAAAGATTATATTCTATAAAATATTACTTTCTTGTGCATCCAAACTGACACTATTTTTTAGCCTCTTCAATGTAATGGCATTGCTTAAAAAAAAAATCCAATCTTAGAAATTCAACGACGATCAAACATTTAGAATCTAATGTTCTCATCTTTTGAAATGTTGTGGAGGCTTTCATGTCAAATATCTCCACGGGCAACCCATTAGAAAAAAATCACCCAAGAAACATGAAGTGATCTAATACATTATTTACCCGTTTTGAGACAATGATTAATTAGAAGAGATTTGATCATTTATAAAGTTCGATGTGAGGGAAGTCCTAAATATTTTTAAAACAAGTCAGATATGCTAGAACTGACACATAAATGAGCCAAAAAAAAAAAAGATGAGCCAAGCCGAGCTGAGCCTGACCAAGCCCGGGCCAAATCCGGTATAATCAGCTCGAGCCATCAGTGAGTAGCCTAGCTTGAGCGCAGCACAACACTTATTTTCAAGCTCCAGCTTGATTACAAAAGTGAAATATAAACAAATATTCCTTGACCTAAATATATGTAAGATTACATGTATTGTTGCATTATGTAATTATATATTGACATGTATAGTAATATTAATTATAAAAGATTATATTTCTAAAAGAATCCAGAAATTCAACAAGCCTAGCCAAGTGTGAGCTCAACCAAGCCTTTAATAAGCTGAGCTCGAGCTGGGTTTGGACAATCAAGTTTAACTTGATTAACACATGAGCAGAGCTAAGCCTTGGCCCCGTCAACCAAAGTTGGCTCGGCTCGTTGGAAAGATGGAAACCTTTATGAATGATGAAATCATATTGGGAACCAAAGATGGATCTATTCATGGTTATTTATTTGAAAAGGATCTCCAAAACCTGCTTTATTTTGCATTTTAGTGGAACCAACTGTTATGGTTTAGTCTTCATTTACAGACTTCTAGTTATTAGAGAAATCTTGTGTCAAGTCTAATAGTGGTTTTGACTTAGAGAAATCTTCTTTTTTTTTTTTTTTCTCTTTTGGGTGAAGTTAGAGAACTCTTGTGGTAAATGAGTGAAACTCCACACCGAGTCCCATCTATTAAAGTTCTGAGTTACTCAAAATAAAAGCTCTCCAATTATATAGAGTATTCCACAGTTTTATTTAAATAAGAGTTGGTCCCACAATTTTATTCCTTGTATCAATGGGGAGATGCCCTCTATTCTCTCTTTCTCTTAATATATTATTTTGCCTTTAGCAAAATAAAAATAAAAATAAAAGAATTACGTAACTGAAGGGAGATTTAAGAGTTTAGATTCAATTAAACATCATCTAAATCGTAAACCATGATGAGATTGTGGGAGATAAGGTATGGAAGGTTCTCGTGACGGAATCTTTATTTTGGCATTTGATAATATTTAACTGCCTATGACATTAGATAAGAAAACCTAAATATACATTGATTGATTAGAGATCAATTGGAGTCTTTAAAAGGAGTTGGAGCTCAATTACAAAATTGAATCCTATCCCTTATATATATATATATATATATATATATAGAGAGAGAGAGAGAGAGAGAGAGAGAGAGAGAATATGGAACCACAATTTTTGTAGTCTAAACCATGTTGTGAGCCCCCCGGTAACCACCTGCATGTACATGTTGGATAGATCGTACAAGAAAGCACGGCTGGCTTGAGACAACTTGAGGCCTAAAGTGAAAATCTTAAATGAGGCCTTTTCTATTTTGTGATATTATTATAAATATTTTATTTAAAAAAACCTCTTGAATTGAAGGGATTCAATAAGAACACAGAGGAGATTTTTTTCTTTGGATTGCAAGCAAATGCAAAAAAAAAAAAAAAAAATCTATAAATAGGAAGAATTTTAGAACTCAAAAGGAATTCATTACTTGTTGTAATTGCAAGGTTTTCTTTTTTTTTTTTTTTTTTTTTTTATGTTTTTAATGGCTACAACTTTTAAACCATTGTGAAAGAGTAGTTCGTTGGATGTTTTTTTGGAATGTGGAACTGTCTACAACTTTTCTCATGTTTTGGAATGTGAAAAGTTTAATTCTTTTGGAATGTGATCAGTCTAAAATTGGGCCTTATTTTATGGGATTTGTTATGAGGCTTTTGGAATGTCAACGGTTTAAAATAGGGCCTTATTTTTTGGAATTTGTTATGAGGCCTTCTTTTTTGGGAGAAATTTTTTGGATTTGTTACGAGGCCTTCGTTTTTTTCTGGGAGAAACAAGCTAACTTTATTGTTTTTTTTTTTTTTTTTTTTTTTGGAAGTTGAGAAAATTGGGGGCCTAAAGCAAGGGCTTTTATGGTCTTGTGCTTAAGCCGGCCCTGCAAGAAAGATACGATGCTTATTACCTTTAGTTTAAATTTTACTTTGATATGATAATCACACCATTAATTTGAGGAATGTAAAATATAGGGTTAGATTAAATTGTCTCAGCCATTTATTTGACAGCCCAGCGTGAGATAATTTTGATATCAAACGAAGCTATATTGACAACATGGGGCTGCTCAGTTGGTTGGCAGTCCTGGACGTGTATTCTACTCTTCCCATATGCGTGGGATAACCTTCTCACTTGTGTAGGCTACCTTGAGTCCCAGCTCCCTTGGGTGAGGCATACAAAAAAATAAAAATAAAAAAATACACACATATATATAATCCAATAATTAAAAAACTATTGAAGCAATCCTTCAAGCAAATAAAATCTATTCTAAGCCAAAGTATCGATCATGTATCTAAGTAATAGTAATCTCTAACTATAATACTGAATATTAGTTAGGGGGTTCGACATATTAGTCCTCCTTAAATTGGGTTTTTCCAATTTCATGACCAAAATTCACATAATGTCACCGGAGTTACTTGACTGTATTTCTTATAACTTTTTTGCGTCATATCCCAGGATATCATGGGATTTATCAGTTTCTATATCATATACTTTTTGCCACCAGCAAGTGAATTCGTTTTTTTACAAAATAAATTTTTTTTGGTGAAAAGTAAATACACATCTAGCCAACATTTTTCATATTATATCATTCGAAACAAAATTTTCCCTAAGATGTTGTATAAAGGCCATGACATCATGGGACAGTCCCATGAAATCATGAAATTTGTCAATTTCTGTGACAAGCACTGTTCCCATTATATAAGGAGATCTAGGGCAAAAAAGAAAAAGACCAGAGTCAAGCACTTTGTGTCATTATCTGAATTTCAGTCATCAGATTAGGAAAACCAGGTTGAAAAAAGGCCACCTTATGTAAAAGTCAATTACCTAGGTCAAACAATAAAATGCAAATTTGAAGGAAAAACAAAGAAGTGAAATCACACTTACGGTGTCCAGTCCAGTGCCAACTGGAGGGAAATTTGATCCAGTTTTAATACATTAGAGAGAGTAATTTGAGTTGTTTGGATTCCGTACATTCTGGATTTGCCATCTAAAAGAGAGCAGTTGAAAGATACATGGCTTGTATGGGTTTGCATGGCTTCTCATATTTGGGTTTGCATTTCTTGTTTAAAACTGCTCTCTTTTATCTCGAGGGGTACCTCAGTTGGTAAGAACTACAGCTTAGGAACCGAAAGGTCCAGCTTCAAAGTCACCTTTTCTCCTGGCCAAGGTAACAGGCTGGTTTATCTAGAGCGTGGGATAGCGGGAATTTTACTTAGCAGGGAAATAGTCGATTCTAGAAGAGGCTGGACACCGTCATTAAAAAAAGAGGTTTTTGCATATACCCCAGGTTTTAGGGATTTATAAATAAGCCCTTGTGGTTTCGATATTTGTGTATACCCCAATGCCCTTTCATTTTAATAACCTCTATGTCCCAAAATTAGTAGCTTTACAACCACCATAAGCTTTTAGAGTAAAACGACACTTTTGCCCATCTCTTTATCCATATATGCATAAGTTCAAAAGCTTGGATTTTTTTTATTTTATTTTAAATCTTGTAACATTAACAATTACAATTTAGGATGGTAAAGAGGCGGGTTTGGGTTTAGTCTCAAGTTTATCCCATCCAAACGCGACCAACCTCATGAGAGATCAGTTGGCATGTGATACCAAACCTACTAATTTGGGCAGGGATAGGTCAAGTTTAAAGCTTAAAAATTCCAAAATATATAAATAAATGGGAAGCAGTGTGGTAGAATTCAAACGCACAATCTCATTTAAAAAAAAAAAAATGCTCTAAGTTAATGTCCCAACACCACGTGTACCACATGAATTTTATTTATGCTGTCAATAATAAATAAATAAATATTATATATATGAGGCGGGGCGGGTTACATTAACAAAACCCAAACCCGCCTGGTTCCAAGAAAATTAATACCGAACCCGACCCTAATAGGACTGAGGCGGGCGGGGTGGGTTCCCGTTTAAACCCGACCCATTGCCATCCCTAATTACTATAGTATATTTAGTGGGAAAAAGTGACCCAACATAAATCCATTTTTATCAATACGGGGCCCATTTCATTAAATCTAAATCAATCACAATGACAATCAACACGTAGTCTTATAATTGGTTATAATTACCCAATCATGCACAACCCCCTATTAGATTGATAAGAGGTGGAAATACATGATTATGCTTTATGTGCATGGGAGAATTTGAGAGAGACGATTGGGACATGGTATAAAATAATTATATTTTAATAAATAATGACATACTTATCTTTGTTTAATGAAGTTAAGGGCAAAGTTGGCATTTTTATAAAAATGAACGCAAATTTGGGGGGCGGGGGCGGGGGGGGGGGGGCGCGTGGAAGGTGTTAAAATGAAAAGGCACGGGGTATATGCAAATACTGAAACCATATGGCCTATTTACAAATCCTATAAACCCCAGGGATATATACGGGGTACATGCAAATACTAAAACCATATGGCCTATTTACAAATCTTATAAACCCCAGGGATATATACAAAAAACTCAAATTTTTTTTTCAAGAAGTCCATATCCATATTAACAAACTCTAACTAACTTCTAATTTTTTTCAAATTTGTCTTGTAGAACTCAATCTGACTATCTATCTCAACATCACCCTATTTCTTTAACTCTCACGCCATATAACTCTCATTCTATTCTCCACTCTGCTGCATTTTTCTCCAATTCCTGCAGCTGCGGGAGAGGTACTCAAGATCCTCTTCATCTGTACTTTCGATCTGCTTCTCTTTCTTTTATGGTTAAAAGTTTGTTGATGATTTATTCCATAGATTTTATGTGTTTATTTGACTCAAAATCTGTTCATCTTCTGTTCAATACAATCACACCTTTCTTACAAAAAAAGAAAAAAAGAAAAAAAGGAGGAAACAACTTCAAGATAAGTTCATAGATAAAGAAAAATCGCAAATCACCATTTTCAATTGCCTTTCACGATGTGTTTAGATATACACAAAATTATAATGTAAAGTTGTTGAGATCAAAGTTCTAGAGACTGTATTGGTAATGGCAGAAAATTTTAAATATCATGCAATAAGAGGGTTTTTAGAACCAAAACTGCAATCTATGCTAACGAAAGAAATTATATTAATTATAGGATCTATACACACTCATTTATTATTTTCATATTTCATCTTTTTCTAGCTTCTGAGTTCTTACAAATCTTGTTGTAGCATTACAGAATCTACAAACTAAGATTTTACTAGCAATAAAAAATCCTCAAATTTTCTTGGTATCCCATTTTTATTCCTCTGAAAGCATCTTTCCTGCTTGCAAAATTTCCTTATTTTTATCGAAGTTAACTAATGTTACTAGTTCTAACTCAGAGGGTAGCTCAGTTGACTTAGGGCTACAGTTTGCACTCGAGGGTTGTAGGTTTGAAACTGTACTATCACACTGGGGCTACAGGGGGATTTTATCCGGCTTTCTCTCCTGTGCTCGTAGAGATTATTCCGGCCCAAAGGGCTTGGAACCCTACATTATCCCAAAAAAAAAAAGTATGTTTTTTTTTTTTTTTTTTTTTTTTCAAACAATAAATTGATGAAAATCATCATTTTCTATTGGGGTTGGGGATGTATTTGCATGAGAAAAATAAAATGTAACAGTAGAGTTCCATTTGAGGTTTTTGGATTATACCCATATAAAATTCATTTTCATCATGCCAAAACGTTTACATTTTGGGCCATATGCATGGGTTTGGCGAGTTTTAAGACCATAGCCCATAGGTACATCCATGGGAAGGATAATATATAACCTCCTCGATATTCGAGCCACTAAAATTGCACACCTAGCTTCACTCCAATTGACTAGGTCCAGTCTTCAGATTAGTCACTTGTGGAAGAAGTGATTTGCATGCAATTATTTCTCTTAGATCAATCCAATCGACTTGATTTACTCCTTTCAGTAACAAACTTTTTTATCATATATTTTAATAACTAATCAATCTTTTGTTAGGGCCAAGTCTGGTTAGAGTGAATTATGGCTGGATCACAGTACATGGGGGATTTTTATTTTAGCATCTTGGACTAAAAGTTGGGCCCGATTAAATGGTGTGTTGGCATAAGAAAATACTCTTATCTTTATCCAGTTAATATTATCCAACCCACTTGATCCAAAATTTCAAAAATGTGTGATCATCCAAATTTCAAAAAAAGTAGATTGATTTTTTTCTTTTGTCACAGGATATGATCAGGAACTTATATCATGAAAGGTTTGATCGGATTGTTTTAGACAATTTTCTGATTGCCCTGTCATGAGATGGTCAAGAAGATATATTTAATTATCCAAGAGCAATCTGTTATGGTTTATCTTTAGAGATGAAGAAATCTTGGTCCATGATTATCTACTAGCTACCATGTAGCAGATCTGGGATTCTTTAAACTGTATTCTCTATTTTGGTGGACACTCCCATCTATGAGTACTGTTAATATTAGCCGGGTCCTGTCATGATATGGTGAACGTTGTCAAGAAGATGATTTTATCCAATAAATATCTGCTATGGTTTAGAGATAAACAAATCTTGTCCCATGATTCTCTACTAGCTACCATGTGGCAGATCTGGGATTCTTTAGATTACTGTATTCTCTATTTTGGCGGACACTCTATCCTTCACTCTTGGGCCCACATAAATCAAGAACCTATGAGGCCAGCCTTATAGAATTCTCTAGAATCCAATCCCTACAACAAGATGCAATCAAATCAAATTGGGCCCATTATGCAGTAGCATTGGAATACAGTCACTTCAATCAGAGTCCATCCTTAATGTCAGATTGATGATCGCATCCAAACCAAATCATTAAAAGAAATGATGAGAGTGAATCGATCAATCTGACAGTGGGTCTAATTTCGATAGGGGAGAAATTTGGTTCAGCTGTTAGAATTTTATTGGGGGGCTGATGGATTAACAGGATTTTCAGGATTCTCCTAGCACTCTAAAAACTTGAAAACTCGTTCTAGTTTGACTCTCTTAAAGCTATGCCATATCTCTATGGAAGTATTAGCCATTCATTATACACGACTCTTTTCCTATATATATATAAAGTCTTAACTCGTTCTCTACTTCACTCATCGTCTTTCAATCATATTCTGCTTCTACGCGAGGTATCCTCGATCCCTTCATCTGTTCTGCTTTCTCGATCAGTTTTTCTTTCTTCTGTGATGAAAAAAATTATATGGGTCCTCTGTGTTTTGTTTGATCATATTTTCTTCCATGTGTTATTCTGTTTACTTGGTTCTAGTTATTTCATCGTGGCTTGAAAGGACAATGATATGGCTGTGGGTATTGCTAAAGAAGGCCCCACTAAAAAAAAAGAAGGTATTGCTAAGGAAGGATTTTCTTATGTTTATGTTTCTTTTGATGTATAATATTGTTTGATTTTTTTTTTTAAATTTTCTTTTGATTATTTTGTCGTTTCTCGGCTATGCTGTGTTTGCTCAATCTGATTTTTTTTGAAGTAATAAATTTTGCTGCTATATATTTAAAAAAAAAAAAAAACATCTTGCTCAGCTCCAAAAGAAATGGCTATGAGTAAAGTTCAGAAAATATGTGAAAGAAGTGCTAATTACCATTTTCAATTGCAGTCGGGGTGTCCTTAGAAGTAACCATAATCACAGAAATATAAAGGCACTGAGAATGGACTTTATACATTTCCAGGGCTGCCTTCAGGGAAATTTGAAGCCTAAAGCGACAATCCTAAATGAGCCATTTTCCATATTTTAATATTATTATAAATATTATATTTAGAATTTATTTTTCTTTCTTTTTTGTGATGTGAAAATTATTAATTAAGTTTTATATTTAAGTTTTGTTAACCTATATAAAGTCCACATCCAAAACGCACATTTGGGCTCCTCCCTAAAACTCATATGGAAATCTTAGGTCACAAAGTCCAACTATCTATTTTGCTTATTGGTTATTGCCGGAAAGTTTATGTATCTGGCAATAAGGATTGGTTTTGGATCAGTTGTAACACCACTTATATGAAAAGAAAACATATCACTTCCATGATCTATACACTTTTTTTTTAAAGCTCTGTTCAATACTTCAAGTGATTAGTTATGAGATGAGGTTGGGTCTCTTTAGATTAGATATGTTTGGAGCACTCATTTGCTCTACCTTCATTGCACATTTGTACTCTCTCTATATATATTTTCATGTTCTTTTACCAGTTAAAATTTGTTTAATGGTTTCCATAAAATATTACAAAATTCCTATAGGAAAGGTTTAATCAAACATGATTATTTGGCCGATATGACTATATTGTCTTCTGCATCTTCTGCTGCTTCCTCCTCTTGTCCTTTTCCTTTATTTTCTTCCCTGTCAATTTCTCTCTCCCTCACATGCGACCTGTTTTCATGGCACATGAAAATGTTTCTATATCCGGCCTATGTCTTATGCAAAGCACAACCAGACAAGTCTGGGCTCCATACTGGGGTCCACCCATTAAAAATATAAGCAGTTCAAAATAAATTTCCTCTTTTATATGGACAGTGGGAAATGGTCAAATTTCACACTGATAGGAGATGGGCCCACCGTCAGATTGATCAGTGGGCCCTTCTCTTATTAGCATGAAATGTTCTAATAAATCTCATAGTGGGCCCATCTTTTATTAGTATTCCATTTGCCCATGAAATCCTTTTTTTTTTTTATATATATATACAATGGTCAATTTGACTATAGGCCAAGTTTATTTGGAGTTAAATTGAGTCGTGCTGTATGCATACATCATCAAATGGACAGTAAGAAACGTTTATATTCTGAACTTTCAATTAATGATATTTATTATATAGAGCACAATATTTCTAACCCCAAGGGGACGGCTCAGGAACCGGAGGTTGCGGTAGTCGGCTCCAACCCTTATCAGCTTGAAATTCTACATGTGATGGGCCAATGATTCTAATCATGTGAATTGGTTCATTTAATGGTAGGCATAACTTAAATTGGAGTGAAAGTTTCCACAAAGCTAATATGGGCTAATTGATGGATTTCTGAATTATAAAGATGGATCTAAAGATTAAACAATAACACTCAATGTATGTGACAGGATATTAAAAACATTACCTGATCTTATTAGTGAATGTTATCAGTTTTTATGAATAATTTTTAAAAATAAATTCATAAAAGAGAAGTTCATGCCGCAATGTGTCGTCATAGCTGATGTTCATATTTTTCTCTTGTTGCAAGTTCTGATTTCCTAAAATCTGTTACATGAGAGGATCCATAATTATGTGCTGAAGATAATCACAAACTGACATTTTCAGGAAGAGAAGCAAAGATGACTATCTCCAGAATGTTGGTATTGTTAATTATATGCTTGAGCTTCTGTGGAGCATTTGGAGAAGATGGACATATGAAATACAAAGATCCCAAAGCACCACTTCTTGTAAGAGTCGATGACCTGCTTCGTCGAATGACTCTGGCCGAAAAGATTGGTCAAATGTTACAGATTGAAAGGGCTATTGCCACCCCAGAAATAGTTAAAGACAACTTCATTGGTATGGACACATTGATTTCTCTCTGTGCTCAAATGTGAAGTTTCTCCTCTCATTTGATTAAAATGGCCTGCAGGTAGCTTACTAAGTGGTGGAGGGAGTGTTCCTGCTCCACAGGCATCGCCAGAGACTTGGATTGATATGGTGAACAACTTCCAGAAGGGTGCTATGTCCACCCGGTTGGGGATTCCGATGATATATGGAATTGACGCCGTTCATGGGCATAACAATATCTATAAAGCAACAATCTTTCCACACAACGTCGGGCTTGGAGCTACCAGGTAATCTTACCTGGTAATTGTATTCATTTGTAATGTTGACAAACTAGTACTAAAATTAAATGAAAAGCATGACGTCCTCACTGTCTGTATTAGGGACCCTGAATTGGCAAAGAGAATTGGCACTGCAACTGCTCTAGAAGTTAGAGCAACAGGGATTCCATATGTGTTTGCACCATGTGTTGCTGTAAGTACCCTACTCACTATAAAATCTTTTTGTTAAGAAAGTTAAGCTTGGATCTTTTCTGATTCTCGTTGGAAAAATTCAGATTTGTAGAGATCCAAGATGGGGTCGATGCTACGAAAGCTACAGTGAAGATCCAAAGGTTGTGCAATCAATGACAGAAATTATTACAGGTTTGCAAGGAGAGGTTCCAGTAGCGAACCGTGGTAGACCTTATGTTAAAGATATGTAAGGGCCTATGGAAACAACTAAAATCTCTTAATCCATTCTCAAATAATTTGTTGGTGTGCTTGATTTCTAATAATGTATTATTTTGCAGTAAGCATGTTGCGGCCACTGCCAAGCACTATGTAGGTGATGGTGGGACAGTTAGGGGTATCGATGAGAACAATACCATCATTGGCTGGCATGATTTGCTTAAAACCCACATGCCTCCTTACTACTCTGCAATCATCAAAGGTGTTTCAACAATCATGGTCTCTTATTCAAGTATCAATGGGGAGAAGATGCATGCGAACAGGGATCTTGTTACCAACTACCTCAAGAACATACTTAAGTTTAGGGTAATTATTCAATTGATTCCAATCTCATGTAATTAATAAGTTTAATACATTCTTCGTTTCTTCTAATTCGGTTTGTTACAGGGTTTTGTCATCTCGGATTATGAAGGTATTGATAGGATCACAACGCCCCAGGATGCAAATTTCTCATATTCAGTACAAGCTGGTATACATGCCGGTATTGATATGGTAAGTATGCCTTAAGAAATAGTTGTCATTAGTTCTAACCATCTAATGTAACTTGTAATAATATGTTCATTTTTGGCTTTCCAGATCATGTCTCCTCACAACTATACGGAGTTCATAGATGATCTTACCTATCAAGTCAATCAAAAAATCATTCCCATGAGTCGAATTGATGATGCTGTGAGAAGGATTCTGCGAGTTAAGTTTATGATGGGCCTGTTTGAACATCCTCTAGCAGATTACAGCTTAGTTGACGAAATTGGAAGCCAGGTTAGTGGTACACTTGAATTGCCTTTTACGTTTTTCTCACTAACAACAAAATAATGAATTAACTAGTCTTAATCTTAGACTGTCCATGTATAAGTATTTGGGGATCTTAATGTGTTTTATTGAACACTTGATTATACAGAAACATAGAGATTTGGCGAGAGAAGCAGTTAGAAAATCATTGGTTCTTCTGAAGAATGAAAAGGATTCAAATGAACCCTTGCTGCCTCTTTCGAAAAAGGCCAAAAAGATCCTTGTTGCAGGAACTCATGCTAATAACTTGGGATACCAATGCGGCGGATGGACCCTCACATGGCAGGGAGTAGCGGGCAATAACGTCACAATTGGTACAACTGGTACCTTGGACTAATTTCTTCATGTCATAATATTCTGCAATGCATCAATTTAGCAATTTTTCACCTCTTTGCATTGGTCATCTGCTCATGTTCACATCTACCATAGTTACCCTGAAACTTGTTTCTTCGTCAAAGTACTAGGGTTATAAGGTTCACGTTGTCATCATCATTATCATTATCATCAAAGCATTGTCCCTGCCATGTTGGTATCGGCTACATGAATGATGTTTCTCCATTCCGTTCTATCTTGGGCCATTTTCCCATGTCTTTTTCTGTATCTGGTTACTATAACACCTACTCTAATTTGACTATATTGTTTTCTTGTAAACAGGAACTACAATTTTGGATGGCATTTTGGCTACTGTGGATGTTGACACTGAAGTAGTCTTCAGTGAGAATCCTGATGTTGATTTGCTAAAGTCCAACGACTTCTCGTATGCCATTGTTGTCATTGGAGAGCCTCCTTATGCAGAGATGTATGGCGATAGTACAAATCTGACTATTCTTGATCCTGGTCCAAGTACAATCACCAATGTTTGCGGTTCTGTCAAATGTGTCGTTGTCATCGTCTCTGGCCGACCTGTTGTGATCGAGCCATATGTTTCTAAAATCGATGCTCTTGTGGCTGCATGGCTTCTGGGCAGTGAAGGCCAAGGCGTTGCTGATGTTCTTTTTGGTGACTATGGATTCACTGGCAAGCTTCCTCGCACTTGGTTCAAGTCTGTTGATCAGCTGCCTATGAATGTTGGTGACAAGCATTATGATCCACTCTTCCCATTTGGTTTCGGGCTAACTACAGAGCCAACTACATCTAGTTAACTATGATCTTAATCAACTTTTAGTAGCTTTGTTTCCACGTAATTTTGAGTATGAATAGTTCCTTTAGCTGGAAACTTCTCATAAATATAGTCTTCCTCAAATGATCAAATGTATGATCCAGATATTATGAGTTTATTGGGTATGCACTAGAGTCAGAGAATAATGTAAAAATTAATAAATAATAGAAAATATTGAAGTACTTTCATCAATGTTGTCTTCAGCATGGTCTGGGGCTGTTGCCAGAGGCATCTGGATTTTGTGATCTGCATTCAGAACAAAACTGCCTAGAGTGGCAAAGTGGTCTGGTGTGGTTAATCTGCAAGCACCCTTGTCAATTAGGTTGCAGGCAAGATTAGAGCAGCACATTTGCAAAAATGTGTTAGGAATATGTTGGGATATATTCATTCCAACATCAGATAAAGGAAAGTCAATGGAAAAAGAAAGATCAAGATCATGAATTTAACCATTATTGTACTGATCCATGAGAAACTTAACTTTTCCTTTCTAATAAGCCCCATTAGTTTGTGATAACATAAAAAATTGCTAAAAGTAATGTCATTTTGTCCCTTTGTTAATGTGCCATGAAAAGGAAGAGATGGAAGAGTAGAAATATTCTTGCAATGAAATTAGACACTAGTTATAGGTTTACCCAGAAATTTATGGGAACATCAGACACCCACACAACAAAGATTTGAACCGGAGGGATTTGAACCTAAGTGGGCTGAGACCCATGAGAAAGCCCTTAAGAGGGACCCCACACATGGGAAAGAGCCCACGGTGACAGGGAGCCCACATGTGTGGGAAGATAGCCCGTGCACGTGGAAAGAGGTTAGCATACTTGGGGATCAAACCTTGAGTAACTGGGTTAGACCGACTTAGCAACCTTGGTTTATAACCCGATGAGAGTTAGTAGTCTGAGAAGAAAGCTTTCATCGACATCCTTCTTTTTTCAAACACATTGGATAGTTCTGCTCTTTCTTTTCATTGCATTACACGAACAACAGCAATTTCGTAGAAAAGGCAAGAGAAATCTTGTTACTATTCATAGTGGAAATCTCTCACATTTGGTGTGAACACTTTTCTGACAGAAAAAAACACGTAAATGAGCTAAATTTCCCGCTACTCGGCGGGAAACTGTTTTTGATAGGGTGGGAGGCTGGAGGCTGGAGATTTTTCCCCATGGAACAATCATGTCCATTGTAGTCAGACCCAAGTTCTGTACCCGAGACCTATGTAGGATAGAAGTCCAGGTCTGAGTAGAACTAATATAAATTAAGGTCCACTTTTGTGTATACTACCACACTATGAACTATGAAGGATTCTTGTAGGAGAAAGTCCCCTTGGGAATGGTGGGAGACTAGGCAGGTTGGGGTTTACCCTGACTCATTCCTAACACATGTTCCATCCCTAATCAAAAGTGCTTCATTTGTGCTTGCGTTTTCCATCCTTTGTATGGTCCAAACCATGAGATTTTAGCCCAATAACTAAATAAGCTGACAGTGAGACTGTCTTCACAAATGTATAATTGGATGGCCAAGTTTGATTTTACAAATTCAATACAAATGAATCTCTATATCACAGAATTCCGGATTCTGGTATGATCCTAACATTTAAGTTCATTGAGGAACCAGGTCAGAACTTTGGCCCATATCTAAATGGGCTGGTCTTGCACTAGCTTCAGACTGGGTCACAGTCAACCCTGAATTATGAGTGCGCACCACATTATCGAACCAGTATTTGAACCCATTCATTTATCTTGGTCCTAAATTTCTGTTAGTGTGCAGGACTGGACTACCCTCGACCTTGCAGGAACCCAGGGCACTCTAGTTTGCAGATCCATAGGCTAGGACGGGGCAACTTTTGGCTCTATGACAAAGTTTTAGAGGGTGTTTGTGCAGTGCCTTCCTCGTCACTTGTCAACATTTGGTGCAGTGACAAATTGAGAAAAGAAAAGTCAGATTCTAGCCTTCGTCGCTAGAGGGGATCCAAAAATCCTATGTAGCAGGATCAGAAAGTGGCGTCGCAAAAGAAGAAAATGGAGGTTTCCTCTTATGTGGCTCTACACAAATGCACCCTTATGGTCTCGATCTGTGGTCTGTCTAAACAGCATGTGGACCAGGTTAGCCTGGACTTGCATCAGCCCAGCACACTTCTTCTGTAGGTCTGTAGGCTTGGACTGGATAATTTCTTGCCTGATAACAAAGTTCTGGGTTCTAACTGTCGCCTGGGGTACCAGGTCCGGCCAACCTATCTTGCACAAATGTGCCTTTTGCATTACATTTACTGAAGAGCTGTGCATGGGCCTGACATTGAAGCCCGTGCAATGGACATGGATCTAAATATTGATGAGGTTTTTTTTTTTTTTTTTTTTTTCAGATTAATGAGTAATTATCCCAAATGGTCTAAATGTACAATGACCATGCCTGTGGGCCAACCTGGCCCCTACTGATCAATCAAATCTCCTCAGTTTCCTCAATAATGATTGGCGTGCATTTAGGTGGGCCTTACAGGCCAGACCTGGGATTTTTGTCTTGTACTATGTCCATTGTACTTTGATCAGGGAGCTTATGGGAATGCTCTTGGGCCTATGTTTTTTCAAGGCCCACCCTGAGCCAACATACTTAAAACGAGGGTTGTTTTATTGTTGGAATTGTTTCTAGGCCTGGGCCTCAATGATAGGCTAATGGGATGGATTTGCACCTGAACATCATGCTCGATGAGTAAATGGGTTAACCTGTTGATATAAGCCTTGAACAGCCCATGAACACGCCAAGTAACAAATTGTGGGGTTGAAATTTGAGGGGTTGTAAGTAGGTAATCAACATGAACTAGGCCAACCTTTGAATTACGTTGGAAATGTCAACCCAAAACCCAAATTCTATGATCAGTCAAACCTTTTAATTACGTCAGTCAAACCTTGAATTATTGAGTCGCGTTCAGGTCAAGTTGGCAGGTTGAGCTGGGAATTATTGGTTGCAACCATGAGCCTCTTCAGCCAAGTGAGGGTATCAATGGGCCACAACAAGCCAGATAAACCCAAGCATGATCTTTTCCGGACCTGAAACTCTTCCACAGGGCCACCCATTGGCCCCAATAGGCCCAACTCATACCCATATAACTTGACCAAACTAACAACCACCGTCCACTCCCAGTAAGAGTTTACTGTCAAATGGCATCTCCAAAGTGCACTCAAGACATGACAAGCAAGTGTGATGGCCTACCAGATCAATCGATTGTGTCTATTATTTGTTATGCATGTGACACATGCACCATGAAAATGTGGGGCAAGTGAACTTCAGCCTCATTGGGCTTAGAAGTCTAAAGTTCCCCCTCTCTCTCTCCTTTTCCCATTTCAATCTAAATTAGTTCAAACCAGCTTTCAAGTATGTATATATGTGAAGATTGCCATTATTTATTTGATAGAGATGTAATAGATTTCAGAATCTAGCTTTAAGATTAGACTGACCCACCAAAAGTAAGAAAAGACCATCTGGGAAAAATGATTTAATAACAATAAAGGGTTGGGTTAGAAGTGAGAACTAAAAGCCCTGTGCCCATCATTTAATCTTTCCCTTTCCACTGATAGCTTCAGTGCATCATGCCTACTTTTGGTCCCAAATGGATGGTGAAGGTTGCTTTCAATGGAACATGGTTATGAAGCTGCCCAGCATTTGGCCAAATTGGCATGTGCACTGTCTTTTAACAGGACCCAGCATAAGTGGAGTGGAGTGAAACAAAGAAGAATGTGGAGGTTAGAATGAAGGGGATTTGACATATTGGCCCCTCTTTAAATTTGTTTTTCCAAAACCATGACTGAAGGTAGGATAATGTCACCAGAGTCGCTTGACTCTGGTCCTCCCTTTTTTTTTTTGACCATTTTGCCCAGATGCTATAGTGAGAGAAAACCTTGCGAAATAGAGAACCAGACAGAGATGGGCCTCGCTATAGCGAGACCCAATCCTCGCTATAGCGACCCTCGCTATAGCGAGGAACATCCTCGCTATAGCGAGGACTTACAGCGAGACCCACTTTGTTTTTTTGTCCCAATGGCATTTTCGCCCCCCAAAAAGGTGGATTATCATTGTTTTTCTTGGATTTTCGATTTTCTTACATTCTTATATACATCCATTCTCATCTTTTCAGGTATAATCCTCTTCTCTTGTGCATTGTCATTTTTTTCTTACATTTCCGGTATTCTTACATTCTTGGATTCATCCTCTGTTACAGTTGTAATACGTTCATGGGAATGGAATCGGTGAGGGTTTGATCTCTTGCGTCGAGGCCAGGACCCAGGTGGGCCACCCGATGGTCAATCCGATCCGTGGATCCGAAGGGGGACCCACGGGCGACCGTAGATATACTGGTCCCATAGGGAATGGACACCCCTGGCCCACTATCCATCATCTTGATCAGTAGATGACGTGTTTAATGGGGAAAATAAATCAGTTTTGGCAGCAGATGATTGAGGGACCCACTGGATGATCCGATTGTAGATCGGGTCCCCACATCTGATAGTGGACCCCAGGGCGAACCTGATGGTGGTGGACCCGTAAGGATCGGGTTCCATCTGGCCCCACATCTTAGATCTTTACTTTACTGGGCGTCATCCACAAAGAGGGTTTTTATTTTTGAATATCAGACCATGGCGGGGCCCACTGAGTGGTTGATCACCATCTGGACCGGTCATCTAGCCGTATAGGCCTGGGCGACCAGGTTAGTGGAGCTTGATCTGTGCCTGGACCAGTGGGGCCCACGATTTCTACAAACTCTTTAGCCCAGGCGATAGACACTATTCTCGGTTGGAATTGTTTAGTTGCAGAATGTGCTGTGTGTGAGTGAAAGAGATGATGGGGATGAGAGATGACGTGTAAAGGAGGGATGAGTGTGGTTGAGTGGTTTGTGTGTGTATAGGAATTGTGGTCTCACCATGTGACAGAATTAGAAGAGATGGAGAGGTTCTGGTGGTCTCTGGGAGTATGGGGAATATTTGACCTAGGACTTGTTTTCCAAATGGGTAGATGGGTTGAGTATAATCAGTGCTATGTGGGTGCATGGGAACATAGAAGCACAGACTTGTTTTTCATTATTGATCTCTAAATAAAATACATATGTACTTATATTTTTAATATAGAAACAGAGAAGCCATGATATCATGGGATAATCCCATGATAGCATGGCTTATCTGCAATACATTTGGCCATAACATTGGTCCAACAACAATACAATTCATTCAAAATAGGGGATTTGACATATTGACCCCTCTTAAAAATTATTTTTCCAAAGACATGGCTGAGGATAGGATAATGTCACTAGAGTCGTTTGACTCTGGTCCTCCCTTATTATTTTACGTTTTTGCCCAGGATCGAAACCAAACACTCTCCTCTCGCCCGAGACAGAAGTGGATCTCGCTCACTTCTGGATTTTAGCAAGTAAGAATTTATCAAGAAGCATCAGCTCAGGGCCTTTATTGCAACATCCAAGCGAACGAATGAGATTCCGGTGATGGACATTGCTTATTAACTTCACTTCACTATCAAAATTTGCCTTGGCTATACGGGATTCACCTATCATCAGTTTCTTAACTGCTACAGTGTTTTCATTTTTCAAAACACCCTGTAATGAATCACAAGTGAGGAAAATCAATCGGTAACTATAAAATGACATATATAGGTTTAAAATGTTGGTTAAAAAAAGAATGCTCATGTGGCCTTTTGTCTTTGTGGTCATGTGTCAATTTTACACGCTATATCTCTAAATAAAAATTCGTATGTACTTACAACAATTAGACAGTTAGCAACTAATAATCCTATGATAGCATGGCTTTTCTGCAATACATTTGGAAAAAATGTTGGTTAAAAAAAGGAATGAAGTGGCCTTTTCTTTTTGTGATCATGTGTTAATTTCACACGCTATATTGATCTCTAAATAAAAATACATATGTACTTAAAAAAATTTCTGTAGTTAACAACTGATAATCTCATGATATCATGGGATAATCCCATGATAGCATGGGATTATCCCATGATAGCATGGCTTCTCTGCAACAGATTTGAGAAAAAATGTTGGTTAAAAAAAGGATGATCATGTGGCCTTTTGTCTTTGTGGTCATGTGTTAATTTCACACGCTATATCATTATTGATCTCTAAATAAAAATACGTATGTACTTACAAAAATTTCTGTAGTTAGCAACTGATAATCCCATGATATCATGGGATAATCCATGATAGCATGGCTTTTCTGCAATATATTTGAGAAAAATGTTGGTTAAAAAAAGGGAAAAAGAGAAAAATGATAGCATGGCTTCTCTCATTATCCCTAAACATAAAACCCATTTCCCAAACATCAACACAAAAGGGAAAAACTCCTAGAAAAATAATCCAATTACAGAAAAAGAAATTTTACATTAACAAATAGTGCCTCCTTTCTCTGATAGACGAAAAGAGAAATGAGAGTCTTCTTGCTTCTTGCTGTAGCCAAAGAAGGAAAGAAAAAACCCCCAAAAGGGTCGCTGCCGGTCAGAGATGAGGAAGACGAACCAAACTGCTTCCGCCATTTTCATAAACGTCAAATCTGTTGACCGGAGAAGAATGACCCATTTCTGTTATAGTTGCAGTTCGTTGCAAAAACAAGGTCCAGACTCCTGGAACAACTGAAGAAGGAATGGGAATGGGAAAGGTGAAAAGGGGAATAGAGATAAAAAAAAGAAGGGCTTGGTTTCTTTTAGGAATTTTCTTTTCAGATCCCATGATAGCATGGGTTCTTGGGCAAAAAAGTCCAAAAAATAGGGAGCACCAGAGTCAAACGACTCTGGTGACATTACCCTACAATGGGTCATGCTTTTGGCAAAACAAATTCTAAGATGGGCCAATATGTCAAATCCCCTAGAATAATGAATGGCCCGACCATGTTTAAGATATTGGAACTTCTTTGGTCTGTCTAAATCAATAATGTATTCCCTCATCAAGAAAGAAAAAACTAAGATTTGGCTTTCCCCATAATTTTTATGAGGATAGCCTATTATTTCACTTATTTAATAGCACTTACTTTCTTATTGTGATTTGTGTGTCTTCATTTCGTATTGGAAGGTTGTTGAATATAGAATTAATTTTCAAGTTCCTAGGAATTCAAAATAGATTTAGGTCAAGATTGGCAACCAAATTTTTGGGAAAAGGCTTTTGTTCTTCATAAAGTGTCGGGGAAATCACTTTTGGCAATTATAAATCACGAAATTTATACCAATGGAATAATTCTTCTTTTTTAGGTTGAATCTAACCTCCCCAAGCATTTAAAAATCCTCACATCACGGATTCGTACACCAAAACCAACGTTTCACAACTATACGTATTGATAGGCAACGATATTGATGTGAAATCCTCTACTACACAAATCCGCAGCAAAGAGTCTATGTTCCAAGAGCAGTGAGGAATTCTCATATCTATCGATTCCTCACCTGTTATAAAACATGCTCACATGCATTATTGCGACGAGAGGGCTTAACGATAGAGATGAAAACTGATCTAATTTCTAGTGTATCTCAATATTCCATTATTTGGTGCAACACATTTTCACCCCTAAAAAAGGGGAAGATGTAGGATTCCCCTCTACAATGGAAATAGAAATCTGTGAAAAAAAGGAAACCCCTCATTGCACAAACTAGTCCTAAATGAAAAGTGTATAAAAGAGGTGAGTGACTGAGGGTTGTGAGGTAGAGTCGTAGAGATATAGATGAGACCATTAATTTTTCAGCATTTAATTTACTAAAGTATTATTTTGTTGAGAAGGAGAGGTTACTTGAAGGCTCTTTTCAAACTTTTACCTTCAATCTTTCATTTTTTATGGCCCGTTTGGATGTTTACAGAATACAATATTTACAGATTTAAATATTACAAGCATAAAATTATATAGAATAAAATAGTATAATATTAAAATATTATAATATTTTTACTTTTTGGCAGTTTTTGAATAATATTACAGATGTTAAATTGATTTGTTTGGACGGTACTATGATTTTAATATATGTTAGAAAAACACAAAATAACAACAAGTTAATATTATTGATTGTAGTAAAGTTCATTGTTAGGATACTTTTTTATTAAATACTTAATTTATATGGAGTTTATTATGTCTAGATGAAAAAGTAGTGTGGTAAAGTAAAGTTATGCTGCCAATTCTTTTAACATAAGCTACTTTTCTTTATCACATAAAACTATGTAATTAAAGTGTAGTAAAGTAAATACAAAGGGCAACTACTTCACAACTCTTTCTCCTACTTTACTTCACTACTTACTTTATGTTACCTTACTTTACCTCATCTTTTACCATGATGTGACATCAATATTTATTTTACTTTACCACAAATGTAAATAAATATTCCTTGACCTAAATGTGATATATTATCCATTCACCATGTTTAGATGAAAAAATAGTGTGGTAAAGTAAAGTATAGCCACTACTAGAAAAGGCAGTTTTAGCGACCGCCATTAGCCGTCGCTAAAAGTCTCTTGGCGGTCGCTAAAAGTCTTTAGCGACCGCTTTGCGACCGCCCAGATGCCGTCGCGGAAACTTCGTCGCTAAAGGTATTAGCGACCGCCACGTGGCGGTCGCTACAGTATTAGCGACCGCAACTTGGCGGTCGCTAAAAGTCATTTTTTTATTTTCTTTAATAGTATTAGCGACCGCCATGGCGGTCGCTAAAAGTCCTATTGGCGGCCACAAAAGCAAATTTAAATTTTTTTTTTATTTTAATTTTTTTTAAAAACACTTTTAGCGACCGCCACTGGCGGTCGCTAAAACTCAACCTGGCGGCCGCAACTGCTCATTTCAATTTTTTTTTTAATTTTAATTTTTTTAAAAATACTTTTAGCGACCGCCAGTGGCGGTCGCTAATAGTCATATTGGCGGCCGCTAATAGACAGTGTTTTTTTTTTTT